>OY751327.1:23182359-25682359 GCA_963564715.1 Catocala sponsa | reverse complement strand
AATAACAACATATTGTTATTTAAAGATTATAAATATTATTTCTTGGGCATTCAGCTTCTTTGTCCTCAGTTACTTCTACGTCAAGGTAATTTTTGTATACATAATATGTAAATAGCAAACTAGAACTAAAAGTCAAATTATTATGATTCTTCACTGCTATGAAATATGTCGTCGTTTGTATCATATGTCTATATAGCGCTATGATATGTCCTTCTTCAAACGAGGTTTAAAGAGAGTTCTTCTTACACGGTAGGCAGCGGCTTTGCTGTGTCCTGACATTGCTGAATTCCATGAGCAGCGGTTACCACTTTCCATCAGGTGGGCCACTTGCTAGTCTACCACAAAAGGCATTAAAAAAAAAATTAAAAAAAAATATTATAATGTAGCATATAACCGACCATATCCTTTTAATTACAATTACAAGTTTTTAAATCCAGTCTCCTAATTAATGTTGCAATCTGGACAAAATAATAATAAACATACTACAGATAGAGCGGGCATCATATTTCTTCACCGATGTTTTGAGTTTTATGTTCAAGGAGGCAAAGCTCACTTTCCTTTAACTAGCCCTTCGAGTCCAGTTATGTATGTACAAGAGCGACAACCGATTGTTTGGTTCGATATTTAAACAAATTTCTGTTGGGATTTTTGTTTTCTTTTTAAATAATTTATCTGTAGCAGCAAGCAGTCTGCAACTGTACCTAACAGAACACTGGCATTGCTTGTTATTAAGTAGAGTCTATACATAAATGCTTCTGCTTAGTACCATGGCGGCACGGGTGTGATATTTCTTTTTATTTCTTTTAGATTTCTTCAATGTCGAAGTCGTCAGTAATATGTTTCTTTCCATTCCAATCTGTGTCATCTTATTATGTACAAAATCTTCATATTCCGGTAGTTCAATGTTATTAAAATCAATACAGCTCTTTGAAGCTTTTGTAGAGCTAAAATTTACATCTCTTAAGTTGTGAAAATCTTCTATAGGTGGAGGAGGAACGCTTTGTTGTAACCGCTTTAAAAATTCCACTGCTCGTTCATTGTCATTTTCTATTTTATAATAATTGCTTTCAGAAGGATTTTCTTTGTTATTGGTCTTCACCACAGAAGTAACTCTATTATTCGCGCTACTAAGCGAGCCACTTCTAGTAAATCTTGCGTCGCACGAGCTTAAGTAGGATTGGCTTGAATTACGTCGTTGCGCATTGAGTCTTCTCACGCAGATCTTAGATTTCCATTCCCGGTGTTTGCTTTTAAATCCATTTAAGCTTAAAGAATTTTCTTCGTCTGATTCACTTCTCGGTATATCCGGATACTTCGTGTAGTAAAGATCTCTTGAAAGCGGTTTAATAAACATATGCTCTTGTTTCACATCTTCGAAAGGTTCCAATTCTTCCGTGACCCATACTGTATCAAGGGAATGCCAAAACGCGTTTTTCTGAAGCACCTCTTCAGTGGTTAGAAGCACTATTGACACCATTTTTCACTGAGCACTTCTCAAACTTAGCACCGGTTTTAAACTGAATATTGTCAAATACAAACTAATTAAGAGAACGTTGTAATTATACACTTTATGGCAAATATTGTTTGTTTAACATTAGGTTTTGAAAATAATACCCTAATTAGTTAATCACCAGGCAATTACGTTAATAAGCGCATTCAAAATAACATAGACTATAACAGTTTAAATAAATTATTTATGTTTAGAATAATTCTTGCTTACACCGCTTTATTACAAGTTTTGTAAAAGGTATGGTTCATTGATTCCGAAAATTACATCTAGGACAATTTCAAGGGTCAGTTGAGCCTTTGATACGGAAGGAAGTTTTGTTAAAGGATGTCGGTATTTAATTTATAAAATATATTCAGATAATTTCCACGGATTTATTCGGTTGGGGAAATAATCTATATTTGGGAGTCGGTTCCTTGGAGTACAGAACTCACCCTGACATCAGACGAAGCGAGTAGCGCGCATGGGCCCAGCAGTCCTACGCTTTCCCAGCAAGTCATGTCCACTGACAACTGTTCACTCGCGACAAGTGTCCGCTCAACTGTACACCCGTGTACTGATCTTACAATCGCATCGTGATGCACCACTGACTCCGTAATACTACGTTACGTAAGTCGTCATATCACATTCGATACGACACTAATTCTCTTTCGATACATATAAAGCGGCTACACATAAAGCTACGAGAGCCTTCAGAGGAAGTGAAAGAAGCAAGCTGCAATATCGAAGCGGAAAGCGTTCGCCAATCAAATCAGAATAACGTTGCTTATCGAACGACAAAATCCAATTACAAGACTGAATCGGAGCGACCGCGGGGCTTCCGAGCTTAAGGTCGCTCTGCGGGTCGTTGCCGGAACTGGGGCTGGGTCTGGCATGCGGTGTTCGGGTCGGACTTACGCGTCGGCCACTGCGGCACTCCGCATCGTGGGACATAGAGGTGGTGTCCGAGAGGGCAGGCGGCCGCGGCGCTGCCTCCCGCCAGACTGAGGCGCGGCGCGTGTCCTTGGCCAGCGCGCATGCGCCGCTCACACACCCTTACTATCAGATTTCAGTGGCTTCAACAATCATTTTATTACGATGACACATTTCTCCTTCGCTCTATTCGACTTTCGCTTAGTCAGATGAAGGTATCTATTGTGAGAATAACGGTCACGTAAATGTTAGGCTTTTCAGTATTTGAAAATACATTGCTGACTTAGGGTTCTTTTATTTCATTTATTGGTTATCAAAGCAGCGATGGATGGCTGACGTATCGATAGGCCCGCGGTATGTAAACAGCTGATGTGAATTTGTTCGGCGCTCGTTGAAGTGGAGCATTTGTTTGGATGTGGGTGTGGCACAGCGTGACAGGTCGGACCTCGTAACCGGGACGTCAAGTGCTACTCGGCTGTAATTAAGACGTCCTTAACGTCAACTGAGAAAAAATATAATCTGCCATCGAGCAAAGCTCTCTAGGAATTTATCGTGTTAAATATTTAGTTGGCAAACAGTTTTTGGTTCTAGCGGTTCTCAGCGGTTTTAGTTAAAATAGTCACTAAATAGGACCTGTTTCAAAAACTCATAGTAATAGTTTCCTTTGATGAACCTCATGTTATCACTTTTATTTAACCCAAAAAGAAAGACACAGCATGCTATTTATATAACTTTTACTTGATTATTTGAAACAGGCCATAAGCCTTACATGACCGACTCTATTAATGATACATTAACATAGGAGCGATCTTATCTGTGACACAGAAAAATATTGCCCTTCGAAATGGATGGTACGTCAATTAATGTCACGTAAATACCTATACATACCAACAATACTTTCATATTCCATGGAAAACATCTGATTTGACTGGCAAACGTTAAACGTGTTCTCATAAATATGTAAGAATAAGTTGAAGGAGGAAAACGAATCGTGATCCGAAAATAGGACAAGCCGCCACCATGTGAGAGCAAGAGGTAAACGGGGCCCCTATCTCAGGCAACGTTATTGAAGAAATGGTGAAAACACGACCTGTTAGCCATTTTTCTTTGAGTTCTATATCTATGCGTCTTAATGGTTTAGGTGATTAAATGGTAAAAAGTTCGGTAGTATAGAGTAGTGTACAATATTATTATTTATATTTTGATGTATTGGCCATATAGGGTGGCGAATGGGACTAACCCGATTAAACTCATCCCAGTTGCCACCGCCGCGCCGGTGGCGAATGGTATATTTTTTTTGGAAAATGTCCCATTCGCCACCGGAGGGGGCAATGTTGGGGGTGGCGAATGAGTCTAACCCACACTATGCATGTTGATGTGTACTTGACCATGCAAATTAGGTAACGCGTTGTTGTTGACAACTGTATTCGAATATCGTTCGAATGATATCAAATGGTGATGAGTTCCATAATATTGTCTTACGTTTACGCGAATGTTATACCTTGAAATGAAACTACTTTATACGGATTTTATTTATTTTGCCGAATTGTTCATTTTAAAACACTTTTATTACTTACATAATTTATATTGAACTATAGTATAAATTAAGCTATTTAAATGAATTAAAACTATGTATATTTAATTAATTTAATTAGGTAGCTTAACCTTTTGACCGCCACAGCATAAAAGTAGCGTCGTGCCGCCTACGCCAGGCGATGATTAATGTAGTTTTAAATAATAGGTAAAAGGAACACAACAAACATATTTTTTTATGTTTATTTTGAACTGTAAAATAGTCGTATTTTCGACGTGCCATGCCGTCGGGGGCGTCGTGAGTACGGTTTAATTTGACGTGAATGGACGTCCGTGGCGGTCAAAAGGTGAAATTATACTAAAGTTCAATAATATTAGTGTTATGGTGATGAGTTCAATACAACGATGTAAGTATATAATAGTTATCTTTATTTTTATGCATTGATAAGAGTATACATAAATAGGTGCACTGCGTCCTTGACAATGAAAAGTATCGCGTTGTGCACAACTTCATTCGAATATCATTCGGATAGGTACTATTATATGGTAACTAGCGACCCGCCCTGGCTTCGTACGGGTAGTACAAAACCTTTACTTAATATACACCAAAACCTTCCTCATGAATCACTCTGTCTATTGGTGTAAACCGCAGTTTATCGCGAACAGACAGACAGACAGACAGACGCGGCGGAGGACATTGTTTTAAAATTTGTAATTAGCTTAATTTATGTATTTTTATGCATTGAGAAATCTACAAATAAATACATAAGTACGTGCATTGCGTCCTTGAGAATGCAAAGTAGGTATCACGGTGTAGACAACTGTATTCGAATGTAATTATGCGTATTACGAGTTTATTTGCGATCATCTGTGATGTGATGTAGTATTTGTTCCGAGTTTACGTGCACATATAGGGTTGCCAAGTCCTAAAACCGAAAAGCCGGACAGCCCCAACAGTTTAGCCGGACATTTGGGTAAAAACGCTGGACACTAAAGTTTTTTGACGTAGTATAACACGACAATTTTTTTAGGGGAGGACAGTGCTAGTCCGCTAGTTATAAGGTGAGGCGGGCGGATCGGCAACCAAAAAATGACAAATGTAAACAATAAAATGGTCATATTTAATAAGCCGGACAGGCCGCCCACCGTCTATTATGACCGGATACGCAACCAAAAAGCCTGACTGTGTCCGGCTTTATCAGGACGCCTGGTAATGCTATGCACATAGAATTCGTTATGAAGTTTACTATGCCACACGGATTATTCAATAGCGCAGCTACTATTAAAAAAACTATAGATTTTTTAAATTATACTAATATATAAATTGTACTACCTACTATAATAAATACTACCGTAACTTAATTTCCCTGACGTTGTTATCGAACTTCCCTCTCCCCTAAGAAATGTAAATAGATCCGGTAGATAAATCATAATAATATTACTGACGGTATGTTAAGGATGAAGAATTTTCGGATTATTCTAAGTAAATAGAACAGGCAGACGAAACAAATGATGTTAAAAAGTACTATTTTCCTTTATTAAATACTACTATTATTATAAGTTTTTACACATTATGGAGGTATTTCATTTAGTGTGATAATGATCTACCTATTTTCCATCTTTCGTTCCTATCAATTAACTCTAACGTGACCTAAAACCTATACTAATCTGATCATGCAGAATTTTCTTAATTTGATCAGCAAACGTGCACCGATGCTTTTTTGCAAACTAACATAACGCTCTACCGATGATAAGCTGTTACTTAAGGGGATTGCATCGCTCAAACAACACAATTTTTGGATGCGATCTTGCGTATACTGGGTGGATTCAGCCAAGTAGAAATGAACTTCGTTCAAGCTACTTATGTAGATTGAACGAAATTCATGTTTACGTGAAAATGCCCGTCTGCGACAAATTGTATCTCTAATAATTCTCCTAAAGTTTCACCTTCCGACAGTTCCATTTGCACTTATTTATAGGTAAGTACTTTGTGATCTGTTTTCTTCCATTCTGATTACATGCATTAGGGCTTCTAAACGGGCAATATATTTACTGTAATATGTGGCAAGGTTTTACTAGCCCGGGCTAGTAGAACCTTATTATTACTACAGTATTTTGAATGGGCGATGTATTCTAATGCTTTGGCATTAGAGTACATCGCCCATTCAAAATATTGACATGCAGATATCTATACTAATATTATAAAGCTGAATAATTTGTTCGGTTAAACGCGCTAATCTCAGGAACTACTGGTTCGAATTGAAAAATTTGTGTAGGATAGCCTATTTATCGAGGAAGGATAGAAGAAGCATCACGCTACGACCGACAGGGGTGACGCAGTAATCGTAAACGCGGGTACAACAGTGGGTCAAAGACAGCGGGTGGTATAAGACTTTCAATCAAACAGAAGAAAAATAATGTTATTATCAGCCGATATATGGCAACGATAGATTGTTTTAAAATAATACCTCTTTAGAAGCCTCTTTTGTCAAACAGAATAAAAAATGAATGCTATCGTTGGCCAGTAGGTTATTGCAGACACACATTACAATAAAAAATACTCCTTTAATCAAACAGAATAAAAAAATACATTTGCGTTATGTAAGTAGTTCCATCAGATAGGAACGCGGTAGAGAATAATTTCCTTCACTTGATTGAGCCAATTTGCACAGGACGAGTGACAATTGGTACATAAGCTTATTTTGATTTCTAAATCCGCTTGGACGTTGTTAAAGGTACATCAAAAGTGCATGAGCGTAGGTAGGCGGTTGCAATGCAATTGCAGGAGGTAATTATGGTGGTGAGGTGGAAGTTTGAGGTTGTTATTCAGCTTCTAGTTGCTTCACCGACGTAATAAATCTTCTGGAGCTACGCCTCCGTTCGTTAAATTGCGTGTAGATAGGTACCTAATTATTTAATGTTTGGACATTTAACGTTCTGATCTTGTTCTTATTATCGCTTGTTTGTGGTAAATAGAGCTGCAGCTCGTTATTTATAAATTTATTGTAAGGTAAGAAATTATTATGTGACCATTTTTGACAAATATTTTTTACAAGTTTTCTAGTAATTTAAGTTACAAATGACTAGTATTTTTGGTAACCATTCCAGCTATAAGTAAATTTTTGCTCATGTTTGTGTTAGGTAGGAGACGGTACACTAATACAACAAGTAGGTATAGTACAATAGGTGGGAATCCAACATACGAGTTTTCGATAGTAGGTATGTCAAATGCCTTATCCGAGGGACTAGCGTTACATATTTCTTCTAGAACTAACGCTTTAGGAGTTCCTGGATAACCTTGTGTTCGAGCAATCTACGATGATCATATCATGACATGGCATTTATTATGCAAGCATGCGAATCTTTTTATTTTTATTTAAAACACCTCTTTTCGTTATTTAAATACAACATACACCCGGAATTGAAGACGGCAATCTAATGAACGTAATTTCCTGTATCAAAACTATTGGAGTTTTACTAACCACCTTTTCAGAATAAGAAACTAATAATTCAGATGACCTTGTAAGGAAAGCGACGAAAACATACGATAAATAACCATTAAGTGTAAAGGTCAGTTTGGACAAATAAATACAATTATTAATGTTTGACACGTCATGCTATTTAAGCATTATTACCCTAAAATATGCGTATAGACTGTTATATCGTTAATAATCAAATGTTCTTTATCCAAAAGGCTTAGTAAAGATTATAAAAGTTATATTAGTAAATTCGTGATTAGTAAGTCGGGAGCTTTATCTACCAATGGAGTTAAAGAGATTAATAATAGGCGTCAAAATATTAATTGACGTCATAGATAAGGAAAACACTTCGTTATGGTTTGTGGTCCTCTATTAGGTATTCCATCATCATATTGTAAATAAGTGTGATCCATAGATTGCTGGAGATAATTCCCGTGTCACCTTTACAATATTCAAATAATGGACACAATAAACACCCAGACCCGGAAAAACAAGTGGATCCACACAAATGTTTTGTCCCGTGAGGGGATCGAACCTACATCACTTGTTGCCGGCGAGGCGATCACTTACACCATTATGCAAGCAGTCAATGTTTGGGAAGCCCTAAATTGATAAACTTGTATTTTAAAATGTCAAAAATTATTTGACACTAGTTTTCACCCGCGGCTTTGCTCGCGTAAATGTAGGTTAGGTTTTTTTCCTGGGTACCAAAAAAAAAATAAAAAAATAAAAGGTTAGGTTTGCAACAGTTCTTTTTTCTAGATGAAAAGTACTCTATGTCCTATTCTGTACCCTTGACAACGTGTATGCAAAATTTTATGTTGATCGGTTGAGTAGTTAAGGCGTAAAAGCGTAACAAACAAACAAACAAACTCATTTTCGCTAGTTAGGATTTACATTACTTATTAGCAGCCATTTTTGTTATCAATGTTGGTAAATATAGGAAGTTTGTTAAAGAACTGAATGCCAACGAAACCCCGTTAATTTACTTATTACGTCAAGTTTAAACAAACTTCCTAACAAGCGGTGTTTATAATGATCAGCTAATTTAAATGCATAACCTCAAGACAGTATGCAAATTTCCATAAACAACATCATATAGTTATGGACATAGGTATACATACTGCCGAGGCAAAGGCATTTATCGCGTTCTGCCTACGTGTTAATGACAACACATTTGCGTCTTCCTCCCGCTAATGTCTGCTGTGTGGCTCCTAATTGGCAGAAGTTGCTTCGCACCTAACTCACTTTGTTATTTTAACCTATTAGCGTCATGAAAGTCTTGTAAAACAAGAATTAGGTCAGTTCGGTGTTCGGACGGCCGTTGGATTAGTTCGAAAATTGCTAAGGGATTTCTAAAACCTTTAGGACGTCGTTGTTAATCAGAAGGCAACGGTCCGTGCCTGGTGGTAGATAAATTACCTCTTTTTACGTAATGGGATATTGTATTTTAGCTTTTGAAAAGTAGTGAATGCCGCAAGAGTCTGTATATTTATGTACATCCATAGCGAGGTACGAAGTCGAGTTGCGAGGGCGTATTCAGTATTTAGTGTTTTAACTTAAGAAATAAAATGCTTAATCATTCAGTCAGCTGTGCTTACTCGTTATTATACTTTAAACACTGCAATTACACTAACATTAGTAATAATTAAAAGCCATGTATTTGTAAACAATCGTATGAAAAATAAGTATTCAAAAAGTCAGCAGTGCATAATATAGTCGACGTCTTCCTCAGTCAACATATCAGACTGGATTAGGTCACAGAATAAACAGAAGCTACGCCACGGTGTGTCAGGAAACGAGCTTAGCTGTGCGGCCTGAATATCGTAATACATCCACGTGGTTTATCTTAAAACGGGTCACTGAATCTTGTCATATGCCTAGCCGGTATAGGCTTTGAGAAACCATTTTAAAGAAGAAATATCTAAAAAGTATATATCATTTATGTAATAAATAATGCCCGAAAGCTTTATTAACTTAACGTAACTTAACCATGACCTAAAATTAAATATCGAAATTCACAAAATATGTATCGATATAAACCATAGACTAGACCTAAAATACACTGTTATCCTCCTACCAAAATAGTTTTAGATAGTGACCGCTAGTGCGGCTGCGTAAGTAGCCTTTAGATCTACTTAATTGAAAGAGTATATTGTATTAATTGATAAAATCTCTAACAATATAATGTCCTCCAGACTGATTTTCGGTCACGACGGCCAATCTTAACGAAGACCGGCCATCTGCGCAGGAGATATTACAGTGCACAAGTATGTGCGCAAGCACAAGTGCACTCTCTGTTCCCTAACCCTCATGATCCAATAGGACGGATAATCCGACACGACCGGAGAGAGATCAGGCGCAGGACCAACGGCTTTACGTGCTTTCCGAGGCACGCGGGTGTCTAACACCGCCAACTTCCTAACTCCGGGCTCATATTGAGATTTCTTAACAGAAAACCCCAATACTTTTTTGTTGGCCCGACCCGGGATTCGAACCCGAGACCTAATGCACAGCAGTCGCATTCACTACCGCTGCGCCACGGAGGCAGTTACGTACTATTGTAACGTCTTTTATCACATAATTCAAAGAGAAATATCGCGACGTACAGGAACCATTATCTCATAAATACGTATTTGATATGTTCATAAGTTACAGTGCATATCTCGCGGAAGACTACATCAAAGACCGCTGTGCACAGGAATTCATCCTGTTAGCCTTTGATTGCTTTATATTGCGGCTCGTATGCAATATCTATGAGATTTATGTACATGCAGGTGGAAGAATTTCTATGGTTTCGTGTTACGTCATATTATTTTAGCTGGTAGACTAGGTCTTGGTTTATTTGCTATCGAGAGATTGTAGGTTTGGACGCCAGCCATGCGCTGTAAACTCACTCCAAATACAAATATTTTGCTGGGAGAGTTGACAGGAATAATAGTAAGTTACAATAACACTATTAAAATATCTAAATACATTTTGCCCGTGGCTTCGCTCGCGTAAATGTAGGTTATGTAAATTTTCTATTCCTCAAAAACCAAAAGTCCTTTTTTCGGAGGTCGCGGTTTCGATTCCCGCACAAGTCAAACATTTGTGTGCATGAACATGGATGTTTGTCTTGGTCACGGTGTTTCTATGTATAATATGTATGTATTAACAACAACAAAAAACTGTATGTATAAATGCCGTGGTTAACTGCAAATAGCTCATTTTTTACAACTAGGTTTTTTGTTTTTCCATCCTTTGCTAAAACATAAAGATTTTGCGGGTTTGAAACTCGTGAGCACGCCACATAGAAAACGGTTTTGTTTATTATTACCGTAAATGTTGCTTTTAGTAGAATCTGCACTCTTTTAAACTGAAATGGCAAATCGGTCCGAATGGTCAGAATACGGGGGAATTAAAACATTTTCTTCTTTTGCCATTCTAGCCACGATTATAACTTTTATAGTAGGTATTGTGTCCTAATTGAGTAATTTGGTGCCATGTACCATTACATAGCCTTGGTACGTCAAGATTTCTCATTAACAGGACTGGAATACCAATTTTCAGCCTTAACTTATGGGAAGGCACTTTTGATAAATCTAAAGAGTTGAGAAACTCTATATGGTACGATGTCACTTGTTCAGTGTCCTTAACATTGTCTACTGAGAGTTTATAATTTGTTCGTTTATCTGGCCTACTGTCTCATTCGTCGGCGACAAAGTTGACGTGTCACACAACCATTCTCGATTGCCCATACTTATTTGTAGATCTGAATAGACATTATTATTTAAATCATCTGTGCTATCGACAATTTGACAGAATTCACGTCTTAGTGTAATCATGCGATTACACTAAGACTACAATTTTTTATTTCTATGAATATTTATAACATCGGTCTGTTGTAAGTGTTACTTATTTGATTTATATATATTTGTATAAGCTGCAGCATTTAATATAAACAGTATTAAAGTTACGCGTGCTTGAGTTTTGCAATAACAGTATTGCCAGACGAAAACAAAGCAATTTATTAAAACAATATTTCGTTTTTACTGCAATGACATTTATCTCTCATTTAGATATTATTAAACATAATTCTAAGGAATCCATAAAGTATAAATATCTATGAAAGTACCTAAATGTCAAGTGGCTCAAGTGTCGTAAAAAGTAAAGGGTAGAATGCACGGGAATATCGGGCTTGACCTTTGACAAAAGTGGAATAGCGTCAACTGTACTTAACTTGAGAGCTCTTCGTTCTCTCTCCGTTCGTAGAATAAATTCATATTCTATCTAGGGGAATTTAATTTATTTTGTGCTTTGTACGCGTACTGGGCGTTTATAAGCTTAATTGTTATTGGAGGGCACGGTAGGTCAAATGTGTCGAAACGAGAAATAAGTTGGGTGCTGTGCTACATAGAGTTATATTGCCACTGTTTTTGATTTTCAAACTTAGTTTTCACTTTATAAAAACGATTAGCTTTATGGTATAACATGGTCCAGCTTTTCTATCGTATCTATTAATTATGCGAGTGTTGTGGCCTACAAAGGAAAATTGTGATTGCACAAACAGACCTGATACTAGGTTCTCTATATACCTGACGCATTGTTGTTTTCAAGTAGAAGCTATAGAAAGAAGTATATAAAATAAATGCCTACTAGAATTTTGATAGCAATATTTATTTACTGCTTCAGTAGTAAAAACAATTTCAATTATTTTACTTACTTACAGTTACAGGTAAGCAAGTGATGAATATGAGGGTAGAGGGACGAAAAGGGAGAGGAAGGCCAAGGAAAAGATGGATGGACTGTGTGAGGATGGATATGAAAGGTAAAGGGGTAAATGATCAGATGACGGGGGACAGAGAAGTATGGAAGCGAAGGACGTACTGCGCCGACCCCAAATAAATTGGGACCAGGGCAAGAGGATGATGACTTACAGTTATAGTTTAACCTGAAATAAATCAACTACTAAGCTCCAAAATCATTTCCAACAACCAGCTAATCCTTTTAAAACATGGACTTAATAAAGCTAAAACGTTAACTTCATATTAATGTTTGGAAAGTTTTGGCAAAAGTTTAAACGCGTTACGTATTAGCGGCATTAGTGTCAGGGAGTTAGGGTGCGGGTAACCGCAGCGGATAGTGAGGCAACACTGCAATGTGAAACCGGCCAACTTTGACAGATTTATGTCAGAATTGTACAGTAATTCTATAGGCTTTATCTGTAGTTGAATATTATCCGATTTGTAGCTAGATTAACATGAAAAGCCAAAGTTTTGATAACTAACCATCTTGCTTATCGTATAGGACTTATATTTATTCAGCAAAACACCAAAGAAATCTAGTCTCAGTAACAAGAACACATTTTATTAAATGCAAAATCAATAAAAATTCCTTAGCGAAGCAGTCAAGTAGCTAAAAAGACTGTACTTGCATAAAAAATATGTAAAATGTTGATGTCGTCGTATGTTTATGTTACAACTATAAAGCGACGCGACGACGAAGTTGCGAGCGTTTGTAAACAACAAATATTTATTTTTATCTAGACTCACATCGTAACGGTAATTTTCATTTTCCTTCATTCGAATGCGCTGGCTGTCTGCCAGCGTTGTCTGTGCACTTTTCTTCTTGATATTTATTCATACCGACGGTTTGTCTATCCGTGCAAGATAGATTGTTAGTTTGAATTTTTGGAATTGGACGTGAAATGTTTTATTTTTGGCGTTACTTTTTTAGATGTTTTTTTTTTACTTTGAATATGTTGCAATGAATCCTACTCTATTTCGATCGAATACTATTTAAATAAGGCATAAGAAAGCTTCATTACATTATGTTTCCACTTACTTAGTATTCGAATATATTTGAGAAAGAAAGTGGCAGTTTATTTATGGAATTCTCTAGATGTTTTGTAACCTATAGCTGGACATGTGTCAAACAAAATGCATCATACGTCACACGCTTATATCGCCGACGGAAAGGGTGTCTTACACCCACATTATACCAACTATGATTTTAGACTCTACGTAGTACGAGATGAGCATATTGCTGATTGGGCACATTTTCCAACATCGTGTAACTAATAAGAATGTTTTGACAGAAACAGCTCAGGTATTGAACACCAGTGTAGGTACGTGCACAGCAGTCGCTTTAATTACAGATGTGCTAATGCTAACACCGCCATAAGAAAAATAATTCGCAATAATTACTACTTATATAATTTTACCAACTGAAATTCCACCATACTTCAAATTTATTTATTTATTTGATAAATTTTAGCTTCCTGCACTTACATAATATAATAAACTTAACTATACAACATTTTGCGAGATTTGACAGCATTTTATTGCAATATGTTTGAAAAGGGGTTACAAAGGATTGCTTTTTACGTATACATAATTATTCAAAACGGAACCGGAAAACAGAATTCAAACGCTTTATCTGTGAACGATAAGGAAACAAAACATACAAGCAGAACTGTTCGTAATTTCTATTTTATCTGTGTAGCATCGGCGTGCAGTGGAGTTTAAAAGCGTTGTAATGTTAAAGCTTATCACACGCCACCTATTGAAGCTTAAATGGTTCGAATAAAGGAAATTGAACAAATAAAGGGCTATTGTTTCAATTAAATTTAATCGTTTTGGTTTTGATATTATATAAAACGTTTTGATAAATAGATACAGTTCCTTTAGTGCCATGGGATAGTGAGTTTACGTTTGCAGGTGTAAAGTTTTGTGTTGGATTCATAACTAAGGCAAACTGGACGTATGACATGTTGGTTTAAGCGATCGCCTCGCAACTGCCAGTGCACCGGGTGTCGTGGGTTTGATCTCCACACAAGATAAAAAATCGTGTGATCCACAAATAGTTGTTCTTTGTGACTTTTGTTTGAATTTTTGCAAAGTTCGCAGCGATACAGGAATTAATCAAAAAGCGGCTGCATCCATTTTCACAATAAATTATTTTGAAGTTTGTTAGAAGAATTTCAGTATTAGCGAAAATAGGCTCTATTTAGTCTAGTCAATAAGTGCTTTTTTGGTCAACTTATTCCAGCAGTCTCGGAATAATATGAACGTGGTGTTATTCGATTCGGAATGGCATGTAGAAGATTTTTGAAGAAAAATCAAGTTCCGCTTGCAAAAATTGCAAAGTTATAAACAATTAACTAAAAAAGAAACACAGGGTTTCGTTTTTTGCAAATATCTCAAAAAATAATTAAGATATTTCAAATATAAAAAAGGATTCAAAAAGAGGAGGAAATTTCATAACAAAAAGATTCGACTCCCGGAATTGTAGGATCAATATTTATAATTTTCCCAGGGGGATGACAATACGGCCGAAAACGGGTACTCTGGCTTTTTTACATTTGAAAAATCTCAATTAGTTTTTGAGATATTTGCAAAAAACTACACCTTCTTTTTTTTAGTTAATTATTTATAGCTTTTGAAATTTTTGCATTCGAAACATGATTTTTTCAAAAATCATCTACATGCTATTCCGTATCGAATGACACCTCGTTCATACATACCTATGAAAAAAAAATGAGATACGTCTTTTGTCCTTATAAAGGCAGAATAGAAAGCGATAGTTAATAGTACTAGTACACGAGATTTTTTTTATAGTGACCTGTATGTAAGGGTTATCGATTTTAAACATGGCAATACGATATATTTTTTATAAAGAAAAAGAAATAAACGCACCATTCACGTATACAATATATTTTAAGACATGATTACTAATTTAAATAACGAAGGATTGTTAGGAAACCATTGGAACGCTAATTCAAAGGTTTTAAGAGGCTAGGATGATTTATGCCTCAGTTAATTTTTAATATTACAATTGCTTGTACTATTAGGTACTTATAGTAAGATTTTTGTAAAACCTATAGTTTGTATATTAAAATTATAAGTTATATTTAGTTTAGTTTACGATGAAACTGGCATGAACTGTGTTCAAAAGTTCCTAATAAATAAAAGAATTAAAAAAAAGATGTCAAATTCGAATATAAGTAATGTTTTATGTACCAATATTACCAATATACATAAAATACTAGTAAATAAAAATAATAAAGTACTGCGTTCTTTGCCCTTATTTTGTAAGCCTATGTTCTTCGCCAGGTTTTGAGTTATTTTATTTAGTGGATATTATTACTTTATTTTGTAGAATTATTCCATAAATGATACCAATTTTTGCTGAATTTGCTTTTGGATGAATTGGCCTGGTCCTGCAAATTTTCGCATATTATGTCTAGTGCGGATATTTTAATTGATTCAGAATAATCGAACAATGTAACTAAATATGATTGAAACTTGTTTTGAAATAATATGTATTATCTTGACGCAATCAAATATCTGATTGTAAATGTAATTATTATCTCCCACTATTTAACTACATATTACATTTAAAACGGTACAACATATTTTAAAGTCACGTCAAACTGTTTAAATTACTCAAGTCCCTGTCATGTGTCACTCTAATAAAGAAATAATAATACCATTATTAAGTATTATTATATTATTATGCCGCACAACATAACATATAAAGTATGTATAATTAATATAATTATATACAAAGTCTATCTCATTGGTTTCGTAGCTGTTTCAGAATATGGCTGCGAACCATTACTTTCGTCCATTCCTAGTTTGGCAAAGCCTTTTTTCAGGTCCCACACTCAAAAATTTGATTTGATTCAGGGTCAAAATGTTGCTACAGATTAATATATATTAATAAAAAGTTTTAAAGTAAAGTAAACCTGGCCGTTACGTACACCTAAGCTTACCCCACTGGACCACCGAAGAACTCAAGATAGTTATGCTAAATTTTTGCGTTTATTTATAAACCTATAGGTAATAGATATACAAAAAGCATAAGCGTTTAATCCACACGTATCCTGCCATCTGTCCGAGTCAATCTAGCTAAAGTGGCGACGGCAGCGATCCCACAAATTGGATCAAATTGACCGGCCGGCTATAACCGATCCATTTGTTAACTATATCCCCCGCCATGGTAACAATGACTGATGGCCCGTTCATCTAGAATACCAGATAAGTTCTTTTCAAATTTCGAACAACCTCTTGAAGTCATAGACAATTTATTTCCAGCCCGTATACCGAGCGATGATTCATTCGAAATTCGTAATTCGAATCTTATAAATTGTTACGAATGAATGAATGCATGAGTAATATTAAATTCGATTAAATAGTATTAATAAAAGATCACGCGAGTTTAAAAAAAATTACATTATCATTTGTAATACTTCTATTGTAAAGATGTTTTGTAGATCAAGATACAATGACATTACAGACAGATATAATGAAAAATAATGATGTTTGTTTAAATGGCGGTGTTTGTGGATTATAGCAATTTACCACAAATAATGAAATAAAAAAATACTAGACTAAGTATAATTATTGTATAGTCTATTATTGCACAGCCTTGCGTATTTTAAAATTGATGTGCGTTCATTTAATTTTTTTCGCTGTTAGGCAGTTGTTTTAAGCTTTGTATTGCCTGTGAATTCTTACCGATATAACATAGTAGTCTACTACTACTCTATTTTATACTACTACTATTTATGTACTACTATTAGTAGATATAATAAGTTTACATAAACATGCAAGTTAATGAAGCACTCTTAAAAGACTAAACGTATCTTTTAATGACTGTCTAGAGGGTATATGTTATAGTAATCACCGGAGTTTTGTTAACTTTTTATTCAAATGGGACTCATTCAAGTGGCATCCCCACAGATGATTTATCGAAATATGATTTGATAGGATGTTTTGTGTCTATTTTTTTAGATAGAAAAAGTACTGTTAATGTTTTATAATACGTAGCGACCCAAAATTGGGTAGGTATACTATACACCAAAAAATCTATTATGCTATGTATATTCAGTAAGCCTCTATGTGCTCTAAAGGGATAGATAGTGATAATACTATATTCCCATTACACCATCTATTTGAAATGCTACGTAAAAGAAGTCAAACTATTACCATTCACTACCTACTTTATCGCATAATGACTGATGCAGACAACTAGAATAAAAAACATTTCGCTCAATCCAGGAATCAAAACCAAGATCATCTGATCGGACGCAAACATACGCATACTAAAGGCACAAAAGTAACAACGCTCAAAAAAAATGTAATTCATATATCCAAAACCACAAAGCTACATAACATAACAGGCCTCTACATTATTATGTAAAAACACAGATAAACAATTGCTTGACAGCTAATTAAAAACGTAAACAATCTCCGTACACGCACATCAATAAATACTCTCCCTTACTTTATTAGCCTGGTAACATAATGATCTGTCATCGCCAGAGCATTCTTATGAAGTTGTTAAAAGTTATTGTAAACATTTAGAAGCTTTGTTATAAATATAATCTCTGAGAGGCCATTATGACTCTTTACCTTGTGGAAGTAATAAATTTAAGACGCCTTCGTGATTTTCCAAGCTCTAGTTAGTTTTAGAGGTTATATTTTAGTCGAATAATGTAAGCACTGTATGTGAGGTTTATAATCCTAAATATAAGTAAACAGTAACTAGTAAAAGTGTTTAACAATAATAGTTTAAGGTTTCAAAATTATGTAATAATAGTGTTCTATTAAAAATGAACAACGCGATATAATCCGTATAAAGTTGTATGATTTCAAAATAATATTATAAATGCGAATGTGAGTTTGTTTATTTGTTACGCTTTCACGCCTTAACTACTCGATCGATCATCGTGAAATTTTGCATAAGTTTATCAGAAGTATAGAAAAGGACATAAGATACCTTTCATCCAGAAAAAAATACTGTTTCTGAGAGACAGCTAATGATATTACTCATATTTAAAAAAAAGTAGTGTTATAGTACCGTCCGTGATGTGACGACTCGAAAGCACCACTGAAATAATAAAAAGAAGCATGTGCACCATGTATATACATTAATCTTTTTTTCTTAAGTATAAGCAATAGTTGCGACGCTCCACTAAGCTTGCTACGGCCACAATGCTTGTACCTATTAGAATGAGTCCACATGGGTAATGTAATGACTGGGATTGGAACCTATGATCTCTTATTCACAAATCCAATGCTTTACCCATCGGGCTCTCGCAGGTTCATGCCGTGTATATCTAAACGTCAAACTATTTTTACTACACAGTAAAATGCAGCAATTAATTTCAGAATACCAACATTTTATAAAAGAGAGTAGAGTATTTATTTTCTATTATATTAAGAGAAATATAAAGCTATTTCTACAGTACAGTCACGTCGCTAACTTCACTTTATACCGCACAAAGCTACGTCCAGTTAATTAAAATAACAACGACAAAGAATAAATTCCAGATAACACAAAAGTACGGTCTACATTCCGAGAATGGTTTTATTAATACGTTGGTAACTTTGACGTACCTATACACACATACATATACTTAGTGCGCGTTCCCACTATATCGTGACGATTAATTTATCGTTGGACGACTGTCGTCTCTAGCTGTTCCCATTATATCGACTGTTTATCGTCACTGTATCGTCGAAATATTTTATCTTTGAACGTCTAAACGACGAGACGATATTTTTATCGTGGCTACGAATAATAGTTGCAACAACAACACACGATTTGCCGTCATGATTAGTCGTGACGTTTTTTTTATCGTTTTAAGACTCGTGCTTGCGTTTCCATTGACTTGACAATCTGTCGTCACTGCAAAAAAAGTCGTGGTCGATAGTTAATCGTGTCATCCTGTATGTGAACACCTATATTTAAATACACAAGCCACGACGCTTTAAACGACACGATAATCTATCGTCACGACATAGTGGGAACGCGCCCTAATGCTTATATCTCAAGAGAGGTAGCTAGATGTATTGCAGTTAAATTTCATTAGATATATTTAACCTGGTAAAGGTCGCGGGAAGCGGTTGGATGCGGGTGGCCCAAGACCGGTCTGTGTGGAAAACCTTGGGGGAGGCCTATGTCCAGCAGTGGGCGTCTTTTGGCTGACATGATGATGATGATGATGAGATATATTTTAAGTTCCATGGTGAAGATGACGATCTGTTTTACGTCCATCGCGTGTATTTCCAGTTTTCTTGCAGCTATTGTTTACAGAAAAGTCAGAATACACAATAACACTTTGGCTGATCCGGGATTTCAACCCAAAGTAAAGGCGACATTGGTCTCGTGCCTAAGTTCTTTTATCTATACAAATAAATAACATTGAAGTGTCTGTTTGTAATGTCAAAATAACAGTTTTTTATCTAATGCATATGACAGTATATAAGGTACATAAACGAAAACATCTATTTTTAAAATGTTTATGTTTGTCTGTCTGTTTGTTTCGGCTAATCTCCGAAACGGCTGAACCAATTTTGACGGGACTTTCACTGGCAGATAGCTGATGTTATAAGGAATAACAAAGGCTACGTTGATTTTAGAAAAAGAAAATGGGCTCCGCGGAGACCAACACTTTTTAGTTAAAATCTACGCGGACGAAGTCGCAAGTAACAGCTAGTATATAATATAAGACATCTTTTTTATATGATATCTAATATTTAATTTTCTAACAGCGCCTCTAGCGGAAACTTTTGATGAACTAACCGATATAGTTGGAAAGAAATGGCGATATTTAAATTTATACGGTTCCACCAAGATACTCTCTATTGCAAGCGATCATAGGCTACGATAACCATCCACCATAGCAAATGCTTTTTATGGGCCTCTTTACATGAAGGAAGTTTCTCATAGCAAGTGTCAATTTACCCTTTTTACCAAGACAAGGATACCACTGCTACATTTGCTTCAAGAAACTAGCTTCTTGTAAATCGCTCTTTAGTAGTACAATAATAAAAATTAAATGCGCCATCCCAAAAGCTTGGTTATACCGATAATATTTATTTTTTGCTAGCTCTCATTCGTGTTTACAAAAGGCCAATTACGATAACCTTTCTAATGTGTCAACATGGCTATTTTAGCGAGTGAACACAACAAATTTTATTTAAATGGCCGCTACACTTACACATCATCAACACAAAATTATGTTTATCCATAAAGCGCGACGAGTTATTTTTGTGTATAACACTTTGGCACGACATCCTGTTGCATAACATTTGTTGTTATATTATAATTATCCAGTAATTTAATAGTTACATAAACGCGATTTCAGTATACGAACTAGAAGATATTACCTTTGTTTGCTTTATTTTATATTAGTCACCTGTGACTTCATTAATGGCGACTAGACTTGCACCATAGTCCATATCTTATAATAGATGAACCATGACGTAGATTGTAAGTGTGAGTACAACCAAAACAATATCACCGTGAAATGCGTTCAGTGGTAACAAACAGACAAACAACTGAAGATTCTGAAATCTTCTGTCTATTTCCCTCAGTACATACGTTAAAAAATCCTCTATGGTTAGCAGTGTGAACTGTTTTCTTTTACAGCCGATCTATTTTATGCCATAGAGCATTTTAATTTGTTTTCTGAAAATGCTATTATGAAACTGACCGCTATTCAGCATTTTTATTCGTGTTATAAAATTTTAATTAATTATCTTATTGATCTTGTGGCGAGTTTGCGCTTCGGTTTGCGAACGATCGTGAGCTCGCTTCGATTCTGGAGGTGTTATTGCTTTTTTCTATTAAGTAACTCTAATTGCCAGCACAGAGCATCGCTTCCACAAAACTAATATAATTATGGTGTGATAATATGTGCTGTAAATATAATTTCAATCGATCAAGTAGTTTAAAAATAGCCGCACTATCGTTAGTTACCTATTTATAAAAGTTTAATATGAATAAACTCGATTTTCAATTAAAAGTGTCACCTACATCTATAACTCTGTATATCGAGCAGTATGTGTTTTATAACGTTAAAAGGCACACAGCGTCATCTATGTCATAATTTATTTCCGTGTTTGTTTATGTTTTAACCTAGAGAAGTAATTAAGTTGTGTTACATTTAGGTCTTTAGCTATCAACATTATAAAAATCACGTTGTTTTTGTTCACGGTAAGAAAATTAGGTAAATATATCAAAATAATATCCTCGCTCATTTTAATATTTGATACGAAATCTTGAGAATATTATTAAGAATTTTGAAATATAAACTTTGCCATGAAAAGCCTACACGATTGCTAAACATAACAATAACAACATTTTATCCGCTTAAAAGCTAAAAGCGCCTGTTATAACAATTGAAATAGCTCTTTGGAACCAGACAATACTTATATAGAAAAGCAGATTAACTCGTAACAGTAACCATTATACGGTTGTCGCAGTCTTTCCCTGAGGCTCATATGGAGCCTTTATTCCTTACGTATGGCAGCATTGAAAGCGTATCCTTTCAGTGCAGGCTGCCTTTGGCTCAGGAATGAAAGCGCGGTGAAATGAACGTTTGCTGAATAGCTAATGCCTCACTCCGATGAATGAGATACTCTTAGTGCTGGTGGGAAATATCAGCGCTTTTGCAATACTGGCAAATGTGTATGTGACGGTTTGTTATTGTAGATACCTTAAAAGAGAATGTTTTCGATAATCAATGTTACTAAAATGATCTTGTTGTACTAGTGACTTGTGAGATCCCTAGTTGGGTTTAATAATAGCAATGAGTTTGGAATTTTTGGTACATGGCAAATAAAAACATTTTAAGTAACAGACCCTTCCTGTACAGGCTACTCAAGTTTATGATATAGCGTTCCCACTCACCAACTTTCGGTATATAGTGAGAGCCGCTGTACCTTTCAGTGCCCGAAAGCACCTTTAGGGACCAGTTATAGACAGGTCTTGTCCCTAAATCCAAAATCCCCAAAGTCCCCAAATGCCCGCTTGCTGGCTATGGCAGAGTGGGCGTCGGGCCTTTGGCTTCAGGCACTTCCATCGTCCAACATAGGTATGGTACCAATGTTGGACGATACGACCTTCCGCATTGCTTCCTGTTTGCGCTTAGGTAATCCTTGTGTTTCTCCGCATCGGTGTCTTTGTGGAGAAGCCGTCGACAGTCTTGGTCACCATGGCCTATCATGCAACAGGAGTGCTGGTCGCATATCACGACACGCCAACCTGAATAACATACTCCGTCGGGCTTTTGTCACCGCTGGCGTTCCGGCTCAGCTTGAACCACACGGCTTGGTACGCGACGATGGCAAGAGACCAGATGGTATGTCATTACTGCCATGGAAAATGGGTAGGCCTTTGGTGTGGGATGCAACTTGTGTCGACACCCTTGCGCCATCACATCTTTCTAGCACAGCGGGTTGTGCTGGTGCTCCTGCTGCATCAGCAGAGATGCTCAAACGGCGCAAATATCAAAACCTTATTGGTGAGTACATATTTGAGCAGTTTGGTGTCGAAACGCTGGGACCATGGGGTCCAAGTGCTAGGTCTGTTTATAGAGACCTAGCTAAGCGACTTCACGTGACCAGAGGGCTGGTATTTTCTTTGCATAAAGAATAAGTATTGCCATTCAACGTGGCAATGCTGCCAGTCTTCTGGGCACGTTGCCAATTGACGACGATGCGGAGGAATATTATGACGCTTTTAAATTTTGTTGTTTTATTTTTCTCTTTAGTTAATATGTCTTGTAAATAATTTGTGTATATATTATGTTAATTATTTGTTTACGTGTAATAATTTGCTAATACAGTATGAATGAGTTTATAAAATATCAAATGTTTCATATATTTGTGTGATCTAAAAATAATGTGTCGAATCTGGGGTTTTTTGTATCCGTTGTTTCAAAGAAAATACCGTCTAGGAATTGCAATGAAGCTGGCGAAATGTGAGATAGCTTTCGCCAGCTATGCCGAATTCTGATACTTTTGTGGCATTTAGTAAACAGCAATTATGTTATAAGGGCTGTTAGACTGTTGGGAGATCTGTTTAAGCATTAGGTGGCAGTCCATTCTCAGCAAAAATCAGGAATATAATAATAGGAAATTATGATTATCGTATTCTATAAGTATAACCAACAGTATCTTGAAAACTATATTTGAAAAACGTAGGTGGATTATTTCGAATAGGTCGATTTGAAATTAGAATAAATTGCAGACATTTCGCAAACTTAAGTATCTCGCTTCAGGAGACAGGGACATCGGAGTGAGGTGTGCCGACCTCCTTTGCCGATTTAATTTTAAACTCGACGTGATAATTTAGCGAGGGAATCCTCCGTTCGACAAAATAGCTGCTGCACCTACATTGCACAATTTGCAAGTGGGTGATGGTTTAAAGTGCCGACCTCAATTTTGCTTTCAATATAGTTCTGGAATATGAAAATTATTAAAGGAAAATACAGATCAAAGTGAAGTTAGGTGACATAAATTTGTTTTACACACTCATTACTTGGGTAGTATATTTGTGACTCTAACGGATGCAATTAATACTAAGTCTAATTCTAAATTAATAGCGATGGACAAGTTGGGACATGAGCAGAGTGTAGACCAAAGGGTTGGTCTACGCTCTGCGCATGTCGGTTGCATAATAAAACAGCAATCAGTTCTTATTTAAAAAACATTATTTTTAAGAACAGATCTTGCTGTATCACTATTTCTGTTCCGCGGTTGACTTTACAAACATTCAAATAACGGACACAAAGAACACCTAGACTAGGAAGAACTATTTGTGGATCACACACATTTTTGTCCTGTATGGAGATCGAACATACAACATATTGTTCAAATACATTGCATTTTCACAAAACCCTGGGCTCCCTGTGACCACACTAGAATTCCTTGTGGCGTGTGTTTTCAAAGTTATTGGCGTATTGATTGCTATTTAAACGTTTGCTTTAATAGTAAAAGGTAGGTTATTGGCACATCTTATAGTTATTTCAGTATATACTGGAGAAAATGTCTGGTTTTTGGCATCCAGCTGTAAAACAGTTTGAAAATGACGGAGATTGCCAACTAAAAATATAGTACAAATCTTTCAGGTACATAAAGGATAGCGCTTTTGTTTGAGTGTAATACTAGGTACTTTTAAATATTTGAAAAGTATGTAATACGCGTATAAATCAAAACTAAATGTAAGTTTTCAGGCGACGCGGTTTGCGAAATCCATACGTGCCAATATATTGTATGTTTTCCAAGATATTTTTTCGACTCTAGTACACTTTGATAAGTTGTTTCAGTCTTTGGTAATCCGCCTGGTGGGTAATCCCAAGAGCAGGCTTATCTTAGATATTAAATGTCATAGGTTCAAACTCGATATTGTTTATTTATTTCGTACGAAATATAAGAGATTCAGTTTTCCTTCTGACACTATACTGCCCTGCTGGCACATGTAGAATATTAAACGAAAATAAAGCTGCGAAATACGTATTTACCATTTTATAACTATATTTACGTGCAGTGCAATCGATGCGTTAAAATCTCGCAACTCAATTCTCCGAGAGCGGCACCGTAGCTACGTACTCTAGATAAAATGTACGCTGAAGCAAAATCCAATAATGCTTAAATCTGTCGCTCCGTTGCTAAAAGGTATCAATTTGATGTTATGCAGGTAATATTATTAACAGCCAGCGTATTTAATTTAGTTAAAGAGCACTCAGTAATGGATAATTCGATTACACGCGCTCTGACCGTTTAATTAAAGAAAAATTAAACCTTTGAACTGAATGTTGAGTTGAGAATTGGGAGAAATGTTTTACCTGTAACAAATAAAGAGGATTATTAATATTATATCACAGTAATCTATGATGACATGTATTTTACATCAATCATTGTGCCATGGCTTCATTCAAAAAGAAAAGCATAGAAATAAAAATGTGTCGGAGACGCCATTTTGTTTTACCGTATCTCATAGTAATTTTTAATCTAAAAATATTTTAATCATCATTTTATGTGATTATTATTTATTTGTAAACTGATTTAAATACAAGCTAACATTGCATCGTTTTAGTTTTTTTTATCACACGGATGAATGAGGAAATACAACATTCTAATCGAGCGCGCGTTCGCAGTAGATTCTATGAAAGTAATTGAATACTTCCTTTCTCGAGAGATCATTTGCTACTGCGATAATGACTTACTATGTTTATAGCTTACGCTTTGTGTATCGAATAGGTCGTTTATATGTTTCTTGATGCCTTATGAGCATATACATTGCAGTTCATTTTCTTTAACGTCATTAGAAAGTCATCTTGGTTTGCTGGTCAAAAGCAAGTAGATTTTCCAGGAAATCTCTGTGAACTATGTGTTGTTATATTTAAACTCTTAGATAATCCAAACTAATATTATTAATGCGAATATGAGTTTGTTTGTTTAACTGTTTGTTTGTTACTTTTTCACTACTTAACTACATGACCGATCATCATGAAATTTCGCATACACGCAGTCAGAAAAGGACATAAGGTACCTTTCATCCAGAAAAAAGTAGTTACTAATCTAACCTAACATATCCTACATTTACGCGAGCGAAGCCACGGGCACAATCTAGTCATACATAATTATGATTATTAGAATAACATTTATAACAAAAACGGGAATATTTAACACTAAAATGGCACGCACCAACTTACTATTTCGATGATTAGCTTTGTTTAAAACGTACTACTATAATCTCACCCTGACACATTTCTGATCCTTTAAGCTTGGTTTCTAGATAAACAATATCTCGAATAATATTTTCCTCTAATACAAAAGTTAGGGCTCGCCAGATCCGACCAACTTTGATGGAGCGTAGCAGCTTCTGATCCAGTTTGCAGGCAATACGTACAACTTTGCCAACTATTTCCAAGTTTGAGATAAGCGAAACCTGGTACTGAATACTGAAACTATCTAACAATACAATATGAACGGGATTGTTATTATACTTATCAACAACGATTCATCTATCTAAAAGCTTGTTCTGTACAATAGAACGGTTTCTCAAGATCGGGTTTTAAAATCAAACTAGATATGAGTTCACGTCGAGTATTACAAATGACAGTATCGTGAACATAATTCTATTGATATACAAACTATTATCAATTAGCCTATCGAGTCGCAGTGGAACACCGGTGGCCAGACACAATATATTTTAATTGTGTCTGGTATTCTAAGACTTGGCTAATTAATATTTAAACTTTCATCAAGAAGACTTTTCATTGCGGGTAATGTGATCCGTATTACTGTTTTTCTTATTACTTTGCGATAGAATAAGACAGAGTATGCGTATTGTATGTTGCTTTGCCTCGATTTTTTATAAAGCATGATTACAATAATTGATCATTATCTATAGGGTGAGGTAATATAATATGGTCTCTGACCTCTGATCTAAAAATAACACGCGCTTAGTGATCGCCGCCAAAAATTACCTAAAGCATAATTGTGTTAATTTTCGAGATATCATTACATTAATAATAATATAATATAATAGAATATTAATATTCTACCACATACACACAAAACCATCTAGCCCAAACTAAGCAGAGCTTGTACTATCGGTACTAGACAATGGATAAACGTACATATATACTTTTTTTTTTGTAAATACATTCATATTATACATAGAAACATCCAGACCAAGACAAACATCCATGTTCATGCACACAAATGTTTGACTTGTGCGGGAATCGAACCCGCGACCTCAGGCGTGGCAGTCGGTTATACTAACCACTACGCCATCGAGGCCGACGTAAAGTAATCGTATCTAAAATTTGGCTGTAGCGGAATTTTACCCCGCCAATCTCTCTCTTATAGATCCTAGTGATCTATTTATAAGAAAGACATTGGAGAAAGAGATTAAGTATATGATTTGCAAATTAAAACTAAAGAGTATTTAATGTCCGAGAAAATAAAATTAGAGCTTTTCTAAAACAAATGATAATGGGCATTCCATTTTTATATTTTGTTTTTGGTAGCTGTTGAACTTTACATAATCACAACATTAGAGAAAGGCTAAAGACAAGTCCTATTACACGCTTCTACAATCAGTAAATACGACTAACTGACTTTGACAATTATCACAATAGTTTAGTTTAGTTATACCAGTCCACCGGACAGACTGCTGTCTCCCTTTGAATGCATTAATTAATTCATTACCAGCAACCCGTGTCAGCTTTCAGTGACCATTTATCTCCTTCTTAACTTATTGAGGCAGATATTTTATACGTTTAAATTTTAACGTAGTACTTGCTGTTTCTCATAGCAAAGGATGATTTTAGATAGAGCCTATAACAGCATACCTACTGAATATATTCTTACTAATGGATATTAATACATGTTCAAACAAGTATTATAGGATAGCACATAAAGCATAACGACTTTTAAGTAAATCATAGATTCCTCTTGAAAATCATAAATCATCCAATAATTACACAGAGAGTTATGTACATTTATTTATAATTTCATTGTTTCATATAATTTCAACGTGACCGTTTTGTACAAATAATATAGAGCTGTAGTAAGGAATGATATGATACAATAATTCATTTTAAAGTCAATACAGTATTGATCAATAATGTGCATAGTATCATTTAGCAGACCATATGGCGGGCTTACGAAATAGTTTACTATTGGCAGTGTAATGAATGACGTGGGAAGTAGTAACTAAACGTTGGGTCAGTGTTGCCAAATACAGGCACCAGAATTTACCATAAAACAAAGCTAAATAAGATAACGATTTGTTTTATTATGGTCGTGTGTTCGTTTGAACTTAAATATTTACTTGGCAACTATTACAGCAATTTTAGTAATTACGTTGTTGTTTTAAACGTTGTTTGTTACTTTTGTATAAAAATAGAGAATCAATACTTATAACTGTTTATTTTTTATTATTAGTAGATGACCTTAAATGATTAGCCTGTCTCTATAAATCAATGCAAAATCAAGTAAGTGCCTGTTTTTTATATGGTAATAATAAGTACTTACGCTTACTAATTCCGTGGATACTCTATCTTTGATCGTCTAAAAACATACACCTTGTACGGTTTTAAATTTAAAATAGATACCATAAACATTTATACCTACGTCATTTCTTTTAGCATAAATTGGCGGGCGGGGCGTTTATAAAGATTGTTGATAGCACATTCCCTAAAGAGATCATACATTGTAATATTCAGCTGGCTAGACGCCAATTTCATTATGATTCACTTACGTTTTATAAAGAATACGCTGGAGCCTATTTATTTTTCATAGCACTTCTTTCACATTACCTCTAGACAGCACAGAAATATCCTGAATAATAACTTTGCTGGGAAATTAATATATGAAATATTATGTTATGTTTTATTTTAAATGCATATAATATTAGATGCTTATAATAATATGATGATGACTATGCTATATAAAAGCACTAATAAAATGTCAAAAATAAATTTCTTGGTGCATGATATTCTTAAAATGTCGACATTCTACCAATTTAAAGTAATAATTTGGCGCTATATTGTTTATGTATTAACCATAGAGCACATAAATAATATAGCGCCTGTAGGCACAGGCTCCATCCTCTTTCATCGTTCAAGGTCGTATTCTCACTTTCTTTGGACATATTACACGTCGAGAGGACACGTTTGTGGAGCGACTCGTGGTTCAGGACAAAATTGAGGGCACGAGGGCGCGCGGTAGATCATCAATGCGCTGGACCGACCAAGTCAAAACTGCACTAAATTGTCCACTCCACGAATGCACGAGGCAAGCAACAGTACGAGAGGAATGGCGGCGAATTGTGAAGCTTTCCACCACCCCTGTCATGACGACGACGACCACTCTGCCAAGAGTGTGACGACAGAGTAGAAGAGGCACAGGCTCGTAGTTTTCACTACACACTAATTGAAACCGACCTAGACTATTGAGTAATTAGTATTAAGTACTTCGTACTAGAGGAGACATTTCAAATACCTACATTTTGGTTACGCGAGTTAGAGTGCATACTCTCAATCCGAGGCAGGCGATTACTAGAGTCTAGAACGAGACATTTTAGCGTAGTAAACAAACAATATGTGCTATTTTTAATTTTTTATTACACTAATCATTTGTAATGTTTGTCCCTATACGCGCGCGGCGCTTTGGAGCACTCCAAAATTAATTGGGATCCTATCACTTATCATGTCATTGACTTTATCAGCCTATAATGGCATGGTCTATAAAATACAATTTTGCACTTAGACGTGTCGCATAATCGGCTGACCCGGTTCCTCTACCCAAGAAACGAGTTACTAAAAATATGTCAAAATGTAACTGTCTGTAGCTGAAACGACTCGTTTCTTGATTTATTTATTTGCATCACAGTTGTCCAACACGTGCAGTGAGCCATAATAGATACATAGTACATTATTATTATTATTTATAGCTTAAAAATAGTGTACAATATACAACAAATTTATTAATTTTATAAAAAAAAATATTGATTTAGGAATCGCGCCTCAGGGAGCGCTCATTCTATCTCGTGCCACACAAAATTTACTTGAGATGTCTCCGCTAACACATATTAACTCAATGCCTACAACATATTAATATCGTGATCAATTATTAATTAATAGCAGATGTGTTTACGTGCATGATTGACGGTTTATAGTTAATTGAATAACCTTTATACTTAACCCACACCCACTAAGTTAGGTAAATAACTCGATATACAGGTAATATGCTATTTGCAGCATAGTTACAAGGTTTGTAGTAAACTTTAAACACGAGACATTTATTTTCAAAGATGGCGTCAATAACAGAACAGTAGCTGATCGATAAAAATACTACTTACCTATTGATATTTTTTAATTCATACATAATTAAACGGTCATGTTCAGAAATACATCAATCTAAAACTGTCTGGAGCCTACTATTTTGACACGTCTCTTATCCTTCATCCAATTTGATTATGGTTCTTCTTATGGATACTTTGTTATTTAAATTTAGACTAGCGAAAAGAATTAAGAATTTTTAAATAATTGTCGTGTATCCCGGCGATAATTCTCCATATACACACAAACTCACAAAATTCGCAATCTGACTACCTAATATTAGTATACATTATTTTAATATGATATTTAATTAATAATAAATTTATTTATCGCAAAATGTGCTAATACTCACAACACTAAATTACTGGTTTATATGTATGTACACACTGCTTTTTTACTGGTTTAGTATCATACTTTTAAATTAAGAAGCCTTTGCCTGCGAGAGTCATACTTATATAATAAGTAGGTCCATAAAACTAGAACTAAAGTGCATACAGAATTTGGCACGTAAAAAGTTATCTTTTCTTCAGAACCTCCCCAATTTATTTAAAAGACATTTACCTAAACATTGTTCTTTCCATTGCACTCTTTCATTCACCCTTGTGCATCATCTTTAAGCTAGTTCCAACGCCTACTACAGTACCAACCAAATTATCATCATTCTTATAATACGAAACAGATGCATGCTTCCAAAGCATGCCTATTCCCGCCTTAAACGTCACATTATGCAGTAGCGAATCGCCTACATCAGTCTGAATAGATTTACGATTATACCACCTACAAGTTACCTATCAACTGCGTATATAATTGTAGATACAATTCGCCCTACGTTTGGTGACTTTATCCAGTTCAGATAAATTGTTGCAATGGTATCGATTCTGTTGTTTCGTTAAACTAATTTAATCTTGCTTCGTCCCGTTCTAATAGCGGCAGTGGGAATAGATTTGAAAATATGAAATTATAGAAAACAATCGTACAAATACTACCAATAAAAAGGAAGGCATTTTTTCGGAGTATTCCGTTTCCGGCACCTATGGTTTCGGCACCTAAGCTATTCCACTTTCTATTTCCGAAACCATAGGTGCCGAAAAAAATGGTGCCGAAAGCGGAATACTCCATTTTTTCGTTATTAACATTCGATTATTATGAAGTCCGGTTATATATTCACAAATAATTAATCTATAGATTAATTTTAAATCATTATGCAGTCCTCAACGAGTGATAGGTTTCCTTTTTTTACTCACTTGCTTCTTGTGGTGTTGAAAGTGTCCATGGGTGTAATAATAAGTAATTGTTTACGATTAGGCTGCCCGTATGCTTGATTGCCTCCATAAAGTGCTTTAAATAGCTTTATCTATTTCGATCTCTGATAACAATCGCTTCTATTTACGTCCAGCAAGCAAAAGATCCATTAGTGTCCCTACAATAAATATTAATCTGTTCTATTCTAGCTCAATTGCTCATCATTGACGTTAATGTTATTACACATGTCACAGACGAAAGACAAATTTGACAATTCTTAAAATATTTCATCTCTTTCTTGTTGTTATTATTAGAAAGAGACGCAGTGATAGTAAATCTAGTTTAGCAGTGTATAGCAGAATAGACGCCAATATCGAATTACTGGAATGCTAACTAGAAACAGTATACGATATTAATCAATCTGTTTGTGTCGAAATAATTGGATATTTCGGGTAGTTTGTGTGTTTCGGTTTATTTATGGATATTGGGCGGATGAAAATATTGTTATTGACACGTATTTAGATAACAACGGACACCCACAGAACCGACATTTAATTCGTGTAGATAACAATATATCATCTATCTATCTGAAGTGGTATGCAAAGAAGTGTTACATCGACGTAATAACCATAATGTTTAGCAGATAGTTATTAAAATATCTACTACATCGTTATTTCCAATCTGTTTATAATCTGTGTCAGTAATGTCAATTGTCAACGTTTCCCGCGAATAAGGATGTTTATAAATAGAATCTTCTTTATGGATACTGGTATGCATTATTCTGCATACATTTAAAAATAAAAAAGGATCCGAATGCCCGCCTTTTTCTCGCTCGTTCGGAAATAACTTAAAACTGATAGATGTCATTTTGTAAATAAGCTAGGCATTTTCCTTGTATTCGTTTGTTATAGTATTGTTATCAGGTATATCTACATATATTCCGCACATGTCTCACCTTGCATTTCAATTATCACAGAAGCATCATTATATTTGCATTAATAATACATCTAAGCCTTGGGTATTTCTAGCACTACTATGTTATCTATGTGTATTTATTTGCAGTAAATACTTGTATACAATTGAATATTACTATATCACAAGACAATAATTGACGTAGATATTAAAATGTCATACGGTAATTATAACGATGAAAAATTGTGGTTTATTCCGAATGTAAAAATACGCATTCGCTCCAAAAATTGTCCCTCATATTCCCCGAAATTTAGATAAATATTAATTTCTTAACGTAATTCCTATTTCGTCCCAAATTATGTTCCTTTTTTGACCCTGTTTTTTATACATGTTTTGTTTTGCTAACCATATGCTCAAAAATGTAGGACGTAAAAGGAATAATTAAAAAGGAGGGGCGAATGAGGAACATTTTGGAATGTCGTCTTACGTCTCACATTCCAAAATGTAGGGGCGAATGCGGAACAAACCAAAATTGGTGAGATAATTGCATGTAATTGTATTTATTATTGCCAAGTATTTTCTATTATTTTTCTTATAATGTATAGAAAATAAACGTGGCGGCACTAGGTACACTGTGGTGTTGATTTATAAACACCTGAGTATGCTATTTATAAAAAAATATTTTAGGCGTTCCTTGCGTGTTTTAGATACTTATTTGAGCTTGAGTTTAAAAATACCTTACCACTTCACAATCACTTAAGCGGTTTTAATACTATACGTCTGCACGTATTTATACATTTAGTATGGCTATAATGTAATCATTATCAGATTCTGTTACATAAATTAATTTAAATTTATTTAACTTTAACAAAATATATCCATGATGCGTGTGCATGCTAAAACTCATATAAAATACGCAGGCCCTGCACCGTATTTGCATGTTCAGATTATAATATTAAATTCTAAAGCTAATTTAACATATTACAATGTAAGGGCAGAACAGTTAACGTTAAAAACATGTTATTATCGTGTACTGCACAATCTCGTCGTTATTCTACGAGAATGGTCTATAAAAATGTAATTTGCATGACGTCAGAGGGCATGTAATGCATCTAATCTAATGGAATGCGCTGATAACTGATAACACACGGGAGGTCTTCTCAACGGCGGGAGATAAAGTGCGAGGATTAGCTAAGTGCATCGTAATTGAATTATCACGGGATATAGGTACCGTTGTATGGCGAACTGCTTTCTTTAAAGGTAATGCACGATCTAGAGGATTATTCCTGTCGCACATTAATTACGAGCAGTGTACGGTAACTCAGAATGTTTTTCTTTCTTTCTGCATTTTGTGTATATTGTCGGTGACTATTTATTACCATCTGTGGCGTGAAAGAGTGGTACTAATCCTAATCCTAACTATCCTAATCCTAACTAATATTATAAAAGCGAAAATGAGTTTGTTTGTTTGTTACCTTTTCACGCCTAAACTACTGAACCGATCATCCTGAAAGGAGGTATGCAGAATATAATTTATTGTAAAAATGTCTCATAATATTTTATTTGTCGCCATCGTTTTCTTTTAACCGAACCTAGCGGGAAAAAGGATTTAATTTTTTTTACATTTTATTGATTCAGTAAACCATTGTGGCTTGGGACAACATTGCCAGTGTTGAACAAAAGGTATTTTTTATAAGAAGTGAAATTATTACGAAACATTATTATTTATATTAAATTAAGTTTTTAGTAACACAAGTAATAATATTACTTGTGTTAGTAAAAACTCCACATATTATGCGGATTAAACAGGGATGTAATAGTATCAATTTATTAATGTTGTGATTTATTTTACTAATCAATAGATTGACCAATTCATTGTAATGGCATTATTCAATATGTGGTAGTGCCAACACTTTTCATTGGGCACTCGATCTTCATTGTCATTTATCATTCGTGATGTGACAATGTTATGAGAGAGCTATAAAGTACAAATGCCTGGATTTTAAGAGCCAAAATACAATCCAGACATATAAGCCGTAAAGTATACTACATATGTGTACATTTTAATTGATAACAGCATTACTGTAACTCCATAGTAGGCAGAAGAACAGTAGGCTGCTGTGCACATATATAATGTCCATCATATGGTATTTATGTTGGGCAAGGTTTCAAAATAATGTAGCATCTCCTGCACCACACCTCGATAGTATGTTTAGTCATAATGAAGGTAATGTAGTGGTTGGAGACTAATAAACTAATATCAAAATATACTATTGTTTAAGCCTTTGTTTCTTGGACTATTAATTAAGCTTTAACAATAAATGAATAGTAACTATAGTTATTTGATAGGCGCTTGCTTTGCAGAGCGAGCACTGGCTCAGTAAAGTAACTAGTTTTACCCTAGTGAGCTCTGTAAACCAGCTATATAAACTTATTCTAGGTTTTTAGACAGAAACAAGTATCATTAATACATTCATTTTGAAAAAATTGCGTTGTGCCAAAGTATCACCGGAGCAATTCTGTTCATTTTGGATGCCTTATATATCTGAAACCCAACTAGATAGCATGTTGAAATTACACAAGGTTATAGAATACTAATAGTTCTTCGTAAAACATACAGTTTTATTTTTGTCCATGCGAGGCCGAAGTTGTATGGGTTTGATGCATATCTCCTTTACGTTTATACGTTTTCAAGTGTACAGAAACGGACATAGGCTTTCACAACCCCACTTCAACACTTTGGAGTGAAAGGTCAAACTTATAATAAACTACCTTTCATCCCGAAAAAAATTACTGTTCCCGAAGAAAGCAACTAAAACGTTCTTATGATAATAGATGGCGCCACGTTTCTTTCGAATCATGATTGAATTATAATATTATTACAAGCAGAGTACAACCCGAATTGATTGTCAAATTCTAAATGAACGCGAGCGAAGCCGCGGGAGAAAGCTAGTTTATTATAAGTTTGACCTTTCACTCCAAAGTGTTGAAGTGGGGTTGTGAAAGTGAATGGGTAAGTATTATTTTTAGTACAGTAAGGAGGGGTAGCGAAATCTGAGTGGGTTACACTCTCCGTGTAACCCTTTAGCGATAATGTGTATGGTGTAAAGCTATGAAATATTAAATTATGTTTTGATGACGTAATGTTTTGTTGTTGACGATTGACAAAAATACGTAATAGTCTTTACGGTTGTTCCGTATTGCATGAGATTTATATTTGTTTTTATAACGTGTGTAAGACCCTGCTGTACATGAAAAATATTTGCTTTTTAAATAAATGAACACAGGGCAAGTCTTCTTCTTTCTTTCTTTTCGTGTGGTTAGTGGCCAACCTGTTGTCAAGAGTTGTTCAAGCCCGCCCGTAGGCATCTAACATGGCTTAACGACTGCTGTCAATTTGGCAACAACCGGGAACGACTTTTTACGTGCCCTCCGAAGCACGAAGACGCTCAGATGAAATACCACTAAGCGGTCACCCATCTATAGACTGACCGCACCCAACGTTGCTTAATCTCGCTAATCGTTTACCGATCAGTGAGTGCAACTGGCTATGATTTGATTAACTTTCCCTTCATCATCAACATCATTTTACATAGGTACCGACGCTAATTTTGACAATAAATTTATCATTTTGAGTACAATATGTTTTGCTATATCTAAATATCATATAAAACTATCGCAAACATGACCATACTGAAAAATCTTATGCTTGTTAAACGAAAAAATATATGCTTATAGCTTTTGACAGCGTCTTTCCTCGCTCGTGAATAGTAGGTACTTTTATTCTAGTTGAAAGACTATGTCCTTTACTGTACCTTTCTGTAAATATCATGATCATCGGTCAAGTATTTAAGGCGTGAATGCGTAACAAATAAACTCACATTTGCATTTATAATATTAGTTAGGACTTTCATGTAGCAACAACAGCTTTTAGACAACAAACATTCTAAGTAAACACAGTCGAACTAAGCGTTGTCCTAAATGCAACATTTAAAACAAAGCTGACACTCCTCTCTCAGCTTAATACGCGCGCAAACATCAAACATATCAAATGAAAACTAGCTTACACAACGTATTAGCATAAACACGTAAATATGTAGTTATAGGAAAAGCGACAATTAAATTACTAATACGGTTTAATTTAAATTATTTGTTTTTGAATTACTGGTGGCAAATAAGCACATGCTCCTGTATGGGTAGCCGTAGCCTTTGAGTAAAATGTACTAAGTTAAAAAAATATACTTATAATTATTGAGAATTGTCTATATCACACACTAATATAATCAATGAGTTATAAGTAGTGCTGTAACTTTGACATTTCACAATTTTGAAATGAGAATAAAAGTTTACTTGTGTTGGCTGGCGTTGGCTTCTCTTTTCAAAATCCTTTCGTTCGTAAACTAATTGTACCTACAACAAATCTTTTTTGCTTTTTTTTCATGTATGTAGGTTTACGCAATGCTCACGTCGTAAAGTAGTAAATTCGTGGTTAGTAAATCTGAAGCTATTCCGTTTACTTGAGACGGTGCGTGTGAGACGGAAGCCGCCGATCATCGCGGGCGCCTACCGCTATAAATATATACACACACGTGCGCGGCTCATATGGGTCACTTAAACTACACCGCGTTGTCTGTGGTCTGTCACTTCCGTGAAACAATCGATTATATACAATTTAAAGCTTTTGAAGTATTGTTTAATACGTGCGGACGTTCTTTGTTGTCGTATCTGTATCGAATCGAAGCTTGACGTCTAATTTGAATGGATGTTGGCGCTGTCGTAACTTAATCCGCGCTATCAGCGGGTGGCCAAAAACAAAGTTGTCAAACAAATTCCAATTTATTAGTACAGTCGGGAGCGGCGCCACTATCTACGTAGCGTTATAGTTCCTCTTTTTGTCAAATAGACATTATGATGACATATAATAAAATTACTTATTCGTGTTGTTATACTATCTTTCAAAAGTTATCAAATTAAGACGTTTTAATGGAAGGGAAAATTTTACACTATCTATAAAAATCTCAAATACTATGTCGGCTTTAATTAACAGTATATTTCAAATTTCATGTTTCATACAAGTACGTATGATTAAAATTTACTGCTAGGATTTGTGTGCACGGGAGCGAGGACCAATTTAAAAAACAAATTTTCATTATGTTTGTACATTTAGGGACGGGTAATCCTTGTAGGAGTTTTTGTCACTCCCGCGTTAAACGCAGTTCAAAGCATATTTTCAACAATTAGTTCATAACTGTTTTAGTGGGGGCGCTGTTAGTATCAGTACGTGTACTAGAATTGATTCCTAGCAACATTGGTCAAACAATATTGTGGAGGAACGTTGTATGATGTCCGATAAACACAAAGGGAGAGCCATCCGACCAGGCTGGGTGATCATGCTTTGGGGGCCACGGCCCGACGGTTGATTTTGGGAACTTGTATAACTATATGGTTAGGCCCTGTGTAAACTTCGTTTGCGTGATTCAAGAATGTATTGAAAGCATGTCATTGTGAACAGCGCTACCTCTTGTCATGTGTCGAAACTACTTCGTCTGTGAGGCTCGCTACAATATATTCCACATAAATAAATATAGTTTAGAACTAAATGAGATAACGTGTAGTATAAATGTACCGTTGAAAGCGCCAATCGAATAAAGGACAAGACAATAGGACATTAGTAATTGGATCGACAATGTGCTCTGCTTTCCATAAGCCCCTCGTTACAACCTATTGTCGTGAGCCGTGGATAGTGACGCGTCGCGCGACGCGTCGCGGCGTAGTAAAAGGTTTTTAACGCGACGATACGCGACACAGTATTATGCGCGATCTGACTTAGCCATGAGGGAAGGCGCACGCGACAAAATGTTAATGAGACTATCCTAACTATAATATTATATATCAGATTGTGAGTTTGTTTGTTTCACTTTCACGCGTTAACTCCTTGACCGAACGTCATTAAATTTCGAATACACTTTGTCAGTACCCTGAACACTGTGTACCGTATGTACCTACAGTACTTTTTTCTGGATGAAAGGTATCATCCAGAAAAAAGTACTGTTTCTGAGCGAAACCGCAGGCAAAAGCTAAGGGCGTCTGGTCGCTTTGTAAACTGTTTAAGGCGTCGTAGCGGGCCTATTGACCTCCTCAAAAATGTATACTGAGGTATTTTATTTAATGAAAGAGAATTCCATAATGTAAGTTTAACGTACGCGTTGCGCTGTGTCGCTGTTTGACAATAATACGTAAAGATTATAATAAAATTAATATGAAGTAAAAATGTTGCAGTCTTCAGGACATAATCAGAAGCAGACTACCTGACCTTTACGGCTTACGCCGCCATGTTGGATATTGGCCTTTTGTGTATAACAATGGCTAGCTAATTATTATAATCTTTATGTGCCCTTTACAGTATTGATTATTTATTTTCCTTTTCACAAGAACCTGTCTTAACAGAATATGACAATAATAAAACTAATTATAATATTCATGGCTCTAATAAAAAAACAATAGTTATGGTGAAGGTTATAGAAAAATGATTGCTATTGTTGAATTTTCTCATACTTACTTCGTTAAGTATATATTATTATTAATTAAGTTATTTTAATACAACCAAGAACATTTAGTTATTAATTATGTATATGTAGTATATTGTCGTAGTCTTCGGGTGCTTGCAACACCAGAAATGTCAATCGCGGGTTGCCAACCCTTTAAAAATGGAGTTACTGTATTGCCAATGTAAGAGCTAAAGCTAATCCTCTTGCTGATAGCACATTATCTTCACAAGAAACATGGCAATCCTACTCCCTGCATGAATATAACACAAGATAGTGTAATGTTCCCGTCAAGCTACTCGTTATTGGTATTAAACCGAAATGTAATAAAATTCTCTTATTAATATATATCGTATTATAATACGAATAACTGTAAGTATTCATAAAATCTATGACGAATATTTACATGAATACATCCGAAAAATCTGTTAATACTTTTAATCTATGCCTATGATACAGACCAGCCGCGCCCGCATAATCTGTGGTGTTGAGTCATCTACACGTCGTCGGTACATTAATAATTAACTATAAGTCATACTTAACGATATTATTATACTACTATAATAAAGCTACTATAAAGACAGGAAAATATAGAAAATTATAGTTTTCAATGACGTAGTATTGTAATAATTGTTGTTTGTTTTGACTGAGAATAGTGAGAATACAGCTAGCTTCAATGTTCTTAAGTCATTCTATAACTAGAATATCCTGAGATCTCTGACATAGATATATAGGTAGGTATTCAGGAACACTACTATAGTACTATTAAAATGAATAGTGGATGCGAGGGTAGCTTAATTAATGATTGAAGTAAATATAATCTAAATAGGAAAATGCATTTTCTATTAAGGTGGCACGAACTTGTGAATGCCACAATGCCCATTCAATTCAAGAGCAGCGATAGCTCAGTGGGGAGACCAACAGACTGCAATGCAGAGGGTCTCGGGTTCGAACCCACGTCGCGCACCTCTGACTTTCGCAAGTTATATGAGTTTTCGAAATTATATGTGTATTGATTGACAATTATCGACTGCTCCGTGCCTCGGAGAGCACGTTAAGCCGTTGGTCCCGGCTGCCATCAACATCTATGGCAGTCGTTATTGGGAGAGTGTCGACACATTAGATCCCACTGGGTCGAAGTGTCGCCGGTCTGCACTGACTGGCCCCCACATAAGATGTCCGTTCACCAGACGTGACTAACTAGCCAAACATTCACTTTAATTGGGAAACGTTAACTAAAATATCATTATCAACGTACTAACCAATGATTACATAGGTGAAAATATGAATTATGTTTTTCTGTTTGTGTTTGGCCGCCGTACGAACGCCAGAATTAGATGTCTTAAAATTGCCACATTTCTTACTATTAAAGCGAACTATTGCCCTATTATATTTTCCCGATCGTTTGACCACGTTTAGTATTAGTTTAGATTACTTTAGATTGAATAAAGCACTTTAACATTAAGAAAATATTCACATACAAACACCACGTAGGTTTCAAAAAGGGTCCAAAATAACACAAAAGGGAATAGTGGACTAAGTGTCGCTAAGGAATTTATCTGCCTCTGCATTTATAAACCCAGATTCCATTCGGCTCTTGCGTAAATACGCTCACACAAGAGTTATATTCAAACCGAACGTTCTATTGAATAAATGGGATAAAGCCTACGCGTTCGCAAACCAATGAACGACATAATTGAAAATATTGATACAGGTTAATCAACGTATACAAAATGAAATGAAATTGCAATCAAGCGAGAGTTTTGTACTGTTTTGCAGTTCCATCTATTTTAATTAATCAATACAAGAATATAAATGATTACCACACGTATACATTCGCGTTCTTAATGCCACTATTGCCGTAAGCTCAATTAGACACAAAGTATTTGAGACTGAAGACGTGCTTAGCTTGTAAATTCGCCATAAATAACAACATTATCGTTATTATTTTCTATTTTTAATTTTTTATACACTTTTGTCGTAAAGGTTGTCCACGGTAAAAATGCAGGAAACAATCTAGTAATCCCATTTTTAAATACCTACTATTACAGCGAAATATAAACAAAAACTTACTACCTATAATAGCGACTAAATAAAAACTTTTAATTAAATCGAAAACAGAGACCTAAAAGTAACATGCTCAACCACACCTGTCCATAAATAAGCAATTTGGAATTCCAATCGAAGAATCGATTCGATTGAATGCTATTCGATCATTAATCGAGTGAGAGCGTGCTCACCACAAATAGATGAACTCGCGATCAAGGTGGCCATCGAAACTAATGAAGGCCGAAACTTTGGCAAAGGCATCATCAACACAGTTACGTACGTGCATATAGGCTGAATGAAACTTTTCCTTTGCGTTTTATTTTAGTATAAATTCAATGAGTATTTTTACGAAGGTGTTGATCTAGGTATTAGAATGCTTCGCTAAAAGTAGGTCAGATGTCTGCCAATAATAGTTTTCGATGAATTATGGGGACATGAGAGTAGCGTGCTTTGGGAGATATATATATGACAATTATAGAAACGATGTATCGTTAGTTACTTATTGAGGCTACATGTATACCTATTTTCTAATAGGCCTTGTTCCTGGCCATTTCTAATGAATAATCGATTGATTATAATGATAGAAAGTCTATATCTATGACCCATTTCTTATGCCTGTAATTTTGCACTCTAGAGCCGATATAGAAGATAAAGTTGACAAGGACTTTTTAGGTTCCTTTAAGTAGAACCAGGTCTCATCAGCAAGGGTACTAGTGACTCTTGTGTGTCCCTGAGGTTACCAACGTGTGTCTACGGTAATCGCATACAACTAGGCAGACCGTAAGATCGCTTAAAACTAGTACCCTGTTTAAATGCAGTGCATGAGTACGTACCTATTAAATTAGTGCCTACAAATTGAAGTTGTTAGAGCATTGTTTACACGAATTTTTCGTTTACCATTACTCACGCCAGCCGATAGTCAAAGATTTATCGGCACGAATTTGCGAGGCGCCGTTCATTCAACGGAAAATTCAAAAATAACGGCGGAAATGTTCATCTAAATTCAAACACTAACAAATTACGAGCTGTTATATAAAGATGTTATAAAACCAAAATAAATGACGTAATATCAAAAGAACGGGTGGTATTCGTTTGATTACAACGAAGATTGGTCAGCAGTTGTTACGAATTGAAAGAGCCCACAAACCACAATGGGAACCGTTTCAATCAAGAAGCTGTGTTTGTTTTTGGGTAAGCACTGTAAAAGCTGCCATCAAAAGAAACTGGCTATAAAACTCCGCGGCTTTCTCCACGAATACTGGCCGTTAACAATAAATCTAGGCTTAGGCAGTACAGAGTTATGTGTGCCTTGTTTAATACAATCGAAATGAAGAAAGTAACTCAAATATATTAGAGCAATAGCTGAGTTTCAAATGTATTCGTTTTTCAAATCTGATTATAATAAATATCAAAGATTGTTTACATAGTTTTACATTTTAATATTTAGAACATCCAGACCGACATGTTCTTTTTTTGATATCTGTATAACATCACGATACGATCCAAAGGAGAATAGCAGTACCTTTAAATGTAATTTACATTACTGCAATAGGACTACTACCAGTACATATAAATCGGTAACTTATGCCTGTAGGTCGCTGCTTCGCCTGTGGAACAGTATAAGCACCGTAATTGAATTGACAACCAAGCAGAATTGAAATGAGTACTCACAAAATCAATACGACTGCCGTTACAGAATAATCAATTAATTCTATAATACATTACAATGCTTGGCAGGTTGTAAACTATTTAATGAATGAAACAGTTAACTACGAAGAATCATAAATAATTCAGATCTGTTTTTTTGTCGCCATTAAATCACCTAACGCTAAATTAAGGATGAGCTGTCATTAATGTCATTCACATAGATTGTAACAAAAGTGTAACTTGTGTAACTAAATGTCCTTTTAGCTCTATTATTATGTTTACTACTAATATTTGTGTTGTCTTGTTTTAGTCAAAAGAAAAACCTTTGCTGTAATTACTGGTCCATGGCCATTTTACTGTCTACCAATCAATCAATTAATTTAGTAATTTTTATTTCCTTCTTTCCACCCTGACGTCGGCAGTATCATTGGTACCTAGCCAATTGACACCGAGAAAAGGAAAATAAAACTGTAATAAAATTTTTTTAAGAATTGCCGATGGCTTTTATTTTTAATACCACACGCAGCCAATGGAATGAAACAATACGTACTATTCATAAATTAACTTGTAAGTTATCAGTCACTTACTAAGTGATTACCTCCCAAGTGTCAGCAAACCGCTGCAACAAAGGCCTGTCCATTCTCTCCGATGCTCATGGGCCAGCATTCAACATCAAAGGGTTTGCACGCATGTGCGGGCAATTCCACCGGATGGCTCTAAGCCCAACCGAGTGGACGCTTCACGAAAGCCATTAGCCTTTCTTCTGATACACACGTAAATAGACCAGACTATTTCTATTTCAATGACGTTTTTTGGAGTTTTGGAGTCACTAGTTGTAAGGCTATTAAGTGAGATGTATATGCTGTGAGAAATGTCGTCTGGATGTGACGTAGGAATTCGGTTTTTAATGCAGCTGTTGCGCTTTTGTTTGTTTGTAAATAACTTGTAAATTATAAGGCCTTGTTTCACAATATTTTATCTCTATAGAGATGAAAGTATCATTATTATTTAACCTAACAAGACGAAGACAGCATGTGATTTATATTTTCATATCTTGATCATTGTGAAACTGGTCATAATATTTATTTTGTTCACTGGCGAATAGCAAATTTTAAAATATTTATAATAAAGCTGTACAAATGAAAACTATCACAGATTAGCTAATGCTAATCAATACATACTGATAATGACTAAAGACTGATAAACATTCGTTGACATAATATTATGGTAGAAAATATCGGCTAATTAAGTGGTTAGATGGTATGACTTTGTATTTTATTAGTTACTAGAGGATGCCCGCAGCTACGCACGCACATGTTTTTTTATTTATCTATTTCTTCCCAATCCCGTGGGAGTTTCGGGAAATCCCTTCTTAGTGCACCTCTACAGTACCGAAGGAACATATATGCCAAATTTCAGTTTCTTGCGTTCAGTAGTTTCGGCTGTGCGTTGTCTGTCAGTCACTTAGTAACGGAAGAGTTTTATATATATAGGTTAGTATATTTCATGTTATAACTTTATTAAATTTACTTTACATACCTCATTTTTTGTAAAATAATTACCGATTATCGTGTCAAAGTAGGTATTCATAGTTATTCAATATTCGTCACTAAAATTTATAAATTGTAGCTTAGAATCAAATTTCACCGGTGTGCCTAATATTTCAATACTATTTAAGTATCACGCTTCCTTCCGTAATGACCATAGTTCAATATTCTGTTACAACTTTAGAAAGCAGAGCCAGTGAAATTGCAACACAATGATATACATTCATTCAACATTTAACACCGCGTATAACACCTACCTCACGTTCGGAAATGCCTATGTTAATATGGCGGGCAAACACCAACTGGTGGAATGTGCTCGGCCGAACCGACGTTTTAAACTATTTTTGGACGAACACGGAACTGCAATGTTTGACGTCTGTAATCTATGGTTGCATGGAGTTGTTATGTGGAATTAATCACGTTTTTATAGCGTTTGTTGGAATCTAGGTCGGATTGTTTTACAAGATGTATGGCTAATCTGTTTGGTTATTTTGTTTTACGATTTAGAAGAAGGCGTGCATGCAATAGGAAATCCGTGAGATGCACATACATAACTTGTTTTCGTTTGAGATTTTTTACTTAAATATTGCCACGCCTGTATATTCCTTAATAGGCTGCACGGAGGTTTATTATACCCATATTTGGCCAATGAGCGCCATGTTATAGAGATAAAGCCTATTGACATTAACAAGACCACCAACTACTGTCGAAAACTTCTTAACGATAATCGAAACTAGAAGGCCTGGTCGTGATAGCCAGTTCAGAGGATCTCTCATTAATTTTTATGGTTCTCGACGCATACCATAATTGATCGTCATGCTTTTCTATACATTGATAAATTCATCAACGTTTCAACAAGAGACGCTTTTAGGAAAAGTTTTGAAAGTAAGCGCGATAGTAAAAAAGTTTAGGTGTAATAGACCCTCAACCAGATATATAGACTCATAGACTCACTCCTGCATATCCTTGATAAGACAACATTTTACCAGCTATGTTTTTAGATCAAACGAGACTATTATCCACTACCGCGTATATTTTGAGATCCCACGCTGAAACTGAGAATTTTCTAAGAGTGAATTTCTAATTGAATTTTCTACAACATTACTCGCCTGTCATCTAAAGAGACCTCAAGAGGCAGACGTATGTGAAAACTTCCACGGGGCAACGAGGCTGTCAGGTGGACTCATGCCTTTTTTATTTTAAACAGAATTATTAGCAAACAAACTGAGACACAGTAGAGGTTAGTCACGAATCTAACAAGGTTGTTAAGAGCGAAGTAGTTTCCAAAATGCGCAGACTTGGCAGCCCGCCAAATAGGAAATTTGGTTCTGGCCACCGAGCGCACTTTACTGCATTTTGAGTTCCAATTTTCCAACACTAAGCACTCTCCTGGTGCGGTAACCGTAGAGGTTCGTTTTGCTGAGGCCGAATAATGAACTTAAAACGATATTATATATATATATATATATTTAGTCTGTGGCCGAACAATGCCTGTATTTTGGCCTGTATATTTTAATCACGTCAAATCGTAGCGCCATAGGATCAAAAGGATTGCTGAATATATTCAGTTATTATAAATTTAGTTCTATAATAATAATATCTTTGATATATTAGTATTCGATGACATATAAATGGTGGATGTTATGAGAAATTCGTGAACTGTCAACGTCACAAAAAGACAGCAGTTAACATAATTATTATAAAGGTTTTAATTCTCTACCGCTTACTAAACTATGCCCGAAGGCAGATAATATTCTATTGTTTATGAATGACTAAATCGATAGAGAAGAAACTAAATCCAATAAATCGATATGAAGTGGCGTCCGATGTAATAAACTAAGTAATAAATTTATTGACTAGCAATATACTTGATTATTATTCGGTTTATAGCTCGATAATTTTATGGATTCATTAGTGTAGATATTTTACATACTATTTATTGGAAATAACTGTTTCTCAATTTATATTAATGCAAATATAATACTAGGAGCACTTTAAAATATTATCGTTTTCTAATGGGACTCATAATCTTGCCCAACATACGCGGTTACTAACATAAAGCAATTGTAAAGCAGATTTTTTAAGATCGGTCTGTCAGTTGTCTTTCATTGAACCCTTCCTCATTTTTAATTTATCGCTAATTTTGAATATATTTCATACCCTTTTCATGTCAGTGTTGGACCGAAACAGAAAACTAACATGATAATAATACAATTTTGAAACCTAAAGGCTTTATTAACGCAGCGTTATAGAAATAATAAAAATACAAAAGATGTGCTTTTCTAACTATCATTAATATCTTCTGCAAGCGTTTTATGTTATAGTGTTGTTCCTGATATAACTACGTACCGATAAATTTTATGGACATGCCAGCGGACTTTATGTCAAACCATAAGGAAAATGAAGCTTACAATCTATCTGTCATTAATAGGCGCCATAATAACAATATGTCTGATATACGATATACTTATTTGTGATGTAAACAATACTAAATATAATTTATATCTATACTAATATTACAAAGCTGAAGAGTTTGTTTGTTTGAACGCGTTAATCTCAGGAACTACTGGTTCGATTTGAAAAATTATTTTAGTGTTGGATAGACTATTTATCGAGAAAGGCTATAGGCTATATAACATCACGCTACGACCCACAAGGGCGACGCAGTAACGATAAACGCGGGTTAAACCGCGGGAACATCTAGTAGTAATATACACGTGACTGTTTGTAACTAAGGAGTAAACAGAAAAAGCACCTGGTTTTTTATATCAGCCATATTTATTCATCGTTTCGCTGATGGATTCGATCCTCGATGTATGATACTGATTACTGATTATTTTCGATAAAACGTTCGTTTTTCAAGTGATTCTGTATTAATGTATTTTGAATGGTGCAATGCATTAATTGTTGATTGCTTATGCATTAGTAATACGTCAAAGAATATACCTTAAAAATCGATTGTTGAAACAAAAAAGGTAGTCAATAGGACTTACCTCAAAGTTTATAATATACTAGATATTCCCGCAGTTTCACCCGCGTTTATAGTATCTGCACCACCCCCATGGGTCGTAGCGTAATGTTATATAGCCTATAGCCTTCCTCGATAAATAGGCTATCCAACACTAATATAATTTTTTAAATCGAACCAGTAGTTCCTGAGATTAGCGCGTTCAAACAAATAAACAAACAAACTCTTCAGCTTTATAATATTGTAGTATAAATATGTATTTCGAAATGTATACCTCATGTCATGAAACCTTGGTTTGATTATTACTCAAATAATAAGTCGGTACATTCAAATATCGATTTATTTTTACTACTTTATTATTCGAATTAGGAGTAGCTATCGATAGTCATACAATGATTGTGTAGTCCTATACATCTTATTCAATGACTCGTATACTCTTCTTAGAATGAAAGAGGGTTTAATCCGTAGTCATCCACGCTACCCAATCACTGTTTGTCTAACTTGATACGTTTTCGGCTATATTTAAGTATCGGGCACAGAGTCTTCGTTTTTAACGAAATTGAGTCTGCATGAATGACAATCTCGTAACACTTACGCTAAAGCCACTATCCAACGAGACAATCTATAAATATCATTTAAAGTGCACATAAATTGACTAGGTATGTTAATAGTGTTTCGCGTTGCGCAATGGTGATGGCGGCTAATTAAAATGCTGCGAGCATTCCAGAATAAGGATGTCAGTTATTATGATATTGATACGTCATTTGGAAAAACGATCATGATCCGTTCGTGTGCTGTAATGCGGACTGCATTTTGATACTTGTACTGTACACGCCGATTTGAATGGTAACTGTGTGTTCAATGTTTACGTTAAGGCAATACGAGCTTGGATATGGAAAAGTTTGCGGGCAAATCCTATATACCAGGTACTTTCTAAGGGAGGTGGGATACAGGGGGATGTAGGCGACTGCTAACAACTTGAGATTTCACCCGATGAAGAATTATTTCGACTGTACGTAAGCAAAAACTCCCCTATATTATGTTCCTGCAGTTAATACAGAGCTTTCATAAGTCAATTAGCCAAAAATAAGACAAAGTAAAAAAAGCTTCTTTTGGCTAGACCACGGGGTCTGAGTCAACCGAGAGGTTGAGATTGTGTTTATTGCTATGTAGTCAATAGGAGATTTTTAATGCATCTAACATGTAGAAAAAACATGTCTGCGGTTTTCAAGCTACCTGATATCAAGACTCAATTGCGTAGACTGCCTATGACAGCATTAATTACGTTTTTCTAATAATTTCATGCAAGCTCGAATAATCGTTTCCTTCAGACCTGAGAAGCTACGAAAGATTTTCAGGCTATCCAATAAAAAAAATTCTGAAACGGACATCAAACCTCATGTTCAACCGCCAAAACCCCGCACATTTATAAGCCTTAAGCCTTTAAGGCAGATAAAATAATGAAAGTAGTCAATCAACCTCGACTCGTTACAAAGATATCAATCAATCGTTTAATTTGATATAGCGGTTAGCTGGCGGGCTTCCAAACAATATTAATAACAAATAATATGTCTAACGAACTAGCTGCCATTATAAAAGTTGTTAGAAAAGTGAGCCTTTCTTAAGGTCGCTTTTAATGAGACCCCGTTGTGTTGATCTCGGGCCATTTTTGTTTTTTTTACGAAGCTATTACAGAATTTTGAGGTGGCCTCACCTACCAGCGCTACCTTTAACCTACGACCCAACTTATGACGAGTTTATAACGTCATGGAATACAATAGAATATTAATAAAAACTATAATTTAATGTTGTTTATGTATTGGACAGTGTTGTTCTGTGGCCTCTCCTTTTTTTTTTTTTGCTAGAGCTACCTTTAACCTACGACCCAACTTATGACAACTTTATGACGTCATAGAATACAATAGAAAATTAATAATAACAATATATTGGTACGTTTGCTTTACCCGTAGTTACTGCTTTAGGTTCTGGGTAAGTTAGTGCTGTTGATTTTTTTTTTTCACAAAACTTACATAGACTAATACGTGGAACTTATAAACATAGAGGGCTAAATGTGGATGTAATACCTATCCGCCTATTCCATCAAGTGTTTACAAAAGTGCTATGTGCATGTATAAGAAAGCTTCAACATTAGACATTGCTGTTCTTTTAAATAAACTCTTATAGGTATATGTTGCTGCTAGCTGCTGCTGGTTATCAAATTAACTTGTAATAAATGCGCTAGCCCTAAGCTCTAACGAAAATGTATTACGTTATAGAATCTACGTAAAATGTGATTTCTTGTCTACGGTAAAAAGAGAATTTTATCGTATTTCATGACCTAGTTTTGGCGCGAAACAAAAGAGCTTTGTATTCTTTTATAAACAAATTTGAAGCTGCCGTAACACAAAGAGAGGGTAAAAGAATAAAAATAATTTAATTAATGTAGATTAATAAAGTCATAACATCATATCGTAATTCTCAAATTTTAAATATAATATGTAATATAAGAGACATAATGATTTAAATGGATGATACAACTAAGAAAAATATAAATAGAAAATGCGCGACGTTCCATTCCACGTTAAACTTTTATCAGACATGGAGTTTGTTTTAGCTTGGCAAGTGGATATTTTACTACAGCAAACAAGGTGACCTAAAAACAGCAATATGGCCATATGAAAAAGGTTGTTTGATCTATATTCAAAATTTGTTATGCTACGTCACTAAATAATAAATAGGTAACCCTTTAGTGAAATTCTGTGTAGCACGTTTTTGTGAAAATTATGTTATACTAAGTAGTCATTTATAAATGTGAAAATTTCGTTGATGTACTAAGTAACCATTTTAACAACAGAAAAAGGAAACAAAATGTCAGCAACAGAAATGTCTTTTGTTTGAACTTAAAATTATAAAAAGGCATCTATCAATTCGAATTTATTTTTAGTTCATGTAATCTACAATATGTTTTATCCGAGAAATGAAACGATAAGTACCATAGACGATTTTAGCAGATCAATGAAAAATACATAAATCATAGTAAAACCGCAGCTAGTCATGTATGAAAAAATACCTGCTTAAAGAAATGAAGACGTTATATGAGCTCATTATTAGTCATTTATATCTGACAGATTTATAGGAAACTGCTAATAGATTAAACATAATAGGTGTTATAATGTATACTGTTACTCTAGCATTACTCAACATAACCTCAAATTCATAAACAATGAGTTATTAGACTGCAAAGATCACAAACTATTCAGCCAAGGGATTTCAATGACGCACAATAATTCCCTATAAATGTTTACTTTCTTGCTCCAGTTTGCAGATTAAAACTTTTTATTGAGTTTGAATGACGTCAGAGGTATTATCTGTCTCGCTCTTTACAGAGATTATACTCCCAGGAGTGAAGAGTGCTTGTCATATTTTAATCTGTCTGCCCTGTGAAACAGCTGACTTGAGTTTTAAGAATTGTAAAGTAGGGCCGATATGGATCAGTGTCGGTGGCATGTCGTAATTCTTTGCTTTTTACAGAATTTATGAGTGGAAGAAAGACAGGACCATCGGTAAATATACGTCAATTCCTTTTAATATTGATTTATTGGAAGAGATGTAGAGACATTTATGCACTATTTTGGTAAAAAAGGAGTAAATTTATTCTAGTTATTTGTTTTTTAGTTAATTTTTATATAAAGTGAACTTATTATTGATTGAATATTTTCTGTGAATCATTTTACTTGGATTTGATTAAATTATTTTATCGTTTTATCTTTGCATTTATTTCTTATATTTATGTTGATGTAATTACATATTAAGTTAGTTTTGATCACTAAAAGAAATGCAAAATACGAACGACGACGTGAGCAACAGCTAGGTGGCCATATGCAACTTACAAAATATTATTGACAAGTTCTGGGAATAGGAATTTTCTAAAAGGTATAATGATTGCTACGCAGGGCAAATCCTTTTTTCTCATCCTCAAGTTGTTTAAACATTTTACTATTAAATTAATTAAAATCAGGTACGTAAATAATCACAAGAAAGTTTTGGAATGGAACCAAACCTTTCATTAGATCAATGTTACATTGTAATTACAAAGTACACTGTCCCAATGCAGGAATAGTTTCTAATAACATTATGACAAGCTCATCAAAATGTCATTACTACAAGCCTTTCAGTTTCTCGCAAATTGACACAATTTCATTTCCTTATTAGCATAAGCGGTGACTTTCGCAAAAGAACGAGCCGGAATAATGGAGAGAATTAATAATCTACATCATCACTTAATAGGCGTAACTGGATCCTGAGTTATCCCACTGTCCGTCCATGACAATGCTTAATGCAATTTGAAATGGACGGCCACTAAATTGAAAAATGGCTTCCGACGTCCATCTAGTGTGTTCAGTGTTGCAAGCATTTCAGAGATTATTGTATTGTGTCGATAAATGTTGCAGCAGAATTCATGTTCTGAGTCTGGGTGTATGTATTTTTTCATGTTTACATTGCTTTGTAAAAATAAATGAGACGTAATACTCTTTCAGGTGCGACTGATAACGTCGCGGCAGATCTCTCAGATTATTATTAAGGGCCTTCGTTAAAATCCAAACTAGAACTAACCGACGCGACGTTAACATTATTATCTAATAAGTAGTTAAATTGCAGTTGACATTCAACAAGACTATTTTATTGAGTAAGCAGGTGCACGTCAGTAATAGTGCCAGGATAGTTGACGTACATTACTTTTATAAATACATTATCGAGAAAACAACACAATGTATATTATATTATAATGGTAAACAATAAAAACGTTATTACTATACCATAAGTATAAACGTTGATATACAATTAAAACTAGTTAGAGGCAAAGAGTAAAACTAATTTCTGTCATTATGACGATATATTCTGCCATTCGTGAAGCATCGCTCAACGGGAACGTTCCAAATTCAAATGGAATAGTTGTGGAATTAGCATTCGAGCATCGTCTGCATGGATACGATGTTATTCCAAATTTAAACCGAGCTTCCGCCATCGTTACTCGATATGGCTGTCGACATTCCACATAGAATACAAGTCATACTCATTTATTGTGATATTGGAAAAGTGAATTAAAATAAGTACTCTTTTGCTACATGTATATAATTTATTCATTCAGATATTTTTCTAAAATTGCCGAGAAATACGTTTTATAAAATAATTTACAAAATACACGAATATTTGATAATATGTAACGCTTATAATATCGCAGCTCTACATTAAACTGTCTCACTGCTGTGCACAGGAGTCTTCTCAGTGTGAGAAGGGTTAGGCATAGTCCACCACGCTGGCCCAGTGCGGGCTGGCAGACTTCACATATATTTGAGAACATTATCTCTTAGACATGCAGGTTTCCTCACGATGTTTTTCCTTTACCGTTAAAGCAAGCGATAATTAACTATTTAATACGCACTGTATAACTTCGAAAAGTCAGAGATGCGCGCCTTAGGATCAAACTCGAGACCTCTGCGTGGTAGTCCAACGGTTTCTTACTAGGCTATCGCTTATTACTTTATATTTACACCGTTTCTGCAATACGGATAATCTCTGTATCACTAAGGGTATTGAAACATTGAAGATGGTAAAAGAATGACCACTTAAACTACTACCTTTGCACCATTATCCAAAAGCTTCACTCAATCATTTTATCGGTACACAAACACCCAATATAAAATATATATTATTCTAGTACCGTTATCGCTACTTGTTAAATAACATCCAATAAATATAACAACCATACAAAATATATATTATAATATTAATATCATGGTGTCAGGTGTTGTAATCATAGCTTTCACGCGACCCATACTTAGAGCTATCGGGAGTAATATCGTGTGACCTTCAAACTTTAATTTGAAGATCGTGAGGGTATATCACGGCACACATGCCATGTTCAAAGATGTCGGAATAATTAATGGGAAGAATACATTCTAGCGGTGTAATACAAACGTAATATGTGAGGAAATACTCAGTTAACTTTATTAACAAGTGATAATATGCAATCGCCATTAAACTTCTAGTTTTGAACGCTGCACTAGAATACTTTTACATAATTATTATGGAGCAACCTGTTTTAGCTAACTTTGTAATAGCGATGATAGCTTAATTGGGCGACTGTTGGTAGTTGGTCCGTCAAGTTGGAGACACGAGTGACTTAATTACACTCTTCTGCAAGTTAGACTCACGCGACTGTATAACAGTGTTGGTCGTTCTGCCAGAAAAACGCATAAGGGTTCCTATAAATTTTCAAAGATATGTAAGTTTGGCAACATATAATTGTTTGGACTGTAAGCCCTCTTATTCCGAGAGGAAACTCTTACAGTTGCATCAATGGAAATATTTATAAACGAGACTGGCTGGTTATACGGTAAATATTATTAGAGATTACGGACCTACTTTATGAGGATAGTATTATGAGCAAAGCTCTGTAATTTTAATCTCATTCGCATGAACGCAGTGTACGTACGTCATAGTAATGCTATTCCGGGTCAATGTTGATATCCACAGCATTAATGGGTACTAGAATTGATAGATGCAATAACACAGTTGATGGCTTGTTAACGGGTCATGATACTAATCGAACAAGTCATATTTGGCTATAATAAAAATTGGAATGTAACAGGAAATTACCTCTATGGTCGACAAATTGATAGGTGACGATCTGTTTCCCGCCATTATATTAGCTGTCAAACGTCACGAAAGCGCGCGTAATCGACATCAGACGGCAAATTCCCTACGACTGTAATATCAATAGATGCTTTTTCGTCTAATATGGAGTTGAATATTGAATAACAGTGTAAATCGTATGTTTTCTTCGTAAATTTCTGCAGAAAATACATGAATTGAATTGCCAACGTCAATAGAGGTGGAAGTACCTCGTAAAATAGTCCTTATCGATGTCGATGGCGTAATATTTACTTCTCCAGTTTTGAATTACAATGAAGTACAGGCAATTGAGCTTTCAAAGGACTTCCCACGCTGGTTCGGTGCGATATTTATGGGCCAACAACAAGTATGTTATTAGAAGAAGCCCACGATATTCTAAAGAATAGCTTAGTATACCGTAAGGATACTGTGGGCAACTCTATTTTTGCAATATATATCGATATTTATAGGTATTCAAAATAGGATTTTCTTGACATGTTTTAATGTCATAGATGTAGAAGATTAGTTTATTCATTTATTTTTCGGAAGTGTAGATGTTTGTTACTCTATAATTCGTATAGGTACCGTTGCACAGATTTGGATAAAACTTGCCACACAGATAAACTAAGTCACACCCGATATACTTTTCATGGAATTCATGCGAGCCCCAGGGAGAAGCTAGTGTAGGTAGTGTAAAGCGCCAGTCTAATGATTAACGTATAAAGGGTCAATTAAAAGGTTACAATGTAATACATACAGGAGAGAAGACGCGTTACACACTGCACTAGTGCTATAATATTAAATACAATATTTTAACATTTGAATTAGGTCGTCTGTGTGTTCGAGAAGAATAACCAACGGTTTTTAAATAATTCAATAATTAATATTATTGAATTATTTAAATTAAATTAGTGTACCATACTAATCAAACAAATTACATAGTATAGACTTCAAGAATAAGAGCGGGCATGCGCGAATACCGCGCAGCTTACATAGCTCTCAAAATAGAAATACTTCAAAGCTTTGATTGCTAAGGTTACGCGTAATAAACAATCTTAGTGCTATAGGTTTCAACATCGGTAGTATTGCGTTATACATACGTAAAGTTACTATAAGCTATGATCATGCTTAAGGATCCTAACCAATACATTCTTCTCTTGACACCCTTATTGATAAAAATGCTTGCCAGCCTTTGATTACCTATAAAAACTTTTTTTACTCAGGTTGACATTAGTAATCAAAGTTGACAGCCTAAAAAAAATTTATAATATCTTTCACAAATTTTATAAATCAAAACAGCGAAACGTTCATCTCAGTTGTAATGTTTTTTTAATTATAATGTAAAACGGATACATTATCTATTTTTAACACTATCTGTTCCTTGCAACTTCATACGCTTCATATAATTGGTAGCTACAGTTTCGACGTGATAACGTAACAAACAGACAAAGTTACTTTTACATTTATAATATTAGTATTGATATCATATGTTTTTGTTTAGTCATACCGGCGAGCCCGTACAGTGATTGCTTATCAATTATTGAAATCAAATAAACGTACCTTCCTTTCCATTCCTTCAATGTTCCCTTCGTGTAAGTTTGCGTTTGTTTTTACCGTAAGTCGGACAGAGTTATTGGGTTTTTCTGTTAGGTACTTATCAGTAGCAGCACGAAGCCTACAAATGTAGTGCTAGTAGACACTAAAGCATAGCTAGTGAAGACAGTGTAATACATATCTTCCTACTTCATCGGCGATATCCAAACTAATATGAATAATGCTAATGTGACTTTAGTTGTTTGTTACTCTTTCATGCTTCACCTACCCGACCGATCTACATGGAGTTTTGCATACACGTTATCAGAGGTACAGAATAGGGTAACATGGGTATCTTTCATCCAGAAAAAAGTACTGTTACTAACCTAACCTAACATAACCTACATTTAGTAGGTATAGTAGTAATATTATAAATACAAAAGTAAGATTTTTGTTAGGTTTACACTCTTTAACTACTCGACCGATCGACATAAAGTTTAGCATACACCTTGTCAGGGGTACAGAAAAGTACATAGGATACCTTTCATCCAAAAAAAGTATTATTTATAGAAATTTATAGACAAAATCTACATTAATGCAAACGAAGTCACGGGCAAAATCTAGTATCTAAATAAATATTGGATACGTAACAAATGATTTTTCATCCCACAGCAGCTATTGAATCAATATGCTTATACCCAGATATTGGTAGATAGGTATCTACGTTGCCGGATGACCGGCTCAATGGGCCGGGTCGGATAAGCCCGTGCTATATCTGAAAGTAGGACGGCCGGATGGACTGATACTCTTTGTGCCCGGCAGTACGTTGTAATTGAATGAAAGCCGTAATTGGTTCGCTTTTTATTTAAGCTGTGATGAAATGTTGACGCTTATACTTACATGCAATATTTGATAAAATTAGAAAACTGTTTAACCTATCGAGTGGCAGCGGCGCACCGGCGGCAATGGAGTATGGCATTTCAATAAATGATAGGTTAAATTGGCTAATTTGTAATAACAATATATTCTTCGGTTTAAAAAAAATACAAATAAAATATACTTACATGTAGTCCAATGAATGGATTGATGCTTTAAATAGGAAAAACATAAATTAAATATTTTCCTTGACTCGAAATTACGTAAATATTAATTAATCACTAATTTAAATTGTAAAGCTATTGTTCGCGAATAACACAGTTCATCAGCATATGTGGTGTACCTAAATTATTTACGTACGCTTTTAAAGCATATTTTATAACGGAATTATTAATTTCGTCATAAACAAATGTTTGTTTTAAATTCTGCACTTGGCTATTGTTGTATTACATTGTTCTAGTAATTCTGAAAGCCGTCATATTTTTAAATATAAGCGCCAAAACTATTTCTGTCAACGCTGTTTTTTTATTCTTAAGCGCCGAAAGAGGTTGAGTATGAATGCTTTTACTGTGAATTGGCAATATATTTTATAACGTGTGATGGATGGTATGAGTAAGCCATAGTGTTTATGTAGGTTCTGGATAACGTGCGGCCAGTGAGTCAGCCCGCAACGATCCCGTTCGTAACATGTGGTATTTGTTTCTCTGCTCTTTTTAGCTCTGCCTGCGTTGTGGCGTACAGCTGCTGTAGGCTACTGGCGTCATAGTTCGTAAGTTCAAACTTCGATTAGTAATGTTTATGAGACGGAGATCTCTCTAAAGTACTTTGCGAGCGCTGCACTTGGTAGAACGCAGGCACATGCTAAATTTATTATTTGTATACACACATGCATATTGGTTTGTTTGTAGAGCGGATTAATATTAATAAAGACTTCATAATGTGTAACCTTTTATAATTTAATGAAATAATATTGGATGTATTATTGGCCTAATCACTGAGTTCGTAATATGTATGTACAATCATAGGGGTGTTAGGTCTTCGTATTGTATCTACATAATATGTAAAATATATCACATGAGCTTTATAGTAAGGGTATCAGAAGGCAGGATACGTCGAATTTAATTTAACCGCCACCGTCCGGGCAGGTAGTCGGATATCCGCTGTGCTCGGACATATCCGCAATATGTACACGGGATGAATCTATTTGATATGAAAATATATTTTACGAAGATATTGAGGGCATTCAATATGCCATATGGTGTACCTCCTTTATATATTTATTGTATCAATTTGTATGCGGAAACGAAATGTTACAGATATATGTTATATGTTCGAAGAAATAAATATGTTTTTGGGCAATTCTTTGAAGCAATTCAACAATGTTTATCAATTTTATAATGGTATACTTTATTGACAATACTTTACGCCATGAAATACTTTTAACACTATCACGAGAAGACATGGAAAATATGACAGTGACATATACACGGAAAATATGACAGACACTGTCATATTTTCCGTGGAAAAACATCGCATGCCGGTTAGATATTTTTATTAAATAAAGCGTTTAGAAATCCGTAACTAATATAATTTAAAACTGCAAATGGAAGACAAAACAATTCTGTCGTATTTCCGTTCTGAACCTCAACAAAGTTCTCCAATAACTAACACCGCTTCGCAGCAAAAAAATAAAACACCTTTTTCATCCAATCCGAATTCGAACAATCCAACATTGAATCTGATTGAATATTTGAAAAAAGAAAACTGGGTTGAACCAATAGATTGTGTGATAGAATACACAACTCGATGTATGTTGTCAGCAAATATGTTTTCAAGAGAAATTCTTACGCTTCGAAATAAATACATTCAAAACTGCTTTGGTGCAAAGAGATCTTACTAAAATATTCTTGTTACTAAACTAGTGTTCACTGATGTTCATATGCACCATGACATCGTCTTTGACAAATGGTTATGTGATCTACTCCTCTAGTAATTTTTCTTTTTTAAAATAGCGTAGGAGACGCGGGCGTTCGTTCATCAATTTACCAAAGTTCCATCGTCATTTAATAAATGGCATATTATTATGAGTCCGTTACAAACTTCACTATTACGTAATTTGGCGTTTATTAGCATAAAGCATGGTTAAATATACCTTTATACATAGTAAGATAATCAGTTAGTGTTATTGTAAATTAGTATGTATATACCTAATCTAAATTCATTACTTCGTTTGAAATACCTACTCTGTAGCAACTTTCCGTAGCTATGCACGCTCATAAGAAATTGTATTGCCGAGACAAATATACACAATGAACAAAAAATAAAGTTTAATTTTACACATAATTATAAATAATACAAAATAATAATTTCAATTTCATAACGCGGCGTATTGAGCGAGCTTCAAAACAAATTGCAATTCCCCGTCTAATTATCCGCCCAGCTGTCGGTTTTCTTACACAAACAGCACGTTCTCATACCACACACAGCGGTACAGTTAGTATATTCTGTATATTTCGCTTACATACATATATAATAGCTTTAAGTATTCGTCAGACATTTTGAATATGACGACATATTACGGAGTGTCTGACCTTTTGATGCGCATAGAGTTTTTGCTAAGTTTTTATATGTATGTTTGTACAGTTTGATTATTTGTTTGCTTGCGACCTTTACTGTATGTGATTATATACCATTGCTAACAATACGCGGTTTGTAAATCCTTCTATTTTAAGGCGAGAATTATCGCAGCGTGGGAAAATACTTTTAAGTAGCGGTTATGAGGTTGTTATGAGAGTATTGTGTTACCTTAATTCGTAATCGAAGATATCTCAATTTATCTTTCTGAAATATAATCTATTGTTGCCATCTTTGTTACATCTGAGATTATCTGCAACAATCTCACGGTTGTCGCGAGTGCATCGCAACAAGGACGTTAATAAAACCTGGATGTGGCCCAACCGGTTGTAAAGTATCTTGTCCTGTGTGGCTTGTTGACATAACAACTTTGTAATAAATCAGACCACTGCATACCAAGAAAATGCGTGCCGGAATTCACTATGAAGTAGGTAATCTTTTTGTTCTTGTAGCGCTATATGTATCTATGACATGATTAAAAAGTAAACTGATTCGATCACATTGGTCTATGATTGTTTAAAATACATTTTACAGATTCATAGACTAAACAAAAACAAGTGCAAGCATTCCAAATTCAAAATATTACTGAACGTATCTGGCGATATATTTTGAACATTGATATTTTTTCTGTGCTTATATCAAATATAATAAATTCTGTAAGATCAGAAAATTCAATACGATATATGTACCTACTTTCAATACGGAACTGGAGTGTAATATGCTCATATTGCTCACGGTGTAAGCGATATTCTGGATTGTGACTGTAATAGCTTACGTAAGAGATTTCAGGGTTAAAAAAATATTTAATGCTAGGTAAGTTACCTATGAGAAAACGCTCACAATTTAGATTATATTAGCACTAACAGAATAAGCTAGGGATTTATAAACATGCTTAAAACATTTGGTCAATGTAACGAAAATGATATGAGGATGAACTGGGTATGATTTTTAGTTTGTGTAGAAACTGAATTGGTTTTTAATGTGTACGTAGAAGCACAGATTCTGGAAGTACTCCCGATAGCAAAATCTGTTGTTAGCCTAGCTGGTGAGGGGTAGGTGTGGTATGCGAATGTCTAAACTAAACACGATATACTCGTAAGTATCGGATACAGTGGCACTAGTATCGATAAAATATACTCGCCGAAAAATTATTGCAGGTCATGTCACGTTAAAGTCGGTGAGCTTGTAATTGGCCCTAGCTTAATTATAGTATTTTTATTTAAACTATATATAGCTGTAAGTTTTCTAAACTTGAAAATAAAATAAAATATTTTTATTTTTAAATTGATACATTCTCATAAGCTATATAGTTGTGTGAGAAATAGGATCACACCGGCCGTGCAACTGATGAGAATCGAACCTAAATACGTAATATGTGGTAATAAGCTTGTGTCCTTCCACAGAGTTCAGAGTATAACCAGACTTTTAACTAGAACCGATTTTGTGATTTAGCTGTAAAAGCTTAACATATTTTGCTTATTAAATCAGTAAATATAGCTAAAAGTATAATATAGTATAGACGAGTAAACTGCATGCAATCCAAACATAAAAAAATCAACATCATCCGACCAAACAAATGAAACTCTCCGAGACGAAAATTGGAATACCAAATTCCCTTTCCCTTTATATGCAAACTTGAAAGGCTTACAACAGAGAGTTGGCAAGTTAAAAGCACTGCATAAATAAATATTTGGAGAGCCAGTTATCGTAGACGAGGTCAGAATAGATCACGACGGACAAGGCCGGCGTGGTTTTGTTTGAAATTCACATGAATGGATAAATGTGTCATTGGATTTTGACCATTAAGGCGTTATGGTGTTCTATTTAATTAAAGAAACAATGGATTGGTTTCACTTTTTGGTAAAAACTCAAGATAATACATTACTTTTTTTTACGTTGACGTAGTTGGACAAAAACTAATGTTAACCTTTAATTATATAATATCAGCCAACTACTGGAGACTGTCCTCTTCTCAGTGTATAAAAGGGTTGGGCCATAGTCTACCACGTTAGCCAGAGCGGGTCGGCAGATTTCACATATCTTTAAAAACGTTATAACCTACATTCAACTTCACTATATTTTTCTTCACCGTTAAAGCGAGCGATAATTAACTATTTAATATGCATATAACTTCGACATGTCAGAAGTACGTGTCCCGGATTCGAATCCAAGATCTCTGCATGGCAGTTGAACGGTACCTCGATGTGGTGGGATAAAAACCAATGCTAACCTGAATATGTTGAAAATGAAAGTGACATTTGTCATTAGAATGCTTTGTTTGCTTGAGTGGTGTTCGCTTGAATGCGTACGCAGATCGTGACTTCTCGAGATTGATTTATAAGTCAAGAAGTCTTAAGATTTGTTTAGTTGTTGTTTATTTATTTTATTTGTGTTGCATTCTTCAGTAGCAGAACGGAGTTAGGAGTTATGTTCAGTAGCTGGCAATATGGGACTTTAATATATTATACTAATTTTGCTAGCAGCTCGCTCGCATTATTATAGATTCTATCAATAAATTGTTTTAGCACTTGGGTCCAGGACTGGTCTAGATGAAACCATATGTCCTTTTTACGCAACGTGAACACAAAATTTTACGATGATCGGTCGAGCAGTTAAGTCGTAAAATCGTAACAAACAAACCGATATTTGCATTAATAATATTAGTTAGGGTAAGTGGCAAAATGTGAATGTGATATAAGAACTGCTTAACTGAAGGTTTATAGGGAAGTATGGTGATATAATATTACTAATGTTATTGACCTTCAAACTGAAATCTACGCGAAAGTTCTCCCCGTAAGAAAACAAATAGGCAAGAAAGAGGCCCATTAAATATATTGAGTTAACATTTCAGTTTATCTCGAAGCAGATTACCAGCGTTTTAATTTAACTGTAATCTGCTGTCTTAATTCACAATGTTACTTAATTTGAGGAAATAGAAAATTTTTATGAATAATTTTATCTTTTACCAGTATATCTGATAAATCAAGATGACTTGAATAAATCGAAACTGTGCATAGATAGGCCCACGTCAGTTACCCGATGGGATAGGCAGAGACTACGGATTACCAATTGCAACGATCCTGGTATACGTCTCTCGCTTCGTTCACTAACATTTTATTTTTCACTAGATTTTGACCACGGTTTCGCTCGCGTAAATGTAGGTTAGATAAGTAAGAGATATTTTTTCTGGATGAAAGGTACCCTATTTCCTTTTCTGTACCACTGACAACATGTATGCGAAATTTCATGATTATCGGTCAAGTAGTCAAGGCGTGAAAGAGTAACAAACAAACAAATTCACATTTGCATTTATAATATTAAAGTTAGGACTAGGATGCACGCTCGTCAGTTTAGCCGCAAGCCACAGAAATGGTGTGAGGCTCTGGCGTAGTGTTTTGATAAGCCATACGGGCGCCAGAGCTATAGCATGCCATTTCACGTAGTTCACGTAAATTTTATTCGGTAGTACAACCATAAATCCGTTCAGTAGTTTTTTAGTTTATCGGGAACAGAAGCGGCGAGTGATTTGTTTTATATTATGTAGTGATATGTATGGGTTAGCAAAATACTACTCTGTGGCTTGCATCTTAGGGTACTCTTAACCTGGCTTTTCCTCAGAACGTTTCCTATGTGATCAAAACTGCGTTCGTTATTTATTAAGGAACTTCACATGATATTAGAATCACGTGGGCGATAAAGCTTTCCTTGTGTGCCTGATCAAATAGCAGTTTATACAAATAAGGTTTTATCACGATGAACTTACCATCGACTTCGTAGAGTATTGATCGTCTCTGAGCCACTCCTAATTTTACCAGCGAAGTCTGACGTGATTGCCTATAATGCAGACGTAGCGCTTCTGGCTCTACAATGAGTTTTCAAAGTTCTTTATGTAACTTAAGACGTTTGATCGCCGGCATCTTTAGTCATTCATTTTGAAAGAACATCACGTTTTAGCTGGAAGATCTTTCAGGTAATGTAAAAAGGATGGCGATGGTCATACGTGCCGAGAGCTATCGAAACTCATATTAGACTTTTCTGTCATGTCGATTTTATATAAAGACAGATATTAGGAGACGATATTGCTTGGATAGTGTTTTGTTTAGTGGTTATGATGCTATCGTCAGTGCAAAGAATGTGATGGATTTTATTCCTGCACGGGTACTAAATTGCGAGGTCCACAGATTGCTGTTTTAAGGCTGTGTGTTACTTGTTTTCTTGGTTTATTTAAATGTTTACTGGCGATATAGAGAGTTTCTTTTTAAACGGTTTTTGAAATGATGACCAAATTTTCAAGGATATTCTCTTTTGGAAACTATGGTACAATATTTTATCGCGTCTATTGATAGACCTTGTTCCGCATTCTACCTTACAAGATATGTATTCTCTTATAAGATATGTATTCTCTTATGAGATATGTATTCTCTTATGAGATGTGTATTCTCTTATAAGATATGTATTCTCTTATAAGATATGTATTCTCTTAATTGGCTACAATAAATTTGTTTTGCTATTATCTACAATTCTTCAGTTTTATATTTTACTAGCTATCGCCCGCGGCTTCGCTCGCGTTAATTTAGACATCATTTTTGACAATCAATTCGGGTTGTACTCTGCTTGTAATAATATAATTCAATCATAATTCGAAAGACACGTAGCGCCATGTATTATCATAAGAACGTTACTGTTGATTTCCTCGGGAACAGTCATTTTTTTCGGGATGAAAGGTAGCCTATGTCCGTTTCTGTACACCTGTCAATATATATGCAAAATTTCAGGATGATCGGTTTAGTGGTTTAGGCGTGAAAAGATAACAAACAAACAAACTCATTTTCGCTTTTATAATATTAGTTAGGAAGTTAGGATTAAGTTACAAATATCTAATGCATATCGAACGTGCTCTTTAGATATTAGTAATGGCGAATTATGCTTTGATTAGTTACTTGTTACTAGAAGTTGCTTTTCAAACCCAATGTTTCCGATCTCTCAGCCTTATTGCTAGTTGGAGTAGTACGAGTGTCCTTTAAGTCTGTTGTTTGAATGTTCGTAAAGTTCCCCACGACACAGGAGTTATTCTTATTTGAGGAGTTGCCTTTATAAACCATAATGCGAAACTTAAGATTTGTACCAAGGAGCAGCGATAGCTCAGTGGGGAGAACAACAGACTGCAATGCAGAGGGTCTCAAGTTCGAACCCAAGTCGCGCACCTCTGACTTTCGGAAGTTATATGACTTTTCCAAATTATCTGCGTATTGATTGACAATTATCGCCTGCTCCGTGCCTCGGAGAACACGTTAAGCCGTCGGTCCCGGCTGCCATGAACATCTATAGCAGTCGTTATTGGGAGAGTGTCGATACAAAAGATCCCACTGGGTCGAAGTGTCGCTGGTCTGCACTGACTGGCCTGGGGGCCAGCCTAAGATAAGATAAGATTTGTACCAAGCTTCGGATATTTGACCAAATAGTTCGTGTCTATTAAGATATAGTACTCAAAAGTGCGTCATTCTATCTTAGGATATGTAAGTATATGTAAGAGAAACCGATCGTCACTTACATATGAAAGGCCATAGATATGTTGTCGTATGTCACGACACATCTCTCGAATTAACAATATTTACAATCTATTCTATAATCCGTGTCGCACGACTCATGTCACTTGAGACGTTTGTGTAACCTTAAGGAAATAGTGTAACAATATAGGACTTATTATTCACGACACCAAACAGTGACATCATGTACAATGGAATAGTATGTCACGGACGGTAATTACCTAAGAAACCGAAGCTCTAAATACACAAATAGGTGCAACGGTGCATTGTGTTTGTGCCGTTTTCCAACTGCGCAAAAGTGCGTCAGTTTTCATTCGGAATCTTAAGCGCAGTGGGGATTATGTCATGCGTGTTAAGTGGCACGAAATTATGTCTGATTGCCGTGAGAAACATGTAGAATGGTTCTTGTCGAACGCTCTTCGAGGTATTGTGTCAATGCGATAGTACACATTGTTCGGTGTACATAAAAGTGTTAGCGTTTATTACAATAGGACTTTTACTTGTTACAAAAATAAGAGCAATATAATAATAATAATAATATTCTACCACATACACACAACACCATCTAGCCCAAACTAAGCAGAGCTTGTACTATGGGTACTAGACAATGGATAAAAATACTTGTATACTTTTTTTTTTTGTAAATACATACTTATTATACATAGAAACACCCAGACCAAGACAAACATTCATGTTCATGCACACAAATGTTTGAGTTGTGCGGGAATCGAACCCGCGACCTCAGGCGTGGCAGTCGGTTACAGTAACCACTACGCCATAGAGGCCGACATGATATAACCATGTAACTTAATGCTTCTACATACGAGGCTTTTCACGGAAAGCAGTTTGATAAGCAATACGACAAAACGATGTATTCATTTGAATACATGAATTTGATCTCACAGTCGATGTGTCTATGTTACCCTTGACTCTTTGGTGTTAGTTACGTAACTTTGACCTACGTTTTGGTTTGATAGGCTCTCGAATAAATATCATAGACATTATCCGTTCGCTCTGTTCCTTCTTTATGTTCTCTTATCTCCGCGCTATTACACCCCCGAAGCTTTTACTCTATACTGTATCTTTAGTATCGTTTCGGGTATTATCTCGGCTGACTGTGGATGGATTGGAGGAAAGTTTATGCAGAGATAATTAACGGATGAAAATCGATTAGCGTCCGGTTCGATGGATGTTGCGGCACTTACGGATATCTGCCGTCCGCGCGTGTCATTTTGATAAATTAACAAAGAGCTCCGCCCACCGTTGTCGCCGTGACGGATATGGTGTGCGAACATAATGTGCGACGTGCTGATGTGATCATGTGAGGCACTTTCACCTCCGCCCTGTTCAAATGGATCGCGTGTGAACTGAGTGCGACCCGTATAGTGTCGTAATGTCCCTCTGGGGGATACCGACGCTTGTTTGTTACGCAGTTAACGGACTTGATGCATTGTGCTTATTAACTCGTTTAGACGAATAGAGAGCGCTTTTTATACTTTCAGGGACGGTTTCTGCGCCCGCAGCGCTGCGGTTACAGTGGCACGTGATGACATGTACCAGCTTTCGCCGCACATTGTCTAAGGCCGAAAGAATTGGATAGTTACATAGTTATAGTTGTCGCGCGGCGTGTCACGGGAGCGTCGCTCGGGCGGCCGGCGCGGAGCGTCGCCGGTCGTCGGGCGACATCGATCGCGCTGTTTGTAAACATTGCGCCGCGCCGGCTCGTCGCGAAAGAAAGGGTGAAGTATGAATGAAAGTGGACTCACCTGGACCGTCTGAGCACTGTCCTTGTCGAGCAGGAACTCCATGGACTTGTGCGGGCGCGGGGCGCGCGCGTCGGGTGGCGCGAGCGCGAGCAGGGAGCGCGCGTGCAGCACGGTGCGCTGCGTGTCCACGTCGGTCTCCAGCACGCCGGGCGCCGGAGCGGGCGGCGGGCGCGGCCTCGGGGGCTTGTGCGCCACGCCGCCCGCCGCGGGGGGTGCCGCCGCCCGCGACACACCCTCCTCCTTCAGCGGGATGCGCACATACTGCGGCCCGGCGGCCGCCGCGCGCCCTGCCTGCCCCGCGTCTGCCGCCGTCGCCGTACCGTTCGTAGAGGGTCGCACGTTCGCGCCTGCGCCCCTTGTCTTTTTCTCCTTGCGCCCCGAAAATCGGAAGTTAGCGAATCGCGAGAGGAAGCCGGCGATGCGGCTGCGCGGCGCGCGCGCGCCCGCTTCCGTCATGGCAGCGGCGCGCTCTGCGGCCGGCGCGCGCGTCTCCTCGCCTCCCCCCTCCACCACCACCACCTCCGCGTCGTCCGCGTCGTCGCTCGCGGTCGTCTCGCTCTCGGTGGTGCTCGTACTCGTCTCCCGCCAGCTGACCTCCGCGACCACCGGTGAGAACGTCACACCCTTGGAGCCGGCGGACACGGAGCGCACCGGCGGCGCTGCTCCCGGCAGCGGCGGCGCCACTAGCTGCAAGGACGCGCGCAGCTCCTCCGGCGTCTCACGGTGCGGCGTACCGCGCGATCGTAGCTCCGGCGTCGAGCGAACACGCGCGTCGCACGAAGAACGTAGCGGGGTGGATGTGAATGCCGGCTCTCTGATGGGTTCGGGCGAGGGCGTCCGTGGCGGCGAGGGGGACGGCGACGGGGGGTCCATACGGCGGCGCAGCTCGTCGAGCACGTCGTCCCACGCGCCCCACGAGTCATGCAGCCGCCTCGCGGTCATCACAGATAACTCGCGGTCGTAGTCGCCACTCTCGGCGAGCGCTCGTCGCGCGGTATCGTCCAGACGGCGCGCCGTCGCTTCCATTTCGCGGGCGAAGGCACGTTCGGACTCGGTGGTGGAATCACTGCCGGCACTAGATTCCCGCGCGGGAGACTCGGTGGTAGGTTGGCGGACGACGATCTCGACCGGCGGCGGCGGCGGGGGCACATTGCGGTGTGCGCGCGGCGGCGGTGGCGGCGGCGGCGGCAGGCGCGGGCGCCGCGGGCCGCCGCGGTAATCGAGCGCGGTGAGGTCGGCCACACTGACGGTGAGGCTGTCGGACACCTCGAAGGTCTGACGGAAGCGCGCGCGGTGCGCCTGGTGGCGTCGCGGCTCGGCACACACGTCGAGCTCGGCGGGCAGCGAGAGGGCGCGCGCGGTGCGGGGCGGGCGCCGCTCGGCACTGGGCGACGCAACGAGGCAGGGCGCGCTGCCGGCGGCGCTCGAGCGGTGCGCTATTTCGGGCGGGCGGCTCGGCGCGGGCGGGGGCGGGCGGCGCGCGCGCTCGCAGTAGCCACTGTCCTCGCTCAGGTTCTCGGCAGACAGGTGCGTGCGCGGCGCGGGAGCACGAGCGGGCGGTGGGGACGGCGGGGGCGACTCCAGCGAGTCTGGCGACAGGCTGGGCGAGGCGGGCGCGGCGCACGAGCGCTCCAGGGACTCGAACTGCGCGAGGCTGGAGGAGCGCGAGAGCGAGCCCGTGCTGGTCGGCGACGAGGCGCGTTCGCGCCGCCGCCTTTTCGCTGGGCACGCCCACTCGCGCTCTGACTCGCTGTCGCACTCTGACCCTGACAGAAAGGAAACTCTGTCAGGAATTGTACAAGAATCCCTAGTCGCACAGTACGTGGCGTCGTTTAGACGACGACAATGACAGTGACATCGAATGGGAACACGTACTTCTTTATATTACTTGGATACAGTCCAAGAAATCAGTAGGATAAACTTCTATGTAGTTGCCAAAACCAGTTCAGTAACAATGAAGGATTCAGATATTATATTTATGTAAATATACTAATCAAAGAATACCCTCATGATCGTAACATAGTTTGCTAAATATTTTTATTTCAAATACCGCCATCTGTTTGTTAAGAGTGGAACTGTTATAATTTTACCATTCGCTATTCAAAAGTTCTACTAGTAGCCTTCAGATGGCATTAAAATGTGTTTTCACTTGAAGATAATCTAAAACTATTATACTAATTACTAACAATCAAATATATTTTGTTAAAATGATTAGCAACAAGAAAATTATGCTAACACAGCTTTATAATATTTATTATTTACAATTGAATAGTTTATGACTTTGATTGATTTTAATATACTTAATACTAAGTAAAGTCGTGCAATCATAATAATAATTATATAAATGTTAATATATTATGTTAAATAATATTATGTTACACACCTGGAGCGCCCCGTACATGTATGACGGAATCTGCATCTGAGTCTGAGAGCCATGTTGCGGCAGAAGAACGTTCGGAACGCAAATCATCGCTCGTTTCCTCGACTATCGTTTCGAGGTATAAAGCGTGAGTGCTACCATTGTCACCTGCAACAAAAATACAATAGAAAATTAGTGGAAGGTTGTATCTAAAAAAAATAATTAGATTGCTTTTATTTTTGATTCTGCTACTTGACACTAGATGGCGTCACCAGTATTGAAACAATTTTGTAGATACTTTTCTAAACTACTAATACTTTTTCTATATATTAAAATTAAAAACAGCAGCAATTAAATAGAATAATTAATGTATATTACTATATCATTAGTTGTTTGTTTAACTACCAAAGCCGCCAATGGATAAATTTATTCTAATAGAATTTTAGAAATTGCGTACGATAATGTCATTAGTATTCGAATTTTAAATTACAATGGACGTCACTGGGTGCCGCTCGACTTTGTCAATTGTTCTGACACCTACCCACACTGAGAGTAACTGTTATATTTCATTTCACGCATAGAATTATAATAATAATCAGAGTTGTACGTAGGTATACATAGTAGGTAAGTTGTTAGTTGTTAATAGCCACAATAGAACTTTCTCCGGTTGCCTCACTCAATTACGTAACAGACTATTTTGATACACATGGTAACTTAATGAGAACGTGTCCATCGCATTGCTTTGAATTGAAAACCTTGTCTAAATAAGATTAGACATGTCCATATTAATATAATCATTAATAAACTACGTATCTTGGCTAGTCTACAGACAACAATTGGGTATAGTAGAAAATATGCAGCGTGTAACAAAAAGGTGCGGTCATATTTTAGAGCTGTAATGTAGGTATATCGGATAAAATAACCTAAGCAATTTCAAACATTTTAAACAAAAGTATTAAATTACTAATAAAATTGCGCTATTTTGTGTGTGTGCACGTAGTGTCTGGTTATACGTCAAGAGGAAGACCTTGTATGAGAAGTCTCCGAGAAGGATATTGTCAGAGAAACTCTTATTCTCGAACTGCAGTACCATAAGCGATATGCATAAATAAGCATTTGCCCATTTCAACTTAATTTTTATAGGTCTGTCTGTTTATATTATGTTTATTTGTTCTCTTCGCAATTGCTAGTACACCAAGTTACGTGTGTCTGATAATCACTTTACAATAAATAATAGTTAAAAACTAAAAAAACACTCTTATTTAAAGAACCAAACTATAAAGTAGAAAATAATTTAATAATATTAATGTAAAAAAGCGTGGGGTGCTTTCTGAGATATTTTGATAACCCTCACCCCGGCCCCGTAGTAGTTTTTTAAACTATTATTTTTTTTTTCTAATTTATTATATTGTCATAGGTCCTCGATAAGTCTACAACGTTTAAATTAAATATGACCGTTTGAAGTGGGTCAAAATAAAGTCCAAAGGAATCGGTTACAAACAAACTAACAAACAAACACAGGTGAAGCTAATAAAAGCGTGTTAAAAATTGTGTGATCTACTAAGTAAGTTTGTTGTTTCGAGGCTATAGGATAGGTATTCGTTGTTTCAAGGTTTGTAAAGCAATGAAAGCAATATAAAAAAAATGTGTGTGTGTACCAGAGTACACAGGTAAGAAGTGAAACTTCTTTACGACATATCATTTTTCTACTATTTGCAACTTCACGAAAATGGGGTAGATAAGGCTTAAGCCTTAAGAAAAACAATTTTTTCTGTATTAAATTAAAGCTATTTTATTATTATAGACATGCATACAATTAATGAGTAATTTATTTTATCATTGTTCTTATTATAATATCATTGCTATATATATATATATATATGCATATCATTAATTTTGTTTTATTTTTAAATTATTATTTAATTTATATTTTTTATTGTTTTTAGAATTAATAATGTTCACTAGATTTACAGTCATATTTATTAATACTTGCTAATTTTAACAGATTTATATACATTCACTGATACTTACAATCAAAAAGTGAGGTTAACCTCAAATAAATATTAAAATCATGCTCATACGTGTTGAATTTATAAAACGAAATATATAATCACTCTCACTTTTCTTGTAAATTCACTTAAATTTGAATAAGTCTTTTGATTTTATCACTTTCAAATTAATATATTGTTATTCTTATTTCAAACCAAACTTCAAAACTAATATATTGTTGTTATTATTATAATATATTACATTATATTCTTTACGTCACTATACTAAACTTTGATAAAAAAAGCAACATGGCGCGTAACCGAAAAACGTGACGATTTTTTTTTACACTGCTACAAAATTTCTTCCATACGTCGATAAAGAAGTTTCACTTCAAAAACCGGGAGTTGCCTTACAAATAAATGATACCTTTTGGATGATCTAGCTTTGTGAGAGTATTTTGGCATTATTAACATAACTAGCGGTCGCCTAGTGCTCGAAATTCGACCAACTGATATATATTATTATGTCATGTCATTATACTCGTATATTGAAATATGTAACCATAGTTACGCGCTTCGACATAAAGCATAAACTATAAGTGTGCGAAATTTCATACTCCTCCGTCCGTCCAATTTTCGTAAAAAGGGATCCAAAGTTTTCGCTTCACGTATTAATATATAGATTATGCATTATAGTATACATGCATAGATATAATAACTTTTTTATATTTCTATGTATACATGCCTTCACGCACACATACGTACAGTTCTGTCGCTTCGCTTTTGTAATGAAACTAATATGAAGCGATCGTGTGTGTGTGTGTGTGTTATTATTCTGTGGGGACGAGTTTATGGTGCATTGTTCAGCTGAACTTTTTATGTAACACAGCATAAACAGCAGGTGACATACTGAATTATGTAGTTATACGTATTTGTAATGCACTCCGTCGCCTTATGGGGCTAATCACATGTTTTGCATTTGTGCTTCGGCGTTATTTTTAGTGAAAGTGTTCAAGTTTTACGGTTATCTTTTTCAATATTTATTTGCTTATGTGGCTCCGTGGTTATGCGGCTCCAGCGACGGATGACCATTTCAGAAAAATTTTCGCTTGCACATGTTGACCAGTTGAGTTTGTATCGCCTTAGAATCAGTAAACAAATGTAAAGTATAAAAAAACTCAAACAAAGAAAGGGGCGTGTCACGGATACGGGTACCAAGTGTTGGCCTGCTATGCGATTTTAACCTTAGGAGTGGTCATCCGTCGCTGGAGTCGATAGTACCTACAATAATTTGATCAGTAAAAATGGTTATAAAATTTGGCATAAAAAGGTACAAACCTATGCTTAATTGTTTAAATAACGTAAAAAGCCTGTCAGGTACAAGTGGGTTCGCACACGAAAGGTCCGCATTATCGTACAAGGTATTAAACTATGTACTTTTTTATTATTTGTTGTTATAGCACTAACAAAAATACACACTCTGTGAAAATTTTAACTCTACCTAGTTCATGAGATACAGCCCACTGACAGACGTACGGACGGACAGTGGATACTTAGTAATACCGTTACGTAGCCTAAAAGCTCAATAGCTTACATAATAAAATAATAATTAATCAATACGTTAAAAATAAAATCCTGATATTTATGATACCATGTAGGTAATCTATATCTATATTATCTATGTCCACCGCTCTATGTTCCTTTATGGTAGGTACTATCGGCTCCAGCGACGGATGACCATTTCAGAAAAATTTTCGCTTGCACATGTTGACCAGTTGAGTTTGTATCGCCTTAGAATCAGTAAACAAATGTAAAGTGTAAAAAAACTCAAACGAAGAAAGGGGCGTGTCACGGGTACGGGTACCAAGTGTTGGCCTGCTATGCGACTTTAACCTTAGGAGTAGTCATCCGTCGCTGGAGTCGATACTACATTAATTTGATCAGCAAAAATGGTTATAAAATTTGGCATAAAAAGGTACAGACCTATGCTTAATTGTTTAAATAACGTAAAAAGCCTGTCAGGTACAAGTTGGTCTCGCACATGAAAGGTCCGTATTATCGTACAAGGTATTAAACTATGTGCTTTTTTATTATTTGTTTATATAGCACTAACAAAAATACACACTCTGTGAAAATTTTAACTCTACCTAGTTCATGAGATACAGCCCACTGACAGACGTACGGACGGACAGTGGATACTTAGTAATACCGTTACGTAGCCTCAAAGCCCAAAAGCTTACATAATAAAATAATAATTAATCAATACGTTAAAAATAAAATCCTAATATTTATGATACCATGTAGGTAATCTATATCTATATTATCTATGTCCACCGCTCTATGTTCCTTTATGGTAGGTACTATCGGCTCCAGCGACGGATGACCATTTCAGAAAAATTTTCGCTTGCACATGTTGACCAGTTGAGTTTGTATCGCCTTAGAATCAGTAAACAAATGTAAAGTGTAAAAAAACTCAAACGAAGAAAGGGGCGTGTCACGGGTACGGGTACCAAGTGTTGGCCTGCTATGCGACTTTAACCTTAGGAGTAGTCATCCGTCGCTGGAGTCGATAGTACATAAGTTAGCGAGACAAAAACAGATCTTACATTATTTAAGTAAGGCAATATTTTTTTATCAGGTTTAAATCGTGAACAATAGGTTGGCATTGAGACTCGGCTAAATTATTTGCTAATATAAGTAAATCCGAAACCTTTTTAAGTTTAAACAATGCCCCGTTTTTGTTTAAGACCGCCTTTATATGTAGGTACGCTAACCGTTAATTGTAGGAATAATGTAATCGCAAAATCTTTTTGTTTACAGTATTGAAGATTAAAAGTGTTTTTGTTATAAGTGGGTACCTTATATTTATATGTAGCTAGTTTAATTCGACTACATTGGCTTAAAACTAATTAATATAAATAATAATATTCTACCATATACACACAACACCATCTAGCCCAAACTAAGCAGAGCTTGTACTATGGGTACTAGACAATGGATAAACATACACATATATATATATTTTTTGTAAATACATGCATATTATACTTAGAAACACCCAGACCAAGACAAACATCCATGTTCATGCACACGAATGTTTGACTTGTGCGGGAATCAAACCCGCGACCTCAGGCGTGGCAATCGGTTACATTAATTTAGATATAAGTTTTAACTTGTACAACGATTTAGTGTACACTGTTATGTTGTCCATTTGTTTATAATAAATTAATTAATTAACCGCTACGTCATTGAGGCCGTAATTACCTACAGGCAATGGCCAATACAGATGAATATCTTTGATAGTAAAATGCAACCCAATTGGTGATGAGTACAATAATAGCATTTAAATAATATTCAAATGTATTCAAATCACTATACCAATCCTTGCGCGCGGCGTCCTTGACAAAGTAATTTCATTTTTTTAAAGACTGCTCCCACTTTTTATATTAATTCTGCGTTGCAGGGGACGGACGTTATAAACAGACACACAAAAGCACCCAGCTTCAACAACTATTTGAGATTAGCGCGTTCAAACAAACAAACTCTTCAGCTTTATAATATTAGTATAGACTAGCTGTTACCTGCGACATCGTCCGCGTAGATTTTAACTAAAAAGCGTTTGTCTCCGCGGAAGCCTTTTTTTTCTAAAATCAAAGTAGCCTATGTTACTCCTTATAACATCAGCTATCTGCCAGTGAAAGTCCCGTCAAAATCGGTTCAGCCGTTTTGGAGATTAGCCGGAACAAACTGACAGACACACAGACAAAAATTTTAAAAATAGATGTTTTCGTATAGGTACCTTATATACTTTCATATGCATTAGATAAAAAGCTGTTATTTTGACATTACAAACAGACACTTCCATTTTATTTATTTGTATAGAGTATAGATAACAGTTTTTGTCTATCCAAACAAAATTCAAAATAGCAACTAATACAGATAATAGCCACCTGTAAATGTGTTATCAGAACTTTTTTATAAGTAGCAGTTGTTCACGGAAGGTGAATGACCGACAGGTGGCGCTCGCGCTCAGCTGATGCGCTGCGGAACTGCGCATGCGTGGACACGTGGTTAGTTGTTGATTCACTATTGATAAATAAATGTATTGGTCGTTGTAACTGCTAAAATAAGTAAACTAATTCGTTTTGTGTTAAGTCATATGTGTCCATGGCATGAAATTTGGCGTTTTGTACGAAGCAAGAAGGTAACATCGTTTTTAATACAAATCCTTACTTCCTTACTAATATTATAAATGCGAAAATGAGTTTGTTTGTTTGTTACGCTTTCACGCCTTACCTACTCAACCGATCAACATGAAATTTTGCATACACGTTGTCAGGGGTACAGAATAGGACATAGGGTACCTTTCATCCAGAAAAAAGAACTGTTGCAAACCTAACCTTTTTTTTTTTTTTATTTTTTTTTTTTACGTCAGGGGAATGCCTTTACGCACCGTCCGCGCCGGGGCAGGGCGCGGGTGTGTGGGACTCGAGCCAGAGAGGCCGGCCCCATACCCACTAAACCCCTGACGACGTTCCTCAGGTACCGGCGTCGGTGCCACGGGATTCACGCTAGCATTCACCGCGACACCGACAAGTCTTGGCCCGCCACGTGAGTAGGCGGGCCCCAGCTGTTTGGGGGAGGACTAGATGGTACAGCCCTCCCCTCCACTGAGGGGGGCGCGCGGGGTGCTTACGCCCCTCCCTCGGGCCTGTGCTGCTCGGGCGGCAGACTGCCCAAGTCTACCACCCGCAGGCCGCCCCCTAGGGTGGCTGGAGGTCCGCGAACGCCCTACGTCGGCGCCCTGGACGTCTCCTGCGGTTTGGGTGGGGAGAGACCAGCTCCCTCTCACGTTCCGCCGCCTCCTTCGCGGACATCACTGCCTCGCAGAAGGCGACGGCGGCCTCCCATGCACCCTCGCCCCGGACCATGGACAGAACCATGTCAGGCAGCGAGAGGACCTGGACACCCAGTGCCCCGGTTAACGACCGGCGCTGCTCCTCCCAAGCTGGGCACTCCACGAGTGTGTGCAGCGCCGTATTCTCGGGGCCGTCACCGCAGTGGTGACAACAAGACGTCTCCTCCCGGCCTATACGACACAAGTACCTCCCGAAGCATCCATGCCCGGTGAGGACCTGCGTCAGCCGGAAGGTCAGGGCGCCATGGCGCCGCTCCAGCCACTCCTCCAAGATTGGACTTACCGCCGCTATTGCGGCGTGCCCTGCACTCGGTCGCGCAAGCCGTTCACCCCAGTCCGCCCTTAGGATGCTGCGGAGCTCCGACCGCCGCGCCTCCACCTCTCTCGGCAACGGCTGAAAGCCCCGTTCCAGAGCCTCCCCGCGCCACTGGTAGAGCGACGCGAGAAGTCTGGCCTCTAGGTCCCAGGGCGGTGATCCGGCCAGGAGGCTTGCCGCCTCAAAGGAGATCGTACGGTACCCCCTCGCGGCCCTGACGGCCATCACCCTCTGCGGCCTCCGCAGCAGGGCGGCGTTACGTGCCGTCAGGTTATGCCCCCAGATGGGGCTCCCGTATAGGGCCATCGCCCGCACGACCCCCATGAAGAGCCTCCTGCATGAGGCGTTTGGCCCCCCCAGATTGGGTAGCAGCCGCGACAACCCTGCGGCCGCGCCCATCAATTTAGGGGCCAACCTTCGGAAGTGTTCTCCGAAGGCCCATCGGCCGTCGAGGATGAGGCCCAGATACCTCATCGATTTCTCGACGCCGATGCGGACGCCTCCCACCACGATGTGGACTCCCTCTGGCGGCGCGTTCCGAGACCCGTAAAAGAATAGAGCCTCGGATTTGTTGCAAACCTTACCTAACCTAACCTACATTTACGCGAGCGAAGCCGCGGGTGAAAACTTATTAATAATTTTGTTATTCTTGAAAGTAATATTTATTACCAGTAATGTTGTGTTTTACATATAAACTATTTCATCAATATTTTTAATGGCAAATCCGAATTTTATGATATTTCCATGTATAGCTTTTTTTTTGTTTTTCTCTTTTTTTGGTTAAACAAACAGTGACAGCAATACATATAGACAAGGAGTCATTTTTACAAGGTGCTGACAATTGTGTCACCAACACCGTTTACCACAGCTTACATATTGCAATATTTTAAGCGTTAAACAAATATAGTTGCTTGACTTAGAGCCATGTATGGTTTATCTTAAGTTATCAATAAGAGCAACCAGTGTAACAGTAAATTTAAGTAACTGGGTTGACTCTAGATGTTTTGATTTTTGAGTCAAATCCTGATCACGGTCGATGCAATTTGGTCAAAACGTTGGGACATAAAATAGGTATGATCATAAGATCCCTGGTTCGTTTTTAGTCGGAAACGGTTATTGGGCTTTATTGGGTTAGGGAAACTTAAAACTATGGAACATTCCTAGTAGTTAACAATAAACTCCTACCTCCCTGTTCCGGGCCTTACAGATATACATACATACATATATAGATTCACGGTTGTTTTCCAGAGGGGTAGTCAGAGACTACGGATTTCCATTTGCTACGATCCTGACACACTTCTCTGGCTTCATTCAATTTCATCACATTCCTCATACACGCCCGTCGGTTCAAGGAGCTCTTAACCTGGCCTTTGTCCAGAACGCCTTCAGATATAAATCTATATAATATGTAGGTATATTAGTATCTATACATTTAAATATGAAAGAATGGACGCGGAAAGACTGACTAAGAAAGTTTATAAGGCTAGTGTGAATGAAACAGTCGCAAGAGGAAAACCTAGGCGAACGTTTCTCGATCAGATCGGAGGCGTTCTGAACAAAGGCCAGGTTAAGAGCTCCTTAAACCGAAAAGTGAATGAAGCCAGAGAAGTGTGTCAGTATCGTAACATATGGAAATCCGTAGTCTCTGCCTACCCCTCTTGGAAACAGGCGTGAATCTATGTATGTATGTATGTATATTCAAATATGAAAACTACTCTTTGAATAATTCCGATGTCGCGGGAGACTTTACAAACGTTCAATTAACAGAGACAGACTCGGAGAAATAGTTTGTGAATCACACAATTTTTTGTTCCGTGTGGGAATCGAACCCACAGCACTTAGCGCATTATTAGTGGCGAGTCGATCACTTAAAACACTTTTTTCTGTTAGTTATGTTTTACGTGTGACAATAATAATTTATGTACGTTTCCTTGTATAATTCTGCGAAGGATGCCTCGTGCTTTCTCGAGGTTAAATAAACAAACAATTAGTCAACTAAATACCTTAATCGGTGACTATGCATGAATCCTAACTTAATATTATAAATGCGAATGTGAGTTTGTTTATTACGCTTTCACGCCTTAACTACTCGACCGATCATCATAATATTTCGTATACATGTTGTCAGAGGAACAGAAAAGGAGATAGGGTATATTTCATTCAGTATAAAATTCTGTTACTGACCTAATTTGCGCGAGCGATGCTGTGGGCAAAATCTAGAAACAAATATATCACTATTACTTAAAATTCTACATTTTATTAATCTTAGAATACTAGATATGAAAATCTATTGTCTGTCCACGGGTGTGCCGCTGCGACGAAATAGTGTAATTTTAATTTTAGTAGCTGTATCACGCGGTTTCCTTTGAATAACGTGTTTATTCTATAACCTTTACTCATCAATATATATGGCAGGTGTAAAACATACTTGCAAAATCATTAGCTTTACAATATTTGTTTACACAATATATTATTTGAATCATTATTCAATGACAAGGATTATTATTCCATTTGATGTAATTATTATCAAAAGTGATAAAAACGTTATCGTATAATTCTGAAATTACAAGAAATCATTTAGGTAATATTATACCTATAACTGTCGCGGACTGTCTCATAACCTGCGTAGTGTATGAAGTAACAGATAAAATGATTATATAGTCCTTTTATTAAGTGATTCTTATTATTATTATTAAAAATAGGTAAACAATGGATCGGAAATTTTAAAAGCGTACTAGAAACAGCAAATATATTATCTGTTACCCATGATACACTTTAAACCTTAGTCTTTAAAATACATTCAAAACATTTTGCAAATAAAACCCAAATTATTTAATTACTTTACTTTATAACCTTAAAATATGACACTTAGGTAAATGCGACGTTGCCGCTCCTAACAGGCAATATGGCGTCTACGTTCTAAAGAGAAATGATCGGCCGTTTTGATAAATCGCAAGGCATTACACGTGATACATTACGTCACTATTATTATGCTTTCTTATCGATAAGACGGCTTCTCCTACCTTTTTAAACAACACATTTTTTACAAGCGGTTACTACCTATGAGCGCTTGGAATTTAATGCAACCTATTTCATTCCCTTCCTATCATTCCATTTTTAATCTGTTGAATGATGAACTAAGAAATAACATTCACTTTTCTAAAGAAGAATCCCAAAGTGTCGTCACAAATTAGGCAGACACAGATGGCCTAGTGCCGTAATTGTTTTAAAATTCAAGAAAAATAATGAATGAAATTAAGAAAGGAGTCTCGATGACGAACAAATTTTAACAATAAAATTCATTAACGATTTTGGATTTCAACCGCAAGATGCTTGCATACACACACAGTACAAAACGATTACTTATTACGATACATTAGAGGTATTAATAAAACCAAACCTATTTGGAATTGCCTATTTAAAAAGGTCTGAACACAAAAGAAAAATAATTGTGAAGAGAAATATTGTCTCTCTAATTATTAAAAGCTATTAAATTATAATCCATGTCGACAAAGTTAAACTGTAATCCATGTCGACAAAGACAGACAAAAGCTAGCTTTTTATATATTTTTCAAACCGTTGCGTATTCTGGTCGCGTGAGAACAAAACCTAGGGTCGGACGTTTACTGGCGCACCTGACGGACACATGTTATAACGGTCGGCCTGGTTCAGGGTTTGATTCTGAGCACGTTGTGTGTGCAGGAATCCGTAATACCGAGGAATGCCAACGGCAAATTGCTTGACAGACATAATCGGGCTAGCCGCCGCAAAACTGTGTTACTTTGGTACTAGGTAGTTAGTACATTAGTATCTATGTACAACGTTGAAAATAGACACCATTTTGTGTTTGTAAAGGTTTTAAAATGGTCGTTTTTTTATTTTATGCATTAAATTGTTATGTTTTACCGATGTTTAATTTGATTTAGTAATTTTGGCAGATTCCGTTTATAAAAACCGTTGAAACGCCATACTCATGTTTGTTAACTAGAAAATCAATCGCGATTTCGTACTTGTGGAATTTGAATGTCTAATTAAATTTTCTTCTTCGCATTGAAGAAGAAGCTTTTGTTCATACGTAAGACTTTACTTAATGCGGCGTATTAAGATGATACATGCACCAGATTTTAAATTAGAGTTCCAGCTACATACTGCCAAAACTGCAATCAATTTTGTGCAGCAAGTTATTGTGTAATGCAAGTAAAAACATACAGATGGTCAAGTTAACTATACATTTTCAGAAATTAAATAAATTTAAACTATACTTCTTTGAGATTGCCGTCACGATTAAATCCGTTTACAACGTTTCATTACCGTTTCAATATTTTAAGTCGCTTAAACGTGGCATTTCTCCGTGAAGAAAAGCCAAATAAAAAACACGAGACATTTTCTATCGATACGCGATGAACGACAATGAAGACAATTAAAGCGGTTGTTCAAAATGGATCTTATCTATAATATCTTACAGTACAAACCACAGAGCACAGAAACAAATCAAGCTAAAAGCGGCGCAGCGCGCAAGTTGTATAATCTGAGCTGCATAGTAATATCCGCGGGGCAGCTAGCCAGCCGCTATGTTTCATAATTATTTATCATAATAAATTAATTATATTTATCAATAATTACGTGTGATTGTATGTACTTATCGATATTTATCAATAATTATGTACGATTATATGCAGTCAATAATAACTTTTTGTAATTAATAATCTCGTCAACGAATCAAATTAATCTAAAAACTAATCGTGTCAACCCCGTTCATTTTCCAATTAATCTGCAGAGCGGATAAGACCTACTTTTCTGATTACCGTCTCTAAATTATAAAACTATAAAAACTTGTTTACCTCAAGTACAGTTCTTGTTTAGATTCAATATTCGGTACGGACAGTATTAACTTAATTACAGTTCGTTGACATCGATTTAAAACGTAAATTGTAATAGTAAACCGGTGAACAGCAGTAAGATAAGCATCGACTGATCGGCTTATTGTTGTATAACAACGCTAAGTAACGTTGGTTTTCTACACTTCTATACTAAAATTATAAAAAATAAATACTTGTATTTTTGTTAATAATGAATAAATAAACTACTGCTGAACTGATTTAAAAACATATTTTGCCATTAGAAGCTACTTTATCGAGATGTAATATAGGATTATAAACATTACGCTATAAGGAATGGGAGCCGAACAGTAACCAAAAACTTGTGTGAAACTGCACGCGGCAGCTATTACATATTACAATTTTCAGCACTCAAGACCGCAGCCAAATATAGCATCGATAACTCAGTGGGGAGACCAACAGACTGCAATGTAGAGGGTCTCGGGTTCGAACCCACGTCGCGCACCTCTGACTTTCGGAAGTTATATGACTTTTCGAAACTATGTGCGTATTGATTGACAATTATCATCTGCTCTGTGCCTTGGAGAACATGTTAAGCTGTCGGTCTCGGCTGCCATCAACATCTATGGCAGTCATTATTGGGAAGTCAATGCCCTCTTATATCCTGACACTGGTCTAGCCTTAGGGTATCGTTAGCCTTCGGGTTGCGGAGGTCAAACGGCAGTCGCTCCGTGTTAAAACTGATATCCAGTCAAATCCGGTTAGACTAGAAAGCCGACCCCAAGTGACTTGAGAATAATAAAGGCTAGGGAGAAGAAAAGACCGCAGCCAAATATTAATGAAAAAGTTAACTAATATAATCTTAAATGTATCATTACCATGCAGAGTGTTGAGGTTCTTTAAAAAGGAAGCTGTCTGCTTCGTGATCAAAAAACTTATTTTGTGATCACTAAGCAGACAGCCTCCTTTCTCCTTCTTCGTTTTTCTCGCTTCGGATTAGAACATTTTGCCAAGCTATGGGACAACAAAAGGGTAACAAAAAGAATCGAAATGCACTATGCGTATCCATATAGTTACGTGTGCAAAATGGCTGCGATTATACCTTTTATTTTTTAAGAAATTTGCATATAAGTAATGAACAGATAATGGGGATATCGTATGTTTCGGCTAAAGTGACGTCAATGCAAGTCTTTATCAATAAACTTAATACGTTTATCAATTTAATGCATGTGACTACGAGCATTTAGACTCGATTACTGAAGTGTATTTTTTACGAAAAATGTGATATCCTAATTATAATATTATAAATGAGCATGTGAGTTTGTTTATTTGTTTGTTACGCTTTCACCTTAATTAGTCTACTGATTACTTCGCATTCACGTTGTCACTTGTCCGGGGAGCAGAAAAGGATAAAGGGTACGTTTCATCCAGAAAAAAACTACTGCTACTAATCTAACCTAACCTACATTTACGGGAGCGGCGCCGTGGGGAAAAGCTAGTGCTTCATAAGTCAGCAATATAATTTGTAATGTTATACGTATAATGTCCTTTTCATGATACCTAATAATTTATGATTATCTGTGGCAGTCTCATAATCATTTTTCAGAAGATGCAAACGAACTTACAATCTTAAAATTACTTAATCGGCAATTATGTTATGACAGACAGACAGACTTACTGGCAATTTCTAATCGAAATATATCGCAATGAAAAAATGCTAAGCAACATTTTTTTTAATGAAACTTATGTCAAGTAATTTGATAGGTTGTTACAATAACATTGTACTGTTCGTTTTTCAAAAATTGGCGGTCTGTCGTCCTTTATTTAGCGATTTTTACCAGATGAGCAGGTATAAAGCAGAAGTATAGGTAAGAACTAACACAATATATATTTTATGATTATACCTATCTTATCTTATGTGGGGGACAGTCAGTGCAGACCGGCGACACTTCGACCCAGTGGGATCTTTTGTGTCGACACTCTCCCAATAACGACTGCCATAGATGTTCATGGCAGCCGGGACCAACGGTTTAACGTGCTTTCCGAGGCACGGAGCAGGCGATAATTGTCAATCAATACGCACATAATTTCGAAAAGTCATATAACTTCTGAAAGTCAGAGGTGCGCGACATGGGTTCGAACCCGAGACCCTCTGCATTGCAGTCTGTTAGTCTCCCCACTGAGCTATCGCTGCTCTTATGATTATACCTAACGGGTGTGTGGTATTTCTGTGTATAGTAGATACTGTACGTAGGACAGGTTCCGTTCCGGTTCACCTTCGCCTAATGATTAGATTAGTTTACAACTCGAACAGGATGCATGGTAATCGCTTCGTGCACTAACTTTGTAATTCTGTTACAACATGTGTTTACCTTCCTGTCGTCGTAGCTCGTTAATATACATATATACTCGCCTATACAACCCTGAAGAGGAAAGCAGCAGTGTAATATTTTGTCAGCTCTGTTTAAATCCCATGGGACTCACTTCACTCTCTATTACATATAAGGGTGTGAAGTTATAGCCATTTACGAATTGCCAGATTCTACTGAAAACTCCCTAACATAAAACCCCATTAATACAAAAGTAAGCGCAAATTTAAGCAATAGAATCAATTGGAATATGTTTAGTTACCATAAGACTGATACAAAATTGCAGTCTGTTGTACACACAGCGACACATCAACCTAGACTGTTTGGACTTTGAACAATTTGAAGTTGAACCCTGCGAATCGTGCGAGAGAGTGCGTTATATTTTTGGTACGCTCTATCCTTACCATTACATCGACACCACTATGCATTGTCCATTTTCAACTATTCTCTATTTTGTATGTAGCGTAGTTATGCGTATATAGGGTGTCTAACTTGATGTATAGCCGTGTATACGTATTACACTATTATTAATATAACCATAGCCAGTTGCACTCACTGATCGGTAAACGATTAGCGAGGTTAAGCAACGTTGGGTGCGGTTAGTCTATATATGGGTGACCGCCTAGTGGTATTTCATCTGAGCGTCCCCGTGCGTCGGAGGGCTTGTAAAAAAAAGTCGGTCCCGGTTGTTGTCAAATTGACAGCAGTCGTTAAGCCATGTCAGAGGCCTAAGGGCGGCTTGAACAACTCTTGACAACAGGTTGGCCATTAACCACACGAAAAGAAGAAGACAAGAATGTAACCATCCTTTTGAAACCAGTCAAAGTTAACAGTCACGGTAATTATACGGCTTATTCCCGTGCGCTCCAAATCTATTGTTCTCTAAAATTCATTTTTCCATACATTAGTTACCAGGAGCTCCAAAGATTTTTATATGAAAATAATAAATAAAGCCACATTTGCCAATTTCATTCCCTACAGCTCCAAAACATTCTCTAGGTACTTTGAGATTTTATTTCTTATCAAAAACTAACATTATATTATTTACATGTTTGAATTCTGCTAACCACACAGTTTGTTTTGGAGCTGTCGGGAACACACTAGTAAGTAGGCCTTTATTTAATTATTTGTAATATAATTTGGAGCTCCTAGGAATAAATATATGAAGATCAGAAGATTTAGAGAAATAATTTTTCATAAGCTTTTGGAGCCCTTGGGACCGATTTTACAAAATAATAATAATATTTTATTTTGGTCTCGGAGCGCTTGGGAGCAAAATAGCGGAGAGGGCGGGAATAAGCCGTTCAGACTTAGTGAATGCTGTGCATGGGTGTCGAATTCGGTTGCCGAATTAGACTAATAAAATGTTATTTGAATTAAAGTTAGGATGTTGGCGGTGTTACCCCCGTGCTTCGTAAAACAGGGCAAGCCGTCATTCGAGCGCGTGATCTCTTTCTAGTAAAAAATGATTTTTATACTTTCTTTGAACCAGCGCGGTATCATTATGCATCCCAGGAAATGGAGTATTCCGCTTTCGGCACCAATTTTTTCGGCACCAAGCAAAAATACCTATTGGTGCTGAAAGTGAAATAGCTTAGGTGCCGAAAAAATTGGTGCCGAAAGCGGAATACTCCCAGGAAATTGGTTCACTCTACTGTGTAAGACTTAAAAGCGTAGTTCACAAAATGTAGGTATAAAATACCTATGCCTACATATAGTATTATTAAAAACTTTTTAATTACTTAGAAACATATAATACCAGTGAAACACGGCCTAATTTTAGTGTGAAATTCGTACTAAGTAGAGTACGAATTTCACAGTGCAGTAAAAGTGTGGCATATGGCAACAGCCGGTCACACGTGACCACATGACGCGATACCCAATCAACTAATCAGTGTGGGCAGGCACCGAGACTCGGATTCCTTTCTTCCCTAATTACTAGACGTTTGCACAATTAGCTACGTAATTATTATATAACTAGTATATTGTATATTAAATAGCTATCTCAAGGATACTGCCTTCCCCATTGGGGATGTGGGATGTAATACATTACATACAGATTTCGCGCGCTATTGTTTTTTATAAAAACAACTCCCGTATTTTTCCTGTGTCCCAGGTAGGGTTGCCAACCGTACTATAATATATAGTATTTTACTATATTTCGGGTCTGCGTACTATATACTGTTGAAGAAATATATAGTATGCTAAAATACGATATTTCAACAACGAAAAACAACAAACCAGAATCTTTATTAAAAAAAAAATGACCCTCCTTTACTGCTGATGCAAGAGCATATATATATATCCGTACATAATAAATTTACCGTATAAATTAACAAGGTCGAAAATATTTAAAAAACAGTATTTGACAAATAAATGTATTCCCATAAAAGACTAGGTATGTTTTTATAAATGTACTATATTTTGTTATAGCTAGCTTCGTCGAAAATATCTTGGCAATCCTAGTCCCAGGGGACTTTACAAACATTCAAACAACGGACAGAAAGAACATCCAAACTAGGAACAATCATTTATGGATCACATAATTGTTTGTCCCGAGTGTGGATCGAACCTACAACACTGGACTCAGTTGCAGTGGCGATGTGACCTTACCACTACTCAGTTGTGTATTGACGAGAAACTCTCAGACGACGGCGACTTGTCGCTTCTGATAATTTCTTGATAGGCAAGCTCAATAATAATTTATTTTGTTACACCAGGTAATCGAACTCATGACCTCATGCATAGCAGTCGAAATGGCTGTGATTTCTTGACATCAGAAAATCAATTCCAAAAAAGCACATTCGAGCCCCCGCTTAATGTTAACCGTATAAGCAGCAAACAAGCACATAGTCTGCCTGATGGTAAGCAGTTACTGAAGCCAAATGCGAAGATGATGCGTGGAAACGGTATGAGAAAGAAGGGACTGAGGAAGTATCTTATCTTATCTTATGCGGGGGCCAGTCAGTGCAGACCGGCGACACTTCGACCCAGTGGGATCTTTTGTGCCGACACTGTCCCAATAACGACCGCCATAGATGTTCATGGCAGCCGGGACCAACGGCTTAACGTGGTTTCCGAGGCACGGAGCAGGCGATAACTGTCAATCAATACGCACATAATTTCGAAAAGTCATATAACTTCCAAAAATCAGAGGTGCGCGACGTGGGTTCGAATCCGAGACCCTCTGCATTGCAGTCTGTTGGTCTCCCCACTGGACTGGACTGAGGAAGTAAATAGCAGTCTAGTTCCTTCTGGTAAGCTGAAGATATTTCCTCAGCCAGTCTACGAACTTCGAGGGAAATACGACGATGCCGTCGTTCTTATTCTTTCTGTCAAACAGGTAAGCGTTCGCCTCACAACTGCCACTCAGTCTTTGAGTTCAAATTCCATATGGAATAATTACTATTTGCGTGCTTCATACAGTATTCACGCGATACAAGGCGTAGTACATAGTTCAGGAGTAGTCTTTCGTAAAAATAAACTTACCTATCTTTTAAACAATATCTCTGATTTTAACAACTATTTTCACATAACAAATGGATTATTGCAATATAATAACTTTCATTGCAATGTTCCCATGGCGCTTAACAAAAGGCAATCATATCGAAATATGGTGGCGAATAGTATTTCTATCATTATGTCGAGAACGATGAGAAAATAGATAATTTTATGCTACGTTATTTTAATGGTAGTATTTCAACGAAATAAATGTAATTTATAATCATAATGTTTGATGCTGTCTGTGCTGTTTTCTGGTAATTTTGTTAATATCAAAGATATAATATTAAACGTAAGTACACCTTTAAAATATCTACTCACTTATATATTTGATCTTCAAAATGAATAATTTTGAATTTAATACAATGTATTTTAAAGTAATTTTATACTTGTAAAGATATAGTTATCTGGACTAAAATATTCATGCAATTAGGGATGAAAAATACGAATTAAATAGTAGTTTTATCCGAAAATTATATAAATATTTTGCGTAAAATTACTTATAATCAAAAGACTGTCGAGTAAAATTTAAAAAAAGAAATTTAATTCTTAAAGTTAGTTTAGTTTCTTGCAGGTTTATTCTCCTAGGCTCAACCCTTTGCCTGAACCTAGCAACTAACCTAAATGTAGCTTCAGTACCTTAGTTACCTCACTAACCTATATATTTTGACGTTCATAAATGTTATTTTGTGCCCTAAATGAATAAATGATTTTTGTCTTTGACTAATTTGTAATAAAGCTTTCATAAAATACGTGGAACGTAACACACCTCACCTCTCCGTGAAAGAATATATACGGCTATGTTATATTAAAAATAAATAATTATGATTGTTTATAAACACATTACACTACAAAGAAATAGCAAGTGCAAGCTACTTCAAATATACCAAGAACGACATTTAATGCACACACACGACTTATATCGAAATATCAGACATTTACGCTCCACCTACTGTTTCTGATCAACGACCTACATCAATATACCTACAGCGTGTACTAAACAGCTATCGCTCCAATTATTGGCACACAATACGCAATAACAAATTTATTTAATGCCATTTTGATTACTTTACAATTTTATTATGCTTAGATATTATAATGGCTAACGATTGGCCTTAAAACAATTTCTTTCTGCATTAATATAATATTTCTTAGAACAGTAATGTTCCGTTCGGGTCGACTTCGATTTGTTTTAAGTTCCCACATAGATACATTGAACGTTCTGTTAGGCAAATATTTTCTTTGTTGAAGCAAGAAAGGCAATGTATTATAGACATTTTTATAGATAGCTGTTTTCCGCGACTTCGTACGCGTGGAATTTAACAAAAAATTTGTTTTTTACTTTTTCGATGACCTAACTTTTTTCTAAAATAAATTTAAGCTCAAGTTACTCCTTATAACGTCAGCTATCTGCCAGCGAAAGTCGCGTCAAAATCGGTCGAGCCGTTTTATAAATTAGCCGGAACAGAGACAAAAATGGAAAACTGATTTTTTGATCTAAGTAATGATGTTAAGACTATGTATGTATATACTTTCATTTGCATTTAGTAAAATGCTGTTATTTTGACATTACAAACATACACTTAAATTTTATTTATTTACTAGCTGTTACCTGCGACTTCGTCCGCGTAGATTTTAACTAAAAAGTGTTTGTCTCCGCGGAACCCTATCTTTTTTCGAAAATCAATGTAGCCTAAGTTACTCCTTATAACATCAGCTATCTACCAGTGAAAGTCCCGTCAAAATCGGTTCAGCCGTTTCGAAGATTAGCCGGAACAAACAGACAGACAGACAAAAATTTTAAAAATAGATGTTTTCGCATATATGTACCTTATATACTTTCATATGCATTAGATAAAAAGCTGTTATTTTGGCATTACAAACAGACACTTTTAATTTTATTTATTTGTATAGATATATAGATTGGGCATGAGTGTTAAATTGTCTCATAATTTAATTTATAGTGTAAGTGTAACAACGCACGTTTGACTAGGTTTGGCGAAAATATTATACAGAGCTTATTAAAATTTTCAATCACCTTTTACCTGTGACTTATTAGTATATTTCTTAACACCTTTTGTTCAAACTAATCAGAAAAACATTACACATCGGTAAGTGTTAGTTGACTAATAGTTAACTAGCAGAGGCGGATTGTTGATCAATAATTAATTATTATTGATTAAGGACTTAAGAGCTATTCAGTTGAGATGTAGCTAAGTATAACCCGGTGATATTTTTAAAATTTAATTTAGGCTTTTATTAAACAGTAGCTATTGAAAATGGTTCCTTAGGAATAAGACGGGCGGGCCACGCTGCAGTGTTAATAAAATAATCAACTTGGAGACCTTGCTTTGTTAGCTTCAAACAAAGGCTACACTGGTATGAAGCCATTAGCCTTTTGAACGCCAGAGTATAAACGCATCGCCGTACCCCCGACGCCAAGCCACTTTTTTTGTAAAATGACCTTCAGAAGTATAGGGATTCCAAAACTTTATCGAATATTAACTGTGTTTTTATTTTCGTCTTAAATTTTCTAATAAACCCTACTCATGATACTGATATTTATTTAACCACAATAGTAATGTTTTATTTAGTTTTATGTTAAGGTGCGACGTATTTTTTTGTCATACATATGTGACGTTGGCGTTGAGGGCAAGATTTCGTTTGTCACGTATATGTGACAATGGCGTCCAAAAGGTTAGGTATTCGAAGCCGGTGCCAATATAGCCTGGCTGTAAGTGATGCCAATTTACCAGTATAAATATTAATGTTACATGATCAAAAAATATTAATCAGTTTTTGTTCATTTCATTCGCACGTGTTAATATCTATACTAATATTATAAAGCTGAAGAGTTTGTTTGTTTGTTTGAACGCGCTAATCTTAGGAATTACTGGTTCGATTTGAAAAATTCTTTTAGTGTTGGATGGCCTTTCTATCAAGGAAGGCTACAGGCTATATAACATCACGCTACAACCCACGGGGGCGGCGCAGTAACGATAAACGCGGGTGAAATCTAGTATGCCATAAAATTAGGCGAAAGATGTGCTATATACATATTTAGGCAGCTTTATTTTTAAGTTCTACGTAATAGCCAACTGCCGTCTATTGGGCACATTTTCTTTATTTGAGACCAAACGTAAATTTTCCCTACTAAAAATCTCAATAACACTTTGTTTGACCTGGGAATCGAACCGACAACCTCACCACCGCACGCAAGGATGAGTGGACGCTTACGCCACGGAATTAACGAAGCAGTCTCCCTCATTGTAATGTGGTATTATTATAGCTGTTTAATACTGTAGTTATGATTAGTATGTTTCTAATGAATTTGCACTGTAAATCAAAGTTAGAGTAATTTAGGCAATTAGATCAAGTTCATAAGACGTCCTGAAATTTGAACGCACTTATGTCAACTGATAAGCAAAGCTATTAGAAGAGATTTTAATGTGTTAAGCATAAAGTAATGACGTATTTATTACATGCTTATTTTTTGGCGTATTCTTTTTCAATATATGTATGTAACTATGAGCAATCAAGGAGGCATTATAAATTACTAACTAATTATTGCGGCTTCGCTTGCTCGGGAACAGCACTTTTTCTCTGGATATACCCTATGTCCTTTTCCATATCCCTGATAACGTGTGTACGCGCCAACGACCGTACATATGCTGCGGTCAGCATTTAACGTCCAACTTGACGATTTTGTAACCATCAATAAATCAGTTCACCTTCAGCAAGCGTATCGTATACTCATTAACATAGTATCAATCAGTTATCATAATTTAGCATAATTATCAAATTTGTCGTATTATTTCAATAATCAATAAATAGTGCAATTATTTATATTATCTATCATTTCTATCACTTATCAAGAAGTGTACGTAACCCGTACAACGTGTATGATTTCATGATGATCGAGTAGTTAAGGCGTGAAAGCGTAACAAATAAACAAACTCACATTCGCATTTATAATATTAGAGGATTGTACGAACATCTAATACAAACCTCTGATATTATAAATGCGTCACATAAAATAATTATCTCCGTTTTTGTAACATTTTTCATTGATGCTCCGCTCCTATTGGTCGTAGCGTGATGTTATATAGCTTATAGCCTTTCTCGATAAATGGGCTATCCAATACTAAAATATTTTTTCAATTAGAACCAGTAGTTCCTGAGATTAGCGCGTTCAACCAAACAAATCCTTTAGCTTTATAATATTAGTATAGATTTGACTCATAAAATAAGTTATAATCAAAGAATTAGCTATGACAGACCTATCTTTACATAAAACAAGCTATGACGATAGTGGAGTAGAATGACACATAGTACATAAATGATTTTCTAATCAGAGCTGGAGCTATTGAAACATATTTAGCTTCTGAATTTACTTACAGTACTGCTAAAATGTTTATGGTACAATGACTAACACGAAATCATTATAATAATATCATAGATAATAGATCACAAAACAGTTCCTACAAAGCAGTATTTATGCAAGAAGATTTACACATGCTTGCCACACCATGAGGAACATTGTGCAGCAATATATAACACACACGATCGTTACGTAGTCAGTAGACATAGACTCGGATATCCGCGTGTTACATACTTGATACATGTTGCGCATGATTTATTGTTTATAGCACAAGTAATGCTCGATAAATCGTTTCATGTAAAGTCTGGCTTTCGCCGCCAACACCGCGCGTCATACTAACATGCACTGGGTAGAGAAACCTATCCGATGGGAGTAGTATTAACCGCCATAAGTAGTTAAAGCAGTGTGATCAAAAATACATTAGAATAGGGTAGTTGACATTAGTTTGTAAGGTTTATATTATTAAGTTGGACTGCCACGCAGAGGTCTTGAGTTCGATCCCAAGGCGCGCATCTCTGACTTTTCGAAGTTATGTGTGTATTAAAATAGTTAATTATCGCTTGCTTTAACGGTGAAGGAAAAACATCGTGAGAAAACCTGCATGTCTAAGAGTTCTCAAAGATATGTGAAGTCTGCCAATCCGCCCTAGGCCAGCGTGGTGGACTATGGCCTAACCCTTCTCACACTGAGAAGAGGCCCGTGCCCAGCAGTGGGACAGTAATACAGGTCTAATATTATTATTATATATTATTAAATCAAATACTTAGTTATATTATCGAAACTTAAAATACAATTTTTTTTTAAATCTTTTGAATTTTTAAATTTTTTGAAATTTGAAATTTTTTGAATTTTTAGTCATTAATAAATAAGATTCAGAACTGGTAGTTGGGGTAAATGTCAAATGACTGAAAAAAGATGCATGATACAAACTGCGACGTAATCCCTATTTAAACGCTGCTGTCCGAGGGGGATAGCGAGATATCCAACAGCCCCACTTTTCTTATATCCAAATTGAAAACATGAATTACTTCCTTATTTTGATGATGTTTTCATTAGAATATTACTTTCAATGCTATTTGCTCTTGTATATAAAATAAAATAATGTTTTGGACATTATTCTACACACAAGACGCAAACAGGCAACTACTCTATTATGTAAAATTAACAGCCCTGTTTGTTATAAAAGTATTCTATTATTGCACACAGGCCTGCTCTCAGTATGAGAAGGATTAAACCATACATTGTTATGAACATTATGAACAACTATCATATAAGCTTCCTGCCAACGTTTTCTTTACCGTTAAAGTCAACGACAATTAACCATTTAATAACTTCGAAAAAGCAGGTGCGTAGAGAAGGATCGATCTAGAGATATCTGATTGGCAGGCTCTCCGTCTAACCAGGCTGTTCTTGCTTAACTATTCATGCCCTTGTAAACATTTGATTGTCTGTCAGATTTTTATCAGGCTTTTAACTTAATGGTACATAATAACACACTGCACTGCTGGCATAGTTTACTCTACCGTTAAATTTAATGGCGTTTTATTCTTTTACGATGTTTTACTTGTACTATAAGCAATATTAAATATCATAAAAGAAGCTATTAACATGGCACTGCCGCTTTCATAAGCCTTATAGTATTTAGACACATCTAAGCTTGTTCACAGTAAAATAATAACGTATTAAAACATTATTAGTATCTACGAGTATGTCAGCGCTCAACTGCTAGAGTTGTAGAGATAATGAAAATAGCGATGCCTCGCATACATCTACGAGGGAGTTATTGGTATGCAAATAAACCAATTTAACTGTTAAAAAATTTCCTTAGAAACTGTGCGAAGGCTTATATTTAGCTGCTCCAAAATGTTCTCAGACAGCGAGCACATACATATACCTATTCAAATAGTCAGTATGCAACATGCCGACAATATCGTAGTTGATTTCTGCCGGAAAACTATTTTATTTATCTACTAGCTGTTACCTGCGACTTCGTCCGCGTAGATTTTAACTAAAAAGTGTTTGTTCCGCGTAACCCTATCTTTTTTGTAAAATTAAAGTAGCCAAAGTTATTCCTTATAACATCAGCTATCTGCCAGTGATAGTCCCGTCAATATCGGTTCAGCCGTTACGGAGATTAGCCGGAACAAACAGACAGACAGACAACATTTTTAAAAATAGATGTTTTCGTATAGGTACCTTATATACTTTTATATGCATTAGATAAAAAGCTGTTATTTTGACATTACAAACAGACACTTCAATTTTATTTATTTGTATACATGTATAGAAGATTGATTATTATGTGATACTACATATTTCAATGTCAATTTTATTATAACAATTGCTAGGAACCTTGCATCTTGAAATTTTTTAACGGTTACATAACATCTTCATTGCGCATCCATTCTGAAGATTACCGTAATGAGGCTAGCGCTTTACCATCGACTTTTGAATGAAAGGGCTCTAGCGATGATCTCCCCGTGACCATGGCTGCTGAAAAGCAACCGAAACGTCGGGGAAAGTGTAAACATAAATATAAATAGTTTCAATAATTTAATTAGCTTAAAAATTAGCAAAGTTTAATAGTAATAGTAGAGTAACAGTTTCTAAATTATGTAATAAAGTGTCAAATAAACAACGCGATAAAATCCGTATATAGTAGTTTAATTTCAAGAAATCGACTAAAAGGCGCAGTATTAGTATACGCAAATAGTAAGTACTTCATAATAATGTTGCCGTGCCTACAGGGAAATGGACGGACAGATTGGCACAGCTCCAGAGAGATTAATATTAGCTGTCTACTTCCTAAGCGGGAGTCGTATTCTGTCGAGGGCGAAGCTTAACGTCATATTTAATAAGCTTGTTTGTTCGTTTGTATTGTCTATCTATGCTATTATATAACTAAAACGAGTCTGTCTACATTGGAGATTTTGTTTAAACAATTGAGATAATCTAATCTCATAACTATCTTTAGTTATAGGATTAGTTTATCTCAATTCATTTTGGTTTGAACCCAAAATACCAATATTAAGATTTGTCTGTTTAATTTGTATCGGTGTCACATAAAAATTACTTAAAAGATTTTGCATATCGCAGTTGCATAGTTTGGGATTTAACTTAAAATCTAAGCCACGTTTTACTTACTTAATTCCGGTAAGTAGAAGTAAAATTATGGATCAGAGTGTAATCTGTGTAAGTGACTTTGAGGACGAACTGTTGTCAATGTAGATAAATTCGCAGGCATAACCTTGTATTGTATTTTTTAGAACATCTTTCGAATAAACGTGGTTCGATGTCTTCACGACGATTAGAACGATCTAATTTGTAAAGTTAAGTGAATTTAAACAGTTACCTACTTTAAACTGTCAGGTTATCCATATAGAGACCTAATGATAAAGCATTGCACCTGGACACCGATTGACGAATAATGATGAAGACAGTATCATTCTTAGAAAATATATTTATTTACAATAAACTGCAAATTACCTTTTTACGGTATTAGGTATCACGACAGAATCCATAAAAAGGTAATTTATTTTTTAACTATTATGTTTACAGCTTTTATCGCGGATTCATGAATGCATTCGCATGAATGCGTCGACAAAAATTGTAAAGAATATAAATATTAAACACCATTAAAGCCTAGACCGCTTTATTTTATTAAATATTAGTAGTGTCCACAAACACAAACCCACAACATATTCAGTGTAATATTAAAAATGCTTAGTGTTCAATAAATTTTCGATGCCTGAGGTCACTTCTCTCGTGGTGGTTTATCTGCGCACGAAGCTTTTTTTTTCAAAACGTACTATTAAACGATTCAATTTTATATAACTACATTATCTATCTATATGTATAAAGGAAGATGACCTGACTGACTGACTTAGAGACAACGCACAGCCTAAACCGCTCGTCATAGAAACTTAAAATTTGGAGAGCATGTATGTTTTAATTTGTAGGGGTGTACTAAGAAAGGATTTTTTGAAATTCCACTCCTAAGGGGGTGAAATAGGGGGGTGAAGTTTATATGGAATTTGCTCATTTCTGGACTTATAAGTATAAAAATAGGTATACAAGTTATTGATTATAATTGAAAATGATCTGTGCAGGTAAAATGGACAAAACTCCCCCAAAAAGGTTAAATGGAGGAGTAAAGTTTGTATCGAAATTTTCTCATTTCTGGATTTAGAATTATGAAAATTGGTATATTGGGTCCAGATTATAAACAAAAATGATCTATGTAAGTATAATGGACAAAACTCCCCCCCTAGAGGGGTAAAATGGTGGGTAAAATTTGTAATGAAATTTTCTCATTTCTGGACTTAGCAGTATGAAAATTGGTACATAAGTTTTCGATTACAATTGAAAAATATCTGTGTTATAAAAATTCTTTCACCATTAGTAAGCTACATTATCACCGAGTAACATAGCTATATTTTATTTAATAAATAGTGCCGTTACCTACTTTTACGCGAGCGAAGCTGCGAGCAGAAGCTAGTAATTTTATATAATTGTTTAAGAAGATCAGTGAACCAATTCATATTAAAAACTGTTCAAAGTATTGTTCCGAACGTCAAATGTTAACCGTAATGCAATTTATGAGTTATATTTGACGTTTATTTCAATTTAAGAAAATATTATTTGATATTTATGAGTTATGACCTGAGACTAGCACAGTTATTATTTCAACAATTAGTTCTTATCTTGTAAACAGCCAGTGGTACAACGCGAAAGTTTAAAAACAAAAAATATTAAAGGTTAAAATCCTTACTAAAACAACTTGAATCAGCATATTCATAAAGAAGCTTTTAACCTTCAGAACGCAAATTAACAAAGTTAAACCGGTATCCAATGAGCAAGTTTGTTGTAAACCTAAAATAACGTAATGTATTCATTCAAGACAACCTCGTTGGTCGCTTAGTATGTATAAGTTTGCGCCTGTTTGTTAAACATCGTGATTTCTCCAATTAATAAGATTTATATTTCTATAAAAACATTACATTTTGCAAAAGTGAAGCGTATTTTAGATAGTTGATGTAATAGATATAAGTGGTCGCCTTGCCACTTCACATCTCCGAGTGTTGTGGGTTCAAACGCCACACGGGACAAACATTTCGCACTTATCTGAGTGTTATGGATTAAACAAATTTAATCTCTGTTGCAATTACTTAATACAAATATAATAGTACAATTTATAGTCACACAATTAGAGTTAAAATTGCCTTACTTCCAAATTTTGAGTTAAGTCGCTGTTTTATTAAGAGTGCGATTTGTGTGCTCCTCGAATGGTTGTTCCGAGACTGTATGTTGTTTGTGTGGGTCGTTTTTAAAGTCACACACGATCCAAAAACTTTACCTCCCACGGAAGTCCCACGATAGGTACTATGAAGTCACACACGAGACAAAAATGCACTTATATGCAACAAATTATTTAGTTGAGATGTCAACTCTAGTACCTACGTAGTACTTAATCATTAAATGGATTTATAAAATGTATGCTACATATAAACTGACTATACTAACCCCAAATTCTGAATTAAGAAAAGTAACAAATTTTAACTGAGTATTTTCAAATATTTTTTACAGAATCGAATTTCATCAAATCGCTATCAACTGAGCATTTAATTAAGTATATACTCGAACTTTACAACAGTTCAAAGAAACTTCATATAGAAACAAAAAAAAATGTTTAAGTACCCAATACTTAAGTAGAGTTTGAAACTTTCTCAACATGTAATTCTCAATTACGATAATAATAATATATAGGTATAATAATATCAGCCCTGTATTAAACTGTCACACTGCTGGGCAAGGGCCTCTTCTCAGTGTGAGAAGGGTTAGGCCGTAGTCCACCCTGACCTAGTGCGGGTTGGCCGACTTCACATTATCTTCGAGAACATTATGAAGAACTCTCATACATGCAGGTGTCCTCACGATGTTTTCCTTCACCGTTAAAGCAAGCGTGGCAGTCCAACGGTTTCCCACTAGGCTATCGCTGCTATTTATTTCAATTACGAACCCGGGGGTAAATCCCACACTTCTCTGCGTTATTCTAAAAAAGCGTATCTTCAAAGAGTTCTCTTCACATATTAATATAGAGATTTCCGCTAAGCTATCTATATCTCCATTAAAATGTAAAAATAGGAGAGTGTATAATGAAATTGTATAAAAAATGAGCGCTGTGATGATGTCTATCTCACAAGATTACTGTTTACAACATCAACACGACGGCTATTTAAAACCGAACGGTAGATAGAACTATGGGAACGAGATAGTCTCTCTTTGGGATGTGTGACATGGTTCTGTACATACAATACTAGATTTGCTTTCTTTAATGTGGCTTTTGCCAATATATTTTATCCCTACAGAACTGTACTTCTTTTCTTGATGAAAAGTTTTTATATCTTTTTCTGTGCAAACGTGTATGTAGAATTTCATCATGATCGGTAGTGTGGTTAGGGCGTGTAAGCGGCCGGCGCGGCGTAACAAAAAAATAAACAAATAAACTTACCTATATTTGCTTTTGTAATAGGTATTATGTAGAATTACGATAACTGCAGTAAAATGTCCGTTATTTAAGGTTATGAATTTATGATCGAAATGACATTTATATTCGAAAATTATCATAGAATACCATATGCGGCTTCTATGCTCACGAATGTAGGGTAATTGAACCGTGTTATGCAGAAATGCTAAAGGTTTTTTTTTAAATGTATCTATAAGTATGAGGGTTTTTGAATAAACATCAAATACCTAATGCAAAAATCTATATCCAATTCTTTATAAAACTATATGCATAACATGATGTAGTAGGATAACAGTCACAAGAAAAATGAACTTATGTTTTAAATTAGCATAACTTTTATTTATGTTTTTGTGGATTGGATCATTTCTGCACAACACGGTCCAATTTATCGGTCTAAAGAAGTATAATACTCTATGCTTAAACATCTTTTTTTTGTTTGCAAATTACTAGTATTCTTGTTAACTCCTTCAGATATAAAAAATAAAGATATTACATTCAAATATAAGCTAAAAGCTTGTTATAACTTAACAGTGCACTGGGTAAGGAGCAAAGCCCTCTCGAACGCAATTCCACTCCAAAAAGCATAGATAAATTTTAAAAGTTGGCGCCATAATGCATCTGCTCTACTTTTTTCTCTTTATGGTTTCTAAATTCAAAAACGGAACACCAAAACGTTAAACTACTTACATGTGCCAAGAAATGACGAAATATCCCTTAACCTACATCTGTACGTACCTATCTCATGTTTTATAGTCTGGTGCGGTGAAAGTTTTTATTGCTTCCCTTTTCTAACACGAATTTATCTTTTGTTAAACATTCGAATTCATTTTTTTAATCTATACCTACTAATATTATAAAGCTAAAGAGTTTGTTTGTTTGTTTAAACGCGCTAATCTCAGGAACTACTGGTCCGAATTGAAAAATTATTTTAGTGTTAGATAGCTATTTTATCGAGGAAGGCTATAGGCTATATAACATAACGGAACGACCCACGGGGACGGCGCAGTAACGATAAACGCGGGTGAAACCGCGGGGCACATCTAGTAGTTTATATTTAGCGTTGAATTATATTATTATTAGCTGCTGTTTTCAAATTCTTAATTTTTTAAAAGTAATCTCGTAGTAAAGTCAGATGTGGTAATTACAGTTGCGTGCTTAGGGACAAACAAAGAATTGGCCAAACTTTGATTTAAGCGTTTGAATTTATAAAATGCTACTTGTACAATTTAAAACAATGATTATACTATTAAACATAAATAATAATAATATTAGCACTGTTTATAATTGTCTGACTGCTGGGCACGGACCTTTTCTCAGTAGGTGAAGGCCTAGGCAATAGCTCACCACACCCCCACGCCGACACCTAGCGGATTGGCAGACTTCACATATCTTTGAAAGCATCATGGAAACCACTCAGACATGCATGCAACCTAATAATGTAACATTTTTCTTTACTGTTAAAGCGATTTATTTATTTATTTACATCAAGATTACATTACATAAATACATTAACTCATATTATTTCGTGAAGTGTCTAACTTACATGTCTAACATGCCATGGAATCAAACTTGTTGAGACCGTTGGACTGCCATGCAAATGCTAGTGGAACGGTCTCAAACTAGGCTATCACTAATTTATCGGCTGATTTAATGTACTTAATCTGTTTAAAAAGACGATTAATTACAAAATGTAGACTCTAATCAACAAGGCGGGTTTTTTGGCTTATGTATGGTTACAACTATAAATGACACATAGACAAATTTAAATGTTATATATGTACATATGCACTAGTTGACCCTTTTTTTTACGTGGGTCAATGCATTGACGCATGCCCCTCCGCGGGGGCGGGCGGAGGGGTTATGTCGGACTCGCCGGGGTAAAAGAAAGATGTTAAAACAATAAAATGGACCTCCCGGAATACCGACTAAACCTACCACGGTATTCCTCGACAAACCACTATCGGCGGAGCCGCGCGAATCACTTGCACATGCGGTCGCGACCGCGCCGAGGTTTCGGCCCGCCGTATAAAACGGCAGGCCACTACACGAAAAGACCTACCCAATATGGTATCCTCTTAAAAAGTCCCTACTGTCCCCCCTCTTAGAGGGGAGACGGACACGACACAGAGGCGCGCGTAGGAACACGCACGCCGATGTGCTAGCTGACCTGACAGACGTTGTCCTATCTTAGACGAACTGTTAAACTCACAAGGTAAAAATAGTCGTTAAGTTTTCGGAAATTATCCAATTTTCTTACTTTTCCTTTCGTAAGAACGTTCTACAAAGTATTAGAAAACTTAAAAAAAGAGATGAATAAAGCCGGTAAAGTCGTTTCCATGTTAGGGCGTGATCAAGGGAAACAGGGATTCATTTTTATCCTTATAATATTATAAATTCGAATGTAACTGTCTGTCTGTCTGTTACCTTTTCACGGCTAAACCACTCAACCGATTTAGATGAAATTTGGTACCGATTTCGTTTAAAACCTGGGCAAGGACATAGGCTACTTTTTATTGATGTAGGTACCACGCGGGCGGAGCCGCGCGCAAAAGCTAGCTATATGGAACAGGGATACAGGAAGTAAGCTTAATACGCTAAGATGTTGAAACATTGAATAAAGGTCAACGTCCACTAGACGACCGAACGGCCGAACGCGCGGTGCATCAAGGCGGATTATTGTTTTGTTTATAATAATATGAGACACAAACCGTCACAATATGAGTGAGATAGAATGCCTGTGTTGTGACGTCATAATATATCGCATAAGATATTAATAACATAATTATGTATATTGTTATTATTGTTGAGTAATTTTTTGTTTCATAATCGGCGTTAAATTTGATTAGATACGATGCAATTTGTTTGGTCAATTTGAAAGTAAATTGTGAAATAAGTTTGTGGCTAAGCTTGTTTTGGTTTTTGAATTATAATATAACTTATTATCGTTGAATATAAAGAAAAATTACTAGTTTTCCTAAATTCAACGATGATAAGATAATTCCTGAAAATATTACTACCGCATCCAAGTAATATTTTCGGGAATTATTTTTTACTTTTGGATCTATCCATAAGTTAGTCGTGATGGCAGTCGTCTTGAAACCGCATTGAATCCTAATGTAGTCATGCAATCGCAAAAATTGATAATGCGACTTCACCAACTTTTTGTTACAAAAAAGAATTATTATTATTTATTATTATTATTACCAATGAAGGCCACCATGAGATAAATTACTAACGTGACTACGGGTGGCAGTGCCAGTGAGCCGAGTGGGTATGGCCGAGCCGATATGGGTTCGAACCCACACGGGACATAAATGGGTGCGATCCATAAATACTTGATCCGAGTCTAGTCGTTCTTTGTGTCCATTGTTTGAATGTTTTTAACCTTTTGAACGCCAGAGTATAAACGCATCGCCGTACCCCCGACGCCAATTCACTTTTTCTGTAAAATGACCTTTAGAAGTATAAGGATTCCAAAACTTTATCGAATATCAACTGTGTTTTTATTTTCGTCTTAAATTTTCTAATAAACCCTACTCATGACACTGATATTTATTTAACCACAAAAGTAATGATTTATTTAGTTTTATTGTTTATTTTTATGTTAAGGTGCGACGTATTTTTTGTCATACATATGTGACGTTGGCGTTGAGGGCAAGATTTCGTTTGTCACGTATATGTGACAATGGCGTCCAAAAGGTTAAAGACCTCCGCTACAGGAATCATTCTTAAGAGAAGGAGAAGCCTTAAAAGAAAAGTAACTTGTATGATATATGAAATTAATTGGTAATAAAAAAAATGAAAATGTATTTATTACCAAAGAAAACAACATATTTTGTTCGTATCCAGTGGCCCCACACTAGGCAAGCCTGTCCTGTGGGTGCCTACTACGTTTACCAAAACGCTTACAAAGTATGCTCGGTCGACATCATGAATCTTAAATTAAAGAAAATAAATAGCTGAAAAAGATATAAAACTGCTTGCCTTTCGCTCTACTGTTATTCACAACTCTATGCTCTAATATTTTTATGGATCTGTCATAGTTCACAAACCAACGCAATCGAACAGTTGCATTTGGTAACGTAACAACCGGTGTTGGAATGACCGGGTTGCTCAACAAAAGATCAATCATCATTAGATATTTATAAGTTTCAAAACCGAAAGTGAGCAACGACCATAGATAATTGAGCTTCGAAGAAGTGGCCAATGACTGTTCATAGTTTGTTAAAGCCAAAACAGCTGTGTTTATTCAATAAATTTTGCATTCTGCACTTCAATGTGTATAGGGTCTTTATACTATAGCTTTAAGGTCATAGCTCATTAGAGCCACCCGGCACCCGAGCAGCACCATCTCGCATGATATTATGACCTTTAAGCTTTATATAATACTAGCTTTTACGCGCGGCTCCGCCCGCGTGGTACCTACATCAATAAAAAGTAGCCTATGTCCTTCCCCAGGTTGTAAACGATATCTGTACCAAATTTCATCTAAATTGGTTGCGTGGTTTAGCCGTGAAAAGGTAACAGACTGACTATGATTATGATCGCGGCTTCGCTCAAGTAAATGTAGGATTTGTCAATTTTCTATTCCTCGGGAGCTGTTCTTTTTTCTGGATGAAAAGAACGCCTTGTCCTTTTTTATAGCCCTGAAAACGTGTATACAAAATTTCATGATGAGTAGTTAAGGCGTGAAAACGTAACAAACAAACAAACTTACAATCACATTTACAGTATTAGTTAGAATGATCTTTATTTTTCTAGTAGGTACGTTTAGCTCTGACTTTTAAACTAACCTGTATATCAGGAGCCAGATATAATAATGTGTGATTTGTTTATTTCCTATGATGTTTGGTATGGATATAGGTATCAAATCGTTATCTCAGGATCGTTCTTGAAATAACGATAGTTACGTTATAGCTCTCGCCTACTGGAACCACAGTCGAAGATTTTATAATTGCTTCTAAAATTAGCCGGATTATTAAAAGAGCTCATCAATTAACCGGCAACATAATGAAAAAGCATCGTGTCTGAGCTCCGAGCTTCATTAAATCATGGAATACATAATTATATCACACACTGTACGAGTATAATGCACAGTTCAATAGTAGTTGATCAGCTTTATCTATACTAGTCTGTAGACTGTATCTATACTAATGTTATAAAGAGGAAAGATTTGATTTCTTGTTTGTAAGGGCTTAACTCAAAAACTACTCAACCGATTTTAAAAACTCTTTCACCATTACAAGGCTATATTATCAGTGAGTAACATAGGCTAGTTTTTATTTTTTAAAAGTACTGTAACTATCATAACTTAACCTACTTTTATGCGAGCAAAGCCGCGAGCAAAAGCTAATCCTTATCCTTACTAGTCCTTACTTCCTTACTAATATTATAAATACGAAAGTAACTCTGTCTGTCTATCTGTCTGTCTGTCTGTTATCTTTTCACGGCTAAACCACTCAACCGATTTAGATGAAATTTGGTACAGATATAGTTTAAAACCTGGGGAAGGACATAGGCTACTTTTTATTTATCTAGGTACCACGCGGACGGAGCCGTGCGCAAAAGCTAGTTGTCAAATAAAAATTGAATTTATTATTGTTGCTTCACTTTGATTGATCATACGGTCAAACCATCGTATGGTTGACATCATGTGCGCTTTAGCAGATCATTTGATAAATTGATATTGAACTCTATGTATACGGTATAAGATAGGTATTAGTGTTGATATGCATGCATCAGCGATAAGAGCTTCTCGCTTAAGCCTGCATTCAAGAGTCATGCTACCTCTTTTATCGTGGACTTTGACGTCACTAAGTGACAGGTAAACTAAAATCTATTTATTTATAAATTGAACCTTAAACAAGCGAGCGTGCATAAAAAAAGTAATGAAAGTGAATGAAACATGTGAGATCCATCCAGGATATATAATAATATCAGCCCTTTATCAAACTGTCGCACTGCTGGGCACAGGCCAGTTCTCAGTGTGAGAAGCATTAGGCCATTGTCCACCACCCTGTCCCATTGCGGGTTGGCAGTCTTCAAAAAACTTCGAGAACATTATGGAGAACTCTCAGACATGATGACTTTACTGATAAAGCGAGCGATAATTAACTATTTAATTTCTATCCAATAAAAAGTGGAAATCCATAGTCTCTGCCTATGCCTCCTGGAAATAGACGTGAATGTACTATGTGTATAGTATTATGTATTAGTCAAACCCTCCTTAGGTACTATAACTCTATCGAGCTAAGCTGTGATGTAATCACTTAAAAATGAACATACTGGAATGTATTTTGACACGTCCTACAATTGACGTGCTTAGAATAAATGGTTAAATGTATTTAAACTCTTGTGCATCACAGTACTTAGTACGGTCAGCAACAAAAGTAGTCAAACATTAAATAAAAATTTAATTTTATGCATTATTATTTTGTTATTGTTATTTTGTAGTAAAGAATTGTGATTAAGTTTACTATTTATTAGGTCTGCAATAAAAATTGACAATGATAATAATCTTATTTAATATTTGTATTTATTTATTTCTATTATCATATTTTAAATAATATATCAGTTAATTGACGTTTCCATGAAATGTTTATAAATTTTTATGGAAATGAAGACTTTGACTTTGACTTTGAATAAAAGATATCAACATTTCGAGTAAGGCTGTCTATCATTACCAATTATTATTTATTAGTTGATGTTACGACTAAGCCGACTAGCTCATAGACGTACCGCCTTCGTACAGGAAACCAGCGTAAGTATAGCAACACTATCACAGTAATAGGTCCGTAATAATGAAAGAAAATTGATTTTATTTTCCTTGGCTTGGCAACGTATAACTGATATCAATTATATTGCAAGCGATCTTAGGCTAACATTATCTCTGACAATATGCTCGTCTTCCTTAATTAATACATATTATAAAACAAAGTCCTCTGCCGCGCCTGTCTGTCTGTTCGCGATAAACTCAAAAACTACTGAACGGATTTTCATGCGGTTTTCACTAATAGACAGAGTGATTCATGAGGAAGGTTTAGGTATATAATTTGTTAAGGTTTTGTACTACCCGTGCGATGCCGCCGCCGCCCGAGGCGGGTCGCTAGTAGTCGTATAAAAATGACTCGCATAAGTTTACCAACTTGTGCGTCTGACTGTACATACAAGTGAATTGACGCGCGTCAGTGACTTTGATTGAATGAATTGAAGCTGATTAAGGTTCACTCGACACTTGTACGTGACTGTCTCCATCTAAAGATGTCTTCATTTCTAACATTTATTTTTAATTTTTAAGAGTATTGCTGAATACTTGCTGTAGATTCGGGCATTCTGGGGCCCGTAAATACTATAATGTGACAATTTCATAATATGGTCTTATGTTTACGCGAATTTTTTACATTGAAGTTAAACTACTTTATACAGATTTTATCGCGTTGTTTATTTTAAAACATTTTTATTACAATACTGTTGAACTTTAATACAATTAAAGCTATTTAAATTATTAAAAATATTTAGATTTAAGTTTACACTTTTTCGACGTATTGGTTGGTTTAGTCATATTTAGGGAAGTTCAGACTCTAGCGTTAAGTAATTTCATTTCAATGAGCCAATTTTGTCAGTGATAAGCTTCGATCAAATTTTGATCGATGGTGATAAGTCAAGTTGTCAACTGTTCGGCGTCAGTTGTTTGAATGTTAGTAAAGTTTCAGGCGACACAGGGATTATCCTTAGTATGGCACCTTTAGTTTTAAAGATTACTAAGAATAGTAATACTGTCAGAATTGGCAGTATAACTGTGTAACTGCATACGCATTATAATATCACCTTAGTTGCAAGTACAGTGCTAACTTCAATTGTATATTGTCATATATATGTGAGAGCTTGTTATTAGCAATAGAAGTTAATTATTGTATTTATATATAAGAATAGTAGTCTGTAAGCTTTCTGTAAAAAAAAAATAAGAAAATAAGAAAAAAAGAAATTATGATTCTTATTTCGGTGTCTCTATAATTTTTTTGACACGCAAGCTTATGCATATTAGGACCGGTGACCAAATCTTTAAAGCGAGAATTTTTATACAAAACATTGGTGTCAAACTTATCAAGTACTTGATCACAGTTTCATTCACCAAATCAATGCGCACACATTCTAACCGCTCATTCATTATTCTGATAATTAGATATGCACATCATTAATATTAATGCCTAAATATAATATAACCGTGGGAAGCCACAAGCGATTTTTAATTCTTCCTTTCTACAAAACATCTGTTTATCTAATAACCTTTAAGAGTAATTCTAGCATAAATCGCCAAAACAGTAGCTTGTAGTCTGGTAGGTACTATCCTCACCGAAAACACAACTTAACCTTATGTAGCTAATATGAAAACTTATTAATGCGATAAAAAATATAAGCCCAAAAAATTTATTGTAATCATCTACGAACAATTATTTGATTAAATGTTTGACACGACGATCACACATTGGCTCAAAGGTTTGACATGTACCTTGCTATGACTTGTTCTAAAGATTCGCATTCCGCACCTTTTACTGGTGTAAGCGACAGACCGCTATCCGGTCACGGTTGGGGCTCCCAACCGTGACCGGATAAGATGGCTTCTTACGGTCTGCGGTAGACGCAACCCCAGTGTTGTAGCGCAAAAGGTTATGGTTTTTTGTCTGCCGCAACGGAGCGCACTTGCGTCAATTAACGAACCAGATAATATGTATTTTTTATAAGACAATGAGCTGGTAAAGTGAGTATAATACGGTACACAACTTTATAGGGTTATGTCTTTTATATAAAAACCGACGTCTTATTAAACACCGACGATTAAGAAAGTAAGAATAGCCTATACCTAAGTCGCTTCAAGAATCGGGATCTCTAACGTAGGTTATAGTTTTCTAATCAGACTAGTAGTTCCTGAGATTTACGCGTTCAAATATTCAGAGTCTTTAGCATTATTATTATTTTATCTTTTAGTAAAGATAGATAATAACATTTTGTAAATTAAAGTTTAGGTGAAGCATTTAGTGAAATAAATATATTCGTTATACAAGGATCATTCTTAGAAAATTCGATTTGCATATCGATTTAAATATTTTTTTGTAAGTAATTTATTGCTGAGTGCATTAATTGATTTATGTTGTAATTATAATCTAATATAATTCTATTTAAAGCATCTCAATGATCCTCATTTAAGCGTATCACGTGAATCCAGTCGAATTGTATTCACCTTGAGTCGATCAGTACCTAGCAAGTACGTCAAATGCGCGTGCGCCGTCCGCCGCCGCGCCGGCGCGGGCGCCGCCCGAGAAACGCGCCAAACGTTTTAATTGTTAGACGTTTGCTTTATTATGGGAATTGTTTTGATTTACGCTGTTTATATTGGCTCACGTATTTGTATACCACAAATACGCTAGCCATATAGTTTGTATTGTTTACCATAAATCTAATATAGGTTTTACTTATAGAATCGGCGATAAAGGTCAGAGAAAACTACGTAACTGCATCTTATAAATTTATACATTCTGTAGTTTGGATAATTCGTTTCTCAAAGATTGTAGATTATTTCTTATATAATTTTAGGGTATTATTTAATGCTATAAATCATTAGTTTCCAAAGTGGTCCAGGTGGACACCCAGGGGTCCACGGTAGACTCGACGGGGGTCTACGTTGGCGTGACAAAAAAATGGGGGTCCACAATTTGTAAGCTCCACGAGAAAATTTATTTGCTTTCGATAGTGAAAAACTAAAAAGTTGGCTTGATTTCACCTATCAATGTAGGCAGATAATATTTTAAGAAGCTCAACTCTCAAGTGACTGAGCGACTGTTACTTGTAAAAGCTTGTATATTCCATATTTAGTAGCAGTGCTCTCGAATCTACCGATTTTTCGGTAGAGTATGACTATAAAAAAATAAGGTCAGCCCATACAGATTTGATAATTTTTTTTAGAATATGGTAGAAATGTAGCTATGTAACTGCACGGGGTCCACCGGAACCAGCAAAATTTTGAAAGTGGTCTATGAGAAAAAAAGTCTAGGACCTCTGCTTTAAATTATAAAAAGAGTTGCTTTTGATAATATTACTAAACCTGTAATAGTATACTAAGTATACCTTTGTCATTTTTATATGATATATTCTAGGTAGGTAATGTTAAAAATACTCGTAATTATTTTGCTATTTACGGTAACACGCTTATACATTATTTCAATTTGTTCTTGGCCAGCGCTATAGACTCCATACTCGAGTTACCGAAACTTACGTAAACGTACGTGTATACATAGTCCCACGCATTATCAAGAAGTCAGAGGTGTATTATCCACATTTCGCCAACTATGATTTTAGATCTCATACAATAGGAGCGAAACTATTATCATTTACCGGTTACACCTACAGACTCCGTGCTATGAAGTACTTGGAATTGACAGGAAAACCCATTAACACTTTGCCTGACCTGGGTATCGTACCAGCTACCTCATGTACAACAGTGGCATTCACTCCCGCTGCGCTATCGAGGCAATCTTTCAAACGAAATATATTTTATATTCACTATTACGTAAAGTAAAAAGTATTTATTTCTGCAGTAAGACTATCTACTTGCTAGAAATAATAATAAATTAAAACGTGCTATATGTGGATATAGACGACATTAATCTATCCAACATTAGTCGCAGCTATTGCAACAAAATTACGATAAACGTGCAATAAGCAGATTGTATAGAAAACGTCACGTACTCAAACGAAATACAGTGATTGATTTGAACTTAAATACACCTACCATTTATTTACCAAGAAATAACTAATTAAATATTTGCAATGTTGTATTTAATACAAAATCTACTATACGACGTACTGTAATTATGTGTCTAATGAAATAACGAATACATTCTTGCAATACCACTCAACTGGACATAATCAGGCTGTTTATTAGCATTCCCTTGCTTTTTATCCTTCGTTTAATGTCAAAATTGGCGCGCAATCTCAATTGCGCTGTCAAATTAATGTCATTGCGCCATAATTGCATTAATGCATTATAATTCAAAATTAGAATTGCAAGCAGTAATATGTAGTTGCGCGGATGTAAATACGAATTATAATTTCAAAGAAAATATTACGGTCTTCTAATTTTAAATTACAAATCATAGTTTTTTTATCTATTGAGGCAATGACACTACATAGCACAGCCTAATCGCGTGCCAATCGATTAGCGTGCAGTGATGTACCATCACCTATAACCCTACTCTGGTATTGCAACACTAGGAAGTATGAAATTGCGTGTTCGATTCGACCCCAAGATAGCCTCGCGCATTCGCAATATTTCAATAATACCTAATTCTAATCATGAGAATGCAATAACAGTTTTCAACTTACGTCGAACAAGGAACTTATTATAATTACGTAAAACTATATGCTAAAATATTTGTTCGGTAAATATTTTAATACTTAATAGTGTTATGCATTAGTAATAGAGCTATGCATAATACGTACTTGTTAACTTCTTTATAAATGATTAGTAAAAAAAACAGTTGTTGAATTGAAGTTGAACGTGATGAACCTTAAATTATGCCGATTAGTTAAGTGGTACTATAGAACGATTCGATACATTTAAAACCATCCAACATAAGCAAAAAAGAAAATCAAGGAGAGAAAGTAAAACGTAAAATAATCTAATAATAATAGACAAAGGCAAGGTGCACGTAAAATTATCAAAAAATTAGTTTTCTTTGTAGGTACTCGGCAAAAAGGCTAGCAATATCTTCATGAGTAAGAGCACAAATCTTAATAATAAAAAATATTTACTTATATTTAATTTTCTCGTGATTATATATGTGTAATATTCTCGTGATTTTACAAATATAAATTATACTAAGGTATAATACAAAAATGGTTAAACAACGAATAGTGATATTTGTACGATATCATAACATTGTAGCCTACATACTCATACTCCCGATATATCAAAATGAACGACAATCGTAGTACTTCTGGTAATCGAATGGGTGCAATTAAGAAGCCATGTTTCGAGACAGGTTTAAGCATTCCCATGCGATTTATCATGCCACACTGCCACTACAAGTTACTTAATTGTATTCAAGGTGTTTACGACTATCTTTTATTACCATTTCTGAGCCATAAAATAAATATCCACGTTCACGATTATAACATTTATAACTGTTTCACTTAATAAGTAATATTACAGATATTTTTATTACATTGCATAGACGCTCGCTTGTATATTTCTTAGATTAGGTAGAAGATTGTTACACACACATTGGGCCAGCTATAGTTTTGAGATTCCATATGCACTTAAGAGGTGCGCAAATCGCCGTCCACTAAGCATATTTTAGTTTCGTGCTGTCACCGATTATTTCTTTATAGAAAGACTTTAAAATACATCACGCGATCGTAAGAACGATTATTATTTTTGTTATCATGAAGTCTCAGGACCCTATGAATTTAGTAATAGGCTGTATCTACAGACAGATGGATAGATGTTCACACCTAATAAAACGTACATAATTAATAAATTATGTAAACATGTGTCTACTTGATTAAGTAAGAATTTATGACTAGGAACCGGATACCACGGTAATATTACCAACCTAATGTTCCTAATTTAAATCATTGTTCTTTTTGCGATCGTATGTCAAAATAGTATTGTACTATACTAGTATTGTATCGTTGTATCACATCCGCATTTTCGAGTATGGAATATATCGATATCAGGAAGTTTGTTTTGTTGCGGCAAACATTAATCATGGCGTCTGTCAGTTTATTCATCCATAGTGCGTACAGTGAACAGTCGTTCTGACCTTGTCGATATAAGTATGCAACTTGTAAGTATTTATGTTGATTGCAGACCATGCATATTATTATACTCTTACTTAACCACATTCTTATTGCTTATGAGTAATCGTTGTATCGTATTAGTTCCATTTTCGTGCCAGATAATCGTTTCAAGGTTTTCCTTGTGAATATGTGTAATGTGAAACTATGTTCGGTACACAGCAAAAGGTTAGTCTCTATTATGTGGTACCTAAGTGGTCTGAATTGTGAGTGAGAGAGCAACGCACGTCGGTCTAACTGTTTAAGTACTACTGATGTAACGTATATTATGTTAGGCTCATCTTTACCGCTATATAAAACGAAATCCGCTGCTAGCACGTCCCTTCTAACTTAATGGCGTTTGATAATTTCTATAATACTCGTAATAAGTATAATTGTTGACATTATTGCAGTAAACGATACCATTCATCACTGCCACAAAGTAATTAAAGTACATGGAACTCTCTAACAGCCATGACAAAAAAGGCGGTACAATTTGAAAATCGAACGCTAGCCGCAACCAATCAAGGATGACGGTTGCAGCTGCGTTCAGGAATTCGTTGAGAAATCGCCGCGGTTTGAATAATTTATAGATGTTAGAACGTCAACGCATCTAGCATTCAGTCACTGCGGGTTCAATGAGCATATTATGATTATTGTTCGTGAATATTAAGTTCATTATAGTCGTTAAGGACCGTCACACAATGTATAAGATGTACATTAGGTTTATCACCAAGAAGTTTCAAAGCAAGGCTGCTATGCATGCATCTGGTAGTAATAATATAACTGCTATTGAAATTATCTGACTGTTACATTTTACGATCAAACCGTAATTCGATGCAATTACGGCGTTGGCGTCGGGTAATATTTAATAAATATTTGCAGGTTAAAATTAATGTGGGATGCTGTAATTGTAAGTATAATTTTATAACTATCATATTAATTTATAATTGGCAGAGCTTGCATGCATCAAAGATCAGATGTTATGGAGCAAAATGGAGGAAGTCAATGTTTAGTCAGACTATGACTATGGCAGTTTATAAAAAGTGCTCATATTAATATTTAGGTTCAGCAATAGACTATAATAGGTTGAGTGTTTACAGAATTACTGACGCATGATAAAAACATTTTTCCACAAAGCTGGCCTACATTTGTGTACTGCAGGAGACAATATTTATTTATTCTCTTTATATTATAAATATAAAGGTTCGTTAAACGCATAATCTTTTGAGTGAATTTAGATTAAACTTAAAACACTGGTATCACGTTTTAGATTTACACATTCACTCTAGTGGGATTCTACAGGCTAAGCCGCGGGCAGAAGCTAGTTAATCGTATATGCTAATACTGCGGTCGACGACACGGTATTTACTTACTGTCCAAATATTATCTCCTACTTTCGGTAGCAAATCCACTTGGTACATAAGATCCTGTTACCGTGTGTGGTTCTGTGCGTCACCAAAATTGGTCGGAGCGACCTTAATGGAGTAATTTCGCAGTCCGTGTCGAGACTTTAAAGGTGAACATATTTAAATATGGCATCTGGCTGTGAAGCAGGTAAGCACGAAAACATAAAAACGTGCATATTTAAAATTTTAAAGGTAAAAATGTGGAGTGATTATGGCATTACCTTGTTTTGCCGCGATTTGTCTGGCATGTATTTAATTACTAGGTACACAGTACTAAAGTCTGGTGTGAATCCATAACTTGATGTCGAAGTGTACGGGAGAGCCGGACATAACCCTCTCGCCTCCCCTTGTGACGAGGGGGTATGCATCAGGTGCGTTTCCCAACGAAAAAAAGGTGTACGGAAGATTTCAATTAAGAGAACGAACGAAGATTGACTAATCTTAAACTGTTGGCTAAACCAATGACGTTTTATACTAGCAGGCATTTCATAATTACCTCTAGGAAACACGCGAACAATAAATTTATGTATAATAATTTCTGTCATAACTGTATTAATATTATAAAGAGGTAAATTATGTATGTTAAAAATGTTGTAGAGGGTTATCTGCAGAATTATTACCGAAGCAAATTTAAAATCTATTTCTCTTCTAGAAAGTGTTATTATGATATAAAAGGGATATTATGATATCCCTGAGCAAAATATATTTTAGTGACATACGAGCGAAGACGGGAGGAAAATGATATTCATTGTATCGTATCATTGTATTGTATCGTATTACATTAATTTCGTAGGTTGTGATGGTCTAATATTTAATCGTTTTACCGATAATTTGTTCATCAGAGACGGATCACGTGCTCATCCACGTTCACCTACTAAACACAATTTAAAGAAAGCGTAGCCAAATGTTTTAGTCGGTTTAGGTCAATTCGCCGACTCGTTTAGTCGACTCCTTTAGCTGTGCCAACGGAAGTAGGAAATTTATTCGATTATATTTTTGTTTGTTTGGTACTCCCGTTCCTGTATGCCCATCATAGAGTTTGATAACAATATTGATTTGAAAATAGAATCTACTGTCAATAACAATTTTGCTGCGTAGGTAAAAACTTTTTGGCAAATAAAGTAGATAGGATGGTCAGTAATTCCGTTGTTTTTTATTTTAAATTGACCATCATAGAATAAGCCCAAAGTTTAGCTTTGGTCTTATCCATATAAGACCCAAAAAGGGACTTTTCTAATAGATCATTCGAGGCAATTTGCTTACTCTTAAACTAGGTAATATAATACTATACATACTGAGGAGCTGCTTCATTTACAAGGTCCCGCGAAACACTTTAGACACAAAAAAACACTCAAGCTTAGAATAAGTTTATGTGGATCACACAAATTCTTGACTCTTCCAAAAGCTAAACGCACAAAACTCGACACATTTCTAATGCCAAGATGATCACTCAAACCACTACCACTCCCATGAATGTCATAGTATAGAAAATTATTTAAAATAAATCGCTACAAGCTTTCACAAACCAGTAAAAAGTATTCCGTACAAAACATACAAACAAAGACACGGCCTCAAAGGATGTAGAACCGGTTCGTTACATGTAATGCCAACAGATTCGTGATACCGCTCGGCATGCGAGGAATGCCGGCGGGCATTGCTAGTCGCTTTTATGATCACAACTGCATTTTAAGATAACATTTTTTTTTTATTATTCGGTAAGAATTAGCCAGTCGACTCGAGAATAGGTCGTGGTTTACTATTTAGGATATTACGTTTGGGCTTTGGAATTTCTGTATACAGCCATTAAAGCTTAAAGCCGGAAGTTTTTGAAATAAACACACAATATCGCTGTTTGTAACTAAGACATGGAATAACTTTAGAGTTAATTTATGTTTTAATAAACTTCAGCATGTATACACATAGTAAATTATAAAAATTATGAACACTAAATACTAATTATCTAAACAAACGTGTATTATACATTAGCAGTAATAAGTAAATACTTTATAACTATATGGCACCATTTTGTTACGTTTAACTCACATACACAGACAATGCTTCCTTTATCAATAATTGCTAATAAATATATTTAAATCGATCGTTTCACTACTTGCCTATTCTTGGCCTCCGATTCGACATTTATAATCACAAGCATATCACAGCACTAGCACACTACACCCGCGCAAATCTACATCGTATTCGATTTTTGAATTTATTTTTCGAATTTAATTTCGAGACAAAAGGCGAGCGCTCCTAGTCATACCTCGCGTTCGACTCATAAAAGTAAATGGTAGTACTTTAGTGATGTGAATCACTTGAGTCTATTAATATGCGTGGCGAGTGACCGCATGTCAAGAGCAAGGCTCGACTGTTTGTGTACTAGCGATTCGACGCCCGTCACTAATGGTCTGTTATGTAAATCTATCTTTGAGTTCAGAATGAATACATAATATGTTATATTATATAATTTTTTGTTTATAGTAGAGATTAGCGTACACGTTCACGTGTTAAACAATAATAAAATATGAGTGAATGCGACCAGTTTCTAATTGAAGTTGTATTTTCGAATAATATAGGTACTAATACAATAAGTTTTTATTACAGTTTCTCTAATTCATCATCATTAGGCATTGTGTGTGCATCCTACGCCTAATTAAAATCTGTTAACGAACACTTTGCCACCTCGGTGACAAGCCGGATCTGCATTCATTAAATAAAAATACACACAATTACACAAATCCGCTGTCAACGCTAATTAAACTCATTTTATCTGACGAGCATCTTTTATCTTTATTTTACTTTCTTTATGCAACAATACAAAAAGATAATTTACAGTTATGCGGTCGTCTAAGTTGTAACAGTAAGCTTGCTAAATAACCACACTGCCTCAATTTAGTCACGTAGTAATAGGTATTGCATTAAGTATTATAAGCCAGCTATTTTTGCCCGCAATAAAATCGATATTGAACATACCTAGGTTACTGGCATGAAAATATGCAATTACGTATCGATCATAATAATTAATGTACATGTTTGTTTAAGAACGTGGAATTTATTTAAAATTTCGTAATTTTACTTTTTTGGAATGGCTTTTTAAATAACGCGCTTTAAATACTGTGTTGCAAGTTCATTAAATACTCAATGGAATATAAATGGACGGTAAGTAAGAGAGATTTCTAGCAGTTATATTCGTCATCAAATCTGCGCAATTTGCACGCATGTTCCATGTTTTTTTTAAGTATTAATAATATGATTAAAATTGTTGTTTAAATGTTTCAATCTTGAAAACATATTTGCAACAAAATAAGACCTACAAATCACGACCACTATGCACGACTTCCATAATCCATACAAAACTACATTCTGAATACCACCCATGCTATTTAGTAATATTATGTAAATACAAAAGTTACTTTATCTGCATGTTAGGTTTTCGCAGAAAAATTTATTAACTGAAATATTATATATAAATTATTTTAAAAAGAAACACCTGCGTCATAGGGTTCTTAATACAAACAAAACGCCAACGAATTTGATCGTGTCAGTTCTTACGACAATGTCCACAATGTGTTTAGTCCTATCTTCACAATAAAAAACATAAGACTATAACTATTCATGGTAGAACTTATAATTGAATCTATACTAATATTATAAAGCTGAAAAGTTTGTTTATTTGGTTAGTTGAACGCGCTAATCTCAGGAACTACTGGTTCAATAGCCTATTTATCAAGGAAAGCTAAAGGCTATATAACATCATGCTACGACCCACGGGGGTGGCGCAGTAACGATAAACGCGGGTGAAACCGCTGGAACATCTAGTTAATTATATATATGTACTACGGTAGCAAAACTCATTGCGAAAGCTAGCAACACTGATATAAAAAAAACTACTGAGCATAGAGTCAAATAATCCATAGACAGTGTTACATTACACGCACGTAAGATGTTCATGTGTAAGCTCAATAATATTAATGTAATGTCGCACGGTTCAACGACCTCACTTTCTCTCTACACATACAAACTTTCTGCATCACATTTCGTTGCATTAAACATACATAATATCATGTAATGTCTACTATGTACTTACATAAAATGGTTACTTTATCGATAATGGTATCAAAAATAATACAATAAATTTAAGTATTTTAAAAATGGTTCTTACGAGTTTTTAAATTATGTTTTAAATTTGATATAAATGTTGATGATGATCTGCGTCGATGATCCCGTGACGTAAGTTACTACTTAACTTCCGGTGGTGAGGTCTTGGGTTTAATGCCCGGGTTGGTCAAGGTGTTTTTCTGATAAAGAAGTCTTAGTCTGTCTGTATGCCCGGCAGACGGCTTTGGCTTAATGCTGTGATTTAAATAAAGCTGGCCATATATAAATAAAAATGTGGAAGTAAAACACTGCTGTATACGCCTTCACATATAAACAGGTGTCTGTCTATGTATGTACAATCTATGTATGTAAGTAAATATAAAGTCATTGTATATAATGTATGTAGTAGTATGCCGATATATTTTTTAAATATTGTTTAGCCTGCTCAGCTGTATCAATTACTTCCGAGTTAGAACTTAAAATGTTAAGATATTCTGTAAAATGAATTTAAATTCTTGGTTTACACAAAATATTTAGGCGGTATAGAGATTGTCCTCCATAAACATACCCACTATCAAGATTGCCAAACTGGAAAATCAACAACGTTCATCACCAATCAGTAGAAATATAGAAAGTTGAACAAAAAGTTTTACAAAAACTGTTTGTGAACTTTAATTATAGTATTTGTAAATAGTAAAGCATTCATGAGTTGCGCCACGCATCACTTCTTGCGTTTCTTTGGTATTGATTAATATACCACGTTAACCGATCGGAATAATAAACCATTATATTCTTTTTATGACATGTGGGTCCAATACTGCAATACAGACATACTTAACAGTTGGTTCATTGGCTGAAAAGGTTGTGTTGCGGCTATCAGTGCGCCAAGTGTAGTGGACAATGTTTGTGTCATCATATCAAAGCTTTAAATCATTAGTTCCCAAAGTGGTCTAGGTGGACCCCAGGGGTCCACGGGTGAGTCTACGTTGGCGTGACAAAAAATGGGGGTCCACAATTCATAAGCGGGGGTCCACGAGAAAATGTATTAACTTTCGATAGTGAAGAACTACAATGTTGGCTTGACTTCACCTATCAATGTAGGCAGATAATATTTTAAGAACCTCACCGACTGAGCGACTGTTACTTGTAAAACCTTGCATATTCCATATTCAGTACCAGTGGTCTCGAATTGCGTTTTTTTGGTAGAGAATTACTAAAAAAAAGAAAAATCAGGCCGTAGAGATTTGATCAAATTTTTTAGAATATAGTAGAAATGTAGCTGCAGGGGGACCACCGGAACCAGCTACATTTTGAAAGTTGTCTATGAGAAAAAAGTCTGGGAGCCTCTGCTTTAAATCATTGATGAACGTTAAATTGCCATCCGATTCACAATGCCAACATGATATCTGAATTACAAGTATAATACTACCAGATTGTGTTCGCGGCTTCGCTTGCGTTTTTGCAGGCTATGTCAATTCTTTATCTCTCGGGAACAGTAACTTTTCTGGATGAAGATAACCTATGTCCTCTTCTGTAGCCCTGACGGCTGACAACAGTTTTAGGCAAATAATGAATTTAAAATAAGCGCAAATTTAAACCACGAGAAAATTATACAGTGATCAATAATAATAATTAACAATTATGCTGAGTACTATAGGTTCAATATCCTCAAGAATTACTGTACCAAGTCTGGACGTTCTTTTTGTATATTCGTTAAACACTTCAAGAATTATAATCCCAAATACGGCGATTGTATTAAAAAACTAAACAATAGTATAGACGCATGTATATTCATACTCTTTCGCTTCACCTTACTTATTTTACTTTCAAATATTAGGAGCATTGTTTACTGCCATTCCTTTAATAGAAGACGGTTTCGTTTGCTTATACAATTTAGTGCAATAGTAGTTTCCAATTCTGTTGTCATAGTACGAGTATGTACTCTTAAAACAAAATTTCAAACTCACGTAGCCAAAATAAAATTTGCATGTTTGTAGGTAGTGGTTAATCTCTGAAACTACTGAAACGATTCATAACTGCTAGGTTTGCAGCAATTAGAAATCTGCAGTCTTTGTTTGCCTCTCCGAAAAATAGGTGTAAATAGTATTATTATATAACGAGAGAGGGAGATTGATACGACATGACGACTTTTTTAAAACAACCTCAGATGGAAAATTTAGTAAGGAGTTTAAGGGGAAGACCTAGAAGTACCTACGTTAGTAAACAGAGATAACATAGAAGTCGAGTCGTGTCAAGAGGTGAAAAATAAATCAGAAAGATGTGGCGATTGTTACACCGTCAAAAGTTGCGCTAAATTAAAGAAGAAGTATTTATGTAAATCTTATTGACATGCCTATACTAATGATATCGTAGATGGACTACTAATAATTTTGGCAAGACAACCGAAGCCTATTCAGTTTCTCTCCCGATAAAAACTTACAAAAGAAACTTGTCGAACTAAACATAGTATAAAACATCGTAATGAATGTTTTCCATTTCCTTCCTCCAAAGCCTGTTGGAACAAGACCACGATATTTTTATGGTAAGTTGCCAACAGGTCCGCCCACACCCACGACTAAAAACGGCAACTTGAATTGAAATACTTGACTAGATACGACATCCTCTGCATACTGTACATAGTTGCGGATTAAAGCTGATCGCACATTAGCTACTATCGCGTTAGTTACTCGCTGTGTTGCTTAGTGATGTAAATTACTAAGTAGTGCAAAAAAGTTGGTTTTGCTATCGTGTTGTGTTGCTTTCCGTTGCTTCTTAGCGCTTTTTGACATTAAACTTATGATTTTCGTAAAATCCAGCTAGCTAGCTAGATTTTGTAAGCAATAAGCCGATGGGTACAATCAATACCAAGAGTTTAATTAGTTAACTATAACTATCTCATCGCATAACTAACATACACATCAAAAAAGGAATCAGTTTGTTACTTTACTAATGTAAGGAACCAAGATTACAGAACCCCCGATAGCAACAAAGAGCCTTTTTAAGGAGCCGATAGAAAAATAACAGAAGGTTGTTCGCCTGCCTTCTTCTGCGTGATAGTGAGGCTCTTCCAGGCGGGCTAAATTAACGGGGTTCCTGCTAAGCGTTTTTCTAATACATTGGATTAAGGATTGAGAGGTTCTGGCTTCGAAACCTGCCCTGTATTTTACCAACGTAAATTCACTCCACACAAGCTTTATACTTTAGCAGGAGGAGCAAACGGGAATAGTAACTAGTCATTTGGGGTCTCAAGTCGGCCTCGATGGCGTAGTGGTCAGTGTAACCGACTGCCACGCCCGAGGTCGCGGGTTCGATTCCCGCACAAGTCAAACATTTGTGTGCATGAACATGAATGTTTGTCTTGGTTTGGGTGTTTCTATGTATAATATGTATGTATTTACAAAAAAAAAGTATATAATATGTATGTTTATCCTTTGTCTAGTACCCATAGTAGCTCTGCTTAGTTTGGGCTAGATGGTGTTGTGTGTATGTGATGGAATATTATTATTATTATAATTGTTAATAGCCTTAAACAACAGCAAAAAGACGTGCGACAGTTAAATTGCTAATGTGCGAGCAACCTAAGGCAAACCTTTTAGGTATCCACAGTTTCTCTATATCCGTTAGCTTTAGTATAAAAAGTCTGTTTAGCATTCTACTTTCATTCATGCATGTTTAATTTTCCATACTAGTTATAAAGAGGAATTGCGGGTCGGTCTTCAATCTCAATGCGTAAAATGACAGAGCGCCGAACCGAATCACATACTACAGAGTACAGACGCCCAGCATTCCATACAATCCAAGCGTATCAAAGTCGAAATGACGGATGCTTGCGTTCGGCGCTCTCGAACACTTGACACTTATAATTATTACTAAATTTTGCCCGCGGCTACGCTCGCGTAATTGTAAGTTAGGTAAGGTTTGTAACAGTACTTAATTCTGAATGAAAGGTAACATGTCCTATTCTGCGTCCCTGATAACGTGTATGCAAAATTTCATGTTGATCAGTCGAGTAGTTGAAGCGTGATAGCTCACATTCGCATTTATAATATTAGTAAGGATTATTGTTATTTTTTTTTTAATAGAGGAGTGGTGCAAAGAGTTTTTAGTAATACACAATAACATTGCACCTATATGGTACCAAAAGATTAGGCTGAAAAGTTTAACTCGTGCGTGTGTACGATATTACAAGTTAAGTAGATTATGTTGCTTAACCAGCTTTCACCACGACCGTCACTCAACACTGTTATGAATACTTGTTTGTTTATTTTTTGTTCTTTAGCTCCCACATAATATAAAAGAATCCATGTTAATCGATTTTGAAGTTTCAAGTGATAAAACAAACTAATATTTTTCTATTGCCGAAAATGCCGACGAATTGCATTGTTGATAGGACTAATTCACCGCTGCTATGTGAAGTTGAGATCCTGATACAAAACGTCAGCTAATTTATCTTTCAAAATTTACTATGTTGCCAAAATATTAACACACAAACAAACTACCTCAGAAAAAAAAAGAAGACAAAAAGCTTTTAAAGTGTGGTGGTGGAAGAGAATGCCAAGAATAAGTTATAAGTACTGATAATAAAACAAACACAGATATATTAAAACTATAGAATAAGGAGAGACACTTCTTTAAAACTATTTTTTAAAAAAAGAAATAGAAAAAAAAAGAAGTGTCGGGACAGACTTAGAAGAAAAATCATACAATATGTTGACAACGGTTTCATCGTATTAAGAGGTCAATACGAAAGCGTACAGAAGGATGGAGATTAGTTCACTGATATAAACAGTTCTTTAGTGGAAGAAGAACACGAACAATGGCACCCTTATACAGTACAATTATTGCATGCAATTTTACCAGCAAATTATTATAGAAATGAATGAATAAACGCTGAGTATGATTTACGCATTCCGTTCCGGTTTTGAGCAGGAGGCTGCTGATACGTTTCACAACTTAGAAGCGTGATGAACATTGTATGTTTAATAATCCGTAAAAGACGAAAAGTCGTTTATCATTACTTTAAACCTTATCGCTGGAGATGACTAGTATGTTATTGCCATAATTTATTATAATTATGTTCTTCGGTGAAAAGCAGTTCGGACTCTATACAATGCACATTATGCATCGAAAATTCCCGACAGATTATTTACATAGTAAAAGCATTTTACAAATTTATTTATACCAGCTTTTTCCCGGAGATTCGCTCGGGAAGAATACATTTTATCTGGATAAAAGGTACCCTATGTCCTTTTCTGTTCCTTTGACAACGTGTATGCGAAATTTTATAATGATCGGTCGAGTAGTTTAGGCATGAAAGCGTAACAAACAAATTCACATTCGCATTTTATAATGCGAATGAGAATTTGTATTAGTTAGGATTCTTTCTATGATATTATACCTGTCATATGTTATCCTTTTACCTTAGTCTATAGTATATTTAGAAAATAAAGCCCAAATCAATCATTTACATTTGAAAACCACAACATAATATGACACTTATTTGCGACTTTGTCATTCGAAACAGGCTACAAGGCATAAACGCTCTTAATTATGTTTTTATATTTTTTTTGGTATACTTTTATTTTCTTTATGAAACATGCGTGTCAGTACTAGCCGTGAGAGTGTTATCATATAACCAACCATCATTACACACGACAGTGGTGCCAATTCTGTTGTCACAAAATTCTCTAAACTTAACTAAAAATCACTAAAATTTTTTTTAGTCCTGTCACTTTTAACGATTTCAGAATACGAAATGTCATTTGAGAGGACTAAACTAAATTTTAGTGATTTTTAGTTAAGCTTAGAGAATTTTGTGACAACAGAATTGGCACCATTATCAAAGTTCATACATTTTACTCACAATAGTATATTGTAGATTAAATTCCATCCCACCAGTGCCAGCGCACCTGCCGTTGGCACTCACTACCAAAGAAAGGCGTGCTACTCAATATTCTCCCTTTAACATTAATTAGAAAAGTCGTTATTGCATAATAGGGAGAAAATGCTTCTAGAAACGTCTGTATGGGAACGCGGTGCTGTCACGCTAACTGCACACAATGCAGCTTGAGAATCTTCGTTGAGAAATTATGGCTTATCGAAAGATTTAATAGTGAGTTTATGATAAACTTTTTATTGGTGTCATGCATTGTTTATATGGTACTAAAATACATGGTTACATCTGTAGACAAATAATACGAATTTCCTTTTGGTGGATTCCTGGCGTACCTACGATACTGGCTTCATTTACTTTCTTGTACGTGCATGCTCATCGCACATACAAATTGGCAACAAACATAAGACAGTCAGACCATTACCACTTCCTCGAACAAGCTTTGCCTAGTGTGGCTATCAATGTTGATGTACAATTGTAGATTGGACTGCATAATAACCATTACAAACATAAACACACATTATTAACCCTGACTGCCTTGTGTTTGTTGCCGATCTGTAGATTTACTAATAAAATATCTATTCTGAACTTACAATGAAGTTTCATTGGATGTCAAGTGACAATACTCCATAGTTTACACTGCTTCATAAATAGGTATAGGTTACGTGCCGAAATTGAGAGATGAATTTCGGAATAAAAGCGTTTCACAGTACGAACAGAGTTTATTCTATCTAAGCTGTCCTACAGATAAATATGGACCACTCCTTAATATCAAAAAGAAAATCTACAAAGCTGGCCTTGTGCGCGTTGGCAGACTTCACATATCTTTGATAATAGTTCAGATAACTTCTCACGATGTTTCCTTTCATCATTATGGCGACCGATAAATTATATTTTTATTTTATACAGATATAATGTGAATTAAATAACGTGCTTTGTAAGAAGATGATATCACATTGTTAGTTTTTGATAGATTATTCAATCCAATCTGTAATCAATCTGGTATTTGTGTAAGAAGGAATGATAATATCAATCATCAGAAGATCACATCCGCCTCAATGTAATTTTAATGGATAACTGTGTGCCCGAATGAGCACAATAGCGAATATAGAAGCTATTCAATTACAAACATAGTATAAGAATGTTAATGGAGACTCTCACAGCACAATCTCCGCTAATGCACTAAACGGTGCAGCTTCGATCCAAGTCTGAAAAGTCTTTCAATAAATTGCTTCGACTAAATTTGCTTCGCGTAAGGGTAGTGTGTGACTGCAGTGATGTGCTATGAAGTAATGCTTACTTTATAACAAACTAATCATTCCTAGTCCTGTTAATAAACATATAATTTCTAGCATTTAAATTCAAATATTGGTTAAAAAATCTTTAAAAGCTAAACTATATTTAGGCATAAAAACGATTAATCGAACCAAACTCAAAGTAGAATTATATTACATTATTATTTGACTACGATCGTATGTCTTGTGCGTAGAGTACTTTCATAGTTAGGGTACTCCAAGCTTGAGAGAAGATTGCTTTGTGATCTACCTCCCTTTTACAGTTTTTAATTATAGGAAATGTATAGGTACCTACCATAATATTGACTGAGGTTTGAACGAATATAATACATATATTAAATTACCTTATACGGATTTTATCGCACTTAAATTGTAGTGTATAAAATAAACCGCGATAAATTTACTTTAATATCAATAATGTAAACCATGCTACATGAAATACTGATAACTTACCCGAGGCACTATTTTACTATGATATACATTCTTTAGAGAATACATACATACATACATAGATTCACGCCTGTTTCCCAGAGGGGTAGGCAGAGACTACGGATTTCCATTTGCTACGATCCTGACACACTTCTCTGGCTTCATTCACTTTCATCACATTCCTCATACACGCCCGTCGGTTCAAGGAGCTCTTAACCTGGCCTTTAGAGAAATGTCTATAAATATAATAAAAATATTTCAATAATCTTAGAAAATAATCACAGATATAGGGTAGAGTACTTGTACTTTACTGGTCCGAATTTGCTAATTGTGCCATTATCAAATTAGTTATGCTTCAACGTTCTTAAGATTTGATCTCGTTTTAACCAGTATTCATACAAAAAACTGGATTTAAAATAGCACATCCGTTCAAGAGTTACGATCACAAGCTAACACGCAACAGCACTGAATTGTTACTGAAACTAGTTATTTCAGGAGTCACATAAAAGATTAGAAAGAAAAAAGATTTTATGGAATTCAGATTAGTTCAGTTTAATGCACATCATCCAAAAAGGTCGATTGAATTCTAACCAATATTATTGGTGCGAAGGTAAGTTAGTCTGTTTGTTCCGCTTTCACGCGTTAACTGCTCGATCGATCATTATGAAATTTCGCAAACATGTTGTCAGGGATACAGAAAAGAACATAGGATAGGTATTTCTTGTCCAGAAGATGAAAACTGTTCCCAAGGGATAGCCATAACGAACCTATTATCAATATTATTAACCTCTGAGTATTCTTCGAAGAGGTTAATGAAAACACTTTGTGGGTCTGTGTGTCTGTCTGTTAGTGACAGGCATAGCTCCGGAACCACTGGACCGATTGACTTGTAACTTAGTGTACAGACGCCTTGGAGTCATCCCTCGGTCGAGTTTGAATATTGGCCCTGTGGCTCAAAAGACCCCTGAGATATAGGGGTCACAAGGTCACATGTATTTTAAATGGCAAAATGGCTTCATTTATATGCAGAGTGGTGGTGTGCTGATTCGAGTTGGTTGCTGCTGTTTGCTGTCGAGTTTTGTCTTGTGCTGCGTTTTGCAACACAACATGCCCAACAGTGGGCATGATGCCCCTACAATGGACATGATTCCCAACAGTGGACATGATACCCAACAGTGAGTATAATTTCTAACAGTTGGTATGACGCCTAACAGTGGGCAAGATGCCCAAAAGTGGACATGAGGCCCAACTGTGGGAATCATGCCCAGCAGTAGGTATGATTGACTTATAACTTGGTGTGCAGACACCTTGGGGTCATCCCTCGTTCGTGTTTGAATATGTGCCCTGTGGCTCAAAAGACCCTGAGATATAGGGGTCACAAGGTCACATGATGACGAAGAGGTTGAATCCTGGGTTTTTACACCCATCTCGTTACTTGTAAGACCATACGAGGGATAGCAGAGGTCAAAAATTGAGTCATCACAACACCAAGGCGTTTATAGTAAACCCACACAAGATACCACTCCAATAATATTTATAGAACATTATAAGTAACACTCATTGTTTTCATATTAGCAAATAGCTTGCAAACAATATAAATAAAGATCGCCGCCCACTGTATCGTAACATGCGAATATTAAGGATAGCTACGATAGCGATCGGCACGTGCAAAACATTAAAAGATTTATTACTAACGCCCACAGTAACATTAAATATCTCTCTGTGTTCATGTTTCAGAGATATAAAATCAAATCAATGGACGATCAATGAAGCGTAATGAATAAAATTATACGATTCGATAGGTTTTGGCTACGCCTTGATAGAAAATGTACGGCTGTAGTTGAGGATATAGGCATAATAAAGTTTATTTAAATGGGTATATTCTGCGTAATTCGTCATAAGACCTAAATGGAATACCATCGGCCACCGATCGTTTAGCTTGCGTGATGTTTATAGGCATATCTATACTAATATTATAAAGCTGAAGAGTTTGTTTGTTTGAACGCGCTTACTGGTTCGATTTAAAAAATTCTTTTAGTTTTGGATAGCGTATTTATCGAGGAAGGCTATAGGCTATATAACATCACGCTACGACCCACGGGGGCGGCGCAGTAACGGTAAACGCGGGAACATCTAGTTGTAATACATACACGAGCGCTATTTTCTATAGTATGTTGTAGTAGTAGTAGTATTATTGTCACTAAAAAATAAAACTATAACTACTAAGTTATGACATTTTAGCAAATACAAAATAGGCTGTGTGACGCTCTATAATACGTATGTTCATATATCTAAAGAAATATAAGGTTGTGGTAGTGGTCCTTTATGACGAGAATAAATTACAAACACAATAATAATCCTTTATGAGCAGAATAGAGTAGGTACAAACACAATAATAATCACGCTTTTAAAAATGAAAGGTCGTAAGGATGTTGACGATACGGACTTGACGGAGAGAGCGATGATACGACAAATCGCATTCTTAATAAAACAGAGACTTATCTGAGTATTTTGGATTAAACAAATTTAAACACTGCTGACATTACATAAGACAAACATAATAGTACAATTTAGTCACACAATTAGAGTTCAAATTGCCATACTTCCAAAATTCGAGTTAAGTCGCTGTTTCATTAAGAGTGCGAAATATGATAATTAGACTTATAACCGCTCGCCTAAGAACTATCACTAAAACCAACAAAATGATTGTTCTGGTTTGTGTGATATTGGGTCACCCTTATAAAGAGAAACCAACAGTTAGTTGCAATTTCTACTTCAGTAGCGCAAGATTTTATAGTCAAGTATAGAACTCATTTGTTTATACCAGGCTGTTTATGATATTTATAGAAAACCGTTAGTTTTTACCGATGTAAAGAAAGCGTTGGTTTTACGATCGTAAAAGTGTGTGACCAGGAACCAGTTGTAGAACAGCGCCTACGGGATATCTATGTATACATTTCCGTAAACAAGATTACTCTTAAAATGTTACCTAATGGTGCCAATTCTGTTGTCACAAAATTCACTAAACTTAACTAAAAATCACTAAAATTTTTTTAGGCCTGTCACTTAACGATTTTAGAATACCTACGAAATGTCATTTGAGAGGAGTAAACTAAATTTTAGTGATTTTTGTTAAGCTTAGAGAATTTTGTGATAACAGAATTGGCACCATTGTGCTAATTAAATATTTCACTTAATTGGACAAAACAATTTGATAGGAGACTTTCATCTCAATAACTTTTAATTATGTAGGTAAAACTTTATTTTCAAGCTTGGTTTTATCTGATAGCACATATCATAATTATATTATTATCGTGTCGTAGATAATATCACCTAAATAAAATAGTTAAACTTGTATTAAAACAACAATTTTCATTCATAGAGAGAAAGACAACTATATGAACATCTTTTTTCACGAAATTATTAGGTATATTTTGCACGAAACAACATATGGTTAAACTTCATTATTACCTATTTATTATAGTTTGTTTAGTACACACAGCTAGACCGGGAAAGATCCATATCACAGATAGTAATACGCAGAATATTGAGGCACCGGTATTCGAGATAAAGCCTAATTTTCATACGATGATGACGCGATTAGTGCCGGCGATAAAACAACATCTACAATATTTATTTATTGAATATCTATAAAACAGTTTTGTAATTTAACTCCAAGCTCAAACTACTTTTAACATTTTGTATTTGTTTTTTGAGCCTACTTAATAAATCAAAAGCATCGTTATAATTAGTCAATTTGAAAGATTAATTTCCTTCTATTGTTAACTTTTTTGCACTCGTTTCAATTAAGCGTGGGTGCAATCATCAAAAACGGTGGATCCATTACAAAAAAGTCTGGACAAAAACAAACATATTTTAAAGGGCTATTAGACGATGTATACAAGTATATATTACGTCATTTATTCTCTATATATCCGATTGCGTTACGTTAAAAAACTACACTAAGTAGTAAGGAATTCCTACTATTTTATGACTAGATTTTATCCGGGGCTCCGTTCGTGTAAATTTCCGTTATGTCAATTTTCTATCCTCCAGAAAGAATACCTTTTCAGGATGAAAGGTACCCTATGTCTTTTTCTGTACCCTTGACATGCAACGTGTATGCGAAATTTCATGATAATTGGTCGAATAGTTAAGTCGTGAAAACGTAACAATTAAACATACAAACTCACATTCGCATTTATAATATAAGTTAGGATATAAAAATCCAGCTTCCGTATTTTCGTGTCAGCAAAATTCGAAAAGAGGCGATGGAATTTTTACACTTTCAGAACATTGCATATAATAATAATAATATTCTACCACATACACACAACACCATCTAGCCCACACTAAGCAGAGCTTGTACTATGGGTACTAGACAATGGATAAACATACATATATGTATATTTTTTTTTTGTAAATACATACATATTATACATAGAAACACCCAGACCAAGACAAACATCTATGTTCATGCACACAAATGTTTGACTTGTGTGGGAATCGAACCCGCGACCTCAGGCGTGGCAGTCGGTTACACTAACCACTACGCCATCGAGGCCGACATAAAAATAACAGTTCGGCTGGGCTTAGCTAGTATGTAGGCAGCATAATTATGTTGACCTTAAAAACATTCAAGAAACGACAACACAGCAATAATGCCCGACTCCTACACATTAGCGTTACTTTCTAGGACCACCATGTTAATTTGCTGATCCGTGTTTTATAGAGCGATCTCGATAGAACAAAGACCGCCCATGTGGTGCTTGTAATTAGTCGAAAGTAGGCCGACAGTACGGCGTACCTAAGTTTACATTATACAGTTGCCACTGAATATCGTAAAGGTTGTTAGAAGCGATCTTGTTTGATATGTAGGTATCGTGAAACCGGTCTAGTGTGACGCGGCCCATAGTAAAAGTAACGATGCGCGCGAGTTGAAACGTCTTCGTCATATGATGTGTTTTTGATGTATTTTGTTGTTGTTTCCTTGGTTTGCTTATGAAATAATACTCGTGTGTAAGTGCGTAACAATATTAAGTAGGTACTTACTTGTATTCAAATCATCTAAACTTTAGTTTCATTATCGTTTTTAGGCACAAATAATAGTTACCTTGATATCTAAAGGTTAATGTCCTCCGAACAAGATTTATTACCAGTCTCTAGTATATAAAAGCTGACGATACCATGGATGACTGGAATCTCCGACTTATGACTAACAATAATTGTACAGGACAAAAGAAATGAAACATTACCGTAATTAAAGAATATCCTGGGATTTGACAAACTTTTTATGGTGGATAGAATGACAACAAATCCAACAAGGTTAAAATAACAATTTGATATTATATATTAAGTTAGCTAAGCTAGATCACGAAATTGATAGACAGGTAAGTACATAGGATTAATATAATTTAGTTGTTTATACGAAATATTCTATTTTAATTAAAAACATAATAATGTTAACTAATCAGCGGCAATAATATTATATTTAACTAACTGTTACCTGCGACTTCGTCCGCGTACCTTATATACTTTCATATGCATTAGATAAAAAGCTGTTATTTTGACATTACAAACAGACACTTAAATTTTATTTATTTGTATGTATAGATGTATAGATTAATTAAAATAATCCTAACTAGATTTCAAACGAAAAATTTCGCGAATATTCTAACGATCATGGCGGCAAAATGCGTTTTGGCGCCAAAACATCCGTGAAATGAATTGTCACGGTTACAATTGTTTCTTAACCGTTCAGCTGTTGGCACGTGTGCCCATGTTATTGTAAAAAATATAACTGTTCACTCAGTGTTCCTAATTATTTAGTTATTCGTCACGCTCATTCATATTTGTGCAGTATTTGTTCTCCAAATAAGACCATAGGCTTATAGAGATACTGTTGTTTCATTGTTCTTGCGGACATGTCATTCACTAATTAGTACGGTTTTCAGAATTTATACACGTGTTCATTAGTTAATGCATATTATAGGTAAGGCATATTGTATTCAGTTTTCTGAATATAATATTAGCGCACGTAAAGTGTAGACTCAACAACGTCCCATTACGAAGATTTTCTGTAGTTCTCAAAACAAAGTTGGTTCAACAAGATCCCTTGCAAAAAGGTTTAAGCGTAATTATAAGAATCATAGCTATCTGTTTCATGTAAGCTCTTTTATTATCAATTGTGTTTCTTATTTATAGTTAAAATTTTTAACAAAGCAGATATCCATTATTACATAGTCTGGATCAGATTTGCAACGTTCATTAATACTTACTATGAAAGTTACATGTCTAAGGTATAATATTATTGGGGTAAGGATTAATTTTAAAACGCAAGCACGGAAACTCGGTAACTCGACTCGACACACTAATTTGAATTCTATATAAAGTAATGTGCACGTGTAAGACAGTAAAAAGAACACCACAAAGAAAGACACAATTAGATTTACATTCCTACAGATGTACCTATATCTCTTCGCATCTTAACAAAGAATTATAAATATTGTCGCAAACATACTACTGGCACTTATTCATAAATACGATTCATCGAGAATGAGAAAACTAAAGATTGTACTAGAAATTATAATTAAATGGGCAGAAATATTTTGCTCTTGCCAAGTCCAACATTTTTATACCTGACAACCGGAATATGTTTCGTTTTCTTTTTTTTTGGGTTTAGGACAGAGAGCCAGACAATAAAGAGTTCCCTATCTGGGATTTTGTTTGATCTAATAGACCTTTGCTTACCCCTTCGAGGAAATGACAAGCAAGAATTTAAGGTGTTCCAAATTCAAAAATAGAACAATCCTAACAGATAAGAATGGGAGCTATCGCGCTTGAATTCACCGCTAGAGGAGCTAGTGGATAGTAAGGTCTAGACGTCAAAGTCACTTCGACAGTAAGTAAAGAAACCGTAGACGGAGAAAACTATAGACAAATTGATAGCATCTGTTTCATTCACACAAGAGTAAGAAGAAGTTATGAATTTGACGTGTATAGAAACGAGACAGCATGAGAATATTTTCTGTCTCGCGTTGCGTGCCGGTTTTTTCAAGGTCAGCACAGTACTGTGCTAAACAAATTTGACAGTTGAGAGTCGCTTGCTTACGTTTTAGCGTTAATTTTTGTTTAATTTCAATAAAAGGGCACAATTATTGTGAAAATTACATAAGGAAACACTCAGTGAACTGGTTATTCATATATATTAAAGACAATATGGTTCGTTGTAGTGTATTAGGATGTAAAAGTGATAGTGAAACGAAAACACCAAAATTGTCCTTCCACTCGTAAGTATAAGCCAATTTTAGCTTATTAATGTTTTAATTGATTGTGTCTTCCACACATAGATTAACGTCAAGTACAAAATAATTGATTTAGTAGCCAAAATATGAAATCAAATCATTCATAACCTCAAATTTCAGTGTTGCTGCATTCTAGTTGTTTATTCTCCCACAATTGTTGTGGGAGTTATATTTGATTATGATGTCTAGTATTGCGTGAGCCATCAATTTCAAATCACATTTATATAATGTTATGAATTAATTATAATTACACAAAGCGATTAATTAAACTAAAATATCTATTACTTTGCAGTTTTCCATATGATGACAAAGTTTTAATTTTTTTAAATAAAATGTTTAAATGTTTTAAAATAATAATAAACAAAGTTTTTACATAGTTTGTGTATTACTTATTGACCGTAATCCTACAAACTAACATAGTAAATTAAGTAGGGAGTAACGTACATGGGTGGCAACACTTCTTTATGAATCGTTCTATCTCATGTGGCCACGCGCACTATTCGTCTATAGTTTTCTCCGTCTACGAAAGAAACCGACAATGATTACCGCCAAATACGGGATTTGAAAGCAGCCGTAACAGGATTGACAGGACCTTACTCGCCAGTGGCGCCGGCTGGTGAGCATAAAACGATAGCACCCATTAGGAATGTTCGATGTTTAAATCCGAATTAAAAACTAAGTGACAGCCTATCGTCCAGTCGTGATAACAATAGCCTCGTTACACATTCGTCTTTGTACGAATGACAATAAATGAGAGAGTCTCACGTGTCACTACAAACTGTTTTGATTAATTCGAATTGATTTATAACCGAAGGTACTTCATTACATATACAATAGATCGGTCAGAGCCTTGACTTGTCTGCAAACGTCGTCTGTGTGAACTTGTCACGACTTCAGAATAATATGTTAGGTATTGTACCATTGTGATCTTTTGTTTTGTAATGTCCGACCACGAGAAGGACGCATTTATAAATGTTCCAATTAGAGCTGTGAAATTTGAAAAAAGAATCTCATATTCTATGGAGATTATAAATTATTTTCAAAGGAAGATTATACAAAAAGTATTTTTTTGACCTGTTGAGCGGCAGCGGTACAGCGGCGCGGCGTCCAGACACAATAGGTTTTCAATTATGTCTGTAATTCCAACAATTGACCGGTTAATTTAATGTATAATGTTGCCCTAGATTTAAGTATCAACTTTTTATGTAACTATAGGTATCATATCATTTAACAGACAGTAAGCAGCTTTGAAAGATTAACACGCTAATATTTCAGAAATCATATTTAGGTCTCAAAAAGCCTGTTGCGGTCTGCCGAGTATAATGTTTCATGCTATTACAAAAAATATCCTATACGAAAAATTCAGTAACACTTCAACCTAAGATCAACAGACCAATAGTAACACATCGCACTTACTTACTCGACCAACAAGACTATCTTTATTTATTTATTACAGATTATAGATATAGCTCAGTGGGGAGACCAACAGACTGCAATGCAGAGGGTCTCGAGTTCAAACCCAGGCCACGTCGCGCACCTCTGAGTTTTGGAAGTTATATGACTTTTCGAAATTATGTGCGTATTGATTGACAATTATCGCCTGCTCCGTGCCTCGGAGAGCACGTTAAGTCGTCGGTCCCGGATGCCATGAACATCTATGACAGTCGTTATTGGGAGAGTGTCGACACTAAAGATCCTACTGGGTCGAAGTGTCGCTAGTCTGCACTGACTGGCCCCCACATAAGATAAGATAAGATACAGGCAACATAAAAACATTACGGGCGCGTAACACCACCTAGTGACTAACTAACTAACTAGCTAAGAAGGCACTAACTTCCAAATAACGACTGCCATAGATGATGGCAGTCGTTATTTGGAAGTTTGTGCCTTCTAATATCCTAACACTGGTCTAGCCTTAGGGTATCGTTAGCCTTCGGGTTGCGGAGGTCAGATGGCAGTCGCTCCGTGTAAAAACTGATATCCAGTCAAATCCGGTTAGACTAGAAAGTCGACCAAGTGACTTGGGAATAATAAAGGCAAGGGAGAAGAAGAAGATTAGTATCCATCGTACAACTAGCAATTATTAACAAGGACGTCTTCGGCGATTATATTAACACACACAATTTTAGTCTTTATTCACTGTGAAATAAATATGAAATTTGCCAAGCATGTGCAATTAATAGCATGTGACATTTTTGTGGGTTGCTATAGTAATCAATCAGTGAACACAGTTAGCTGAAATGCCGCCAAAACATTACGTCATCGTCATATGATTTTAACGGAGACTGCGTTGTTGTTATGTATTAAATTATTACTAGCGGTCGCCAAGTGGTCAAAATTCGACCATAATTGATTTTTTTAAGTTTGATAATCTATACTAGTATTATAAAGCTGAAGAGTTTGTTTGTTTGTTTGTTTGCTTGAACGCGGTAATCTCAGAAATTACTGGTCCGATTTGAAAAATTCTTTCAGTGTTAGATAGCCCATTTATCGAGAAAGGCTATAGGCTATATATCATCATGCTAAGTAGAATAGAAGCGGAGCACCAATGAAGAATGTTTCAAAATCGGAGGTTTTTTTTTCCTTTTGAGAGCTTCCGCTGCGTGCGCTGCTTAAACAGTTAAAGTTTCGCAAAAATCATGTATATGAGAGAATTGTTCCCCTTAAAAAGTTCTAAAAAAAAGTCCGCGACAGCATATGTCTATTTTTTAAGGTTGGCTCACTGTAACCTTTTTTATGCTAACCAAATTTGTTCTAAAATAATGCATTATTTGCGAAGGTTTTTTTATAAACATGATATTAATCCTTATCCAAATAAATTTCATCACAAGTACATTCGATTTCAATGAATATCTTAGGAGATATCGCAGTTTTAAAATAACATCGCAGCAAAATAATTACCCATTACAGACATACAAACGATGTTTCTCCTGGTTTATTCTGCGTGATTTTAAATTAGCCCTGTAGGTATATTTATAAAATTTTGTTTAATAGTTCTTGTGTGGTTCGTGAATTTAACAAAGAAAGTTTCAGCTCCTTTAAAATTGTATTATAGGTGCCTACGACCCACTCTCTCTCTCTTATGTGACGCAGGCGAAGTTGCGCGGGTCAGCTATCTATACTGCTGAAGAGTTTGTTTGTTGGTTTGAACGCGCTAATCTCAGGAACTACCGGTTCGATGTATATTACATCACGCTACCACCCACGGGGGCGGTGCAGTAACGATAAACGCGGGTGAAACCGCGGGCACATCTAGTTATTATATATACCGCAAAATTGCAATAGACGCTAAGGTATGTATCCATAGTTACGAAGAATCGTACGACATCAAGCGAACCGCGCCGAAATACTACGAACGCGATTCGACTGCGTGTGCCAAATGCATGGTTGCGTGCGTGTAATGTTTTTTCATTAATTTAATGTATTTCTAAAGCATATTTTATGTAAATATTAGGATTCGCTCCTCCTTCTCCATATACACTTTAACTGTGCTAAATTTCATGCACCTCCAACCGCGCAATATTCATTAAAAGTGGTACAAAGTTTTTGCTTCACGTATTAATATATAGATTTAGATTGCCTCAGTGGCACAGCAGTTAAGTGGCTACTGTGCATTGGGTCGCAGGTTCGATTCTCGGATCAGATATCGTTATTAGATTTTCTGTGAAGAAATTCTTAGTAGTCGCACGGAGTCTGATATTGTGGCCGGTAGGTGGTAATAGGCTTGCATTTTAAAACATGGGATCTAAAACTGACTGCACAGATGGCGTAGTGGTCGCCTTGCCACTGCCGCTGCGTCGAGTGTTATGGGTTCGAATCCCACACGGGACAAAACTTCGTGTGATCCACAAATGGTTGTTCTGTCTCTGGATGTTTTTTGTGTTCGTTGTTTGAATTTTTGTAAAGTCTCTCGCGACACAGGACTTATTCCTAGTGCGAGAGTCTCTGCCTGCCCCTTCGGGGAAGTCTCACGAACATAAAGGTTGGACACTATCTATGTAAGACTATAATACATTCCATTCTCTGAGTAGGTACATCACTTTATATTAATAAGAGTATAGACAATCGTTTATGGTACTTATAATGTATGAGAACCTTGATATCCGAAGGAGCCTTGATGAGACATAGAGATTGTAATACAAACACGCGTATAGTCACGCCTGCATACTTTAGCAGGGGTAGGCACAGGTGTTTTACACTCACATTTTGTCAAATGTTTTGAGGTCCACGCGAGGTTATAACCTTCTTACTGGGCACATCATTATGTACTTATCAGAATTATCTGTCTCATTTACACGAAAGGTGACACTAAGGATATTCTATTCTATTATATAAGGATATTTATTATATATATATAGATTATATTATATAAGGATATTCTAAGTACTTTCGACACGAAAAGAAGAAGTATTTTCTAATGGAAAAGGCGAATAAGCCAATTTCTAAAGGTACTATAGCTCTATGTTCTATCATTAGTTAGGCTCATTGCTACGGAGAAATAAAATGGAGGCAGCTTGTAATTGATATTATCTTATAGCCAACAACAATCACGGGAAGTAATAATGTGAACTGTTCAAGATCACGGGCTACGCACTTCACGCTACTGATTATATCAGTACCTTGTTCACACTGCATTCAGTAGTATATACTTAGGCCAGTAGATCCCCGAAGGCAACTAGGCACTATATCTTCGGGTACGTTTCTTCCAGAAATATAACAATAGAGAAATATAATAATACACTACCTATATAAACGATTTCATACACAACGCCTTCAAACACACACGCACACACACACACACATTCACTCCGTTGATATTGTCAAGCCAATTAGTCCCATAGTCGCACGAAAATTGTAATACCTCTAAACCCTTTCCCGGACGAATGGGTGGCCCCTATAACACAGGATTTTCCTAGCATCGGGGTCACTATTCACATTAATATGTACTTTAACTAATATGTAACCACATTATAATGTCATACAATATGTACTCTCTTGGCTAATAAAAATTATTATTATTATTATTATCTATTCTAATATTATAAAGAGGAAAGATTTGGTTTTTTGTTTGTTTGTTTGTAAGGATTGTTTGTAAATTCTTTCACCATTAGCAAGCTATATTATCACCGAGTAAAACAGGCTATATTTTATTTTAAAGAACTGTTAGTAACATAACCTATCCTAACCTACTTTGCCGCGAGTGAAGCCGCGGGCAAAAGCTAGTTGCACGTATTTCGACAGTTATGTGTTAAGTCTTAGGTACGTAATAACGGTCGAGCTTATTTCCGTCTAATTTACTACCAAAAAAACCTAACAGCATTATCTATAGATATTCACAATTTATTATAATTCGAATTTATTCTACTATCGATAACAATTCGAAAGCAATCGCTTTCGAATTATTATTTTTCTAACTGTCTACTCTCGTGCGTACACAAAGAACCATAAAGGACTCTAAGAGTCGGTACAATAATTTGCAGATCATATACATTTTTGTCCCGTGTGGGATTCAAATTCAAACAACACCACACTGAAACTATTACGCTATCCGGACATAACAAATGCGTGCGCTGCGTCTTTAATCATGTTTAGTAGGTATCGCGTAATGAACGATTGTATTCGAATAAAATTATGCGAATTACTAAATTATATTTTCTAAATTAATATAATAATAATAATTTTCTATCACATCAGGCCGTCAAAGTAGGGATATTATCCTCAACATTGTCTCAGCTGCTATGATGATGGTGTGGAGACCACTGCTGTTTGACCACATGATCGTTTACCACCAGGAGGAGTGTGGTCATTTTGACGAGCAATATAAAAAGAAAGCCATGGAAGAAGGTAGTGATGAAGAAAAAAGATGCGGATTAAATCAGTGGCGTGTTTCACTGCGCCATGCAGTGCTTGTCTATTTTTACACGTGGCACGTGCAACTTGTGTCAATTGTAAGGCTTCTACTGCACCGGCGTAAATCCTGATTAACTTATGTGTGCAGTAGAGATTGCAGTATTTTTTTATTGCAGTAGCTGCTGAGTGATCGCTTACGAATATGGCTGTATTATCTTCACTAATAAATGCGAATGTGAGTTTATTTGTTATGCTTTAACATATTAATTACTCTCCGATCATCATGAAATTTTGCATGCACATTGTTAAAAGGATATATTTTACCCAGAAAAATAATACTTTTTTCAAAACAGTAGTTCTCGAAGCACAAACCATAGAGTACCTAATCACTGCGTTTAGGAGAACTTTACTAACATTGAAACCACGAGCACAAACATCACCCACACTTGGAGCAGCTATTTGTCGATCAAACAAATTTTGGCTTCGTGTGGGGATCGAAACCACAAGACTTGGCACACTGGTAGTGGTTAGGCTACCGATTAAGCTACTAAGCTATCCGTGTAGACAGTTACAATTAGTCTTCTACCAATATTATATGGCATTGTGAATTATCTAACAGGAAACCTCAACTACAATTTGCCCGACACAGGCATTGAATCTGAGCCCTCACGAACGCCCGCCAACTGATGCTACCAAAGAGATAGTTCTTAAGAATAATGGCGCGGTTTAGAGAAACTGCCAAACTACAAAGTTACTATAGAAATCTCTCTCTCTCTCTATGGTCGGTTCCTCATGTCTGAGGATCGTGATCATCGTTGGATAATCCACACTTGGATCGAACGATTTGCCTCCATCGGTTTCTGTTCATGGCACTTCTGACCACCGAGCTGAGTTCGGTTGAAGATGAGTGCTTTACTTGATCGGTCCATCTGGTTGGGGACCGTCCTCGAGCTCTCTTGCCCTCCGTGTTCCCAACTACGATCAGCTTTTCGATGTTCTCATCTCCTCTCCTTACTATGTGGCCGAAGTATGTCAAAATGTGCTGCTGACAAATATATAGAAATCTAGTCGTTCACAAATTCCTAGTGTAAGAACGAATGATTAAGTAACTGAATCAGTAGAGTAAATACTGTGCATGCCAGTAATGTTTAACTCGATCACATTCACTCACGCTACATACGTTCACGACAATCTTCATCACTGCCATCCTCGTATTTACTACAGATCTCTAATATCTAAGTGGGCAACTCTTTACCTACTTCGTGGTCTATGTATTGCACATAGTGACGTCATGATTGCATTCGATATTCGAATAATAGTGCACAAAGCCATATCTACCTACTTTGCATGGCCAAGGACGTCGCACACTCATTCCTTTTTTAAATAAAATATTTTATTTTATTTTTCTTTCAAGCCAGTTTATAAATAATCAGTTCTTACGGAATTCATTTTAAGTAAAACTACAAGTACGTTAAGTACAGAGGCAAATTAGTATAAACTTAGATTTATATTTTAGTTTATTTTAAGTACATGTATATGCATGCGTGCGTGCACTTACAATAATTCTTCATTATTAAACAATACTGCTTAAGTTTATAAGGCGAGTGTGAATGGAACAGTCGCCATGGGAAGAGCTAGGCGAACGTTTCTCCATCAGATCGGAAACTTTCTGGAGAAAAGCCAGGTTAAGAGCACCTTAAACCGGCAAGCGTGTATGAGGAATGCGATGAAAGTGAATGAAGCCAGAGAAGTGTGTCAGGATCGAAGCAAATCGAAATCCATATTTTCAGCCTACCCCTCAGGGAAACAGGCGTGAATCTATGTATGTATGATGTATGTACTAACTAAAATAACTAAAATTAAAGGAGTTTTTAGGATCAAAAGTAACTTTGCTTCTCTACTTAAGCTTCAGAAGACCTTGAAATAAACAATGTATCTCACAAATAACATGATGATTGCCAACTCATTATAAAAACGATTGTTACGTAAGCAGTCACTGACCCGTTACCTATGAGTAAGACAAAAATAAACAGTCTGTGGTTACATGAATTGTCGATATTTATTGTGTCTGGCAATACTGAACAAATAAAAGGTCATTTGTAAAATACTGTAATACTAATCGGCCAAACGAAACTGTCATTGTAGTTGAACGTATACTATCTATAACTATATTTTATGTCAGTTTGTTTAGTACGTATGCTGTCCTAAACCATTCATCCGATTGCGAAGTTTTACTTGTGCTTAAAGTACGCTCGGAAATTTCTGTAAAAAGTTGATTAATTTTATAATTTGAATTGCATGCCATTAGTTAGTGTTTATTTGAAGTCCTATATTTTTAACAATCATAAATCTAGATTGAGGTAGCCCAATGGATAAGGCATTGGACTTGCGATCGAGAGGTCGTGGGTTCGAATCACACCCATTGCACTATCGACGTGATCCCACTGCTAACACAAGCATTCTAGCTTAGCTGGAGGGATTAACAAGAATACTAGTAATTTAAAACTAAAATTGATAGAAAACCTAAAAAAAAAATATGTTAGGTATATGTAGTTACGTCTATTAATGTTGACGTTATATCAACTAGAGTAACGTAGATAAATAAACATAAACATAAATAAACTTTTGCCTGATTATGTCCAAATGGAGTATTCCGCTTTCGGCACCAATTTTTCCGGCACCTATGGTTTCGGAAATAAAAAGTGGAATAGCTTAGGTGCCGAAACAATTGGTGCCGAAAGCGGAATACTCCGTCCAAATAAGTCGTTAGTATTGTATTAGGTATACATTCATGAAGTGAAAAACATTTGTTAGTCCCACGTAAGGAGCGAGCCATTTTCACAAGAGATTTTCAGTAGAGTGCAACACTACTAAAAACTCGTAAAAGAAAACAACAGTTGTCTTCAAAATTGAACGTGGAACATCACGATTAACCATAACTGTAAGCATAGACTTATACTATAGAAACCACTTTGTATAGTATAAGTCTATGCTTACAGTTATGGTTTTTCCACTTTCGTATGTAAAAGTGTAAAATCTGTCATATTATTATAACAAAGTAGCTTTAAAATAAGTATATTCTATATATAAGTACCTATGTAATACATAACATACAATTTACTGTTTATTATATAATACAATACAGTTTATTGTTTGTTGTTTATTTATATCATTACATTATAAAAATGCATGACCTAAATGTTGCCATTGTTTATTTTCAAACAGCGAACTGTCCTAAAAATTGTAATGCCAACATACAGGAAGGAAAAACTACAGAAAAAAAACAAAGAATGTTATCGGAGCTATAATAATTCCAATAAAGTTTTATGTGTGCTATTGGCATAATGAAATTCCTTTGCTCTCATGATTGACGTCACTAAGTACCTACAATGAACGTCTAGTTCAGCTGTTGGTTACGTAGAGACCTTCACGTCTCATAACCAGCCTGAACATTACCTACAGCCGGTTGCCTTACTAAGAAATAAGTGTAACTGAGTACGTGATTCATAAGTTGCGGTATTCGCTATTTACCATTCAGTTCCAGTGTGAAGTGGCATCCTTTCACTTGGTAAGTATCGCCATAGTTAGGTACATCTAAATTCGAATTTACGTTTCGCTCAAAATTCAACGCATGTTTTGATGGTATCTATGGTGTGATGCGGGTACCGATTCTCATGCTACCTACATAGAATGTTGTCTTATTACAAACTAACTGTTAAATTATAGTTTATTTGTTTATAAGATTTAAAATGTTTACCAATATACGTCATCTTTATTACCATTGTCTTATACAGATTATATTTGTTTTCTAATTAATAGAGATGATAAAGAAATAAAGACAATATATAGAGATGAATCTCTTTAGTCTTTGGCTACCGATATTAATTAATTGTATTTTTAGTGACCAGATACGGAATTATTTACTAAAAAAAACAATTAAGAAAAATTTACTATGGGTGTAATTGTAAAATGTCACAGATAGAGAGTTACTTCCGCATTCATAGTATTAGTATGGATTTTATAAAGAACTAGCTGTCCCGACAGACGTTGTCCTGTATATATGAAAATAAAAATCGAATCCACTTGAACACACACAAAAAATTGCATCAAAATCGAGCCAGCCGTTTAGGAGGAGTTTAATTACAAACAAACGCACAGAAGATTTATATATGTATAAAGATATGCTGAGAATTAAAATATTCCTATTATTACTTTAACATTAATTACCGTCTTAAGTTAAATTCAATTATAAGAAAGGAAATTAATTAGAGAGGGAAATATAGGCATGCATGAATTTGCGCTTTATTAGGGAGAGGTAATGTAACATTGACACGCGAAATGTTTTGCAACAGCATCCGATGATTGTCGAGTGAAAAGTGTTTGTGTCGTCTTTGGGTAAAATGGTAGCTAAGCAAAAAAGCCCTTCTATAAACATAATGAAATCGATAAATTTAAAAAAGTGTATCCAATAGATAAGTATAGGTAGGTATACATTAAATAAACTTCACTTTATGCCATATATTCGCAGCGCAGGTGTGTTATTGCATCTGACGAATTCACACATCTTATTAAAAATTCACTTTTATCGAACTGCAATTTACCACAGTGGACTTCATGCCCGCTTGGAATTAATTATTATATACACATTACATAGGTATATGAACGTCGACATTATTAAGATTCTTGGTCAAGAAAGAGAAATAATATAATTGGACAAAAGTAACATTAACAGAGAAAATCTATACTAATATTATAAAGCTGAAGAGTTTGTTTCTTTGTTTGTTTGAACGCGCTAAAAATTATTTTAGTGTTGGATAGCCCATTTATCGAGGAAGGCCTAGTTCGATTAATTAGGTGATTGCAATCGTATTTCTATTGCATTTCAAGAGTAGCGATAAAAAATAATGAACCCATAAAAACTAAAATGTGTTTTGTTGAAATTAAACTACTATATACGGATTTTATCGCGTTGTTGATTTGACACTGTTACAAAATTTTTTGAAAAACAGTTACACTACTATAATTACTATTAAACTTTACAAATTTTTAAGCTAATTAAATTATTGAAACTATTAAAACTATTTATACTATTACTATACTATTATACTATTTAGATTTATTTTTACACTTTCCCCGACGTTTCGGTTGCTTTTCAGCAGCCATGGTCACGGGGAGACTAAGATGGTAGTTGTAATAAACAACGCTATAAAATCCGTATATAGTAGTTTAATTTCAATGAATAACATTCGCGTAAACAGAAGACAATATTGTGTTTTGTTGACATTGCAAACGTTTTGTAGAAACTTTTCCTTCAATCTTACAATATGTCAAGGCTTGAAGATTTACTTTTTTTGTTTGCTAGGTTAACTATAAACCAAACATTTTCTTTGTTTTAATATAAAAAGTAAAATATATGATTTTAATGCCTATTAAATTAATTTACTTAATAATGCAATGCCTGACCAATGATTGGAAAAAAGGTGGTCTTGCTAGTTACTTTAAAAGGTTTACAGGAAAAGGCGCCATATAACATTTCTGCGCGTCATTTTTGTAATGCAATTGAATAATTCATGTAGGTACTAAGTAATTATTTATTAATATAAAACGCATTTTTAAACATTCACAGATAAGTGAAAACTGATAATGATTATTATACATGAACGATCACTTAATTATTCGTGCAAATGTACTTATTTTCTTACTTTGCGTCTTAATGTAGGTAGGTTCATTTGCACGCAAACATGTTGACGAACATGATACATATATGGAATAAACATATCTACGGATTAATGCGTGCTACACATTATTGTTTTGCGTGATAATTTTATTTATTCAAATGATTTATAGATTAATATGTTATTGTGATCGTATTCACACATGCGTTCACAGACAGACTTTTCCAAAGAGGTGAGCAAACAAAACAGAAAGTTGCGAACTAGAACCCTATTTCAGTTCTTTCATAAGTGTTCATTGCTTAAGGCATTTTTCAGACTGTATATTAGTATCGTGCTTATGCACGATAATACTAATATACAGCTCTAATTAACGGCCTAAACATAATTTTAGGCCGTTAATTAGAGCTGAATCGATTTTTCAACGCACTGCAATTATTAGTAATGGAGGCATTTTAATATGATGTTCTAAATTCCAACTATTAATTATTTTCTTCACGCAGTAACGTGCCTTTGATTCAATTTAAATCGATAAATTTGCAATACTCGATTAGTTACACACATACATAACGTATTATAGAATATTATTTATTATTATTATACATATATTATAGGAGTACATACATAGTCACATTCACGCATGCACGTGCACGTGAATCTCTGAAAATGGAGACAAAGGTGCTTTGCACTTACTTTTCGTCAGCTTGTTTAGGTCTCACATTATAAGATTTATTAACAAAATTTGGCTGCTACATAAAAATAGTTAATCCCAATAACATTATCTGACCCGACGATTGCACTTGCGATCATTGTCCACCGTACCGGGCACCAATCATATTACGTAACCAATATAATTATTGGACTTCAAGTTTTGGCAATAAATAGTCTTGCGTCAGCCATTTTGATACGAATCATAAAAGGCAATGATTGGTAATTCAATAGACAAGGTAATAAAATTTGATTATTCACATAACACCCATATAATATGCTGATAATCTTTAGGTCTAACGTAATAGGCTGTGAACCTAGTTTCATACTTTCCATGCCTCAGAGAGCTGGTTATTGTACTTCTACTAATGAAACACCTATCAACTTGATAAATGTCTGACTTAGGACTCAAACCCGAGACCTTATAGTCAGCTATAGATAGCTAAAATTAAGTACATGTAAGGCCTGCGCCGACCGATTTTCTACAATAAATTTCTTCCAACTACAACATTGTTATTTCGCAAAATCTATTCCTCAGATATGATATGGGCATTATCACCATCTCGTTAAGCATTGTTATTGTACACGCAAGAACGAGACGGCTCGTTCTAGCTTTATCCCAATCGCGCACAATAACAACAGAATTAAATTTTAAAATTTGGTAGTACGGCCCTGGTGATTGAAAATTGTCCCTTCACCAACAAAGCTATTTAATATTTACACCATTGTGCGTAATAAAAGTCATGGCATACGATAGTATGTCAAGGGCCATATCCACATGCGCGGATTAAACATTACATTTAAGGTCATAATCATAACATAGCTCTGTAGTACTATTACCCACGTTTCCCAACAACGTTGTCGATATGACACGCAAATATAGAGAACTGAGAGATTGGCAAGATAGTCATGGTTCATAAAAATAATAAACCAACCAAGTGACTAGCTAATGAAAGAATTATGAAGTGACCAAAGCTGAACGTGAATAAGCGAATATTCTTTCAGTATTTATTAAACGGTGTTAATAATGACTGCGTATTTGTCGCATAGCATAAGCTTGCACTTATCTTTTTGATTTAGATTACCAGATATAGGGTTTGTCTTTTTGGTTTGTAAAGATGGCAGTGGGAGTTCTTGCTATCACAAGCGATAAAACATAGCTGGTGAAATGTGTACGTATTGAAAACGTTCTGCTAACTCTTTTGGGAACACACAGCGTTGAATTTATACATACATACATAGATTCACGTTAAGAGTTAAGAGCTCCTTGAATCGACGGGCGTGTATGAGGAATGTGATGAAAGTGAATGAAGCCAGAGAAGTGTGTCAGGATCGTAGCAAATGGAAATCCGTAGTCTCTGCCTACCCCTCTGGGAAACAGGCGTTGAATTTATGCGTGCTATTAATAAAATCGAGCATAAATACGAAATAGATACATAATTGAAAGTCTTTTTTATATTAGTATGGATTTTGAAGGCCATAAGGGTTTATTACCATCCGACCCTTGCAGGTGCTAAGCATTATTGGCAATTTGTGGTTGTTTTTACTAGCTTTATGGAACATACAGGAAATATAACGTGCTACGTTTTTGCGGCCAATAGTCAGTCAGTCACATACAATCAATGGATATATCCATGGCAAACTTGTATATCGAAAAGCTGTTGTTGTTGTGAAAACAGTCAAAGAAAACATTAGTAAGGGCATATAATGCTTCTTATAAAAACATTTATAGACATAAGAATTTGCTCAAGAGATCATGGAAAGATTCCAAAAAATCATCCATATAAATACTTCCAAACAAGAATTTGATACCAAACCTGAATTCTGTCCAAGCAGACACGCGTGTTGACAAGCTAAAAATACATAATTATTAAAAGCAGACTTGAATACGAAATACTTAGACGTTGCAAAGAGTACAATTATTGACAATAAAAATAACATGGCGCATTCACCTGTCCACTAAAATATAAGCCGACCGAAAATAAATTCTACTACAGTTACAACAAACGTACTACTACATCCGCTATTAAATCTGACTGGGTTATACAGTTATCTATTTTACAATTTATCTCATAGCAAGAGACGTCTCAAGGCTTGTACTAATCTCGATACGAATAAGCCGTAGACTAACGTACTACAAGAAACTAATCAATACAATCTAACGTACAGTATTCGTTAGTTTTAAGTATTTACACAAATGTTTCAGTGATGCGGTGCTTGTAATCGTAACCCTGGCATTGAAATTATGAACAGTTGTACACGGCCAAGGAATAATACTATTATAATTATAATGCTATTTTGGTGGTATACAATCTTTTTTTGTAGGCATATATCCGATACGTAGTGCGTTGATAACGATGTTATCTATGGTCAATTACACAAAAGCAATAAACCTTCATCAGAACATTCTGCAAGGTAGCAGATAAATAGTAAGTATCGGGAACGAATAAATAGCATACGAAGAGTAGGTAACTACTGAGTTTTTTCAATTTCACAGTATCTATACTGTTGTAAAACTGTAACGAGCCTGTGCCTACAGCCATGGAGATATTATTGAAAATAAATGGGATCGTGTATTTAGTGGAGAACTCAAAACAATAGTATTTTTTGTGTCTCTCTCTATCTGTTTATTTCAACGATATGTAAAGATGACTGAAGAATTTTGATGCGGTATAGGGTATAAGGTATAAGTTAATCCGACCCAAAGCCACTAAACTATTAAGTTTAGTGGCTTTGGGTCGAATTAACTTATAAGAACTGCTCTATATACTCTATGTATTATAAATATAGTTCTTTTCACTGTACATAGTGAGATCCACTCAAATAAAGTCGCGGTTGTACTATAGTTCATAAGGTCAAATTATAATTTTAATTAATCTAAAATGCCACATCCAGAGATCATGACAGACCTAATGCGAAATAAACTATAATTAAAAAAAAACATTTTATCCTTTATATAATGGACATAGCCGCAGATAATATAAAAAGGCAAACGAAACAGAACTTGATTCGTTTAGCTCTGAGGGTTTATACATAATAATATAACTGTATAGGTACCATAACAAGGATGATTTTTTAATAATATATTTTACTAGATTACGAGAACTTATATATTTACTTCTTGATAAAAGCAAAAATCATAACGATATAAAGAAATCAAAAAAACGTACATTTACAAAGTTCAGTTAGGTCCAGGAACGCATCCCTGTGGTATCCCACAGCTTCTTAGAAGCGGTCGCCGTGTCCCAAGCATGCGATTCGCTTACGGATAAGAAATGACCTTTAGGGCGGGGGGACTGGTCGGACCGCATGCTTTGCACTCGGGCCCATGTGGAATTTACAACCAACCAACGCGATGCTAAAGCTGGTATGCCGCGCCGTCATAAAAATTTAACGTTAAAATGTTGTATTAATTGAAATTCTGTTTGATGCAAGACAATTTTCAAATTGTTTTGACGTTTCTTTTGCGGTTTTGTTGTATTATTCTAGTTCTAACGAAGAATAAATTGATTATATGCGTGCGTGCTTTGATAGCGTGTAATTAACATAATTGACCTTTAGTAAAACGAATATCGAATCTGCTAATTATAATCTCCAAATCAAATGGCCATTAATGCAAGCAATTAATGTCAGTAAATCTTAATTAAGTAAAAACTTCGTCTGAAATAACCGACGCATTTTAGGGCATTAATAATACAGTGAAGGGCATTTTAAGTTCTAAACAAGTTTGTTTGTGCAACTTTGACCGGTTAGCAGCTAACGACGGCGACGTGGGTACATTAATAATAGGTCTAGCCAACTTACAAGGATATCCAGATAAATTGCAAGGTTTGTTGGTAATTAGTAAGGCTATTGATACAAAACACAAAGTTACTTTAATTGTACAACGAATAATTGAAAATTCAACGCATTAAGATTATATGATAAAAAAATAGATACTAACATTAAAGCATAATATGTCATTGCCTTCTGATGGTAATTATACGTATCTTGTGGGTCATATGAGAGTGTCATATTAACATTGGCAGCTAATCCACAATAAATATTACAAAAATGACGTTATTGGGTCAAATCAGTGAGATGTCATTAACTTGGGTGGAAATACAGAACAAGTGCAGTACAAATACATATAATTAAGAATATTTAAAAACGATACGAAATCGAAAGGTATACGCGTTTGGCGGCCGCACCAAAATAGGCATCCAGTTTATTATTGTACTAGTTTATAATTTTTACCAATTTAAAGTAAATTACAATATAATGAAGGCAAGAATAATAATTGTACCTATGACATTCAAAAAAACATTGTCCAAAGTATTTTATCCTAAGCGTGTTGCGTCAGCAGTTTCAAAAGACAGCTCTTGGAGATTTTATTGTTTTTATTCTAGGTATGTGTCAAACCGCAAATCACTGATCATTGCTACTTTCATTAAGATAAATAGAAAAGCGTGGGTAGACATTGAATCGAACAGTAAAGTAAGATATTTCATAGTAACAAACTGCTATAAAAGTGTCGGGATGGCGTCGCATTAACTGTGAATAACATGAATAAATAATTCGCGTGGAAAGTTAAGCGAAGATATGACGTCACGCTAATCTTCTTACCTATGTGCGATATGACTAATGTTAGGAGATTATAAGGCACATTCCTTAGGTAAACGACTATTTGAGAAGGGCAACATATTACAAAATACATATAATTTTGGAATGATATAGGTACGTATCTATTATCGATAGGACTAAGGTAATTCGAACTGACCATTAAGCAAATAACTATTTGTCTTTCTCTCTTATGTGATTGTTTACTCCCGCATTAGGAATATTTCGTGTGTCACGGAGGACTAAACACATATTCAAAATACAGACACAAAAACACCATGACCCGAAACAACTATTTGTGGATCCCTAAAATTTTTGTCCCTTGTGGGATTCGAACCCACAACAATCACTGCAATAGCAGCAGTGAGGCAACCATTTAAACCTACTCTACATATACGAACCACTTGCACCAACTATAGATATAATTTATATTGGGCTGTTGGAAAACGTCTCAAGACATGAGATTCGATTGGCTCACATCTTAATATATCAGTGTTATGCGGTCTATCTGATGATAACAACGCTAATTTACGATACAATGGAGTTGAGTTACAATGTGTACGTAACTAGGTTTAATTTTTGATTGGAGGTTCTAGCTAAGTGGTCAATTTGTTCCTTCCACTGTGACAAGGGTAGGGGGTTCGATCCTCATATGAAACTAAATATTGTGGGTTCTTTAAAAATGTTCTGAGTGTGGATGTGTTATAGCATGCCTCTTGACTCAAGGAACATCCTTTATAGAAATCGGATGCATTACAATAGAACGTCAAAAAGATTTTATTTTGTGTAAGAATTCAAGAAGGTAATAATAAAATATATGTATTTTAATTATAAAGGCCTCGATGGCGTAGTGGTTAGTGTAACCGACCGCCACGCCCGAGGTCGCGGGTTCGATTCCCGCACAAGTCAAACATTTGTGTGCATGAACATGGATGTTTGTCTTGGTCTGGGTGTTTCTATGTATAATATGTATGTATTTACAAAAAAAATGGTATATATGTATGTTTATCCATTGTCTAGTACCCATATTACAAGCTCTGCTTAGTTTGGGCTAGATGGTGTTGTGTGTATGTGGTAGAATATTATTATATTATTATTATTAATTGTTATTGAAATGTAAATATTTATATTTTTAATAAAGCTATGCTGATATAACGCAAAGTTAACTGGTAGTATATATCATATAACATTTCAAATACGGCTCGTACGTATAAACATACTTTTTAAATTTGTCAATAGACTAAAAGCCTAATAAAATGCACTCTTGAGTAAAAATTGAATCATTCTTCAGTTCTTCTTTTGTATGTTTCGTCGTTTTTAACCAGTCTTGTTTACAAGAAGAATTCTACGTCAACGACTGCAAGGTTCACAATAATAACGGATAATTGACTAAAACCAGAGAAAAGAAAGATAACTTAATATGACAGTAAATAAAGACAATAATTAAAGTATTTGTCTCATATAAATTTAATATCGAAAGTAAACTTTACAAAGAAATGCGATAGTCTCTGTAATTATAGATGCGTCTAAATCCAATGGTTTGTAATAAAACTTCATACGTCTCACGTTACTAATTACATACTTTCACTGATTTTCTCTAAGAGATTGCGGTAAAAAATGTAATCTACTATTAAAATGAATGATCGCCGCTATTTCCATCAAAGATTGAACGCTCTCTCTTTTGTATCAAATTAGGTAGCTCTAATATTAAAACGTATTGTTCTTCGTATTTGAATAGGTGTACTAAGGGTTCCCAACTTTACGTACGAAAAATAAAGTATATTGAGGTCGAAGAAATAAAATGTTTAGTAAATTAGAAAAGTATACGTTACTTTATTTTTTGACATACCTATTACATACATATTTTTGGAGCCTCTTGGCCAATTTAACAATTTATAATCATTTGTAAAATGTAATTAAAAAAAAACATAAATATGTATTTATTTAAGCTTTATTCTAACTCCGAATACTAGCAGCAGCTATGAAAACAGTATCATGTATACTTTTTTTTTAAAGAACAGAAATATAACGAGCGAAAAAAATATCATACTGTATTTAACAGTATAGCAAACTATAAAGTTTTAATATTCCTATAGATTGTAACAACAAACATTTATAAATGCTTAATCCTTAATAAGGTGGGTGTTTACTAGTATATAATATATATACTTATAACAGAATTGGGCCCAATATACGTCCCTTTGGAACAGCCTAGAATTTTAAATTTAAAAATCTAGGCTTTCCACACGTATTTTAGACGACAGATGTGCAGTTTTACTTGTTAGAAAACGTGAAACAATTGATTTTTGTAAATATATTTTGCCGGAACGTGAAATAGTAACCCCAAATTGTATGAATATTAATAACACTCCATTTACTTAATGTGTATTTTATGCGACAACTTTCATTTAGTCAAACACAGTCAAAAATTATATCGATCTGCCTTTTGTTTTTGGGTGAATCGTTCTCATAATTAACGTCAATGGGTTTAGTTTGCCACATAGAGCAGTTACGTCCATTGTTATACGAAAATACATTAAGTAATGTAATTAAGTATTAGTTTCTGTAACCATACTCATCTGAGATAAACCTAACAATGCATTACCTAATATCAAGGACTCGAAGTTTTGTAGCACAGCGCCAATTTAATTGGTTTAGCGATTGTAAATTACTGCTTTATACACAGTACAATTTGTCTAACATTACCGGCGACAGTTAACAACTTCCCTAGTTTTTGACAATGACCGACGGTATGTTAATGCGGAAGAAATGTCAGTAGACTTTCAGCACAGTGCAAGTGAATCAACATCAGCACAAAAACATTGCGTTCCAAACGAAGCCATTTTTTCTGTTCCACGCCACTTACAACCACGAGTCAGTTAACTAACACTGTTTTGGTGTAGATTAGGTCAACGCCAGATCAGATAGCAATCCAATTTAACCGAGGGAAACGAATTACGAAACTTGCTGCAGCAAGTACGTAAATGTACATTCTTAAAGCGGTTGAAGCAAGGTAATGACAGAAGTGACTTCGTTTGTTCGACAGAGATACACACAAAGCAATCTGCAGTTATTTTAGCAACCCAAACAGCTTGTTTCATCACAGCGCAGTCACGATTGTGCCGAACTTAACGTCGACGTGACATTCAAATACTTTTAAATGCACAAAAGGTCTAGGCTACACGATCGGCACTCACCGTTGGTGCCAAAATAGTCATCCTTATCCAATAAGTCATGCTGGAAACCATAAGCAGGGAGCCATGCATGGGAGCCCGGTGGCTCGGGCCAATCCGAAATCCGGACCTCCTCCATTTGTACATGAACACAACACTGCACTCCACGGGCAAGTTCACACTAAGTTAGCACAATCATGCATGGACTACCTCTTCGCTCGTCCATTAGGTGGTCATTTAGGGCGATAACGGTCGTTGTGCGGCGGTGCGCCGGTGCGCCGGCAGGTGTACGTATGCTTTCTCACGAAACGCGCGCGCGCGGCGGGGAGCGGCGGCTGACTGGCGCGCGCCCGCTCTGGCGCGCGCGCTGCGATCTCTCCAACCAATATCTATTGCTGTAAAAAATTTCCAGACGCCATTGCCGCGCCTCAGCTCAGCAGCAGCTGTGCTTTTGCCTGCTGCCCCTTGAACGGAAACTGAATCGACAAACGCGAAACTAGATTTACGGGCTGGGAACCAGTTGTAGAGGTAACGTGCTCTTTGGTAATAATTAAGAAGACATTGCTGCGCCTAAATGGTACTGCTACTAACCAGTAGAGCCAGATATGTTGTAAAGTTGCCGGTTGCAGACATGGTGCCTGTTTGTTTTGAAATATATTTTTGGTGCGTGCCGCATTGGCTACAAACCGATTACTGGTTAGATAGTTTAATGACCCTTAGAAAAAAACAATACCTACTAGGCTCCAGCAACAACGACCGATGACGACAAAATTTACAAAACCTGTTCTTGTAATAGAAAAGAAAAGAATACTTATTGCAGCTCTATGGTATATCAATCGTGTCAGAACTCGACATTATATTGAAACTACAAATTGATCAGGCAAGTTTTTCCCGGTATGGGAATCGAACTGCAATACTAGCGACAGGTAAGGTCACCGTATAGCTAGGCAATTCATGCTATAACATTAATATATTTACTTACGTGTCGACGCCATATTATTTTTCTGACCGATAAAAATGGTCACGTCTATCGTATTATTTGTGACCTTTCGAAGGTTGTCCTTGAGGCAAGTGTTAACGCACCTGGAGTCTCGACCGAATGCGGCGTGGTAACCTAATTAAGCCACATTCATACCAAAATATTCGGCCTAAACAATGTGGTAAAAAGTGGTAGAGTTACTTAGAAAGGTGATTAGTAAAAACAAAATTTTAATTGTGAAATAAATTCGGCCTGGGACTTCGCCCTAGTGAATCCCATAGTTACATATACCGGGTTAAAAAGTTTCCTATATGATATTTCAGTACACAATCTATCTATGTACCAAACTTTGATCCAAATCAGTTTAATGGTTTACGTCTGATTAAATAACATACTTCTTAAACATTTAAACACCGTCACAAACTTTTATAGTTACGATATTAGTATGCTTTAGCAAAGGTGTTATTTTTATGTACCTTTATACTTGCGGTGAGTTGTGAAGCCCCATTGGTCATGTTTATACTCAGCATGACCTATTTAAGTCTACAAATTAATTTAAAGGCTTCCCGAGAGTTCATAGTTCATTGCAGTTTATTGTCACCGGTCTTTCCGGAAGGGTCGCACCCACAGCACAAACAATAATTACTTTGTGTTAAGCGTAGTACCAAGTTAAACTGGTAGTAGGCAATCTTAAAACACGGCTAGTTTGAATAAGATACCTGTATAATATTATATCTTAATGGATGTTTAATTTGAAAACATATTCGCCGAATTACGTCAGCTGTAAAACATATCAAAATAATGACCTCTGACCGTAACTAAGATAGATAATGTATAGTTGTTCTAGACATTCTCGACATATTAAACGTATAACTGCCGAATTAATAGCTACCCAGATCACGATTACCTTACTTACGTGTATTCGAACGTGCTGTAACAGAACCTCACGTTACTAAACTTCATGGTAAACATTAGAAAGTTTGAAATGAGAGCGCGTGAATCTATGCCCAAAATTCTATTTTAATCTATGATATCATTTTGTGTAAAGAATCAGTTACAGGCCACGTAAGCTATTTCTATAATAACGATTTGAAATGCAGTTTTCTCTTTATTATTTGAATTTTAAACTGAAATATCGATATGCTTTTTGCAATTTTAGATATCTATTATTCGTTTTGTATATTTGTGTTATGAATTTTGTCAACAGAAAGTTGGTTATGTCACTTTCTTTGATATTGTCGTATTATATAATAATGACCGTATAGATTTGTGAAGTAATTTGACTTTATCTTTATCAAATATTGTTTCGAAATACTTAGACAAATAAAATATTTTTTTAAATTTTAAAATTGCTTTAAGGGCCATAAAATGCAAGAGAAATATGAATACTTTTTTCTTTATTTATTGTAGAGTTTCACCAACGTAACAATAATCGGTAAAGATATGAGTAATCATATCAACTGCACCGACAGATTAATAACGCTTATAATATTAATCAAGATAAACAGAGAAATTTTTTGAATGTAAAAACAAAAACATATTACGAACATAATAATAAAATAATAATTATGCGTTTCAAAAAGGTATAATATACCACATTAATTCGAGGTTTTATATCATTTCACGTAACCTCGTCATGAAAATACAAATATGTATTTTGTGGTGTAATTACTCCTAATTTATGTTTCATATTTAGAATTCTATAATTATTTTAGCTCTTTCACGTATTGCAAATAATATAATTTATGTGACGCTTAAATAAGTTTACGTAAATCGTCAACCGATTATTTCAATCAAATGTAGGTACTTTATAGAGCCTAGTACCTTACCGGTCTGTTGTCATTGACTGTTAGACTGCCAATCAAAAACATTTCATAGCAACAATATCTTTGCTATCAATTATTTAATTTGATTTCTTTCTCACCACCCTTACATTGATGGAATCATCGGGAATCGATGGAATCAATTGAGAAAACTTAAAGTGCCTAATCACAGTGGTACAAGCTAGTCAGTGTTCTCAGGCAATCTGCCACCATTTCTTTATTATCTATCCACAGATTAACCGCGCCCAAGATTAGACGTCCAGATCGATTGCGGATAAGTTGAAAGTTGCTCTATAAGCCTCTAAATTCAATCTTGATCAGATACACTTGGCGTAAAATGATATCTTTACCGTTGATTAGTTTAAAGTGTTCAGGGGAAATCGATCATTATCGAGACTCCATCAAGTCCCGCCAGACCTTTCACATTCAACAAAATATAATAATTTTATATCACTATAAATCTCTATCTTGCTTCGAGGGCTACGTGGCAGTTAGTACTCAAGTTTGCGGGCGATCGATATGATTTCCAAGTTGGGAAAAGTGTCAATGGGTTTACTGTTAAAAAAATCTTAGTAGAAGCACTACACTACGGGCTTAAATTGTACACAATAGATAAGAATAGACTCACCCCGTCCCCTGTTACGTGGGAGTCAAAAAATCTAGCGTACCTGGATGTAATAAACCTCAGGCATGTTTCTTAAAAGATAAATATGCTTATCCTTTAACGGTGGATATTTAAGCTTCATACAATCACATTAATTTAAACATACCTATCAATCAAAAGCTTTATTTCCAAAAAAATATATTTTTTATTACCTGGCTCAACAATTTGCCTGAACCTAGGATCTTTCATAAATGTAAATTCAGAAGCTCACTAACCGATTACTGTTGACGGTCATAATTGTTATTTTGCAACGTGAATGCAGCCAGAGCTGAAAGCTAGTATTCTATAAACGAAACACCACGTTTATAACCAAGACTTAGAAATTGATCCTCCATACCGATCGCAGTCGTTACACGAACATTAAATGATTCTGCCATCGCCACGACGTGGCGCGACGTCTGGCGACAAAAACACAATTTCCATTGTAAACTTTAATGTAAAAATAATGTGTTCTCGCATGTACCTCGCTTTCTGTAATTTTGTGCGTTAGCGTAATTACATCTTGACCTTTACAGGACAGATCTTTATGACTAGCAGACCCACACGGGTTCGCCTGCGTGCTATATGGACAGCTATATTACAAGAGCTGTCGTGTCGGTCGTACTTTAGAAAAAAATTACTGTTGGTATGCCAATTTTCTACTAGCTTGGTTATGGCCCACCTGTTTGTAAGTGGCTACCATAGTCTATAAAGGCTTGCAATATCAGGTATATTATTCGCGTAATGTCAATCCTGAAAAAGACTTAAAGATTTCAAACTTAAAGGCTTTGCTTACCAGCCCGGCGGCGTATCGTAGTTGAAGTATTTTTTATTACCATTGATTACCAGCAATTTGGTTTAAATATTACTTTATTTTAATAATAATAATAAAACTCTCGAAGGGCCTCTTCACGTTGGAGCCGTTTCCGTGTAAGCCTCCCAAAGGGCTACATATTTTTCTAATTAGTTAGAAAAATATCTGTGATAAGATAAACATAATAATAATAATAATATTTTAATTGTCAGCCTCGATGGCGTAGTGGTTAGTGTAACCGACTGCCACGCCTGAGGTCGCGGGTTCGATTCCCGCACAAGTCAAACATTTGTGTGCATGAACATGGATGTTTGTCTTGGTCTGGGTGTTTCTATGTATAATATGTATGTATTTACAAAAAAAAAGTATATATGTGTGTATATTTATCCATTGTCTAGTACCCATAGTACAAGCTCTGCTTAGTTTGGGCTAGATGGTGTTGTGTGTATGTGATAGAATATTATTATATTATTATTAATATTTATTTAAATAAGTACGATAATTTATAATACATGACTCATTCATTTATAAAAATATTGTTTTTTGTTGTTTGCCCGAAGTAGATTGAACCTGTGGGTCGAGCGAAGAAGTGCTTACAAACTATTAACATTCAATAATATACAGTAATACATAATTACATACTAGTATTCTCGTTAACCCTCCAGCTAAATTAAAATGCTTGTGTTAAGAGTAGGTACACGGCAGCTGTTGTGCAACAAGTGAGATTCGAACCAGTGCCTTCTCGATTCGTAAGTCCAATACCTTATCCACTGGACTACTGCCACTTTAAATGTTACTACTCTTACGTGTAAGAAGGTGGTACTTCCCAGGCGAGCTGGCTTATTTGTAACGTCACCAAATAACGGCGGTCTATTTTAAGTCTGTTTGTCTGTATACTGTCATTAGTTTGTATAATTTTCCTTTCTATGAAATATTAAGGTTAGGTTAGGTTAGAAATGTTATGTCTATTTAGGTAAGAAATGTTTCCTCAAGACATCGGCCACCGAAAGTACGAACAGTTTTATGTTTGCAACAATTGCAACCGCAAATGTCATCCGCTTACAATTGAAACAGAAGAAATAGAAAAGGTTAGTGGGGCACGAGGATATTTTCGTTGTGTATAGTGTTATTAAATTTGTACTATAAACTGCATACACGATACAGTGACTTAATATAGTTTTGTGCATGGATAGTCACGTCACAGAATAAACAGGTACAGAGGATCGATATAATACAACGAGCTGAATAGAGTAAGGAAGCGAACAGATCTCGGTTGCAAAGCAACTAGAAATAATTATCCGCCGAATATTGCTTTCATCACTCTATGAACAATTCCTTTATCGCGTGGATTTTATAAACATTCAAACAAAGCACATGGTGTATATGTAGACTTGGAATAAATAATAATATAACCATATGTTAATTACTGAAATTTTTGTCTTGTGCAGAATTTGAATCCACTGCACTCGGCAAAGTGACAGAAGAAAAGCGAACGATTAAATCACTACTTATCCGTGAAGTCAACAGTTGGCATGATCCTAAAACCACTTTGCATGTAGGATGTGTGAGTTAATCATACACGCGATGACTTGTGGCCTACTTTTACAAGGGCCGTTTTTCCATACAAACGTAGTCCCCTTTTTCCTCCCTGGATAATTCCAGTAGAGCAATAATTTTTTTCCAAAAAATGTATGTACTCTATTGGCATGTCCCTATGTTTTCTTTTTTTTCAAAAATAATTATTAAAGGAGACATGAGCCTTCAAAAACCTCAAAAATTGACTAGATTTTCCGCTGTGTTCAAACATCCAGATAACAAATTTTACTAGATTTTATAAAAAAAGGAAAACATAGGAACACGGCCAAAGTCTTTCTAGAAAATTAGATAAAAGTAGTTAAATCGGTCAAGTTTTGGAGAAGGAATCAGGGGCTACGAAACGTTGATTTTGTGTACTTTTAATGGGTATTTTCGGTCCAAGCTGCAGTTGTCTCTATCGCGCTTATGATACATGGCACTGCGCGACAACAATAGATTTTACAAATACCTATTTTTAAATTCTCTCGCCCTTAGTGTTTCCTCTTAACTTATGCATGTTACCCGCGTTATGTACAAGAGCCATAAGTGGCTGAGATCATCTGTATCTGTGTATTTTGTGGACAAGTTTAGTTCAATATGCAATTGCACATATCTGTAATTTGACATTACAAGTAAGTATGTTACCTTTATTTATTATACAGTTTATGAGGCGTATATTTATATTTTTAAATACAAGATGATTATAGCAGCATATATAAGAAAAATAATATAAAATTTAATTGTATTGTTAATTTGGCGATTGAAAAGAGTGGCGATGAGTTTCTTGCCTGCTTCTTCTCACGTAACTCATCAAACAGGCTTTTTTCAATGCTAAATTTTGATTTCCTTTTATTTATTTATTATCTATTGACATGTCCAAGAATTATTTATACATTTTTATGGAAATAAAGATTTTTGACTTTGACTTTGATTATAAATAAGATATATACATGTAAACTGTAAGTGTTTGATAAATATTTGCATTAAGCTTTTTCGGGATACCGTTTTTGATATCAAAAACCGATATTAAAACCGGTTTTCATGGGTTCATTTTTATTTATGGTTTTACATTCGACTCATAAGTTATTGCAAAATGTAATATTTAAGAAACATTAATTTCTATATATCGTGTATTTTCAATGGTGCATAAAATACTTCCTTGTAAAATCGATAAGATTTTACATTTTTCAGATAATAACTATAATCGTGCATTTTACAACATGACTAACATTGCACAATATATGATTATATATCTTTAAATAGCGATACCACGCTCAGATACGTAATTTGTAAATTCCAGTAAATTACTGATTCTTGTATCAAGAGAGCATTTCATCACAATAATAGAGAAAGCTCATTAAATTTTCGGGTCATATTCTATCCTTACAGAACACACATCGCTAACGTGCAATGGTGAATAGACCACTTTAACCATTTTGCCATTCTTCCAGATAAATTATACGCTTAGGACGTTACATTTTTGAAATAACAATAATGTTCAATATATATAATTCAATGCAATAACTTAATATATACGTGAACTCCCGCCTGTTTTCCCGCACGTAGGGAGAGACTACGCATTTCTAACTGCTACGTTCCAGGCACACCTGTTTGCTTTAAACACTTTCATTATATTCTTTATGCATGCTTCATGACTGCTCCTAACCTGGCCTTTCTCCAGAATGTCTCTGATGTTGTCAGATACCGTACAGGCATTCACCGAGGTCTTCCCTTTCCGATAGTCACAAATAATGGTTCAACAAAAACTGTTATGTTCAAATATCGAATCGTAAGATCACACTTCCATATTGATTACCTAACATCTATACTCTATGGAACGCTTTTACAAAACTTGAAAATAGTAAAACTGCAACGAAGCCAAACAGATGCAGTTATGACACTAAAAAGAATACCAAAAGTCCTTCTGAAACTAAATTAATTAAACACAAAACTATGCCTTAAGAATGCGTTCCCATTCCTCACAATGGCCATTATAAATTAGTTTTGTAACGCGGAACAAGGTCCTATATCTTCTTTCGTACTACTCTATGGTTCTGGTATTCCCTTTACTGTGTGGAAATTTGAATTTAAGAATATAAACAGCGTTTTGGCAGGTCGCCAGTTATCTACCCGATGTATCGTCCTACGATTTATCTAGGGATTTTATCTATCGACGAATTTAATTTTGATCTATTTCAGTTATTATTACACACATAGATTCACGTTTGTATAAATAGTAAGGATGAGCACAGGTTACCCAGGTATCCTTAAGGTCCTATACAACATGGAATTAGGCTCTAGCTGCCTGTCGAGCAATTGCCGGGACATTTTTAATTGCATCACTTAGTCAAAGTTATAGGCTTCGTGATACTACTGAAAATGTTCTTACAGAAATACACGATAACACTTGAGCATAACCAGGTATCGCACTCAGGACGTCGTATTAGGCAGAAAGCATTATTGCATTGTGCTCCGGAATAACGAGGTAATGGTGTAATAAGAGTACCTATAAATCGAAAGTTTCCACAGTAAGGCATTAATGTCTGTATACAAACATATCAATCATCATAGACTTAAAGCATACCGCCACTTTTTATACTAGTAGCCATAAGTATATCTGGTCTGCTTAAGGGTAAGTGGCTACCTTAGCATATAAGCGTGCGATATCAGAGTTAAACTAGCGCCATGTCGACACTTCAAACAAGGAGACGCTTTGCCGCCAAGGCGATATACATGGATGGCTATAGTCGACCTGTAGGCACCGCCCCACCTAAGATCCTTGCAAAACCTACTCACCGCATAAGTACGAGGTTTTTGGCGGGAATGGCTTGGTATAGAGTCGAGCTCTAATTTGAGCGCAATTCCAAGTTTAGGGTTTCCCGCCAACCCTGTTAATCTTCTGGTAGTATCACGATACTGTAACACCAGTATTATCATTTATAGCGATAAAGTAAAAGCAAGTCTATCAGTGTTAACTGTGATCTCTACTGCCGAACTATCGTCAAGGTTATGTACGTATGTACGGCACAAACTAGGTATTTATTTGTTTATCTGCTGAGAGTAACTATTTATGCCCAAATTTATTAATCAATTAAATCTAAAATCTTTAGATTTATTATTTATAATTTTAAATAAGTGTTGTGTTACTGACGGCCTCGATGGCGTAGTGGTGAGTGTAACCGACTGCCACGCCTGAGGTCGCGGGTTCGATTCCCGCACAAGTCAAACATTTGTGCGCATGAACATGGATGTTTGTCTTGGTCTGGGTGTTTCTATGTATAATATGTATGCATTTACAAAAAAAAAAGGTATATATGTATGTTTATCCATTGTCTAGTACCCATATTACAAGCTTTGCTTAGTTTGGGCTAGATGGTGTTGTGTGTATGTGGTAGAATATTATTATATTATTATTAATTTAACGCTCTTACAAAACAAATAAAATAAAATCGATTTAGGATGCATAAACAGCAACTCTTAGTTGCTTGTCTTTGAAACCAGACAGATCCAAATATTCCAAATAAAAGGAAACGGATGACACGTTACCAAAACTTGGCATAAATAAGCAGTCAAAAAGCTAACATAAAAAACAATTAAAGACTTCGGGCGACTTGAATTACTGACTAGATGAAAAAGTATTGTCTTCTACATTCTACATTTGCGTAACTTTATTCATTGAAATTAAACTACTATATACGGATTTTATCGCGTTGTTTATTTGACACTTTATTACATAATTTAGAAATTGTTACACTACTACTATTAAACTTTACTAATTATTAAACTAATTAAATTATTAAAACTATTTATATTTAAGTTTACACTTTCCCGACGTTTCGGTTGCTTTTCAGCAGTGACTTTGGCTGCTGAAAAGCAACCGAAACGCCGTGGAAAGTGTAAACTTAAATATAAATAGATATAATTATTTAATAAGGTTAAAAATTAGTTAAGTTTAATTGTAGTAGTAGCGTAACAGTTTCTAAATTTTGTAATAAAGTGTCAAGTAAACAACGTGATAAAATCCGTATACAGTAGTTTGATTTCAATAAATGAATAAGCTTAAACCTATTTTTAGTTCCATGGTTCAATTACTGGATAAAACATAGTGTTATTAGATTTTGCTGACAGGGAATTATAACTAATATTATAAATGTGAATGTGAGTCTGTTTGTTTATTACGCTTTCACGCCTCAATTTTATGAAATACTATTCTCATTATATAATCTATATATCTATCTATCTATATATATAAAGGAAGATGTCCTGACTGACTGACTTAGAGACAACGCACAGCCTAAACCGCTGGTCGTAGGAACTTGAAATTTGGAGAGCATGTGTGTTTTAATTTGTAGGGGTGTACTAAGAAAGGATTTTTTGAAATTCCACCCCTAAGGGGGTGAAATAGAGGGTGAAGTTTATATGGAGTTTGCTCATTTTTGGACTTATAAGTATAAAAATAGGTATACAAGTTATTAATTATAATTGAAAATGACCTGTCTAAGTAAAATGGACAAAACTCCCCCTAAAAAGGTAAAATGGGGGGGTAATGTGTGAATGGAAATTTTCTCATTTCTGGATTTAGAAGTATGAAAATTGGTATATTGGGTCCTGATTACAAACAAAAATGATTTATGTAAGTGGAATGGACAAAACTCCCCCCTAGAGGGATAAAATGGGGGGTAACGTTTTTAACGAAATTTTCTCATTTCTGGACTTAGCATTATGAAAATTGGTACATAAGTTTTCGATTACAATTGAAAAATATCTATGTAGGTGAAATGGACAAAACTCTCCCCTAAAGGGGCGGAAGGGGGATTACAAAAATAAAAGACACTCACGCGGGCGGAGCCGCGAGCAGAAGCTAGTATAATATATACTCAATTTTAGTATATAATAGTCGCATACACGCTGTGCAGTACTCAGTGATACAGAAAAGGACATAGGGTAACTTTCATTCGGAAAACGTACTTTTACTAACATAACATAACGTAATCTACATTTACGCGAGCGAAGCCGCGGGCAACATCTAGTTCATAATAATGACATGAAGTCTGGTAGAACGCGGAATAGACGACTATAGGGTCGCCCTTTATATTATCATAACGAAAAACAAAATGTTAAAATAGTTTGGAACAGTTATTTACAAATACGTATTACGCGATTCGGTCGCGTAAAATTGGCACTCAATCTTGTTACGCGTGCCCGCGCGTTCCTATTATTTATCTGTGGTGTGATAAATATTTTACACTGTTTACATTTCCAGCCTTCAGGCCGATTGAAATAGTCTGTCAGAATATGATCGATCACTGCGACTACTGAAATCACCGTATTTGTTATACAATAACGTTATTTATCAAATTTAGGATGATCATTGTTCTACTTTCGTTTAAATAAGGTTGTGATTGTACTGCAATAAACTTTTGTTTGATTTTGTTTAAAAAAGGACATTTCCCATACTAGTAATAACTCCTATACCGCCAGGGAATTTATGAACATTCAAACAACGAACGTAAAGAATACTCAAGCTCGGACCAACAATCCCTTTTTAAGGAATTCTTGACATCGTACTTACCGTCATGAGGTTATATGACTGCAAAATATTACAGACAGAAATAACAAAAAAATTGCCTTAATTTGAATTTGGAACTATGTAAAGATTATATAAATAAAAAATAATTTGTACATAGAGTAGAACAGAGATAGATAGACAGATATACATATTCCATCACGTCATTCTACATGGTCGTTACAATTTTATAAAAACACATAACCAGTAAAAACAAACACATCAAAAACACGTTAAATCATAAACGATACATATGTGTTTCGGAAGCACATTAGGAAATAAACTATCCATTAAGATGCACTACGTTGCTACACAATGGTGCGCGCGCGCATAGCTCTGGCGCAGCGCCAACCACGAAACAACAATTTTGTGCTATGTTTGTTTTAAACAATGTTACTAAACGCGCGTTTTTATAACTAAATCCTAACTAATAATATAAATGCAAATGTGATTTTGTTTGTTTGTTACGCTTTCACGCCCCAACTACTCCACCGATCATAATGAAATTTCGCATACACGTTGTCAGGGGAACAGAAAAGGATATAGGGTGCCTTTCATCTAGAAAAAAAGACGAGTATTATATTGGCAGAACGTACATTACGCGAGCAAAGCCGCAGGCAAAATCTTGTAATATAATTATGTACACGAATAATGTGACCTTCTTTAGATTCGCATAATACCTACGGCGTTTTCTCATCGACCATAGTGTTAGAGATATAAAAAACGGGTTGCACTTCAGGAGTGCCGGCAGAAGTGAAAACTTAAATATTAACGTTGTGCATTTTTAATATTTTGGAATGGTTAGGGAATAATTTTGCACGAATTGCTTTAATTATCAGTATAAAAGTACTATCATCTATGTGGTAAAATACAATATTCATTTATTGCGCTATCGTACACAAACATGACAATTCTTCCTCCGTCTTACGAATTTTCGATCAGGTCACGTGTCCTGACGCGAGTTTAACATTTTTTAGTTTTTTTACCCATCACAAAAAAGTGCGCAACGCCGCTAAAGAAGTTTTCACTTCAAAAATACTAGATATCGCTCACTATAACTGTGATGGAAAATATCAAGTGAGAAACTATACATATGTGTGCCATATCTCCATAATATTCTTGAATGAGCAAAATCTGCTGCTATGTTTAAACTTCGACTATGGTTTGATTCTACTTAAATAGAAAACAAGCTGATGCTTAGCTTCTTTTTTATTTTTTTTTATTTTGCTCGTCAAAATGACCACACTCCACCTGATGGTAAGCAGTCGTGTGGTCTAAGAGCAGTGACCTCCACATCGCCCCCACAGTAGCCGAGGCGATGTTGAGGTCTCTACTTTGACGGCCTGAGAAGATGCTTTTTCACGCCCCGCTTAAAGAACCCAGGATTGAAGGAAGAAGGAAACACGTGCCTTGGCAGAGAATTCCATGCCTTGGTCGTTCGGCAGAGATATGAGGACCCAAACTTTTTGGTACGCGCTCTAATCGACTCTACCGTGTAAGGATGGCATCAGAGCCCAGCCAGCCAGCTGTGCGATAGCTTATAAACATGGTTCATATTATACGGAGTTAACGTAAAAGTCTATACAAGATTTTGATTCCCGGAACCTTTTCACTGCTGATGTTACTAGGATAGAGATACTATTTGATCTCGGAAACATTTATTGGGTTTTCCTGTTTGTAAGGATTCACTCGGAGATAGGTGTAATATCTGAGTAATAGTTAACCTAAAGATATATACGTATTTGACAAGATCTATGCAATTCAGTTCTATCTAGCCTTTTGTAGAGAGATCTAAGCGCCGTTATAGACTATTTCGTAAAACTACCTCTTTGGTTTTGTAGAACAGTAAATGGAAATGAAAACTTATTCCACTTTTGTTTGACGATCGTGAGATCCAGGGCTTCTGGCTCTGGCAAATTTTATTGGGTTTACCGTTAGGAAGTACTCGGAAGCAACACGGAATCAACGTACCTGCTTCAGTGTAATAGACCGTGACAATAAGCTGCCTTCATTATTACTTAGAACTTAAAACAAAGCTAGCAATATGTGGGCGTAAAATATCTGCTTACTTCATCGGAAATATACAAGCCTGCAACTATTTATATTTTGTATAAATTTTGCTGAAAGTTGAATAGAACAGTGGACACACAGTTTTACAACGTTCGTGTTTACGATCATAAAATGTTGTGAGTTTATTACACACGTTGAATCACCCATTCATGCTGAGTAAAATACGCAGAAATGCTAATGCTAGAAGCGTTAGTACCGCCGAGTTACTATATTCGTTTAATATCTAATTAGAGTTACACATAGTCAGTTAAATACAGTCTTATAATATCGGCAGGTATTAAAAGGTAATATTAACACTATTTATAAACTGTTCCATTGTTGGTTAGGTAAGGCCATATTCCACCACACTGGCTAAGTGCGAGTTGGCAACACATCTCCAAGAATATTTTTAGAAATCGCAAACATACAGGTTTGCTCGTCATGTCTTTTTTGCACGTGCGAAACCGAGTGACTATTATTCAATAAACTCAACATCAAAAAAATTTAGCTGCGTACTGAAGGATCTCAGTTACCCCTGTTCCCTTGTGTAGATTGTTTGACAATAATTTCGAACGATCTGTCCATATTACGGCTCGAAAATAAGCAGCACAGTCCGGCAAAGAATTTACTTTTCCCTTATCCCGAGCCTGCAAACATCAGAATTCGAAAAATCCTCAGCTTTTGTTCAGACAAGGCGAGCTAAATGAAAGCTGAACAAATTTGTCTGTAAGAAATATGCAGTGGTTTTATTTATTTTAAATACAGTAATAAGTGTAAATATAACCACAATTCTTTAAAAATGACTTATACCTAAAATATTATAAAACAGAAAGAAAAAGATAACTAAAACCCTCTAATAGGCGTCATAAAATTCCTCCGCATCACAGTCGACCGGTAGTGTGCCCAGAAGACTGGCAGCATTGCCACGTTGAATGGTAATGCTTATTCTTTCTGCAAAATAAAGGCCAGCCCTCTGGTCACGGGAAGCGTCGATTAACCTTTTTGCTATGTCTCTATAGAGCGCACGAGCACTGGGACCCCATGACCCTAGCGTTTCGACCCCAAACGGCTCAAAATCATAATCTCCTACCAGGTTTAAGTTGTCGCCTTGCCTCTGTATCGATTTGATTCAATCCCACACAGGACAAAAATTACTACGAGCTAGAATACGCTGCCGAGTAGATGTGACTTTTACGTCCACTATTTTAAGGGTGGTAATAGTCCTCCGCGTTACGGGAATGCAAGCCTAATGAACAAGGTGTCCTTTTTTTAAAAGGCAAGAAATGTTTGATGTTTCATCTGGTCGTCCCTCCTATGTACATATATCGCAACTGAGCTCGCAATTTGCGCCATCGTGAAGGACTTACGACATCCGCCTAATAATTTCTCGGAGCGCTATTTTCATTAAGCACCAGCAATGAAGAGATACGGTTATTCTCTAATACTCATTAAGTCTCGCATGACATAGTGTCCTTTTTGCTTAGGTATCCTTATTAATGCTTAAAACAGAACCCCTTCAGAAAGACATCACCTTTGCGATAGTGTGCCACCTGCTTATCTCAGGAATTACTCATGCTATTGACTTGAAATTTGGAAATAGACAAAGAAAAACAGTTCTGCACCAGTTTGAAAACAGTTAATAGTGTCTAAACTAAAAAATAAAGAAGATTTCTTTATTTTTTTGTTTAGACACCGTTATCGAGTTTTAGTATCCAATTAAAAAACAATTTGGAATTAAATTTATATAGGTATATCTTCCTCAAATTTTCATTCCTTACTAATATTATAAATTCGAAAGTAACTCTGTCTGTCTATCTGTCTGTCTGTCTGTCTGTTTCCTTTTCACGGCTAAACCACTCAACCGATTTAGATGAAATTTGATACAGATATAGTTTAAAACCTGGGAAAGGACATAGGCTACTTTTTATTGATGTAGATACCACGTGGGCGGAGCCGCGCGCAAAATCTAGTAAATTATAAATATGAGAAATATGATGCTGACCCAACTTTATTGCAAATAAAAAATATAAAATATTTTACCACACTTGCAAAAAGAGCCGATAGTCAGGCAACTTCATAAATTATTTGATTAAAGTCGCTATAATATTTAATTCAACCCAAAAACCCGATCAGGGATCTTACCTACCATCGGCTACTGGACTACCGAGGTATTAAAACAATAAATAACTACATAAACAGTATTGTATTGGTATCCATTTTGGTTTGAGCCGCAGCTGTAGTGCTGTGGAAAGCTATCGCAGGTTAGCCAACATTCGCTTTATTATATCCGCTGTGGAGTGCGGGCCGACCGCAGAGGAAAATAAAGTGGGTTTTGTCGATTAAGTCGTATTTATAAGATTACATTATTTATTAGGTCTGTTGCTTTTTGAACCATAGAACTATACTATATTTTAATTTTATGCTATATTTTAATTTTATGTTTTGCCCGCGGCTTCCCTCACGTAAATGTATATTAGGTTAGGTGAGGTTAGCAACAATACTTTTTCCTGTATGAAAGGTACTCCATATCCTTTTCTGTTCCCCTAATAACGTGTATGCAAGATTTCATGATGATCGGTCGAGTAGCTAAGACGTATAAGCGTAACAAACAAAGAAACAAACAAACGCACATTCGCATTTATGATAGGACTAGATGTGCCCGCGGTTTCACCCGCGTTTATGATTACTGCGCCGCCCTCGTGGGCCGTAGCATGATGTTATATAGCGTATAACCTTCCTCAATAAATAAGCTATCCAATAAAAATGAATTTTTCAATTCGAACTAGTAGTTCCTGAGATTAGCGCGTTTAACCAAACAAACAAACTCTTCAGCTTTATAATATTAGTATCGATTAATTAGGAAATTAAGATGACACCAGAGGGACACCGTTGTAAGGGTAGGCCAACGAAACATTGACGCAGTGATCTGGTCACATTTTTGAAATACTGGTGGACCGAAGCTCTTTATGGGAACCGTTGAACACGTTTAGGGAAAACCTTTGCTCAACAGTATTGTAACAAATAATGTATTCTTATTTTTGATCTTAGATATTTTGAAAGCGTAGATTAGATTAGACATTGTGTCCTTAATATAATTGAAGTTTCAAGCATGATTGCGCGGGTACAACGGGAGTAAACCCACAAATGTGCGACCATTACCGGTACGCCTAGATACGCTGCGGTCGCGAATCACCCGCGAAAGTCTACCAAGCTTGTTCTGATATTTCATTATATACAAGTTTGTATGTATTGTCACCCGGTTTATTCGTGTATAAAAACGTGACTCAATAGGTTCAAATTATTTATTGTCGAATAAGGTTGTTACAATGATTTAAATAGTGCTTATAACTTAGTGCCTTACTCAAGTATTAATTATATCAATAAGTGATGATTATACAACTAAAATAAAATAAAGTTTAATACTATAAGTTTTCAATTGTCTGGCTATCCAACAAATGGCAGGTAAAAAGCGTGTGGTTTGATACAAAGTCTATCGCAGATCCATCTTTGGCAGACTGATTTATCAAAACGTTATAAGTTACCCACATTGGGTACATACATTACATATACACTTATCTTGAGTTTTATCTTAGTCTATAGAGTGTTTTAAAACATTTTGAAAATAAAGCATATATGTATATATAATAACATTTTAAAACTTCAAAATATTACGCTAGTTCGGCGTTCGAAACGCTCTTAAGACTGCGCCGAGCGTAAGACAGATAATGACAGAGCCCGTGCGGCGCATATTCAAATCGGCGCGCGGCCGCCATAGTAAAATTGTATGGAGGATTTGAAGTGCTTTTTTGATAAATATGTATCTATATTGTCAACCAATAACTTAATTACATGTTTGGGACGGCAAAATAGTAATATAACTATTTATGTTTTGTAAGCTGTTAAATGAGATAGATTTCTATATACTACTATATATATATATACTATATATATATATAGATATACTGTTATAATCTAAAAATCACGTAACACGAGCTTACGTTTTTGCATTTTTCGTGCAAATTTACGTAATTTTGTAGGCGTAAATATTAATTATTTTAAGTTTTTTACATGCAGTAATTGTAAACAAATTCATTGTTATGGTAAATGTATATTTTATATTTGTATTAAGCAAAGTGTTGATTTTATTGCACATTTCGCTCGGCGCAATGCATAGATTCTCGCCTGTATATATCTGAAGAGTATGCAGGTGTAATACAACCACATTTGTCATTAGATCTCAGGTAATACACACATTTCCAGGCTCCTTGTGCGACCCTATTTCTGTACAGAAGAAATGATTTCGCCGCTTACGCTTTACCTGGTCAAATCTGGGATCCCACAATTGCCCGCAAAGTTATTTGGCATGCTTATATTACTCACAAAATTATTTAACATTCACTTTGGCTGTATGTATACATACAGCCAATATACAATAATGACAAATAATGAAATTATTGAAGAAAAGAAGAAGAAGAAACATGCATATCTTGCTTGTTGGAAATCAGATACCATAGCCTATGGATGCTTGCAACACCACAGCGACAACTGTTCAACACGTTTCTGTTTTGCCAGCGCATACAGTATGGTCCAAGAATTCTCGAACAAAACCAAAAATACGTTTAAAATCATGTCATGCACGCACTCGTAGCGGGCTCTACACGCGTATCATCAGTTTTAATTTACCTGCCCATCCCTTGAGTAAATTGCTGGCTACGCCCTTGATTACCCTTCTAATTGCTAGAATTGGCCGCCGTCATTCCTAGCACCGACACTTAATAAGTACAAAGACTTAACCAATAGATTTCTCCAATACAAAATCAATGAACGCCAATTCGTGCCAACATTACTACCGGTCGTCGATAAACCGTATATTTTTTACGACAATATTATTGCATAGTCATATTTGTTCGCGCTCTCTAAATCTCTTTCACACGTTTCTAACAATCGTCAACAAATAGTTAACCTGTCAATTATCGAGATGGTGTGGAATGTATCACAGAATACGTCCGTCGACAGTACGTTATGTCGTAAGGTTTCCGTACGACGGAAAAACTCACGACGTAGCTAACGGGAACATGAGGAAACCACTCCACTTTCGTAACTAAATCTATGTGAGTTTAATTAGTATTTACGGCGTGGACACATGTCTACGGTACGGCACCGGCCACCGTGTTACGGCGCCGCTACCAGAAGACGGCGCGACGTCGTGCCGCGGTACGGTGCCTTGTACGGTGCACCGCGGTCGCACACGGCGCACCGTTCGGTAATTTTTTGCTGTTGCCTAGTTCGCACTTCAAAGAAAGGTATTTATTCACCCAATATGTTCTTTGATTCTGTTTTTCTTCATTCGTCGTCTTAGCAACAGGAGCAGAATAATACGTCTTTCTCAGTCCATATCAAAACAAAAACTGTATGTTTGAAACGGTGGTTACAGCCGTGTGCAACCGCGGTGCACCGTACACGCTACCTTGCCGCGGCACGACGCCGCGCCGTCTCCCGGTAGCGGCGCCCGTGCCGTGACACGGTGGCCGGTGCCATACCGTAGACATGTGTCCACGCCCTTAGACACACGCGTCGGTATTTCGAACAAGTATTCGAATGGCTTTAAATTGCAGAGTTAAAAAGAAATTAGTTATGAGAATTAAAGTGGATTACAAATTAAAATAACTTTGTGTCAGCACTCCTGTTTCGTCATCGATCTGCCATAGCTGTTACAGTCGTGTCTTGTGCAATCGATGTTTTTGATTCTAACTATACAAAGGAGTATTTGTTCGTACATACATACACTCGCGCCTATATATTCGTTTAAGTGGAGGCAGCAATATATTATTATTTATATTATGCTGATAATGCAGAGCTAGAAACATTGTTTTTGTAGTTCATTTTATAAAATGTATTCATAAAATTAAACTAAACTAATAATAATATAACTAACTTATACTTAGGGCCACTTGCATAACAACTCACAAAATACGTTTAGCACTTTTAGATTTAAAACATCGTGCTGTCGTCAGTCATCCTTGTGAGGGTGACTGAGATGCCACGATGTTTTAAATCTATTTAGTGCTAAACGTATTTTGTGAGTTGTCGTGCAATTGGCCCTTAAAATATTATATAACAGAAATAAATTAATAATACTTAAATAATATTGTAAAAACTTTACTCTTTAATATTGTTTTTATATTGTACTAGTAATGTAAATAAATAAATATCAGCCCTGTATTAAACTGTCCCACTGCTGGGCACGGGCCTCTTCTCAGTGTGAGAAGGGTTAGGCCATAGTCCACCATGCTGGCCCAGTGCGGGTTGGCATACTTCACATATCTTTGAGAACATTATTGAGAACTCTTAGATATGCAGGTTTCCTCACGATATTTTCGAGCAAGCGATAATTAACTATACGCATATAACTTCGAAAAGTCAGTAATGCGCACCTTGGGATTGAACTCGAGACCTCTGCGTGGCAGTCCAGCGGTTTCCCACTAGGCTATCGCTACTGCACTCCGTCTTGGACGTTGGTACTGAGAAAATATTATTCTATTTAACTAATCAATTTTATTTTACTAGTAAATCTTAACCGAAATTTTAATAATACTACTGATGTTTCGACAATCGAATCCAAAATGCCACAGTCAGCCACAAACATAAACATAATTTTAGATTTTAAAGGCTTATAACCGGTTCTAAATGCATGTATTTACTTTACATAAAACTTGCGCTTCAATGGCAGCTGTCAGTCTTTACGCAAACTTAAATACACTAAGCTGACCGTATTTCACATCACTTACGCATATAAATTGCACGTTGGCATCTAAATAATGTATGGAACATTGCAGGCATGCAGGATACCTGTTATTTGTAAGTAATGTTGTTGCATAAAGTAAGTAAATACCTTCGTAATAGAATACTTTGCTGAGTTTACCCGAAGTTTATCTTTTTATCGAGATTAGCAAAGAGGCTGCATTATCGTCTATTATGCCAGCATTGTAACAGAAAGGATAAAGACAGGTGTAATAGACACACTTTCCAGCTAATGTTTTACTTAATAAGGCATGCTTATTGTATGCCTGCAAATTTGCAGATTCTCTCCCTCTTCCTCATGAGAGTTTCCCAATTTTGCTTGATTCGGCAATCGAACCCGTGGCTTCAAGATCAGCCGCAAATAACCTTCAACGTAAGCCTCGTTACCAGGCAGTCAAAAAATAAAACAAAATAAACGATCCACATAGCAGCAGAAGATTTATCGTCTACAATAAATATCTAGACGCCTCGCCGTGTTGAAACGACTGACGTGAAAATATACAAAAGTATAAATCATACTTCTTTGACAGAGGTGGACTACTTTCACTCAGCACGAAGAACACCAGCTTAATACTGTCAAACTGTCAGATCGGATGTTGATTCTAAAACAATGGCGATGGTTTCACTTCTGTTGACTTAGTGTTGTTTTCTATTCGGTTCCTGTACTTCATAGTAGTTTTAATTACGAAGAGGTTTATGCTAAAGTTACTACTGTTTGTTTTATATTTAAGTAAGTATCTATTATGTATGCTGTATCTGTCGTTGGCATTATTCTGTTCATATTACAGTGCCATCTTTCAATCATGCTTAGAAAGTATTCGTTCAACACGGTACATTTTTACTAAAGACCGTCCAAAAACGACTGCTATGCACACACGATTATTTGTGTTTATTTATCTTATGTACTTATCTTTTCTTATGTGGAGGCCAGTCAGTGCAGACCGGCGACACTTCGACCCAGTGGGATCTTTTGTGTCGACACTCTCCCAATAACGACTTCCATAAATGTTCATGGCAGCCGGGACCGACGGCTTAACGTGCTTTCCGAAGCACGGAGCAGGCGATAATTATCAATCAATACGCACATAATTTCGAAAAGTCATATAACTTCCGAAAATCAGAGGTGCACGACGTGGGTTTGAACCCGAGACCCTCTGCATTGCAGTCTGTTGGTCTCCCCACTGAGCTATCGCTGCTCAATTTCTTATGTACTTACCATATCATATTCGAAAGTATGTTAAAATATATTCTGACGCGTGCGATAAATATCTATTTCAGTCTATAAATTGCATAATAATAATAAATAATAATGTCCTCTAGACCGAAATTCGGTCACGGCTAGCAATCTTAACGGATACTAGGAGCGCAGGAGATATTATAGTGCACAAGTGTGTGCGCAGACAAAAGTGCACTCTCTGTTCCCTAAGGACCTGTTTTACAACCTCCAAATTGGATTTATCTAAAAAAAAAGTTACACCATCTCTGTTCTTTAACCTAACAAGAGCGAGACTGCATGCGATTTATCTTCTATCGGATAACTTTTACGTTATAATTGTGAAACTGCCCATAAGTATCATAATCCGATTAGAAGGCAATCCTACACGACCAAAGAGAGATCAGGCGCAGGACCAACGACTTTACGCGCTTTCCGAAGCATAGAGATGTCTAATAGTTCAACTACCTAACTCCAGACGGCTATTAAGATTTCTTTGCAGAATAACTCAATAACTTTTAGTCGGCTCGACCCGAGACCTCAAGCACAGCAGTCGCACTCATTACCGCTGCGCTGCGGAGGCAGTTAAATTAAAATATACAAACATGAGGAAAAGAGTTATTGGATTATTCTGACAATACATTTTCACATGCGCCAAAAGGTCTAAAACTTAGCTCTGTAACCGGCAATAGGTTCGCTTAAAGCCATAGCTGGGTTAATATTTATGTTACATGTCATATTCCTACCCTTTCTGGGATATGGGATATACCTACGTGCGAGATTTTGTATGAACTAAACCACTATTCTACACAAGTTTGGATCTTTTGCAGGTAGATTGCAGGCCTCACAGAAGCTTCGTAAGTATGGCAGGAATAGGATGCGGCGGCAGAATGACTTCTCTGTATGTTTTACGTTGCGACGGTTCTATACATTTTGTATGAAAATACATTGAAGTCATTCTTAGCTCCTATTATGGTTTTCACCGTAGCATGCCCCTAATACAAAGGAAAACTTGAACATGTTGCTTTTTCTCTTATAATAAAAATTAGTGGCTCCCTGGTCGTTCCGCACGAATACGTTCGCATAAACTGAGCGAAACGGCCCTTTTTAATATAATATATTTTTTGGTGTCGATTCGCACACGAATTTATTTGAGTGAGAATCGACCCTGTGTGATAAAGTAATAGAAAGAAATAAATACGAAGTGTGCAAATCGACGCCTAAGAAAACATTATTTTAAAATGGGTTGATTCGCACTATTTCTGTTGGCGGATTCGTGCGAAAAATCCGCTAATTAGTTCACTAGATTCTTTCTTATCTAGAAGAAAAAAGCTTTTCTGTTCTGCGGTAAGCGAGTACTCAACGTTCTATACAAAATGCGATAGACAGAGTTGATAGACTGAATGAGGAAACCATTACTAACCACTTACTGTAATGTTTTTTAAATGTACCAAGTAATGTGAAACCTTGCCACAATAACTACTAAACTGCTCCTAATATACCTACATATTTAGAAAGTCATAAACTTTATAGACAGATAAAGTTTGTAAAACTATCGTTTATAATAATACTAACTTCTGCTCTATGTTCTTTTCTGTACCCGTGTGCGAAATTTCATGATAACCGGTCGAGCAGTTAAGGCGTCAAAGCGTAACAAATAAACTCAGATTCGCATGTATAATATTAGTAAGTATGGATAAGATTTGTATATAAACTGTCCCACTGTTGACCACGTGGCTCTTCTCAGTATGAAAAGGGGCAGACCATAGCCCATCTATCTGCCCCCGTGCGGATTAGCCAACTTTACATATCGCACTTATAATACAACAGAGACTTATCTGAGTATGATGGATTAAACAAATTTAAACTCTGTTGCAATGACTTAATACAAATATAATAGTACAATTTATAGTCACACAATTAGAGTTAAAATTGCTTTACTTCCAAATTTTGAGTTAAGTCGCTGTTTTATTAAGAGTGCGATATTATCGAGGCATTAAAAAGAACTCTATGACATGCAGGTGCCTTTATTACGCGCACATAACTTTGAAAAGTCTGACGTACGTGCCTTGGGATCGAACTCGAGACAGGAGTAAGGCACGTACTGGCAGTCCACAGGTCTCCTACTGGGCCACTTAACCGTGACATTCGTTCACAGTAATTGTAAACCTTAGAATATTAGTATTCAAGTATGAACCGTTAGCAGGTAAATGCAGATACGAACATTGTAAACACTAATATATCTGGGTATGTACATTTGAACTATTTCAGAATTACTTATAAAATACCGCTAAACATTGCTTAGATATCTGTTATCTAAGAAGCTCTCATACCTTTAATCAATTAATAAACCAATTTTAACGGTCTCTCAGGTGATAGCTCGCAAAAACACGAAACACAATTTTATTCTTGCTACATTTGACAGTCAGCATAGAGCATGACCAAACTAATTAACTAATTAATAATGCAATTGAAGTGATACATCATCTATAATAAACCATTTTTTAAGTTTTAGTATCTGTGGCGTGGTGACTTTAACTTGTCTTTAACAGATGGCGTGCTGAATTTTTCTTTAGGTACAATTCAAAAAGTTTGATTATTGAAAGAGTGTAAATATTATCACTTCACTTAAATAATAATATAATAACCAGCTAACTTTTTCCTTCAAAATATTTTAATCTACGATATACGTAACGATACGTAAACCATTGACGTTAATGTCAAATCTGTCCTACAGCTGATCTGAAATTCTGCCATATTGTCTCTTAGTTAGGTTTAAACAAGGGTCCACCGCTGTTTCGATTTCTGTACTGTTTAGCTATCGATAAACTTACTCTTAGCGCTAACTAACGTTTATAAGTAAGATTTCTTGTGAACAATCGCTATTATAGAAGATAACTACCAAACAAATATTTAAAATGGGTTTATAAGTAAGACGGTTTGTTTCTAAGTGTCAAAGATACAAATATGCAGTATAGTGTATCAAAAACGATTTGTAGAAGCAAAATAAACAGGAAAAGGCGTTTCTTTTCGTGAAAAGTAGCAAAAACTGCTCTCGTTCAATGCAATAGACCACGACTGATGTGCGCGCTCTATGTTTATGTATGCTTTAATGTATTAACCAACAGAACAATAGGTACAAAGTGACTATAATATACCAATGCTTATATATAACTAGTGACAGATTTTTTTGTAAGAGGACTATCCGGTACACTTTTAATTGATCTTTTACCCGTAGTACAGTTCAGTTGTCCGGTTAACCGGACTATGGATAAAAGAAATTATCCATGCTACGGTTAACCGGACTATGGAACATTTTTTTTATCCATAGTACAGTTGACCGGACCACGGAAGGTCTAGTGCTTAAGCTAGATAACCTTTTAAATAACATTTAAGGTTTGGGTATGTGACCTCTCAAGCTACTGACGTCGTACTTCTGTCTAAACCACAGTATTGGGTACTTTAATATAGCTACTTTATGTATGGATTGGCTTCCTTTTATGCTGGCCTCGAGTACGTTGCTATATATAGTATGATTTTTCAATATTCTTTTCTATGTCTCTTTCACTACCACTTTCGACTGACAGTGGTAGAGAAGAGAAAGAAACAAATAAATAAATCTGATGAGATTTGTTTATCGAAAAATTGCTGATATATCCTTAAAAGAGTAAGCAGCGGTGAATTACATCCACATTTCACCAGTTATTTTTTTATGGGAGAGGGAGGCGAACCGATTGCCATCCACCAAGTAAGTTTTCAGTCTCATTTTATGAATTTCCTAACTAAAAAACCCTAAAACTATCTTATCGAGGAATCGAGCCGAGAACCTCACGATCACACGCAAACTTATGCCACGGGACCAACGAGTCAGTCAGTTATAATTAAGAATTTCATATTCAGAACTGCTATCAAAACTATAACTTAAATACTATATCAAAACTTAAACTATACCTTTCACCGGAGCCCCTCTAATCCGCGCTATGTGACATTTCTTAAAGAGAAAGGGCATTGGATTAAACAATAGGTAAGTACATAATAATTCGTTATGAGTACGCTGTTATCTGTGTGACGCGACGACAGCTGTCGCAGATAACGAACAGAACAATACACCACTTGAAACTATATCGTATTATCTTGATACCGAGATAATACAGAGAAGATACATTGGATACTTGTGTGTCCGTGTAACCTATAAATGTTATATTGCTAAATCAAATACGTCAAATGAAAATTCTTATTCGTTTGACTGAATTATGAACACTTACATTCCTATTGCAGTCATTATTTTTCTTATATGAAAACTTAAAGATTAGATTAGATGATATTAGATATCAAGAATCTAAAATATCTTTCGGAAAAGGAAGATTGAAATTCGGGTTACAAATTACCTATAAGTATCTTTTTCAACCCTGTATGATTTGAAAATTGAACTTAACGATTGCAAATCTTGAAACAAAATAATTTGAACTATTTTGATTCTAAATTTATGTATCGAGCGAAAGTCACTTTTTAATTTATTACAATTCGACCAATTTATTTTCTTTTTCTTGGTGTTTCCTAACGTGCTAGGCTAGCAGCCGCTTTTACCATCAGGCGAGCTGTATGCTTGTTTAACATTGCCATTGTAAAAAAGGTCTACACCTTGGATGAGTCACGTTATCTAAACTCGTCAATTGACGTATCTGCACGAACTCAATGCTGCTTCATATAGTTCAGTTACGAACATAAATATATTTATATGAGTATGCCAGCAAAAATCTAACAAGGTCATTAATATCTGTCTACACAACGTCAGCAGAAATATATGGCCATTTTTTTGACATCGTAATCATGTGCCGCTTATGTTTGGTCATACATTTCTGCCACCATGTTGGCAGATATTATTGATTGGTTTAGGATAAATATGATTTTTGACGTGTCAATGTCAATATACGGAATGCCTGATTAATATTAAACGAGGTGTATGAGACCATAATGTACTACAGATATACAGCATATAAGCACTTAAATTTTCATAAATTTTCATATACAAATCCCGATAATTCGTGGGCGACGACCCGCGGCGACTATACGGTTAGGGATATCAAATTTTTGTAAATAAAGTAAAATATATTAGGGTTGGAGAGCTAAAATAAACTAGAAAATAAACAGTATTTGTGCTTCTTGCGTAATTAAATAATCTGTTGTAATTTTTACTTCGGATCCAGCGATGATACAACAGTATTTTGTGTACTTTTTTAATTGTACAGTAAACAGTATTTTAATGCAAAATAAAGCATAATACTGTTTTTAACAGTATGTTTGAGAACCTCTTACGTGCGATCATGGGGCACAGGCACAAATGCATCTGCTTACAATTGAACATCTTATCTGCATCCGTTGGTGATGAATACTAATTTTCTTAATTTGTCAAGTATTAGAATACCAGACACAATTCGAAATCTATTGTTTCGGCCACCGGTATACTGTTACAACTCAATAGGTAAACTCACTTTTTTATTATTTAAACCCATACTACCGCCATACTGAAGTATTACAATTATTGAAACCGGCACCCTATATTTATGCCTGCGGTCATTAATGTTTGACCTATTGCACCAAAGAGATACGTAATCATTTAATGATCAGATGTATCTTATACTCATACGAAAATAGTATATTAGTGTTCAATATGTCATCATTAGTCATCACATCAACTCCATGCATTATAGAACATGAATCATGTTATGAGAATATTATGAAATGAGCAATAACCACGAGTCTAGAACGATTAATAATTTGATGTATGAGATGATTTTTATGTCATCTTTTAAACTAAGAAATCAAATAAAGGGTCGAATTATAGTATTTTTTATTTACTTTGCAAGATAATACTTCTATTTATTACAAAATATCGCAGTTACAGAACCTTATAATGTTTTATTTTTGCCTGCGACTCCATGTATGCGTGGATTTCACAAGTAGTATTTGCATGTCATCAGAAGCTGATCTACACACAATACTTGACTTAAATCACCAAATTTGAAATTGGACGTCCAGCGTATTGCTGGACGTCTAACTTAACCCGAGACACCATGCACAGTACTGACACTACCGCTATACAATTAGAAACAGATTGTCAACAGTAGCAAATATTAATCATCTCAGACAAATATGTCCACTGCTGGACGTACTAGTAGGCCTCCTCTAAGGTTTTTCACACATACCGATCTTAAAAAATAGGGCCGCCCGACGCCTCTTACCAGGTTGTCGACCCTACTTGCGGAGCTGCGGAGGGACTAGCCTTGCTGCATCTGCCGCATTTTGCTCATTTGAATATTGCAAAATAATATCTACGTATTGTCAAGTAGATATTTCCAGTATCAATTGTACGTGTCAGTTATGATGATCCACTTGAGTGTCCTTAAAACATGATTTCAATACGTTATCGTGTTCGCGATGCATGTCAGACGGCACTATATATTTCAATGTTCGGCTTTTTATCGATGATCTCATTCCTTAGCTGGTACACTCGACCGAGTGCTTGTTGACTGATGCAGTTAGGAGAGCTCTCGCAGACGTGACGTGCCATCATTCTTTGTGTCGTGTCGAGATATATTAATTATTATGCATAAAAATATACTCGTTTTGAATATCGTTTTCTGAAGGAGCAATGATTTCAACTATAGCCCGGTCAGACTAAAAAATTTAAATGCATCAGTCGTTTCAAACATAATTCTTTGGATAGCTATATGCAAAATATTGACGTGTATTCTATACTATGGCATATATCTCAGCCTCACATTGCAGTTAAAATAATGTCCGTTAAGAAGCCCTTTATTTAAAAGTAATATTCAGAATGTGTATCGATCTAGCGGGGCCACTCGAGCTAGACCGAAAAAACTAATGGCAATGCTTTGTTTGTTCCATGTACATCACGAATTTATTAACAAGATCAAATGTACCCCAATTATTATGGTAGAAATTACAATAAATCGCCTCATCCATCCAGCAGAACCCGCGGTTGTATTACGCTCGGAATACATAAAAATAATACTGATCGTAACATGTGCCAATGTACCTCTCGATTCATGTATTAACTCGCAGGAATCTTTAACAGAACAGGAGAAATTCAGCAAGAACATTTTGTCTGCCTAGCAGGGCCCTTTGTAATTTGAATTCATTCGTGCAAAAAAGCACACTGTTGTTATATATTACCAATGTACCTATGAATATACCTATAAGTCTTTATAACAACTAGCTAAACCCGTAGATCTTTTGAACTTTCGCAGTTAGAGTTAGTTTTGTTAAAGAAATGACGTATTACGAAGTATGAATTAATAATGTAAGTATAGGGCGTTGTTTATAGCTGCGTGTGTAGCTGAATGTTGCGGATTTAATTATTTAATGTTGATGAAACTTGTCAATTTCATTGCCTTCAAATAAACAATGACGCAAGATTTTATGATTGAGTGCAGTGATGAATACTAGAATGAACACTAACAGGACAAACTAAAATACCTGAGGGCAATTTGCAATGTTTTAACTTCCTTCTCTTATTGTATCTTAATCTTATACAGTATGATTGCAGAACTGTAACCGGCATACATAAATCCAGTGATTTTCTTAGGACTACATGCCAAAAAGCTGTATCCAACTATTAAATTTATAATAATATTGCCACGACGTTTTCTGTCGAAACTCCTTACGAATGTTTACAATAGTTGCCACATGAGCGCAGTAAAATCTCTAGAATGAGGGTATCTTAATGCGTCTATAAACTATGGTTGCAACACCATAGTCAGGAGCGTCTTTGTCACACATTTGCGCAAACACATACAAGCTGCGATGGTGATCCAATTTCAAAAGTAGAACGCACTTATTCTGTAAATAATAATAATAATAATAATAATAATATAATAATATAATAATATTCTACCACATACACACTACACCATCTAGCCCAAACTAAGCAGAGCTTGTACTATGGGTACTAGACAATGGATAAACATACCTACATATATACTAATAATTATCTTGAGGATGTAACATTTTTGATAGCTGCGTTTGGGAAGACGATGATTATATGTCAACACTCAGTAATTGCAGCCTTTAATCTGTCAAGTCTTACTATACCAGACATAATTAAAAAATTATTGTGCCTGACTGCCGGTGTGCCGCTGCAACTCAATAGGTTAAAATGCCTAACTGAGTTTGACATTCGATTAAACATTTTCTTGACAAAAACCTACTACATTTTAAAATCTATGAAAGCCGCCTTAGACTCCTTACATTTTCCAAACGATTTGATTGAGCAGTTTGGCAAAGCAGGTTTTTCGTTGGGAAATTCTTTGTTCGAAAATATACCAAATAGATAGTAATCGTAACTTAATATTATAAATGCGAATGTGAGTTTGTTTGTTACGGCTTCACACCTTATCTATTCGACTGATCATTATGAAATTTTGCACTCTTTGTCAGAGAGACAGTGTAACGTTCATCCAGAAAAAGGACCTGTTCCATAGTGAGCGAAGCTTTGGGCAAAAGTTGATATTTAATAAATAGCGTGTGTTTTAAAACCTAACTGTAAAAACGGGGATTTATTACATATCGACGGAATACAAACTAAAGACTATGTATAGGTACAAACCAATAGAAACATTTCGTAGGATCATACACAAAATGAGGTCGTAACAAAATGAACAAAATAAAACTTCAAATATTGCTATGCAACTTTGTTCTTATTTTTATTGACTTATAAATCTTATTATAATAATATCACAACAGATCAGTCATGTTATAGGAATGAATAACATTTTTAGTTTTTGGACGCCTACAGAAGAGACTAGGTTGTCTACAGAAAACAACAAACATAGTACTAAAGTCCTTGACAACATAGAAAAATTAGAAAAAAATAACAGAATACTCAAAATGGAAATCTCCTTCATTTTTAATTAAGACAATCAAAACTTTTACCTATCAGGTACAAAAATTATTAAAAAATGTCCACCGAACGGATATACCTTCTATAGTTATGTTAGTACATATTAAAATATATTATCTGAGCCAGAATCATCTCACATAAAATTCTTCGGTCGTAATTTTATTGGTGAATCATAAGATGCTTCAGACTCGTCTGAATACAATCTTTTCTTCTTTCTTATGTAGACCCGTGTCTCTTCTGTAGACACTAGATCTACAGTACAGATGTCTACAGGAGAGACACTTTGTGAGAAAAGCAAATATTACAGCCCATAACAAGAGGTTAGAATTTAAGTAATAATATAATTGCATACGACACTGCCGTATGTATCACTCTGATATTTTTATTGATTTGAAGAGGCTTTTTTACTTAGGTATAATCAGCACAGAAAAGAAACACTGATCTCGACCGAAAACTTGTTTAATTGATTTTAATTATATTTTTCTTCGAGCAAATGAGAGAGAACACAGTAGGTACTACCAACTGAAGAAGCAAAATATTTTTGATGCGCTCAGTTTAAGCAATTTTGTAATGTTTTATGCGTCTACCGGAGTAGACCTATATTTTGCGAACGACTTGTTTATACGTTATAAATTTATAATTAACAATCAGCAATTGTTTTATTTTTATTATTTTCTGTAACGTATTTTTGATAATATATCCGACGTTTTGGAATAAAATAAGTACCAAAAGTATTACTTTTGACGCTTAAATTCAACTACTTAGCATGCGAACAGTCTACAGAATGAGATTTAAAAAATCTTAGAAGAAGAAAAATATTCTTTATCTAATTAATTTGTACGATTTTTCAAATTATGAAGAGTAAGTAACTATTAAATGCAGTTATTGTTAATTTATTATCAAAGTAACAGTTTTGTGTCGCAGCAACACTTTTTTCATTTTTTGTTTATGACCCAAATGTAAGATTTTGCTCAAATCATAACCCACTTGCGACCTGACCTGACGCGTCACGATTCTTCAATTGTTTGTCGATTCATACGACTTGCGTGATACATGAGTGTTCCGATGCGGTGGTGACGTGTGACGAATCATATGTTGCATGTGCCCGGACAATCACCGGCGACCTCTCACCAGATGTAGGTGCTGCAACGGTGGCATCTCCTCGATTTTTGGTATAATAACCTAATTTCCAAAGAGCTCATAGCTGTGTACAGCAAATAATATTCTACCACATACAACACCATCTAACCCAAACTAAGCAGAGCTTGTACTATGGGTGCTAGACAATGGATAAACATAGATATTACTTAATTTTTTGTATATACATACATATACATTTTTGTATATACATAGAAACACCCAGACCAAGATAAACATCCACGTTCATGCACACAACTTGTGCGGGAATCGAACCAGCGACCTCAAGCGTGGCAGTCGGTTACACTAACCATTACGCCATCGAGGCCGAATATATCATATATTTGGTGTTGTAAGAGCCGATAGGCTACGGTAGACGCTCATCTTAAAGAAAAGCTTCATCTTTTATAGAACCATTGTTCAAGTTGACTGAGAAAGTGCTTTCACCCTGTAGAATACAGCACGTTGTGTTTCTGTGGTAGCTAGGGTTTCAAGGCTCTGTAAGAATGCACTTTATCTTTAACAAGACAGGTCCTGTGGTCTTGGCTATCGTAGACTCGCCTTAAGTATTTGATGAGTCAAGTAAAGCTAGATGTTAATACTGATCTTCAAGCATTTATAGGTACATATGACTACTATATAGTATACTAGATGTTCCCGCGGTTTCACCCGCGTTTATCGTTACTGCGCCGCCCCTGTGGGTCGTAACGTGATGTTATATAGCCTATAGCCTTCCTCGATAAATAGGCTATCCAACACTAAAAGAATTTTTCAAATCGAACCAGTAGTAATCACGCAGAATAAACCAGGAGAAACATCGTTTGTACTATGTATGTAATGGGTAATTATTTTGCTGCGATGTTATTTTAAAACTGCTATATCTCCTAAGATATTTATTGAAATCGAATGATGTAAGGGGCAATTTTGTTTTAAATTAAATACTTGTGATGAATAACATATTTATTTGGATAAGTATTAATATCATGTTTATAAAAATACCTTCGCAAATAATGCATTATTTTAGAACAAATTTCGTTAGCATAAAAATGGTTATAGGGAGCCAACCTTAAAAGATAGACATATGCTGTCGCGGACTTTTTTTTAGAACTTTTAAAGGGGTACAATTCTATCATACATAATTTTTGCGAAACTTTAACTGTTTACACAGCGCACGCAGCGGAAGCTCTCAAAAGGAAAAAATACCCTCCGATTTTGAAACATTCTTCATTGGTGCTCTGCTCCTATTGATCTTAGCGTGATGATATATAGCCTATAGCCTTCCTCGATAAATGGGCTATCTAACACTGAAAGAATTTTTCAAATCGGGCCAGTAGTTCCGGAGATTAGTGCGTTTAAGTAAACAATTATAATATTAGTATAGATTAGTATAGATGACTATCTCATTGATCACGTGGCGTCAGGTTACGGTCGGTCTCAGGTTTGAATCGCGATTCGTAAAAGCGATATTATGTTTTTTTGTGAATAGCGTCAGGTTAAGGCCGGTCTCGAGTTCGATTACCGATTTGGGTAAGCATAGTTCGCTTTTTTGTGAAGTGATTTTTTAGTAACAGTACATGTCTGGCAATGTGTCTGAAAGATGGCAAAATTTCACCATTATTTACGTGTGCCGCCCTAAAATAAAGCTAGCTAGAACAACTCTGCCTATCTCTTCGAGTACACAATACACGCATGAGTCAACGTATTTTATAATGATCATAACATATCCAATCACCATGCAAATATTTGCTACCTGTTATTTAACATAACAACTGCATAACTAATGCATAAGTTATCTTAATCATTATGATCAGATACATACACACGACTACACACGGATACTATCTGCATGCAGATGTTGTATGCTGTGATATAATCGAACATCGTGAGAGCGTAAGGTCATATTGTTTGTCATAAGAATACCGTTGTTATTCTTATGACAAATGAGTATGAGTTATACATTGTTATTCATACGTTGTGTTCGCGATTTCAAACGCGCGGAACTGTATCATCTTTGGTCCCGTACGGCATCAAATAACAGCGTCTACAACAGATGCCCCGCTTGTAGTATTCTTTACGAGCCAAGCGTGTGTATTTCATATTTGTATGGTCGGTATGGCCCGTGTAGAAGTCATTCAAACACTTGTAGTAGGTATATAATTATAATATGACAAGCGAGGATATGAAAAGCGGGAGTATCACAAACGAGGCGAAGCGAATAGAAAGCGAACGTACGCCGTGCCCCTGTGATTTTAAGTAACAAACCTCGAATTTCTTTGTGAAAGTACAAATTTTCAAAAAAAGGTTTTTTATGTATAAATAATAAAATATACTAATATCAGCCATATGTCTTTCTATTCGCTTCGCCTCGAATCTCATACTCCCGCTTTTCATATCCTCGATTGTCATATTATGTATACCATTTTTGTTTAAGTAGGTTAATGCGCCTGATGCATACCCCCTCGCCACAAGGGGCGGCGAGAGGCTTATGTCCAACTCTCCCGAACTTCGGGCCTACGGACCAAAACCCCACGGTGTGCCTACTCGCTGCCTTGTATAGTGGATGGGGCGCTGGAAAAGAGACTACCTCAGCGACCCACCCAGCAGACTACGACTCCTGGGCGACGCCCCGGTACTACGGAGGGCGTCGGACCGACTCGATGGCTGGCGGGGTGTTCTCCCGCCCGCGGCCACAAGCGTGTCAGTGACTTCTACACGGGGTTGATATTAGTATATTTTATTATACATAAACCTTTTCTTAAAAACTACTCCACTACTGGGAACGAATCTCTTCTCAGTATGAGAATGGTTAGGCCATAGTCTACGACGCCAGCCCAGCGCGGGTTGACAGACGATATTCATATCTTAGAGTACATTTTAGAGTACTCTTAGACATGCAGGTTTCCACACGGTGTTTTCCTTCACCGTTAAATTGAGCGATAATTAATTATTTGATACGCACTTAACCCATTCAATGCGGCAACAAATTTTGCTTTCACTAGCCAGAATCGGCTCATATTTAACGTAAACGCCGATCGGCGTCAGCCGCACTTGATGAAATAAAAAAAACCAAAATATCTAAAAACTATTCGTATCAGGCATTTCATTAGTAAATTCCAAACACATTTGTTGTTTTATTAATATAATATCTTTAAATTTGGGTAAAATATAAAACAACTATACATGACGCCGATCGGTGTCCGCCGAATCTGAGTATGAAAAAATAAGACACCGATCGGCGTCCGGCGCATTGAATGGGTTAACTTCGAAAAGTAAGAGGTTAAAACTCGAGACCTCTGCGTGGCAGTCAAACCATTAATTATTTTTAAAATGACGTTATTATTTATGCTATGGTAAAATATCATCCATCTTTATGGTACGTGCTATATTCAAATATATCACAGTAGAGCAAAATTTCGAGGTTGAGTCAGACTTTATAAGTCGTTATCACGTCAAAATGTATATTAATATTTTTATTGAAAAGATAAACATGTTTTGTTATAAGTATTGCCTTTATTTTGTTGTTCAAACTGCAATTCTTATCGACAATCAGTTGAACACTTCAGACGATATCGATAACTGGATTAGTGTTATGATAACGCAAACGTCGAAAGACGTTTTATGCAAATTTTATATCGAAAATTTTCTCTTAACAGGTTTCCTGTCCGATGAATCACATATTACATAACATACATAACAATACAATAGATTTTCTATTGTGTCTATCACGGGACAGCGAAAAGGTTAATTTTAGGGTGATAACCATACCACCCTGGAAATTAAAAATACTGGAAATTGGCAACTTACCAAAGTTGCCAATCTCCAGTAACGTGGTAGACCGACATTGAGGACCGTATTAGACTATACTAAAGACCGTATTAGACTAGACTGTATATAGAATCACAGCAATTTTTCGGATGTACAGCCAGAGACGACAGTTTTCCACTTGTTATGATTTCGGTACGTCTCTATTACTTCTATCAGCCGCATTACATTCTTCAGGCACTCTGGTCGGCTTAGACCTTAGGATATTTTTAACCTAGACTTTGTTCAGAATGTCTCTGATTTTGTCAAACCTCGGTTTAATAATGTTATTATTATTTGTTCTCCGTGGCGCAGCGGTAGTGAATGCGACTGCTGTGCATGAGGTTTCGGGTTCGTATCCCGGGTCGGGCCAACAAAAAGCTATCAAGTTTTTCTGTTAAGAAATCTGAATATTCTATTCTATATATATTCTATCACATACACACAACACCATCTAGCCCAAACTAAGCAGAGCTTGTACTATGGGTACTAGACAATGGATAAACATACATATATACTTTTTTTTTTTGTAAATACATACATATTATACATAGAAACACCCAGACCAAGACAAACATCCATGTTCATGCACACAAATGTTTGACTTGTGCGGGAATCGAACCCGCGACCTCAGGCGTGGCAGTCGGTTACACTAACCACTACGCCATACGCCAGCCCGGAATTAAGAAGTTGGCTTTATTAGACACCCCCGTGCCTCGGAAAGCACGTAAAGCCGTTGGTCTTGCGCCTGATCTCTCTCCGGTCGTGTCGGATTACCGTCCCATCGGATCATGAGAATGAGGGAACAGAGAGTGCACTTGTGTTTGCGCACACACTTGTGCACTATAATATCTCCTGCGCAGATGGCCATTCTCCGTTAAGACTGGCCGCCGTGACCGAAATTCGGTCTGGAGGACATTATTATTATTATTTGTTTGATGAGACATATCAGTCGCACTTGCCATTGTCTTTAGTGCGAGACGAAAGTAAGTACGTACATATAACATTTGATTATAATATCCATAAGTCACCCGACATGAACAATATTTTAATTATTTGAGGTCACCATTGGGAAGTTACGTGTCTATTGTATACGAGAACATTTCTTCAATACCAATGAACATGTGCGGTACACAATAATGCCTACTTCGAACGCATCCATTGTCCACGTCTAAGAACTCCAACAAATTCCTTGCCATCCATTTGTAATAAGTGAAGCTGCACATTGTCCCACTTATTGTAACCCACTGCGGAGCTTACAAGCCTTTGCCCCAGTCATTGTTAGTGCCCAATGACCCGCTTCGACCAGTCGTAACGCACAATCGAGAATGGCCGAGTTGTGACCATTTCCTGGTCAGAGTATTGACGCAATTGGAACGGACCCACGGTGGAAACACCGATTGGTTTGTTATATTATAACACTTCCGACGGTAAATTTTATAGTTGCAACCGAGGTGTAAACTGCTGTATTGTTTTGTAAACCAACTATTTGTTTACTACTTTCATTCATTCAGCTGTTAAACTATGGCGATTTGTGATCGTGCCCAGGCTAACGTTGTTTTCCCCTTTTGTGACAAGTTGTTAAGATGTAGTAAGACTTTTGCGCTGAACCTTGGAGCAAATTTACTGAGTCGTTGCTACTATCATATAGAAGACCGCAGATAACGTCTTTTATTAAAAATGTGATGAATTCCTGTAGTGAATATTACCTATTTTCGGGCTCTCTCAGCAAGTACAGTTTTCAGCAGCCTGATATAAAAAGTAAGAAGAATTAAGGAGTAAGATCGCCAAATAGTGAGTTAGTAACCATACTGTGACGGTATCAAGTGAGCCGTATGCTTGTTTATGTGATTTACAAATATCAAGCAGCTGATCCTTAAAGTTTGTCTCTAAGAACACCCAAACATAACACAACAATAACAGCAAATCATCTAATTAATCGAAACATTGACATGAAGGTGTGTTGTACATCACGTGGTGAGTAATTTATAAGCCGCTGCTTGATTAGTGTTAGGTATATGTATACATAAGAGTATATTGTGGACATGACTGGCGATGGCAGAACTTTTTAAGAACTATATAATATATCTACGATTATTCTCTTTTATGCTCCGTTCATTTAAAATTCGACTTTGTAAATATGAAGACGTAAGACTACTTTCCCACAATACGTCTATATAATAAAACTTACACTTATCTAAACTTGTATAAATGTCAATAGAAAAGGATATTTCCATAGATACCGATTATGTCTTCATACCTCGTATGAGATGAAAGCGTGAGATCCCTTCGCTTGTGATGACTTTAATCATTAATAACAGAGAAATTCTTAAGCGTTTGCTTATGCATGTGTTATTAGGTTGGAAACGAATTAAGGCCAACTTATGTCTCAACTTAATACCGCTAGAAAGTAAATGTCACAAGTACAAAAAAAACCTTTAATGGGCTCAAAAACAAAGAGAAAGAATGAAGGAAACTTTCCATTGAAATACGACTAGGAGAGCAGCACAATAGTGTAGTTAAGTGTAATAATTAGTATGTGAAAGGCCACTCGTGTCACTGTATGCATTGTTGTATGCTTGTAACATACACTACCGCGGTTGTCTGCCGCCCTGGTACCTCGGCTGCAACGTTTATTAACCATAAACGATTTCACACAAAGCGTTCATTTGTCAATTGCGACAAACCGCCGTGACTTTCTTATACTTTTCTTTTAATTTGCTTTTTTAATGCGTCTGCTTCTTTGTTATGACTGCGTACCGTGCTGCACATTGAGTTTATGTACGGCTGTGTACGCATTCGAACGTAACAACATTATTCTTGCCGTGACGAAATTTATTCTGATCATTAAAAAACTGTCATATTATCGTTACTTCACACAGTAATGCTATCTACAATCCAGACAATGCTAATATTTTCGGCTATGTATTTATCCTCATGCCTATGACTAGTTATATAAAAATAAAAGGCATTTAAAAAAGGCTTTCAATTCTAAATTACTACTTATTCATTTTAGTCATGAAGCACTGTATACTAGGAATAGATTCAGATTGGCTCTGCATCGCATCGGTGCATGGTGGATAACGCAGATCCGACCTAATATGACTACATGACTGTAATCATTGTGATTATATATAGTATAGGTACCGGACTCGAAGCCCGATGCAGATAAGAACTTTGGGTTTTTGTTTGTGATGATTGATTATCAAAGACATCAGACAGAGCAGAGCTTACACGTCGCAAAGACAACACCTGCACTAGGATTAAAGATCATAGCTCGTTAGAGCCACCCGGCACCCGACCAGCACAACCTCGTCGCTCGGTGTCCACTATTTGACGACGGGTGGTCCATGGTTGGAGGCTGCGTGGTCAACGAGTGGACGTCGCATGGTCAACGAGTGGACATTGCGTTGTCCGCGAATAGACGAGTAGTTTGCGAGGGAGCGGTGTGCCGCCGATGCATCGTCCACGCGCGTAAACCACTCACGCACGGCGCGTGGATCACTCGCCGTTCGCGCGCGGTCAGCCCGCGGGCGAGGCACTCAGGAGTTGATGTAGTGCACGTATACCCGTAGTATTCCATACAAAGAAAACTAACCGCTCGACGCGAGGCGGTGCTGGTCGGGTGCTGGGTGGCTCTAATGAGCTATGACCTTAATTCGTGTGACGCAGGAGCTTTACAAAAATTTAAACAGGGGTCACCTAGATTTGAAATAACAATAAGCTCACACCAGTTATGACCTGTGTGGGTATCAAACCCACGACATTCAGCGCACTGGCTGTAACAATGTGCCTAATAAAATTTCTGTGCTATCCGTCGAGTAATTTATATATTATATATATCTAATACTCGTGAATCGTAAAAGCCCGATATTATTCTATAAAGGAAATGTTAATAATGATTGTCTAATAAAAAGATTAACAAACCAAACGATAAAACATAGTAGAAAATAATGTATCTAAATTAACCGTTACATCACGAAACTGATTATATTACTACAAAAAATAAACTGAAAGAATGTGCATTTTTATTGAACGTTTGATCAATTAAACGAGGTACAACGTTTTAGAAACAAACAACAAAAATACAGTTAGAAAGTTAAACAAAAATTAAAATACACTTTCGTGTCTAATATGTCTGAATTATAAAAACACGTGTAAACTGTTTTTTTTCTCTTTTTATGTGCGGGAATGCATTGACGCATACCCTTCCGTGGGGGCGGGCGAAGGGGTTATGTCGGACTCACCGGGGTAAAAGAAAGATGTCGAAACGATGAAAATGGACCTCCCGGAATACCGACTAAACCTACCACGGTGTTCCTCGACATAACCATAGTCGGCGGGGTCGTGCGAATCACTTTCACATGCAATCGCGACCCTGCCGTTTGAAACGCCAGGTCACTCATGAAAAGACACTTTGGTTACTTAACCCTACTATCCCCTTGAAAGGGGATGGACACACGAAACAGAGGCGCGCGTGGGAACACGCACGCCGCCTCTCGGACCTGGTGCTGAACGGGTGGTGGGCAGGCCCACGAAGCCCATCACCCCCAGGTAAAACCTCAGGGTGACTGGAGGTCGTCTCGCGCCCTCCGGCGTCCGGTTCTGCGGTTGGGGACCGGGTTGAAGCGCTCGCTCTCCCGCTCCGCCGCCGCCTTGATAGAAATAACTTCTTCACAGAAGGAGGCGAAAACGTTCCACGACCTCTCACTCCGGACCATAGACTGAACCAAGGCCGGGAGCGAGAGGGCAACAATTCCGACTGCCGCGATCAAATCACGGCACTGCGAAGCCCAGGCAGGGCAATCCGCCACGGTGTGCAGCGCCGTGTCTGCAACAACATCTCGGCAGTCGCCGCAGTGGTGACAACCGGGCGTCTCTTGCCGGCCTATGCGACACAGGAACTGGCATACTGGCATACAATAAGCACAATTCATTCAAAATTCGAATAATTTTCGAATGCAACTGTGCGCAACACCGTAAAGTAAATATCACGACGTTAGTAAGTACGCATTTATACTATTCATATACAATTTTGAGCAACGGTTATACACACTATCTGGAGTGACACTATATCTTTGTAGTGTGATGCCATTGAACTAAATACATGTTGTTGAAGAGATTGAGATACTGTCTTGGCCTTTGAATTGCTTCAATAGTGTTCGTTAGGCGCAAGACACAGAAAAGACATAAGACGAGGACGCGTCGCAGACGCGGCGCCCCTTCAATCAATTCTCATACTAAATGTCTATACATTTTGTATGAAAATTTATTGAAGCGTCGTCTCCGCGTCTCGTCCGCGCCCTGTCTTTTCTGTTTGTTTTGTGTCGCGACGCTTCTATTTTTTTTTTTTTTTTTTTTATTTTGCTCGTCAAAATGACCACACTCCACCTGATGGTAAGCAGTCGTGTGGTCTAAGAGCAGTGGCCTCCACATCGCCCCCACAGTAGCCGAGGCGATGTTGAGGTCTCTACTTTGACGGCCTGAGAAGATGCTTTTTCACGCCCCGCTTAAAGAACCCAGGATTGAAGGAAGAAGGAAACACGTGCCTTGGCAGAGAATTCCATGCCTTGGTCGTTCGGCAGAGATATGAGGACCCAAACTTTTTGGTACGCGCTCTAATCGACTCTATCGTGTAAGGATGGCATCTGAGCCCAGCACGCGTTGTTCTGGATAGGAAAGGGGAGGGCGGGATAATATTCTATACATTTTGTATGAAGATTTATTGAAGAGGCGCCGCGTGTGTGTCGCGTCCTCGTCTTACGTCTCTTCTTTGTGTCTTGCCTTAGGGTGTTACCATACCAATCAATTCAAATCAATCAATTTCAACTAGATCGATTGGTCTGGTAACACCCTAATATCTCAAAACATAATGATATAAGGTACCTATAAGAAAACATCTATGTATTTTTAAAATTTCTGTCTGTCTGTCTGTCTGTTCCGGCTAATCTCCGAAACGGCTGAGCCGATTTTGACGGGACTTTCACTGGCAGATAGCTGATGTTATAAAGAGTAACTTAGGCAACATTGATTTTAGATAAAATATAGGATTTCGCGGGGTCAAACACTTTTTAGATAAAATCTACGCGGACGAAGTCGCGGGTAACAGCTAGTTAAAAATAAAAACATAAATATATTATTAGAATCAAATTGCCAAACAGTTAAAGCCATTGATCTCGTTACATCAGAGGACTCTCTATTGTTACCATGTGTATGATGTGTAAAAAAACATAGCTCGCATGTATGCATGGGAGTTCAGTAGCGTAATTACCGGTGAAATGGTAACATGGCCGGTACAATGGGCATTGTTCGTGCGCCACACAGTCGCAGGAAGCCACGACCGCCTGCCATTGTCTGAGCGCCTGGTACCTCGACCGCTGACGGCTTATCATCACGGCTTTAAAACTTATTTTATTACATAATTGTATTTGTTTAATTAATATAATTTTAATACGCATCAAATCAAAATGTATGAATGTCTGTTTGTATAAACAACCAATGATAGACATTATTAAGCTGCATGCTAAAACATAAACAAATAATTTTATTTATTTTGTCTGTCGGTCAGACTGTACGAGCCAATTATCGATATAAACTGATGAAACTTCAGACACATATTAAGTACTAGCTGTTACCTGCGACTTCGTCCGCGTAGATTTTAACTAAAAAGTGTTAGTCTCCGCGGAATCCTATTTATTTTTCTAAAATCAAAGTAGCCTAAGTTACTTCTTATAACATCAGCTATCTGCCAGTGAAAGTCCCCTCAAAATCGGTTCAGCCGTTTCGGACATTAGCTGGAACAAACAGACAGACAGACACAAACAGACAAAAAATTTAAAATTGTTGATTTCGTATAGGTACCTTATATGCATTAGATAAAAAGCTGTTATTTTGATATTACAAACAGACACTTCAATTTTATTTATTTGTATAGATACGTATTATATAATCAACTGTGGCAAAGAAAATTGCGAGGGGTGGTTTAAGCCGGTGTGTGTGGTGATAAAAAGTAAAGTTTAATAAACTCACATGACCAGAAAGGCTGGACTTTTCTCGGCTCAGAGTCAGTTTTGCCATTCGACAGAGATGCTGAGGAATTTTACGACGCTGCCTAAACCAGCCTTTATTTATCATTTTTGTCTTTATTCTTTTAATTTACAGTCATATATCGCTGGTCCAATATTACAAGGTTCTATGACACATTTTTGAAAAAAAATAGTTATGAATATTGCATGATTCTATATGTCATTCCTTTTTGTTTAGACTAATATAGTAATAGATGGAAGCATTTACCACCACACAATATTAAATCGCAAATAGTTCTAAATTGCTTTTTAAATTATTTTTACTGATATGCAAATTTTAAGCCTTATTTCCCCAAAGTAAAAAAAAATAACTTAGAACCTTGTAATAGTGAGCCAGCGATATTTTGTGCTATTTCATTTTGTTTTACTTATAAGTAGGTAGGTTTGTTAATATTAGTTAAGTTGTAAATTATAATTTGCTTTTGTTCATGTAAATAAGTGGATATTAGGTACTTATTAAACGTCGATAAATCACAGGTTTAATTTATTTAAACTTCACTTTTTATTAATAGTTCAAAGCAGCCTTAATCGCTGGCAGTAGCTAGTTTTAATTTAATAACGTAATAAATAATAATAATAATAAACTTTATTTTCTAAAAATAATAGTACAGTCTGTTACAATGTTTAAAACTGAAGTCCTAGCTAGGCTACTAAGTAGCCTGTGTGAAGGACGTTATACAAATACGATGGACTCTCCAAATTGCCGGACTTGTGTGTGAAGAAGCATCTGGTCAGACTGGCTTGACACTGGCGACGGCTAGAAGACGTCTATCTTCTTCTCGTCGTCACTGTCTCTTAGGGTTGCCAACATATTTTCGACGAAATATATTTTTAAAATAAGCTATAACAAAATATAGTATATTTATAAAAATATAGTATATTTACATAATATTGTCTTCTATTTACGCGAATGTTATTCATGAAGACTTCATGATACTTTGAGCTCATTCTGCGTAAATAGAAACACCCATGATTAAATTATGTTCGGGTACTTTGAAATAACTACACTGGAACATTGAGACAACTACCATCTTAGTCTCCCCGTGACCATGGCTGCTGAAAAGCAACCGAAACGTCGGGGAAAGTGTAAACATAAATATAAACAGTATAATAGTATAGTAATAGTATAAATAGTTTTAATAGTTTCAATAATTTAATTAGCTTAAAAATTAGTAAAGTTTAATAGTAGTGTAACAGTTTTTCAAAATTTTGTAATAAAGTGTCAAATAAACAACGAGATAAAATCCGTATACAGTGGCTTAATTTCAATATAGTATATTTATAAAAATATAGTATTTTATGGAAAAACATTTATTTGTTATCTACGGTTTTTTTAAATATGTTCGACCTTGTTAATTTGACATCACGGACAGGTTCGAAACGGATTATGTACGAATATAATTATGCTTTAGCATTAGTAGTAAAGGAGCGTCGATAGTTATTTCAATAAAGGTTTTGGTTTGTTGTTTTTCGTTGCTGAAATATAGTATTTTAGCATACTATATATTTCTTCAACAGTATATAGTACGTAGACCCGAAATATACTAAAATACTATATATTATAGTACGGCAAAGTGATCGTAACGGACCTGATGGAAAGCCCAATTACAGTCCAGAGACAGTCTCTGGACTGTAATTGGGCTTTCCATCAGGTCCGTCACTTTGCCGTGTCATTAAAAAAAGAAAAAGAAAGTCATGTCACGAATATGTATGTGTAACCTACACATACATATACGTGACATGACTTTTTGTTTTCTTTTTTAGGTACCCTTTGCCTGACCCTCGACCTAATTGACCCAATTGACTCTTTTATACTTAGCCAAGCGTAAGCGCCATTTAGCGCCGTGAGTTTCTTGCAGGTTTCTTTTCATAGGGTCAACCTTTTGCCTGAACCTAGCAACTAACCTAAATGTAGCTTCAGTAACTTAGTAAACTCACTACCTATATACTTTGACGTTCATAAGTGTTACTTTGTGACCTAAATGAATAAATTAATTTTGACTTTGACTAATGATGCTGTAATATTAGGTACTAGATGTTCCCGCGGTTTCACCCGCGTTTATCGTTACTGCGCCGCCCCCGTGGGTCGTAACGCGATGTTATATAGCCTATAGCCTTCCTCGATAAATAGGCTATCCAACACTAAAATAATTTTTCAGTTCGAAGTTTTGGATCAAACAAACAAACTCTTCAACTTTATTATATTAGTATAGATATAGCCAACATATTACCTGACAGACAGACAAATACACATTAATTTTGAAGAAATATGAAGTGAATAGTAATTTCTCAGTATGGGTTGGCAACGTAACTCCTAAGCTGCACCACGTGCATGGTACCGAGAAGCGATGCACAAGGACTGTAACTCGATACACTGTGTTGACTTCGCGAACCATCCACAATAGGGACACTATGTAGTTGGAAAACGGTGGGAATGTTCCGCTAAGCATCGCAAGGTAAAAATATTAAATCTTTTATCCTAATCCTAACTAATATTATAAAAGCGAAAATGAGTTTGTTTGTTTGTTTGTTTGTTTGTTACCATTTCACGCCTAAACCACTCAACCGATCATCCTGAAATTTTGCATATACGTTATCAAGTGTACAGAAACGGACATAGACTACCATTCATTCCGGAAAAAATTACTGTTCCCGAGGATAACAACAATAACGTTCTTATGATAATAGATGGCGCCACGTGTCTTTCGAATTATGATTGAATTATATTATTACAAGCAGAGTACAACCCGAATTGATTGTCTAATTCTAAACTAACGCGAGCGGAGCCGCGGGTAAAAGCTAGTAATAATATAATAATAAAATTCTATCACATACACACAACACCATTTTGCCCAAATTAAGCAGAGCTTGTACTATGGGTACTAGACAATGGATAAACATACATATATACTTTTTTTTTGTTTTATTATACATAGAAACACCCAGACCAAGGCAAACATCCATGTCCATGCACATAAATGTTTGACTTGTGCGCGAATCGAACCCGCGACCTTAGGCGTGGCAGTCGGTTATACTAACCACTACGCCATCGAGGCTTTTGTTATATTACTTTTTAATTATTGATTCTTAGATTAAAGTCGCTGAGCTGTCGCAACGGACACAAATTAGGTCAGCATAATTTAAGGCTCATTATAGGTAACATTGTGTTGTTGGGAAAAGGCCTTTTTTGACCTAAGAAATCATAAATCATTTATTAATTCAATCCATTTTGGGTATTACATGATTACACAAATTTAGGTTAAACTAGTACCACCGAAATCTGCCTGAGGAGGCGTATGAATTTCGAGTATAAAAAATATAAATACATTAAAAAAAATCTCTTTATTGGTTAAACTAACAACATCACAATAACAAATTTTTAAAATTGTATGGTTTTAAACATTGTGACTAATTGTGACATCCAAAGCGTTTACCACGAGTAAAACATACATTACTTATACAAGTTGAGAGTGGTAGGTATACTTAATACTAAAAGCTACAAAATGGTGACAATGAGATGTAGCGCTAAAATAATATGATTAACAGTCAGTGTGCAATATTTAAATTTAAATCGGACAGTTTTTTAATAATATGTTTTTTGTATTTAAATTATCATATTACGTAGGTATTAAGACAAGAAATTTTGCAAAATAATAATGTGAATGAAAGTGACAAATTAAATTAAAATGTAATTAGTATGTATGCCTAGATAATTAAAAATACATACAGATAAATAAATTTTAACGTCACAAGGGAACAGTTAAAATAATTTACAAATGGCAACGATTAAGAGTCAAAATAAAATATGTCAAAACTAATACGTTAAAGTAAATAAAAAATAAATTAACATTAAATTAATTTAAGGTTATTATTATTTAAGAAATCATTAATACTATAATAACATTTTTTCGTTAAGTTTTTTTTAATTTATTTCTATATTATACAGCTTTATGTTAGATCGTAACTTTTGGCGCCATACTTAACAGACTTTTCCCATCAGGAATTTTTGTAATCCGTGCCTCTTGCGATAAAAGTACCGTGAGTTTAGACTCTGAGAATCTAAAGTTGCTGTGCTGTCATCGCAATGGGCGTATCCCTTGCATTGACAGCACAGCAAGTTAGATTAGGTTAGATAAGGCCTATTCCTGAAAACACAATGTTACATTTATGGAGCCTGAAACACCATGCTGAACTTATTTATGTCCCTTCCGATGACAATATAGCGACTTTAGAGTCTTATAATCCAACTCGCTGTACTGTTATCGCATGAGACACAGATAAGGATGGTAAAGGTCTCTTTCTGACAATGCAATGTTTTCTTTTAAGAGGGTGAAAATCGTACTCATTCCAATATCACAACACTAGAAAGTTTTTGTAGTAGAGCCTCGCTGATTTTAGCATGAATGGGCCGGCTTGACCGGGGAAGGCCTACCCTCTCACAGAATATCGACGTGAAATAGCAGTATTCCTACTGTTGTGTTTCGTTCGGTGAGTGAGAATGCTGGAGGCCCAATCACTCCCCTTTCCCCGGGTCCCGCTCCTTCTCCTTCCCACTTCCTTTCCTAAAGGGTCGGCAACGCGCAAGTGATGCCTCTGGTGTTGCAGGCGTCCATAGGCTACGGCGACCACTTACCATCAGGTGGGCCGTATGCTTGTTTGCCAGCTAAGTAATATAAAGAAAAACTTCTGTAGACCTATGCCCAGCTTAAAATCTAAGCTAAATTTAAGAAATAGGATTCTGCTGTGACCTACCTCTCAGGTATACCGTATACGGTCTGCACTTGTAGTAATAATATGCAAATGACTCTACTACTAGTATGCTATTAATGGCAGAACTAATTCTATTCCATTTTTGTACCCGAAGCTGGTCACCCTAACCGGGATCATCGCACTCGATTGACACAACACAAGCTCACACGCATCGGTTTGTTTGTAACTTCGATACTCGATATGTTTGATCAGTATTCGATAGTAGAATGTTATTCAAATATCATTTGTAGTATGACTCATGTGTCGTCAAGAGACAATTACAGTCTAAAGTTCAAGAAAATGTTTATAGTTTAGTGCTTCTAAGTTCTTACTACAGGCGCTGCTTACACAAAATAATATATATATGCATGGTGTGCATAGCAGTATGGCGTGCATAGCAGCATAGCATGCATAGCAGCATAGCACGCATAACAGCATAGCGTGCATTGCAGCATAACAGCATAAAAAATAATCAAATAATAGCTAGAATTCAGAGATATTTAATATCTATTCAGTAATTGATAAATTAGAGGACACAGCAACAGAAACAGAGGACTTTCAAATCCAGTAATAGGAGTAAGTGACAAACAAGCAATGATGCTGGATACACATTGTGATGGTACCGCTGTTTTAGTATTGTTTATGGCTATAAACAATACTAAATAAACTGGCTAGTTTATGTCCACTGCAGCATAACTTTTAATATACATATATGTATAACTTTTAACAATAAGTTGCTTTAAAAGTTTATTTGCCTCCTCATTTTGCATCTAATTTTGATGTTATTTTCATAAAAATTTACTTGAACTTTTTGAATGTTACTTACCATAGACATAATCTATATACATATTATTATGTCGATCTATATCTACATATATATCTCTCTCTGTATAATTTGTGGCTTTTGCCCTCTCAGAGGGAAATCTAGATATATACCTGCGTGATGAGAGTTTCCTTATCAGTCAATCAATAGTTATTCAGTTGCAGTGCAATTATATTATTAGAAACGAACGTGCAAGTCTATTACTGGTAGCTTTATCGCAGTATATTGATTACCAACACACAACTACACAACTGCGCAAATGACTGCAGCATTTCCAATAATTACAATTGACTTTAATGTATGAAATTAAAATATTTTCGCATTATGACGTGATGATAAGTAAATAATAGTGTAGACTTCCGTGAGAAAGTTATAAAGTATATAGGAACACCAACGTAAATAGACTCATGCATCAAAGATATATAGACTCATGATTGTATAAGACACCATATTTTGAAAACTATGTATTAAAAATGTTAGGCCTTCAAAATAGAGCCCGCGCGTCATGAAGTGAGGCTCTTGGCAATTTAAAATGTTGCATGATAAAAAAATACATAAACATAGGCTTTATGACAACATTTTGTTATAAGAATATTAGTATAGCAATTTTCACACACAAACAGCAGCGATAGCCTAGTGAGAACCGTTGGACTGCCACGCAGAGGTCTCGAGTTCAATCCCAAAGTGCGCATCTCTGACTTGTCGAAATTATGTGCTTATTAATTATTTATTTATTTGTATTAAACAGTTAATTATCAATCGCTTTAACGGTGAAGGAAAAACATCGTGAGGAAACCTGCATGTCCGAGAGTTCTCGAAGATATGTGCCGACCCGCACTGGGCCAGCGTGGTGGACTATGGCCTAACTCTTCTCACATTGAGAAGAGGCCCCTGCCCAGCAGTAGGACAGTTTAATACAGGTTTGATATCTATACTAATATTATAAAGCTGAAGAGTTTGTTTGTTTGTTTGTTTGCTTGAACGCGCTAATCTCTGGAACTACTGCTCCGATTTGAAAAGTTCTTTCAGTGTTAGATAGCCCATTTATCGAGGAAGGCTATAGGCTATATATCATCATGCTAAGATCAATAGGAGCGGAGCACCAATGAAGAATGTTTCAAAATCGGAGGATATTTTTTCCTTTTGAGAGCTTCCGCTGCGTGCGCTGCGTAAACAGTTAAAGTTTCGCAAAAATAATGTATGACAGAATTGTTCCCCTTTAAAAGTTCTAAAAAAAGTCCGCGACAGCATATGTCTATCGTTTATGGTTGGCTCACTATAACCATTTTTATGCTAACGAAATTTGTTCTAAAATAATGCATTATTTGCGAAGGTATTTTTATAATCATGGTATTAATCCTTATCTAAATAAATACGTTATTCATCACAAGTATTTAATTTAAAACAAAATTGCCCTTTACATCATTCGATTTCAATGAATATCTTAGGAGAAATCGCAGTTTTAAAATAACATCGCAGCAAAATAATTACCCATTACAGACATAGTACAAACGATGTTTCTCCTGGTTTATTCTGCGTGATTACTACTGGTTCGATTTGAAAAATTCTTTTAGTGTTGGATAGCCTATTTATCGAGGAAGGCTATAGGCTATATAACATCACGCTACGACCCACGGGGGCGGCGCAGTAACGATAAACGCGGGTGAAACCGCGGGAACATCTAGTTCCTATATATAATAACTAGATGTTCTCGCGGTTTCACCCGCGTTTATCGTTACTGCGATTAATATCATGTTTATAAAAATACCTTCGCAAATAAAGCATTATTTTAGAACAAATTTCGTTAGCATAAAAATGGTTATAGTGAGCTAACCTTAAAAGATAGACATATGCTGCCGCGGACTTTTTTTTAGAACTTTTAAAGGGAAACAATTCTGTCATACATTATTTTTGCGAAACTTTAACTGTTTACGCAGCGCACGCAGCGGGACCTCTCAAAAGGAAAAAATACTCTCCGATTTTGAAACATTCTTCATTGGTGCTCCGCTCCTATTGATCTTAGCGTGATGATATATAGCCTATAATCTTCCTCGGTAAATGGGCTAACTAACACTGAAAGAATTTTTCAAATCGGACCAGTAGTTTCTGAGATTAGCGCGTTCAAGCAAACAAACAAACAAACAATAGACTTGAAACAGTTCAATATTGGGAAACTAGACTTCATACTCCTCATAACGGAGCCTTATATAAAGTACTAACAAGTTTCAAGACGAGCAGAATGAGGACCTGCCCAGAGCATGTGTCTGTTCACGCCAAGAAAACGAGAGAGATTTGGTGCCGTGCTCTATGAATTCCTGGCTGTCATGAAAGTAATAAGAAATTGGAACAGGTGAGTTTGCGTGTTCTTGAGCAGTACTAGCGAATAATAAACATTTTAAATGTTTCGATCGTGTAGGTACTTGTTTCAAATAGGCTGCAAAAACATTTGCGAGTTATTGTATCCGATGTTTATAAATGCAAGGCACAATAACTCGTATTAGGTCGTGGAGCACTTCGAAAGAAACCCTTGGACCCTGTAATACTGACACGCAAAAAGCACAGGTAAGGTTTCAATAACTACAAGTGTGATATATATACCTCTTCGTTCCGCCCAGAGCGGTGAGAATATTTTGATGGAAATTAATCATAAATAATTTGGATCACAAACATTTTTATTATACTTTACAAGCATCGAACTGCCACAATAGCAGCGATAGTTCAGCGGGGAGACCAACAGACTGCAATACCGAGGGTCTCGGGTTCGAACCCACGTCGCGCACCTCTGACTTTCGGAAGTTATATGACTTTTCGAAATTATGTGCGTATTGATTGACAACTATCGCCTGCTCCGTGCCTCGGAGAGCACGTTAAGCCGTCGGTCCCGGCTGCCATGAACATCTATGGCAGTCGTTATTGAGAAGTCAGTGTCCTCTAATATCCTGACAATGGTCTAGCCTCAGGGTATTGTTAGCCTTCGGGTTGCGGAGTTCAGATGGCAGTTGCTCCGTGTAAAAACTGATATCCAGTCAAATCCGGTTAGAATAGAAAGCCGACTCCAAGTGACTTGGGAATAATAAAGGCCAAGGAGAAGAGAAGAATCGAACTCACGACCCGCAGTGGTGAGTAACTAATTAAACCAATCACTATCACTAGGTACATATTATAAAACAAAGTCCTCCACCGCGTCTGTCTGTCTGTCTGTTCGCGATTAACTCAAAAACTATTGAACGGCTTTTCATGCGGTTTTCACCAATAGACAGAGTAATTCATAAGGAAGTTGTAGGTGTATAATTTGTTTGAGTCGCTGATGTAGTTTCAGTTCCAGCGATCCATTCACCATACAAAGCAGCTAACTGGCATACCGTGCTGGTTTTAGTCGGTAGGCCCGAAGACTCGGGAGAACCCGACATAACCCTCTCGCCTTCCCTAGCCGCGAGAGGGTATGCATAAGGAGCATTTCACCAGATAAAAAGAGGTGTCTAATTTGTTAAGGTTTTGTATTACCCGTGCGAAGCCAGCTCTGGTCGCTGATACGTCAGAAATACAATCGGTATTTCCTTATTTAATTGTTTTCTTGACATTCCATCAATAACATGAGGAGTCTCGTGTCCCTTATCATATCTACAGACCCTTTACATAAATGTAAAACGCACCCACTTAATAAAGTGATACTTAATTAAACAAACACCTCTTCAGATAATGAAACAATGACTACCTAACATGTATGTAGGTACAATTACTAAACTACTAATTAATAGTCGTTCTAGAATTGATGGCGCAGGCGCCTGTATTCCAGCAAATGCTGCTGGGATAACGCGATGGTTCAAATGTTCACAAAGTGCTAATTGTCGGTTCGATTCCCAAACGTCACAAAAGATATAATATGTAAATAGTTATTTCGAGTTTGCGTAATCCTTCTACCTTTTGTTTCAATGTTTGTCATGTATATGTATATTCCGTGCTGGTATTAAGAGTTGCTTACCACATCAACCCATTTAGACTTTGTTTACTATGAAATCCCGTCACTTAGCCACTATCTATTAAACCGCTCGTCTTATTTTTATACCAAGTAGCATAGTTTTATAAACAGTAAAGATAACGGTACAATTTTTTTATGCCGTGAATCCGAAAATGAACTGCGTAGCTTATTTACTTATTTATAATAGTAGTATTGTCTTATGAATGTTACACATTGAAATGAAATTATTTAAAACAGATTTTATCTCGGTTTATTTTGATTACACATAGAATTAATTATATTTACTTACACTTTCTGGTTCGTTTCGTTTGTTTACCATCCATCATATTCACAAATAGCATTGCCAGGCATCCGGATAAAGCCGGACACCATTTTTGGTTACTTTTGCAGCCTTATTATTCTTATTAAACAGTGACAGGCCTATCCGGCTTGCTCAGGCTTTTTAAATTTGACCAATACATATATTTTTTTATGTATTAGCGGTCGCTTCGCCCGCCTAACCTTGTGTCACTAGCGCAAGGAAGCGGACTAGCGCTATCCTCCCCTTAAAATTTGTCATATAAATATAATAAAAAATTTTAAGACTAAAAATTAAGGGAGCCTTTTTATCCAAATATCCCGCTAAACTGGTTGGTCTGTTCTGATTTTCGGTTTAAATACCTGTTCCTATTCAAGAGGACACTAAGATTTATGTTCGTTTCGATGTCTCAGTGTGAAAGTAGGTATAAAGATCGCTAATGAAGTCTGTAGCATGTAAACAATAAATCAAACTGCCATAAAATCTGTTTTAAGTATTTCTATTTCATAACTAGTATTGATTACCTCTACAATATAGTATTATTAAAAATAATTACTTCCCGACAAAACAAATATTCAAAGTTGTCGACAGCAGCGGACAACCACAATTAAGATTTCAGCCATAAACATCCGGCCAGCTCTGGTAACAACATTACGTTTTACAATAGTAGGGCTACCACAAGGTTTAATTACAGAAAATAAAAATATTTATTTTTGTAATAAAAGGCTGGAAAATGGCAACATTAGTGTGTTAAATATATCAATGTTGCTATCTCAATTAATTATACTAAGCTTGGTGGGAGTGACAGGGTTGACAAATTATAACGACATAAACTTACAGCAATATACAGCGACGTGTCTGATGGGACACTCAATTATACTGAAGACGAAAGTAGTACTCTTGTAGTATCTTTAGTAGCGATTATTATCTAATGCCGAATGACGGACGAGACGACGCCAAACGCAAGAAGTACGTTCAGTTAGACAATAAAAGTGCTATTTTTGTATCGTCTGTATAGTTTTACTGATATGCTTAATTATAATATGACTAGCGGGGCGTACCTTTATCTTGTATGAAGCTAGCGTAGTCCGTGCTCTGGGACGTATCCTAATAAAAATTGGTAACTCTTTATTATTTTTCAACTAATCTTTGATGAATAATAATGTATTTGATATTTCAAGTAGATGTTTCCGCCACTGGCGAATGTTTTGACGATAGGAATGAGGCATTTATGCAATTTGACTTACTTTACTGTTACTTTTTATACAAGTAGTCGTTACCAATATTTATAGTATCATTAAATTCAAAAGTGATTTATGTTTAATGCGAGAATTTTATTAAAGGCTAGCGTAACATAAAAAAATAGTTTCATTGAAAGTTTTACGATGATGATGCATATACCTCGACTATAATATCTTCATCCTACTAATATTATAAATATAAAAGTTTATTAAGTTGTTTTGATGTTTTTTGCTCAATCAACAGATTTTGTTGTAGCTTGAAACACAAATAGACCATATCTTGAATTATCATAAATAATAGTTTTTATGTCTGTATGTATTCTCCGTGGAGTCACGCGAATAATACTGTGAAATAAATCTAGTTTATATTAAAAATAACGTAGACAAGTTTGCCGGTTTCACTGTGCAGTTTTGCACTTTTACTCTCGTGTATTGCAATGGCAATACTTTTAGACATGGTAGTAAGAACCCCTGAAAGAGAGGAATACTGTGGTAATACTTTCCACCATGTACCGCCTGTAAGTAAATTGCGACTTCGAGTCCTGCTACTGTCTTAAACATTATTGACTGAAGTTAATTTAAATACGTAAGTAAATATAATTATGTGAGGCAGCCCTAGCGTCGCGTCGACGCGTTGGTGTGTTATGCTTATGCCCTGTATAACAACACTCTTGTTACCGTATGTTACAACAGTATCAATACGATCGCTATCTTATCGCAAATGCGAGCGAAGGCACTCTGCTGGCCTTCTTACGTCATTACGTACTTGTAGGATAGATGTACCCAATAACTGCGACATCAACCACGTGAGGTCGCCCCTACTTACAATTTTGTGGTCTTTTCGTCGGAAATGTAATAATTCTAACCTGATATATTTTTTTAAATCGCCAATCTTGGAATCATAACTTTTGATATCAACTTTATTTAAAATAAACATACAACTAACAGACACAAAATACACATAAACTCAGAACAATCATATTATGTGGAATACACAAATATTTTTCTCGTGGGAGATTAAACATGATACACCGCGCAGCGGTAGTGACCAGGTGTTGTGATCGATGGCGATCGTAAAATCCATACTAATATTATAAAGCTGAGGAGTTTGTTTGTTTGAACGCGCTAATCTCAGGAACTACTGGTCCGATTTGAAAAATTATTTTATTGTTGGATAGCCTATTTATCGAGGAAGTCTATAGGCTATATAACATCACGCTACGACCCACGAGAGCGGCGTAGTCTAGTATCTGATATTTTTTATATACAGTGCTGAACTATACATTTTCCAGGTGTCATAGAACTCTGCTGCAAAACAGTTCGATGGTAGAAATATTTTCTTATTGGACTGGCCAAGAAGCATACAGCTCACTTGATCATCAATGACCCTAGAAAATAAATTGAAGGTGAATTAAAAGGCTAAGGATGTAAGAAGTGATTTTGTGAGCCTTCAGCAGTCTTACCAATAGAGTAAAACGCCTGTATAGGACTCCTCCCAAACTGCTTTTGCTTAAGAAGATGGTACCGGACTAGCCGACTCAATTAAGTAATCATTTTTGTTGTTCGTCCACTTTTTTTAAGGGCCATGACGTTCCCTCAGTGACCTCACTCCAGAAGTTCTAACATGATAACCCCAAAACACATATTTGTCTGTTCCAATTACCTAACCCTATGATTGTCTTAACTTTGCAACTGCTCTAATAATTTTAGCAGACACTCATTGCCATTTATATCGCCTTTTAGCTAAGATAGCTTAATATAAATATGATTTACGCTCAGTTTGCGAGCCATAATTCATCGAAACAGTTTAGTGTGCCATAAAGGCATAGTAATAACATTTACCTGTTGACTCGATTTATGAACGTAACTTTCCAGAACAGAACTAGTGGATTCAATAGATAGGGACTGGTTACGTAATGCGCCTATTTTTACCTAATTACGTATGATCAATCTTCTTACGCGATGTAGGTAACATAAAAAGTATTATCGACTAGATTGTGACCGCAGTTTCGCTTGCGTAAGTGTAGGATTTTTTTTTTTAGCTCTCGGAGACAGAGCCTATTCTATTCTGAAATAATGGGGCAGTTGTCCCATTGAAGGGGTAGCTGTTCCTCCTACTCTACGTCTACATTTTACATGCGCCCTGGAAGGGCTATTATTGTTTTGCGTATACCTATTCACGCTCTCATTCCTATCCTCTAGTACCATACCAGTTCTCGCATGTATACCTCTCGTACTTTCATTCTATTCCTTTCATACTTGGGGTTGTAAATGTAGGTTAGGTTAGATTAGTAACATTACCCTATGACCTTTTATGTTCCTTGACAGCGTGTATGCAAAATCTCATGATGATAAGTTTAGGCGTAAAAGCGTTACAAAAAAAAAACACTCACATTAACATTAAATATTTGTAAGAATTATAACATATTCGATGTATTTTGTATGTCCAAGTGATTCGAATGATGGTTTTGAATGTATGGTTTATAATGAAATCGTCTAAAATATTATGTGACTATATTACCAAATTCACAGCAATTACACGGACTATTGACAACGTCTTACTCAGTTGAATGCTAGTTCTTCACTGCTGAGCGATCTTTCGCCAAGAGACGAGTTACTTTTTCCCTTCCACAATAACCCCACTATTTAAAAGTGATGGTTGGCTGTGTTGCCAGTTGGGTAAATAAAAACTCCCGAACAGAATTATTAACAAAAATAAGAAATCATGACAGGTTATTCAATTTTATTTGCGTTACATACAGCTCTATTTCTGAGGCACCAGTACAAGAAGCTAAAATGTAAAAACACGATCGGTCACAAAGCGACAGCATACTTTTAAAATGGTTCATTCCATCCTCATATGAATAGCTTTGTTTCGCCGAGGGCTTTAGGTTACCTTCCTGAGGCTACAATAACCTCTTACTACAGAAAAGTCGTATGCATGTTTGCCAACCTAGCTTTTTATCGGTTATAGTGGCGTTACCAGGCTGCTATAGTACCTAACTGGCAAACCTGGACTTCGAATAAAATTATAAAAAATATAAATAATACCTGTAAACTAAACACTGCTATTGGTTACATAACTGCATAAATAACTTATGACATCCAACTCTCCTTTCATACCCAACCCGATATTATTCCATATAAGAACTAAAGCAGATGTGTATCATCGTCGGCGCCGGCGCACGTTTTACGCGCACGCGCAGAGATAATCGCTGATTGATATATCAAAGGCGGTGCTTGTATAAACCGCACCGCGATCCTTCACAATATTATAACAGTTATAATGCGACAGACACGTTTTGATCTCACGTGTTGAAATGAAATATTAATACATTACACGAGTAGCTACAACAGAATGAAAATAAATAGTGAGTGGTTAAGTGCAGATTGTTCTGTGATCTCAAGTGGGTATCAACAAGGTGTGACGTCACTACTTGTAAAACAAATGAGTTTACGATTATTTTCTTTTCCTTCTACTTGTCTTTGACTTTTTATATAGGTATAAACTATCTGGACTTGCGACTACGCCCGCGAGGAATTTGTCCATGGTTTTTTGTGTTGTTGCTCACCCCATGGTATCATCGATATTGATACCATTCATATATCATGTAAATCTACGCTAATATTATAAAGCTGAAGAGTTTGTTTGTTTGAACGCGCTAATCTCAGGAACTATTGGTCCGAATTGAAAAATTCTTTTAGTGTTGGATAGCTAATTTATCGAAGAAGGCTATAGGCTATATAACATCACCCGCGGTAACATTATGCAAAGTGCTGCGAAGTCATAAAATCAAAAAGGAAAAGGCAACTACCTTATCGTAGATAACAATTTCTTTCCTTAAAAAGCCAACTGCCGCACTCGGAATAATTGCTGCGTCGCGGGGGACTTTATAAACATTCAAACAACGGCCACAAAGATCATCTAGACTTGGAACAACCATTCGTGGCTCACACAATTTTTCGTTCCGGGGGGGATTCGAACCCACAGTACTCGGCGCATTGGCAGTGGCGACGATTAAATCACTACGCTATCCGTGTAGTCGTACCAGGTAACACCTGTATGTCTGTCTGTACAGCCGGGTAGTTATAACGACAATAAAATAGAAATCAGCACATAAAGATAGTGGTGGCATAATTATGTTTAACATAAACGATTACGATCTACAGAGAGCACACGGGCTCAGCATCATACCAACTGATTCACTCTCACGCGCTATCTGTGCACTTACTTATGGTAATGTCTTAAGATCTTAACTGTACTGGGTAACATAACATTATGGAAATATGTACAATATACACAGACATACGTCTGAATGTCCCCAAAGGGCAGAGCAGAGGAGTTTTAAACTTAGGTACAATTTGTAATAGTGGTAAAACCTATTATCGCTTACCGTTGCATTTACAGACTCCGCACTGCTATTGAGAGTTTTCTATAAAAAGTTCACAATAAGCATTTGATCTAAGCGTTAATTGAACCTAGGACAATTGCGCGCAAAAATAAGTTTGACAGCATGAATGGCGTAACGGACAAGCTGTCGAAGTATGGGCCATAATTTGGTTATTTGTTATTAATATACTATTAAAACCACGTGAAAATAAGTACTTCCTTTATCGTTTCTGTGTTACCTATTCATGAGCCTTGCCCGTTGGTTGCTCACGCTTCAGCAAAAAACACGTGAGCTGGTATGGTATGGCCTCCGTCTTTCTCTTCGTCTTCCGTCAAAAATTCTAGATACTTACATCCCGGACAATAAAGACACAATCTAAGCCACAAACGTCATTCAACTTTATACATTTAGATTCTCCACAGTTTGTAAAAGTGAGTGGTCAAAGCCGCCATTTATTTTATTGTGAGAGTCACCTCCGTAATCGCCTTGGCTGACTTGGCTCCGAAACTATTCATAATAAAAAACAGTATAACAAATATTGTTTGCCATTTTTAACCTATCAATCACTTTAAAACGTGCACGACTGTTATCCAATATTTTATTGTGACTACGATATCTTACTGGTACCGTGGAAACTTACGACCGATCTTTAGTACACAATTTCGTTTGCCGAATCAGGCAAAGTTAGTAAGGAAATGTTTAACACGTTCCCTGTCCGATGAACCACATATGGTACATAACAATTGATTTTCTATTGTGTCTATCACGGGACTGTGAATGGGTTAATAGCAGCGCGATGTTTGCAAATGTGCCCTGTTGTCCATTATAGGCTTGCCGCCTACACAGGGCACAGTTCTAGACTTCTTATTTCAACTAATAATTTCATGACACAATAGAGGATAACGAAGTGTCGTTCGGCCCCAAAATCGAAGCCGAGGCCGATATCTATTTATTATAAGCAATTTGCGATTTAGACTGTTTTGTTTTTAAAACTATTTTGTGAGAAGCATTCATGTATTATTAAATACTTAAGTTTGTAAATAATTATATGGCGTTTCATTCACATCCTTTCTTGTAACAAATTTTGTGACTGCGGGCCAAATAAAAAACCACATACGTTTTACACTATCCTATATTCCTATAATATTTACAAAGTTATAAGAATCACAACAAAATAACTTATTAATAAATAAATATTTATTTATTTATCGACTGCTAAGACCTCGTAACGGAAAATAAAGCTTACATTCCAAATGAATGAATAATTAAGAAACATCCAACATTGGACGATTTGTTGGCTCCTGAGGTAATATGGAATAGGCCTGCACGGATGGCGTAGTTCCACTTAGTCTCGCCGAGTATTGTGAGTTCGAATCCTACACGGGACAAAAACTTGTGTAATAGTTGTTCTGAATCTAGATGTAGGTACTTTGTGCCCGTTGTTTGAATGTTTGTAGAAGATAAAGACAAATCCCGCGACAATTGTTGCGGGATTTGTCTTTTTTAAGATAAAGATAAAGTTATAGTCCCAGTAGTGTTCTCTACCGTTGCGCCAGCGAGGCAGACTAATGGAAATTACCAATCACATACGTGATTGTGTTGTGTGTGGTGTGGTATAATACTATCCGATAAGGAATTCGATCAGATACACGCACTGCTTTGGTTAAACACCTGTTTCCTTTAATTAACATATCGTGAACTAAACTTGGCGACAATGACAATGATTCTACTTACGTGCAACGCATTCCTCCATTCCAATCGTAGTTGTATTACATTGCTAGGGTGTCTATTCATACATTTTAGATAAATAAATAATGCTGCAAAGTTCCAAACTCCGAGCTGCTACTAAGAATTTTTGGTAATATAATTGAGAATCGTACCATTGACAATTATCGCCTGCTCCGTGCCTCAGAGAGCATGTTAAGCCGTCGGTCCCAGCTGCCATGAACATCTATGGCAGTCGTTATTGGGAAAGTCAGAGTCCTATAATATCCTGACACTGGTCTAGCCTTAGGGTATCGTTAGCCTTCGGGTTGCGGAGGTCAGGTGGCAGCCGCTCCGTGTAAAAACTGACATCCAGTCAAATCTGGTTAGACTAGAAAAGCCGACCCCAAGTGACTTGGGAATAATAAAGGCTAGGGAGAAGAAGAATTATTATTATTGAGAATCGTACTTATGACTTCATTTGTTTGTTTGTTACGCTTTCACGCCTTAACTATTTAACCGATCATCATGAAATTTCGCATACACTTTGTTATGGGAACAGAAAAGGACAGAAGATACCCTTCATCTACAAAAAAGTACTGTTACGAATCTAACCTACATTTACACAAGCAAAGCAGCGTGCAAAACCTAGTATCTAATAAGTGCGACTGAGAGTATGTTTCCGAGAGATGGGCAATTTACGTAATCTTACCTTAACATAACATTTGCGAAGTTGTGGGCAAAATATATTATTCCTTAGTTATGTATTTAACGGAACCTATCTATTTTTGCGTGCCTAGTTTGGGGTCAATGCTGCATTGTATTTTGAATTATCTGTTTAAATAAATAACTAATATAAACCATAAAATAAGTTTACTTTCTTATCGATAATCAATTTTCTAACGATAACTTTTACCACTCGAAACTAAATCGAGTACTCGACAGGGATCGGAACCGTGGCCCAACTTTCTATCCGTTGGATAACGCGCCGGGTTATGATTTATAAGTAATGATCTTCGCTCAAATCAGGTATTACAGCAATATAGTTCCCTTCTCTTTGATACATATCTTTCAAAATAAGTGCAACAAAATTGTGGGCCTCTCTCCGACTTTAATAGAAAAGTGCACGCGATATAATCGAGTTTTGCGCTAATATCACTCTAAGGCGCGTCGCCCACTGGTAAGTCGAGGCACGGTCGAGGCGTGGCGTTGATCTAGAGTCGAGGCCAAGGCGGCTGTGCTTCCTTCACACTTTTTACTTAAACTTAAGAGAAACAAAATGACAAAATGGCGGTGGAGTCGCGGCGCGGTCGGGCACATCTCCCCCGCCGCGCCGCCGCCCCGCCTTCGCCTCGACTCCACCTCGCCTGTGACGCGACTCTAGTGTCTGAGCGCACTGCCATTTATTCCTGAAGGAAACAGAAGCGGCGCGGCGCGCCGCTCGTGCGCCCGCACTTCGACGCCACCTCGACTCCAGCTCGTGCGGGCGAAGGGCCTTAGTACCTAGGTACTGATTATCTCGTTGGTCCCGTAGCATATAAACACGGCCGATTGTGAGGACTACGATGTGTTGTCCGTGTTGGACACCCATTTGTTCACATATTATGTTGTACTAGTGGTCGCCTAGTGCTCGAAGTTCGACCAAAGCTTGCGTGTAAGATATTGGTATGTCATTATATATTGATATATGTAACCATAGTTACGCGCTTTGACTGCGTGTGTCAAATGCATGATTGTGTGCGTGTAGTGTTTTTTAAATTTCTAATGCATATTTTATATAAATATTAGGATTCGCCGCTCCTTCTTGATATAAACTTTAACTGTGCCAAATTTCATACTCCTCCGTCCGCGTAATTTTCGTAAAAAGGGGTACAAAGTTTTTGCTTCATGTATTAATATTTATATAGATAACGCATTGATTCGAAGTAGGTTAGAGACTAGTGTTATAATCTAGAACCCTCATGAAACTAAATATAGTTTGATAGTGGAGAAAATGCAAAATAAATTCACTCGGTACCTTTACTTAGAACAGTATGGCGTGTATCCCTTCTATTCACTTACGTATCCAATCCTCTTTGTTTTGGATGTTTGGATACTATGAGTTGGATGTAAGGCGAAACTTAGCCTTGGCTAAATATATATTCTTAGAATGAGGTTTCGCATCGTTTAAATATTTATGTTCTTTGGCGGAATTTGGGAAGGTGCCACTGGATTATCTTAGCTATCTTTAGTACAGTATTGTTATTTTATTGTTCTTTGTTGCTGTATTAGGTCTGTAACCTATAATAACAATGTGTGCTGGATAAATAAATAAATTAAATAAAAGAAATAGAAATCTCAATAGCAGCACGGAGTTAGGAAGTTGGCGGTGTTAGACACCCCTTGGAAAACACGTAAAGCAGCGTTGGTCCTGCGCCTGATCTCTCTCTGATCGTGTTGGATTACCGTCCCATCGGATCATGAGAGTTAGGGAACAGAGAGTACATATCTACTGCACAGACGGCGTGACCGAAATTCGGTCTGAAGAACATTCAATATAAGAACTCAAATGGACGTAACATTCATAAAGCTATACCTAGATATTATAACGAACACAATTTCACTACTGTATAATCATGATTCCAATTTGTTGTTCAGCCATAAAGCTTAAGTTATTATGTATTGAGGTTATCAAACTGCAAACAATTGCCTACAAATAGGGCACAGATTATTTCTTACTGTGCTGACCACGGAATAGCGAGACAAATCCGATAGAAATGCTACCACATTTTGTTAGCACAAGATCAATTTCGCCAAAAGCATTTTACAAGTGAACTGGATTGAAATTAAACAATTCCAAATTTTTTATAATATGTATTTCAGTGATAGATATTGAGGCGCTCATAGCCAGTTGCACTCACTGATCGGTAAACGATTAGCGAGGTTAAGCAACGTTGGGTGCGGTCAGTCTATAGATGGGTGACCGCTTGGTGGTATTTCATCTGAGCGTCTCCGTGCTTCGGAGGGCACGTAAAAAGTCGGTCCCGGTTGTTGTCAAATTGACAGCAGTCGTCATGTTAGAGGCCTACGGGCGGCTTGAACACCTCTTGACAACAGGTTGGCCACTAACCACACGAAAAGAAAAAGAAAGTGATATATCCCAAATTACAATATGTTTTAATTTGTTCATTTGTACTAGGATGCCAGTGACCTAAACGATGCTTTTTCAAAGTCAAAGTCAAAAATCATTTATTCATTTAGGTCACAAAGTAACGCTTATGAACGTCAAAGTATATAGGTTAGTGAGTTTACTAAGTTACTGAAGCTAAATTTAGGTTAGTTGCTAGGTTCAGGCAAAGGGTAGAGCCTATGAGATTTTATTACTGTCTTAATATGGTCAACCTGCAGTAAGTGCATCTTCAGTAAGTATTAACCTATTATCGCAGAGGTTTACAAACAAAAGACACAAAGAATACTCAAACTCGGAACAACAGTTTACGAATGACATGTTTTATCACATGTGTGGATCAATTCTACAACAGTCGTCTGACAGCGGTGATGCGACTACTTAATCGTCATCCGTACAGTGTGTGCTTGACTCCGAACCCAATACATGCCCCTCTTACTTATTGAAGTTCTATGCGTATTAAATACTTAATTGTCAATGATTTGTCATTTGCTTACATGGTAAAGACGAACATTATGAAGAGTACCTACTCGTTTAAAATTCACCATCATTTTCTCGGAGATGTAGGAAGTCTTCCAACCCGTACAGCACTATCGTGATGGACTATGGCGTAGCCATTCCCATACTCCGCAGAAGCACCTTGCTTAGCAGTGGAACAGCTTATAAACATGTTCCAATTCCGTCGGTACCTTGAATGCAGTTCATCTAGACAGCTCTCTGGTACACAAACGCCGCATCTATCCTCTTAGCTTTTTGCCTTCACAGACAGAGCTACTTATTTCTTAGTACTTGCTCTCTTGGCAAGTTACGATCACAGTTCCGCTCTCGATTCGATTGTTACCTCCAGTCGTGGTCTAATTAGTGACTTAATGAAGACAGTTGCTGCTAATACTTAACGGTTTTTGTTATGATTTTATCATTAAATGCTCGTTGACGTCGTGTTTTGGTTCCGCTTATGGTTCTGTACTGTCAAAACAACATGGAAATAGCCTTAATTGCTAAAGCTTCTTTTGCAGTTATGGCTCTTATACACAAGCCGGATAACATGCGCAAGTAGAGGCAACAGCGCGAGTTGTTTGCATTGTATAAAGTACTAACTTGCTTAATTCTGAAATCTATGTAAGTCGCATGTAGTCCGCGGTAGCAACATATCTTATTTACCATATTATAAAAGAACTTTTAAAACCGTATTGTAAAATAAAAACTACGTATTTCGACATGACGCTCTCTCTTTATGTTGTCCAACGCACAGTCATGCTCCTTACGAAAGGCAGTTGGGCCTTTCGTTATGTGTACGCTTACGACCACCATAGCAGTTAGAAATATGGTTAATTAAACTTTAAAACCATCAATCACCCTCTTACTTTTGAAAGGTAGAGAAAATTAACCTAAAAGTAGGTCCGCCGTTATCAAAGATATTATAACTGCGATAGATACGCAATACCTTTGAAAGTAGGTCCCCGCAGAGCGACAACATCATAATCGTTCAATTCGGTTCCATAATATAACCGTCTAAGCATTCCTTCCTTTTGTTACGAAATCGGAACAAGTACGATTCGTCTCTACACAATTATAATAACAATTATCTTCCGCAACTCGATTATTTCGCAACCGATGGAATATTTTGTCATCGATTCTCGATTTACAATTACTTGATATAATCGAGTCGATGATAATTTTATAGTTGCGTAGGATTATGTAAAGTCGTTTTATTGTAAACGGCTGTAAGAATTTACAAGTTGAATTATTTAGATGTTATATCTAACGATGTGTTACGAAATGAACCTGTAGCAGTTTTAAAACAATCTACAATTCAATCACGGTTATTAAGTGGATATTCTTATTTGTAAAACGTTTACTTTTACACAATTAAACAAATCGGAATGCTGCCGAAACCAAATCATAGTTACATCCTGTTCAATTGTTGTTGTGTCGAAAACGCGTACTCTAAGTCGCAATCTAAAAGCAATTTATTTGGCAACGATAATATCTTTTATACTTTCGCGTTGGATTTACGTAATAAAATATTAGGCAGATATATACTACTTATATCCACATTTTCCACAGGGTAACATTCATTAAATTTCAATTCCAATCGTAAGGTGATTCAATTTCTGGGCTAGGCAGTGTTAAGACGAAGGGGGTCGGTTATACATGAATACGAGGTCAACAATTTAAAAATAACTACTGCAATATTTCAGAGAAATAGTTGACAAATACGTAATATGAATGAATGGGAATTAACACTATCATACTAGGTACCTATATATGTAATCGGCTCTAGCGACGGATGACCATTTCAGAAAAATTTTCGCTTGCACATGTTGACCAGTTGAGTTTATATCGCCTTAGAATCAGTAAACAAATGTAAAGTGTAAAAAAACTCAAACAACGAAAGGGGCGTGTCACGGGTACGGGTACCAAGTGTTGGCCTGCTATGTGATTTTAACCTTAGGAGTGGTCATCCGTCGCTGGAGTCGATAGTACATACGTACCCTCTAAGAAAGCTTGATGTTTCTGCCATGTTGCAATGGCCGTGGTCACAAGCATACAGACTTTTCAAAAAGCAAAGTAAATACATAGTATGATCGCTTTCATACCCATAATGTATTACATAAAGGTACTTTTTGAAAACAATGCATAGAAAATGATTTCATGAAGTCTTTTAATAATAATTCTATTATTTAGATAATTTTATTTTAGAGTTTTCGCTACGCAAACTTCGGAGATTAGGAGAAGGAAGAGTATTTTTACGTCACTCTACAAACGATAAAATTTCAATAGAAAATATATATTTACTTTTCTAGCAGAGATATTTAAGTAACAATACATTTTTGCAATAACAATAATTTGCAATAAGACTTTCAATCGTCTCAAATACGTCAAATTTATTTTAAATTTGACGTATTTGAGTAACTTTATAAGTAACTTATTAGTAAAAATAATTTTAAGTTTTTAAACCTATGTTTTATCCGGTTATTTTGGATTTTAAATGGTAATATATTAATGAGTCGAATAATATAAAACCTATTAAGTAACATATTAATAATTAGGTACCCAATGCTTTTGAGGTACTGACAAGCGTTATCCTTAAACCATTAAATAAATAAAAATCCAAAGTGATAAATATCATCGACCAATCAAAAGCAGTCTATGAATTAATGTAGGTAGTATTGAGTAGTAGAGCCTCGCTGATTTCAGCACGAATGTGCCGGCTCGACCGGGGAAGGACTACCCTCTCACAGAATATCGACGTGAAATAGCAGTACTGTTGTGTTTTGTTCGGTGAGTGAGAGTGCCGGAGGCCCAATCACTCCCTTTCCCCCTTCCCGCTCCCTCTCCATCCCATTTCCTTTCCTAAAGGGTCGGCAACGCGCAAGTGATACCTCTGGTGTTGCAGATGTCCATAGGCTACGGTGACCACTTACCATCAGGTGGGCCGTATGCTTGTTTGCCAATTTAGTATTAAAAAAAACAATTAATGTAGGTAACTATAGTCGGGTATATCGGTATTAATACAAATAGTAGTATTATTTGTATGCTAGAATCTAGCACGGTGGGTCGTTTCGCATTGCTAACGCCTTTAGTATCAAGCAAAATATCGACACAGCTGTGGTAAACCTTTGGCATAGATTAGCCGCTGCCGACTTTTTCAATTCGTCCGCATAAATACGTTTGCTTGTAATAGCTAATAGCAGATTTCTTGAAAACTGTGGTAGTTAGAGATAACGTTTTGAATGTATAGGCAAAAAACTTTTCCGAAAATATCACATCGCAAATAATTTTTCGAAAATTTTCATTTGGCAAAAAAGCATTTGTCAAAACAACTTATCGAAATTTTTCAGTTAGCAAATCCTTTTTTTGCAAGTAATTGGTTAACAAATAATTACTTGATCATGTTTCATTTTAGCATAACACAATCCTCCCAAAAAAAATGTCATATGTGTCTTCTGGCCCGAGACCCACCCTGCGTTCGGACCACAGCATAGCTCAACGGAGTTCCTATTTCTGGGTGGTTATAAAAAAAATAAACACGAAGGCTAAGGCTACGTGGTTATTTTTTTAACCTATCCGAATCGGATTGCTCTGAATAATATTTGCCAAATTAAAACGTTTGCTTAATAAAACATGACAAAGTAAAATAATGTCAAATGATAAATTTAATTGGACCAAGTAAATAAAATACGAAATGAAAATTTTGTAAATGAAACTAGGGCGAGAAATTTTTTGGGAAGTAAAATTTGGCCTAACGTATTTTAGCTCAAAGGGCAGTACACCTAACGTTTTTAATGTGTCACGCCTTAACTACTCTACGAATTATCATGAAATTTCGCATACACATTGTCAGGGGAACACTCATTGAATAATACCCTTGACACTACCGGTAGTGTCAGTAGGTCGGTAAAGTTTTTATATTGCCTGTCACTTTTACTTAAACTTCTGTCAATTGTAATTATTTTAGATTTCTCGCTTGGCAAATTCGGTAATTTTTATCATTGTCATTAGTCGAAAACCAAGCAATATATATATCACTATCACCATAAATTATAAAACAAAGGTTTTTGAGTTTATCGCAAACAGACTGTCTAACTTGTCTGTCTGTTTGTGATAAACTCAAAAACTACCGAAGGGATTTTCATGCGGTTTCACTAATAGATAGAATGAATAATGTGGAAGGTTTAGGTGTATAATTTGTTAAGATTTTGTCCCACCCGTGCGAAGCCTGGGCGGATCGCTAGTAACTAAAATAATCCTAACTAATATTATAAAAGCGAAAATGTTTTTTATTGTTTGTTTGTTTGTTACCTTTTCACACCTAAACCACTGAACCGATCATCCTGAAATTTTGCATATACGTTGTTAGGTGTACAGAAACGGACATAGATTACCTTTCATCCCGAAAAAAATTACTGTTCCCGAGGAAAGCAATAATAACGTTCTTATGATAATAGATAGCGCCACATGTCTTGCGGATCATGATTGAGTTATATTATTACAAGCAGAGTACAACCCGAATTGATTGTCAAATTCTAAATTGCAAAAGGTAGTTGAATATAAAAATGAATGAAGCGTCGGTAGCCTAATGGATAAAGCATTGGACTTGTGATTGGGAGGTCGCGGGTTCGAACCCCATCCATTGCACTACTGATGTGAACTCACTCCTACTAACACAAGTATTCTAGCTTAGCTGGAGGACTTAAGGCGAGGATTTCCGAGCGCTCAAAGGTTTTGGGGCCCCCCGCTTCACCGGTCCGCGCGTACGCCGACGTCCATAATTACGATGAGTCGGGCGCTATGCTACTCGCGAGTGCCGATGACGTAGGTAGGGTGGTGGCACCAATTATCGGCCGTGTCAACTTTTTTTGAACTTTGACTGCTTGTAATTTTTACGTTAATAGCTTAATTTGCTTTCTTGCAATGCCTTTAGTGCATTCTTCATAGGCATGATAGTGATAGATAATACGATAATAATATTATTAAGTGTCCATGAAAACTACGTAAATATAACAATCAAACCGTATTCCATGTTTGGTAATAGTGTGGTAATAATCAATAGGATTATTGAATACTAGCTTCTGCCCGCGACTTCGTCCGCGTGGAATAGTTACTTTGGGCTGACGCTGACTTTAACCCGCGACTTCGTTATACTTAGTTAGCTGCGATGTTATTTTAAAACTGCGATATCTCCTAAGATATTCATTGAAATCGAATGAAGTAAAGGGCAATTTTGTTTTAAATTAAATACTTGTGATGAATAACGTATTTATTTGGATAAGGATTAATATCATGTTTATAAGAACACCTTCGCAAATAATGCATTATTTTAGAACAAATTTGGTTAGCATAAAAAAGGTTATAGTGAGCCAACCTTAAAAGATAGACATATGCTGTCGCGGACTTTGTTTTAGAACTTTTAAAGGGGAACAATTCTATCATACATGTTTTTTGCGAAACTGAGAGTTTGAGAGCTGAAGAAGAACTTTGAGAGCTGAAGAGTTTATTTGTTTGTTTGTTTGTTTGCTTGAACGCGCTAATCTCAGGAAGTACTGGTCCGATTTGAAAAATTCTTTCAGTGTTAGATAGCCCATTTATCGAGGAAGGCTATATATCATCACGCTAAGATCAATAGGAGCGGAGCACCAATGAAGAATGTTTCAAAATCGGAGGGTTTTTTTTCCTTTTGAGAGCTTCCGCTACGTGCGCTGGGTAAACAGTTAAAGTTTCGTAAAAATCATGTACGACAGAATTGTTCCCCTTTAAAAGTTCTAAAAAAAAGCCCATGACAACATATGTCTATCTTTTAAGGTTGGCTCACTATAACCTTTTTTATGCTAACTAAATTTGTTCTAAAATAATGCATTATTTGCGAAGGTATTATAATAATAATAATAATATATTCTACCATATACACACAACATCATCTAGCCCAAACTAAGCAGAGCTTGTACTATGGGTACTAGACAATGGATAAACATACATATATACTTTTTTTTTGTAAATACATACATATTATACATAGAAACCCAGACCAAGACAAACACCCATGTTCATGCACACAAATGTTTGACTTGTTCGGGAATCGAACCCGCGACCTCATGCAAAACAAAACATATAGTAATCCTTATCCAAATAAATACGTTATTCATCACAAGTATTTAATTTAAAACAAAATTGCCCTTTACATCATTCGATTTCAATGAATATCTTAGTAGATATAGCAGTTTTAAAATAACGTCGCAGCAAAATAATTACCCATTACAGACATACAAACCATGTTTCTCCTGGTTTATTTTGCGTGATTTTAAATTAGCACTGTAGGTATATTTATAAAATGTTGTTCAATGGTTCTTATGTGGTTCGTGGATTTAACAAAGAAAGATTCAGCTCCTTTAAAATTGTATTATAGGTGCCTACGACCCACTCTCTCTCTTATGTGACGCAGACGAAGTTGCGCGGGTCAGCTATCTATACTAATATTATAAAGCTGAAGAGTTTGTTTGTTTGTTTGTTGGTTTGAACGCGCTAATCTGATAATAGCCTATTTATCGAGGAAGGCTATAGGCTATATAACATCACGCTACGACCCACGGGGGTGGCGCAGTAACGATAAACGCGGGTGTAACCGCGGGAACATCTAGTACCAAATAACATTACAACTCACGAGGGTGGTGCAGTAAACATAAATACCACAACGCGCAGGTATAACTGCGGATAATATTTGAATTTATTTAGGTAGGCAGGTACCTACCTATAAAATTCGCTCGTATTGCTTTTAGGCACATCTCACATTTTTATGCCCGTATTCCTACCTAATATAATAATAATGCTATAAAATAATGATTCAAGTCCTATACAAATATGATAGGTAGTGTTTAGTAATTTTCAAATAATAGGTAGGCAACCTACCTTTTACATTTGTTTAGCCTACGTAAGGCTAAAGATGACTACCTTGATTTTATTGCCCATTTCTACACTCGTCATCTACAAATCAATAATGGACTTGCACTGGTAAGTGGTACCTAACTATGCTGTTGTTATCAAGGCCGTTATCTCGTCCAATAATCAAAACTATGCTAATTATATACACTCTTATTATTAAGAATTTATAATACCTATTTACAAACTAAACCTAGATATAATATATTTATCAATAAGTGATGACATTCGTAACTGACGATAAAATTATTTGTAATTCTGCGGTGCGCTCTGCAAACAAGCGATACGTCCTGTCCCCATTACATCCCGCTTGGGAGTGCAACGCTAGAGAGAGCGCGGCGGCTATTAGGAAATCACATATTTTCGGTATTATATTTTTGTATATTATATAATGCATATTGTGATGCCCGACAAATAACCGTTTTTACATGACCTTTCTTTTGGTATATTTTTGAAAATTCAATTCCCAATATAACTCAAATAAAACACGAAAAATGCTTAAATCAGACCTATATTCACGATTTTTTTCGATCGTATAAAATGTCAGTAATCGTGTTTCGAATGCCCGACAAATTAAGATCTAATGCTGTAAAATAACATATATTTTTTTCAGAATTTAAATCTATGTTGTTTACATATAAAACGCGTTTAAGCACGCTAGATAACACTGTACTTTGGGAAATCCTCGCCTTAACAAGAATACTAATTATTAATATTAGTATTTTGAAACTCAAAATATTCTAATAATATTCTATCACATACACACAACACCGTCTAGCCCAAACTGAGCAGAGCTTGTACTATGGGTACTAGACAATGGATAAACATACTTATATACTTTTTTTTTTGTAAAGACATACATATTATACATAGAAACACCCAGACCAAGACAAACATCCATGTTCATGCACACAAATGTTTGACTTGTGCGGGAATCGAACCCGCGACCTCAGGCGTGGCAGTCGGTTACACTAACCACTACGCCATCGAGGCTAGTTAGTGTTAGTTATTTAAAAAAATATATATATATATTTTTATATTCTGCAAGTAGTACTTTCATATTTTTATACTAATCATACCCTGTTTCTGCCAATTTGTGTGTTATATTTAATAACAAAAAATATTTGCAATGAAAGTAGCAAAACATTTCCTATATTAAATTTCAAATTAATAGTCATTAGTAGTTGCTGAGAAAAGCAGCTGCGACAGGTAGACAGTCGCACCATAAAGATTTAATTTTATAATTTTATTTATATTTTTAATTTTAACAAAATGTCGATTACCAGTCGTTTCCTCGTCGGCAGTAGGACATTCCGTTAAATCAAGTCGTCACGTATGCTATGACCAAAACGTGTTGACGATCCCTGGCCTAAAGAATGCGTGGATAACCGAGTTAGTGCCGATTGCGAACATAGCCAATTTACATACCAAACAACCCTCTCTTTCGCACTTGTCATATTAAAACGAAAGAAAATAAGATAGAGCGCTTCAGACTTGGACAAATACGGGATATTATGGGTAATATCGATCATATCCGTAAATTAAGTTGACGGTTTATTTCCTAATATGTGTAGGTGTGTCAAATATTAAATCTTTCTACGCTTAAATGTGTAATTCAAATGATTCTCACATCTCTGACGTAGTTTGCGATGGATCCGCTTCCACGCTTCAACTACTACTCTTTTACAGTAGCTTCCCCATACACATAATTAATACGTCGAGCTGTTTCAGTAGCCCTGATACCACAGTGGAATTCGTATTCTTAAAAAACGCAATTTTTTAAGTTTCATTTTGTGAACAGAACGGTGTCAAAGGAAATCAAATGGCGTGAAAACAAATTTAAGGAATCACTAAATACAAAACTCATATAAGCCTAAATTTGAAATAAATTTGTATTTGGAATTCCTAATCAAACGCCAGATATTTGGGATCAAAGTGACTTTGAATTACCTAGCCAATATAAAAAAATAACAAAATGAACATTTTTTCCTAGTTATGTTTTAATTTTATTTTACAATTTTAGGAAAACTTACAGCTAAATTAGTATCATAGACAGATTTGATACGAAAAAAGAAGGCCATCCTAAACCAAACCACAATTTAGTAAAGGAATAAGCTGTAACCAAAATTTAACAAGATCCTTTCTTCGTATTGAAAAGTAATACCATATGTATGATGCTTGTACATGTTTACTTACTCGTAACTTATAGACTTGGACATTTCAACCAAGTTAAATTTTACATTATATAAACAAAAAATATGCACGTACAGAATGCCGGCGTAATCTATGACACATGCACAGACGTCTGAGTACACCGATATGGCGATTCTTAGAAAGGGACATTTTGCAAAACGGACATCTTGGAAAAGTACATTCTCGGGTAGAGACATTTTAAAGTCCGAAACATTTTGGAAAAGGGCATTTTTAAAAAGGGTATTTTCGATGTGATATTTGTTTTTTGTATTTAATAGGTTTTCTCTAATCTGAGGACCTTTTGGGAAAGATACATTTTTGGTCCATGGTTTTGGCATATATTAGTAATTAGACCTAGGTTTGTGCTCACTGATTAATAAACGATGAACCAAGACAAGCAATCATTGCACTGTATGAATAAATGATCGCTTGAAGCCAAAATTAGTAAGCAATCTGAGGCATAATCTCAAGATTAAATGTATTAAATTTACATCGTAACATGCATATTCTCAGGCTTATATTCCCAAAGGGTAGAAAGACGCAGATTTCATTAGCTATGGTTTTTAGTCCAACGTAATAGGCAAGCATTATGTCGGCCTCGATGGCGTAGTGGTTAGTGTAACCGACTGCCACGCCTGAGGTCGCGGTTTCGATTCCCGCACAAGTCAAACATTTGTGTGCGTCAACATGCATGTTTGTCTTAGTCTGGGTGTTTCTATGTATAATATGTATGTATTTACAAAATAAAAAAGTATATATGTATGTTTATCCCTTGTTTAGTAACCATAGTACAAGCTCTGCTTAGTTTGGGCTAGATGGTGTTGTGTGTATGTGATAGAATATTATATTATATTATTATGTTGTTTTCCGGGCACAGTATCAGATTCAGCACTGCTACAGAGAAGTTCTTGTCAAAAGAACTCATAACACTTTGCTCAACACGGGATTTAGAAACAAGACTTCATGCGCAACATTTGCGTTCTCTACCCTTACGGAACGAGGCGGTCATGATTGCATTATTTAACTGGATATTACAGGCAAACGTTTTTCGTAGCCTATGTTGACCTGCAATACCAGAAGTGTCACCCGCACGTTACCGACCCTGTAAGAAGAATTGAGTAATTGGCCAGAAAGGAACAGAGTAGGCCATTTTACGAATTATAGAAAAATTAGAAGTAATAAAGGTTGCAAGCTACAGGCTTATAGTTACACCCCGGTTTCCTGCATTTTTTCGGACGTGCCGGCACTTTCTTATCGTCACCAAATCTTCCACTATCCACAAGTACTTTATTTGACTAATCTCAAAGGAGCTTCAGTAACTTAGTAAATTCGCTAACCAATGAATTTGACGCTCATGTATTACTTTGCGACGTGAATGAATAAATGATTTTTGAGTTTATTATAAATGAATTTATTCAGACCTTGAGTGTTATGGAATACGTAATAAAAACTGATACTGAAACAGTATTTTTCTAAAATCCGTTTTAATATTTCTGATTATGATCTTGTAATTCTTTATTACGAGAACTTTTAAAACCTCTATACAAATACCTAATAAGTCAGTGGGTAATCACTAGTATGATACAATGGACTTAATTGATATTTTTCGTCAGTAATTCTATGTATGTTGTTTGTTACGTGGGATTCACACTGCTAACACATTAATTACTGTTTTTATTTGTTACTTCACGTGGGAACTAACTAATTTAGGATCTTACAATAATCATTTTCGAAGTACCACTAAACCAATAAAAAGGTAACTGCCGTATCCGTATTTCCACCCATACATACATATATATATATTATATATATATATATATATATATATATATATATATATATATATATATATATATATATATATATATATAATATATCTATACTAATATTATATTATAAAATTTATAAAGCTGAAGAGTTTGTTTGTTTGAACGCGCTAATCTCAGGAACTACTGGTTCGAATTGTAAAATTATTTATTTTAATGTTGAATAGCCTATTTATCGAGCAAGGCTATATACGCTACATAACATCACGCTACGACCCGCGGGGGTGGCGTAGTAACGATAAACGCGGGTGAAACAGCGGGAACATCTAGTAATATATATATATATTGGTTATAATATCAACCTTCTATATACTGTCCCACTGCTGGACACAGGCCTCTTTCTTTCTCAGTGTGAGAAGGTTTAGGCTATAGTCCACCACGCTGGCTCCAGAAGGTTGGCAGACTTCATATAACTTCGAAAACATCGTGGAAAACTCTAAGTCCAACGGTCTCCCATTAGGCTATTGCTGCTATTGTATTGGTTATCGAGACAAAAAGTATAATATAATATAACATAATATTAATTTATTTAACAGAAATTCGAAGATGTTTTTATGTATCTGCATCCATATCATAGATATAATAAAGACAATTTAATACTACTAATACTGTAAATTATATCGTCTAACAACAGAGTTGTTATGGGGAAAGCCGTAGAAAATAAATGGCACATAATCTTTAGTCTAAATACCAAAAATAACATGATTATAGTATTATCTATTTTTAAGAGTAAAACTCTCTAAAAAGGTCCCTTTCAAAACAAACAATACACGATCGGCCGAAACTATCACCAACCGCAATCTTAACATTCCTACACGACATGTATATAGCTACAAATATATGGATCGCATAGATTTGGATTATTTATTTTCGATAAATAGATGTTACATAAATATTTGATTATTCAATGACGAAGATCAAATATGTGATCGTAGAAGGAATGCATCAATACATTTACATGATATAATAATAATGTCCTTCAGACTAAATTTTGGAGACTAGCGCATTGCATGAAATATACTATGTATGACAAACAGTGCACAAGTTTAACATTATATATATTTATTCGTTGCATATTGTTATAGGTATATCAAGAAATATTTTGGTACAAAAAAGTTTTTGCGTTCTATGAACTACAAATTCCATCGCTCAAGCATACCTTACAAAGATTTACTTTATCGGTATGGGATTCTAAGATTGGAGTCCAGGTGCTTACTTTTGGGAGCTATGATGCTGCACGGTTTATGCAACAACAGATTTGACTGCATTGAGATAACAAATAAAATATGTTATATAGTTCCTAGAACTGTCATTCGACGAGGAGTTCGTGTGCCTCGTCTGTTCTGTACAGACACATGCAGAACAAACGCCCGAGTGCGTGCGCCTCTTCGTAGACTTGCTGAAGCATACAAGACATATTATCTTATTCAGCTGGACATATTTTCTCTCACTCATCAACAATTCAAACGTAAAGCTATTGAACTGTTTAAATCACTTTAGGTTAAGTACAACGTTTCATTTTAGATTTTGTTTGTTAAAAATTGTCAAATTCATTCAATTTTGTTCACCATCACTTTCATTTTCCATTGTTAATACGTTGACAATGGTGTTGATTATATTTTTGATAATTTAATGTAAAACACTATATTGTAATACTTTAACATGTAATCGTTTTTTGTCCCTAATAAATAAAATAAAATAAAATATTATCAATATTGCCTAAAACAACTAGAAAACACAAATAATATTATACATCCTTACTAATATTATAAATTCGAAAGTAACTCTGTCTGTCTGTTACCTTTTCACGGCTAAACCACTCAACCGACTTAGATGAAATTTCGTACAAATATAGTTTAAAACCTGGGTAAGGACATAGGCTACTTTTTATTGATGTAGGTACCACGCGGGCGGAGCCGCGTGCAAAAGCTAGTATACTATATAGAATAACACTTAATCATTCAAATCATCAAATATACACCGTGTCTTAAGACCCTTCACGAAGCCGACGAGCACGCATACTATATATCTATTTAACTCGTATTATGCAAACATTTTCGTTGAGAAAAGACTTTGATTTTTAGGAATGTATGTGGTAGAATATTATATTATATATTATATTATATTATTATATTATATATTATAAATAATAGGCAATGGTCTGCACAATTTTCTTAAACACTAAAGGGGAATACCTATTTTCAATAGTGTCTCAGGCCAAAGATGGATATCAAAAATTACTATAAAAATTTAGTGTTTTAAGATCTTATCAGTATTGCATATCTAAAAGATATATTCAAATTGACGCCACTATTTTAGAAATATCTATAAAAAAATGTATTGAGGTTATTTATACGAAAATGTGTCTGGCTGTGACATAATTCAAAAACATCTCTTTTCTCAATGCTCTATTATTTAATTATGATAGGAGGTGTGTTTGTAATATATTTTTATCCAGTTATACTTAATAGGGTATGGAAAAAAAACACATTTGTTATATTAAACGTCTATATTCTCTTCATTGTCATATACTATTAACAAATCATCTAGAAAAGGCGTGCATATTGGACTCATATCTTGCCCAATAGGCTTAGGTATTCTTTTTAACTATTTTTTGTAAATTGCAGTGGCGTCAATTTTAATGAAAGTAAAAACATTTTTTACGACAAAATCAACTGGAAAGTATTTTTTCTTTAGCCTCTTGTCCACTCGTGGCCTCAGATGGGCATTCCCGTTTTAATATATATTTAGTGTTCGTGGACGTACGTAGAGTAGGTAGGTACTTAGTTATTTACCTACTGCTGATCGAAGCCGGCATCGCCAATAGACCGCTTGGATTGCCGAACTCCTACACGGATACAGACGCGTGCCCAACACAGCTGGTTGCGATGTACTCCTTTCAGGATTCCTTTTTCTGCGGCGCGTTGCTTCAGTTCAAAAAATAAATCGTTTATTTTACACCGCATCCCAGCACTAGTTGATCAGCCAATTCACACACCAAATAAACTCCTTTACCACAGAAACACACTATTCTCAAGCACACTGAGTTCACAAACAACACACGAAAACAACATTAAAACAGTAAGTCTATTACAAAACAGTAAGTCTATTACAAAACAGTAAGTCTATTACAAAATTTACAGAAGTTATGGCGGACTTCCCAAATTTCTTTGATCCGTTGCGCTGTACCCCTCTCCCCGCGCCCCTCGCTTCACACTTTCATATTCACGCATTTACTTGCAAAAGCTCAATAAACTATTAGAGTTAAACAAACAACATTTATTAAAACCTTAATTTAAATTTTCTATTGATATTAAACCAACATTAGTTTATGAGATATAAACACTATTTTGACAAATTATAAAAATGGCAATTTTTGCATATTGCAATTTATGCTTCACTTCTCTATCTAAGCCTAAGCTTTCTTAAAATGTATTTCTTACTTAGCAGGGATATATAATGTGTTATGAATGCCTCTCTTTCTCCCTCTGCCGAAGCCCATGAAACTACATCAATTAGCTAGCTCGTTTTACGACCTTACGCTCATTAAAGACACCCGTAATAAAGGAGTGCGGGCCAGGTAACAAGAAGTTAATTGTAATAATAATACTGACAGTGAAAGAAATTGCTAGTGACAGTATGATGAACGACATATGTACTTCTGCAAGTGACTTCTTGCTTGACTTGACTACATTTGCCTTTGGTACATATTTGTATTTTCTCAGCGTGCAATTGTGACGAACGTTTACAAGTGTCATGATGGATGCAGGGCCCTACTTTACTCGACGGCGACTCCAATCGCCAGAACCCAGGGGACGCCTGTGACGCCTCGGTGGTGCGGAAAAAACCATAGTGTGAGTTCGCCCCAACGGAAAACTTGCTTCTGGCCGGCACTGACAGGATCCACACTTCTTTGCAAGTACCGACCCAATTCATAATTGTCTAAGTTTCTCCTGACCTATCGTGGCAACGCATATGAAACATTCTAGTAGTTAACATAATAAACATACACTCATTGAAAACATACGTTGATTCTGATTCATTGAGAGTTGATAAATCTAAAGATACATTAGCAAGCATTAACCTCGCTCTGAGCCACGACTGCGCGACTTCGAGACGAACCGATTTAGGCAACACACACAAAATAAACTACAGACCAACTGTCTGGCTATTTACAAACTTGTACTAATAAGTGAGATCAAAACGATTGGACTCGGGCTCCTTTAGATGTTCGTTCGTGATTTATTGTAATACGCTTGTTTGTTTTAATAGAGTACGTGAAGATATAAAGACAAACGAAGAAGGAATAACATGTGTAGTCTTGAATGAGATTTAAATAGCATAACGTGGTATAGGCACATCTAGGTTTAGTAGTAACATAAATAAATAAACATACTCTTGTTCATCTACACTCAATGAAACCAATGGTGCTTGCACTCGATGCAAGATACTCGCTAGAAATATGCGAGTTAATCATACAGTTTACTAGCACGGGAGATTTGCATCGATCGATTACACTATGCATACAATCGGTAGAAGTGCTTCTTGCGCATGTTATCCGCGTCGTGTACGCGTGGCAACCGCGCATTTTAATTTATCTACCGATACCACTGCCTGAGGGGCATCCTTGATTCCCCAAGGGATTCTTTAAAAAACATTAGCGTAGTCAGTCAACTTACGTCGTTAACTTCTATAATCTGTGTTCGTAGCTGATCGAAATAGCAACTTACCGCAATAACAATATCGTGGGATTTGTAGTTAATAAATAGAGAGATATATGGATCTGTTAATATAAATGCCTTTTATGATCGCCAGTAGATTTGTTGTGGCTTATTCCTGACTGAGACCACACAGTATTGAGGATGTGTTTTCAGAAGCTTAACTTAATTTATTAAGCTTTATTAAGCGATTGAAGTATTGGTTGAAAAACATTGCTCATAGTGTTTTAGTATGACTTCGTAAATATATGGACATAACTTTGCCTCCTGGCGCAGCAAAGCGAGCTTATGAGGTGTCGGGTTGGAGACCCATATCAACCAATAAAAAGAATTATTCAATGAAAATAATATCTCAATATCAGCCCGCAATTAAGTGTTGGCAGTGTTATATACCGTCGTGCTCGGCAAGCACGTAAGGCAGTTTGGTCTTGCGCCTGATATCTATCCAGTCATGTCGGATAACTGTCTTATCTATACTAATATTATAAAGCTGAAGAGTTTGTTTGAACGCGCTAATCTCAGGAACTACGGGTTCGATTTGAAAAATTATTTTAGTGTTGGATAGCCTATTTTTCGAGGAAGGCTATAGGCTATATAACATCACGCTACGACCCACGGGGGCGGTGCAGTAACGATAAACGCAGGTGAAACCGTGGGAACATCTAGTCAGACTATAAGATTTAGGAAATGGAGAGCGCGCTTGTGTTTTTGCACATATCTGTGCATTTTCCCTAAGGGTTAACTGTTCAGGAGCCGTAGAGAAAAATGTTTTATCAGACCTCCTGGTACATCTGAAGAGATATATGGAGCTGTTAATATAAATAGCTTTTATGATCGCCAGTTGATTTGTTGTGGCTTATTCCCGGCTGAGATCACACCGTATTGGGGATGTGTTTCCAAAAGCTTTACTTGATTTATTAAGCTTTATTGAGCGCACTTGTGTTTTCGCACATACTTGTGCATTTTCTCTGACGGTTTACTGTTCAGAAGCCGTAGAGAAATAAAAAAGTTTTATAAGAACGCGTCGTACACCTGACCGTTGCTGCCTCAAACAATACGTCAGTTAGTTACAATAACATAATCTGCCGAAGTGTTCACACGTTTGACAAAGTCTTCATTTCACTAAGTGGGTGTTAATACCCCGTGAGAAAGTACTCACAATTATACAACGCGTGGCGGCGGTTTCACCCGCGCATGTAGTGCTTCTCGTGCGAACAGCCCCGGTGAAATTACCATACAGGGCTTAAATATACGCTACGGTCTTTGTTATTATGTACAGTTGCTAATTTGCCTCACTTAGAACACATGGTAGAAAAGGCATTAAACTTGTTTGAACGATGCATGCTTGCATGCGAGTGTTGGAAAGAAAGACGTGTGACAACTGTTTATTATATACGTTGGAATATTGTATAGTCTAGGAGCCAAATCTCGTAATAAAACTGTTCAAAATATAATTTCAATTTAGTCTCAGTGCGATAAACATCAAAAATCCTAAATGAAAATGAATGTCAGATGTTATATTGCATTTTAGTTTAAATTTGATGTTTATTAGACTTGATCGAAACTACATTTTAAACTTTATTACGAGAAGTGTCCTTTGATCCTTTTCTCAGAATAAGAAGGATTAGGTCATAGTCCGCCTTGCTGACTCAGCGCGGGTTGGCAAGCTTCACATATCTTTGAGAAGTTAATAAAATAATGAAAGCAATTATAATACGATTAAAAAGACCTTTAGACCTTGTCTGTTTTCTCTGATCTTACGCTACTTATGCAAAAGGCAATATGCATAAAGTAAATTGTACCAAAACGTTAATCGTTTGATATTGGTCTCGTATCATATCGTGTACGTATCGTATTACATCAGTACACACAACAAGGTCTTTGCAAACATAATCCATTTAATAATTTCGTTCTTGTGAACATAAAATAGATGTTTATGTAATTGAAAATTGGAATATTGCCGACACATTTGCGTTGGAACCTAATTTCGCCATCAACGAATTCAGTGATGTATCTAATCTTGCCAGGTGTCCTGGTTTTAATGTGTTGTCCCAGTTTTAAGGTAGTCCCAGTGACTCAGTGCCAATTATCCATATTTTCGTCGCTGAAATGCGACAAGCAATTGATTTAAAATAATTATGACAATTTAACTTTTTAATGACCTATACTTAGGTACCTAGAAAACGAAAGGAAAATTAACACGATCATAGACATGGTAGAGATATTCACGTACGTTTTTGAAATGCTTGACCTATTGGCTTTAGTTATAAGCAGACTCGGCGAAGGCTTCCGTTTGTGAGGTAGATGTTTTCAAATCCCTTTTGATGATTTACCTACCACAGAATGAAAATATACATATGTCAATTATTTTGTAAACTGTATAAACCGCCTCACCCGGATATTACCAGCCTTTTACAGAAAACCGATTTGCTTCGTTCTCGAAGTATAAATTCCGAAGATTAAAATACCTATCCTTCGTGCATTCCGTTCCTATCACCTACTTAAATTATTTTTCGCAGTCAGTAACGTGCAGGATGCCGCGTGCCCCTGGTATTGCAACGCTCGAAGGCTGTAGATACACATACAGGCTATTTGTAATTATTTATATTCTCCAAGGTACCAAACAAGCGTATCGTAAAGTAATATCTTTAAGACGAGTGACATACTCGCAAAAGTATGAGATCATTCTTAAAAACAATACACGTATTGCAATATCTCCAATATAATCCGACATTATCTGGCGCCAATTCGTATTTCAACTTTCTAGATAAAATGTGACATTAAGTCTCAATGCAACGTAAATGGAATAAAATTGTAATACAGTTTTTAAATTATATAATTAGTTATTACTATTAGTTCGCTTCTCTTACGGTGCCCTTCTCTGTTAAGTAATGGTTATTTGGACCCCTACTGTATATTTACGAAAGTAGGTAACTTTAAAATGGTGTATTACGATCTGTGTCTAAAGTTACGATTAAGTAAAAGTGTAACGTATTTTACTATAAATGCAAAAGTAACTCTATCTGCTTGGTTGGTTGAACGAATTAAAGTTACTACTAAACCGATTCGGATGAATTTAGGTAGGTATGAAGATGCCTAGAATCTCGCGAATGAATGGTATAATGTAGTGTATTACTTAATAACTAAAACGGGATTACAGCTTACAGCCAGCATTTGATATATTTCATTACATAAGTTAATTAACCATAAATCGCTCTGCCATTACCGACATCCTGACACTTAATGCTATACTACATACAATCTTGTTTATTACTTGCAAAACTTACATTAACTTCTTACCTATATAGAATTACGCATATAAGTAAATAAATTATATGTAGATATATTTTATGATATTAGACTTAATTATTGGTATAATTTAAAAATGCATGCTAATTATGAAGATTGTTTTAATTATATATCGTCACTATTACAGATACTGGTAATTTGTATTTAACAACTTCCCACAGGACAGACTTAGCCTAGTGTGGGAGGTTTTTGAAAACATAAAAGCGAGTTCTAGTATTGTATAGTATTATTTAATCCAAATTATGTTATTGTGTAATGAACTGTAATCTGTTATTGATAAATAAATAAAAATTATTAGGATATCCCCAACGAGACAAACAGAGATTAGATATTTTGATTTTTCGCCAGTTGTTTTCACATCACACACTTGATACGAGACGACGCATGTTGACGTTAAATGGCAAGAACTCCAGACTCCGTGACGCTTCTTCGAATTTACTAATACAAAACCCTAATAAGACTACTCGCCTCGGACTTGGGTACGACCCAAAAACTCAGGCGATGATGACAGGGAAGCAACATGGCAAATTAAACGAGAACAAAACGAAGACAGAATAGTCATATTATCTACTATAATACGATCGAAAAACGTTAGTAGCATTCGCACTGCACGACAAAAGATTATGAATTATGATAGTTATTGAAAGTTCATTTAATAAGATGAATGGGAGCAAAATATCACGAGATCTATTAGTTTTATTACAACGTATTGCAGAATTGTGGTAATGATTTATTATATAGGAAGGAAAGTGCTGACGTAATATAAGAACGCGCAAAGAACAGAGAGGTCGCCTTATTGTATAATGTATAGTGGCCAGTACCGATCTACTAATACATATTAATAATAATGCCTTTTAGATCGATTTTCGGTGACAGCAGCAAATCTTAACGGAGACTAGCCTCTTCGTAAGAAATATTATAAGGCACAGGTGTGTCCATAAAAACAAGTGTGCTCTATTCTGTCATAGTCCAATGAAACGGGAGAGATCAGGCGCGGGATACATAGCTTTACGTGAATGCCAAAGTACGAGCATGACACATCGCCTGCCTTCTAGTTATAGGATTGCTAATACTGAAAAATTATTGACAGAAAATTGGTAATGTAGATATTTATAGAATGAAATTTATTTGTTTACCAAATTGGTTGATCGCTTACACTTACATGAGATACGGTTTCAGTGAAATGTAGTGTTATAGTGAACTCTGGTACCCAAGGTATGATCTAACTTGTGGTATGGGTACCAGCGCTCTTACAAATTGATTTCACATTAGATATTGGGTTGGTGACCATTGAAGTTGGCAGATGATGCATTTAAGAAAGTCTTTATATGGCTGCCATAAATATATAGAGTAGACAACATAGAGTAGACGATTCTGAGCATATTAGTCTCTACCAAAAACCCATCCATAACCAGCAATTAGATTAACCAACCAACAAAATGAAATACAAATTAAAAGTAAACTCTAAGAAAAACGCAATACAACTATTTTTTATAGAAGCATAGCAACGCCCCAACATTGTCGCTCAAGTATACCACCCGGAACGGCTTCCGTTCACACGATCTCGCAGTGGGGTAAGCACAGCTGTTCACGGGCGCATACACCTGCCTGTTTTTACTCCAACGCGCAAAAACTGGTGCTTCGACAACATTCACACGTAAAAAGGTCATGTGAATGTAATTAAAATATTAATAAGTCGTTCTTGAGAAGAAAAATAACGAATAACACATAATAACTAGTACCTAATAGCAGTAATCTTATCATGGGAAAAAATAATTATGTTATTTTAAACCCAATCGTTATAATGCTGATTATAAGGATTGGGTTGTATGGTTGTATTATGAGTTCTCGATGCACATTGATACGTTTCACTGACATTGTCTACACATAAACATACGCTAGTGTAAACATCAATGAACTAATTAAAAAGTATGGGATGGCATGCAGACGATCATAAATGTTAACGTACATCAAGAGATATAAAGGCTTATAGAATACTCTCCGGTCTATACAATCATAAGTCCGTAGATAGAGTATTATCATAAGTCCGATACCATAGCCATTCGGTATCCGCTGCACCTTCAGCACGAAGAGTTATTCTACCTTATCCCGCCCTCCCCTTTCCTATCCAGAACAACGCATGCTGGGCTCAGATGCCATCCTTAGACGGTAGAGTCGACTAGAGCGCGTACCAACAAGTTTGGGTCCTCATACCTTTGCCGAACGACCAAGGCATGGAATTCTCTGCCAGTGCCTTGGCAGAGAATTCCTTCCTTCTTCCTTCAATCCTAGGTCCTTTAAGCGGGGCGTAAAAAAGCACCTTCTCAGGCCGTCAAAGTAGAGACCTCAACATCGCCTCGGCTGCTACGAGGGCGGTGTGGAGGCCACTGCTCTTAGACCACACGACTGCTTACAATCAGGTGGAGTGTGGTCATTTTGAAGAGCAAAAAAAAAAAAGAAATACGACACTTTTTAGACTGAACGGTTGGCGTAGTGATTTAAATCGTCGTCTTACCATTGTCGTCGCGCGGAGTGCTACGGTTTTCATCCCCGAACAGTTCAAAACTTTGTGTTATTTATAAATGATTGTTCTGAGTCTGGGTGTTGTATATCCGTTGTATAAATGTTTGTAAAGTCACCTACGCAGGTGACTTTACAAACATTTTCTCAGGAATTATTTCTATTGCGAAAGTAGCCATTTAAAAAAAGCAAAGACAAGACCTCAATATCGACCAAAGTATTAGTGGGATGTTCTCGGGATCTCATTATCGCAAGCATAAATACAAATTTCTTAATAAAAGTGTCATCAAAATAAACCATCGTCGCAGACAAAAGATATGTAAATGTAAACACACGCGGTTTGACGCGCTCCATTAAGTGTCTTTGCTGAAAATAATCGTCTGGATATTAACAAGAGAAATGTGCGTCATGGCGACGCGACGCGCCCGCCGCCTGCCGCTCGTAGTCCGTAGTAGACGCCACACGACATTATTGTATATTTTCTGAAAGAGCTGAGGTCTTTTCATCATTAATCATATCTGAAATACATGCCTCGAGTCTAGTTTAGGTACCAGTCTCCCCACAATATTTAATTTAAATAAGTATGTAAATAATGTTTACATTGTGGTGAGAAAATAAATAATTATTATTAAAAAAATCTAAACTGCCTCCGTGGTGCAGCGGTAGTGTAGCGGTAATGCGACTGCTGTGCATGAGGGTTTGAACCCGGGTCGGGCCAAGAAAACGTTATTGGGTTTTTATGTTAAGAAATCTCAATAGCAGCCCGGAGTTAGGAAGTTGGCGGTGTTAGACACCCCCGTGCCTCGGAAAGCACGTAAAGCCGTTGGTTCTGCGCCTGATCTCTCTCCGGTCGTGTCGGATTACCGTACCATCGGAGCATGTGTGAGTTAGGAAACAGAAAGTGCAATTGTGTTTGCACACACGCTTGTGCAGTATAATATCTCCTGCGCAGATGGCCAGTCTTTGTTAAGACTGACCGCCGTGACCAGAATTTTTATTAAATTATTATTAATGCAAGACTAAGAAGGCTATGAAGTTCGTCTTAATCTTTGTTTGCGCCTGTACATGACACACTAAAGTTCGTAAACATTACATTTATAGATCAATAAGTTCATAGTCTAACCCCAATATCCCCGAAATAGTCTTAGATTTAATTTAGCCATATTATACCAGCTTTAGTTTTATGTCCTATGTAATAAGGGGCAATTGTCGTATACCAGGCACTGTTAAAAATCCGAGCTGCTACTAAGAATTCATGGACACAAAATCCCCGTAATATTCGATTTAAAATCGAGCCTGCGACCTCCGTGTAAAGCAGTCGCATTCACAACTACTGCGCTGCCAAGGCCAAACAATAAACAAAATAAAAGTTATCTTCATCGAACGTAGAAGATAGAAGATTCATGTCAACACAAAAACACAAAAATTTATCCCAAATATAAAATATATAAAATACTAGCTTTTGCCCGTGGCTTCGCTCGCGTTAATTTAGAATTTGACAATCAATTCGGGTTGTACTCTGAATGTAATAGGTAATATAATTCAATCATGATTCGAAAGACACGTGGCGCCATCTACTATCATAAGAACGTTATTGTTGTTTTCCTCGAGAACAGTAATTTTTTTCGGGATGCAAGGTAGCTTATGTCCGTTTCTGTACACCTGACAATGTATATGCAATATTTCAGGATGATCGGTTCAGTGGTTTAGGCGTGAAAAGGTAACAAACAAACAAACTCATTTTCGCTTTTATAATATTAGTTAGGATTAGGATTAGGATAGTTAGGATTAGGATTGTCTTACGTTTACGCGTATGTTGTAGGTACATTGAAATTAAACAACTTTGTATGGATTTTATCGCATTGTTTATTTTTTTACATATAACTCTATTATTACATAATTTGAAATTAAAACAAATTTTAAAACTTTAGACCACTATTGTTAAACACTTATATCTACTAGTTACTGTTTACTTCTATTTAAACTATTTAAATTATAAAAACTATTTAGATTTAATTTTACACTTTCCCCGACGTTACGGCTGCTTTTCAGCAGCCATGTTCACAGGGAGATTCGTTTTATAAAAAAAAATAAACAACGCGATAAAATCTGTATAAAGTTGTTTAATTTCAAAATCTTAAATATTATAGTTTAGTCTGTATATAACTGCAACAAAAACAAAAACTAAAGTAAAAGAAATACGACATAGTACACGTAGATAGTTAGCACACACTCACAATTCGCCATTTTAGTTTTAATCCAACGTGATAGAGAATGACAAACAAAGTAACAATCCTACTATCGTCGCGTCGGTTTCTATATTTTGTATTATTTACTGAGAGTTTCCTTACAGAAAACAGCGATGGCGCTACCTGACCTCGGGACCTTAAAAGATAAAATATGAGCGCGAGCTTACGCCACTGCGCCAGCGAGTCAGATCATTGGCGTGGGACTAAGAAATGTACTTACCTAATGCATAAATTTGCGTTTATCAATAAACGTTAACGAAAATTTATGCTTACAAACACTTCAAACAGTTCTATACTAACAAAGTAGATAATATAATAAATAACAGCTGTAGGCGACGACATCAATGTAATTCTTCACGTGCTAATAAAACGCTTGTTTATGTGTTTTATGACAATTCGACGGAAACGATTAGCAGCTAGTTCTTCCGCAATAAAATGAAAGCACCTATTTTTGTGTAAAATGTGACGATATTTGTCTAATAATATTATGTATTATGTAATACTTATATAGTGTATTGTCAGCGAATATGAGTTCGTACACTATATACCTATGTAGGTACTGTATAATTATATAGGTACTTACTGCCTGCCAGAATTATGTCATTGTTTACTAAAAAATGTGTGAAGTCAAAGAAAATGTTGTATATTTATGTATCTGCGGCAATTTTACAAACTTGGTACAATTTAATACTAGGTTTTATTTTGGAGGGTTTTGTAGTCCTATTCGATAAAATATAATCCTAACATTATAGTGACATCTAGCGATTTAAATGCAAGTAGTAGTTAGGCTATTCCACACTAGATGTCACTTTGTATTCTATTGGAAAACAGATGGCGCTATAGTTCGAATTAGTTCATATTACGAAAAATACAGTATCCTCGTCGGTCTCGTGGCCATATTGCAAAAATCCTGTCACGCAGCTCTTACTTTTTAATTACCGATGATAGACGATGTGCATAAGAAAACAGTATTGTAGGACAATTCACTTCTTTGATTAGGTTTTAACCCATTCAATGCAGCAACAAATTTTGCTTTCACTAGCCAGAATCGGCTCATATTTAACGTAAACGCCTATCGGCGTCAGCCGCACTTGATGAAATAAAAATGCCAAAATATCTAAAAACTACTCATATCAGGCATTTCATTAGTAAATTCCAAACACATTTGTTGTTTTATTAATATAATATCTTTATAATTTGGGTAAAATATAAAACAACTATAATATTAAGTACATGACGCCGATCGGCGTCCTCCGAATCCGAGTATGAAAAAATAAGACGCCGATCGACGTCCGCCGCATTGAATGGGTTAAACAATCATGTAGATTATAGAACAACCGGAACGTATCAAGTTTCTAGTGATAACTGACACATATTTCAACTTTATATTTTAATATCTTGTCTGTATTTTTTTTTCCGACAGGTGCATATGAAGTTACTTTCTAGTTATCAATGCCCGGTGCACCGTTTGAAATTGTACATAAATAGATACACAAATATCTGGAGTGTAGATAAGAATGACGATTGTTCCATTCACAAGATCCTAGCTCATTAATGAAAAATAAAAGCAGACGTCTGACCTGTATAAGCCAAACCAACATTTTTAATGATCACCCACCAAGTAGCATAACCTGTGTTACAGGCATTTACAAATAATGAATAGAGAATACCTTGTCTTGTTAACAATTTATGATAATGCACAATTTTTGCCTCGAGTAGATATCAAAACTATAACTCAATGTGTGTCCACTTAAATTATTGTGTTATATAGTTATTTAACTGCTCCAATGCTGAGTACGCACCCTCGAATATAAAAGGTTAATATTTCACAGAAAACTAACAAATAAAACAAAACAACAATCTTTGTAAAATGTTTATTTCCATAAATGACAGACTAAAACAACATTTCTCAGCGATTACAACTCACGCTAAACTTTGCTTCACTATCTAATGATATTGGCGTTATTTATAAAGCTGTTATGTTACTACATAAACACTAAACATAAACACCTACAACATGCTAAGCTGTATAATATACGTACAGATATTTATGGCGAGACTGGCCTGAAACCGCTGTGCTACGTACTAGCACAATAGCCGGCTACTTACATCAATAACGGTAGACAACATACGGACAGTATGTTGAACTAAGGCTTCTAAACGGGCAATATTTTACTGCGATATGTGACTATAGCCCGACCAGTTCAGAACATTTGATTGCATCGGCTATTCCAAATATATTTCTTTAGACAGCCATGAAAAATATTATTGTTTTATATAATATGGCATATAGCAAGTACACATTGCAGTAAAAATAATGTCCATTTTGAAGCCTGTTAACATTAATAAGCATAGCATAACAATTTCAGGTCAGAAGTTAACAACAAAATGTCCAATGACATTTGCCAACGAAAAGAATTATCACAAAACAGTTTGACTAAATAATATTGCAGATATAGATATATATTGGTAAGCTTACTTATTGTAAAGAAACATTTGAGTATGATATTATAATATCTACGATCAACGCAACAATATCTTATTTATTAACGTAAATGCGTTTTAAGACGCCTTTCGTTATCATAAAATCAAACGGTGAATTTTAATATATGAAACTTTACTATATTATTATTTCTGAATTGTAATATACTTTTTTATATTTATTTAGATAGAGATCAAAATAAGTTCTGTACAATAAGACTTGTCGAGGGAACTCTATACTATATAGTCTACATAAAACTTAATATCCAATCGTGTGATACAAATATGTGTATATACAATTGGCATTAAGGCATAGTTGTGAAGCGCGTCTGTAATATCAATCAGACTTCGCGGGTTTTGCTAAAAACCACAATAATTTTAAATCTTAAATAATAACTATATGTATATATATAAATAATATACCTATGTTGGTGTTTCGGTACGCTATCATTGTGTGATACCGATATAATAGATGAAAGCATTAATATTGATATAATGTGCAGCGCTAAACTAATACTCAATTATTGGCAATAATTGCAATTATTGACGAGTGCAGAGACCATAAAATAAAAGATATATACATAGGTACGACATTTCGCCTTTATCGTCTCGGCAGATTAGACAGGAATCTATTTCATCTGCTAAGTTCTAAGTCTCACATAAAAGCCATCTACCATGATGGCAAACCCTTTTTTAAAAACTCCTGCACTTGCAAAATTTTCTGACAATTAGCCTCAGTAATATTATTCCCTAGCCTGGAGTCTTACGCTTGCTAATAGAAAATGTAAATGTAGCTCAACTCACCGGACTCAATCAGGGCACAAATCAGTAGATCAATAACATCACTTAATTCAGTGCCGCATTAACCACGTAGCAAGAGTAGCAATTGCTACGGGCCCCGCGCGAAACCCCGCCCCGCATATTTAAACCCACTCATCTCTGCCTGAGCGTAATTTTTTGAGTGAAACTTATTACTTAAGATGTGGTATATTGAATTTACTTGATGTCACAAAAACGTGAAATGTTACAACTTTTCCTATTAAGACAATCCACGTCAGACAATTGGTAACCGACTATTTCCTTGGCGTTAATAAAACACCGAATTTCATACGGTAAACACACAAGTTCTACAAAAAGTCGCTCGTATAAATGTGTAGAATTTCAGTCGGCCCAATAATCAGGTCTACATAAAGTCTGACGTATGCAAGCCTTCTTACCCGAAAGAATTTGCTACGGGCCCCGCGCTTGCTTAATCCGGCACTGACTTAATATGTTCGATGACAAACCCCCTGTATAACACCCTTGCACTTATCAATTGTTTGCATCGAATACTATTAATCTGACAAAAACAATCGACTTTCCACCTTATTAAAATACATCGAACACGCGTTACGCATACATCAAATTATTGTCATGCAAATAACACATAATACACGCAGCGTACATAATATATAATGTAATTATCTAGGTACTCAGAGAGCCTTACTTGTAAATAATTATGACGAATAAAAATACAGTTTTCATACGAAAACCACAGGTACCTACGTGTTAGGATTAGGTCACGCTATCCGGATATCCAAAATATCCTAACTTAGGATATAGCTTGGCTGGAAAACACTTAATGCGTTAACGATTTTAAAATACAGTAGCATCACTGCGGTAAATCAACTAAGGTTGATATTAATAATATAAACATTTTGTATCCTAGAACTTTTTGTAAGTCGAGATTATCTACCGATTTCGTGACTCTGTATTACTATGAACTGAACACCGAATAGAAATCGTAATACTTTGTCAAAAAATCGAACCCGTTTCTGGCCGACCCACTTGAAAATTGTTTTTTAATATTTCGTAAGTAAATTATTCATTAATACTGGTTTTGAAAATCTTGGATACTCATATTATGACTTACATATTTTCATATTCATAAGGGCAAATCATAAGGATCGTTTAATTAAGATCAGTGAGTAATTTTAACACTACATCCAGAGCAATAGCTTAGTTAGTCAAATCAGTACGGTATATCAAAGTCGAAAGATCAAGGCCGACTTCACAGTAAAGATTACTACCATTTTATTTAATTCTAAAATCTATAAAATGTTTCTCACTTTGCTGTTAATACACAAACAGATTATGAAACTGGTTTCTAAAATATCAGATTTAGTACATATACTAATAACCAAATGTATATAAGAGGGGCTACCGTGTTTTAGATACACCACTCCACTATTGATAGTCGCATTGTTATAACAAAGCTTTTTTTGAAATGCGTCTCTTTTTCATAAGTTACTGAGATAATGAAAATGCCAAAGATTAAAGGATAGAGCTTTGTCTAAAGCTAAGTATTTAAGGTAAACATAACCACTGCTACTTGTATATAAAAAGTTATTAAATAGCGGATATTATAATATTGTGATGACAAAATATTTACACATTCATCAAACCGATAACAATTTTAGTTATAAGTAAAACGATAGTAAAGGAATGTTATTAAGCAGATAAGAGCATTTGATTATATTAGTAACTTTTAAAAGTAAGTATAATTTAGAAAATTGATCGTAACTATGCTTTTTATTATAATCGATTTCAGTTTTTGCCATATTAGACTCGGACTCAAAGCACGCGCTGATTTTCTATTAAAATGAGAGATGATCGAAAAGTAAAAGCCGTGTGCCTACCACTGACTTTTGTGTCAGCTAGTGAAGGTACCCACAAAATCGAGCAAAACATAATACCATAAAAAATAAATGAAATACAGGACAAATATATAGATATATATTTTAACCTGATTAAATAACGCACCGGAACACGCAGCAGGGGTAGGCTCCCCACAAGGTGGACCGACGACCTGGTAAGGGTCGAGGAAAGCGGTTGGATGCGGGTGGTCTAGACCGGTCTGTGTGGAAAACCTTGGGGGCGGCTTATGTCCAGCAGTGGGCGTCTTTTGGCTGACATGATGAAATAAATAAAGTAATTAATTAGCAAACACAGTGCCAGAATTTGTCCAAACTACTTTAGTAGTTATTGTATAATCAATTACAGTAGTAAAACTGCTTCTATAAATTATAAAGTCTCCCTTAGGGTAATCACTTAGTTCAAAACTAGCAACAGGCGCGCCAGCTTTTCTAAGAATGTCAACAGCCCGAGCACAATTCGTTGACAGAGGGAAAACAAATGCATTGCCCAGTAAAAGTGATTTGAAAACCCCATCACACAAAGTATGGGCATAAAACAATTCATTCGCTGGAACAGCGACGCCCAGACACACATTGTCTCTACCAACATCTATAAATGCATCTTGGCCACTATTGTTATCCATCTTACAAAGATTTTGTTTTAATAGCGTATATTGGGTGTTTGCAGAATCAGCTGCAATAGACTCATCCAAAGCTTTCGACAGGATGCTATGACGTTCCTCACGGCCAAGTCTCAACCATGATTGTTCCAGTTCCAACAGTTCACTTAATTTCTTATCCTTTTGTACAGATAACGCATATTGTGGATCAGTTATTCTAAACAATGCATGAGAGTATATAGCTTCGGAAACTTTAGGCGGACCTTTGAAATCACCGAAACTATTCACCCACACTACGGGCGACGGTATACTGTGTGCTATCTCGTTAATCTCTGCAATATCGTTGGCCCACAGCGAGATATAGTGCGCTCGGTGCTGATTCAGCAGCGACTTCAATTCCTTTCTCGTCCTGTAAGCGTCGACAGTCACAGCAGTGGGTTGTGGCTCCGTTGTGCCCACCATATCTATCAAGAATATTCGGCCGTCGTACTCAACAGCGTCAGAAGACGAAGGTTTCTCTCGTTTGTTCAAATCGCATTTCCAAGTTAAAGCGTCTTTAAACTGTTGGTATACACTTTCTTGTACGAAGACCTTTCGTAAACTCCAGGGCGCCTGTTTCGACGAACTCAGAAATACATCTACAGCAGAGTCCACATCTGAATGTTCAGAGACGACGCCAACCCTACTGGCACATCAGAATCTCTAGACTGTACCGACTGGCAAAGTTTTGTAACGATTTGCAAACCTGCGTCGTGACAAAATTTGGTGAAAAGATGACATACCGGCGCTGCGGTGCCTTCAGTGTTTAAGTTGCACTTTAATTTATACCGAAATATCTTGGCGATATGTCCCAATACAAGCAATGGCGAATCACTTTTCATTACAACGTGTTCAGTCAACATCGGCATCTGTCCGTCATTAGGGAGGCACGCCACATAGTCTATTTGTTTTACAATTACGTTGATTTGCGCTACAGTGTCTTCTATAGGTACTTGCCGCATTAAATAATCCAGTTTTGCAATTAAATTGGTATTTGCTTTTAATATTTCAGCAAATTCTTTCAGATTCCTTTGTATTTCTTCTGCATCCTGCGAGACTTGTTCTGGTCTTCTGACTATTGAGCTTTCTTCTCCTCCAGGATAAATGGTGAAGTCCTCTTGTAGGCCAGTTTTAACTAATTTCGATAATTCTTTATGCTTATTTAGATAGTCTTGGGCTAGAGTAGTGTCCACATTCATTTTGTCAAACTTGAGTTCCATAATCAGTAAGTGAATATAACTATTGTGAATCTTCCAAATGTTTCCACAGTACTGAGTTACTTCAAAGAGACTAACGGAGCTGTGAGCCAATAATACACAACACGATAAGCCGGTATTTTATGATAAAAACTAGATAACACTGAACCCTTAACACTGAATTGATAAAAATGGACATAACAACAGAAAATGATAACTTGTTAGTCATCTCTCTAAATTGTTTTCGAGCATTACGCTTGTGTATCCGTAAAAGGGTAAGACAGAGGTGGATTAATTTCAGAAATATTAAAGTGCCACACAATACGAGAAGGTTATCTAATAGGTTAATTTATCTGCTAGTTCTAAGCTCGATGTTGTTGCTAAGAATTTCTTAACTGAAAAATCACAATGCTTGATCTGGCAATCGAACCTGGGTCCCTACGACAGTAACGTTCACGAAAATTAATGCCATTGTGCTACCGGAAAAATCAATTCTTTCTTTTTGTCAGTTGATATTCTTATTGACTGATTTATTTATTACGGTTATTTCAAGATACTTTTTTTTATTTTTATATATTGACTCGGCAAAGTGATTGTAACGGACCTGATGGAAAGCCCAATTACAGTCCAGAGACAGTGACGACGAGGAGAAGATAGATGTCTTCTAGCCTTCGTCAGTGTCAAGCCGGTCTGACCAGATGCTTCTTCACACTGCGTTTGAAGGAGCCAATGTCATAGAAGGGAGGGAACACATGTGCCGGAAGACCGTTCCAAAGCATACTTATTTTGTTCATTTAGAAAAAAATAAAATGTCTCTAGGCACTTATAACATTTATAACAAAAAACTTCAGAGTAACATCTCCAAGATCACCAGTACTCGTTATAATTATGCATACAAACAATCAAACTCACATTCGCATTTATAATATTATTTAGCATTTGGCTAACGAAAATAGTATTATGCTTTGAATCTTAAGTTAGCTGGTACATATAATCATACTGATTAGTACTACGTACTAATCAGTACGATTATATAAGTGATGAATATCATTTCAAGTGACTATGAATATGTACCCATAGTACAAATTTTCTCCGTTTTAAATTACGATGAATGTTCGCGTATATATCCATAGCAGCAACAACAATTATTATTCAGAGCAGAATTTATTTCAAAATTCGCTCTAAATAAAAATTAATAAGTGTTATGCTTTTATCGCAATTATCACCTACCTAAGTGGAGCCCGGAGAACAAAAGAATAATTATAACACGACTATCGAGTAGATTGGCCAAGTTCCACACTACAAGTCTTTTCAGTGTCAAACTTTGTTGAACTTGGTTTAGGATTAGTCCCCGCAAACACACACGGACACACCGCACAATATCATATAAGCGAGTAAATTACAAAGCGATTTTAATGATATCATATGGCTTTATAAAATATTTTATAATATTATACTCTTTTACTTAGCCGTATTACATCGCTAATATAATTATTACAATTTTCAATATATTTTCTAATACACGTTTACACACTAGAACAATTACTAAACGCTATAATTTAATAATAATAATAGAAAATAATATAAATAATTCTAATTTATACATTCATAAGAAATTATAATTGGACAACCAAAATAATAAAACTAAAATAATAAAAAACAATCACTTCCTTAGGTCCCAATACTTTCCACGTATTCGTTTCATAATAATTTCGTATTAATAATAATTCAAATCACATTCTTCATAAAATAAGAGTATTGCTTCATTTGCAATATATTCTTTTACCGGTTAGTCAAGCAATTCACCAACGGTCCATGAGCTTTTACGTAGATGAGAGTTTAAACTTTTAAAGGCAAGAGTAAAAAGTAAATTGTGTAATTCATAAAGTCCCTTACTGTCTGTATTTAACGATTACGTAAATGAGTCCTTCGTAAATATTTACATAGTAACTATTTAAAAAGGCAACATTCGAGTAATCATTAAATATCTATGAAGTAGACATTGCCAGATTAAACTAATTTGTTTTACAGTAAAGTTTTATACTATTTTACATATTGTTATATTGCAACATTTTCTTCTTCAGTATACATTATTATGTTGTAGATTCACAAATATTGCTCGTATTGTTGATATGTTATATTGGTAATGGAATATAAAACAATTTATAGTGAACATAGTAACTAAATATTAACGTGAAATACTGAGTTCGTAATAAATATAATATCTATATTACTTAACCTAATCCGGAAGGCACTCACTGTCTCGTACATAATGAAAAAAATATACAACGCAACATTCAAATTTTGTATGTTTGTAAATCTTACTGGTCGTAAAGTGTTTGTGCAGATCAGCAGAGTGACGGTTGAAGTACGAAACTCAACTTTATTACCCTAAGCTTACGGCTGTAATTGTGATGAATGTCGTTCAGAATTCATATGCAATTGGCACGCAAAAGTACACCTATTTCCATTGATCAAATATACCATAGATGCACGATCGTCGCTCGAAAAACGGCCCCAAAAAAACTGTGCATAAATCAGTCGTATGAGCTATATTATGCACCTGTCCTACTCACTCTTGCGTGCGCTGCCCGTAAGCGAGAGCGAATCGACACCACTACTACGGTGGAGACCGTACTATACACAGTACGCTTGCGTATCGCGAGTAACACACTTAGGACGCTTTACATTGACGCGTTTTAACTAAGCTATTACAAAGTGTTTCTCAGTGGGCGTTCAATGGTTATTTCGGTTTATTTTTCCTGGATTGCATAATAAATGCAGACACTTATAAGTAAGTAGTACTGGTCAGTGCCACATATTGACGCGGTTTTTGTATGAGAATGTGCATCTATGGTATATTTGATCGAAGCCTATTTCATATTCACATACGCCTAATACGCGTATACTTTTCATAAATTTGACATTGGAAGTGGAAACACTTTCTCGTTCTAAATTTAAATTAGGCTAAAGATTAAAGACCACTATGTTTATTGTAAAACATTTTGTTGTAAAATTTTAGTTTTACACGATCAATCGGTCCAGTATCGCAAATTTAAAAGGATTCTAATGGCGCGTACAACTCTTGCATATGCCAAATTCAGAAGTAATTCAATTATTATATATGCCAAGCTCCATGTTATGTCATAACATAACTTCAACCGTCTGCACCAACCCTCACTCAACCAGAATATTAAAGTGTGTGCTTGTAAACAAAGAGCACGACAGTACCTTCCCTTCATACAGGAGATTCAATTACCATTAATTTAACACTGGAATGATAACACAAACTCGAAGTAGCGGCTCCTTTTATACTGGATAACATACTGGCTTCAAACGTAACCAATATAAGAAGATATCTAGAATACTATCCAATCGTTAAACAAAGTGCTCGATTATATTACATTATATGACTAGTGTTACGGTTATGTGCACATCGTACACACTGCGCCACAAGTTTCGTGCATATTAATAGGAGTAACACACGTTGGGTGATGTTTAACTTGTGCTGTATACTGTTCACAACTTGTGGTTAGGCGTGTCATACAACATACGATTCCTTTCAACATCTCGCGCCGAAAATATTACGAAAAAGAAAAACAGAATTCGTTTTTCGAACTAACCGAAACATAAATTGGTTTGTTGTCAACCCATCGAGAGGTTTTTGACGATAGTGACCTCGTGGCTCCGTCGGTTGATTTCCTTTGCCTCTTTGGTCAAGTTGGACTCGACGAGCATAGAATGTCGCTTGGTGGTGTTGATGTCTTTCTTCCTTCTGACGACGTCAGGGCTGTAAGGTTCTGACACGCGCCTATCGAGGTTGGCCTGACTGTGTGTTCCTTGAGTGTTCGAGAATGATCCTTGTCTGTGTAACGGTATGCCTCCTTGTTCCGGTGTCATGTTTGGAAGATACGTTTGGAATGATGGCCTGTTCTGCGCCGCCTCCATGATGGAACCTAAAGACAAAAATATATCTTAGTTTTTCGTTTGGTATATAAATTAGTATCTAGTTTCATAGCTTAAAATGAAGTACACACATCGTACCATAATGTAATAATTTGAATCATAGTAGTATTTTTTATTAAATACCAATATGTGGTATCAGTTTAAGTTATTAACAACAATTGTAAACTAAAATAAATAGTATTGAATATACCAAACATATAGAGGTTGTAACTATTACATATGGATTATTTCTAAAACAGGTGCTAGTTTAAGGGATATTTCTAAACGTCTAATGGACCAAGAAAAACAAAACTACAGCTTTGAGTTATAAAATGACGATGAGAGTTTTTAAATAAAATCAACAATAATAGGTACTATCCCATAACAACACAACCATATCCCGTAACATGTTGCTAATTTATTCGCGGTCACTACGATTCCGAAAATGACATAAGTAACTAAAACATTTTATGATATTCGTACTAAAACGCATTTTTTATTATTTAATAAATTATAAATATGATAAATATATACAAAATAATTATATATCTTAAAACATAGCAAAATAACCGCATTAAAAATGTCCCATCAATTGCATGTATTTGTACAATTTTTGACCATACTGCTACTTTATTTAGAAACATCTAAAAATCCCATAAAATTGAACCGGGTTAGCATAATAAAGAAATTCTAATTTATAAAACAGCTGCAGGAATATTGATTTCAAAATATTATGTCAAAAGAACATGGTATCTCATTTATATTTCTCACTTAGTTTGAACGTATTGGTACTTCCTGGTACTTTTTTCATTTCTGGTCATTATTTTAATATATTCCTAAAACATTTATATGTATAGATAATAAAAGATGACTTAAGTTTAAAGAAACAACACTATTAAATAATATTGTCTTCTGTTTACGCGAATGTTATTCATTGAAATTAAACTACTATATACTTTGAATTGAATTTGAATTCGGGTACTTTGAAATAACTACACTGGAACATAATGTTCGGGTACTTTGAAATAACTACACTGGAACATTGAGACAACTACCATCTTAGTCTCCCCGTGACCATGGCTGCTGAAAAGCAACCGAAACGTCGGGGAAAGTGTAAAAATAAATCTAAATAGTATAATAGTATAGTAATAGTATAAATAGTTTTAATAGTTGCAATAATTTAATTAGCTTAAAAAAATTTGTAAAGTTTAATAGTAATTATAGTAGTGTAACAGTTTTTCAAAAAATTTTGTAACAGTGTCAAATAAACAACGCGATAAAATCCGTATATAGTAGTTTAATTTCAATGAACACTATTAAAGACAACAACAGTAAAATGCAATATTCATGAGATTAATTTATTGTTTATATGCATGATTATTTTAAATGAATAGCTTAAAATGTATGTACAGTATTTTATAAGGATTGGTCCTCACATAGGCGTGCGCATCAACAGTTATAATGTGGGTCTCAATTACGTTTTAAGTATAGGTAAAGCGAGAGGCAACAAGATAAAGTGATGCACTACATCACGCCTATTGCATACAATAGGTTATAAAATAACGTCATACAAAATATTATAATTAGATATCGATATAACCGAAAACCTGTACATTCGTAGATATCAAGAGATTTAGAATATAATAAAGACAACCGCAAGTAATTTAAACTTTACACCTTATAACATAATGCTCAATATTGTTTGCACTATAATAAAATCTTATTTGCCGGAGCGATATCGAAGCACTGACTCGAAATCTTAAAATTTATTCAATCGAAAAGTTAACTGTATCTGCTATTTTGATAGGAGCCATATGGAGTCCAACCCTTAAATATTCCTACATGATAAACAAGCATGGCTTACAATGTCGATAAATAAAACAGAGATGGTCATACGGCGTCGAATGCGACTACGCAAAGACAACAAGCAAGCATACATACATATGCACATACATATAGTATAGATAACGCAATCACCTTCACACTGGTTACTTGGCAATCTGGTTAATGACCTACAATAGGGCAAACAAAACATATTTAAACATATCCATGGACATCGCTACAGAGGCGTATAAAATAATATAACTTATTAATATTTAATAAAATAAATAAAATAAAAACATATGTTGTAAAAAGCAAATTTATATTTATTTTCTTTAGGCAAATTTTAATATTAAATATATTTACTAATACTACTTTAGTATCTAAGATTTTTACTCTATTCTATTTATACTATCGTCATATTGACATAAAAACTATAGTCGAGTCTTAAATCAAAATACGTGGATGCTTTTAAAAAGCGTAATTAGTAAAGCTTTAATTCTAACAGTAGTTATTAGTCTCATTGACAACATAACTTGGCTAAGTAGGCTGACAGATGTTAGTGTATATAATTACTCGTTATAAGTATAATTACTGCCAGGATACAAAAGCAAGCTTAATTAATAATATAATATAATAATATTCTACCACATACACACTATACCATCTAGCCGAAACTAAGCAGAGCTTGTACTACGGGTACTAGACAATGGATAAACATACCTACATATATACTTTTTTTTTATAAATACATACATATTATACATAGAAACACCCAGACCAAGACAAACATTCATGTTCATGCACACAAATGTTTGACTTGTGCGGGAATCGAACCCGCGACCTCAGGCGTGGCAGTCGGTTACACTAACCACTACGCCATAGAGGAACTGTGTTATATAACATCTCAAGATAATTACAGTTTTTATCCTAGAACCTCATAAAGCATAGAATGAAACATATTTGTATGTTATGTATGTATGAGCTGCTGATCTTGATGTAATAGACTAACATGTTTCCTATCGATTTAAGCATTATATCTCTCGATTTTAAAATCGTATCTTTAAACACTGTTTAAAGATACGAATCGGGGAAAGTATAAACACAAATATAAATAGAACAATAGTATAGTAATAGTATAAATAGTTTTAAAAGCTTAAAAATTAGTAAAGTTTCATAGTAATAGTAGTGTAACAGTTTTGAAAAATTTTGTAATAAAGTGTCAAATAAACAACGCGATAAAATCCGTATATAGTAGTTTAATTTCAGTGTTTAAGTGATTCACGTAGTTATTCGTCAAACGCTACAAGACTATTTTGTGGACTGGGTGGCAAGTGTAAAAACATAAATAAAAGAAAAAGTGTGAAACCATGTATTCATAAACATTACATAAATTACAAAAACTCAATAGTTAGGTACTTAATGTATAACAACATTTTATATTACACAGCAGTGACTAAAGTTAGACACTGTGTCAATTTCATTTTGTCGCTTTTTTGTCAATAATATTAAATAGATCCCGAAAATTTTTTATCAGCTATTTTAATTTTAATTGCCTTGCCATACTAATAAAATGGAGTTAAAGAGATTTTATATTTGGACATGCTCATCTCAAAAACGATCTATCAATCAGATTAAAAATTAATTTTGCGTTAGCTAGTCAAACTGCAACCCATTGAAAAGTTGCAGTGACCATATTAAGGGTAAAAACTATTAAAAAAAATACTCGCAAGCTCAAAATGGCAAGACATGCATAGGCTAAGTTTCTTTTAGGCAGTGAAGTAATATTCGAATACAAGCAAAACAGCGTAATTAAAATAAGCGTATACTACGCTTGTAAAAACAAGTGAATACAAAATCCCTGATTCCTAATAACTAAGGCTGCACGGACAAAGCTATGTTTCATTACCCATGAATCAGGTTTAAGTAAAATTACGAATAATTGGGCATGTCTGTGTATTTTAGGTATCTTAAAATGTATTTACAAACTCGTGCAATAGTTGCTAAGATTTGTATTTTATCTATTAAGGGGTATGTAATAAAATAAGTGTAATATGGAAAGAGTGTTATGGTACTAAATTTAGAACCAGAATTTCACGAGTAAAATTAGTGTGTTTGACAAATAAGGTGCGTGTGCGTAAGTATGTAAAAGCTGGATCCTATGGTACAGTGAGCGACATAAGTCAATAAACATTGGCAACATTTGAATTGCTTTATCGTATACGATAATAGTAATTCCTTATAAAGATAAGAAATTACTATTATTAATTAATAATATAAAACTATATATGGACGTACTTTCTGAAAAATGTTCCAACCCACACTCGGGTCAAAATCGAGTTATTATTAGCAAACTAGTCATGGGGTTACTATTTGCTAGCTGGAAAAATTTGGTAGCTCTACTATTACTCTAAATATGAAGTCATGACTTAGTAGCCCAACCCACATGTATGAAGAAGCAATACGGGATTGAACTTCAATCACGATTACCTTAAAATGTTAACTTTGTGGGTTGGAACGTTTTTCAGAAAGTACGTCCATATACTTAAATAAAGAATAACTATCCTTAAACTATAGTAGCAGTAAAGAACTGCTATAACAGTTTAAGAATAATTATTTTAATCACAATACCTTACTATAGAATAATAATAAGTACACTTTAATTCATAAAATACTGACACAAATTTATTTAATGTTCAACTACTTATGTCACTCACTGTATTGATAGTTTTCCGGATACACAGAAAGCTTATTGAAACCGTGTGTTCCTTGTTCAAACATTCACTGATTTTCCAAAGCCTAAAATTATGCCTAAAGCTTATCTAAAGTAAATAGTTTGAGCTATGTAAGTAAGAACATAGTGCCTAGTGCTAGTTGTTTTTACATTGACGCCATCCAAACGTTTACAGCGTTTGGCCAATCGGAGCGCCGAACGAAGTAAACGTGTCAATCGCGTTAACGTAAAACAAACTCGCACTAGGCACTCAGTTACTGATTTGAGAAGTGTGTGTGCACATTTCACAAGTTCAATAGACAGCGTGAGGTCGTTTAGTGTTGAGTTGATATCTTACCGAGAGTGCGCACGAGCCACGGTGCGACGGACTGTTTCTGGTTGACGGCTGCCTGAACTTCGTTGAGCGCTACTGTTAGTTGATGGCTTAGCTCCTGTAACGAATGTATTGTTTAGACAATTCCTTGCTCGACAACTGTAGGTACTAAAGAAGGCAGCTTTAACTATTATTTGTAATCGTTCTTAAACGTTGTACGAGGGGTGATCAAAAAGTAATGATAATCGGGTATTTCTAATAAAGATAATAAAGATAATAAAAATACAAAAAGAAAGATGGAGAAACACGAAGTGAGATGCGTCATTAAGTAACTTTGTATCAAAAAATTTTTGACCGAAGAGATCACCAACCAAAGAGATACACCCTGATTTGGTGGAGACATTGAGGGACTCTGTTCCTCCATATTCCACAGTGGCATGGTGGTCTAAAGAGTTTAAGCTGAGTAGAACGTCCACAGAAGATGATCATTGCGAGGGATGCCCATCCACGTCCCTTACTGAGATAAACGTGAAAAAGTTCAAGATATCGTGTTGGCAGACGGAAGAGTAACCGTCAAACATTTAGCTGAGGTCCCAGGGCTATATTATATGGCAACATCTTAAGCATCTTGACCAGCATAATGAATATGAAGAAGGTCTCCGCGCGTTGAGTACCCGAGAATGTTAACCGACGAACAAGAAAAAAAGCGAGTTGACATTTCAAGAGCTAATCTTGCAAAGTTCTAAGCTGACCAAGAAAACTTTTTGTCTCGATTTGTGACCATGGACGAAACGTGGATCCATTCCATCCATTTTGATCCTGAGACGAAACAACAATCGATGACTTGGAAAAGGCCATCTTCACCGACGCCGAAGAGGTTTAAAGTTTCAAGCTCAGCGGGCAAGGTTATGGCGTCCGTTTTCTGGGATGCTGAGGGAATCATTATGGTTGATTACCTGCAAAAGGGAGCTACACTATAACAGGCTCCTACTACGCGGACCAAATAAGAAGATTGCGAGAAGCCATAAAAGAAAAAAGACGGGATAAACTGCGATCAAGTTCTGTTTCATCAGCACAAAGCCGAAATTGCGACGGCTGCCATTCGAGAAGCAGGCGTTGAACTGGTCGAACATCCACCCTATTCTCTAGATCTAGCCTTTAGCGACTTTTATTTGTTTCCTCGCCTCAAGGAACACCTGAGGGGCATGAAGTTTGAGGGTGATAACGAGGTGATGGCTGCTGTACAGGCTTTTTGGGCAAGGCAATATAAAGATTTTTTAAAGGGTATTTTAGGTTTAGTAAAAATATAGTCTAAATGTATCGACTTGTTAGGAGACTATGTATAAAATTAAATTAAACTTTTATCCAGAATCGTTGTTTATTATACTTATAACATTTTTGATCGCCCCTCGTATAAATAAAATTCTTCAATTTATATTTATACTAGCTTTTGCCCGCGGCTTCGCTCGCGTTAATTTAGAATTTGACAATCAATTAGGGTTGTACTCTGCTTGTAATAATATATAATCATATAATTAAATCATGATTCGAAAGACACGTGGCGCCATCTATTATCATAAGAACGTTATTATTGTTTTCCTCGGGAAATTATTTTTTTCGGGATGAAAGGTAGCCTATGTCCGTTTCTGTACACCTGACAACGTATATGCAAAATTTCAGGATGATCAGTTCGGTGGTTTAGGCGTGAAAAGATAACCAAACAAACTCATTTTCACTTTTTTAATATTAGTTAGGATTGCAGTTATATATTATTTAGAAATTTCTCTGCACAGATCTGCAATTCATAGAAGATAATATGGGACACACTATCTATGTAGTGTAGTAATAAGGCTTTTGAAGTAAAATATCTTGAATATGTTTGAGAAAAGTGCGGTAACTACTTACGATTTACAAGCAGTAAGAAACAAATATCGATGGATAAAAGAATACAAAATGGCAGTGGCGGCAGATACACAGAAGGGGTAGCCAGTACATTTATTAAACACAAAATCCTATCTATACATATATTTTAGCTGAAGAGTTTGTTGTTTATTAGTTTGGTTGAACACGCTAATCTCAGAAAAAACTGGTCCGAATTAAAAAAAAATATTATTTTAGTAATGGATAACCCATTTATCGAGGCAGGCTATAGGCTATATTATAATATCACGCTACGACCAATAGGAGCGGAGCATCAATGAAAAATGTTGCAAAAATGGGGAAAATTCTCTTATGTGAAGCAGACGAAGTTACGTGGGTCAGCTAGTGTAAGTATATAACCCATAGCTGCGAAGCGTATATGGACTTATATCGATACTCTGCCCTAATTTTCTATAGTTAATAAGATATGCAGACTAGAGAGCACGCACCTGGTTGCTGCACTGCGCCTGCACATGCGCGAGCTTGACCTGCGCGAGCTCGAGCTCCAGGTCGCGCACGCGCTGTCGTAGCCGCGCCTCCGTCTCACTCGAGCCTTCCTTGTCGTCGCCCTTTTGTTCTGTTTCTATGCCAAACATATACAGATTAAATTAGTAATGAAGACAATTCTTTACCATCTGTCATAAATGATTAAACATCAAGAATTTAATCTAATTATTATTAATAGTAGCTATAAAAAATAATAAAAGGTGGTAGCTTATGTTTAAATTTGTACATAATTTAAGATACAACAGCAAAAAGAATATTTTTTGTATAAACGCCATCAGCATTTATTGCGCATTGTAAAAGTGTGGACGTAATAAAATAAAAGGGGATATCTCACTGTCTTCCTCACATGTCTGCATTTAAATAACTGATTACGTCAAAATTTGTATTGTGCGTCCCGTTAGTAATTTGACATTTACACCATATTAACGATTAGTTGCAAATTCTTTAATTTTTTCATTTAAATGAATAAACCAGCCATTATTTGAAAAAGCAAACGCAGTCACGGAACCGTATTTAAATGTTTGAACGATTTCCTTGTATGATTGAATTCTGAAGATCTCATAAGCGCCGTGACTTTAATTAATACACATACCGCAGTTTCAAAACTGTGTCGTTAGTATTACTATAATCAAGAAATACCTTCTTTATTATCCTTCTGCGCAAGTTTGAGACTGCAGTTGACGCAGTCCTTGACGTAGTCCTGCACGGCGTGAAGCTGCCGGTCGAGGCGCGCGCAGATCTCGCGGTAGTCGTGCGCCACGGCCGCGAAGTGCGCCGCCTCCTTCTGGCGCGAGTCTGACGTCGACCGAGCCTGAGACAACACACATACTAACTTATTTACAGTATATACATACATATGTACTTGTATTATTTTAATGGGGCAGGCAGAGTATTGCAACCCTTGTTATGCCAGTTCCTACATAAGAAAGATTACCTACCTATCGGCGTTTGTCGAAATACAATTTCGCAATTTATACTGGTACTAGCTTTTGCGCGCGGCTCCGCCCGCGTGGTACCTACATCAATAAAAGGTAGCCTATGTCCTTTCCCAGGTTTTAAACTATATCTGTACAAAATTTCATCTAAATCGGTTGAGTGGTTTAGCCGTGAAAAGGTAACAGACAGACAGAAAGACAGACGACAGATAGACAGACAGATAGACAGACAGAAAGACAGACAAGAGTTACTTTCGAATTTATAATATTAGTAAGGATTATTGTTTAATACACAATCGTTGTCTGATTTGGAATGTGACCATGAAGGCTCGGCTTCAATTACAAGTGATACCAATTCAATCTTATAGTCCAACAAGAACATGCACGACCATCCACCCACCATCTTGGGATCAGTTGGCGATACGAGAACTTCTTTTTAATTGCCACGTTTTGGAGTATTGTTTTTTAATATAAAATTAATCGTACTCGTGAATGAATAGCTTCTTATTGACCATCGATAAACACATGTGATGGTATGAAGTTTGCTATAAAGTAAGTATGCACAAATAACACGAAAACGTAATTAATGGGCTTATCAAACAACTAATAACAATTCTTATCATACATAATTCCTTAATTACATTATAATCATTTTTAAGATAACAGACGCAATTATTTCGGTGTTGGTAGTGGTGAAAATTATTTCCAAAAAAAAAATATCATGTCACCTATATTATTATTTTATAATAAACTTGTTACGATGTTACAAAAATGTTGATGTTTTGATTTTTCTAATATATTATTTCGATTATGTACCTACTATCAAACTATTTTTATTCCAACGTCAGGATATTGAATAAGAATAATGCATGTTCATATTATTGCTTTTAAATTGTTCATGAACTCTGAACATTTTAAATTACAATTACACCTGGTACACACAGCGACACATCAATCTAGACTATTTGGACTTTGAACTATTAGAAGTTGAACGCTGCGAATCGTGCGAGAGAGTATGATATATTTTTGTTATTTTGTCTCATTCACGCTGAACGGGCCGCGGGCGTCGCTGCACGCGCTAGTGCACCGTGATGGGTCTACACCACTGTGCACTGTCCCTTTCCGACGATTCTCTATGTAGCGACTATTTTGTATGTAGCGTAGTTATGCGTATATTCCTATATAAAAGAAAAAAAAAATTTTATTGGCACACACTGCTACACATCAAGTTAGACATCCTTGTCTAAGTTGATGTGTAGCAGTGTGTACCAATAAAGTAAATTTTTTTTATGAGAAATATGGTCAATACCATTAAAAATAAATTTTAAGGAATTATTGACCAAGATTGATTATTAAATAACTAGCATTTGCCCGCGGCTCCGCTCGCGTTAATTTAGAATTTGACAATCAATTCGGGTTGTACTCTTCTTGTAATAATATATAATAATATAATTCAATCATGATTCGAAAGACACGTGGCGCTATCTATTATCATAAGAACGCTATTGTTGTTTTCCTCGGGAACAGTAATTTTTTTCGGGATGAAAGGTAGCCTAAGTCTGTTTCTGTACACCTGACAATATATATGCAAAATTTCAGAATGATGGGTTCAGTGGTTTAGGCGTGAAAAGGTAACAAACAAACAAACAAACAAACTCATTTTCGCTTTTATAATATTAGTTAGGATGAGCTGAATTGAAAATTGTAAAGTACTACCCCTTGAATAGTCTCTATTTAAACCAAAATTCTTTGAAAATTTGTCTGTAAATCTTTGTAATAATTAGCTACAAATAAATTAAAATAAATAACCCAGTATAACAATATAATAAACTTAAGGTAGGCAATATAAAATATATAATTCACATAGATCAAAAGATAACGATAAGTGAGAAAGTATCATTAGTATATTTCTATCTCATAAACATTAATTTAATACAAATTATAAATAAAAAGGAACACATTTGACTGCACTAAAATTACGCTAGCTTCTCAAAAATCATTTTACGACGACAAAACTTCATTTTGTTCTTGAAGTTCTAATCTCTTCCGCATACTCATTAAAGCTGCTTCTCTAACGTGAGTTGTGCCAATATTCCACCTCAAACAGCCCAAGTAAAAAAAAACCCCGACACAAAATAATAAAATAATATGAACGTAAAAAGCCTAAAACAAGTTAAAAAATTTATGCAAAAATAGCCACAAATAGAACAAAGAAATGTAAAACACTATAAAAAGAAAAAAAATTACCTTGAAATTATAAACCTACGTAAGAACGTATGAAATTTTTTGATTAAATGTTCCCGCGTCGGGGGACCGTTCTTTACCTAGAAAAACACCTACCTAAATAAAATGATGTTAAAATTTATAACACCCCGTCGTTTTTGCGTCGGGGGTTAAAAATAGACATTTACAATCCGGTCGACCGCAATGGTTTTCTATAGTATCGTAAGCCTGAAGCCCACTTTTCTCCTATACTCATCTTATGTAAAATGCACGTCAATAGTTTCGGTTACTACATGATATATTTTTTAACTAAGGCTGTTTTGAGGTCACTATGGACGTCAGAAGTTATGGTACCACATTAATACCTGCAATAAATGTATAGGTTTAAGATCTTTTGGCATGTATACTTTAGTGATAACAAAATATATTTATTTATGATTTAGGAATATTTTGAAGCCGAAGTCTCTGCCTACTCCCCTCTGAGAAACAGGCGTGAATTTATATATGTATGTATGATTTAAGATTATGGAATTATTAACAGAGATATTCTATATATATAGTATTAAATACTATGTAGTTTCACGGTACTTTTAACAGTTACGAGTGCTCACTGCATTGCAGTTTGACAGATGTAGTTTTTACTATAACAGTAATATAATATAATAATAATAATAATATTTTTATTTCAGACCAATGATCCATATAGTGTTAGTATCACCTTAGCTTATTGTTAGTAATAAATAATAAATAAAATAAACTAATTAAAGACATGTACATCCGCACGCACATGTCTACGCACCCAGTGCTGTATAAACGGGCCATCAATTTTTTCCGCCAGAGTTGCCAGGATATTGTTGGAACTATCCCTGACTCGCCGAAGCATAGACGCACATCGTTTGCGCATGATGGCATAAAAGTCATCTAGCCTTTCGTCCGCAAAAATACCCGAAGCGCTACAGAATCGAGGTAGTCCCAACAACATCCTTAGCGCGTTATTATACTGGACGCGCAGAGCGTTGTAAGCCTTCTGCGTATAACTCACCCACAGGCTGCACGAGTAAAACGACTGGCAATAAGCCCGAAAAAGAGTCAGTTTAACCCGTTTAGAGCAGTTTGCAAACCTGCGAACAAGCATATTACATCGAGCAGCCAACACTCTGCGCTCGCTATCGATATCCTGACCATCTGTAAGAAAATCCGTAACCACAAGACCAAGGTATTTAAATTCAGTGACGACCTGCAGTGAAATTCCTAGTAACTTTACAGGCGGAACATTTACGGGTGTATTGTTGCAGACTTTGAACACGATTATTTTACTTTTGGTGGCGTTATACCTCAAGCCATGAGCCTCCGCATATTTCCCACAGATGGCCAGTAATTTTCTTAGACCACAAACCGATGGGCTAAGCAGCACCATATCATCGGCGTAACTGATATTATTGATCATTGTACCATCTATAGAACAACCGACCATAGTGCTGCTCAGCTCACCAATCAGCCCGTTTATATATAAATTAAATAAACTGGGTGACGTTAAACCCCCTTGCCTCACTCCACACTCTAAACCATATGGTACAGACTGGGCATCTGCCCACTTAACATAATTTGTCTGGTTTTTATACCAATACTTAAACATATATATAAATTCAGTGGGTAGGTCTGTTTCATTAGAAATTTTTTGCCATAATATTTCATAATTTACCAGGTCAAAGGCTTTTGACAGATCAAGAAAACAGCCATAAACCGGTGACTTCCTATCTGTGTAGTACCTAACAGTCTGCTTGAGACACAGGATTGCACTTTCAGTAGATAAACCAGGTCTAAAACCAAACTGCGCGTCATGTAGTTTAATGCGCCTCTTCAACTGCCTCTCAAGCAGACTGTCTAGCACCTTGCCGATGACCGTAGCCAGTGAAATAGGTCTATAATTATTTTTGTCCGATGAGTCACCTGTCTTATTTTTCATAATGGGAACTACGACAGTATTTACAAGTCCATCAGGCAGGTAAGAGTGACCCACACAATAATTAAATAAATCAGTGAGTATTCTGAGCATCTGCTCACCAGCGCATCTTAAATGCTCGACACTCAAACCATCGTGCCCGGGTGACTTACCTCTCTTCATGTTATGCAACACGAATTTAATTTCCTCGATGGAGAATCTTATATGAGAATCACCCTCACGCAGAGTCCGAGTGTCGCGCACAGATGTGTTTGTAACTAGAGGTGTGGCCTTAAAATTGTTCACAAACATGTGGGCTATATCACTATTATGGGCTATCTACGTTTGCTGGAAGACTTGGCTGGGGATTCAAAGCGTTGGTTTGTTTCCAAAATGAACTAATTTTTTTTTCATCATGAAGTGTTGCAATCATATCCATTTTAATCTGGTTTTCATTGTTTTGACACCACTTATGACTTAATTAAATTTAAAAATAATTAATCCAAGTACTGCGTAATTGACAAAGGTTACCTTTAGAAGACTTAATTACCTGGATTGAGAACTTTGTAATTTAATTATACTACATAATTGTGAGTGGAGATAGAAATTCTAATAGAATTGACGAAGTGCGCGCCACCAGAAAGACATTTAAAATCCAGATTGTGTCTGGCAGTTGGTATCGCATTCGAAATATAACTTGTCATACCTGCAACATCGGGGCACCATAGAATACTTCACCGAGGGCGTTAGCAATGCTAATGCCGGTACTGACCTGCGTACAACTTAACTAGCTGAAATACTTGAGAAGTGTGCTCACCTCAGTCAGCTGTGACTCAAGCATCTCTTTCTCCTGTTGCAGTTGTGTGTTGATCACCTTCAACCTCTCCAGCTCCACGTTTATTTTCTCCTTCTCCGCCGATTCTGTTCACAATAACATACATTTTAAATATACATCATAGGACAGGATAGTTCACTTAGGCGATTTAATATGTGAATATCATATCATAACCTTTGCCTAAACCTAACAACAGACATAAATGTAATTCAGGAACTTCATTAGACTCACTATCTTATAAACTCTGAGGTCCATAAGTGTTACTTTGTAATCTAAATGAATATATGATGTCCGACTTAGAGTTGACCAAAGGACTTATTATAGTACAGTCACAACTAACTAATTATGTGTGTAAATAACAGGGAACAAGTCCATTACAATGCTAGATCTAATGCATTCTGTAATTTCCTAAAACAAAAGCTTAATATATACTAAAAGTTGAATGCCAATTTCTACATCAGCAGTAAGATAATGGCACAAGTCTCACGCACACAACTAAAGCAGCCTATCTATACTAATATTATAAAGCTGAAGAGTTTGTTTGTTTGTTGGTGTGTTTGTTTACTTGAACGCGCTAATCTCAGGAACTACTGGCCCGATTTGAAAACTTCTTTCAGTGTTAGGTAGCCCATTTATCGAGGAAGGCTATAGGCTATATATCATCACGCTAAGATCAATAGGAGCGGAGCACCAATGAAGAATGTTTCAAAATCGGAGAGTATTTTTTCCTTTTGAGAGCTTCCGCTGCGTGCGCTGCGTAAACAGTTAAAGTTTCGCAAAAATCATGTATGACAGAATTGTTCCCCTTTAAAAGTTCTAGAAAAAAGTCCGCGACAGCATATGTCTATCTTTTAAGGTTGGCTCACTATAACCATTTTTATGCTAACGAAATTTGTTCTAAAATAATGCATTATTTGCGAAGGTATTTTTATAAACATGATATTAATCCTTATCCAAATAAATACGTTATTCATCACAAGTATTTAATTTAAAACAAAATTGCCCTTTACATCATTCGATTTCAATGAATATCTTAGGAGATATAGCAGTTTTAAATAATTACCTATTACAGACATAGTACATACGATGTTTCTCCTGGTTTATTCTGCGTGATTACTACTGGTTCGATTTGAAAAATTCTTTTAGTGTTGGATAGCCTATTTATCGAGGAAGGCTATAGGCTATTTAACATCACGCTACGACCCACGGGGGCGGCGCAGTAACGATAAACGCGGGTGAAACCGCGGGAACATCTAGTATACTAATAAATCTAGTTATTTTTTATTAAGTAGGATACATACCTTTGATAAACTTCTCGTACTCCTGTTGGTATTTATGCAGCCGTTTCACTTTGATACTGCACGCGAGCTTCACGATCTGGCGGGACGACTCCTCCGCGCGACACTTCTTTGGCAATGTCACTCTGAAGACAAACGAAAATATTTAGTAATGATTTATATAATTGGACGTACTTTCTGAAAAACGTTCCAACCCACAAAGTTAACATTTTGAGATAATCGTGATTGAAGTTGAATCCCGTATTGCTTCTTCATACATGTGGGTTGGGCTACTAAGTCACGATTTCATATTTAGAGTGATAGTAGATCTACCAAATTTTTCCAGCTAGTAAATAGTGACTAATTTGCTAATAATAACTCGATTTTGACTCGAGTGTGGGTTGGAATGTTTTTCAGAAAGTACGTCCAATTATCAATAAGATATTATGTTTGAATTGAATGTATTCTAACTATCAGGGTATGAACAAGACAATTACAATATTTCATAGTCTTAGTTGTGTCAAATGTGAATCGTATTCTTGTACCTCGCCAAACAAATGCTTGCGGCAAAAGTAGTGCTCAATAGTGTATTAGTCAAATTATTACATAGTATAGTTATAGCTCCTTCATTATCTAACATTTCTTTTTAAGAATAGGGGTGAATACTATTTTGCTGGGAAGATAATTAGATAAAAAAATAAATCATCTTTGCTAAAGAACCAACATAGATTTTATAGGATTTTCTATTCTATATAATAATAATAATGTTTTTATTTACGAAATAATGATTGTAGTACAGAATAAAAAATATACATGGTAGGTCTTACAACGATTTTACGTACAATCCTGTGGGTGAAGTTCTGTTACCCTTGATAGGTTAGTTATTAACCTGTAGTAAGGATTTCTAACTGAGAAATATAAAAGTAATCACTACATATCCGGAAAAGCAGTTATATTTTTGAACACATTGATAGTCATAATTATTCAAAATAACATACCTGAAATACTTGAGCACGCCTTCAAAATCATGTTGGAGCAAATCTTTGCGGGACCTCGATAACAACGCCAGAGCCACTTGGAACAAAGTGTCGATGCCTTGTAGGAGGAACACGTCCAGTATGTGATACACCTATAACAAAATATTATTGAACATAAACAACACAATTATTGTAACTCCAAAATAAACATAAGAACAAAAACAATAATCCAAAACCACTCAAAAATAACAAATGGGAGTATAAAGGAAAATTGTTTGTTATAATATTGCAGTTAAAGGGGACAATAAAAGCTGAAGTCGTTACTTAGAAATGTCTTAAAGTTAATTTTATGATGTAATTATGTCGCAAGGGCTGGCTCCAGCTTATGATACCGCAAAAGAAATTTAACAGTCATTGAAACATTGCGACTTACGTTATAGTAGATTCTTAACACATATCATAAGTAACGTAGTGCCTACGTCCATATAATATAAACTTGCGAGCTGCCTGAATTAACGGATTCATGTAGATATAGGATGCATCCGCATAACATGTAATACGGTTTAATTAACAACACCTAAATGGAAAATCGTCATTAAAACAATGTTCAAGATGATTAAGTAAATTCAAAATAAAAAATATTGTTATTCATATAGATCACAAAGTAACACTTATGATCGTTCAAAGTATTTAATAAAATGATCACTCACCAGTGGTAGTGGGAACCGCGCAGTGAACACGGTGAGAAACCACTGCGACGCGAACATGTGCGGCTCCACGCCTAATTCTTGGAAATGTGCGCGAAGGTCGTTTAGTTGCTCCTGAAAGATGTTAATAAGTTTCGAGTGGTAATTTATTAACATACTAGTTTCTCTATTAAAGTAGGTAATATTGGCAATGTAAGCTTATATTATATTACTAGCTTTTGCTCGCGGCTTCGCTCGCGTTAATTTAGAATTTGACAATCAATTCGGGTCGTACTCGTCCAGAAGTGAGAAAATTTTCATACAAACTTTATGGGGAGAGTTTTATCCATTTTACCTACACAGATATTTTTCAATTGTAATCGAAAACTTATGTACCAATTTTCATACTGCTAAGTCCAGAAATGAGAAAATTTCGTTACAAACTTTACCCCCCAATTTCACCCCCTTAGGGGTGGAATTTCAAAAAATCCTTTCTTAGTACACCCCTACAAATTAAAACACACATGCTCTCCAAATTTTAAGTTCCTACGACCAGCGGTTTAGGCTGTGCGTTGTCTCTAAGTCAGTCAGTCAGGACATCTTTCTTTATATATATATAGATTTGCAATGTTACATAGGATAATGTAGCATTCTTCTACTGAAACATTTTTACAAACTCTCAGAGTTAGTGAAATTCCCCACCACATATAAACGAACAAGTTTTACGCCATCATAATATTATAACAGATAATACGAGACATAGAGACGATAATGAAATCTTTTACGACAAAAAATGCAAGTCCGTCAGTTAAGCAGAATTGAGTCAATTCCAAACATCGATCAAATATACCATAGATGCACGATCGTCGCTCGAAAAACGTCCCCAAAAAAACTGTGCATAAATCAGTCGTTTGCGCTATATTATGCACCTGTCCCACTCACTCTTGCGTGCGCTGCCCGTAAGCGAGAGCGAATCGACACCACTACTACGGTGGAGACCGTACCATATACTTAGTACGCTTGCGTATCGCGAGTAACACACTTAGGACACTTTACATTGACGCGTTTTAACTAAACTATTACAAAATGTTTCTCAGTGGGCGTTCAATGGTTATTCCGGTTTATTTCCTGGATTGCATAATAAATGCAGACATTTATAAGTAAGTAGTACTGGCCAGTGCCACATATTGACGCGGTTTTTGTATGAGAATGTGCATCTATGGTATATTTAATCGAAGATTCCAAATAAATAAACACGGTCAAACCGCTAATAGGGTATTTAGCCTATGTTTATTTTTGTACATTATTTTACACACAAGAGCAAATAGCAATCAAAAGAAACATTTTGTGAAAACAGTATCAAAATTGGTTGCAATATAAAGTAGTCTTTATTTTAAATTTGGATATTATATAAAGTCGGGACGTAGTGGCTCGCTATCTCACTCGGACAGCTGCATTTAAATAGCGGTTACGTCACAGTTTGCATCGTGCGTCCTATTTCTGTCATTTGACAATTACACTTAATACCAGATTACAAACGCTTGTAATTTATTTATTTTTGCGTAGTTTTAAAAAATATTTATTATTTTAGGGTTTGGGTACAAAAATATCCTTTAAGTCAATTAGCTTAACTAATTGACTTAAAGGATATTTTTGTTTTGTCAGCTACCCTATTCCCCACCACATACAAACAAACAAGTTTTACGCCTTCATAATATTAGTAGAGATTATACGTGATTGAACAGAATTGAGTCAATTCCAAATAAACAAACATATTACAGTAACATTGTAAAGGATCACGAGATATCGAAGTCATTAAATTGTTTAGCGTTAATTAATATAGAAATATTAATTTAACCTTTAACCGCCCCACTTCATAACAGTTGTCGTGCCTCCAGCGCCCGGCACAGTGAATCGAAAATAAATACTTATTTTTAGGACTTTTAATTATGAGACTAAAGTGTATTAAATTGTAAATGATTACTTTTTTATCCATTTACACAATATAAACATTTTTTTGGTAGAAAACACCGTAATTAAATAAAAAAGCAGATTAAACGAGCTGTGGTATCTGGTCGGAAATATACGACGCTGGCGAAATGGACACGAAAATATTTGTCGGATTAATCCGACGTAAGCGGTTAAAAGGTTAAATAATTAAAGTGTACCTCCATAAGCCGGTCGAGTTGGTGTAACCGCATGTAGAGAGCTTCAAACCCGTCTTTGTACAGCTCGCGCAGTCCGTAACCATACATCAGCTTCACTAACAGGCAGAACGCTTGCTCCTCTGGCATCTGGCACAAACAAATAATTCAGATTTCGAGTATATGTAAACACGTTGGTATAGTAAAAACTTCACATGTATTTTTAAGTATAACTATTAAAAATGTATATTTAAACACTTGCAGTGTCAATTTTGTAGCCTTTTTCTAGCATATTACACGCACGAAGGAGTACACACTCCGTCGTGCATTTACTACTACAAAATCACACGATTTAGTAGTACCTAGTTAAAGTTTATATGAATAAGGAGTGCAGGAAGATAAAACTCAAGCTTTTATATAAATTTTACATTATATTTTATTAATTATGGTCGAATTTTGACCACTGAACGACACTTACTATCCCAACTATTAGAACAATCGTATTTAATCAATTCTAATTATTCTCTATGTCCTTATGTACAGTTTTTACATTAAATATTTTCAGAGGTCAGCTTTGGCAGATTTCAATGCTTCACTTACACATTTTTAATGTTACGCGAACCCTCGGGTACAGATACCTACTTATGACGTCACTCAAACGACGCTATTAAGATATTATCGTGAATAAATATATTCGTAATTTATGTTAAGCTACATGAATATTTAATTATTCGAGCAGCAACTCACGTGTAACAACAGTGTAGCAGCGAGGAAGCTGAGTCCCTGGCAGTAGCCGACTTCGTGGTCGTACACCGCGTACGCGCGCGCCATCCGCAGCAGCGAGTCCTGCCCGAGCCCGCCCGCCTCGCGGAAGAAGTCGTGCGCGGGGAACGTGCGCGCGATGTCGCGTTGGATTACTTGCTCGAAAGGACACTCCTGTGAATATGATTGGATAGGATTGTAGTTATACGATATCATTCAGTCTTTGATACAAAGATTAAAAAATGTATACTTATTAACGATATCTAAAGATAACGATGCAGTGTTTCTCTATATCACAATATATTGGCGATTAGCATTTCTTATTTAAGATTTTTAGATGGATTCTGAATAATAACTATATTAGATCGCCCACGCGCACCAGCTGTGTTAGTGCGATGTGTGTACGAACCTTACTGATGAGCGTCCTGTAAGTCTCCATGAGCTTGTCGTTCTGGTCGACCCCCGCGAGGCGCAGCCATACCTCACCGCGCAGCGCCTCCGGCACGCCCACGCGTACCAGCTGTGTTAGTGCCCGCGGCCGGGGACCCGTCCAACTGGAGACATATAATACATAAAATATATATTAAAAAAGAAACACTCACAAAGTTATCTCGTTTCGTTGTGACGATTTATACGCACAATGATGATCACCGAGCATGACAATAACCGCTAGCTGTCGCACCCGTAGGTATTTATTTACATATGATCATGGCGATAACATTAGCAAGAATTCGCACCATTTCTGTATACTGACTATTGGTGTATTGGAAACTCATATTTGAATACAAAATAAACGGCACATGCGCTTGGGAGCGAGCGGCAGATGCACAAGCAGGCGCTTACTACGTACGACACCAGCGTGACTGAGCACGCACTGAAGCTACTCTCGTAAGACACGAGAGAGGATCCGTTCGACGCGGTGGGCGGCAGGGAGCGGACAAGGGCGTATATGGGGAGACGGGATCTGTCTATGTATAGTTATCGTTCAATGAATGGCAGACGGAGGCCGGCGTAATAATATTCTGTCCAACATGAAGATTATTTTATACATTTTTGGTACAAAATATAACATGTGTTACAAACATTTGCAATCGATCGTTGCTGATTTGAAACAAATCTTCTAAAACAAGTTTCTGATATACTCGAAATGACGTAGATATTTTTTTATAAATGTCATATCTAAATAGGTAGTGCTAAATATATTTTATATACACAACAAAATCATCACTAATTGCCGCGAAAAACATGCCTCATTTTACATAGATCGAGTATTGTAACAGTTTCGATTTCGGATATTTATGTCAGTAGCGTGCACAAATCAAACTTACCTTCGAAGAACTTGTGCCCAATTTACAAGCACGTCTTCACCGCAGTCTTTGGACACCTCGCCTGTGCCGCTTAGAAGGGGTTCGTCACCATCTAGATAAGTAAATAAAAATAAATATATTTAATGAAAGAACTTTAAATCCTAAAAATGTTGATCATAGTATTATGTAGAGATTATAGTCTCTCTAAAAGTAGATATCAATATATTTTCTTTTTGGACTGATATTGACGTACTAACTTTTCTGCCAGTACAAATGACTCTATCAAAATAACAGCTGTAAGAGCGTATAAAAAGCATAAATTAAACATAACACATTAACATAAAACGAATATCAAGACAATGCAAGAAAACATCAATGCAAGAAGACATCGCGCGCTATTCTTATTACCGCGGACGAGCAACCAATGACGGTGAGTCGTTGTGCCGCAACGCGACGCCCACGCGCTCCTATTGGTCATTATTACGATCGCTCTGAAGTGATTGGTGCAGAACGTCGCTGGTATCCAAATAGTTTCCCGTGCATTACAACCATTGAAACGTTGAGGACACTGGCGGGCCGCGAATATCGGAAACTCGCCAGTCGCCTTACATCTATAGCAAATTTTTAATCTAAAGTACTTCCATGTACTTTAAGATATAAACCAGTGTAAGGCGAGTTCAACTATTTTACTTATTAATCTTTCTTAAACATACCAGAGTCTGGTTCTGAAGGTGATGGCGGTGCGGGTGCACTTGACAGCGGCGACGGCAGTAAACTGGACAATGACAGTGGAAGGTTGAGGCGCGACCGGTCTAATTCATCTGACGTCTCAATGCTTGCCACTTCATACTGTAGCTGGCCGAGGGGATCCACCGACTGGAATTAAGTAAATAATATTATTGACTTTTTGGTTCCGTGGTATACGTCTGTGCTTATGTTTAGTGTAGATTGTGAGGTCTTAGGTTCAATTGTCAGATAGACATTGGGTTTTACTGTCAGTAAATCCTTCGTAGAAACACACAATTTTGAACTGCTGCATTGACTGCTTTCTTTACACTATATTTTATTGATTAGTTTTTGAATAGACAAATCAATATCGCTAACTGTTGCTGGTAACTGACAACAGCTAAAGATCTTACACTTCGAAATAATTGAGATATAATATCAACTACTCACCTCTTTCAGATTGATATAAAACTGTTGCACTAGCGGCCTCTTCGAGTAATACCAAAATCGTTCTGTGGGCGGGAATATTTTGACTGGCGTTTCGATAACCAATCTGTAAATGAAAAAGAATCATGAATTAAGATATACATAGAAAATATTAATGGTGTCAGTTCGTGCTTATGCTTGGAGCTGATCGTTAAGGGTTCCCCTTGTTCGATTCCTCGATAGAGGTCGAGCAATAAGTTACTGGATTTTTCTGTTAGGTAGTTCCCAGCAGCAGCACATAGTCTCGCTTAAAATTAAATAAATAATATATAAGTTTTCTCGTTATTTGCCCAACAGAACTCAATAGCCTTATACCAATTATGTAGGACCCTTAAAGAGTCTCCTAGGCATGCAGTACAGTTACTGCTAGCCTAAGGGGCAAACATTATATATATTAAGTCTTCTGAAAAAATCTGAAATCTATCCACTTCCTACAGGAACACAACTCAAGGCTGACTGCGACCTCCTCTTAGTGAAGATATTTCTCTAGTCTGCTTTAACTAGAGCGACATATTAGGTTTGGGCAAGGATTCCTGCTCTACCCTACCTGTTTCATGACCCGCTTACAAGAATATCTTTGATAGGTTGTGACTATGACAAGTTATAGTTATAAATGGTCACCTCAAAGGGTCCGGTATGCCTCTAATGACGAGGTCCAACGCCAGTGACATATAGGCAGGTGCGCCGTCGCCACTCGCCACGTTGAATGCGGCCAGTGCCGACTCGCCTGCATTCCACAGCGCACACACCGAACAACCAGAACCGCCGGATGAACCGCTCACCTTGAACATGACAATAAGTCTTGTTAATCGCGTAGCATAAGTTTGCGCTTATGTTGAAGCTGGGTCTTTGGACACTGGGTTCGAAGACCGAGTCGCGCTCGGAGATAATGGTATTGTTTTTTTCAGTAAGGCAATTGATAATACCAGCACAGATACTGGAAATGTGACCAGCAATAGGATCGTACCTTGAAAATGTATTTTTTTGTTTTTTATATATTTTTAATTTTGTTTAAGTTGTTTGTGTGCACAATGTGACGAACTTGCATGCTTACGAGACTGATATAAAATATTTCTTTCTTTTTTCTTACCTTATCTCGTATATTAAGATTAATTTTATAGGCATTTCTTATGGTAAGTAAGAACATAAATAATAACAGAAAAAATCTTTCCTCCAAATAGGGTACCTTCCTTATCTCGCTGGACCTTATAGGTAATCTTGCTGACATAATATGGGTGCTATACACATCTGCCTATCCTTTTGGGGTAAGGACAGACGTATATATGTATGTATTAATATAAATTAAATTAAGTAACTTACCATTTCTAGTAATCTCATGTCAGAATGCTTTACGCTTCTACCAGGAGCGAGAAGTATGCCAAAGCATCTTTCGATGTATAATCCACCAGTGTAAGTGGTCTGAAAACAAAATAGATAAATCTATGTATATAAAACTCTTCCGTTACTGAGTGACTGACAGACAACGCACAGCCGAAACTATGGGGCGCAAGAAGCTGAAATTTGACATGTATGTTCCTTGGGTACTGTAGGGGTGCACTAAGAAGGGATTTTCCGAAATTCCCACGGGATTGGGCAGAAATGAATAACATGTGCGGGCGAAGCTGTGGGCGTCCTCTAGTAATATATAAGTTTTCTCTCCACTGCACATTATTATTTCTTTTTTGTAATTATTATAATATATAGTGGGGATGCCAAAAGTCTGCAAGGATGGCGTAGTGGCTAAAGCGGTTGCCTTAGCATTGCCACTGCGGCGAGAGCTGTAGGTTTGAACCTTAAAGTGAACGAAAATGATCCACAAATATTTGTTCCGAGTCTATCAATCCTAACTAATATTATAAATGCGAAAATGAGTTTGTTTGTTACGCTTTCACGCCTTAACTATGATCAACATGAAATTTTGCATACACATTGTCAGGGGTACAGAATAGGACATAGGGTACCTTTCATCCAGAAAAAAGAACTATTCGTCATCTGCTGCAAACCAACCTAACCTAACCTACATTTACGCGAGCGAAGCCGCGGGTGAAAACTTGCTGGTCTTGTTGCATAAGTTTGCAGCAGATGACGAAGTTTGATACCCGAGACGGGCAGTATTATTGGATTTTTATAGAAGATTCTGTGTGTTCAGTAGATTGCTATAGACTCGCACTCCATATTGCTTGGGACCCAAAAACGGCACGGTGTGTATTTAATACACTTTTCAGCCTACGCTTTTAGCGATATACAGCCGTGACTATGATATAATATCAGCCCTGTATTAAACTGTCCCACTGCTGGGCATGGGCCTCTTCTCAGTGCGAGAAGACCATAGTCCACCGCGCTGTCCCAGTGCGGGTTGGCAGATTTTACTATATCTTCACTTCATATCTTCGAGTAGGTACTTTATGTAGACTCTTAGACATGCAGGTTTCCTCACGTTTTCCTTCACCGTTAGCTATTTAATACGCACATAACTTTGAAAAGTCAGAATAAGAGTATCTAGGGGTCGAAGAGACCTTTGTGTGGCAGTACTTTTAATACATGACGTTCTCACCTGTGGGTCGTCAGCCTCCGGCTGTATGTTGTTGGTGACTTGTTTCACATTGATGGTCACTTGCTTATCGATACCACCGCGTAGCTTGAAGCCGAGCCGTTCCTTTGGCACGTGGCTGAATGTACCCTGCGGATGGAAAACGGTAGAAATAAGATATCATATACGAAAATTAAAATGCACGACAGGCACTCTGGTTGGCCTTTCTGTATAAGTTTGCGGCAGATTGTGAGGTCCTGGATTCGATTGCCAGGTCTGTTTTAAGTTTTATTGTTAGAAAATAAGCTCACCTGCTACTTCGGAAAACATATCTAACATATCTATACATGTAAGTGAATTCCCTGGCTTTCGTACTAGTGAAAACTGTATTGTGTGCCAGTGCTTTCCCCGTTTACTCGATTACATATTATGTATGACAATAACAAACAAAGTAGCACATGCGTTAAAAACATATCGGTATAAACATTATTATCATGATGAAGCACGTTATCGTACCTTAGCATCGGTCTCTTTAATATCCACAGTGCATTCTAGAACGTGCATGAGCTGCATCGGCGGCACGGCGGGCCCGATGGCCTCGGTGAGCGAGCCGGTCATGGACGGAGCCGCGCTTAAGTCACCCACAAGGGACGACGCCATTGAGCGAGGGATGCGCTCGAACGCTTTGGCGAAGCAGCCTGGAAAGACAACGCTGATTATGAGTAGATTATAAATATATAATAAAAGGAGTGCCTGTGTTTTATTCGCGTTGCATTTGAATTATATATTACTGTGCGGCGTAAATATAAGTGTGTATGTACTCCTTAGCTGTAAGACTATATATTTGGTGACTATTATAACTTTGCTGTGGGTAATCAGGGTCAGACAACCTCTGACCGCGGGAGAGGCTAAGATGTTATACGTAATGGATAGATCAACTAATACAGATATTTTTTCAATAAACGTCACTAAATCGCCAATTAAGCTATGCAGAGCTCAATACATTTAGGCAACTACATGTCCTGCTATAATTCCGTAAGGTTTACGTATGTGTGTCGAGAATTTAGTGCTTTGCGAAAGCGCGCCGCAAAACAATGATGCTACTTAGATATACATTTTAGTCTCTTTCTACAAGAGACTGGGGTTAACGTAATACTTTGTTTTCTTATGAAACTACAAAGCCCCTATCTTAAACAACCTAACCGTTAAATATTACGAATGCCACGGCTCTCGAATATAGGAACAAATTCTATTCGTTACAATTGAAAAGTGTTCCTAATTGCTACACTAACGACATAGATATGTGCCCAATCACCTCAATACGTCAATCGCCCGGTGGTCATCTCAATTGACCTGTGTTGCGTAAATAATGTCATTTATCTACTCTACTTGTCTTTGAATGTTATGTGATTAAAAGTGAGTTTGATAACCTAACCGTAGGTTTGGGGATCAGAAACATGCTACATACGAGTATATATGCATATTATACAATTAAAGTGATAACTGATATCACTTTCAATTGTATAATATGTATATTAATGTATAAGACGGACCGAAGCTTCAGGTAAGGAAACTATTTCTGTATGTTGTTATTAGTAAAAAGCTATGTTCAGTGAGGAGTATAGTTTCAAAACCCGCCAAAACGATATCAGAACAAAAATAATGTTCCGATTGAATATGAAGCTCCTTCGTTGCTTCTCTTGCATAGCACTGATAGTTTTAAAGAAAAACTACTTAAACTCAATAAAATTAGCTCACAAAAGTAGCAGTTTATTGCAAACACCGCAAAAATTGTCCATTTATATTATGTCTTAAATGGTTTTTTGACATTTACCATTATTTTGTGAAAAGTATTTTAGAGGATTTTAAAACTGAACTACTCAAGTAAGAACACCTCTAATCACCCTCCATTGCAGTTTATACAAAAGCTAAAGTCTATTTAAAGGAGTCCAATATATACATAGCCTGGTCATAAGTTCTGTCACACAATAAAAAACTTTTGAATTTAAAATGCTGGCCACAAAAAGTTTATTGAATTCGAATTGCGAATTTTTCATGAATATAAAAATGTGTACTTTTTAGAATTTTACTCATTTTTAAATATGGAGTGGACACTTAAAGAAGGCCGTGTTGCAGTTATTGCGTTGCATCGTTGCAGTTATGGGCCAATTCAGATTTTTGACATATTGAAAAATTTTAATATAACCAAAAGATTCGTTTATCGTATCATCAAACGATACAATGAAGACTCTAGTGTAGATGACAGGTCAAGAAGTAGTCGCCCTTGGTCTGTTAGGACTCCAGCAGTGATAAAAGCTGAGAAGGCGCGAATTCAAAGAAATCCCATACGTAAGCAAAAACTTTTGGCCCTTCAGATGGGTTTACGCAGAACCACGGTGAAAAGGGTGTTAAATGAAGACTTAGGGCTTCGGGCATATCGAAGAGAAACAGGACATCGTTTGGACGCTCGTTTAATGGACCTGAGGTTGAAGAGATGTCGAGCTTTGTTGAAGCGGTACGCGGGAAACAAGCATCGGGAAATTCCTTTTACGGATGAAATATTTTTAAAGTGGAAGAGAGCTACAACAAACAAAATGATAAGGTGTACGCACACAGCAGTGAAGAAGCGAGCAACCGTGTTCCGCGTGTCCAACGAGGCCATTTTCCATCCTCACTCATGGTTTGGTTGGGAGTCTCTTATTGGGGCTTAACTGAGGTACATTTTTGTGAGAAAGGCGTAAAAACGAATGTAGTTGTGTATCAAAATACAGTCCTCACGAACCTTGTGGAACCTGTTTCTCATACCATGTTCAATAACAGGCGCTGGGTATTCCAACAAGATTCTGCGCCAGCTCATAGAGCGAAAAGCACTCAAAACTGGCTGGCGGAGCGTGAAATTGACATCCGGCACGAAGACTAGCCCCCTCCTTCAGTCCAGATTTGAGTCCGTTAGTTTACAAGATATGGCAACACTTGGAGGAAAAGGCCTGCTCAACGCGTCATCCTTATTTGGAGTCACTTAAGGCATCCTTGATTAAGGCAGCCGCCGAAAATGACATGGACCTCGTTCGTGGTGCGATAGACGACTGGCCGCGCAGGTTGAAGGCCTGTATTTAAAATCGCGGGAGTTATTTTGAATAAACTTTAATAGCATAAGAATCTGTGTTTTATTAAGTTCATTTTGGTATATAAATGTTTACATCAATAATAAACATGTCTCAATTATTTCATATTAAACATGTGACAGAACTTATGACCTGACTATGTATTGACATCTCCGTCTATGTCTATCGGGTACGACTGGGTTAACAAAGTAGAAATATGTATTAAATTATATCAGCATAATTTTCATTATTTAGTCACACTGCAATGTATTTAAATAGTATGTTTTTTTTTAATTTGATAGCCTACTTCAAGTACAAATGAAATGAGTTGTGGAACATAACCGAAACCCCACTCAAAGCTAGGGCAGACCATCTCGGTAAGTACTTTCATGCTACAGATGGATGCAAACAAATAAATAACCTGAGTTGTGTTTCTACAAAGAGTAGGGTTTCAAAATTTACATATTCGAAAGGCACTGATCTGTAAGCAAGATTAAATTGAGATTTTACCCTTAGAATTGAATGTACAACGATTACTTTTAACAGGGGTCGGCAACGTACGAACACATCCCTGGTATATTCAATAATATCAGAGAAGTTCCATTGTTTTAAAATCAGGTACGTACACCAGGACGATCAGTGGCTAATAGATTGTGATGGCTCGCGGTGTAATCGTTTCGGTTTGAGCTAACAGATAAACTTTGTAGTGTCGATTTCAGTAATCAATGTTTGAACGTATCAAATGAGTGGGCGGATGCGGTTTGTTTACTGTCACGTTATACTTATTTCAGGTCATAAGGACAACCACATACAATAATATATGTATATTAAAATTATTGGGACATTCAACAGTTAAGCAAAAATTATTACCAAGGCAAATTACGGTAACACGCACACACACAAGAATTCCGTATACTCTAACTAAGGGTACCTACGCTACACATAAAGCACTGTTATTACATATTCGATAAGTAGACAAAGTTTTATAAGTTGCCCAAATCCCATTAAAATCACTACATTCTATAACAGCAAAACTGCAATATAATTCCGATAGAAATCCGTTTGAGCGTTTAGATAGAATTTGTTTGCAATATACACACTTTGTAGCATTTAATAATTAACTTTCATGTTACGTTCTTTTGTTGTTTACTTTTAATTTAGTAATAATTAATTATGTTTTTGTATACTCTTTTAAGCTTATGTTGTGAGAAATTGCTTCTCAATAAGTGAATCTTTGTGAATTCTTATGAGAAAATAAAAATCTTAAACCGTAATGACGCCCATTGCTAAACATACGCCTATACGCCACCCCCTATTTCTATGACACAACCATAACTAGACAAGATAAGAATTACTTCATAATAATGAAATAAATAACAATCAGATACAATACCTTAACTTTTAAATCAACTAAAAACAACCACAAAAAATGTTAGGGATAAACCATTCACAAAACGAAAAACAGTCACTGAACTCTGAACTAAATCAACTTCAATTTTCAATATTTTATTTATTATAAGTTCTGCCTACTCCACAAGAAACCAGGTAAAGGTCTTTATATTATATCACTACAAAATATATGTGCAAAAGCGTGGTATCTGCACTGTCCACTAATACAACTGAGCTAATGAATAACAGAAAAACTACCATCTTGATAACAAACAAATCGAACGGCAGGCGTATTCTGTTTATTTTTAGCGATACGAAAACAGTATTACTAGTTCATTTAACATGATTGTATTGCAATGTTTCTGTTCAAATATGAAGTCATAACAGGACTTTTCACTGATATCCAGGTAAATAGTACGTATTAGTATGTTGTTTAAGGCTTTTTAGCTTAAGCACACCCATGTGGTTATAATGATTAACCTTCTAGAAGTATCTATAAGGGTTTTATTGAGTATACTTGAAAATGGACTCAACATTGTGTGTTGTCGATGGACATTTATTAAATGCAATGGTAAGCTGACTTAAACTCACAAGCTCTATTTTCATAATTCACATACAAAGTTTATTTTTGTATGTCCATTATGAAAAAGCAATTCATAATTGTCATTCAAAAATGAATTTTAAAGTAAAAGTGTACTTTACTTTCTTTCTTTCTTTTCTTGGTCACGATATTTTTTACAAAGCAATTCGATTTTATTTTCTGAATCATCGTTTAATTTAAGAATGCTTCCAAAAATCTTTATCCCAGATAAATTCTAGCCTATACAAGAAAATAATAACGTTCTCTCACCTTACAAGTATAACTTTCACGTCTATTTGTAATAACAACAGTATATTTATATATTGAGGAAGGTAAGGTAGGTTTAGGCACGGAGCCTACACCTACCTTACCTTCCTCAAAAGCAGCTAGACCGATGTTTACTTTAACCTATAATTAATCTATGATACACGATTACAAATAAAATTACAAACTCAAAGGGGCAATCGAGTCGCTTTTCATCATAGTAATTAACCTTTCCACGATGGAAAATATGAACAAAGGAAGGCCGTATGTCGACTTTATATCGTACATAGCTGGTTGTAATTAACAATACAAGGTAGAACACCCGTGTCCAAGGATAGAAGTCAATCAGTAAGATCAATAAATTCAGTTGTTCAGAATATACAAACAAGTGGAACTAGTGACCTTGGCCTCGCATCGGTGGCGCGTCAATCAGGTCATTGAGTAGCCTTGGGGACGCAGACGTTCAAGTCCATCGACTTCAGTGACGTCACGCCATCGATTTCACGACATTAGTCACTAATTAACTAAGTAACCTGTCTCCTGAATGAATATCAACGTATAGGCTTCTTGATGATACAATAGCTCATTTAGTATTATCGTGATAGTTTGTATAGTTTTAGATGAACGTTGGCTTCGATTAACAACGTATATTGTAATCATTTTGTTGAATTAATACCAAAATATGAAAAGACAAACAGTCTTGCCTGTTGGTCGAAAGATATGAAATGTTGTTGTACTACAGAACCGTTAAAAAACCAACATACGTTTCGGCCTTGTAATGCACCAAGCTTGTGTTTTTGGTTAGTGGTTTATATAGACACTGCGCTACTACCAATAAACCTTTTGGATAAGAAAAATGGCGGCAACCACTAGAAAAATCGGCCTTTTCGGTCGTGGGTTGGAATTCCGACGTGGAACCACTCGTAATACAAATACATTAAATTAGCTGGGAGAGTTAACAGGAATACAAATAGTGTGCAACTCAAATTGGAATAAAAAGTAAATATTCTGATTTTGAACATAGCAACTAGCTTAAATATAGCTTCAGTAACTTAGTAAACTGATTACTATAGGTTAGAGAGAACCCTCAAAGTAACACTTATGAACGTCAAAATACCTATCCATTTTGACGTTTATTATTGGTACTTTATGACCTAAATAAATACAAGATTTTTAACTTTGACTTTGTAAAGTCATAAAATCAAGATTGTAGATCCTTTGTCATACGAAATTCTCTTACTTAAATTTACCAGAATAGTGCAACGATATACAATATATTTCGTTATCACGCACGCGGCTATACCGATGAGTGTACATTAAATAAGGACGGTGAGTCAAGTGACACTGGAGTACATAACAATAAACGTACCATGTGGTAATTACACTCTTTTACAAAGAGTGAATGTTATGACTAGTCGATGAAATGGAGCATAATATTACAAAGAATAAACCTGTCAATCTTATGATAGAAGCTACTGATAACAAAGATAAAGTATTTATTGAATAAATATTTTCTGTACATAGCAAATATATATATTTTTTTGAATGATGTGTATTTGTTTTATTTAAACAAGAGAGACAAGCTATGACATACGAATGGTTGATAAACCTACGATAGTTTTATGATGAAGATATTCACTGCAAATTCAAGGAAACAGAAAATATTAATTTATTTTCTTTTTTTTTATGAACGGTCAAGGACTGCTCAAACAATAATTCTTATCTTGCGAGAAACTTTACAAACATAACCGAGACAAAGAACATCCAGCCACAAACCAATTATATGTAGAACACAATTTTTTTTTATCCCTGGCGAAGGTCGAGCCCTCTACGCTAACCGTGCAAAATTTATTTATTTACTTTAATGATAATGGCAGTTTACTAACTACCATAATTAAAATATAATGATGACTAAATATACTAACGACCATATTTCCTATAAATAATAATTTCAATATAATTGATGACCTAGTGAAGGAATAAATTTGGTATAGCAATAGTTAGTAGAAACTGGAATGGACAGACAATTTAAAAATGTCGAGCTAAGTCGTTCGTTGTTACATAATTATTTAAAGACTGTTTATAATTTAATATCTTATCACCGAGCCATTTCAAGGAGTCATTTTACCATAAATTATGCTTCATTATAACAGCCATATACGGTTAATTAAAAAAATAACGCAAGAAAATAACTAAGTGTGAAAATTAAAATGTATTTTTTTATATTATATTAATATTCAAATTATATGTATAAGAACATAATTCGAGATACGAATTTTAAACAAAGTTTTGCTTAACTTCGAGAATTTTCAGTCATCTTACTTCAATCTTTATACATATTATGTAAAGAACATATAGTACAGAGAGATACATTTTCATAAAATTATCCTTGCCGATTAACACGATTTAATTTTAATAAGCCAGGAAACTACATCAACGGTGATAGATTTCATTATATTTAACAGCTTTGCTATTAACCTATTAAGCCGCGGCGGCACACCGGTGGCTGAACACAATAGGTTTTTAATTATGTCTAAAACTTGACAAGTTCAAAATTACTTACATTAAATAGTAGTAGCTCGTTCTAAACACACGTCACTGCACACATATAGTTCGAAACACTCATTGTTTATGAATAATCGATATCATACTTAAAAAGTAAGCGAAACCGAACACACGATATCTTATCACTACGAAGTAATGAAACTGCAAACATTCATCTAAATATATAGTTTATAGGTATTTCACTTCACACAATCATAATAGTTCCAACCGCAAAACTATATAAAGGAGACTATTTACCATAATACAGGTACCTACATAAGCGAGTCATATATTTACATATAAACAATTGAATGCATAGACACTTATGTACGGCAAACATTTTATTAAGTACCTACATGCATACATATTTGTAAGTTTAAATATTATTAACACTTATGAACAGAACCTTCTGAGATAAAGTTTCAACTAGTTCAGAAGGTACGGAACTTTATTGTTAAAAACATCTTAACTAAATAAATATACAAACGGGGTTCATGACAATATATGCTCTTAGTATTGGTTCATTTTGGTTTAGTTGAAATAAAGAATTTAAATACACGTCCATTTTTCACAAACCCTTACACGATTAAAAGAGAATTTAACACAATTAACACTATTACAAAATAATTATGTAGCGTTTCATTGAAATTTCGCTTTGGTCATGTTCACCCACTTTATGTAACGAAAAAGGTAATACGATCAAAACAAGTTGTTGCGTCGACGCCGGCTTTAGTACTAAAGAGGCTTTATGACAAAACATAATACAGAACAGCTATGTTGTGAACTAATATTATAAATGCAAACGAGAGTTTATTTGTTACGCTTTCACGCCTTAACTTCTCGAGCGATCATCATTAAATTTTGCATACACGTTGTCAGGAGTACAGAAATGGACATAGGGTACCTTTCGTCCGGAAAAAATACTGTACCCGAGCGTACTCGCAGGCAAAAGCTAGTACTGTCTATTATTTAATAAAAAAAACTGACGGATTTAAACATACTACAGAGGTATTATTCGAATTTCACTAGCTATGTTTCGGGTTCCCATAAAATTGAAGGCAAGTTTATTACCATCTACGGGGCCTTGTGCCAGACTTTGTCCTATTACCAACAATTTACTAACAGAAAACCCGATACGGCCAGTAATACTAACCGACTGAGCAATAGTGTAAGAGGAATTAGTGCAAATCTACACGACACTAAGTAAATAATAGAATGTACATTGAGCTTAAACTATTTTATATGGATTTCATCGCGTTGTTTATTTAAAAAAACACAAATGTTAGATAATTTTAAAACTATTAAACTACTGTTAAACTTTACCACTATTTCAAACTATTTTAATTATTTAGATTTACATTTTCGCCGGCATTTCGGTTGCTTTTCAGCAGCAATGGTAACAATAAATATCTGTATAAAGAAATTTAATTTCTATGCATATCATTCGCGTAAACGTAAGACAAAAGACTGAACATTAAATAAACGTGACATAAATTATAAAGTAATGATATACATAACACACAGTTTAAAGGACAAAATATCACACATATCTCGAACTGGACACAAACTTTGTTTATGGCACAAAAAAAGCTAAACGTAGAAAGATATTCTTCATTTAAATTATTACACAGTGAAATTATATAACGTGTGTGTAGCACGCGGTTTCTGAACGAACTGTCCTCGATAATTTAGAGAACACGAGCTAATGTATCGTAACTATCACAACAAACAGTAATGAGTGGAAGGACGCGTGCGTTTGTTCAAACAATTTAAATTTGTTTGTTGACCATGTGATTGGAAGCTAGTTTAGAATAACATTGATAAATACTGGCCTGTTTATTTAACGGTATGAAAGCACGCTGTCTGGTGGTCAGCGGTTATAGAACTCTACGAATGCTTGCTAAGGCAGGAGTTACGTAAAACAAATAGGAAATAGGATGATGGGTTTTATTTCATGTGCTGTGACAAAACCAGGCAGCCTAAGCTACTATCCAACTCGTTAAATTTATCTTTGGGGGGCTTTTTCGCTGTGCTGACTACAGAGCACTAGCGTTTTCTTAGGCTTAGGCTTCCCGGCGTTTAGTACGTCATGACGCCGTAACCGCATCGGCGCCGGTTCGCATTACTGTGTATTCACAAAATGACCGCATCCGCGTCGCAGCCACACCGTTGCCTTTTGCATACCGCGTCATTTTCGCATTCAATAATAAAGCTACGGTCACAGTTCAGTATAGAATTGTCAACGTAACCAAAACGTCCTGTTTTTTACTGTAATAGTCCGGCGCTTACACGGCTGTGACGCGGTACATCATATTAATTGGTATACACAGTATTGCGATCCGGTGCCGATACGGCTCGGGTTACATATCCAGTAAACCTTAATGATCCTGAAAACCTTACTTACCACAAGAATTCAAAACAATGTAGTAGATCCTATCCTCACATAATATTCAAGAGTAAAAATATATTCATTACTTAGTCTCACAGATTATACGCCGTTTATATATCTAGGAAATAATGAAGAACGTGTATGGTACTTATAAGACTTCTGCTACACTGCGAAGGCAATAGTCTAGACAGGCTAATAAATAGTATGTGTATATAAGACATAAGTACATAGAGAGATGTCGACTCTGTTTATAATCTTTCTTAGAGTTACTCGACGTGAAATAGCAGTATTCCTACTGTTGTGGTTCAGTTGGCGAGTGAGAGTGCCGGAGGCCCAATCACCCTCCTTCCCACTTCCTTTCCTAAAGGGTTGGCAACGCGCAAGTGATGCCTCTGGTGTTGCAGGCGTCTATAGGCTACGGTGACCACTTACCATCAGGTGAGCCGTATGCTCGTTTGCCACCTTAGTTGTATAAAAAAAAAAAGTTAGTCGTAGGTCTACTCTCATTGAGTTGAGAAAACGTTGTGTATAAGTCTAGTATACAAGAGTGTAGTAAGGCGCAAAGTTGCAAAGAACAATTTGTACAAAACAATAATCTATACAAAATATTATAAAGCTGAAGAGTTTGTTTGTTTAAACTCGCTAATCTCAGGAACTACTGGTTCGATTTGTAAAATTATTTTAGTGTTGGATAGCCTATTTAATGAGGAAGGCTATAAGCTATATTTCGGACACATGGCCTAATTCGTAGTGCACGCTTTGTTTTCTTCATAAAAAAGGGAAGGTAAAGTTTCAAATAGTGTATTGCCTATTATGTATATGCAAAAGAAGTCATTGCAATAGCAATGAGGCGCTCATAGCCAGTTGCACTCATTGATCGGTAAACGATTAGCAAGGTTAAGCAACGTTGGGTGCGGTCAGTCTATAGATGGGTGACCGTTTAGTGGTATTTCATCTGAGCGTCTCCGTGCTTCAGAGGCCACGTATAAAGTCGGTCCCGGTTGTTGTCAAATTGATAACAGTCGTTAAGCCATGTCTGTGGCCTACGGGCGGCTTGAACAACTCTTGACAACAGGTTGGCCACTAACCACACGAAAAGAAGAAAGAAGATTGCAATTTTAGAGATTCTATTGATTCATTTTAGCATTTAACATAATCATCATCAAGTGCTCCATGTAAATATTTATATATATCTACACATTATATGCACAAATACGCACACAGTCCGCTGACGGTAAGGTATTTCTGTAGCTACATGGGTTTCATTGTGTGTTAAAGTACTGACAAAATGGAAGTCGTTTGACAATGCAACTAAAAGGATGTATGATCGTCATCGTACTTAATAAACCCTTGCAACACCATTTCCATAAAAAACTATTCGCTCATTACCGATCATTTAAAGAGGGAATACTGACTGACCATTACTACACTGACCTATATTAATCTCACTGGACTGGCTACCCCGTACAAATGACAACATCAATTACGGGCCAATTTGAAGCGCCACATGCGATTGTCTATGGAACTATTATTGCAAATGGCTGCTAAAGTGAATATAGCATTTAGAGCGCCTAGCTACATAGTAGATTATCCGTTATTTTTGAAATTTATGTACCTATAGCTGAAGTCTAGTGCGAATAGTGTTGATTTCATCATGCCATTACGACAAGTGTAATACAAATTATACTTTTTTTTACTGTCATATCTTATCACTTTTAGTACCTTGAACTCATGCATCTGTTGACAGCGACAAAATGGCAACAAAGAAAATTAAATATGACACGGGTAATAATTAACTACTACTACTTACTTGACACCTGGTTGACAGCTTCAGCGATGTGACAGCGGAACACATGGCACCTATACACGGCGGACTCTTTAGTCTCGCCGTGGGACCACGTGAAGGCGAAGCAGGATGCTACGGGTGAGCCGGCGGCGCCGCGAGCGTAGAACGATATGCGGTTGACTGCATAACGAGTCATCACGCTGTTTGAGTCCGCTTGGTACAGGCTGTAGAGTTAAAGTCATTGTCAAATATATCCTAACTTAATATTATAAATGCGAAAATGAGTTTGTTTGTTTATTTGTTTGTTACGTTTTCACGCCGTAACTACTCAAACGATCATCATGAAATTTCGTATATCCGTTATCAGGGGGTACAGAAAAGGACATAGGGTACCTTTTATCCAAAAAAGGATAGTCACTAACATAACCTACATTTACGCAAGAGAAGCAGCGGGAAAAATTTATAGTTAGTGTATTTGTATGTAAAAAGATCTAGAGAAACCAGCCTCAGTTCAAATAACACTTTGTCCAACACGGGCATCGAATTCTAAACCTTATGCCCAGCATTCTCATTCACTACCACTGTGGCACATACCCCAAATTGCTTTTTAAAGATCTTTTTAATAATATGAAATGTTACTCACACGACAAGCCCCTGTGAGCACACAGGTATAGATATCGAGACTGCAATCCCATCTCGGCTCTCTGGCATTGAGCTGAGCTCCTTCATGATCCTTTGTATGTCGCTCTCGGACTTGGGGTCCGATATGTTCTGCGCCCCCAGGTAGCTCACTCCGCTGAACACCGTGCACTCTTGGTCTACGTCTGAAACTAATACTGTGTAAGTTAATAAATACATGCTTGGACTCACGCCTCTTACCCTGGGGGTAGGCAGAGATGACGGATTAGGGTCAATTTTGTATGAATAAATAGTTATTAAATATGTAATAATAATTAAGTATAGAAACATAGTGTTGTGGATTAAATTGGCATGGCCTTTTTTTTAACTTGGGAAATGCTCCTCATTCATACCCCCTCGCCACAAGGGGAGGCGAGACGACTATGTCGGGCTCTCCCGGGACTTCGGGCCTACTGACTAAAACCACCACGGTGTGCTACCTCGCTGTTTTGTAAGGTGGGTGTGGATGTAGTTCTAGTTCCAGCGACCCGCTGGAACTAGAAGTACATCAACGACCAACCCAGCCAGAGCACAAAGCAGCAAAGAAAAAATTGGCGTGGTCTAGCTTATGTCTTGGACATAAGCGTTGCATTCAGTGTTAGCACTAAGCATATAAGTATGTAATTATATAATGGAACTTATAAAAAATTAAATATTTTAAAGTACTAATCCTAACTAATATTAAAAATGCGAATGTGAGTTGTTGGTTTATTTTTACGTTTTCACGCCTTAACTACTTGACCGATGAGCATGTAATTGCGCACACACGTCAGGGATACAGAAAAGGACATAGCGTAGCTTTCATACAGAAAAACGTACTGTTTCCGAAGGATTACTATTATGTAAATGTTGTTAAGCTTTGACAATGTTACTGGTAGGCAATAGCCTGTCTCATTATGATAAGAGTAGAGTAGCCTTATGGACCCACTTATATGCAGTGCAACGGTCTATACTTACTAATATTATAAATTCGAAAGTAACTCTGTCTGTCTGTTACCTTTTCACGGCTAAACCACTCAAACCGATTTAGATGAAATTTGGTACAGATATAGTTTAAAACCAGGGGAAGGACATAGGCTACTTTTTATTGATGCAGGTATCACGCGGGCGGAGCCGCGCGCAAAAGCGAGTACTCATAAACATACTATAATAACGGCAATTTATAGACCAGACCACAAAAGGATTCTGAAAGTTTTTAATACAAGTATTATGAAAGCGCTTTATCCAGAAGTGACATAGACTATATTACATCACGCTGCGAGCCATGGGTAACCGCGGGTGAAACCGCGCAAGACAGCTAGTTTTTAATATATTTGAGAACATGCTCAACCATTATATGACAGTTATGTCAAGGCATAAACATCTAGCTTATTGATAATATGCACACTTACCAAAATGGAAAAATACAGGCAGCCTAGCCAAGGCGTACAAATTATGCAAAGTAAACGCATAAGACCTTTCGATATCAATTAACCTAATTGGAAGGTGTTTATAAGTATATTCACCTTCGTCATCGCTGTCTATAGGCTTCATGTGATCGTGTTTCTCTGTGGGCGAGGGGGTGGACACATCGGCGGACGTTGAGCTGTCCATCATCTCGTAGAATTTCGAGCCGCCGACCAAGCGGCAGGACTCCTGGAAACAAAACAAAATGCGTGAATATCAAACATAAATGTGCACCATTTTTCCTTTCTTGACTTGTTTGGTAAACAATTCTATCTAATATTATAAATGCGAATGTGAATTTATTTGTTTGCTACGTTTTTACGCCTTTACTACTCGACCGATCATCAGGAAGTATACGTTGTCAGAGGTACAGAAAAGATTCGATCCCCGCACGAGACAAACAATTGTGTGATACACAAGTAATCATTCCTTTTCTTTAAATTGTATCAATGATTCATAATTCAATTAGTTATATGTGTAAGTCATTTTAAAGTTTGGTAGTACTCCCGCAACACAAAAACTAATACTAAAATAAGAGTAGTTAATATTAATAGTAATAAAAAGTAATTAATTACTATATTCATAACTTATCTATATAATACACTCTGAAATTAAACTACTATATACGGATTTTATCGCGTTGTTTATTTGACACTTTATTACAAAATTTTGAAAACTGTTACACTACTAATACTACTAAACTTTACTAATTTTTAAGCTAATTAAATTATTGAAACTATTAAAACTATTTATACTATTACTATACTATTTATATTTATATTTACAGTTTCCCCGACATTTCGGTTGCCTTTCAGCATGGTCACGGGGTAAATAAAATGTCAAATAAACAACGCGATAAAATCCATATATGGTAGTTTAATTTCAATGAAACGCGTAAACAGAAGACAATATGATGTTATACACTCTCATTAGTGAATAATAATTAAAAAACAATAATATAACCCACAAGCAACTGTGACAATAAAACCTCGGTTATAGTTTAATGGTGTCTTTATGACGCGGTAAAGGTCAGTCTGAAAATACCACATTACATAACTATACAAAAGTACCTAACGGGAAAAAGTAAAGGTAAATAGGTTACCTAAATAATACAGATATGTGTTTGAGTGCTAAACATGACTACCATAGTAATTATAATTATGACTAGCTGTTACCTGCGACTTCGTCCGCATAGATTTTAACTAAAAAGTGTTTGTCTCTGCGGAACCCTATTTTTTTTCTAAAATCTAAGTAGCCTATGTTACTCCTTATAACATCAGCTATCTGCCAGTGAAAGTCCCGATAAAATCGGTTCAGCCGTTTCGGAGATTACCCGGAACAAACAGACAGACAGACAAAATTTTTAAAAATAGGTGTTTTCGTATATACCTACTTTCATATGCATTAGATAAAAAGCTGTTATTTTGACATTACAAACAGACAATTCAATTTTATTTATTTGTATAGATTACTTTTTAGCGGCGTTGGTTCATTGATAGTATTAACAATAGCTAGGTAACAAGCACGCGGTTAACATTCGGATGGGTGGCGAGTCCTACCATAATATAGTTAAAGTAAGCCTGGTTAGTTCCGTTACCTCTTATATCATAATTCATAACACATGTAGCTAATTGCTATAGTGGCCAGTGTCAAGTTATGCAGAGTAAGGTATAACTTCGGATGGGTGATCATTTTATAGCTAACAAACACGATACGGTTTGTTGTTTTTGAATATCAGTTAAATCGTTAAGATTGTAATTAAATATTTAAATATGATTAGTTCATGTGGCCCAATTATGTATACTTGTTATCGTAGGTTCGAACTTTGAAACTCTCGGTCTACGAAATAGTTGTGTGCTAACCTTAATTAGTAATTAGATTAATTCTATATACATAGGGGTTGGAGAATAGAAGACCTTTTGTCTAACGTAAGTAAAAAAGTTCGCGTTTGCGATCTTGTTCCAAAAATATTTGTATAGCTTACATAATGCACTGCACTATAGTTATAAAGACACCTACATTAGAATTCCGATGTTAGTTAAGTCATAAGTATATTAAGATCATTAGGCAAGTATAAAACGATAAATATTAGCTTCACGCTGAAATATTGACAAAGAATTAATCAGAAGCATGTCGCATTCACATTTCTAGTCTATTCTAATTCTACTAGGTATATTTGGTAATAATTAACTAGTAGCAATCGTCATTGATGATGATGATGATGAACTAGTAGCAATAGAAAGTACAACTACAACAGGCGTAAATCTACTTATTAATTTATGTATACGTTCACAAGTAGAAGAAGATAATAGATAAGTGTATTACACCCAAGTTATGCTTTAGGTCATGTGTTTAGATTTCTCGTAAGAGAGTTATGGCCTTTTGCCGTTTAGGTACTTGATACGTTACTACATATTTACTAAAATCTTCAAAACTGGAACTTCCAATAACACTTAGTTTGACTCAGAAATCGTGTACAAAACTGATACCGCTGGCTAGCTAGCTTTGCTTGACTAGGAAATCGAACCTGTAATCTTACGACAAGTGATAACTCTTACGACATTACTCATGAAGCAATCATCGTCATGAGAACAAAATATTACCATATATAAACTTGCTTAACAAAGTTATAACTCCTACCTTCTCTATAATCTGTGAACATCTTCGATGAGTCATCAGGCACAGACAAAACCAACAAGCCAATACAAAATTAATTCAAACCTCTTTGACATTTAAAATTAATAACAATATTTATATGACACGAGTTTCCACCGCGGATTGAATGTAAAACTGTATGATATCCCTATAGTATGAATCATTCGGCCGCAGAGGGCATCACTATATCCATACATAAACACTACATAAATACAAACAATACGACAGTGTAACCGTTGTTATAAAATAACCGACATAAAATAGGGATACTTGGTGTAAATCGATGTATCGTAAACATTCGATGTTTATACTGCATTAATGTTAATCGATGCATCGGAATCGGTTTTTATTTCATTCTATGTTTCCATACTTGTTTGCTTTTTTATCGAAACAGGCTTCATAAGGTTCTATGGGAACACGAATTGTTAATTCTAGAGATAACTTGTTTTTAAAGAAGGTAATAGTGGATTGTAATGTATTGCTTCTTTATATACTGGTTGTAATAATTATAAATTAGAGGTGTTTTCCTAAGAATAACACTATTATGATATTAATTTATTTAAATCAGGCGAATTCAGAAACAAGATAAAAAGGTCACAGATCAGGTGATGAAAGGCCGCTAGTTTGAATTGAGTGGAAAAACACCTGATCTTTCGACGCAAATCAGTAGTCTATATCCATTAGTAGGCTTAAAGGGATTACACAGAATTACTTGTATTTAAAAATACATAAGCAATATATCGATTTTTACTTTACTACTTTATACACGTTCTAAAACATCAATGTAGAATTACGATGTTTGGTATCGATAAAATATTAATACGTACCTATGTTATTTCGTCCCTCCTTACTATATAGGGATAGGTATTATGTCAAATATTTATAATTCTGCAGAAAAGTTAAGAAGGCTATTTAAAGGTTAAGATAAGATTAAGAGGTTTACTAAGAAGTTTACAAAGTAAACAGAATTTAGTGTTGTCAGGTTCAAATTTTAAAAGCGAGGGCGAAATTGGTATTTTATTGTTGTATTATGTACGAGTACGTTCTTTTAGTTGTTAGGTTTGTATAACTAAACGACAGGATTATCAAATACTTTTACCACGTGTTTAGTATTAGTAGTGGTATAGTAGAAAATAATAACTATTAAAAATGTATTTATTGATATAGGTACTTAATCAAAATTAGAACCGATAAAAGAAAAACGCAAGTGTCTATTAGTCCTGCGCGAATCGTGCCATGTAGGATTACTAGCACATAATTTTTACTGCAAATAGTCGACAATATAAGCTTAAAATTTGCCGTTACCGTGGACATGACAATAGCAACGACAACTGACAAAAACCATAAGTCTCCAGAATTTTTCTAGAAAGTTACCTTTCTCATGAAATTTCATATAATCTTAAATTGATAGGTATTATAAAGAGCAAATATTAAATTTTTTTGTTTGTTAGGGTTTAACTCAAAAACTACATGTCTGATTTTAAAAATTCTTTCACCATTGGAAAGCTGTTTTATCACAGAGTAACGTAGTACGTAAGGTTAGGTTATCTTAGTAAAAGTAGTTTTTAAAAATAACATATATTTTATTTTTTTAAACTACTGTTACTAAGATAACCTAAACTTACGTACTTTTACGCGAGCGAAGCCTCGAGCAAAAGCTAGTAAATGATAAAGCGTCAAGATATTGAAACTACCATACTAGATTAAGAAAAAAAAAATATTACAAATTTGAACTAAATAATAAAAATTGAAACTAAATATGTATCTATTAACAAGTATATTTTTGCACATAGCATCTTATATCCCTTAAATATGTACATAGATTTATGTAACACGCTATATACTTAATCCCCGATAGAAATAATATGTACATATACAGCGTGTGTGCAGTACAATATAATATGTTTGTTTATTCAAAGATTGCGCAATACGGCGCGGCACCCAGAATAAACTTTTTAATCTCAAAGAGATTGAAGTACATCCACATGTATGTGTATACATCTATTAAGCTTATAATACATATGTAAGTTTATAGCACAACGACTCAGTGCATTCGAGAAAAACAGGATTATTTAAATAAACTAGTAATACAAGAAAAGTAACAGTGGACGACAATAGTCATATATTCGATAAGAATATTGCAGACGTCTGTGAGTATTATCAATGTATAAATGAGTTCATAATTTGGTAATTAGTATGTGTAAGTGCATGTAAAGGTACACATGTATTACTAAAATATAACGACAGCGTTCTTTTGTAATTTAGCAGATTATTGCAATATCTGATATTTTGAAAATATTGTGACAATGGACGTATACCTGAACTAACAGCTAACTATTAAAAATCACAATTAAAATCATTGTGTGTAAATAATATAAAATATAGGTAGTCTCACAAAAATGCACTTAAAATATTAAGAATAACCATAAAATATATCTACACAGTCGCATCAGCAGTAGCAAATTAACCTATTAAAAGAGTCAATTAGTGTCAAGAATCTCTAAACATAACATTACAAAGCAGCTATTACCTTCCCACTGACAACGACCAACGCCATGTCCTTCGGCCTTATTAGTAAACAAAACCCAACATTAAACACTTAATCACCACGCACACAGAGGTCATTGACACATACACACAACCACATAATCGATATCACATCACCACTTATTAAAATACTCGATATAAGCTTTTTAAAGCGAATTTTATAATGTTATTTTGTGCGAGAGGAGCGGTCCACCGGTCGTGGTGACCGTCCAGGCACATGTAACAAGCTTAATGGACTCACAATGGATCCAAACCAAAACAACCCGGCGACGATAATTATCGTTCGCGAACACCGATTGTAATACACCGGACACACGAGTGAATCAGGAATGCAAATAATAATTTAGGGCAAAGTATGATACACATTGTAGCTGAAGGTTTATGACCATGAGTTTTAATGGCACTGTTTTATTTTAAGGTATTTAATTGGAAAGTTTATTTTATTATTTGAAATAGTATTAAGAATTGATCGTATCATTTTAAAATAAATTTTTCTTACTGTATGAAATGTTGGGCTCAGTCACCAATAGTAATTTACTTACCTTTGGTTGCTCCATTAACCTATGAATTGCTAAAATGACAGACATTATTGAAAAAGAAACGTGTCTGGTCGCCGACGAACTGCAGCAGTACAAAACTTCAAGTTGACGATACGTCAAGCAATAAATATGTATGACAAATAATTAGAAACAAATATATTCGCGAGCAGCTTAGTCGACTGTATATTGTGAACCGAGATAGTTAACTGGATCAAATATATTCAAACCACCACATTTCGCTACTGTTCCGGGTGATATCCGTACAATTTGTTATCGCTGCATTATTACGTGAAACAAGCGTATAGTGACGACGAAATGTATTGATACACATTGATATTCGATATATCGACTGCACGGATGACGTAATTGTTTAAGTTAAGTTCGATACACACCCCATGGGACCCCACACGGGACAAAAATTTGTGTTATCCACAATTTGTTGTTCCGTGTCTAGGTGTTCTTTATGTCCGATGTCTGAATGTTTGTAAAGTCCCCCGCGACACAGGAAATATTCCTAGTGCGAAGATTGTCTAAAAAAGAAAAGAAAAAGAAATACTAAAGGAGGTAGGTACTTTTCGCGGGTTTTATCGAGACTCATTTTGTTTATAAGGACGTTTCGAGAACTTTTATCTGTCTATTAATGGGTATAGATGTTAAAGAGCGGTAATCAAAATAACAGGGTTAATGAGGCATATAATACATAGAACCACATAGTCTCAATGACAAAGAATAATGTATAAGCCATGCGTCCAAACGGCAATTCAGGCCGTGAACTGTAGATAAAACTAGAGAAATATTTACTTTCAATGTGTGTTCAAGTTAATTAACTGTAACAAATTACTTAACGGGCAGCAGATAACAAGTTAAACGTCGTTATAATAGCACAATAACGTAACGTACTGCGCGTAAACCCTTATTATAATAGAACACGTTTCAAGTGGACTCCTTTGAGGACTTTACACCTAAGATCCTATGTGCGTTTTAAAATTGAAGTAGCGGACAACGACCCTACCTGCGGGTCGAAGTTTCATTATAAGTTTGTTAAGGGATATATCTGTGACAGTTCTAGTACTGAGTGTAACCTTATGTATAATATAATCCTAACTTAATATTATAAATGCAAATGTGAGTTTGTTTGCTTGTTTGTTACGCTTTCACGCCTTAACTACTCGACCGATCATCAAGAAATTTCAGATACACGTTGTTAGGTTTCATCCATAAAAAGTACTGTTTCCAAGGGATAGAAATTTATTGACGAAATCTACATTAACGCGAGCGAAGCCGCGGGTAAAAACTAGTACAATATATAACAAGTTTGTATATGCAGTGGCAGCACCTTCATTTAAGGTCAAAAGCCCCGATTGTCTTACTTAAAACTCGATGCAGAATATATAATAGGTACGATGAATATAAGAAAATTCAATGTAGCACTAGCATATCTTCAGAGTGCTTTGTTGAACTTGTAAAATTGCATAATAAGAAGGTTATTTATAACACTGCACGTTTAATAAAGCACAGTTAAAATAGTGATCCCGTGTAAGCCAACGGCCTTTATCATTCAGATAAATAAGTCATAGCGAATGACATTATGTTTGTCATCATCATTAATGGAAAAGGAAACATAAACCAGCTACTAAAATTAAACAGTTTATTGGTTAATTAATATGTAATCAACACAACCGCTACTAGTAAACATGGCATCAACAAATGGTATAACAACAGTGAGTGGAAGAAACTGGCAGTATCAATTATTAGGTGACGATAGAAATAAGCCGGCTAGTCCAAAAAAGGATCACCCTTTTACTGGAAATCTGCCTAAGAGTAGTAAATCTGTAACTGCGTCATGCCCGGTGAGTAGGCCTGCCAGGCTCACATATCTCTTACATGCCTCTCCCTTTCCTTTCATGCCAGGTTTGGCTGCGCGGATTGCGTAGTAGTACCTACCGCTACCGCAATGTTGCGAGTATAAATACAAAATGCGACAATTATTGTTTGTTTATAATATGTGTCGATTTTTTGCATGTTTGTTAAGACACCCGTGACACAGGGCCTGAACCCTAATGCGACAGTTGTCTTAAAAAATTTCTCGTGGCCGGCAAAACGCGAGTTACTCCGTTATTGCAAACGATCATAGGGTACGGTAACGATCAGGCAGGCCGTACGACCTTCTGTATTTAAGCATCATGGTATGTGTGATGATTTGTGGACACTAAGTAAATCGTAATTTAAATACCATTTATGCTATATACGAGCATTTAAAAATGTAGCTGAAAAGCGCGACTGCCGCCGCACTTATTAAATTTTAAAGTGACCTATATTCTACTTTAAGCTTTATAAAGACATTTGGTATGGATACTTCCACATTAAATGTCTACAGAATAGGTTAAGTGGTTTAGCCGTAAAAATATAACAAACAAAATTACTTTTCCAACTACAATATGTGTCATAGTGTATATTTTATTGTATTAGAAACATAGTTAAAAGTAACCTATCCTTCTTCTTTCATTATTAAGTTGGGAGTTTAGTTATAAACCATTATTAACGAGTTGTGATGGCTGGTGTCAATAAATGTATTCTCATGTAAATGCACTCTTGTTATCTTGTCATATTTTTTTACACTTTCACGGCTTAACTCGTATATTAGTTTAGTTTTTAAAATGTTCACGACTCTAGTAACAAGAACACCTACGCTGTATAAAAAATACTCCATGACAGACTATGTGTTCCCGCTTAATTTGAAGTTGACAGATAACACACAACGTTAATAGACCTTCGCTCCACATACCGGCCAGTGATTAGAACATTACGTAACTTTACGACCTCTACTTTATCACTAATAAAACTTATCGAGAAACGACTAAATCGATTATAGACACAGAAAGTAAGTATGTAGGCACTTTCTTTTACTCCATAACATAACATCGCGATTATAATATAACATGTTTTTCGCTGTTTACGTTTCACTGCTTGCATGTTGCAATCTGCAGCCACTATCACTATCGCCTAAAGTCATAGAGTACTTATTTTGGTGTTGCCAGGTTTCAATATGTGATGCCTAACGCAATTTTATTGTGTGCGCATGAGACAAGTGTATCGACCTATACCGCCAACTAATTATATAGGACTATCATGTTATATGAAGGTATTATTGACGTTCCCAGGAAGAGATCCCGGTTTTGAGCAACTGCCTCGGATGCAATAGGTTCATGATACTTCTATGTAACAAGAAGCAATCATGTAACTACTATCTACGAAACAAAGTCATAGCATTTAATCCGTATAGGTACATTAAGCTTAGCTTAGCCTTGTCTATAGCATATTCTGTCCGATCCATTGCTTTGCTGAAGGTGGCAACAGATTAATGTAAATTTAAACTATAGTTCAGTGTAAGTCTGGCGTTCATAAGTTACTTTGTCACCTAAATGAATAAAATTTACAAAAAGAACTAACGCCTAAACATTTTTACCATTTAAGTGTCATTAACTAGTCATACCACACTTCGTGATGAGAATCGTTTTAGTTATTTTTGGAAGGACCATATAGCACGAAAATCAAACATAGGGTAAGCTCTAGAAGAAGAAAGAACAACAACAATGCCCGGACCAGCCACGTAATCATTATAATATGACGAAAAACAAATCGATAACCAACTAAACCGATTACAACATTTCAGAAGTCGCTTTAACACAGGAAGTACCTGCAATGTAGGCACTTTCTATAACTGTATCAAGTTATGTGAACGCATAAACCATTGATTGGTAAACGCCATTGAATACAGCCATTCGATGTGATTTCTACGGCGCGGACGATTTTCCGGAATCAATTATAAAGCGACCGGCGTGTCTGACTACCTTGTGGTCTTTGTGCTATCTATGGTGGCACAATGTGGTTATGTGGTTTCCGTTTTGGAATCACAATACCCTGTTGCTTTTCTGAAGTATTAAATTATATGCACAATATTCGTATGGTCAATCTACCCTAGACCTTTGGACTGCCACGCAGAGATCTCGAGTTTGATCCGGGAAACGTACCTCTGCATTTTTAAAGTTATTTGCGTATTTAATAGTTATAGTGATATATATATAGAATAATATGTGATGTCTGTCAACCCGCGTTGGGCCAGAGTGTTAATGCATTAGCATTCCTATTACCTTCCTATATTGAGAACAAGCCCTTGCCCAGCAGTGGGACAGATTATATAAGGTACTCATATCATTATTATGTAAACAACCTCCATTGTCCGTAAATTTACTTTACGCATAAGTTTGCGCTTACGCAGTTACGTTTAGGGTCATCTCTTAGGTCGTTCATGTATCTGCTATACTATTTTAATTGTCCAACTTATCCTATTAATATTTGAAATGTAAAAGTATGTTAAGACGTTTGGATGTTTGTTTCTAACTCAATAACGCGTAAACAGTTGAACGGATTTGAATATGACTTGGCACACAGACAGACCATGACTTGAATTAATGTAGGTTGCTTTTTATTTCAGTAATGCATTTCCGAGGGAGTGCCGCATATTTCAACACTAGATGTTCCCGCGGTTTCACCCGCGTTTATCGTTACTGCGACGCCCCCGTGGGTCGTAGCGTGATGTTATATAACGTATAGCCTTCCTCGATAAATAGGCTATCCAACACTAAAATAATTTTTCAAATCGAACCAGTAGTAATCACGCAGAATAAACCAGGAGAAACATCGTTTGTACTATGTCTGTAATGGGTAATTATTTCGCTGCAATGTTATTTTAAAACTGCGATATCTCCTAAGATATTCATTGAAATCGAATGATGTAAAGGGCAATTTTGTTTTAAATTAAATATTTGTGATGAATAACGTATTTATTTGGATAAGGATTAATATCATGTTTATAATAATACCTTCGCAAATAATGCATTATTTTAGAACAAATTTGGTTAGCATAAAAATGGTTATAGTGAGCCAACCTTAAAAGATAGACATATGCTGTCGCAGACTTTTTTTTAGAACTTTCAAAGGGGATCAATTCTGTCATACATGATTTTTGCGAAACTTTAACTGTTTACGCAGCGCACGCAGCGGAAGCTCTCAAAAGGAAAAAATACCCTCCGATTTTGAAACATTCTTCATTGGTGCTCAGCTCCTATTGATCTTAGCGTGATGATATATAGCCTATAGCCTTCCTCGATAAATGGGCTATCTAACACTGAAAGAATTTTTCAAATCGGACCAGTAGTTCCTGAGATTAGCGCGTTCAAGCAAACAAACAAACAAATAAACATACAAACAAACAAACAAACTCTTCAGCTTTATAATATTAGTATAGATTATCCTAACTAATACTATAATGTGAGTTTGTTTGTTACGCTTTTACGCCTTTACTGCTCAACCGATTATTATGAAACTAGATATGCCCGCGGTTTCACCCGCGTTTATAGTTACTGCGCCGCCCCGTGGGTCGTAGCGTGATGTTATATAGCCTATAGCCTTCCTCGATAAATAGGCTATCCAACACTAAAATATTTTTTCAATTCGAACAAGTAGTTCCTGAGATTAGGGCGTTCAACCAAACAAACAAACTCTTCAGCTTTATGTCATGTTTGTCATGGGTACAGGATAGGACATGAAGTACCTATCACCCAAAAAACAATTACTGTTTCCGAGGGACAGAAATTTATTGACGAAATCTAGATTAACGCAAGCGAAGCCGGGGACAGAATCTAGATAACATAATTTAAAAAAATTCATCTTCCAAAAAATTTCAATCGATGGCGCTACTCAATAAATAAGTCCACCTTATTAATGTAGGGTGTAGATAATATGTTATAAGGTAATTGGCCTTCGACTTTTACCACGCAGTGATTATTTCACATATTTTAATATTGATATAGTTAGTTATAGAATTACTAACCATAACTAGACAACTGTAGTAGATAGAATAGAAGACGTATTAAAGACCGTACCCTGTGTCCACCGGGGCGCTTAAAATGTTAAATGAATTAATTTCCTGCGAAATCACAAACAAAATAACGAAACTATAACACAATTAAAAGTAGAGACCTCAACATCGCCTCGGCTGCTATGAGGGCGGAGTGGAGGCCACTGCTCTTAGACCACACGACTGCTTACCATCAGGTGGAGTGTGGTCATTTTAAATAGCAAAATAATAATAAAAAAAAAAAGAAAAAGCCATTGCGCGATTATAAGATTTAATTATCGAGTAATATATTATTCAGTTTGCCTATGTGGAAATATAGTAGGTGCATATTATATACACAGCGCAGCGATGCAGTACATAAGGTTGGCCAATAAAATGCAATGCGAACGCGAACGATTTGACACAGAAAATTTTTTCTCGTCGACAATACTAATTTACGTTCCTACTGTTTTGTGACTTATTTTATATACTATGGTGAGAGGTTATAATAAACTTTAAAATACAATCTAAGTATACATCTATACATATAAATAAAATTGAAGTGTCTGTTTGTAATGTCAAAATAACAGCTTTTTACCAAATGCATATGAAAGTATAATATACGGCACTTATATAAAAAAATCTATTTTGAAAGATTGTGTCTGTTTTTTCCTGCTAATCTCTAAAACAACTGAACCGATTTTGACGGCACTTTCACTGGCAGATAGCTAATGTTATAAAGAATAATTTAAGGTACTTTTATTTAAAAATGTTTAGGATTCCGCGAAATAAAATTATAACGTTTTTGTTAAATTCTAAGGACTTAGTCGGGGGTAACAGCTAGTTTCAATACAAAACTTCATTTCCAGCCTGCCATTATACGCAACACTACGATACAGTTAATTTAAATTATAATAATAATTGAAAGTAGTTATATGCAATTCATTCATGCAAACATACATTAATACATAATATAAAACAACAAGTGAGAAGAAACTTAAGAGTTCGAAAAAATGGTTCAACTAATATGCAAAGGTCACGTGATACCATGTGACCGGTCAGAGGTCAAAGGTCATAGTCATTTCGGAAGTATATCGACTATGCTGAGTCGAATGGCGTTGCCCGTGAGTCTCTAGCTCTTACGGTTTTTGAGTTGAAAGTTGTATAACAGACAGACGGACGGACGGACGGACAAAGCTGTTGTTTAAGAGTTTCTTTGAACTCTAAAAAGTGCTTAAGTGAGTAAGTAGGTAAGATACGTGTGCCTTGTTGGCGCAGCCGTAGTGTAAACGATTGCTGTGCATAAGATATAAGACTAGCTGGCTAAATTTAGGTGTAATGCCTACACCTGTGCCTGTAAACGCGTTTATCTCAGAAACTACCAAGCACTTTGCATTTTTAAGAGAGGCTATCGAACATCACGCAAAAACCCTTAGCAGCGGAGCAGATGAAGCTGGGAGGTACAGCTAGTATTATAATAGTCAGCAGTCTCAACGTTAAACTATAAATGTTGAACCCTATCGAACAGCATAGATAAATAAGCGAGAGAAGGACGTCCAGGATTTTTTTTTATGAGATACGAGGCACACGAGCACACGGATCGCCTGATGGTAAGCGATTACCGCCGCCCATGGACACCCGCAACACCAGAGGAGTAACAAATGCGTTGCCGACCTTTTAAAAAGGAGTACGCTCTTTTCTTGAAGGTTTGTAGGTCGTATTGGTCCGGAAACACCGCAGGCGACAGTTCATTCCAGACTTTAGTCATGCGAGGCAGAAAATTTCTGGAGAAACGCACGGTTGTGGACTGCCAACTATCTAAATGAAGATTATACACGTCTAAATATATATATGTATAATCAGTTTCTATAATCTATACTAATATTATAAAGCTGAAGAGATTGTTTGTTTGTTTGCTTGAACGCGCTAATCTCAGGAACTACTGGTCCGATTTGAAAAATTCTTTCAGTGTTAGATAGCCCATTTATCGAGGAAGGCTATAGGCTATATATCATCACGCTAAGATCAATAGGAGCAGAGCACCAATGAAGAATATTTTAAAATCGGAGGGTATATTTTCCTTTTGAGAGCTTCCGCTGCGTGCGCTGCGTAAACAGTAAGTTTCGCGAAAATCATGTATGACAGAATTGTTCCCCTTAAAAAGTTCTAAAAAAAATCCGCGACAGCATATGTCTATCTTTTAAGGTTGGCTCACTATAACCATTTTTATGCTAACCAAATTTGTTCTAAAATAATGAAGTTATTTTTATAAACATGATATTAATCCTTATCCAAATAAATAGGTTATTCATCACAAGTATTTAATTTAAAACAAAATTGCCATTTCATTCGATTTCAATGAATATCTTAGGAGATATCGCAGTTTTAAAATAACATCGCAGCAAAATAATTACCCATTACAGACATAGTACAAACGATGTTTCTCCTGGTTTATTCCGCGTGATTACTACTGGTTCGATTTGAAAAATTCTTTTAGTGTTGGATAGCCTATTTATCGAGGAAGACTATAGGCTATATAACATCACGCTACACCCACGGGGGCGGCGCAGTAACGATAAACGCGGGTAAAACCGCGGGAACATCTATCTAGTTTATAATACAATACATCAAAATCTGCTCTGTGGTTTAGCCGTAACATACCATCTGATTTATTAAGGATTCCTCGTGAAATTATCGGTGACTACTTTTCACCCGCGGCTTCGCTCGCGTAAACATAGGTTAGGTTAGGTTTGCAACAGTTATTTTTTCTGGATGAAAGGTACCCTGTGTCCTATTCTGTATCCCTGACAACGTGTATGCAAAATTTCATGTTGATCGGTTGAGTAGTTAAGGCGTGAAAGCGTAACAAACAAACTCATATTCGTATTTATAATATTAGTTAGGATTGCGGTAACTTGAAATGAGTCTTAGCTGTTAGTATGGCTACCGTTAATGTGATTTACGAGAATATTGTAGTGGACACTTGGACAGCACCTCACCACAACAATGTTATACCGCGTATCAATCAAATGATCAACCGTTTATGTCATGACTAGATGTTCCCGCGGTTTCTCACGCGTTTATCGTTACTGTGCCGCCCCCGTGGGTCGTAGCTTGATGTTATACTGGGTGTAAGGGACGACGTACCGAAAACTTTAGCAAGACGTCTTTCTATAGGTACTTATCACGACGCAAACTTCAATTAATAAAAAAACGCAAGATTAAAATGTTATGTAGATTAACATTATTACGCGGTACGCAATGGATTGCTACCAATACATCGCACTCGACGAATGAACTCTGCGTTCCGCGCGCAAAAAAACAGCTGATCTATTTAAATCACGACCATTTAATGACATTGCTGTATTGTAGAACAATGTGACAGTCAGAAAAATGAAAAATTGCAGAAAAGGAATTGTGATTGTTGAAAAAAATTCCAACGATTTTTAACTCAGAATAATGGTCTGAATCTACTATTTCAGTTTTCGGTACACCGTCCCTTACACCCAGTATAGCCTATAGCCTTCCTCAATAAATAGGCTATCCAACACTAAAAGAATTTTCCAATTCGAAACAGTAGTTTCTGAGATTAGCGCGTTCAAACAAACAAACTCTTCAGCTTTATAATATTAGTATACATATACAAGACTGCTATAAATGACATTAGAAAATCCTTCATCAATCTATCTTAAGAAAGACAAGAATAATTTCTGGTTGCGCGGGACTTTACGAACAATGCTGAAGATTTTGAACAATTAGACAAGTATTTGAGGATCACACAAATGTTTATCACGTATGGCAATCGAACCTGATAGATTCAACCAATCGCCACTTGGTGAAGTGACAGTAGCGAGGCGAGTACTAAATTCCTACGTCATCAAGACATCACCGATTCTGTCAAAACATCTAATTTTACAAATTTTTTGCGAATAACAGAAAACGCTAAATTTTAATATTCTAACCTTAAACGAGTAACTTTGTATGTTTTCTTAGCAGTTTATTGTTGTTTTCTTACTTGACCTGTTTATATAGGTACACATTACGAGATTATTGCCTTTTAATTACTTCCTGTTAGTACCTTCAGTAATTATACACATAATTAATAATGTTTTATATACACATTCTTGAACAAAGTCCTGATTCTTTTTTTCTTTTCTTTAAACATTACTTTATATTAACTATTATTCATAAGCGATTGTTGTAGTCTCTAATCTCATGTAAAATGGGAGACTGCAAAGATCGGAAGAACAGATAAACAGATACCAAACAAAAGACAACATAAACCACTTTAAAGCGGCTATCAACCACAATTACAAATTTTGTATCTATTATAACTTATAAGAGATCCATAAAATATATTAAATATCAACCCTGAGAAGAGCACCCATGACTTCATAATAACCCGCAGATACTAGGGGGACATACTTGCGCTTATGTGGTTGTGTGCTTGGCAGGAATGATTATGAACTACGAAAATATGAGAGACTTTGAAAACATCCAAATTAAAGATACACAATACCTAGTGAAAGAATGAGAAATATACACTGACTATCTATTATGAGATGCATAATATCGCCGGCTCCGGAGAATAAAATGGTAATCACAAAACTTAACTTTTCAGAAAAAAAAGAAACGACTTTTGTCTATAACTTAACTGATATTAGACGTAGACAATACAGACTCAAATTAAAGCAAATTTTCTAAGCTTTTAAAATGTTTTGACAAACTTTTAATTGCATTAATCAAATTTAAGATAATCAAAATTTAAAATATTAGTAAATATATAATGTTATTGTCATTTAGTATTGTACACTTAACTTTCTATTCTCGTTACGTAGAAAGATATTGAATAATATAATATCCTATTGCAATATCATTCAATCATTTTTGACAGCGCTAAACTATGAAAAAATAAAGTATCTTACCATTTCGTTCTGTTCATACAGGATATCCGTTATAAGACAATCGAACTTAGGCCTGTTATTCTGAGTATGAAAATAAAATAAACTTATGGTAACCAGACTTTATTTATCCTATAAATTGACAAAATAAAATTAAATTTGAAATTAGTTGTCTTGATCTTCGTTATAAATAACATAATATTATGTATAGGTTTCAGAATTACGTCTTATGTCATAAGTTAAAGATTCATAGAAGGCATGGTAGAATTTTGGGATGGCTTCTTATTTTTAATTTTTATGTTTTATTTGTCGGCCTCAGATGGGCTTGATAAGTTTGCGCGGTCTGTGGGTGAGCGCAGAAGGCTCCCAACCCGTTATAAAGTATACTAGACAACGTTATCCCCCAAGGACGGACAACCTCGGATGTCGGCTTGGGGTGTTGTCGGCAACGTGGATCTAAGGTGATCCACGGGATTTACGTTAACGCGACGCGTATTCCGACCTCTGCGGCGAGGGCGGAACCGCGGACGACTTTGTAGGGCTGACTCCGCGAGCCGTGTATGCTCTGTCTTGAGTGAGTGTAGTCCCATCATCTGGTTCATGTAACATGTGCCTAGGTCTCCTAACTTCCGATATACTAGATGGGGTGTAATTTATCGCCGCAACCACTAGCGGGTTGGGGTGTGTCTGAGCAGAGTCAAAGTAGTTACGGGTACACTGCTTCATGAATTGCCTGATGGTCGGCAACTCTATATCTATGTGCAGATCTTCGTTGCGCACGAACCACGGTGCTCCCGTAGCTCTGCGCATGAAACTATTTTGTAGTGTTGGTAGCCTATGGATCCTGTTTGGCCTAAGGTGCACGAATATACAGCCTAACCTTGTGCCTAAGTGATAGTTTAGAGCGACTGTTAACGAGAGAATGAAGCCGATCTAACACGAAAGCGGCCCGAGTACGACCCTGCCTTTGATGAGGTCGGAATGAGAGTCGATCATCAAGGGTGACACCTAGATACTTGGCTTCTCTAGCCCATGGGATAGCGGAGCCAAACATCCTTATTTGTGGGGTCGCACCAGGAGGGTACAGGTGAGATGGTCTCCTGTGGGATCCCTTCTCATCTACACAGACTCATGACAGTCGTCGTGTAACGCCTTGCTTAGTGGCAAAGGTTCAGCGTAAGCGAGTTTCAACTGAAATTTAGTAAGTAAGTAAAATAATTTTAATACACAGAAAAAAACAGAAATAATGTACATATATAATGAAATAGGATAAGGATGAAATATAGCGGTAGGAATAGAACCTGGTGTATTTGGTGCTGCCTGTCTTATACCTCGATTGCTTCTGGTGGTCTTTGATGCTGTTTCACATTCAGTTGAGAATAATCAGCATCAAAATCATACTGGAAGCGTAAAATCGATGGCTGTGAATGTAAAATACTTATTGCATTACTTTAGACTACATAATTTTCTGACCCATCGTTGGCCCAGTTCTTATTTTTTACCAACTCCTTTATGTCAAAGAACTCACTTTGTAACATTTCTTTCACGTTATACTTCTCACTGTTGATTTTAGCGTTTATAATTATAGCGTACATCCGTTCGAGTGTTTAAATTACCCTGTGTTTAAGTCACGTTTAATGTTAGAGTGCATGGAATCGCCTCCACTTTGCCCATATCCTGTTTCAAAACAATGTGTAGTGTTTATTTTAAGTTTCTGTGCAGTAAAAATGTATAAAGCAAATATAAATCTATTTTCGTTTTGTCCTGCGCAACCATCTGAATAAAAAGAAACGTTTTTATGCCCCTTTCCTTTTCACTTAAGAAAAATTGCCACAGAACGCTTCCTATTTCTATTGCTCCTCTTTTAGCAATTGTGTATTGCCAGATCACATAGCAGTGACCTTTCTAGTACTAGCAAAAATAGTGCAGTTTTAAATAGGATACTTTCTCTTATAATGAAATATTACAACTTGAGATTGTGGAATATTCAATACCTTCTCTAAATCGAAGATTACTGTGGTTGTTTGTGGCGGATCAATGGAGATTATCATTCGCAAAGAAAGGAGACAGCACAGTGACGTGAGCATATACAGACAGATCAGTATTTTGGGTTCGATTCACATACGGGATATTGATGGATAATGATAAAATAATTGTGTAATTTTTATTAAAATAAGACAACTACACTAGGAATGAAAGGTGCTTCCAGACCGATTTCAGCCACGGCTGCCGATCTCAACGGAGATTAAAAAATGTGCGTCAGAACAGTACCTATGGCTAAATATTTCACCGTTCAGTATCAATACAAACTACTTTTACGTTTACTAGGGTAATGTTTGTCGCCGGGCTTAGGTTTTGAACGAGAATAAAAATGTACTCGCGCATACAATTTTAACGATGATTTCTTGTACGAGAACACAATTGTTATAGCTTTTACAATTATTTTTTTAATGAAACCAATATGTCATTTGATTGTAATATTTTTTTCACGTTAATGTGCACCTCAGAAAATACGATGAATAATATTGTATTATTTTATAACTTTGTGAATAACGATTGAAAATCTACGAAAAAAATTGAGTAGATGTATTAGGCTCTGTAGACTTCAGCATGAAGCCGGCTCGACCGGAGATGGACTATCCTCTCACAGAATATCGACGTGAAATAGCAGTTTTCCCACTGTTGTGTTTCGTTCGGTGAGTAAGAGTGCCGGAGGCCCATTCACCCTCTTTCCCCCTTCCCGCTCCTTCTCCTTCCCACTTCCTTTCCTAAAGGGTCGGCAACGCGCAAGTGATGCCTTTGGTGTCGCAGGCGTCCATAGGCTACGGTGACCACTTACCATCAGGCCGTATGCATGTTTGCCACCTTAGTCGTATAAAAAAAATATGGCATAACACTAAAACTATTGCAATGTCAGGTGTCATTTCATTCGCCGGGGCCGGCGATATATAACATTTATCAACCTTGGAAAAAGAACTGGGTTCTCCTAATTGACAACAAACGCAAGGGGACATACACTGGTTTGTGTAGATGGACTTTATAACTTGAGGAGTTTACTTGACAACTAAGTGCTCCGTTCTACAAATACTTATTCAGTAACTGTTGCCAGTGGTAAAGGTTCAACGACACAATGAATGCCAACGTCCCACTTGGAACAACATACGATAGAAAATGTTGGGTTCAATTTATACAAAGTTGTCATGTTGCCAAAATAATCAAGGGATAGTGCATGCATTGGTTCAAGTGATACTGATAGCAAGTATTGTAGATTCTATAGCTGCACAGAATAAGCACATGCTATTGAAATTAAACTTTATACGGATTGTACCACGTATTTTATTTTTTTAAACACTTTTTATAAATCATTTTCGCTAAAATGAATCTTAAGTGAAATATGTTTGTCGCATTCATCTACCACGCAGTAGCTAATTTATAGACAGCATGCCTACATTATTTCAATTGCTTGCGTATTTGGCAGAAAATAATTTTATTTCATACAATTATTGTTATTACGTATACGAATTTGTATGTTGTTGCTAATAGTAAAGGCTTTTTAATGGCTTACTCAGTGCTATTTTATTGTTATTCACATTTTTATCTAGATGACAGTTTCCCTAAAAGTAGAAAATAAAATAAATAAACAAATAAAAATTTAATCTTTAAACTATTGCTAAATACTGTTACTAATTACTATTTTCTTCTATTTAAGTTATTAAAATTATAAATAGTTACTATGTCAGGATGTATTTTTGTTCTAAATATTAGTAAAACCTCAAACGCACAGCGAATGCCTTAAAGTTTATTTACGCAAGGCAAGTTTGTTGAAGCAAGTCTAGTACGACACACAGCGCATTTACACGAGGCAAGCTTTCTTAATGTAAGTCTAGTGCTATCTTTGTCTTACTTGATGAAAAAACAGGGATAGAATGACACTTGCTTTAAGAATTGCACCCCTTTTAACGTATGGGGCCTATATTGGTGATGGACGGTTATCGATAAAAATCAAATTATTCGATTTTTCAAGCATATCGAAACATTGGTTATTTCACTACTTAGTAAGTACGTACGCATATGTACTCAATGCCGCAATTCGGTTACGCACGCAGCATGCGGCATGAGGTCATGAAACGTAAATATTAGAAGAAAACCTAGAAAACAATATCTTTACTGTGGTCTGACGCCATACGATTAAACAATAAATCATCAAATACAATCGTTGGACCGTAACTCGCCTACAAGTTACGTAGCTTGGCGAGAAAATTTGTATTTTGTACTATTATATACTTAACAATGAATAAACGATGTAAAAAAAAAACTAAACGATCCCACATAGATCGCTCCATTATCAAATAAAACGTTTTGAATATTCGGTTAACATTCAAATTGATGAACATTTGGCTGAGTGATCATACAATTCTCGAATAATCGAATATCCTTTATCCTAGAAATTTCTCTAATATATCTATCTGTACTAATATTATAAAGAGAGAGAGAGTACATGTAAATTTTGTAAGTCTGTGTGCTATTTAAAATTCTTTCTTTATTTCAAAGGTACCTAAATTATACCAGATAAATACATAGGCTATATAATATGTTAAACCCGGGTGAGGCAGGGCGGGGCGCTGGTACATAAATAAAACAATAAATAGTTTACGCTTCAGACATGTTGCCGGTTTTGAACACAGTTAACTTAGACTTTGGATATCTACATTAGGTACTGGCAGATTCGTGATAATTACATGCTTCAAGAAACACATTTTCAAACAAAAAACCTAGATTTCCTTGTTACCATTTTCTTGTGCTTAGTTAAATATTTTAAACATACATAGTCGTTTAATGGGTCTAGACTTGGTCTGGTATTGCAGACTACAATTCCCTTGCGTATGTTTAGTAACGACAGTCCTTTTAAAGTATAAAATTACAGAAACTGTAAAATATTCATTCTGCGATAAAATTGTTATATTACATTACATACATAGTTTCAAACTATGTCATCATGAAATACAGACCCGGACCGGACTAGGCATAGTTCCAGATTCCATGGTGCTACTAAGACATTTCTTGACAAAAAAAGACAATAAGACTGTTCGATCAAATAATTGAACCCGAGACCCCATGCACAATTGTAGCAGTCACTACGGCTGCGACACTGTGGTAGTTTGCACATATACATCACATAAACACACAGCGTCATACTAGTTATAATTTAAACGGTTGCAATACAGGTGACACATGTATGCGACCCCAGCTTCTTGAGTCTTCGATGCCACGACATAAAATCCCATCCGCAGTATTGTTGTCGAGTTCCTTCCTTTCCTTCGCAACTTTTTTGTTGTTTCTAGCACCCATTAGTAATAACAGCCTTGTCAGACGCAAACCAGATCGTAATCAATAACTAGTATAAGTACGTACATCGATACTTAAACTTTAAACATTATCTTCTATCATCAAAATAACTTAACTCATTAATTCAGTAAAAAAGGCAAAATACATACTGGCGCAGTTGCACGGGGTAAGCCGTGAATACAATAAACGCGATCTGCTCGGCACCGACCGCGTCGACCAATTTACCGAGGGAATTGGTGTCCCACTTGCGAGTTTTACGGTCAAATAAACTCAAATAGTACACGTAATATGGCCGCACTATCGCGGTGCATTCGTTACGTTTATATTGCATTTTAACAATCCGTTTATAACGCAGTACATACGTACGTATTGGACACGTAACATGCGTTGACGTACGACATTGTTCAAAAGGGATGCTTGAATGACATTAGTTCTGCATTCATATACATTGCGTTTACATAACAGTTATATATTTGCGTACGTCAATTGAATATCGCATTGAATGACGACAGCGTTCAAATATGCTTTTTTTGTCCTTAAGAGGTAATCTGGTACTTTTTGTCACAGGTGTCAGAAGCAATCCAATCTCCGCGCCTGCTTTTTAAAGAGCATGCAAGATGCACGAAAGCAACCACTATTTTTAAGAACTACTCTCACGGGAGTCTGCGCGGTATATTTTACCTCACGTACCTACAGCCAGGACCCAGAACGCGGCGCTACTGTTCGTGAATATCTCGTCTCTAATAATTATTAACTTCTACTTGAGTAAAACACTATCGATACTTTCTACTTGAGTAAAACACTATCAATTAATTTAATCGCTTATGAATGATGTACAAAAATTAAACAAAAAATAATGGACACTTAATAGGTAAATCAATTCATTCCTAATAATCGATTATATGCATTTATTATATTATTATTTGAGCGCATAGTGATAGTACAGACCTTAGACTAAATATTTAAAGTTCTGACGTGCGTTAGCATCTGAGTAGTCTGGGGTTTAGTTACTTTACTCTTTGGGTTATAAAGAATTAGAATGTTTAAAAAGTGAAATGTAATAAAAGTTCAAAACATGAATTTATTAAAAACGCATTTCTTATTATTTTGTACAGGATGGTGAAACTGACGAATTTTCACGGCTAACAAAATAACTTTTTGTCAAAAAGTTATTTCGTTAGCCATGATCTGAAACGAGAACGGAACAAAAACAGTAACTTTTATTTTATCTTCTTTACTTTGAAGTATCAACATATGTGACAGTTAATTTGAAATGGAAACGTCAACATTGGTTAGTTTTTGTTTCGTATAATTCAGTGATTTTACAACGAAAATCAGGGCTATGCTTGTGTATTCCTTTAATAACGTTTGCAGGAACACTATTTTTTGTTGGACTCGTGCTCTTTGCTATTAACGATCGACTTTGTATGTTTTACTGAACTTGCATGTGTTTTATATAAAACTCTTATAGCTCAGCTGTCAGACTGCCTAAGTCCTTTGCATTTACGGTAATGGTATTATAAAATATTAGCTATCCAATTATACCAATTTCGTCTTTTTACATTCAGGCCCAAAATTGTATGAAAGATGTCCATTCTCCTTTAGCTTCATTATCACTGAGGTAGACCATAATAACCTTTAATTAACCTTTTATAGTTATTAGTAGGTGTGCTCAATAGATATTTACTAATAAATTTAAAAGATAGCGTATTCTTCGTGTGTTATACCGATTGCATGACTTCCTCTTTAAACTGGGCCAACTCTCTTACACGTAAGGTTTAAAGTTCTTTTAGGAGAAGCTGTCAAAAGAAAAAGCAATTCTATGTGCTATTACTTCAAGGAGGCAGCATAGCGACCTCTTTTTACAGTAGGCAATATGCGAGGCAGACCTAAAGAGCCACAAACAAATAAACCTAGAGACCGATGGTAGAAACAAAGGCAGGGTATGCAGAACAACTAAAGCATTTACAATTATTTTCCACACCCCACATAATTTTGAGATATGACTGTATTTCGTATTAGTGCGGTACATGCAGGAAAGCGGATCACAAACCTGAACAAATCTACTGTTATAGACATTTGTTGGAAAGATGGAAAGTAAACCATGTGACTGAGAGATGACCAAGAAAAGAAAGAAGAAGACGAACCCCATGGTTGCATAGTACAATTAAAATTGCAGGGCTGGCAACCGAAGAAACTTGCACTTGGTCTACAAAACTATCGTTAAAGAGAAGGCCTATTCTATTGAACAGTAGGAAGAAATCGGTTAAATAAGTAGATGAATGAGGAGCACAGATAGCAACAAAATGTAGATACCAAGACTTTTTGTGCACGTCTGCGTCCGTTTTTTTTTTCTTTTCTCTAGTACCCAACATTGAGTCACGTACTATATTTAAATGTAAATATAGACTTGCGAAGTTAAAACCGTGCAAATTTCAAGTTTCTTGTATTCAATTTGTTACTGCAAGAAACTTTGATATTGTGTCTGTTAAATGATATCGATTGCTCGGGTCAGGTAAGATCAGATCGATGATATCGACAGGTTTTATAACTATTGTATCTATAATCTACATCGGGTGCTATTTTTATTATTTTAGCATGTTTCGTGCCACTGCAGGACAACGATTCTTTCCTCCTTCCTTATATCCTGATCTGTTGCAAATCAGGTTAAATTCCCTTAGAAAGGAGACCAACTCATTCCGTGGAATTATGGATGGAGGATGACCCCTCAAAATCTGTGAGGAGATACACACACACAAGCTATAATTATAGCGTCACACTCATCTGGTTGCAAGAAGCGTTACATTTGCCCGAGAACTAAACAAATCGCTTTTGTAACTAACAATAATAATGTTAATCAGATGCAGAAGCCCGAGTTTGCCGAATCGCCCCAATCTTTGCAGTATAACTCTATTCAAAATAAACGAAATACGAATGAATAGGAAGGGGCTACCGTCAGAGGAAGACGCGAATATTTTCCCGAATTAAGAGTACCTTCAAGCAAGTGCTTGAAGAAGAATGAAGGCAAGTGAGTTGGTCAGGATCGTAGCAAGTGCAAATCTGTAGTCTCTGTCTATCTCTCCATGAAAACGGTAGTGAGTGTTATGTATGTAAGAAAGGTCAGGTCCTAGTACCAATTTCTGGGTTGGACAGTATTTAATATTGTCTTCTGTTTACGCGAATGTTATTCATTGAAATTAAACTACTATATACGGATTTTATAGCTTTGTTTATTTGACACTTTATTACAAAATTTTGAAAACTGTTACACTACTATTACTATTAAACTTAACTAATTTTTAGGCTAATTAAATTATTGAAATTATTAAAACTATTTATACTATTATACTATTTATATTTGTGTTTACACTTTCCCCGACATTTCGGTTGCTTTTCAGCAGCCATGGTCACGGGGAAACTAAGATAGCAGTTGTCTCAATGTTCCAGTGTAGTGATTTCAAAGTACCCGAACATAATTTAATCATGGGTATTTCTATTTACGCAGAATGAGCTCAAAGTATCATGAAGTCTAGCTGTGGTTTGCTTCTTCTTGGGTTTGACTATTTGAATTACTGGATCCCAAGCTGGTGGTACATTCCAACCATCTTCTCTATTGAAGTTAGGATGTTTTTTGATTTCAATAGCCTCGCGAAGCATCCTTGGTAGGAATCAACGAGCGTTGAAGTCTGCTGTGTGTGAACATGTGCAACAGGGGACCAACCACTACCTGAGATTTGACAAACCACAGACGCTCGCTAAAGAACACCGATTGCTCGAATATATTGTCTACGTAGCTTTTATTTTGCTTCTTTTAAAAGACAACGCACCAGTAATAAGTTCTGTGACTCAAAGGACTTTACAAACATACAAGCAACGGACACAAAGAAGTAAAGAACACACATACTCTAAACAAGTATTCGCGAACCACACAATTTTTTGTTTCGCGTGGGGATCGAATTCAATCGCTCGGCGCAATGGAGTAAACCACTACGTCATACGTACAGTCCATAAATAACGATAAAGGAAATAAAATATCTAATCAGGTGTTCAATTTTAATTGCAATGTCATAGATGAGCTCTCCAAAGCACTTAATGCTAGTGTTAGCTTAGTATACCAATTCTTGATCGAGCATTTTAGTATGGCTTTCGGACTTTTATAAGGACACCGTCACTGAGGGCCAAAAATCCTGAATCTGTAGCCTCAAAATAGCCAATTCGCAGATATTTGAACGAAATAAAATATCTACCACAGAACTAAGAACACAAAATGAAAAAGTTAAGCACAGGAAACTATTAAACGTCCTTGAAAACACATCAATTGTTATAGTAACCTCTTTATGAAAGATAATACTCATGACATAACTGTGAAGAACGGTATCTATAATGCGATTATTTAACATAATGATGCAATAGGTTAACTCAATTTAACCGTTCGGTATTAAATAACAAAACAATGGCCTTGTCGAAAACAATTTTCTCTAGCATTGAACATGCTTTAATGTGGCATAAAAATGAATGAAGCCGGTATTATAAACATAGTCTAAGTTATATTGTACTGTGAAATTTATATTAAGCATATAGGACTGGCTGTTACCCGCGAGTTCGTTCGCTTTTTAAACGTTCCTTATTTTTACCGACTTCAAGAAAAGGAGGAGGTACTCAATTCGTCTGTATTTTTTTTTTTGTTTGTTTACCTCGTTACTTTTGACTGGGTGAACCGATCTTGATGATTCTTTTTTATTTCAAAGCTAGTGCTTCCCGTGTGGTCCCATTTAATTTTGATCAAGATTTGAGCATTCGTTTTCGAGTTATCCTTAATAATGCGTATTTGGCTACATTGATGATGCTCTCATATTTGGCAAGGTTCACTAAAAACCGAGAAATAAACAAAATTTATTCAAATTTAATTATTCACAAGAATATGCAATTATTTATTAACTTTTTAGTGCATTTTAAGTTTTAGAATATTCTTTTCTGGAGTCGGTTTTCTTTTTTGTTAAAATTTTGTTTAACTTCGACGTCGACGTGGCTTAAGGGGGGTTTACACGGGTCGATTTGTCTTGCGGCCGGTTGCCGCGCGGCCAAAGTCGGATGCTACCCTACTTTGGGGCTTGCGATTTCAGTCATCTGCGACCTAGTCGAATTGCCATTTAGACAATCGATTTTCGCGCGGCAAAGATCGTGCGGCTATAGTCACTCGTGTAAACCCTCCATTACGCGAACTAAATTCGATATAGAGGTGACTAGTAGGGTAGTTGACTCACAATTTTTTATTATTTATGTTTTTAAAAATAAAGATAAGTTGAAATCTACTCATAAATAAATCGTTTCTAATTTGATATTAGGGGTTAAATGTGAAATGACAAAAAAAGGATGCGCAATACAAATTGTGACGTAAACGCTATTTAAATGCAGGTGTCCGATGGAGATAGCGAGATATTCCACATTTTCTCATCTCGAAATTTAAAGTAGCGCATCGCTTTTGACCAATCCAACTTCTCTACCAATCGGGCAAAACAATGCAACAGGTTATTATTCTCTGGGAGAACTTGAACACACCCTTTTCTTAGGATGCGCTATCATTTCGGCGCATCACTATAGTAAACACAACGAGTTTTACGAGAAAGTCCGCGCCAGGACGCCAGTAGCCTTAAAATGGCTCAGATCCTGGGACAGTACCAGGATTGTGATTTAAATCTACTATGTTGTGAAACTGCCATTATGTGCCATAATTAAATTTTCTGAATGCCCTCTCTCCCTCTGCACTAGCCTAGCAATACCCTTATATGCAAGCTGGAGAAAACAGTATTGAATGTCCAGTTCCCAAGCCATACTATCTCTCATGCTTAAAATTAAATTGTTTATTATATAAAGATGGTTATAGTTTAACTGAATACTTCACTACATTTTAAGTGACTATGTTTGAAAGAAAACAAATTCATCATGGTAATACCATAGCCTTGATAAACATAATATGTTTAATTCTACTTTATTGCATGTTATGGAAGAATAGTTTCTTTATAAAGACTCTCATTTTCATATTAAATTAGTATATGCCTCCTAATTTACCCTTAATAAAGGATTATATCAAAGATTCTTAACCTATTGAATTGCAGCGGCTCACTGGCGTCCAACAACTGACAACTTAATGGTATAGAAATAAACATATCAAAATTATAATGTCCATTATAGGGCTCTAGTTCAAAATTATTAAAAAACTGGGCAGCCAGTTACTACAACTGTATAAGTATGTGTTATACGTGCCCACTGGCGATAGTTGAGTTTATTTTTCCCATTTAACCTCAGTGGTGACAAAGCCAGTGTTAACAAATGGGAATAGACATCTAAAAACAGAAAATTACCTGAGATGCAAAGCTCCTGTAATTAGCTCATAACCCAAAATATCATAGACAATAGATGATTGTATTCAATACATATAGGATTGTATGCTGCAAGCACGTCATACAATACATGACTCTTGAACACTGATGCAATAATAGCCTCAAAAAACAGTCATTCAATTAACAACAAAGCATGTCAGTATTTAGCATTTTGGAATGATGAAAGTCATGCACTGATTATTTAGAAGATTGATAAAAAAACTTGAATCCTAATTATTAAGTTATTTGTTTTCTGCTCAATTTCGAAATTTTTTGTTAATATTATAAACATTCTAATCTATTCAATGCTGAATGAAAATCATTAATATCCAGCAATGCTACTCTCTTCATATCTATTATTTAATTGCAATTTAGTCACTATAACTTATGCAAGGCATAAAGTAAATAAGTACTTACCGGTTCACTCAAAGTAATATTCTGTACTGCAGCACCATCAACATCGCCCATTTTAACTTCCGTGTCACTTTCCACCTCAAAGATCACCTTATAAAGGTCTAATCCTTCCGGAACGTTGGACTCAATGTTTGCCTCTGGTCTTATTGTCAGTTCCTGATTAATGAGCTGACTCCGACTCACTCGGATGGAGCCCTGCAGAGTCTCGGATATAGCCTAAAACAAAAATAAAATTTAAAATCTTTAATAGCAAAAATGTATGTTCATGTGGTTCATTTTTTATTTTAATCTAGAAATAATATCTTCGATTGATCAACCTAACCAGACCTTATCACTGATAAATAAATAAATTCATATCTAATAGAGATACTACAAATGTTAGACATATTATAAAATAAAATATAGTTAAATATAATGCAGTATTCTGCTGAATACTTTCACTATAACATATATCATATAAAAATGACCACAGACCATTCCAAAGAAGTAAAAAGAAAGGTTTAATTAACTTTAGAGTAATATAGCCAGTTAACACATAATTGAATACTTTATAGTTAATAGTCATAATAGCATCAAAAAAGTTTATAAATCCAGTGGTGGTCAACTTTTTAAGCATAAAGCTCATCATAATTAAAAATAGGTATATAATTACTTGAATATGAATTATTAAAAGCAAATGTAATAATTCCAGCACCCCTTCATGCTGTACAAACAATACATGCTTACATATTGTAGATGCATATGTCATCCAAGACAACACTATTCAAGGTCAGTCAATTATCAGATAATGTAAAGAAACAGTCAAGTTACCAGCATAATAAGGTTTTAACCTTATTATGCTGGTAACCCAATTTCTGTGACATTATCTTATAAATGTTATCAGAATATGACTCTTGTTTATGGATAACAATTTTGTTACTTGTTGATAACTACAACAATTACATTATCACCATTGCAAAATAAATATATCTTCATCATAAATGAGTATAGAATTGAATGTCAAATAATTAAATTCAGAAGCAGGCTCATATCTTAATTTAAATGTAGGTTTGTTTAATATTCTAGACAAGTTTAACAAACTAAACAAAAACTCGTTCATATTATGTATTTATGTACGTAAATAAAACACAACGACAAACTGAACTTACCTAATGACTGCAAAACTGTTAGACAAACACTTATGTTGCTTTGTCCCCAATCTCATTATGCGTTAAAGTGCATTCTTACATGCGAAACGGTGGAAAACCGCGTGAAAAACTAACAGTGTGCACTTACGTCGCTCAAAATGTCTTCCAAATCGCAACATACATTTGTCGTGAATACGGGCGTCGGGCTCGGTGTACGTGATCGATCAGAATAAAAATCTATATCTACCGGGTCCAATACCTCTTTTGTGTGATATTCATTGAACTCCATTACTGCATGCTGTTGGGAAACATTCACAAAAACTATATATTTCACAAACACTGCTGCATTATGCGTTACGACTTATGTACAATAACACTATGTTATTGTTAATACCACGGCGTAATATAACACAATCTTACCCATTGATTTTTAGGTTCTCTTGCGAGAACAAAACATTTTAACAAACTTTTTTTTTTCAACAATATGCAAAGTTAGTAAAAAACTGCGGTATGTAGGTATTTACCGATAGATGAATTGATTGAAGAAAACAAAACGTCAAATTAAAAATGTCAGCCGAATGCAAAATACGTTTCACGTAACGCGGATTTCGAATTGTATCATTTTTATTGAAAATTATGGCCGTTGATGTTATGTATTATTGAAATGATAAATTGAATAATGTAATGCATAAAGTTATGCATTTATTACAAACCACTTACCTGTTATATTAAACGCTGGGCTGGCTAGCCTGTACAAATGACAGCGTACAATTTAAAATACATTGTCATTTTTGAAATTTATTTGCAAATGCCTGTTATTTGTGAATCTTTGATAATATTCGTCTTATCAGATTTTGAAGCTAATCTTATGTCCGCAGCTTCGCTCACCAATAGATTTTTTCTGGATGAACGGTACTCTATTTCCTTTTTTGTACTCCTGACGTAAAATGTCTACATTTTATCCCACTTGGCTTTTGTAAATTTGTAAACTTACGTCTCATTCTCTATTTTGTTATTGAAATCTCAAATCCAAATATTGCCAATATGCAAATTTATTAATCGTGTACATGCAAACTAGCTGACCCGCGCAACTTCGTCTGCTTCACATAAGAGAATTTTCCCCGTTTTTGCAACATTGTTCACTGATGCTCCGCTCCTATTCTTCGTAGCGTGATGTTTTATAGCCTTTTTCGATAAATAGACTGTCCAACACTAAAATAATTTTTCATTTCGAAGTATTCGAACCAATAGTTCCTGAGATTAGCGCGTTCAACCATACAAACAAACTCTTCAGCTTTATAATATTAAATAAGATTATAGCACATTATCATACCAGAAAATTTTGATATAAATACCAGATCTAAAACAAATAATCCCGTACCCGTAAATATCCCATATCCAGTAAATTTTAGCATAAGTTGTGAAAAATCGTTTCTCAATAAAGAACTGAATCGCACCATTTACAAGACTAAAGCTGGTATAAATCTTTAGTCTGGTGTTTTCTTCGAGTACCTATTTGTTTAATTAATTTAATTATAATATACAACAGTTATTAGCATGGTCAATAACTAGATGAAACATTAATTAAGGATAATAATATGATATTATGCAAAGAAGTCCAAGATAGTACATATTATTTATTGTTTTTATTAACATTATTATATTATCTGTAAGCGGTAATGTAATCCTCTTTCGTTTGTGTTTCGCTAACAAACGGTTTTGGCGAATTTATAAAAATTGTGAATACGTACAATAAACAAATAAAAATATAGTTTCCTTAAATAACTTAGCAATTTATTATATTTATTTATATACCTATATCATTCGTTTATCCATTTTAAGTGTAGTACTTAATCTCTTCGTTGTAACTAAAAGTGAATTTTGTATCCAAACGCGCGTTATGTCACACACGGCGTCCGTTTGTAACGTCATGTCGTGTTTGGGATTTTGAAAATATTTAGGTACTTGTTCTTCGCTACTTTATGTGGAAAATATTTGGGTGAAATATTACAATAAGTGTAAATAATGGAGACCTCTATAAATGAAACTGAAACACATCAATCTTTTCGATCTCCACCTAGAAGAAGACGATCTACATTTTTCGAACGAAGAGATTCAATAGGTGTGTACAAACTACTTGCACGGTGTTATTAGATTATTATTAGAAAAATTATTGTAATTAGAGGTATTTATTTATATTATTATTATATCTTACCGATAAAGCACTGTTCTCTTATGTTTGTTGTGATTTTAGTTCCTACAATGTCAGAAAACATTAATCCTAATATGAAAGCATCAGAAGCAATTGAAAGACAGACTGAGGATTTGACCAGGTAAGATGTTCGGCTTACTTTACGACAACTCAATACGTATTTACACTTAAACTAAAATAACTTGTTCATTATTTTAGATATTGTCAGAAACTATTCACGGAGAAAGAAATGTGGAAAAAAGAAGTGAGTGAGAGGCGAAACAAATATCATGACCTCAGACAGTAAGTATAATGAAATAATTTCTAGTCACTTTATAAATTGTTTGCTAGTACCGTTTAGAGCCTGAGAGATAGCTCTAGTCAATGACAGGGTTTGGTGGTCGTCTCACATTCTATGACCAATATAAAGAATTTCCATAGGTGTAGGTACATAAAGTATTTTTTAATGTAGTGTAAGTGATAGTTACATGTTTATTGTGCACATACATAGATTTTAAAAAGAAAGACGAGAATGTTTATAGTCACTTATACTTATAGTGAAGGTAAAGTTTATGAGATCAAATTGATGTGATTTTAGATCAATCACATGAATTCTAACTCAAAAATTTTAACTTATGTGTTCTGTTAATTGAGAAGATAATAGAAGGCAATCCAAATATATTCAGGTCATACTTTTGTAATCATTTGTAGTATTTATAATAATATATGTAGATATATACCATGTTTGTAGATTTTTAAATATATGTTTTATTTGCACAGGCAATACCAGATGGCGGCCAAAGCACCCAGCAGATCAAGAATGTCCTACTCTGCCCTGTCAAATGAAGACATAGAATTTTTTAAAGCAAAACCAAATATATCTAAACTTGTTGAGTCACAGCAAAAGCTACACAAATGCGTATTGGAGACACGGGAACTATACATAAGAGCAAACGAACTTGACAATGTAATATTGAGGAACAGTGAAAATTTGGTCAATATGGTCACAGATTATATCTTGGAAAATAGTACAGTTGAATCAGTAGAATAATCAATAAACATATAGTTATTTAAATTGTATATAGTCTATATTTAGAGGATTTTTTCTTACTAATAGACAATAGATATGGTTTCTTGTACATATCATATAAGACTATATATGTATATATATAGTCTTATATGATATGTATAAGAAAAAAAGATGTTATAATTATGTAATAATATCTCTCTATACATAGCTTTATATATTTATGCAAAGGCTGTATTTGATTGATTATTGCTTCATAATAAGTGGTATATATAGCTGTACATACCCTCAGAGGTATGCAAGGTTGTTTGAAGTAATACAAATTGTAAATTCTTGACTAAAGTAATTTAATCAGTAAAACATGAATACTAATGTAGCAAACCACAGTGGTCCTAAAAATTACGAAATATTTGGGAACCTCTGGCCTATTGTATATTATATTTTTGCATTGATTTTCAAAATATTTAATTTCGTTATCCGGAATTGTGTGTTTTTGTCATTGATGTATAAAAATCCTAGATACACAATTCTATATGAATGTAACACTTTAAATCGATCCCCAGTTGCTTATAAGTAGTTATATTAACTATATAAACTTTCATTAATACAAATTAAACCTTACCGCTTTAACTTAACATTGAATATACAAGACTATTTAAAAAAGTTATAAAATTTTATGAGCAGAGATCGCCGATAGAATAAGGAATAGATGGAGTCGAATATTGTTCTTACAAAATATAAGTTAATAATCTGACGTAATTATGTAGAGACTCGAGTTTATAAAATGCATGTGAATGTGTGTTATAAATACATATTTGCTTTTACTTTTGGTATTTTACCAAGGTTGTGTCCTATGATGTTCAATAAAATGAAACTACTGCCTAACTAATGTACTGCCATTATAATTTATATATGGAAGCTCTTAAACAGATGGTAGAAAATCTTATATTATTTTACCAGACATAACAGTAGTACTTATTTAACAAAATAGACAAGACAAGCAAAACATTTGAAAATGGCATGTTTTTTATATATAACAGTAATAGATATTAGCGGGGCTCCGTCGACTTAGTTTTATCTCTTTAAATAAATATATTTTGCTGTGCAATTAGTATTTTTTTGCTGTGCAGTTAAATACTACCCATATTATAATTATTATAATTATAATGATAACGATAACATTATTACTTGCTGAAAATATGAAACACCATCCTTTTTAGTGTCCTGGAAGTGCGATTTTACAAGTTTTAATCGAGCTCTGCGGCATGATTACTCTTGAGCGATCTAACGGTATTAAAATTACTAAAATTAAATGAGCACCCAAATGTTCAAGTGGATGCTCATTTGGTGAGGACGTTTTTTGACGCTGATTGTGTATCTAGGGTTTTTATATACTTATCAATGGTTTTTGTAAAGCAAGTCATAGGAAATATTTAATTTGCATTTCATCACAAGGCAAGTGATATTTATTGGAAATATGCCACTTTGAAAACGAAAATGTGATTTTGGCATTTCCTAAACATGTAAACAGCATCCTATTGTGGACAATGCTTTTTTGTTAAAGATTCTCTGCTTATCATTATGTACAGTGTTCTTAAAAGCAACAGAGTTGTAGTGGTAAATTGTTTTATCGTATTTTATAGAATTGAACTGCCAATTAGCCATTTTATTTTAGCACGGCAATATACTTTGATTGTAAGTGACTGTTGAAGGCAGTAAATAAATGTATAAATGTACTAAGAACTAACTGTGTAAATATATTATTAGAATAAAAAGACTAACTTTAAGAGTGTCGAGAATAGTCGCCTAGACCCTTCCCTATGTCATGTAAATATAATAGTGTTAAAAGCTTTAGGTAGCCCTGGCGGTGTGGGTCGTCGTCTGCTCTCGTTATTAAAATTGGTTTCCACTCTTATATCGCGACTAGCTTTATAAAATTAGAAATCAAATTAGTGGAGACCAATTTTATATCATATTATATTACGGAGATTTAATAGAGAATATACTGACAGTAATCAAAATAATTGAATGTCCGATCCTGGAACTGTAGTACATCAGAATTCCGTCATGATCTGCCCAAGATAAAATATAGCTTACCTATGTTTAAAAATGGACCTTGAGGATGTTTTTAAGATCCATTTTAAATATTGGTAAAATCACAGAACATAAATAATTATTTCTCCTACATCGAAACCTAAAAATATTACCTTTTATAATTAGGATAACCTACTTTTATTACCTGATAGCATAGACAATGTAAACATATCTTGCCTCTATTAATTTCTACCTCAATGTACTACCTATTTGCACTTGCATTCTCATGCATGATTTCTACAAATAAGCCGACATTTTTGGGATGCTGATGGGGCAATCTTGTTTTATCAACAATAATTATTGAGGCCTATGAAGCTGAAGCAGTCATATAATTACTAACGTTTTTCACAATATTAGTGTTGTTTACAAAGCTTGCTCTACCGGGGGTTTTATTTAATAAATACAAACACCGATGTCGTTTTAGGTAATGAATAACAATTTATTTCATTGTAACTTACATTTCATTCAAGATACATAAATTCGATTCATTCAGAAATCAACATTAAATCACAACATAAATTATTTCATTCGTACTTAGATTAGAATAATAATTAATTAAGATTGTACATTTTAATAATCCATTGCATACATTGGCATAGTATGATCTTGTATCGGCAATTTGTATGTGGCGATATTACGATTAAATGTTTGATGTATGTTAAAAATACTGTTTAAATTGTACGTACTGTTATTACTATTTTAAACCTACCGCTTAATCTACCTAGTACGCAATAGCAACCAGGTATACTTGCACTATCAGATAGTTAGTTTAAAAAAGAATCAAACAAAATTGGTCTGATATGTACTGGATGGTTATGTTTTCTAAGTGCTTTCACAAGGAATGTTTATTCTCATATAATTATTTGCTCAATTCGTTTTCAACCTCGAATCCTTAGGATTTTGCTTTAATTAAAATAATTCATTAGTGTTAGCACTCTCAATTACAGTGAATAATGTCGAGTAAAGACGGGACGCGGCGAAAGCGCTGACTTTCTGTGAAACTTTGTTAACTTGTCGTTCCCAGACAGATGCATCATTGTAACTATAGGTAAGTTTGTATCAAATAGTTCGTTACTATGGTTTATATTACCAAACATATTGTTATATATTAATATTATTCCATTGTCTCGCAATATAAGCAATTAAAAATGTATGTACGCAATGGATTATAGAATATTTAAAAAAATTGAGCTGGTTCTGGCAGTGGAGGTTTGTTCATATGAGCTGGTTACAGTCCATTGATAAACTAACAATTTAGTTCATTTACTCATTCTGTTATTGTCGATCAAAACTATCAGTTTTCACATCAAGTCACTACTAACGTATTTCTGTTATAATTTTGTTTATGCAGTAGCTTCCATTACGCTGGTAAGAACTACAAGTAAACTACATACCCAATAAATATCGTTATCCAACAATGTAAATCCCAGTGACTATAAATATGCTTATAATGACATCACAGCTAAAACTATTTGCATATCAGACATTGCATTGAAAATATCTTATGTTCGTTTTATTTCGAACTAGAATCCTATAGGATCTGAGAAAACCTAAAGCATTCGGACATATTCCAAAGCAACTAAAATATGGACGAAATATAAGTTATTACAACTTAACGAATATAATACATAAAATTAAAAACTCAATACTCATTTACACTTTGTATGAAATACACAACACTCTTAAGATGTTACAATTCTCTTATAAATCTAGGTACAAAATTATTACAAATTTTAACCATTATAGTGAACAAATTTAATATATTATTGGAATCTTAATTTTAGTGGCTGGAAGCCTTATCCAATAAAGAAGACTAATATGATTGAAAACATTTAATACATTGGCTTGGGTTCATTTACTTGGCTGCTTCATCAACTTTAGATAAGATTTTCACATCACAATTAGATGGGTGGGACCAAACCCTTACATCAATGTCTTTCGATGTTGCCAGATATACCTACATGTTCCCAATGCCAATGCATTAAAACATATTTTGAACAATTTCTTTCATTATTATTATTGCGATATTGGTGTTGAGATTATAATTTTCCTTAATATCAGCTTAAATACATTATTTGAAATTATTTAGAATGACCTCAGGAAAGGACTAGATTATAATAACGTAAATTTCCCGAGGAATGCCTCTAAAAATTTCAAATCGCTAAGATATGCACATTACAAATAGTTCACAGGTTTGTTTCAACTTCCAAGGCATATAAATACTGTATATATTAATTCTAATCCTACACTCTGGATCCAATGTGAGGTATGCCTCAGCGTTACACAGCAAACCGAAACTTCTTTATACAGTTTGTTCTGTAATTAAACGTGCCACTTGTTTGCAACCTTAAGAGTGCGTTCAGGAACTTTAACAAGAGAATACTACACTGTACAGGGGGTGCTACGAGACTCAACTCAAGTGTTTCGTGTGAAAACTCCGTCGGGTCTGTAGTTTCTTCTCTTTGGCAGTCTTGTATTCACGCCGGCATGGACTGTTTCTTAAATCTAGTATAGTGTTCACTTTTTCCACTATTTCCTTGGCCACGTCGTGGTCGGCCTCGAAGTCATGGATCTTGTATGACGTGTTCGGATGGAATATGTAAGAATTTTGACCTGAAATGTTATAATTATATTTATTAGCTGGAAGACTTGAAGATCTAGTGGATTGTCGTAAAAATTTAACTGGCGACCTCGTGGCTCCAGTCTATATCGATCCAGATATTTTCAGTAACTTGTTTTTATACTGTTTGGGCCCTAATCACAAATGTGGTGTGCCTTACACCAACATAATTCAAAAGTGTTGCATTATTTATGTTCAACACGAAGTTCTTAGGTATAGGTTTACCACAAAATGCTTGTGTTTCCAGACATGTTAGTACGCATCTCTTTTTCTTAAATAAGCCATTGCCCATCACGTGAATAAAACCGGCCATTACTCTATGAATATAAGCATAGTTCTAACCTAGATAAGTAGGGATTATATGATTATCAAATAAAACTACTAAATGGTGCCAATTCTGTTGTCACAAAATTCTCTAAGCTTAACTAAAAATCACTAAAATTTAGTTTAGTCTTCTCAAATGACATTTCGTATTCTGAAATCGTTAAAAGAGACAGAACTAAAAAAATTTTTAGTGATTTTTAGTTAAGTTTAGAGAATTTTGTGACAACAGAATTGGCACCAATATCTACATTTTTGAAGTTAATGTTAGTATTGTTACACCCAGTGCCATCTCTGGGCATTGTGTGGAAGACTGCAGTTCCCTCTTATAATTTATTACAGCGCCATCTATTAACATCTTACGGAACTTCGTACGAGAAGAGTAGAGAGAACGCTGGCACATTCTCGAATATTCGTACTGTTTACATACCGGGTATGACGTTTCTAGGAAACTCCGGAAACACTAACCGCGTATAAATAGAGCGCAAGCGCACCGCCAAATCAGTTTACAATCGTAAGCGGTCACGTATTCATCGAAGCCAACGGAAGCGAAATACTACAGAGTTTGAAGCAGTTACAGTGGAAAAGTGTAGTAGGTATATTGTTTGTTGTATTTTAAAATTAATTGTGTGCTAGAATAAAACGTGTTTTAGTGTCGGTAATATTGTTCACATTCTTATCCGTCGAACCCAGCACGTAACAGTATTGTTACGTGCTGGGTTTTCTAGAAACGTTATACCCGGTATGTAAACAGTACGAATATTCGAGAATGTGCCAGCGTTCTCTCTACTCTTCTCGTACGAAGTTCCGTAAGATGTCAATAGATGGCGCTGTAATAAATTATAATAGTGAACTGCCGAGTCTTTCACACAATGCCGAGAGATGGCACTGGGTGTCACAGTATTTTAGATTGTCACTTACCTGTATTACTTCTATCGCTGTAGGCGGCATTATGACTAGGTGAGTACACTATCCTGAAGGTAGTCCTGTTGCCTCTTGTCTCCAATATTTGGCACCAAGCCACCGAGTCTATACTGTGCAGGAAGTACTTCGATTTTGACTGCATATGAAAACGAGAAAATTTCAACATAAGTTCAAATTTACGCTGTCTCTTAAGATACAGGATATTCCTAGTTTAAGAGGCAGAGTTTTTATTATTGTATACAGATTACTGTTTCAAATGTACCTATATATAATTCGCTGTCGTTTTAGTTTGTAAACTGTAAAGATTTTGATAAATAAAAATTATTATTATTATTAAATGTTTTCAGGGAAAAATTTTGGTAGCTCGAGATCAGTCTTGCGTTACGCTAAGCTTGACCCTGGGCTTTTATTATATACTAGCTTTTGCCCGCGGCTTCGCTCGCGTTCATTTAGAATTTGACAATCAATTTTGGTTGTACTCTGCTTGTAATAATATAATTCAATCATGATTCGAAAGACACGTGGCGCCATCTATTATCATAGGAACGTTATTATTGTTTTCTTCGGGATGAAAGATAGCATAATAATATGTCCATTTCTGTACACCTGACAATGTATATGCAAAATTTCAGGATGATCGGTTCAGTGGTTTAGGCGTGAAAAGGTAACAAATAAACAAACTCATTTTCGCTTTTATAATATTAGTTAGGAAATTAGGATTAACGTAAGCTTGTTTACGAGAAGAGTAAATCTCGATATATAGGTATCGGGTTCACCAACAATATCTGATTAATTGTCATGGCTATATGACTGTAGCTACATATAAGCCTTTCTTAAATTTCTGTAGTAGCAAATACTATAACACAGGAATCACCAATTACTTTCATTTGAGGTCCGTTTTATAAAATAATATGACGTCGCGGTTTGCAAGGTTTAAATTATTACATTACTTATTCAAGTAACACGTAAATTATATTGTACTGTGGTGCATACAAAATGTGGTTGATGACCCCTACTATAATAATCCCTCATCATATTATATGATACCCCAAATATTAGATTATTTATCACCCGGTTATTACTTGGGCTCTGTGGTTCAAATACAATGCTTTATCATTTCCTGGATGCCAGCTAATTGAACGTATTAAATACACTACTTTGGTAAGACATTTCTGGGTGGTTGTTGCTTACAATTTTTATTTGTTAATAACTTCGTAACTGTATTCGAAATATAACGACATACCCAGAAAGCGTGTTTATGTGTGACCACCGGCTCGACTTCTATCCTATCTAGCGAGATGCCTAATTGCACTGACGTATTCGTTCGCACTTTGCGCATCAACTGCACTTTGTATGCTTTGTACTGAGGCGCGTCTGACGCCATTATATGGGACTGCATCTTGCTCATGTCTGGATCGCCTCCACCTGCAACATGATGATAATCATTTTAGTAAAATGCGACTGCTGTGCCTAAGGCCGTGGGTTTGATTTCCGTAATGACACAAAGATATAAAAAATTATTATGATATGACAGTACAAAGACTGACTTCACATATACCATAATAAATCCAAATTCAGATGTTCACATAATAGATCACAAAGTGTTGTAATGCAGTGATCAAACTTATTACATAGCACATATTTTATTAAGAGAGGTTGTTATGATTTCTGGACTTATTTGACAATGGTCTAAAACCATTTGATCAACAGCATTTTTGTTCTTACCTTCATTTAAAGCTTTTAATGCACTAATAACAGCTTCTGACGTTGAACTATCTCCTGTATTCAATCTAGAAGGGATCTGATGACTGCCACCAGAGTTTTCTGCCTTTGGGAAAATATGAAATGCTCCACTCATACCATCTTCTGGTATGGGTAAAGGAGCTGGGCACAGTATAGTTTTGCTCTTAAGTTCAATAAGGCCAAGACATGTGAAGCCAAACTTAGAACAGGGTTCATTCGCATCTAGGCAAGGGAAAGCCCAGTCCACCTCTCCATCATCCTCTGCTATGCAAAGTCCATAGTCATGCACAGATCCAAGTGATATGTCTGGATGTTCTATGCTGGAAGTAATAATAACATTATTTAAAATTTTTGTGCTGCACTTTTTCCTAGTCTAGTATTCTTTCCTGTACTAGAGATATAGGATAAAGAAGACTTGTGGGTTCACACAATAGTGATAGGTAATATCTGAATTTCACATACATTTTTATGAAACTAGTCAAAATACCCAATCTATACTTATATTATAAAGCTGAAGAATTTGTTTGTTTGTTTGTTTGCTTGAACGCGCTAATCTCAGGAACTACAGGTCCGATTTGAAAAATTCTTTCAGTATTAGATAGCCCATTTATCGAGGAAGGCTATAGGCTATATATCATCACGCTAAGATCAATAGGAGCGGAGCACCAATGAAGAATGTTTCAAAATCGGAGTTTTTTTTTTCCTTTTGAGAGCTTCCGCTGCGTGCGCTGCGTAAACAGTTAAAGTTTCGCAAAAATCATGGATGAGAGAATAGTTCCCCTTAAAAAGTTCTAAAAAGAAGTCCGCGACAGCATATGTCTATCTTTTAAGCTTGGCTCACTATAACCTTTTTTATGCTAACCAAATTTGTTCTAAAATAATGCATTATTTGCGAAGGTATTTTTATAAACATGATATTAATCCTTATCCAAATAAATACGTTATTCATCACAAGTATTTAATGAATATCTTAGGAGATATCGCAGTTTTAAAATAACATTGCAGCAAAATAATTACCCATTACAGACATAGTACAAACGATGTTTCTCCTAGTTTATTCTGCGTGATTAGTACTGGTTCGATTTGAAAAATTCTTTTAGTGTTGGATAGCCTATTTATCGAGGAAGGCTATAGGCTATATAACATCACGCTACGACCCACGGGGGCGGCGCAGTAACGATAAACGCGGGTGAAACCGCGGGAACATCTAGTAATATTATAAAGCTGAAGAGTTTGTTTGTTTGAACGCGCTAATCTCAGGAACTACTGGTTCGAATTGAAAAATTATTTGTGTTGGATAGCCTATTTATCGAGGTAGGCTATAGGCTATCACAACATCACGCTACGACCCACGGGGGCGGCGCAGTAACGATAAACGCGGGTGAAACCGCGGGAACTTCTAGTATTTAATAAATTCAATAAAGTGAATTTTAATCCTTCTTAATACTATAAAAATGAGAGCATGTTTTTTGCTGATTAGTCCTTGATTAAGAGCCATTTCACAAAATTACGCAAGTGAAGTTTAGGTAAATTCCGACTCGCCGAGCGATCGAGGCAGTACGATGGGTCTAGGAGCGTCGTGGTATAGTGCGACCGTGTCTACACTTACATTTTGATACTTTTCTTGGTACCTATAGCTTGAATTGTATTAAACATACTTTCATTATGTAAGTTTTCAAAACAAATAACGTATTTGTATTAATTATAGATAAATATTTTTTTTTTTTTTTTGAAGACTACTCCCGCATTAGGACTAAAACTGAACTTTACAAACATACAACTAACGGACACAATGAACACCCAGACACGTAACAACAATTTATGAATCACACAAAGTGTTGTCTCGTGTGGGGATCGAGCCCACAACACTCGGCGCAGTGTCAAGCGACGAGGCGGCCGCTTAAACCACTACGCCAACAGTGCAGTCAATATAAATAAAAAGTCTAGATTATTAAATTTTTAGTTTTATAATTAAACATAGTATAGGAAAATATAAGTTTATAACGTTATTTTTGTTTAGTGCAATTTTCTTAGCGGGTCATTGTACTGATTTTTATAAACAACTAGACCTGGCCCGCGGCTCCACCCGCGTTAAATAATACATCTAAACCTTCCTCAGAATATTACTATCTATTGGTGAAAACCGTACAAAGTTCCGTTCGGTAGTTTTTAGACCTTGCGGAAAACGCGCAAAAAAGTCATATGTGCCATATAAAATTGAACTTTGACTTCGAGAAAATGTAAGAAACGGCTGATATTTGTGCGCGATTTCGGCAATGTCTAAAAAAATACTAAATCCACAACGAGTACCATGACACACTAAAAAGCTTGCACTAAAGAAAAAATTGCTTTGTATAATACTCTTTAATTTTCAATTTCAGTAGCTAAAGTAACGGGTTCTATCTCTGATTCACCCATTTCAGTGTCTACAACATATCCCGTCTCCTATAAAATTAAAAATTTTAAATTATTGAAATCAAAATAATCCTAATTTCAAAAAAGAAGAAAGTATCATGAAGTCTAGCTGTGGTTTGCTTCTTATTGGATTTGACTATTTGAATTACTGGATCCCAAGCTCGTGGTACATTCCATCCTTGGTAGGAATCGGTAGTAGGATGCTTCGCGAGGCAATTGAAATAAAAAAATCCTAATTCCAATAAATAAGATCGCAATAAACCACAAGGAACACTTATAGTTTCGCCATGTCCTTCCGTCCGTCTGTCCGTCCGCGACTTAACGCTAAAACTATAAGCACTAGAGAGCTGAAACATGGTTATACATTGTAACCACGCGGACAAAACTGGACAATAAAATTTGAAAAAAGTGATATAAACTGGTAGCTCCCATACATCTAAATGGGAAAAAGGTTTTTTTAATTTTTCTACAACATTGTATGGGTTATCGTTAGACAGGTATTTTAAATACCCGTTTGCGAAATATCTGTGTATATACAATTCTTGCGTTACTGACTGACCGACAGACAACGCACAGCCAAAACTATTGGGCGCAAGAAGCTAAAATTTGACATGTATGTTCCTTGGGTACTGTAGGGGTGCACTAAGAAGGGATTTCCTGAAATTCCCACGGGATTGGATAAATAAAAAAACATGTGCGGGCGTAGCTGCGGGCATCCTCTAGTTCAATATAAAAAAGGAAAAACCATCATACGCAAAGTGTCCCTCCCCCACTCTATCTTCTAAATTGCAGTATTTAGGTATGTATAAACTATGCTAAATAGTGATATATATACCTAATGAATTTTTAATGAAAATTATAACGGCTCATTAGACTTTACTAATTAACAAGTAATAGACAACTAACTTAAACTTCTACTTGCAAACGATAAAATGCATATTGTGCTTGAGTCCTACTATCCGTAGGTCACTGGGTAAGGAGTACTACGGAACCCTAAATTGTGCGTGCGCGACATGCACTTGACCGGTTTTTTATTATTTATGAGTTTATTTGTGTAATTTTATTTTTAATTTTATTTAATCAGGGAGTCATGCGTCCGATGACCATTAATACGTTGTGTATAATTAAAATTAATAAACCCAAAATACGCTTTTAATGCCTTCTTTATATTTTGAAAATTACGTTTATTTTTTTTAACATATTGGTAACCAGAAGTTTTACGCCCCATTACTACAACTTAATAATAATTATTAATTAACATAATAATTAATTACAATAAAAATCAATAAACCACACTGCACGTTATAGTAAAACTACTAGTTATAATGATTTTACACCGAAAAATTACGGTTGCTTATTTCAATATATTAGATCGATCAAGTCGTTGCAGTCGTAGTATAATATTGCGTTCGCGGCTCGAAAGCACGTAAATCGGGATGCGCAAAAAAGTGACACAGGTCCTGCTTCGATGGGCGCTCGCGCCGTACTGAGGAATACTTTCGCGCGCATAGTAATTTATCCTAATTTAGAGGGTTGGTAAATATTTTACTGTGACTAATTAAACGTACTGATTGTCAATACAACTATTGAACTAAATTCATGGATAAACAGAGCTTCTTTTGGTATATATAATATTACATTATTTATAATTTATTAAAACCAAAACGACGTGGTAAAACTGGGACAAAGCGTTAAAATTGCTCCAAGATTATCTTTTTTTAGAATTAACTTACTAGTGCAATGGCTTTTCTACTCAATGCAGTTACAAGAAGGGTAGAAGCCCTGACATTAAATATTATTTTTGTAGTAAATATATAAAAGTTAGTGATAGATTTCAGGCTTCAAAGTTAGCTCTGCGCGATTTTTCGTAAATACTAGTAGCGGGAAATCGGTAAATACTAAACATACCAGTTAGTATTTGTAAATATTAACTATCAATACACTAAATCAAGAGTTGATCTATTATTTACATGTGTTCACTGCCATCAAAAATGTGAAATGGCTCTTAACAGAGAAATTAAGAAGCAAATTGAAATATTTTTCACACATACATTTTATAGGCCAAAGAATGTCATAGGCTACTTTATATCCTGGCAAATGTGCAGTGCCTATCAGATGAACCTGCAGAACCAAGGAAGTAAAAGATAGTAATTTTATTATATATATTCCTTAATTATTATTATATATCTTATTAGAAGTAAATTGTGTTTAATCATAACAATAATTTATTATTAATTGTTAATCTATATCACAGATAATATAATACTATAGTATTATAAAGAGTTTGTTTGTTTGTTTAGTTGAATGCGCTAATCTCAGGAACTACTGGTTCGAATTGAAAAATTATTTTAGTGTTGGATAGTCTATTTATCGAGAAAGGCTATAGGGTATATAACAGGGATGTTATGGAGCTCCATAACCGTAACTATTGGATATCCGAAATAAAAATATATCCGTAACCGTATCCATTTCACAAGTTTCGTATAAGGGCGGAGTCTAAACATAATAGCGGAGTCTAAGTATATAATAATTACTTCTCTATATGACTGATTATAATACCAAATAAATGATAAACTAGACTAGATAAAACCTATAAATAAAACCAAATTATTACATACTATTTGTGTTTAAAATTTATATTTTATAATTTTACTTGAATCTAATATCCGTAACTGAAACTATCCAAAACTAACAGATAATCCGAAATAATTACATATCCGTAACCGTATCCGAAACCGATATAATTTTATTCCTATATCCATATGGATATATCCAGATCCGAAATATCATATCCATAACATCTCTAGCATATAACATCACACTATGACCCACAGGGGCAGCACAGTTACTATAAACGCAGGTAAAACTGCATGCACATCTATTTAAAATAATGTGACAGTAAATAAGTAAGTACTTGTTTTACATTAATAAAATTATAAATGTTTATTTTAACTAAAAATCTTAACAAGTTTTGTCAGTTTCTTACATTTTTTTGCTATCAACCTATTGCTTTTATCTACAGTAGTTAGTCAATACTTTGTCTTTATGTATCTAAAATTATTGTAATTCATCAACTAACCTGTATTTATAGCATGTGAAACCAATCAAATCCTTGATCTTAGCACTTGCAATGACACACACAACTAAGGGGTAATTCTGATGCTTCTCTGGAAGCATTGTCATGAATATCTTGAATGACTTTGTAGGCAATCCTAGTTGTGCTGTACCATCAAACTTAGCATACTCCAGATATTGACGATGAGGTAGATCAGGACAATTCTGTAGCTGATCTGCAAGCAGAGATTTCTTCTTCTCCGGTTTTCTGACCTCAAATTTTGAGAATACCTCTGCCAACTGATCAGCTGTTAGTGGTGATGAGTCCTCCCATTTTATAACTTTTATCTTTGCTGCCTTTTTTAATGCTTGCTCCTTTTTATCTAACCATTGTCCTGTGTTGGTTCTATTTCTATAATATAGCAAAAACATGTTTATAGAGGAAAATATTGAAATAATATTATGTTTTTATGTAAATGTGACATTTATCACTGATTATTTGAATAATTTCTGTGCTATGTTGGAACAAAATAATTACATCTAAAATTTAATTATGTATAGATCATAAAGTAATCTCAAATCTACTCACAGGACAACACTAGCATGTCAGACATACAAGCACATACAAGGCTAGTTATTTATGAGAAAAATAATTTTGGAATCATGTACCTGTCATACCTGCCCCCGAAACCTGGATCGTTACGCACGTAGCTGTCGCACAACGGATCGTCATCCTCACTATCGTCCATATCAGGGTAAGGATCGAACCGTGTTACTATTTCTCGCTCCACCTCTTCCTCAGATATATCTCCCATACCATCCTTGCCTTTACTTGGTCCGGGCTGATTTAATCTTCCATCTTTTATTCTCTTTTTCTCTTCAATAGATTTATTTTGAAATATTTTCGAAAAATCCTCCCCTGCCATAACAATTTCACACAAACCCGTGTCGTCGGTCGCAATAAAGGCATCTCGGATGTTTTTAAGGAGCCAAATTTTGTTATCATATGTAGCCATTATAATTTATAATCTGCAAATAGGACAACTTTTATCTTATTTCTTGTTTTTGACCCCAAAAATTGGAACACATGTCAAAGTTGCAGTTCCCAAACAAAATGCTTTTCGCGTGGTCCAAATTCTCGTATAGGACAGCAACAGGTAATTAGCATCAAATTTGATAAAAATAAGGAATTATTTATATTTTTTGAGAACAAACTGAACTGCTATCAATTAAAACATGCTACAAATATTACAAATGTATGTGTTCAGTATGGAAACACATTTTGGCAGATTTTGACATTTCTAGTACCCGGTCGTATCTTTGCCCGGTCGGTTCGATTTTTCGCACTCAATGTTGCAATAGTGTATTATGGTTGAATTCTATGTGATAATTGGTCCGAGATTCAATTCGTTGAATAATACGAATAAATATGTTCATTAATATTTTTTTATTAGTCTGGAAATAATTCATTTCATCATTTCAATTTTAAAGGATTCACGTAAAATGTAACGTTAAGGTATTCGACTATCGTGATCAAAACACCATAAGCTAAAGTATTTTTATTATAAATATTATCTACAATTTATTATTATCCTTAAAATCAATATGCAAGTTAAATTCACGTCCAGGTTTTAGATGTGTTCAAAGGCTGTTAGGTGGCACATAGTATGGCTTAATTATTTTCTTTTTTTTAGTATTTAGGTGAGAGAATGATGAGAACGTAATTGGTTCGGTAATGGAGATATTTTGACATACGTGAATTGTGAAGATCTAATACTGCTGTAAAATAGGAGATCTGATCTATTGCTCTGTTTGTTTCACAGGTCGATTATTTGAACCTAATGTCACCTGCATTTGCGCGAAGAGAAAGTACACAGAGAGTGTCCAGTTTGACAGTTGCTCTGAGATGTAATCATGTAGCCAAAGATATTAAAAATATCTTTGGATGTAGCCGTTGTATAACGGCTACATCAACCAAATCATTCAATAACGGCTACATCAACCAAATCATTCAATATAATCTACAACCAATCAAATATTTGTACTATAGTTTGCTAGCTGCAATATCAAATGCAAATTGCAATCGATAATCGCCTATTCACTAAAGCACTGTCTCAAATGTCAATATACTTCGTATTTACAATTTTACATTGATGATGTATTCTCATTGGTTGTCATAGTAACGAAAATATTAACACTACTATTTATTCGATTTTAGAGAATCATATAAGTTTATGATCTAAATTAGGACACCGATTTCCTACTTTTAAATGTAAGTAAAACATACATAAAAATAAGTTATATAATAAGTTTGAAAGCATATTATTATTGTAATCATAAAATTTTGTTCTAGGTTATGTTATTGTTATAGGTTACTATTAGCAGAGAAAAATATAGGACTATCTTAACATTACCAATATAATTATAATACATACTTTTTTGTACATATTTATCCTAAACATTTCATAAATAATGTTATAACAATATTAGCCGTGTATACGGTCCCACTGCTGGGCTCGGGCACCTTGTCAGTTTGAGAAAGGCTAGGACTTAGGCGGTTAGGCCTTAGTCCGCCACGCTAGCCCATTGCGGGTTGGCAGACATCATGTGTCTTCGAGAAAATTATAAAGAACTTACCGACATGCAGGTTTTGCCACGATGTTTTCGTAATTAACCATTTATTACGCTCATAGCTTTGAAAATCCAGAAGTGTATGCCTTGGAACTATCATCTGCGTGGCAGTCCTTGTCTATCCCATTAGGCTCTCGTTGCTATTATCAAAACTATAAAATGTAAATAATCTGATTGTTAGTTTTTTATTTTATTTTAATTGGCTTGGTTATTCCAAATAATAACAGGAGTTTGAATCTGAGTATAGTGAATTTACTCAGGCCATATTATTTAGTTGTAGTTGATTGTGATAACTTCTATAAAAAGTGTTTATGATACATCTCAAGCCAACTCCATGTTGATGTACATACATAATGTTATGTTGGACTTTTAAACATTATTATTAATGTGCTTCCAAGGCTATAACAAATAATAATATAATATCAGCCTTGTGTATAAATGGCACTGCTGCAGGACATGGGCCTTTTATTAGGGGGAAAATTCATTGACTGGTAGCTTATTTAGTATTCGATAGACCTGACAGGTTTCTTTGCCGAGAGCAAAGCACCTTAAGGAGCTATGGAAACATTATTCACTGTAACAAGATAGGACAGTGTTAAATGTTGCAGCCTGTTGCAGGTTAACACTGGATGCACACTAAATCTTTCCACTTCCATCAGCCAATACTCTTTAAATAAAAAAGCAATGGTAATTCAATTATTTATTCATTTTTATAAATTAGTAACAAACAATTATGAGGTAAAACTGAGACATGATTATAAAATGTAATTTATATACTATATGAATAAACATTAATGTTAAGCTACATACCTAGAAATATATGCAACAATCAAAAACACATCAATAATAAAAAAAAGTATTGCTCCAGCCAGTGCCAGCACCATTGCTAAATTCATTGTTTAATCTATCTAATTATACAAAATTTGCTTGCCAATGTAGTTTTTAAACAAATAAAATTCATATTATCCTGCTACAAAATTATTTTTAAATATTCTGATTCTACACAATGCTATAGTTGCCGAGTGCTAGCATGCAACGTCTCAGGTCCTGAACGCAATCATAATAAGAACGATATGGTGGACATAAGGTTTCATTGTAAAGTTTAAGAACATCAATGAACTTCTTCATTGCTTCTCCGTATTGGCCACTTTCCATAGCAGCACGGCCAAGACGGTACATCATTTCCGTGTCCTGTGGAATAATATTGTCATTAGCATTTCTTTGTTCTGAAGTTTAATTAAATGATTCTTTGTTTTCAGATAGTTGCATCAGTAATCATTTGTCATGGATGATGATGAAGAAGGTTAGACTTATAATTTTAAATAATTGTACTGCATGGATGGCCAGATATCTACTGCAGGTTTAAGTATGCCATGCCATTGCCACTGTACACTGTTGTGAGTTCGATTCCCACACAGGACAAAAAATTGTGGAGTCTTCAAATTGTGGTTTTTTCATTCTTTGGATGTTTGTAAAATATACATCTACACAGGACTAGTGCGGAAGTTGAATTTTCAATTCAGTTTTGTTTTCCATAAAACGGCAGTAACAGATATGGCGTTGGGCTTGTGATTAAGAGATTGGGGTTTCCATCATAACTATTTGGCCAAAGGACATAAATCCGCTACTAACACAAGCATTAACCTTAACTGGAGTGGTTATTAAGAATACTATATAATTAAACTAAAGAAAATAATGTCTTGTATGAATAATAATTTGAGTTTGAATTATGTTTTCAGTCGAAGAGGAGGCACTGCCCACGGAACAAGAGATTGAGGTAGAAGTACTTCCCGTGGTGACCTCGGCAGCACTAGCGCTACCTTTATACGAAGTCAGACCAGGTCTTGGCGAAAAGTAAGTAACAAATATTCTCGGTGCCAACAAAGTTTAAAATCCTGTATTCTCAATCAGAACAGAGTCTAATAGGCCTGCTCTTCTTACGTCAGAACTTATACATGCTGCAAAATGTCAGTGTGATATACTTATCTCTTACTACTCGAGCCTATCCAGATTCTACGTGTGTATTTGTATCTATTTCTAGCCATAATATTAGTTAGATGTCCCCCTATTACTCTATTGGTTAGTAGGTAGGTAATGTCTAGCGGTCATCTTGCCAGACTCCGTATTGTTACTGATAATTTACAAAAAGAGAAAACAGTAACACTGCTCAAGGAAAGAATTGAATCAGGGAATGTAGTTTATCCGGTACAGGTGGGACCTCAATCCTCTATGTGAACACTGAGGGCCCAACTGTTGCAGTCCATAACTCGCTTAATTGACAACACAAAGAATCTGATTCCAACTTTCACAATTCTTTGGGAATGTTCACTGAATTCTAAGCACATTTTTAAAGAGTTTTATCAAATTGACCCTCGCACCACACGCACGTCGATGGTTTGCAAATATAAACGCAAACTTATGACATGGTACGAATTAGGCAGTCATTAGCAGTTTATTAACATTGGTTAAATATACGTTGGATTATGTGCTTTCACACTGAAAACTTAATACATAACAATACCCACACCGAATTATATTGTGAGTACACAGGCGATTTCTAATATAAAATTGTATTACGTTTCGAATAGTAGTTGATGCCTGATATAACATCGAATTAAATTTCCATAATACAAGCGATTCCTAATATGACATCAAATTAAATGATGACTACATCGGTTGTCAGCCTCGATGGCGTAGTGGTTAGTGTAACCGACTGCTATTCCTGAGGTCGCGGGTTCGATTCCCGCACAAGTCAAATATTTGTGTGCATGAACATGGATGTTTGTCTTGGTCTGGGTGTTTCTATGTATAATATGTATGTATTTACAAAAAAAAGTATATATGTATGTATGTTTATCCATTGTCTAGTACCCATAGTACAAGCTCTGCTTAGTTTGGGCTAGATGGTGTTGTGTGTATGTGATAGAATATTACATTATAAAAAAAAAAATTACTAATATCATGTTGATTTAATTTCGAAAACACGACAATTTCCAAAATGAAATCGGATTATCGATTAAATGTCAACAATACAGGCCTTGCCGAACATTTCTTTGATTGAATTTCAACAATACAACGATTTCTAACATCAACTTATTTCACTTCCAGGTTCCAAGCAGCGAACGTTAAGGATATAATATTGACGACGATGCAGGAACAGCTGATGGGGCGTCAGTACCGTGCCGACAACGCCGTGCGCTGGGCCAAGACCATCGCCAACGGGATCAGACAGCGAGTACAGGAACTTGGCATGAAGAGGTTAGTTCTATGTAAATCTTTCTTCTTCTTTCTATATATAAAAAGTACGGATGGCGTAAACGTTTAGGTACCTATTTCGCCACTACCATTGCGCCAAGTGTTGTGGGTTCGAATCCCATACCGTACCGAGTCTGGGTGTACTTTGTGTCCGTTGTTTGAATGTTTGTAAAGTCCCCCGCGACGCAGGATATATAAACAGTGCGGGCGTTGAGTTTTTAAAAATATAAAATAAAGGGAATAGGCAGAAACGAAACAGATTTTCTCTACCGTTTGTCAATCGATACTATACTTTTAGTTTGTTTAGTAGGCTTTATTGAGGAGCTTTAGCTTTACTACTTATTCATAAAAATAATTTGAAATGGACATTAGTCCCCGGCCAGGTGGACCGATGATCTGAAAAAGGTAGCTGGGTCAGACTGGATGCGGAAGGCGGAAGACCGGATGTTGTGGCGTAAAATGGGAGAGGCCTATGTCCAGCAGTGGACTGCGGTGGGCTGATTGATTGATTGATTAGTAATAATAATAACATCCGCCAGACTGAATTTAGATCATAAAGAGACATGCCATTAGTGCTGGAGATATTATAGTGCACAAGTGTGTGCATAAACACAAGTGCACTCTCTGTTCTCTAACTCTCATGATCCGATGGGTAATCCGACACGACCTGAGAGAGATCAGGCGCAGGACTAACGGCTTTACGTGCTCTCCGGGGCACGAGGATGTCTAACACTGCCAACTGCGTAACTCTGGGCTGCTATTAAGATTTCTTAACAGAAAACCTAGTAATTTATTGTAGGCCTGACACGGGATTCGAACTCGAGACCTCATGTTCAACAGTAGCATTCACTAACGCTGCGCCACAGAGGTAGTTAGCAGTTCTTTTACTAGTAAGATAGCAAACGAGCTATATTCTGCCTGATGGTAAGCGGTTACCACTGTTTGTATAATATTGCCTGCATTGGGCACTGCTGGGTGGGTCGCTGATGTAGACTATGGCGGTCGCGCGCCGATTCGAATAGGTATGCGCCGCACGAGCTCTGTCATTATCTGTCTTACGCTCGGCGCAGTCTTAAAGTAGATTTTGTCAATCGAGAACAACTTTTTTCTGGATAAAAGATACCCCATGTCCTTTTATTTACCCCTGACAGCGTGTATGCGAAATTTCGTGATGATCAGTCGAGTAGTTAAGGCGTGAAACGGTAACAAACTCACATTCGCATTTATTATATTAGTACGAATTCGAAAAACATGATGAATGTTTTCTTTTTATACAACGAAGGTAGCATTTAGTACCTACATTGTCAGCTTGGCGGTAAGCAGTTATTGAAGTTATCGTTTGAGATACCAGGGGTATCAAAAAATTCATTCACGCATTACTGATCAGACCACTTTGCAGAAGATCACAAATAAATAGTCTTGTTTTTGCATGGCGTAGGACTTCTAGAACTCCTTAAGAAGACGATTTAATTGAAGGCCTAATGGTCTACTTGTTTCTTGCGCTGGTAAAACAATGACAGCTTCCTATACGGTTAAAAATCCACAAGTGATAATTTTAGTGTTGCAAGCATTTACAGACGACCCGTAAGCTTCTCGTATAAAATGCTAGGAATCTTCGTACGTCTTGTCACGAATCTTGGAACGTATGTTTCTAATTTAAGGTTTATTTAATCATTTGGTGACGACCACACTATTATTGGGTATTTTTTTAAGACAATTCTCAGTAGCAGGCCGGAGTTAAAATCATGCCTGATAAACGGCAATAGAGGCTCCTTATTACGTGGAACTTAAAACCTGCCGAAATGTGACTGTATACACTGTCTAACTTTTTGTGAAGTGTTAGTTGAATAATACTAATATAATCTTTTATCCGTGATATATTTATACCTTACTTATCAATTTAATTACTACTACTTTCAATTAATAATGATTTGACTTTTTCATTCGAAAATACTGACGCTATGAGCAAAAAAATCGTTCGTATGCCCAGAACTCGCATTCGAGTCGTGTGATGAGTGATTCGAGTCAGTAATATCTACGTATAGACACGAGTCGGATGCGAGTTTTAGGCGCAGGGTAAGTGTTGGGCACTGAAAGGGTTAAAATAGGTTGCTCTAATTGGGGGACTAAGACTTAAGACTAAACGCGGCCGCATATGGCTGCAGCTGCGTAACAAAAACAAGCGAGAAATGGCAAATGAATTGCCGTAAATCTTAGAGTTCGAAAAAATGGTATCACGTGACCTTGAGGTCAGTGGTCATAGTCATTTCGGGGTATATCGACTATGCTGAGTCGAATGGCGTTGACCGCGAGTCTTTAGCTCTTACGGTTCTTGAGTTGAATGTTGTATAACACAAAGCTGTTGTATAAGAGGTTTTCGAACTCTAAAAACACGCTGTGGGGTGAGAGGCGTTGTGTCGGAGACGGGGCGCTTGTTATTTTGAACTTGTTAATAAAATATGTTTTTTGGAAAACGTATTGAGTTTTGTAAAAAGAGCTAGTACAAAAGCAGTTAAGTATGATAATTATATAAGAGCGGCGATAACTCAGTAGGTAGACCAACAGACTGCATTGCAGAGGGGGTCTCGGGTTCGAATCCACGTCGCGCACCTCTGACTTTCAGAAGTTATATGACTTTACGAAATGATGTGCGTATTGATTAACAATTATTATCGCCTGCTCCGTGCCTCGGAAAGCAATAAGCCGTTGGTTGCGGCTGCCATGAACATCTATAGCAGTCGTTATTGGGAGAGTGTCGACACAAAAGATCCCACTGGGTCGAAGTGTCGCCGGTCCGCACTGACTGGCCCCCACATAAGATAAGATAAGATAATGATAATTATATAGACATAATTTTTTGTATGTATTTTCAGGTACAAAATCATAGTACAAACAACACTACTAGAAATGAAAGGGGCTGGAGTGAAGTGTGGGCAGCGGTGCATCTGGGACCCCGAGACTGATGACTACGTCGGCGACTTGTATAAGAACGACACTATATTCTGTTACACCATCGTTTATGGCGTTTATATGTATTGAAGTAATGAGCTTTTAAGAGCATGGTGGGTAATTATTATATGGTTGGCCAACTGTTATGCAGGAGATATCCACGTTAGTAAGGAAGGTAGTAAGGGTCGAGCGGGAGACTAAAGATTTACTGATAGAAAAATGTGTAGAAGAAGTCGCTTTGCATCCTACACGGGACAATTAGTTATGTGATCCAAATATAATTGTTCTGAGTTTGGATGCATCTAGTGTTCGTTAATTGCATGTTAATAAAGACCAGGGTCAGATGAGAAATACGTAAGCCGTCTTTAAAAAAGGTACTATTGTGACGTCATAGAATCTCTTCGTTTCTCTTCAATTACTTGAGTTGCAGCGACGCGCAGGTGGCCAGATTTGGTTTTTAATTATGTTTGTCATTTCAGCAATTGACAGATTTTCAACAAAAACTTTTAAATGTTGAAGTGAAGTATAACTTAGAAGAGCTACGTAAGCTGTCTTTAAGAAAGGTACTATTGTGACGTCATAGAATCTCTTCGTTTCTCTTCAATTACTTGAGTTGCAGCGTCGCGCAGGTGGCCAGATTTGGTTTTTAATTATGTCTGTCATTTCAGCAATTGACAGATTGCCAACTAATACTTTTAAATGTTGAAGTATAACTTAGAAGTGCAATTCCAACTTTTAACTTTTCGCGTTAACGTAAAAACAACTCGCACTAGGCATCCTGATTTAGGCGCTCTTTTCGTTTTTATCCAATGAATCACAGTTTCACCAGGTTTTCCAAAGGCACAAATATTTTTATTAACAGACTGTTAAGTGCATGTCATTTGCTGGGATTCCTGGGATTCGCTGACTGTGTTAGTTACAGAATTACATTATGATACGTAGTTAATAGTTATAGGTCTATCTCCGTAAACTTGGCCTTCGCGATGGTTTGCGGGATGCGACGTGATTGGTTCGGTTATACACAAAATGATGTAGGTGAAATGATGTAGGTACTGACTGACTATCTTGGTATGATTTGTTCAAGATTAAATATACTTACGATGAAATAAAAATGGCATTTGATTTAATTATTTATTTATGTTTTAACCATTTATTATGTATATTCAGCGTTGATTATATATTCTAATGAATTAAAATTTTAGTTTATAGTAAGTTTTAACGATAAATTACGAAAATTTAAACACCAATCTAAACAATATTAATACATTTGTAATAATGAAATAAAATAATTATTAATTATTACTATTACTTTATTTATTAATCACGTATCTTTAAATAAGTAGTTAAACTACAATACTAGCTGATTGATTGAAACTACTCCCGCCCAGCGACCCGCAAACCATCAGGAGAGTTAGTGGAGAAAATTTATGGCGGTGTACCTATAGCCTTCAGAAACTGGGAGTCAATGTTTAGTACGCCTGTCCTTAATAACTTATTCATATGTACCTATATAGTAAGCTTAGACGCCTGTCAATATAATAATTTTTAAGCTTTTATCTTTCTTACAGTGCCTTCTACATGCATGTAATGTTCATTGTGTAATGATAATAAACTTGTTAATATAATGTGTACATAACTATACTGGTGTATTTTATTTAAAGTCCTGTTCTACCACTTTAAAAAGCAAGACGTGCCAGTTATTATAGAATAATTTATATTTGTTAAGTATTGTTAAGAATGCTCTTAGAGCAGCGATAGCTCAGTGGGGAGACCAACAGACTGCAATGCAGAGGGTCTCGGGTTCGAACCCACGTCGCGCACCTCTGACTTTCGGAAGTTATATGACTTTTCGAAATTATGTGCGTATTGATTGACAATTATCGCCTGCTCCGTGCCTCGGAGAGCACGTTAAGCCGTCGGTCCCGGCTGCCATGAACATCTATGGCAGTCGTTATTGGGAGAGTGTAGACACAAAAGATCCCCCTGGGTCGAAGTGTCGCCGGTCTGCACTGACTGGCCCCCACATAAGATAAGATAAATAAGAATGCTCTTTCTATTACACTATAATAGCACATAATTATCGCCTGCGATACAGGTATAACCTTTTTTTTTGATGTTGAAATGATGATATTAGACCTCCCGGAATACCGACTAAGCCTACCACGGTGTTCCTCGACAAAACCGCAATCTGCGGGGTCGCGCGAATCACTTGCACATGCGGTCGCAACCCCGCCGGATACAGGTATAACCTAGTACAGGCGTCCAAAGTATCGTATCCTATTTTAAGAATTTTTAAGACCTTTGTTATTCATATTTGTGCCAACTTAAACTTAATAATAAAATAAATAAAATAAAAAAATATTGGAAGTCTCTTTGTCAAAGGGATAACCCTTCGACAAAGAGTCACGGGTCTACGTGTACTCTTGATACATACATACATTCTTGAAGTATGTATCGCACTCACATTTTGGGTCAACATATTTAGGTCCGGGATCCCTTTAGGTCCCACGGACTAAGTGGCTTTCTTATCTGGATTACCGGCAACATTGTGTGCAGTTCCGAGCCCTTACAATGAATTGCGTGACAGGAAAAGCCTTATGATCTGCTCGATCTCAAATTGGGACCCCTCGTTTAAGCGTGCATTAATTATTATTAGTCCAGTCATCTTAGTAAGTTCACTTCGGAATTTGAGATACCCAGCTATAAACTCGTATAAACTTGTATTTTGACATCCTAAAAGTTGTCACAAAACCAAAAAAACAAGTTCATAGCTGGGTATCTCAAATTCCGAGATACTTACCTAATTTTGACTAAGATGACGGGACTATAATAATTACGTTATTAGATAAGACATTCCAGTATATTTTAGTTTTTCTAAAACAGACAACATCGTGTATTGCTTATTTACTTTACTTCTATATAATTACTTTATTATGCGATAAGTGCAGTATGTATATCTTCTACCATATTATAAACTAGATAAGTAAGGCATATCCTCCATATGAACTAGTGATTGATACGTGGTTTTTCCTGAATGATCACCTAGGCATAAACTGTTAATTGACGTCATTATTTGGGATTCATTTCCATGATAATGGCTATAATCTGCTGGTAACACTGCATGTACACACATATATATTATATAATTAATTAGTAATTACCTTTATACATATTGAGCAGAGGCATTAAATGGGTTTTAAAAGTAACGTTCCCAGAATAATTTCATAAATCGTGCTGGACTGCACGATGATGGCAACAAAGTTCACAAAGGTCATTCAGACTAGGAAAAATTGTTTGTAGCCACATTTTAGTAGTAATGCCTTTCAGGTTGAAACCTGTTTGTTCAGTATAAAAGCGTCAGCTGCCATGTCCCGGCATTCTAACGCTCTCGCAGAATATCAATGTAAGGTAGCAATATCCGTACTGTTTTCACTCGCTGATTGAGCTCCAATTACCCCTCGATCTCTTTTTGTTGTACTCCATTTTAGGTAGCATCTATTAAGTGATGTCCCTATATGGCGACAAAGTTTGTGCCAAGCATAGTTCGGTGCTGTTCTCTGTAGATGTAACCGATGATTCAAGCGCATAAAGATACAAACGCACAAAATCACATAGCTGTTTCGACTGCCAAAAACCCAATAAAAGGTATTGTCTTGTGCTGGGTTCGAATCCTAGAGACTGTGCATTAGATAGTATCTAGATATTGAGGTATGCACTGCCCTACGTTATCCATGCTGTTATTCGGTCATTGATATTTATACTTGTGTAAGTTGAAGGGGAAAGTAGAATAGTAATTCTGTATCTAAGACATACATACTCGTACAAAAGTACATAATATATAACTACACTTGAAAATCAGTCACGCGTGTTCAAAATCTTTGTGAAGCTATTTTTACATCAGTGACGAGCGTGGTGTGCCAAGTAGGACGTTATTAATATTATTATGTACGTCTCTAGTATTTTTTATTTCTTTGATTAGAAGAAAATATAGTACATATGTCTCCATTTCTCTATTTAACTTATACCTATGCATACGTGGTGTACGGCGACGATGAAAGATATAGGGATATATGCCTATCCAAATATTGGACTAGGTTCTCAGCTGAGTAGTAAGGGATTTCCGGTGTCTACTGTATCTGATACAGTAAATGTACTTAGTAAATGTGCTGATGGTAAACGGTTACCGTAAGTAAAGATTGCTTCCAATAGGTACCAGGGGAACAATTCGCGCGTTGTCGTCACTAAACGCAAGAAATAGATTGTATGAAATTTGAGGTAGGTATGTTATCCTCCGAAATCTTAAACGCTGTAACAATGTTACTGCTCTTACGCCAGTTTAATTTTACTGGATGGTATTTTCGGGTGAGCCGGTTTGTTCGTACCTACCGCCAAAAAAAAATTGCCAACAGCGCACCTAATGCAATATATTTCCATGAATATGATAGTAGAAATAGTCTAACATAAGATTACTTTCTTGTGATTCTCTATGTATAAATCTCTGGCGGCAAATAAGAATAAGCTGTTGATTAAAAAATATTCAGCATGGTTATAATTATACGTTGCGATCTTCCTACATCATGAATGCATTTGAGGGGTGAATTTTACCTACCACTAAAGTTTACTAAAACCATTTTTGCCGTATATATGATATAGTTCCAGACAGTGTTACTACTTACTATAGACTGTTGTAAAAGATAAATTCACTACACTTTCAGCGCTGCTTAACTCGGGATAACTATAAGTTTTGTATGATACATTTTTTGTTCTTTAAGAGGATCAAATCCACATCATTACGCGTAAGTCACCATTTAAAAGATTGCGCCTTCCGTGCAATCAATACCTAATGGTCGGAATAGACCTACCTAGTCATACTCACTCCCTCTAGATTAGAGATGTGCATAATTGCTTTTGATCGATTTTCTTATGCAGTCGGCACAATGCGGTAGGTAGACACTTTACGAATTCGAATACGCAACCCACATGCTGTGTAGGTGTGTTCAACACATTCGAATACGATTCGAATGCAACTATATAGTAACTCTATATATTTGCTACTGTAGATACATGTATCACATACCTAATAACATACAGATATCACAAATTATTTGATCATTGCGTTACGGAATATTCATGACCGTATCAGGTAAGTTTGTTTAGTCAATTATTCTAATTTAATTTGCGCGTATATTTATAATACACCAACTGAATGTTATGCTGACTTATATAATGCAAGATTTGTTTACAAAACAATTTTCATGTTCATTCTAACTCTGTTTTCATATGGCACACCTCTGAAACATTTTCATGTTGGTACTAATTTAGTTGCTTTAGTGATTTAGTAGATATATGGTATAAATAAATGCCGGTTTTTTACATTGTAAAATTAATTAGATGTGTTCTAGTAAAATGTGCGGTTTGTCTTCCGTGTTTGGGACTAGAAACTTAGCCTTTTCTTTGATTGTATTATATAGGTAGGTACTTGGGTCTAGTTAGTGTAACTTTTATTGGTTTACTATTTCTAATAGGTAACTAATTTTGTCCGCTTTAAGAATGGTCTTAACATAAATTAGGTATGTTACTTTTGTGTGGCCAGACAATTAATTTATTACTGTTACGAAGGTTCAGATACAATAATGCAACGTTTATTAACGTGTCTTTTCAATCGTAGTTTGGTATCTATTTGAAGGCCTAGAGTATCCTATTTCTTAATTATAGACATGGGTTATTTTCATCTCAAGTTCCGTTTATGCATGGTTAAGTAACAACTATCCAAACATATTTGCAAACTACCATACTTATGTAAGTACTTACTTTACTTAATAAGTACTTACTTATTTTATTAATAAAATATTATAAAGCTAATGAGTTTGTTTGTTTTTTGTTAGAACTCGTTAATCTCTAACTATAGGTCGGATTTAAAAAATATATTTGAACGACTTATTCTCGAGGAAAGTTGTAAGCTACACTTGTATATAACATCACGCTACGAGTCACGGTAGCGGAGCAGTAATCATAAACGTGGGTAAAACAGCTGCGCACAGCTAACTAGCTGGTAACTTAAAATGGGATAGCTGGGTATTTCTGTAGGTAGATAAAATATAATAGTATGACATTCCTGAAGGCCCAACTTACTTGCAAAGCTTTCAACCCCTTCAATATGTTGGTGTACTGTTGGCAGAGGCCGCACTGCACCATGAACTCCTTGCAGTCGAACGGCACAGCCACCACGTTCGGGCACGGACGGTCTGAGTCACATCTGTAAAACATGGCAACAAATAATTTAGAGTTTCAGACCATATTACTACTAGTCGCCCAGTTTAGTTCTCACACTGAGAAGAGACCCAAGGCCTAGTAATGCGATAGTTTACATACAGTATTTGATATCAAATCAGCCCAGTGGCCGAAATTCGAAGGATATTCGTGATATTTCTTTTTTATATTAAGGTTTCTGATCCCCTTCTTCATATACCTATGTAGCCTTTAACTACTAGCATAGTATGGGTACATGTGTATGGACAATATTAAATTTCATACTCCTCCGTATGCGCAATATGCTTAAAAAGGAGTACAAAGTTATCTTTTTTTTTTGCTCGTCAGAATGACTACACTCCGCCAAGTGGTAAACGATCATATGGTCCAAGAGCAGTGGCTCCTTAAACATCCTCATAGCAGCTGAGGCGATGTTGAGGTCCCTACTTTGACGACTTAAGATAATCTCTTCACATTTTAATATAAATTTAGATAGATTAATTGATGATTGATAAATATTTTACAGATTAGTCTTCGGTCGGATTTAATACAGACAAACTACACCTAGTTGCGATACCTGCAGTAAAAAGTGTATTGAAATTGCTTTCTTACAGTTTAAACGTAAATATGTTTACACAAAGCTACTTTTAAAATATGTAGTAGATACTAATGTATTCTTTGGAAAGTGTACTTACTTAAATCTCATGTAATTTTCCGTCATTTCCTCATACATTGGCCAGTTTTGTTCGCACGGTACACAATTGCAGTCAAACCAGTATTGTTCTTTCAATTCCATTTGTCTCTTCTGCTTAGGGACTGTAGTGAATATGGGTCCGTAGTTCTCGGATACTTCTTCGCCTTTCTTTATATTTTTGACAGCACGTACTACGATCTTAGCGCCACAGAAATATCTGTAATATTAGATTCAATTTAAAAAGACTGCCTGTGTGATACAGTTGTTGCGAATGCGACTATGCTTGAAGGTGGAATCTCAGGTTAGGCACAGTGTTATTGGGAAGAAACTCTCAGTAGTGGCATGCAGTCTGAAATAGTGTTTGGCAGACACTGAGAACACTGGGTGTGTAGAGTTAATTAAGACTCGTAGCTAAAGGGCTGTATATTTGCCGCCATATTATTTATTTATTATGGTACCTACGGTTTTCAACACATCTTGAATCGGCTTAAATTGAAATATCATTTAAAGATTTGGCTATAAGATCTAATTTAATTTTTCCTAAGCATACTACCAATTTGGTTTGCAAATTATTAGTGTTGTTTTTATGCTCTTAACAGTGCTTACCCCTTTGGGGATATAGTCGTGAGACTATGTATGTGTGTAAACTGTCTAATGTAGCTTTTTTCATAAAATAAAGGTTGTCTTAGCGATAACCCTAGAGCTACCGTAAAGTTTATAATCACTAAAACGTCCCCACTGAATAGCGATTATATTTTATTTGCGGACAATGTAGTGGGCTGCAACATTATTTTTTTTATGATTTATTAGCCGTATGTTTAATATTTATGAAGATGCTGTTATTATGCCATGTACGGTCCGCACACCCTGGGTAATAAGATAGAGGTCTATAGGTCAGTAAAACTCGGTAATAAATTTAACTGACTATATTGATAGATCAAAAGATGATAATGGTAATGATGTGCGTTAACAGATTATCGAACGCGGAATGATATTTGAGACGCGGTACGTCCTTTGATAGTCGAACGTGAACGCGAACTAAATTAAATTATATATGTTTAATTAAAGTAATGAATGAAGTAAGTTACTGACATGGCACAAGAGTAATAAGTTCAATGTACGCTACGTGTAACGTGGCTCGTACATGCCATAATACCTAAATAAAACACTGACACACAGATATATAAATTATTGGTCCCGTATGGAACATATAATTATAATATAACTTACAATATTGGCACGAGCTGTCTACTTACACTGCTCCGGCTGCTGTATTACACAACTTTCGATACGATATCTTATTGCCAGCTATTTGGTAGTATTATATTTCTTGATACAAATGTTACCAGCTTGTATCCGTCTTCTAAAATCTCATCTTTAATGTTACTTTCGTATGTAATTATTGTAAATTAAAACTTACACACTTACCTTACTACACCGGGGTCGCAAGAGTGATTGAAAAGGGCAAGAGTTGGAAACACAGCTCCGGCCAAGAAGACTGATTTGCCGTCATGCTTGATAACGTTCTGACCTACTTTGGGCTTTGGACACTGTAGCTCAAATACTTCGTGAGCATTGAACTTCAGAATTTGAAGATTCTTCAATATAAGGCCTCCGAGAAGAGCCACGTCATCTTTATATTTCACATCTACAGCCATGGACTTTAACTCAAGAATGTCGACAGGCTTGCTTCTCGGTTTGCCCTCAAAGTATCCACTTATTTCCAGTAATTTCACCAAGAAGACTGTCATCTCAGTTCTGTGTAAGAAGTCTTGCTTGGTCCTTTTGTCTTCATGAGACACGAGGTGATAAATATTTCTGTAATCATCAGTTTTATACGGACCGGTCGGTTTGTTGTCTAAGTTTTGACATATTTTACTGAAGTATTCCTTTTTGTTTTGCGTGATCATTCTTAATGCTATGTGGCAAGTGATGGAACAGCCAGATTTCCATATGAGTGGGAGAATATGACATTCGTAGCCGTGATAGGTTTTTAGGGCGTATTCCAAACACTTATCGCTACAGAAGATCACGTTTGGACATCTTGGACACGCCACTGGGATTGGACACCTAAAACATGATATTATATTAGTATGAGCCATCATATAACAAAATAAAATGCTTTTAAAATTATACATACTTTAAGAAACAGTTCTGACAATGCGTGCTAGAATATTCTGCCAATAAAACACCACTATGAGGCCTCTCTACCAATAATATTTCTCCAGGCTCTATATCTTTCGTAGCTGTTGCGTATCTTCCTCGGACTTCATCGTAATCTATTTGGATCAGATCTGCAGCAGCTGGGTACTGAGGGTTATGTTTGCCAGAAAGTTTAGGCGCAGGTGGTACTTTCCTCACGGGTTCAGGGTCTTTAGGATTTCCAGCTAATACTAGACCTTTGTTCAATATTTCCAGCATGAGCTTGGAGTCTGTACGCATCTTTTGCCTTTTCTCTTTATCGAGTTTGGTGGCTTCATCAAGAGCGCTGATAGTGTCCCTGAAAATATTGATTGAGTTAGAAACATGATTTTTATAGAAAAGAATCGATCATACACGAATGTATTAAAACATGACATCTATCAATATTACAACTTACTGAAAAGCTGTAATAGCTTCTTTGTTCCTCTTCAAGACAAGAAGACACCTAGCTTTCCTCTCATAGATCTTGTATCTTAGATGGCGAGGATATCCGAGAGAGAGAGAACGTTTGATATCTGCCAGAGTTTCTTCATACCGCTGAAGATGATTCAAGGCCGCGGATCGGTTTGCCAAAACAATAGACAACTCTTCGGCTGTAAAATATAAAACGTTCTTACTATGGTATCTACTTACTAGTTGTTGAACGGCAATCATCCAACTCATTATATTTAAGTATAATTGATATGTTTAGTAATTAAGGGAAGGGCAGTATACCAATTAAGTAAATGATAAAGATGAGTAAGAGTCGCAGAGAATGCTCTCTATTCAAGAATCTTCCGGGTGAACATTTTCCTGGAACATATTATCGCAAACATTTCTTTGAATACCACAACTCAAACCACATCATGAGATAAATATGTGTAGTAGGTACACTACAATTTATTGTTTTCAGTTTAAATTACCAAGAATCTTTGAGGAAAACCTTAATACAATTATTTTCTAAATTTCAGCTGCTAATAATTTGTCACGTATAAAACTATGCATTCTCGATTCTAAGAAATATTAATTAGTGTTTGTTTTATTATAATAAACAATATTTACTAACAGGAAAACTATTCTACATAATAACTATGTAAGTAATCTATATAATATATTGTGGTTTAATGTAAAGAGGTTCATGGTTCAAAAATACATGACATTGATTTACTTAACAACATCATCATAACGTGTAATTACTAATAAGCAAGAGTTATCTATAACATATTTACAAGAACGTATACAGAACTAGACAAATGTTAACAAAATGTTTTGGTCAACGAACCGCTAAAATAAGATATTACACAACTGTTTGTTTACACTGTAACCTTTTTCAATGCTTGGAGAATTCACTACGGACTTACTTTCTTTCTCCGGCATGTAAGTCATGCTTTGGCTGTATAACTGCATTGCCTTTGCCCAATCGCCCTTCTGCACAGCTTTATTCGCCTCATCCTTTAGGTGGCGCGCTTTTTCCAAGTGTTTTTTCACTGGAAACTCGCCGCCCGTCTGACATTTCAGCAAATCGTCGATTAAATCGTAGTTTTTGACGATCGGTAGACTGCACAAGTAGGAGACACGCTTCGCGTTGGACTCTAAATTGGCAAAATTGTTTCTCGTCACGTCATCTAAAGCGTTGTTTATCGTATCGTGGAACTTTTTGAAGAATCCGTCGTTGTCTTGAGACATTTTTGCGGGCGCGGAATTATGCACATGTAATGATTGGTTATTATAATTTTCTTTTAGGTTAGACGCTGAAAGCCGGCGCGCGGTGTACTGTTCCGTGGTTCTATTTTTATATTTGGGACGTCGATTTGTTCTTCACTTCAGACAGTTTCAATTCTATTATTGTGTAGTTTATCGTTGCATTCAGGGTGAAATGCTTTATTTAAGATGGTAGAGAAAGTTTTCAGGGGTTTATTTATGCAATGGAAATTACTAATATGGGCCCGATGTGACGTCATTTTGGCACATACTTACGTAATTTGATCATCAAAATAAATATCAATAATTCATGTGTTAAGAAAGTCTAATTAAGCCTTACTGGTTTCTTTTATATGTATGGATTTATCTTATCAGAATATATAATTTATAAAATTAAAAAGCCCGCATTTTTGTAGCATTGTTCACACGATTAGAATCTCAGGTTTTATTTTCAAACGTAACATGTAATCTAATTCTAAACTTATTCAACTGTTTGTCTATAAAAAACTTAGTACTTATCTGTTTTGTTTTTGAAGTCATAAAATAAAATACCATAAACTGATGAACCTGTCATGAAAAAGTTGAGTTGATAAATTCTCGAACATTACAAGCTGGGTGGGAACTGAGGCAAAAAAGGCAATGTCCATAGAAATAAACAAATTGTATATAATCACGTAACCGTTTATTAACGAGTTTTTGTTTACCTCAAGCTTAATTTAGTTATAAACGTTGCCACTTGTTTTGGTAATTTTGGCTATTTATATCTTTCAATCGTTATTAATTCTTGTGTTTTATTATAGTTTTCCATAATGTATTTTAATAATAATTTTACTATCAATTAGATACGGTAAGTTAGTGCCAATAATTTATTAAATATTTATTTTAGGTTTTGTTTATACCGTTTATCCTACCTACCTAATATTACAATTCGAATGTGAATTTGCTTATTTGTTTGTTTTGCTTCGACTCCTTATCACGACCGATCATCATGAAATTTGGCATACACATTGGCAGGGGTATAAAAATGGACATGAAGTAACTTTGTTACAGAAAAAAATATTGTTTCCAAGCAAAGTCGCAGCAAAAAGCTAATATTACATACAGGAAAGAAGAAGATAATTATGTTTCAAGCGCACGCAAAGCGAAGACTCAAATGTACGAAATGAGACGATTTTCTTTTTGTCTAAAAACAAAGTCAAACAAAATCCACTGCAAAACTAACACGCGGTTTTCATATGATAGCTATATCTTTCATATAAGTGCTTTCCATGTCTATTGCGGTTCTTATTAGTTTAAATTGTTAAAACAAGTGCAGTAATTAATAACGAAGTAGTCTGGGCACCAGATTATCGACATCCATTATTATGAAAATAATAATATATCTAGCATACAATATCACAGTTTCAAATCGTGGAAAAATATTGGCGGCAAAATAGTCGAATTCCATTCTATCTACTATCGTTGACATACATACATACATAATAGTAACAAGCCCATAATACCTGCGAATATAAAAATGAAAACTAATCATACATGTTTCTAACAAATCTCAACACGCCAACGCACATTCATCCATAAACAAATCAATAGTTTGGTTTAAACTTAGGAGATCGTTAAGCGCATCTTTAAAAACAACTAATACCATCTAAGACCTTTAGGTACTTATTTAAATATTATCTCTCATAACAAATGATCTCATTGCAATTCTTCGTAAATTTTCCGCGCAAACAAAAGCGTGTTTCATTGAAAATGCATTCAGTACTTACGACATAAACTACCAGGTTGAGAGTACACTCCAACACTTCTGAGTAGTTCTGAGTATTGCCACACTTCCCTGCAGTTCTGCGGTATTAGATGATAAAAGCTCTACTATGAAAACATTACGTGTCAACAACAAAGCAACAAGCTTATTGTTATTGTGTAATTTTTTCTCGATTATTCTACACTTTGTTTTTCTCATTTATTCCCATAATTGCGAGTATATCCGCTGCATTTAATTATGATTCATATTTTGATCTAACTGTAGGTAATTCACAGTAATTGGACACGTATCCCCGGTCAGGTTCTATAAATTATTTATTTTAATATTCTTTATTAGGTACATCTTTATTATTGTGTGATATATTATATACCCCACAATATAGATAAGTAGAAGGTAACTTGAATCGTGATTGTCATATTATTTTCATGATGGAATTAGAATAATTAAGTAAAACAAACATGTTACATACATATTATGATGAATGATATGCATCTCCAGTCTTGGGTGATTTTTATCCAAGAAAAGAGGCACTATCATATGGTCTGCGTAATGGAATGTGGTAGACTATTATCGCTTATAATGTCAGGAGTATTACTCATGCATTGCACATCCTCAGAAATTTTTATAAAATAGGATTTTAACAGATACGTGGACATAATAGAACTAGAGGAGGTATGGTGACGCCGAAACAATTAATTATTGCACGAAACGCAGTTACAGTGTTACTAGTTTTACGCTGGTCTAGCCAGCTCATTTGCACCAGATTGATAGTAATTGCGGGCTCTTTCAATCGAGATATTTCTGAAATCGATTTTATCGGTCTATGTTGGGTGATTTCATATAAACTTAATTATAGTGTTTGATTAGACCCTCTAATCCCAATACGGGTTAAATTAGAGCTGTAACTTCTTATATGGCTTTTGTTTTACAAAAAGAAATCGACCACTTTCCTTTGGCTATTTCAGTAGCAATCATGTTTGGCGATATTTCTGCGTCCCTTGTGAATTATGTACACGTCTGAGTAATTAAGCCTTGTACTTACCACAGCTATTGCAGATTTAATGACTACAATTAAAACAGGAACACCTAGAAGACCTTCAACTCAATATCATTAGTGTTGGATGAGCCAGTAGCGCAAATATAAGCGGAAATGTCCATGGAATTCTAAATACACAATGTTCTCACTGCTTTGCCTATACAGCGCTTGTTATTATTTTATTTTGTAGCCTTGGTGCATTCATATTTCGCCATCTATGTTTTAGGTCCAACAATTTAGACCATACTATTCCCGTTTATCGTGCATATTTCCAAATTGCCAGTCTCTATGCTGCTACAACTGAAATTTTCATAAGAAATATAATTATACTTTGCGTAATTAGTAAAACTAGTATAGTATTATATTGTGCTAAAGGACAAGAGGGAATGTAATTTTACTGACGATGATGTCGAATACAGAGCGAAGTGGAGGAGAAAGATAACGAAAGCTGACCCCACCACCATGTGGGATACATAGCTAGGAAGAGAGAGAGTATAGTATTATATTATTTGTGGTAAAATTAAATAAATTTTACTAATAATTCGTAAACTTTAAACGCGATACCGTATAGATAAGCAGGATTCACCTCAATGGAAAAGGCATTGGACTTGCTAGTGAGACTTGTGGGTTCCAATCCTACATATTGCACTACAGACTTGAACTCACTTCTATCACTATCACAAGGATTCTAGCTTAGCTAGAGGGATCAACAAAATAAATAGTAATTTGTAACTTTGTTACATAACAAACGTTTCATCATCATCATCATTTTGACCGTGGGTGAGCCACGTTTCGGCACGAATGTGCCGGCTCGACCGGAGTGATACCACGGCCTCACAGAAAACCAGAGCGTGAAATAGCGCTTGCGTTGTGTTTCGTCGAGTGAGTGAGGGTACCGCAGGCCCATCCCTTCCCCTCTCTCCTGAGGGGGAGGAGGGCCAATTTAAAAGGCTGGCAACGCACTTGTGACTTCTCTGGTGTTGCGGGTGTCCATGGGCGGCGGTAATCGCTTACCATCGCTTACCATCACCACAAAAAAAAAGAAAAAAGAAATCATCATCAGGCTATAATAGTCCACTGCTGGACATAGTTACAAACGTTTACTGTATCTTAAAATTATGACAAAAAATAGCTTCAGACTTACACATTTTTTAGTTACGATACAGCATTCGTAGAATAAAATGAGGGCTGCATTTCTATTAAATTAAAGTAAATACACATGACACAGACAATGCAAAAATATAATGGCTTTGAAATATCTAGGCACGTAAAAAAAGAAAAAGGGTAAAAGTCTTTAAAGTAGAGGTACATTATCGTGTTATGATCTTAGCGTCTTAAAGATGTTAATGGAATCTCGGTAACTGTCGATATCTGGTATGGAAATTATGAACTAATTCATCACCTTGTTGAATTTACAAGCAGCCCCTATATTTATGTTGGCTTATTGAGTATGGATTTTGTTGAAAATATCTGAGTATCTAGAAGGAACGTTTATGTCACACGCTTAACGATTTCATAGCAATTTAATTTCTTGTGGACCAACATATGCAAAACATCAACTCATGTATCATTACGATTACGCAAGTTACTTATGTAGGTATATCAAGGATCGCGAAGCAAACCGAAAGAAAGCCTGCGACTCGGATTGTAAGGACTGTTACTGTCTGTTTTCGTGATCTGTCCACTCGGGAGGCCGAACAGAAAAAATAGTTTGGTATATACCCCTGTCACAGTAAATATAATAGCATATATATTTACTGTGCCCCTGTTATCTACAAAGACAAAGATCGAAATATTTATTGCCTATCTTTCCTCGTTAAGGATATCCGGTGCGGTTTAATCAGTAGAAGTCTGTCAAATACCTCCACTTCGCCCAGAGTGATTCATTTGATGTTTTTCCCACCAAACAAAAAGGTTATTAATACCAGAAATATTGAGTGCGTTACTTATCCGGCTGCCACCGATTAGATACTTTACTGGAAATATATGCTAGATGTTATGTGAAAATACAACTTTCTTTTTAACCCGTTGCTGAAATAATAATAAAAAAGCAGATAATATAATTATATTTTTTTGTATAGCTGCTAGTTTCAATGTCAGAACTTATAACCTAAGAGCTTTTATAGCTATTTGTCCATTAACCCAAGCGTAATGGAAGTGACTCATTTAAAAGGAAAACGTACGGTGACACACACGATAAGGATCTCTAAGTATGAAAACCTTCCTTGACATGACCTTATTAGCGAAGTGCATTATGAGTAAAACATAGTATTATAATAAAATTTTAATATGTAGGCACAACAAAGAATTCAGACAGCCTTTAGATATAATGTTTCCTCGATTCTCGGAAGATCTCGGTGCAGATTAGCCGAGTGATTATATGTGTCAGAACGGTGCATAAAGATCGGGTTCTTTTCCACTGGCGTTGTTGACGTCACTTTAATAACCAGTGTTATTATTAAGAGAATCCATCCATCCATCTCGTGCATACTATTGTTTTTGATTCTCACACTTATTAAGATTAAGAGGCGTAACAGTTTTTGTTTTCAATAAGTACGCAACAAGTTTTAATTTCGGTATTTCCAAATGTACCTAATTGGTGTTAATTTAGAACGTCAATGTATTCTGTTTTTAAGGCCTTGTGCGATTCAGGGTTGATTTCTGGTTTGGTAGTTATTTTTCGTGATACTAGTCTTAGCTTGCGACTTCGTCCGCGGGGACTACGATTCGCCTGCGATACAATTTACATGGATCACACTTTGCGCTATATATCGGTCTTACCAAACGAAATCAAATGAAACGGAGCTGGTTTTCTATTTTATACTAAGTTGTTTATGTGTGATGCCAGTACATACAAGAACCATTGTACCAGAGGCCAATCAATAGTCAAGCACAATTAGTTTTTGAAAATATCTCGAGACAAGTTCTTTACAGTTTTGTAATTGTTTATTCGACAGATACAAGAGTTGTAACATACTTTTTAAGTTATTTTTGAGTGTACTGTGTCATATACATAAGTTAAAGAAAAAAGGGCCTCATATGTTTAGTCGATACACATCTATAATTTTTCGTTCTTTGGTATTTATATTGTTATTATTAAAGTTTATGATTGCTTTTTATCATATCAAGGAGGCCAATAAACCTATTATTCACCTAAAGATAAGCGGTGGCGCTTTTTAAATCTGGGGAAACACGCTCGCGGTGTCGACGTAAAAGGACGTTATAGGATGAAATGATAGTCATGGGTGGGGTGGGTATGCGAGTCTTTGGCTTTTCTAATCAGACAGAACGCAGTTACAGTGTTGCTACTCTTCCACCGGATTCCTGTAAGGGTATAGTACTACACCGTACGAACATTCGTACCGTTATCAAATGACTGGCAAGCGGTCTCATTATACATATGTATATGAATAATGTCGTATAAATACAATGTGGATTAATCATAAAACTAAACAAATTTCTTGTAGTAACAAGATATTTGATAACTCCCAATAAGGTAGTTAACAGCGATTGCGTTTTCTTTAGATTATCTAACAGTAAATGTTACACAGCGGCAGTTAAAGATAATACTCACTATTAATTTAGATCTTGTGTTACTCACAATAACAAGAAGTGAGGCGTGTAGTAAAATATTACCTAGAACTAGTGAGATATGAGAGTGTGACAGGGAAATGTAACTCGAGAGCGATGCTATCAGTACGTGTTCACACATATTATGTGTAACTAGTTGCGTGTCTGTTACGAAAGCATCTCGCTATAATTCGACCATTTGTTATGGTTGTGCTGACATGATTTTGTAGCTTGGGGTACTTGATAAAACGTATGTATAAATAGTTACATACATATGCTTAGAGCAGCGATAGCTCAGTGGGGAGACCAAGAGACTGCAATGCAGAGGGTCTCGGGTTCGAACCCACGTCGCGCACCTCTGAGTTTCGGAAGTTATATGACTTTTCGAAATTATGTGCGTATTGATTGACAATTATCGCCTGCTCCGTGCCTCGGAAAGCACGTAAAGCCGTTGGTCCCGGATGTCATGAACATCTATGGCATTCGTTATTGGGAGAGTGTCGACATAAAAGATCCCACTGGGTCGAAGTGTCGCCGGTGTGCACTGACTGGACCCACATAAGATAAGATAAGATGCGTACATAGATTCGCCTGTATGTCTTCAGGGTGTTAGGCAGAGTCGTATTACATCCAAACTGTTTCAGTTATGCTTAAGTGTCGCGTTATAGATGTGAAGTCTATTGCCATTAATTATCGAAGACGTTTCCATATTGCCACCGAAAACTACTTTACAGATGCGTCGACAGGTTTAGGCGTTGAACATTACTCACTGCAAACAATGAGGCAGACAAAAATATAAAAGCTTAGGTAAATAATAAAGGACGTGCTTTTGTTGTAGACTATTGGCGAATTTGATACTATATCTCGTTATCGATTTCGATATTTCATATAACATTAAAAATTTTCATTGGCTTGAATCGAATCCCTTTGTATAATCCGTTATGTATAAAAGGAAAATATATAAGAATAAGTCATTTGACATATTTCTTTATTTGGAATAAAGAAAGCCCTTTAATGCATTAGGAAGGTAAGTACATTCACGCATTGGAATGTATGAAAAGAAAATATTTTACAGAATTCGGTTGAGTAATGTAGATTTTATTTTATGTCCTGGGTTATTCCTGTAGCCGTTTTCCCGTATGTTAGGTTTAAACTGCAACCACTTGATATAGTTTTTCGAGGAAACTTATTTTGCATTTTTGTATACTGTTTAAGTAGGTAATATAGACTATTAGTAATATAATAACCTAACGGTAGCTAGCAAATTTGAGTCAGGTTTTAGCGCAATAGGTAAACTAAGTTAAAGGCTAAGTGAGATTTCAACCCGCATTTATAACAAAATTTGAATGACCCATTTCGGATCCAATCACCACTATATATATTAAATTGATAAATCTATTATACGATGATGGTTACCAAAATATTTTGAAACTTGCAACACCAAAAATAAAATCTGCCGTAACCACTGCGCAAAAATAGAATATTCTGCCAACATAAGAGGAACAAAAAAATCTATTGGTACATAACTACCCCTGCTGACAACACATCTTAAGAAGGTCTAGAAAGTCGAACAATCTCCACATTACGTTCTTTAACTATAATTTTCTGTAAGATAACTGCTGGTTATAATCAGTAGGTCAGTCAGTTCTTTTAAAATTTCTAACAAACTTTAGCATTACGCAAACGGATATTTTACAATATGACGCGTTTTACTAAATGACATATTAATAGTGTACTTACAGCGTAAGAAACGAACTTATATTATTCGTATTTTTAATATCTATTCATGATCTATTCCTAAGAATCAAATGTTTACTTATCGTGAGTCCTAAACATGACTGTAGAATTTATTTTAGGGACATAAAGGCTTGATGCTATCCTATTTATTATAGTTAATTGAAGCGGTATAATCTGACAACATTAATAAACTTAGAATAATATCAGAATTTTGACGGATTTACATTGGTTGAGAGAATAACCTTGTATACTTTCAGACATAAAATCACCAGACATAGTGGCAAAACTTCGTTCCATCCATCCTATGTATACTATCCTTTTAATATTTCATTATAATATTATAAACCGTATAAATAATTAACATGTGAATCTATAAAGGCCATCGATATTCTCGAAAGGTTAAGCAGACTGAGAATTTCTGGCTAGAAAACCTAAAAAAAAATAACCAATCTCGAAATCAAACCAAAGACCTCACGCTAGTCGCAACTCGCAGTCACTACTACTCCGCCAAAGAATCGACAAGAAATATAACATGTAAAAAACTTTCGTTGTTTTATGGTGATAAAATATATTCATAGTCTGGTCATACATAAATTGTCATACAAACATATAAAAATAACAATCGTAATTTAAACAGAGATAATCTTGAGTGTTACCGTACAATAGTCAAACAAGTAAGAAACCTGACTGGCTGCATGGCATAAATTAAAGAATTTTCTGAATATTAGTTCTGCTTAATACACAAACCCTTGAGAATTTGATTAGTAGGTATTATAAGAATAGATGCATCTGGATTTGACTAATAGGTACTTCATAAGAAGTCAAATTAGTCTCTCAATACCAGACCTAATTGACATTAAAATTTGTTTATGTTAAATATCGACAGTGCAAATGTTTAAGAGTAGCTAAGAATTCAAGATGAAAGTCGCTCGAAACGTCGGGAAATAAATAGGTATTTAGGTATACATTTAAATATTTACGAATTCAATTAAAAACATTTGTTTGATATTGTATTATACGCATCCGTGCCTCGGAAAGCACGTAAAGCCGTTGGTCCTGCGCCTGATCTCTCTCCGGTCGTGTCGGATTACCGTCCCATTGGATCTTGAGGGTTAGGGAACAGAGAGTGTACTTATGTTAGTGCACACACTTGTGCACTATAATATCATATACTATAATATACCACACGACTGCTTACCATCAGGTGGAGTGTGGTCATTTTGAAGAGCAAAATAAAAAAAAATAAAAAAATATCTCCTGCGCAGATGGCCAGTCTCCGTTAAGATTGGCCGCCGTGACCGAAATTCGGTGTGGAGGACATTATTATTATTATACGCACATATTATCTATCTATACTACTAGTAAAAAGAGAAAAGATTTATATTTTTCTTTGTAAGGAATAAACTCATAAAAACCTGGACTGGTTTTGAAAATTCTTTCATAATTAGAAAGCTAATTTATCCAGAAGTAACATCACGCGACGAGCCACGGGAGCCGTAATCATAAACGTGGGTCAAACTGCGAGGTAGTGGCTTATTTATATATTATGTTCAACCCGGAGAAACTTGAGACAGGCCGCAAGTTACAATAATGCTATCCATATATCTTAGGTTAGTAAAAATCCAATCCCGACCCAAAACAGTTCTTCAGTTACTCCTCGAGAAGATATAGATAAAACGTGTTACATTCTTTGAAATAAGTCTAGCTTTGTCTTTTCTTTCATTGGTCTATTTTTATTTGTTGGTGAATTGTAGTTATCATGACAAAGTCTAACCATGCCAGGTGGATTCTTTGAAGTCTTTCTAGTTCTTTAGAGTTCCTACGTATATCGTTCTTTTACGGCAACATATGTAATAAACATGTAATTTGCAAACAAGCTTGTCATCATTCATTCCGCGTTCGCCAAACTCGCATTACGGCGTTGTGGATGCGCTCGCACATATGGCCACGGCCAAGGCCCAGGTCACGCGGCACACTTCCTGACGGGTGGCCATAACCTAAGAATATGATATCTGTTGTTAATTTTTATATGTGACAGTAATGACGTCAGGTGGATATGGCTCTACTTATACGAGTAAAACCTTGTATTAACTTTATGGAACGACATCCAAATCTTCGATGGCATAGTAGTTTGAGTAATCACCTCGCCACTGCCTTGTATCTTCGTACAAAAAAATTGTATGATCCACAAATAATTGTTCTGAGTCTTTATGTACGTTATTTAAATGTTTGAAAAGTAAGCCTTGTGTCACAGGACGCAATCACAATGCGATAGTTATCTCATTGAAAACATAATTTGCTTATTTTGTTGTTTCAATAAGATAAAAACTATATAATTTATTTATAAACACATTAATAATTACTTTATACATATTGATGACTACTTAATTATATTTTTACATCATAGATATGTATCCTGTCCTATGTTATCATATCTTCTCGAATAAATAATAATTAAAATTGTTATACTTAGGTATTACGCAAATAACACTGAAAGGATTTCGTTGTGCTTAAACTTCAACTTTAAATCTAAACTACCTTTAATCTATCCGTTCCATAGAATCGTTGAGAGACATACATAATCCCTCACCTATATCCCTGAAGAGTTAAGCTAAGGTGTATGCAATCCACTTTGTTTTTTAAAGTGATAGCTTCTTTAGGCGCCTTGAGCACTTCATGGGTGAACAAAAATCATAGAACTCGCGTCATCGTTACGCTTCCACGCTTTCCATTATTGAATTATTTTAGAATATTAACAATATTTTAGAAATGGTGCGTCCTACGCAAAAAAAAACGAAATTTTGAAACGAATTAATAATCCTCAAGAGAGTATCAGGAAGTAGCATCCGACCCGCCTCTTTTTTTTTTGTTTTATAAAGAAGTGTTTATGATCAAGGATAAAAATTTTACTTCTATCGGCAGTCCCCAAAGAAAGCCAATTTTTATTTTTAATTATTATGGATTTGCGGTCAACCGAGCAGACGGATTGGCTGATGGTAAGCGATTACCGCCACCCATGGACACCTGCAACACCAGAGGAGTACGCTCTTTCCTTAAAGTGCTGTAGGTTTCGTACAGGTATGTGTTTCAGGTCGCGCCTAATAAGTGACGAGTGTATTGCCGTGTACAGCCTGCTAAAAATCTGGTCTACCACCCTACGGTTGAGGTTCATTTGAACGTCACGAAACAACAAGGTCGATTTCCCCTTGCAATAATATTACCAGTAACCACTGCTCTCTTTATCATGTATTATATTTACGTCATGACATGTGTCAAGTTAGAAAAGTCAAGCTTAGCGAAATTAGATCTCACAGAAACTTTTGTCTAAACTGGCAGACTACTTTCTTGCCCGACTGTGCCAGGCACTTTTCTTGACTGCCTAAGCCGTTCCGTCCTGCGGCTTAGAATTCCTTAATAGTAACACCCAATAATACTTTGCCGGACACGGGTATTATCCGAGACTTCATGCACAGCAGTCGCAAACAATACTGCCGCTTTACCGAGGCGAGATATTACTATTAAATTACGGGGAAAAGTCAATGGGCAAAGTCTTGGGCAAAAGCTTGGTTTAACATGACGCCGGCTTAGCTAAGCTTCTAGAAGAGGTGATGCCATTCTCAATTTTCACTACCATATATGAGTATCATCTGTGAATTCTGTGATATATCATGATCAGGTAGTTACCTATATCTTTTAATTCCTATCCCGCAATGCGTGAGTTTGCCGACCAGAGAAAAAGAAATTAAAGATGGGGTGAAAGAGAAAATGTAAAGGGAAAGGTAGGTCGTGAGCTTCCAAAACTCACATTTCCTTATTCATCTAGAGAAATGCAGTTACATCAGTATTTACTACTTCTTGGATCATTTTCCTTTATGATGAGACTCTTCCCCTGGCTGACTTATTTAGAGCTGGTTTATTTATGCACTCACACCTAAATAATTAGAAAAAGCCTACTTTATCCTAATCCTAACTAATATTATAAAAGCGAAAATGAGTTTGTTTGTTTGTTTGTTTGTTACCTTTTCACGCCTAAACCACTGAACCGATCATCCAGAGATTTTGCATATACGTTGACAGGTGTACAGAAACGGACATAGGCTACCTTTCATCCCGAAAAAATCACTGTTCCCGAGGAAAACAACAATAACGTTCTTATGATATTAGATGGCGCCACGTGTTTTTCGAATCATGATTGAATTATATTATTACAAGCAAAGTACAACCCGAATTGATTGTCAAATTCTAAATTAACGTGAGCGAAGCCGCGGGCAAAAGCTAGTTATCTATAAATTTCAACAATGAAATATTACCTGTATTGCGCAGAGATGTCCAAGACCGAAATCTGTTAGTCGTCATGACGTCAACAGATTTCGACCTGGACATTTCTGCGCAATATAGGTAATATTTCTAACTACTAAGAATGATGTTGTCAGCCAATAATAAACGTGGACCGCAAATTAAATAGTTAAACATCGCGTGCAGAATATAATCATGTATTATATTTTCACAGCATACTCGTAGATATTCCGTCGTCATGTATTAAATGCTGTATATAATGTGATGTATCGAATATAGGTTAGGTGTATTAGAATTTACATCGAAATAGCAACGTACTACGTAGCCCTTTATTCCTTGCGGTATATTTAATAATTTTGTAGTAAGGGCCAGTACGAAGTGTTTTTAAATCAATGGAATTTTATTACAGAAGAAGGCTATGAAATCTCTTTGACCTTGGGACCTCATGATTTTTAGTAAAAGTGTCGATTTAAGATTAATATAATTTTACGTCTCTCGCACCTTAAACACTGAATTGATTTAGTGAACCCGTCTAAGCAGAAATTTGCATCCCTTTTTCTGGGTTAGGTAATTAATCTTCTTGTCTCTTTAGTATCAATATATAATTTCTTTCAATCTAAGATCAATATTTCATTGCTCGATTTAATTAAAATCTGTTCATTTGCAATCGGGTCATAGCGAGTAATACATCGATTTTTCTGAACGTATGCTCCATCACATGCCATCAGTAAGCGCTTTTCTTGCGCCTTATAATCTGGACTCTTCTGCCTAAAAGAACAAGAATTATCAAGGATATAAACGTTTAATAAACAATTGACAACATAATATCAAATTAACACTTCCTACAGTAAGTTAAACGCTTATAGCGACAGGTAATGTAATTTATGGTATCTTTACAATTAAAATATGGAAATTATTTTAATCAATTCAAAGTATGTAATTTATAGAAACATTATTGTTTTATTATTTATTGTATTGCTTGCTTGTTTAGTTATTCATAAGAGTGGATCTCTGTGCATATTAATTATCTGTAATTACCGTTAAGGAAATAAGAACTTTAGCTGGATCTATAAAATATGAGCAATGGTAACTGCTGTAACGACAATTATTGTGACTTTATAGAGGTCTCAACCGCCGAGCCAGCCCGATTTATTTTTGCATATTTCTTTGTATTTAACACGACTGACATTGGAAATATTATGCATCTAATACAGCTTTGCATGCTGTATGGGCGAATTATAATTTATTTTATATATTTATTTTATAGATACAGAGAATTTGCTAGTAGTTGTAAAATAATTTATTTTTGTTTAAGCAATTTTTATTTATAATTGTTATTGTTTATAAATATTTTAATTGTAGTTATACTTAACTACCTATATATGTTTGCAGTACATGTATAAATGTTAAATGTTTTTTGTAGACCCTTACTTTATTAACAATAAAATAACAATGTAATATTAGAAACAGCCTGAAACACAGGTCTCTGACTTGGTTCAGGTAATAAAATGTAAAAACAGACTGTATAAACAAGACTTATTGTGTCCAATTTTTAAATTGTAAAATGTTTTCCTTTAGATTAAATATAGTTTTAATATGAATTAAATACAATAAGTAGCCTGTAATGTGTTTTGTAAAGACTTTTATTTATTTATTGAATAAAAATTTATTATTATTACTACTATATAAACATATTATTGTTATTTTGCCGCCTGCACTATAAAAGCATTTAAAATGTAAGCAGGCTAGCTCGGCGGTCGAGATAAACCTATTAACCCATTAATAAAAAGAATTGGCCCCTTTTGTATACGTCCATGGTAGTAAATTGAAATCCGCAGACTCTGCCTACTTCTGCGCGAAACATTTAGTCTATATTTATCCGGTGCTATGCCCCATTCTCAAAACAACACGTATAATTGTCCTTCTTCCTTCCAAATATTCGTCTAAAGGCCATCCCATCGACATGCGTATCATATTGTTCCTTCCGACCTCTTGCTTCCACTAATTACAATGTTAAACGGAGTCAGGAGTCATGTCACGTATGTTATTAAAGAATGCCACAATGAATACATCTGTATATATTTAATTAACGCGGAGATTTACCGCTTTCCTGTCCGATAGGATGTATTCAAGTTGTATTGTGTGCGAAAGTAATAAATATAGTTTATTGTTCAACTTTAGTGTTGTAGGTATTGTTTTGTAGTCTAATTAATGATCTAATGTGCTGGTTTTCCTCCTTAGATGTAGTTGAGTGCTAATATACTTATATAAATGAGAGGTGTGCTTGCTTGTCCTTATTATTAACAGGAAGAAATAAACGGTATTCTGTTTTTAAAAGCTCATACAAACATAGTCTAACTCCTTATCTCGCAGAGGCTGGGTTGTGGTTTATTATATCCTATTTTGACAGCTATACAATTTTTTTTTTACGTTGGGAAATGCGCCTGATGCATACCCTATCGCCACAAGGGGAGGTGAGAGGGTTATGTCAGGCTCTCCCGTACTTCGGGCCTACGCTACGCACCAAAACCCCACGGCGCGGCAGCGGCCGGTGTATACGCTCGCTGCCTTGTATAGTGGATGGGCCAGTTCAAGTATCAAGTCCCATAGCAGTTGTCTATAAGCGTGTACTGGGCATCATTGCAGACATCGTGCGGCTACTGAGTATTTCTTGACAAATAATGTTTGTGACGCTTGGTTTATTATTATTTAAAATGTATATTTACAAGTAACAGTGTTATCAAATGTTAGTGAATCTTAATAAATAAATAAATAATCCAATCACACTTTGCTCGCCCCGTGAATCAACCCCGAGACCTTATGCAAAACAGTCGCATTTATTACCGCTGCGTTACTGAGGTAGTAATTTTTAACCGACTTCAAAATAAGGAGGAGGTTCTCAATTCGAATGTATATTTGTCTTTATTTGTGTTACCTCATAACTTTTTTCTAGGTGAACCGATTTTGATGATTCTTCTTCTCTTCGGCTGACACAGACTCCACACATAACCAATAATTGTACATTATATTATCCTAATAATTTGATTGTCTTTTAAGTAGTTTACACACAAAATATTTAAAAAATATCGTTGAGGTGAAGTCTAAATAAATATTTTAATAATTGTTTGTAACTTATAGCTATGTGTTGAGTTAGATGTGAAATTTAAGTAGGTAGGTAGTGTAGGTACCTACTTTCTTGCGTGGTAAACGCATAGATAGTATTTTATAAGAAAAATACGTTGCTTGTAAATTGTGTTGGCACAAGAATACGCAATTATTTTTTAATATTTAATGCATTTTTTTTAGAAAATTCTTCTGGAAGTCGGTTTTTTTTTTGTTAAAATTTGTTGAGTAAATTGTTGTTCTTGCAAAAGAGATTACAAATTTAAGCCTTATGTCACTTTACAGACATACAATTATATTGAACACAAATATTCACATTTAAAACAATCTCTTGTAAATACAGTCCTGAAAAGCCGCACGTAGAAACTAGGAAACTAGTTCTTATCAATAAAATCTGTAATCCATAACATGTTATCATAATCGCAAAAGTTAATCTATATAATGAAAAGGTATTGCTAATCTACGAGAAGGCACGTTTCTCAAGCACTTTATGTGTTGGATAAACTCTCAGCTATGAATATGATTGACGTGGAACTATAAAGTTATGTAGATCTGACAGATACAACATTGACCCGACGTGATGTGTGTGCATCTTTCAAGATGGACGTGTCTTGGACAGCTCTTGGCCAGGAGAGGACTGCCGGTGACCTTTAGGAGGTCATACATTGGATGATCCGAGTGGATAGTATGTGGTTGACTATTCAGAGTTCTGGATCAAGTTTAAATGGATTTAGATGAGGTTCATTGGAAGGTAACATTTGAGGAGATACCTATGTATCTCTTTGAGGAGATACTTATGTAGTCTAGTGGCTCTTATCATATTTTTGTTGTAATAATGTGGGTTGACGAATGGAAGAGCTCGCCGTCCAAAATCATTTTGCTATTCCGCGAAAGTAATATTGTCTCTTAGAAAACCACCCTCAGCGTAGCTACGTTGTTATTGTGTAGTCATGTAGCGCCCGTGAGTAAGACGCCGAAGGTCTGGAAATCGAAAGTGAAGTAGCACTGTTAGTGTTCATGTACCTACCTCTCCCATTTCTGTTCCTGCATCCCACTTTTAACTCTTTTTGTCTAGGGCCAGCAATGTGCGAATGATATCTCTAGTATTATAATTAGTCCGGTATCCTAACTAATATTATAATTGCGAATGTAAGTTTGTTTGTTGGTTACACTTTCGCGCATTATTTACCCGACCGATCATCATAATATTTTGCATACACGTTGTCACAGGGGTACAGAAAAAGACATAGGATACCTTTCATCCAGAAAAAATAGTACTGTGCCCGAGGGATAGAAATTCATTCACAAAATCTACATTATCGCGAGCGACCTATATTGCTTGCCACTTTTGTTGCATACAAAATGGATCAGGAACCTTCAAATCTATTCTTATTTCGATTTTTTTCTTTAAGAATATTTTATTATATTGAGTGCGTAGGTACTGCAAGTGGCGCCAACGTGACATAGCCTAAAACAGTTTTGGTCGTGACACCGCCATGATAATATCCAACCTGTGAGGTAACAGCGCTGTGAGCAGATGGAATGTGTTATCATTGTTTTTCCTCCAGCTAGTTGGGGTTTACATTTCGTCAGCTGTCTCTCAGTTAATCTCATTGTGACGAGTTAAAGAATTTTTTCGTAATTCACTGTACCAACAAAATCAAACGTGGTTTATCAAAATGATATGATTATATATCAAGATAACAGAGAATGTTGGTTACTTATTCTAACTATTACCAACTAGATTTTTCTGCGTTAATGTAGCTTGTGTCAATTAATTTCTATCCCTCGGGAACAGCTTTTTCCCGGATGAAATGTCCTTTTCTGTACCCCTGACAACATGTATGCAAATTTTATGATGATCGGTTAATTAGTTAAGGCGTGAAAGCGTAACAAACAAACTCACATTCGCATTTATAATATTAGTTAGGATTCCGCGCCTCGGAAAGCACGCCGTTGGTCCTGCACCTCATCTCTCTCCGGTCGTGTCGGATTACCGTCCCATCGGATCATGAGAGTTAGGGAACAGAGAGTGTACTTGTGTTTGTGCACACGCTTGTGCATTATAATATCTCCTGCGCAGATGGCCAATCTTCGTTAAGATTGGCCGCCGTGACCGAAATTCGGTCTGTAGGACATTATTAGTTGGAGACAGGATTAGTACTACTCATGTAGTTATACAGTAAGAAATCATACGTGTTTGAAGTAATGGGTAGTAACCAGTTATTCCTAAATAATATAATAATAATCCTTTTTATTTTCTTTGTGCAAATTCCTTTTCATGATACCTGTGTTAATTTAATGACATAAAATAATTTGTAACTTTTAATAGGGGGAAGACACTGCCTCCTGCAACACAGTTTTTACTAGTGCAGGGGTCAGAAAGTTCTAAAATTTTTGTAGATTAATTTGTGTCAATAAAGAATTATTATTATTAATTGCAGATTTGAAGCAGTGCTTATTACACTTGTATGTATGTACATTATGCTACTATCTACCAACCTTTACTCAACACGTTGAAATAAGACCGGTCTATATATTATTTACTATTAATTAAATTACTGTAGTAGAATATAAATTTAGAACTAATACTGTGTAAATTTGTTATCCTCTGGTTAGTTGAAATTTAATGATAATAATCATTAGATTACATTTGTCAGTCATTATGTCACTGACAGTATTTGTCGTCATATTTTACTGACATTAAAATGGTAAGCTGAGGTGTGTAACATCCACATTTTCGTACTATGGTTTTTTCCAATATAAAATGGGGCAAGCTGTCTTACTGGCATAGTTCCTATTGCGGTATAACAAGCATAATTCCAGTTTCCAATAACGATTTGCCCGGCCTGATTGGATTTCAGACCATAAGCGTAGCAGTCAGAAAACTGGCGATATTACGTGAACATAATTAATTATTTTGTTGTAATTTGTAAATATAATGATTTACATAATATTGTCTTCCGTTTACGCGAATGTTATTCATTGACTACTATATACGGATTTTATCGCGTTGTTTATTTGACACTTTATTACACAATTTTGAAAACTGTTACACTAATATTACTATTAAACTTTACTAATTTTTAAGCTAATTAAATTATTGAAACTATTAAAACTATTTATACTATTACTATACTATTATACTATTTATATTTATGTTTACACCTTCCTAGACGTTTCGTTTGCTTTTCAGCAGCCATGGTCACGGGGAGACTAAGATGGTAGTTGTCTCAATGTTCTAGTGTATATAATGATATATAATGATTTTTTGTTCAATTCAGACACATTCACTTCTACTTGTATTAATATGGAGTATACATCTTATTGAGAGTTTAAGAATATTTGCTTAGGTCTTTTTATAATTAAGCTGTGTTATTAAGGAAAATGTGTCCATAAACAATTATTCTATTTACGTGTGCGTCTCGATGGCCTACATCCAAATTAGGTCGATCCTTAGCGGGGTTTTAAGTTGCTAAGGTAAAATATATAGGTTTCGTTAGTACCTTATACATATTAAAGTAATATAAATATGGTCATTGATGTGTCCAAGAAATAATTGTATATTTTATGGAAATAATTATTTTAATTTTAAGTTTGCTTATATGCGTTGCTGACCCGATGCTTAATTATGATTTTCATCTTATTAATTCTCGGGGATATTTTGCTCTTATTTTCTACTGCTTGCAACTTACTCCATTCCTTAATGGCTTTTTTATATTGATTAATTTTTAACTGCACCCGTGCAGTTAAAAATCTATCAATATAAAAACAAACTCGTCATTGAACAAACATTTTTCGATTATAATACTTTTTGATCCAAGTTAGTTAGTTGTTTAATTTAAACAAATAATTTAAAAAATAAAGATCTGCTCGTGTGACACAATATGCTTAGGCACCTCGCTACCACGCTGCGCCGGGTACTGTCCGACACGGAACGAATACTTGCTCAATCAAGGAATATGTAGTTGTTTAAATTTTGGCTGTTTTTGTGTCCTTTTTTACAATGTTTGTAAAGTCTCTCGCGATACAGGATAATAAAACAATCAGATTTTTTTATCCTTATTAAAATTATAATATAAAAATCATATTCGTGTTAAGATGTCATGCGCCATGTCAATTGCCGTCTACAAAGCTCTGCGAGACTCCATGCTGCTATTAACAATTATTTGATAGAAAACCCTTCAACGCTTTTTTTTGCTGTCACAGGATCAATGTGGCTGCTACAGAATATTTTTTTAAGTTGTAAGCTGCTTCAGTGTCTCTACAGTAGTGAATGTAATTGCTGCATGAAGTATATGGTTCGTTTCCCGGGTCGGGTAAAATGTTATTGGGTTTTTAACAATAGGCTCGTTCTCTATTATGTGAGACCAAAAACTATAGCTGGTTAAATATGGGTATTATCAACCTCTGATGAAATCTGATGAAAAAAGTAAGTAAATCCGACATTGTAAAATTACTTTATGGCAATAAAAGAAAATTATTATTATTATTTTGATTTCTTGTATTTTCTCGGCTAACCGGAAAGAGAACTGATGCCACGGGCCTAAGCCAAGTATGTACACTTGGCTTAGGCCCGTGGCATCAGTTCTCTTTCCGCAGCAATAGGTTGTGATTCAGTTGTAAACAGAGTGGCTGTGTGTGTGTTTTCTGATTCACATTGTAGAAATTTCCTTACTATTCTACAGGTGTTGAGTATAACTGCTTTTTGTAACAGGCAGTAGGTCTTAGGTGGCAGTTTTAACGTTTTGAGTGATTGGTGTATTTGTTTGGGTATGACGCCTGTAGTAGAGAGAACAATAGGGACGATAGTTACTTTTTGCAGGTGCCAAAGACGAGTAATTTCATCCTTTAATTCTATATATTTATTATTATGAGAGCCGTGCCGCTATCTATGTATGTAAAAGTAAATTGACTGAATAAAAATTTTTAGTTTTTGGAGTTCGAAAAACTCTTATACAACAGCTTTGTCCGTCTGTTATACAACTTTCAACTCAAGAACCGTAAGAGCTAGAGACTCGCGGTCAACGCCTTACGACTCAGCATAGTCGATATACCCCCGAAATGACTATGACCTTTAACCTCTGGCCTCAAGCTCACGTGATACAATTTATTCGAACTGTAAGATTTACGGTAATTCATTGCCGTTTCTCACTTGTTTTCAACTAGTAACAGTCGCATAATCTTTAAGAAATACCAGACCTTCACTTAATATGTCACGCCTCATAAATCAACTTATCGTTATCAAAGAGCTTTATCAGATCATCGTTAAAATCAGAGGCGGGAGCTGCCGCAACGATCCGCGGTGAAAGTGATAAGCTTGTGCTAACAGATAAGAAGGCGATGACGTCACATGTGTGTGTTGATAACAAAAAGGCATGTTATCTTAACTTGTTTAGCTTACTAATATTTCTTTAAGCCAAGGCCGTGTTTGAAATTTGCAAGGTGAGGTGATAATCGAGTGGAACATACGACAAAATGTGTGAATGTATCACCAATAGTAAGTTAATATTTCAATAGCTTTTGTTCTAATTACCGTAGATATTCTGTTTTGTATTAACGCTAAATATATTTATATTTGGAAATTTATTCAACAAAAAATATTTGAAGAGATTTAAAGGCCTCGTATAGTCAAAAGATTTAAAGCCTTTCTTAAGATTCCTTAGTATTAAAGTTAGGTATGTCCATTGTATTATAAACATCAATTTATTTTTTTACTATATTTATATGTAAAAGCTAATTGTCTAAAAAACTTATTACAATATGTTTATTTCCTAAGTTTTAAATATTTTCGAATTAATACGAATTAAATAATTTAAGATACATATATGTATGTGTGTGTAAAGCAGCGATAGCTCAGTGGGGAGACCAACAGACTGCAATGCAAAGGGTCTCTGGTTCGAACCCACGTCGCGCACCTCTGACTTTCGGAAGTTATATGACTTTTCGAAATTATGTGCGTATTGATTAACAATTATCGCCTGCTCCGTGCCTCGGAGAGCACGTTAAGCCGTCAGTCCCGGCTGCCATGAACATCTATGGCAGTCGTTATTGGGAAGTCAGTGCCTCTAATATCCTGACACTAGTCTAGCGTTAGGGTATCGTTAGCCTTCGGGTTGCGGAGGTCAGATGGCAGTCGCTCCGTGTAAAAACTGATATCTAGTCAAATCCGGTTAGACTAGAAAGCCGACCCCGAGTGACTTGGGAATAATAAAGGCTAGGGAGAAGAATATACATATATGTACCTATGCAAATACATTCGTAATTTGCTTATTATATACCTACGAATTCCAATTAGATCTCTTCTCTGTCGTCACACTCTTGGCAGAGTGGTCGTGGTCCTCATGACAGGGGTGATGGCAAGCTTCACAATTTGCCGCCATTCCTCTCGTACTGTTGCTTGTCTTGTGCATTCGTGGAGTGGACCATTTAGTGCAGTTTTGACTTGGTCGGTCCAGCGCATTGGTGGTCTACCGCGCGCCTTTGTGCCCTCAATTTTGCCCTGAACCACGAGTCGCTCCACAGACGTGTCCTCTCGACGTGTAATATGTCCAAAGAAAGTGAGAAATCGACCTTGAACGATGGAAGAAAGACGTTGTTTTATATCTACTTCTTTGAGGATTGGGACGTTGGTTCGGAGCTGTGTCCAGGCTATGCAAAGCATTCGTCTCCAACACCACATTTCTAAAGCGTCAATCTTCTTTCTCTCACTTTCTCTTAAAGTCCACGTTTCGGCACCATAAAATCCACCACCATCCAATTAGATACACAACGTTTTATTTATCATTTTATAAAAATTAGACTGAATGGATGGCGTAGAGGTTTAGGTGGTCGGCTCGTCACTACCATTGCGACGAGTGTCGTGGGTTCGAATCCCATACGACACGAAATTCCGAGTCTGGATGTTCTTTGTGTCCACTGTTTGAATATTTGTAAAGTCTCCCGCGACACAGGAATTATTCCAAGTGCGGAAGTTGTGTTTTTCAAATAAGAAAAATAAAATAAATAAGAATAAAATGTATTAGGCTGAGTAGTCGTTGATTTAAAAATGTCGGCTGCCTATTATAGGGTACTTTATCAGACGAGCTGGTTTATTCGCACCATCACCAATTAATTGGCAAGTCCTTATTTCGATGAGACACAAACATAATCACATCGTTTAATTTTTACGAAAAGTTTGCACAGATTATCCAACATAAATAAAATACTATGGTCGTAAGATGTAGAATCAATGTAACAAAAATATTGCACAGATCATAATTAGCTGCATCCTCCATGCTACATTGCAGCACACAATGCAACAGTGCAGTAATGAAGACGGCACTGTTACAAGACAACTCTTCCGTTCAACAGATTGCTTTATAATTGCCCGCATGCGCCCGCGCAACGCTAGGAAACTACTACCATTTACAATGGGAGGGAATATTCTATTAATGTTTAGGTAAAATGTTTCCATTGTTTTCTGAACCGGTGGATTAATTTAAGTTGTCATCAAGATATTGTGAGATTATCGCAGTATGTGATGGGATTAGTTACAGATTCATTTTAATTATATAACATTGGAGAGAGTTTTAAAACGATTATAAAATCATATTTATTTCTACCGAGTTCTTGTCATTAAGGCGATACTGTAAAATTATCGAGTTTCATAGATTGATTAACCTTACAGTGAGATGTACGTTTTCATTTAATTAATCATTAAATTAATTAGATCCCTCTCAAAAATCTATTACTGCGTAGGTAATTTTTTTATAATTTTGTCAAATTGTATTGTAAATTAAATTACGCTAACCAAATGAGTAAGAAATTGATAGATTTGTTAATAATAATAATTAATATGTTTATTTCGTAAAAACATGAGTAATAAATTACAAGTTTTACATTGCATGAGCATGGTACATATGTGATTTGGTCTACATGTTTTACCAATTATGGTGTACGAAAAACAATTTTGTTTCGAAAAATATGCATCTAAATTTATATTGCTAATAATAAAATTTAATAATTAAGTACCTAATATGTAAGCAAATATTTTAATTTGTTAAATTTAATATTTAATAAAAATCTGGTATATTTTCAAAACAAACTTATTTCTTGTATATTATCTGGTGTTTCTTATCCATATATTCGTTATATATGTAAAAAATCATGTTACTGTGCAATACATTTCATATCACCTTCTAAAAATAATTATAATATAAATCGTAAACTAACAGATGCCTAACCCATTTTTGTTAGAGTGACCTATCTTAATTATCAGCTACTAGCTAAACAGTAAGGAACAGTACTTTTTTCTGGATGAAAGGTACCCTATGTCCTTTTCTGTACCCCTGAAAACGTGTATGCGCAATTACATGATGATCGGTCGAGTAGCTAAGGCTTGAAAGCATAACAAACAAGCAAACTCAATTCGCATTTATAATATTACTAGCTTTTGCCCGCGGCTTCGCTCGAGTTAATTTAGAATTTACAATCAATTCGGGTTGTACTCTGCTTGTAATAATATAATTCAATCATGATTCGAAAGACACGTGGCGCCATCTATTATCATAAGAACGTTATTATTGTTTTCCTCGGGATCAGTAATTTTTTTCGGGATGAAAGGTAGCCTATGTCCGTTTCTGTACACCTGTCAACGTATATGCAAAATTTCAGGATGATCGGTTCAAGGTTGAGGCGTGAAAAGGTAACAAACAAACAAACTCATTTTCGCTTTTATAATATTAGTTAGGATTAGGATTAGGATAGTAAGGATATATAGGATTAAGAGACAATCCTTATTACGTAGGACTTAAAACATAGCTATAGAAATATGATAGGTATACATATGTCGACAGCTTCGAGAATATGGGCGTGAGACTATAATTATATGTAAACATTTGTAAACGTGGCGGCTTCGATAGCGTAGTGGTTAGTGTAACCGACTGCCACGCCTGAGGTCGCGGGTTCGATTCCCGCACAAGTCAAACATTTGTGTGCATGGACATGGATGTTTGTCTTGGTTTGGCTGTTTCTATGTATAAATTATACATAGAAACAGCCAAACCAAGACAAACATATACTTTTTTTTGTAAATACATACATATTAGGTATACAGTATAATATGTATGTATTTACAAAAAAGTATATACATATATGTATGTTTATCTATTGTCTAGTACCCATAGTACAAGCTCTGCTGTTTGGGCTAGATGGTGTTGTGTGTATGTGATAGAATATTATTATTATTGAACGTTTTTTGTCATTACATCACAGGGCCCTTGATAGCTAATTTGACAGTCGTATCTTAATTAAATCTTGATAGTTGCACAGATTATGTCATTTAATGTTATTGTTACGGTATATGATACCGTGTGATAATGGAGCTATAATAAAAAACACACGCAGTCGTGATCCAAGTCAACCAGTGGCATAATAATAGCATTAAAACATTATTGTATAACATACCTTAATGGCGCCGGCACACAACTGATTTACATAAGACGAGACGAGGCCGACTGTGTTATAAATCAAATTGATTTACAATAATGTTGTTATTATAATTATTCTGCTACCGTTTATAAAATACTAAAACTGTCAACAAAAATTTTATGTAGCGAGGATGTTTTCTTAGAACATTTATTTCTTTTTGGTATTAAGTTATCACTAAGAAAGGCCGTTGTTCGGTGCTTTTCTATGTTGTCCCTTAAATTGTAGGACTTAAAAATACTTATTACCCACATAGTAAGCGGCTAATCAGACTCCCAGCTGGTAATGAGAATATCATAAACAGAAAAACATTAGCTTTGTCCGACCGGAAATTAAACGCGGGACCTCATGATCGCACGCAATCATAAGCGAAACTTTGGCTGCAAGACCAACGACGCAGTTCCAAATGTTAAATAAAAATAAGGTTTTGAAGATACTGCAATTGAAAATCTATGCCTACTTGTGAGAGACAACATTAAATATATTTTGGTTATTAAATATTTATAAAACGTTTGGTCGTATCGTAGTCGTGTCGTGTCATGTGAAGCGCTCAAAGATGCAACGATCTCATTCTTACTAAACAATATATAAATTATTTTAATAGCTTCACTAGAAATCAATTTAAACATGATTTATTTATTGTAGGAACGGAGGAAAACATAACAAGTTGTGTTGGTATGCATAACTTAGTTCTAATTTGTCTCTTTATTGAATTAGATGTATTCTGTTCATCTTATTACCGTTGCCTCTTTGATCCGGGGCTCCGTGCTCGAATTGTTCAAAGTGTTATGGATTTTTCTATTAGAAAATTCTCAGTAGCTAAAGTCAAAGTCAGAATCATTTATTCATTTAGGTCACAAAGTAACACTTATGAACGTCAAAATATAAAGGTTAGTAGCAGTAAAGAATCTAAAAATATGACTAGAGCCAACAGCCTCTCCCCTAATACGAAGGGTCTAAAATCAAAGCTGACGAAATGTGAATATTATATACTTCTACTGTGACTTCGGGGCAATACAGACGTGAGTCTATCTATGTATTTACTCTGGAGTCAAAAGTATCATCGAGAAATGAGATGCTCCAGAAGCAGTTTGATCTTTTATAGAAGCATACAATTTTACGATACAAGCAGATTTAGGAGTTCCTTTGGCTTCTCCTCTATCTGTGAACTTTTGACTTAGCTGGCCGCTTAGATATTTCTGGGATGTTACCAGGGACGTTCTTACAAGTTCTCCGTCGCACGGATATGAACCAAGTCACAAATGTGAGAGTCATTCGTGTACACTGCTAATGAAAATAACATTTTGACCCTAGAATCGAGCTTTAAACCACTGGATTAGAATTCTTATAGTTTATTTCTGTGTATATGAGAAAGATGGCATACATGATCGATGGTGCATAAGAGTAACATTTGTAACAGGGGGTAATGTACCTAAATATATATACTCAACACATAGTCCGTCAAGTAGTGTAGAGCCTCGCTGATTTCAGTATGAATGGTCCGGCTTGACCGGGGAAGTACTACCCTCTCACAGAATATCGACGTGAAATAGCAATATTCCTACTGTTCTGTTTCGTTTGGTGAGTGAGTGTCGGATGCCCACTTCCTTTTTTCCTAAAGGGTCGGCTACCCGCAAGTGATGCCTCTGGTGTTGCAGGCGTCCATAGGCTACGGTGACCACTTACCATCAGGTGGACCATATGCTTGTTTGCCACCTAAGTTGTATAAAAAAAAGTCTTAGAATACTAGAGATAATTAAAATCTATTGTCTGGCCACCGGTGTGCTGCTGCCACGCAATAAGTTAATAGCGACTGCACGGATGGCGTAGTGGTTGAAGTAGTCGCGTCGCTACTGTCACTGCACCGAGTGTTGTGGGTTCGAATCCCACACGGGACAAAACTTTCTGTGATCCACAAATGGTTGTTCCGAGTCTGTATGTCCTTTGTGTCCGTTGTTTGAATGTTTGTAAATTCCCCCGCGACACAGGAATTATTCCTAGTATTTTCAAAAAACAAATGTTACTACTCTCATACCGGTTTCTTGCAAGAGGGTAACTTTTTTTCGCAAGTCAGCACAGTCCGAGCTCCTATAAGTAATTGGCAACAACAGACTGTTATTTTTACTTAATTTGTAGTAGAACATACATCACAAGCCTTGTTGTATGCAAACCGATCTAAATTCTGACGTCGGGCAACATTACTATTGCTATGTGTTACGCGTCTAGGCTACTAATAAACTATTAGTATTAATATATTTAAATTGAGCATCTCTATAAGTTAGCTTACCTCTTTAAAGAGCCATATGCTAGTTAGTAATATACGTGTTATGCATGGCTCGAAACTATTTTGTACTACATTATGCCAGTAGCTTTCGTTCGTGTTTATCTCGATTTGTCAATAAATTACTATTCCTCAGGAAAGGTACTTTTTTCTGGGTGAAAGGTACACTATATCCTATTCTGTAATAACGGTTTGTTCCGCATTTGTCTCTTATGTTTCGTCCCAAACGTAAAACCATGCATTCGCCCCAAAACTTGTTCCTTATATGCCCCTAAATTTAAATAAATATTAATTTCTTAATGTAATTCCTATTTCGTCCCAAATTACGTTCCTTTATTGTCCCTGTTTTTTTTTGTTGTAATTTATTTTTGTTGTACCGTCAGTCGAAAAATATTTTAAAATATCTCGTTTATCTCTTGGCAAAACTTTGGGCTTATTATTGCATGACATGAAGAAGCCGCCATTAAAACATTTTAATTTCAACCATGTTTTGTTTTGCTAATCATATGCACAAAAATGTAGGACGAAAACGGAGGGAAATAAGAGGGGCGAATGACGAACATTTTGGAATGTGGGCAAATGTGGTACAAACCCTAATAATACCTATGTGATATTTCATGACGATCGGTCGAGTAGTTAAGGCGTGAAACCGTAACAAACAACAAATAAACAAACTCACATTCGGATTTATAATATTATACTTAGGATAGTAATAGGCATATGTTTTATTTGAGAGGATAATAATGGGGTATTTCTGCTCGTTTGACCTTAGTCATATATTTAGAATTATATGTAAAATAAGTTTAATATAGCAAGGAAAATAATAATTGTGGTATATGCCATATATATGACAATTATTATTATCGTACCTACATTACTATACATAGACGTGTTTCCCTGTGAGTCATGTAACTATGAGGTTTCAATTATCATTACTTTTCTTAAAATTTTCGTATTGTAAAATACGTATATATTAAATACCTACATAGTCTTATGCCTACATATCCGTAAATGTATTCTTCATATTATTAGTGGCAGACGATTTACGGCCTCGATGGTGTAGTGGTTAGTGTAACCGACTGCTACGCTTAAGGTCGCGGGTTCGATTCCTGCACAACTCAAATATTTGTGTGCATGAACATGGATGTTTGTCTTGGTCTGGGTGTTTTTATGTATGACTAGGTGTTACCTGCGACTTCGTCCGCGTAGATTTTAACTAAAAAGTGTTTGTCTCCTCGGAACCCTATCTTTTTCTAAAATCAAAGTAGCCTAAGTTACTCCTTATAACATCAGCTATCTGCCAGTGAAAGTCTCGTCAAAATCGGTTCAGCCGTTTCGGAGATTAGCCGGCACAAACAGACAGACAGACAAAAATTTTAAACAGATGTTTTCGTATAGGTACCTTATATACTTTCATATGCTAATGCATATGAAAGTATATAAGGTACTATATATATATATATATATACTATTATCTAATGATAAAAAGCTGTTACATTACAAACAGACACTTCAATTTTATTTATTTATATAGAGTATAGATGTATAGATATGGATGTATTAACAAAAGAAATATATGTATGTTTATTATCCATTGTCTAGTACCCATAGTACAAGCACTGCTTAGTTTAGGCTAGATGGTGTTGTGTGTATGATAGAATATTATTGTTATATTATTTCGCGACTAGCCTAATGTCAGCAATAGGCATTATTAGAATGCTATGATTTCTTGTCAAGGAATTTATGCTGAATTCAGTAAGGCTCTAATACTTAAAGGCAAGGCTTGTGACACTACTTCTAAGTCCATCTTCTTCTTATGTACTATTTATTTATCTCTCTTTTTATTTTTTATTTAGAGTCGCTCTGAGTCGTAAGATACTTTACTAACATACAATCAAAGGACAGAAAGTACACTCAGACTCAGAATAACTAATATGTAGAGCACACAAGTAATGTTCTTGTATGTGATTCGAACCTCGACCAGTCCACACCAACCGCTTACCCGCTAACAAACCGTGCGGTAAAATTTAATTATCAGGCAGTTTTAATAAAAGTTCACATTACAATTCGTTCTACTATGGTTTTAAAGTTAATTTTGTATACAACTTCATAAATGATTAAGACTTAATTTTTACTTAGTTTCGGTCTTTTTATTCTAGTAGGCAACCGACAGACTGAGATCTATCGGATATTTTTAAATATAAATTTTTAAGAGACCCTATTCTTACATTGTCCTGTGCTTTTAAGAATATAACAGAACGAAAAACTTACTTTATTAGAATTTAATAAAATAGTGTAGTAAATTAGAGTTTCTAAAATATATTTTACTAACATGTCTGAAACAGATGATTTTGAACTTATATAAATCCTAGATCCTATTGCAGATATCGCTCCTCTAATACAGTTTTTATATAAAATAGTTGCAAGCAAACAACTTTAACATATAAAAATACAACTTATTCTTCGCAGGTATCAATTATTTTGCATCACAATGTGATATCGCCTTATTTAGTCTGATATCGTCATCAGACATTCATTTACGCAACACCCGTTCCATTAAACATACATTATGTGTGAGGCAAATGATAGGAATGGAAGCTCTTAGAGTAAATAAAGCAGTAAACAACTATAGTTTTATTTTATTGTGTACGCGATTGTGTACACGTATAATAGCTAAAATCAAATAATAAATCAGAAGTCTACAATAACAATGAATTAAAGGTAAACACCGCATGCACTATAAACAGTTTAAACGATTAAAAAGATGAAACCCAGTAACAAATAACTTATATTAAAACCTATTACGTCTATTACAGATCTTTTGTATAGTCATATTTTTGGGTCGACAGTGGTGATAATGGCGAATAAAATATTTTTTTGTTGAAATATTTTCAAAGTTTTCTGTCTACCATAAAGATATACAATTTAGAAACACGGCTTTTTATGTTTCCATGTTAATAGACACAACATTTATTTTTGGACACTTTACGCGACTTCAGCATGTGTGTGATTTTCCATAAAATGTTGATTATTTACCATTATAAGTTCTTATTCTAGTACCATAATATGACACCTATGTTTTAGGACACATTTATTAGAAGGCCTATTTATTTCCTCTGAACACATAATATCCAAACTCTGTGCTGCTACGATCCCCTTAACAGGAAAACTCAATAAGTTAATGGTTTAACGAATAAGTACTTAAGTTTTACAGAGAGCTATAGGCATTTGAGTGGGTGTATGATGTGTCAGAAATGTCAACTGAGGATATGATCGCATTAAATTGACACCTACGGCATATATAATGTTAGTACAATTGGATAATACATAATAAAATAGTGGGGCAATCGTTGTATGATGGCAAAAGCTCGTTAAAGATAGTGTCGTCATATGTACTAGTAATGCGTGTAATTACATTCGAATAATATCGAATACAATGCAGAACGCACACACGTATATTGTTGTCAATATATTCGAATGTAGTTCAAATTTATTACTGCATACTGATTTACATTAAAACCACCATTAATGCTAATCTGTAGATACTAATATTATAAAGAGGAAAGCTTTATTTTGATTTGATTTAACTCAAAAACTACTCAAGCGATTTTGAAAATCCTTTACCATTAGAAACCTAAATTATCACCGAGTGAAAAAATACTGTAACTAATATAACCTAACCTACTTTTAAGCGAGCGAAGCCGCGGGCAAAAGCTAGTTAACTATAATTAGCGTGCTCCATAACCGACCACAGGATCACACAATATAATATCAGACTATGGTCTAATGCAAAACTAATTTCTATAAAAGCATTGGCATATTCAGTGGGCATTCCGTTGGGTTACCATACAGAACACTCAATCCCGGCTTAGTGGTCGTTTTGCACCAATCTGTTGGTACGAATTCTGCGGAACAACACTTTATAAAATACTAGCTTTTGCGCGCGGCTCTGCCCGCTTGGTATCTACATCAATAAAAAGTAGCCTATGTCCTTCCCCAGGTTTTAAACTATATCTGTACCAAATTTCATCTAAATCGGTTGAGTGGTTTAGCCGTGAAAAGATAACAGACAGACAGATAGACAGACAGAGTTACTTTCGAATTTATAATATTAAGTAAGGATATATTTTTTTATTGTCGATTCGCATACATCTACTTCATTTGAGTGCGAAGCGACCCCGTCTGAAAAAGAAGGTGCGGTATGACCACAACGTCTCAATCCCGTCACATGCATTTATGTAAGACTAGCTTTTGCCCGCGGCTTTGCTCACGTTAATTTAGAATTTGACAATCAATTCGGGTTGTACTCTGCTTGTAATAATATAATTCAATCATGATTCGAAAGATACGTGGTGCCATCTATTATCATAAGAACGTTATTGTTGTTTTCCTCGGGAACAGTAATTTTTTCGGGATGAAAGGTAGCCTATGTCCGTTTCTGTACACCTGACAACGTATATGCAAAATTTCAGGATGATCAATTCAGTGGTTTAGGCGTGAAAAGGTAACAAACAAACTCATTTTCGCTTTTATAATATTAGTTAGGATTGCACAGAAGATCATGAATTAAAGATTCATTAGACACACACATTACAGGACATTCCTAAATTCGTTTTTTGAATGATCTAATAGATTTTGGTTTAGAATTTAGCTATGTAAATATACTTTAATTTGTTTGTCATGTTGCGTCTGATACTATTTACCTATAGCAATCATTCACGTATCATACATAAGGTGTTTTGCTTTGATTACTGATGATAAATAAATGGCGGATGATAAGAGGAAAACAATGACCTATAAATACCGTGCAACACCCATTGTACACGATAACATTTTTAAAATCAACTGAACTCTTCAAAATCTGAAGCGTATAAATGATTTATAGCCGATCATGAAAGATAAAATGATAAGCTTGTATCTAAACGATCTAGATTGATATTCGTCGGGTTCAATTTGTTTTCTTTTAGCGATACATATAATAAATAACATTTATTTGCATAAAATGCTTACATAAGAATATTTGTAGTCTTTGATTTCTGCGCTAGGTATGAGCTACCTGTGTTACTGAAATCAGTGCCTTCGCACAATTTATGCTGAAGTAAATATTTTATACTAGCGGTACATCATATGATATTATATTATGTATTTTACTTTATAATACAATTCAAGTACTCATTATACACACTAATGAGAAAACACACGTATAATAAGAAAATATGAGGGATGGGCGAAGGAAGAGTTAGGCAAAGATGTCTTCGATCAGCTTTTATTTGTGGGTTCATATTTGAAGATACACCAAAAGAAGTTACACCTTCACATGTCCTCAAATGCCTGTAGGTCGCAGGTTGCAAGGGAAAGACTACAACAATATGACAATATAACGTCTATCTGGATAAGATTGGATCTATCTGTGGTACCCATGTCTTCACGGTAACATTTTATATGCAAACGGAAGAGAGGTCTTGGTTTCGATTCCAAGATCAATCCTAAGTACTGTTAGGATTTTCCGTAAATAAATTCTCAGTAAGGCGCACGGTGTCTAGAAATGTGCTTGGTACACAGAAATAGTCTCGTCTCGTATGATTTTAATCTATAGAAATAATCTTTAGGCTTTATATCATAGATGGGGAAATGTGTATGTGATACATCTCTAACGAGCACTATGGAGTTATACAGGCGCGAATAGTGTCTAGGAATTATTTCTATATTACGAAGGACGAACAAACATTGGAACAATAGTCATATGCGTGTGCTCTACTCAGACGCGATACAATTATTTGTGGACCACACATATTTTGTCCCAGCGATCGAACCTACATCCTTTGTCGCACTAGAAGTGACGGAGTCGGATTTATACCACTGCGTTATCCATGCATTCTCTGTTTACTATAGACACTGATAAACACTATACTAGCTATAGAGACACCGTCATAGAGGGGCAATCTCGAATTAATATTCGGGGAAACACGTAGGAATGTAAATTATACAGATTAGAATATCAGTGGCGCAGTATTTGTTGTACTGTAAAAAACTTAATTTGTATTCGCAAGTCGATGACATGACTAACAGACAGCTATAGTGTTTATAATTACTGTTTCCGTCCTTTATTTTGTTATTGCGGTCTCACCTTCAACCAACATTATTTTTTTGCGTTGCACCTAAGAAGAAAAAATACAACAAAATTCTGGGTATACTGCTTGACTCAATGAGTCACCCAAACTTAGGATTGCAACAAAAAAAATTTTGTTGTGACTAATTTAAGGTGTAATGCAGACATTCGTTATAGGTAAGTCGATCACATTTGTTCTATAATTCATACTAGTTTATACTAATCTCTTCACCCGTGTTAATTCAGGAACACAAGATAAAAGTATCTTATAAGTTAGGACATGGTCTATTTTTATGTCAAGTTTTATCCAAATCTAGTCAATCTTTGGTCGGTTTCGTGATTGAGTAAAATAATCTAAATATATCTGTACAAACTTTATATGATGTGGATGTTGCAAAACTAACTCTCACTAAAAAGCTGCAGAGAGTGTTAACTATTCATGACATGATACAACATCCCTTTCAACAATTTGTTAGCAGTCTGCAGAATAATGAAATAACAATTGATAATATACTCACACATATTAATAATTACAAACCTGAAGGGATTGTTTGTTTGAAGGCGCTAACGGCTAGTCAGATCTAATAATACCTTTTACATTTTTTAGCCTATCTATTGAGGAAGGTTATTACCTATGTAACATCACGACACGAACCTTAGTAGCAGAACGGAACATATGGTCACATCTTTGGTATATACCAAAGACCACAGCTTGTGTATATAGTAAATAAAAGATATCCCAGATTTAAGTAGGAAACCCGTCCTATCTTTTAAATTGATATAATCTATAATATCCATATCATATTAATCTGTCAGCTTAACCATATCGAGACATAACGATAAAAGTCTTTAGTCTGGACGCCGGAGTTCGTACTACTATCTAAAGCCAATTAAGTAGTCAAAGATATTGAAACCAAATTAGTCGAAATGCTAAAGTAATCAGATGTACAAACTAAAGACAGTAAAGTAACGGTTAAATGGGTAGAAAATTAGTCGTTGAACTTCACCGTATAAAGTCGTCTTGTCAAGTAGGGATCGGCAACTAACGAACATCAATGTTATAATTAAAGACAATAGTAGACAAACAAATGTCAAGTAACTACGTAAGCAATTTGCACATTTGATTAGATTGCGATCATGAATGTTCTGATTGGCATATTAAGTAAAAGATCGGTATATGAAAGAAAACAGCGATTATTATGAACTGCAATTATTCATTAATTAGTTGGTTTGTGTTTGAAATAGACGTGAGTTAAATTGCAAAGTTGCGTTATGGAACACAGTGAGAATCGACGATTCCAGATTCCTAGACTATCTCTAGTCGGTGTGTACCCAGCTTAAGACTATTTTACTTAGACTATTTTTAGGCTTGCTCGACCTCGAGTAACTAAAACTAGTTTTTTTAAAGTTTGACAAACGTGATGATATTTCATTGTTAAACGGTTAATTGAAACTTTTTGCTTTTAATTGTCAATTGTGACGTTTGGTCGGTGTTGTTCACTTGAGGTTTCCGCAGATTATGAAAATCATAACATTAAAATAATTCGTTTTGGGTCACGTATTATGTTAATCGGTTTTACCGGACTAGTTTCGTACCTATGTATATTTAAGTGTAATTCATTTATATGACGCGGCGCAGTGGTAGAGAAAGCTAATGCAGTGCCTGAGGTATCGGTTCGATTTCTGGGTAGGGAAAAGGGATTTTTCGGTCAAGAAATTTTCAGGTGCAGCAATTTAGAACTGTGCTCGGTATACGGTAACAGGCTCACTCTTCATTACGTTAAACTTAAAATTGAAATTGGGTTATAAATGTTATAATCCACCATCGCCTTCTCTGTAAGGGATACTGACGTCAGCCTATGTATTTATCCATAGGTAACATTTGTTTGTTGGTGTGCAGGTAATATTGGTATTCTAAAATATTGCCCTAATAGAAAACTACAGAATATCTGAGCAACAAAAGCTGCACGGTTGGCAACTTCTATAGAATTAAAAGCACTATGATTTTTTTAGAAAGGTTTCAAATTCTCTGTTTATGTATATTGCTTTTCTTTACAGACAAGAAAAAATATTCTTACTTTGGTGTTCTACTTTGGTCTTTGTCTACAAAGCTGTTTTAAATAGTTTATCATTATGTATTTTTTTCGTACACGTGTGAAGTGACGGTTTGACGTTAGCCTTACTATAAATAAAATACACCTTCAGACTGGTACGATGCTGACTTCGTTTTTTATTTTGTACGTTCAGCGACCGAAGTAGAATTTCTGAATTCAATGGGAAGCCCGAATTCTCATGTAAAAACGTCGCGTTTTTATCCGTACGTAATTGACTTAATATAGCTCCTTAGTTTTTTATTTCTAGAATGCAAAATATAAAATTAGTTTCTGGAAATATCTTTATACTGGCAACGTAATTGAGTCATCCTTATTGTTTATGTAAATAGTTTTTTGTTGGTGAATTTGCGCTTGTGCTAAGTTACGGATTGTCCTAGGTACCACCAGAGTACATTACAGATATGATGTTAATATTTCTCCGTTTTATATAGTAAGATATTACAAGGTTCTATCTCTCGAGAAAAGTCCTCTTTCTGGATAAAATGTACCCTATATTCTCTTTTGTACCTCCTGTACATGTATGCGATATTTAATTTAGTTAGGTACGTGAAAGCGTAACAAGCAAGCAAACAAATAAACAAATTGATGGTCGGTGGAGAAAACGTAACAAACATACAAACACACGTACACATTTATAATATTAACTTGGAAATTTGGTTGTCGTGCAACTATACTCTAGCAACCCCATATACAATGTTATACGGTTGGAGGCGATTGGAAGCGGTGCGATCATACATTACGTATAAAATATTACTGCATTTAGTATATTATCGACTGTATATTGGTTTTGAACTAAATGGAAATAAATATTAAACTACACAAAGTACCTGAGTGTATAGACTTGGTTGCAATCGATGATTTTTCTAGAGGTAATAATTTCTTAGTAAGGCATTATAAATTATTGCAATTACTTTTTTATTGTTTTTCCATCACATATGATTTCTTTAATAATGTTATTAAAAGTGATTGATTAAATAATAATAAATGTATTTCATTGTAAATTAATTTTTAGCTCAGTGGGGAGACCAACAGACTGCAATGCAGAGGGTCTCGGGTTCGAACCCACGTCGCGCACCTCTGACTTTCGGAAGATATTAGCTTAACCATTACTCAATCTCCAGGAGATACATAACAATAGATTTTTTATTGTGTCTATAAAATGACAGAACTTTTCGAAATTATGTGCGTATTGATTGACAATTATCGCCTGCTCCGTGCCTTGGAGAGCACGTTAAGCCGTCGGTCCCGGCTGCCATGAACATCTATGGCAGTCGTTATCGGGAAGTCAGTGCCCTCTAAAATCCTGACACTAGTCTAGCCTTAGGGTATCGTTAGTCTTCGGGTTGCGGAGGTCAGATGGCAATCGCTCCGTGTAAAAACTGATATCCAGTCAAATCCGGTTAGACTAGAAAGCCGACCCCAAGTGACTTGTGAATAATAAAGGCTAGGGAGAACAATTATATAATAACATGTAGAAACATAGGAGTGATGACTTGTACTATGAGCCATGTGCCACAAGCATGTATATAGGTTGGAAGCCCCATTTGATATAATACATATATAATTATACTCTTATGCCTGTATACTCGAAGGGGGCAGGTAGAGGTATATTACACCTATATTTTGCCAGCTTTTGTTTTATGTCACACGTAATAGAGAGGGTCTCGGATTCAGTTCCCGGATCGGACAAAGTGCGACTGGTTTTTTCTGTCAACAAATTCTCAGTATCAGCATGGAGTCAGGCACTGTGCCTGATTGACGGAAATTGGCTCGCCTCCTTTTTTTTGTTTTTTATACAACTAAGGTGGCGAACAAGCATACGGCCCACCTGAAGGTATGTGGTCACCATAGTCTATGGACGCCTGCAACACCAGAGGCATCACTTGCGGATTGCCGACCCTTTAGGAAAGGAAGAAGAGAAAAAGGAAGTACGAAGGAGAAGGAGTGGGAAGGGGGAAAGAGGGTGATTGGGCCTCCGGCACTCTCCGAACGAAACATAACAGTAGGAATACTGCTATTTCACGTCGATATTCTGTGAGAGGGTAATCCTTTCCCGGTCGAACCGGCCCATTCATGCTGAACTCAACGAGGCTCTACTACTCAAAACATTATTTCTCCTATTAAGTAGTACCAAAACGTACAAGGCGAAATGTAATACAACTCTACCTAACCTGCCGACTAAATAGGCGTGAGACTATGTATGTATGTATGTATATATTATTAATAAGACTAGAATGATGATGCCATCTCAGTGACATAAAAAGTAAAAGACAACAAGTATTAGTTTCGTATTTTTAATATAAGTAACCATAAACACGAACCATATTTTATAATCTTTGTGATAACGTAACTAAGACAATGTGTACACAAAATGTCGGCAACATCTTTAGCTGAGAGGTCGTTAATCACTTGAGATTTAACAAATAACTTCTTTACACAATGTCTTAATTATTAAAATAAGTAGTAGGTACCTAATATGATATTCAATCACCTCTACGGATCTTTTTACGGTTTATTTCGATTTTAATTTTGCCTGATATAATTATAAGACTAAGGACACAAACTTGTCAGCCGTTTGACATAGCTATGTCTGTCGAGTTTGGTATTTCAGCCTATCTAGGAAAACCAGCTTTATTAACATTTTATTCATATTTATGCCAACTTAAACTTAATAAACAATTATTTTTATTATTATATTATAATGACTTTTAAAAACACTATTTTACCAGTCATTGACTTTTCCAAATTTTTTTAGATTTCGCTATTGTCAATTCTATCCCTCGGAAACAGTATTTTGCTGTATGAAAGTTACTCTTTGTCCTTTTCTGTACCCTAGACAACCTGTATGCATGATGATCGGTCGAGGAGTCAAACCGTGGGAGCGTAACAAACAAACATTCACCTTAAATTCGCATTTATAATATTAAGTTAGTAGTAATGTTCACCTTTAAATAACTCGCGGTTTATCTTCTTTTTAACCGTCTTCAAAAAAGGAGGAGGTTTCTCAATTCGACCGTATATATATTTTTTTTATGTGTGTTCGCGGATAATTAAATTTAACTCGACGTAATTATATTATAGACTAAGATCCCAATCTCGTCAGCCATATGACATTGGTACGTCTGTGGAGTTTAGTATTTAGTTTAGTATTCCAGTCTGGAAATTTTTACTAAAATTACTTTATCACCGCTATTTTTATTGTAAACTAGATTGTGTCCACGGCTTCCCTCGCGTTAATCTAGATTGTCTCAATAATTTTTATTTCTCGGGAACAGTATTTATTTTCTAGATGGAATGCACCTTATGTCATATTGTGTACTCCTGTCTGGAATTTCATGATTATCGGTCGAGTAGTTAAGGCGTGTAAGCGAAACAAACAAAAAAAATAAACAAAATCACTTACGCAATTTATAATATTACTTAGGATTGTTGCTCTAGCTTTATTTAAATGCATTTCTTTTCCTTAAATGATAACGGGATTGTTGCTCTAGCTTTATTTAAATGCATTTCTTTTCCTTAAATGATAACGGGATATTTATATATTATGTATCAATAATTGACTTATTATGTGCGTCAACGTAAACAACGAATACCGGCCGACGCGCGACGGAGCGTTTTGTCAGATTACTTAATCTTTTGTACAATATTTGAGACGAAAGTACCTTTATATACTTACTAGTTTTCATCCGCGACTTCGCTCGCGTAAATGTAGGTTAGGTTAGGTTAGCTTTGCAACAGTTCTTTTTTCTGGATGAAAAGTACGCTATGTCCTACTCTGTACCCCTGACAACGTGTATGCAAAATTTCATGTTGATCGGTTGAGTAGTTAAGGCATGAAAGCGTAACAAACAAGCAAACAAACTCATTTTCGCATTTATAATATTAGTAAGGATTACGAACGACTTTAGGTTAAAATTAAACCTAAAATGGACGTAGCTAGATTTAAAATACGTAAAATATTCATAATACTAACTTATCTGAATCCAGTCATTTAGAATCATTAAAAGCAAATTAGCCTAATTAAATATTTACCACTGATTTGCCCACAAGCGTGTTATGCTCATTCTATATATATATAAATCCATTAAATATATGGCTGTGCAATTGTTTTACTAACACTTCGGCTTTTATACAACACTAGATGTACCCGCGGATTCACCCGCATTTATGATTACTGCGACACTCCCGTGGGTCATAGCGTGACGTTATATATCCTATAACCTTCCTCGATAAATAGGCTATCCAACACTAAAATAATTTTTCAATTCGGACCACTAGTTCCTGAGATTAACGCGTTCAACCAAACAAACAAACTCTTCAGCTTTATAATATTAGTATAGATAATTTGTAATAATATGTAGATATACATATGTTTTCACCTACATTTTTATAAACACTTCACTCGGTATAACCATTTAGGTTTTTTTCCGTGTGGGGTTCGAACCAACAACTCTCGGGGTGTGTCGAAGCTCTATTGTGGTCCTTATAATCGAACTTTCAAAACAAAGTTCGGTTTTGCAAGTCACATACGCGCCCACCGCAACAACAATCCAGACTAAATTGAAGGAGTCGCCGTCACCGGACACGGTGAGGAGGACATGATGATGAAAGTGTCGAAGCGACCACACGCCACCTGTGTAGTCTAATTTATTGTTTAAAAAAGACTCGGGGGGACTTTCCTAATATTCAAAAAACGCACACAAAGAACATCTTTCAGATTTGGAATTACAACTTTCAGATTTGGAATTACCATTCCTGGATCACACAAATTTCATCGATTGGATGGAATTCGAACCCAAAACACTCGGCACAGCGACATTGGCGAGGTGACCGATTAAACCACTACAGGTTTTATAAATAGACGTCGGTTTGGTGATACTGAGATCTTAAACTAATATTATTATCCCAACGCTTTAAATACATTTCGTGCCCATGGTGATGATTAAAATGTTTATTTTAAATGTGTAAACATTCGTAATATCGTCTTATGTTCACGTAAATGTTACCCACTGTTATGAGTTGACTCAAATATAATGGAACAATAAAAAACTGTAATTATCAGACGAAATGTATAATCATAATATTGATAATATAATGGCAAAGCAAACCTAGGTAGATATTCTTCAAATGTTTGCATATAACGTAATTTTGTCAAGTGAATTACCATTTCTTTTCTTTCGTTGAATTAGGTTCCTAAAGTACCCAGGTTCTTCTTGTATCTTCGTCAATTGCAGACATTTGACATATATTATATCCCAAATTGACAAAGATATAAGTACATAACTAGCATAATGTTTATATAACATATCTTGCCCTCATTCAGGATTAATTGCGACGTAGGTACATATAAGGTAGGTAAGTTTTCTATTGTATATCGAATTTGTAGACTTAGCCCTTGAGCCACATTAGTGGGTCACGCTGTTTTTTTGTTTTATATGAGAATCTGCTCGCTAGCAATTATGGCTGATTTTATCAATGCATCAAATGTATGATCAAATTGCTTTAGATAATTAATTGAAATTATAACTAATGTAACAATAATTAACAAACGCATAATGCATAAATTACGATTTAAAAATGGAGCAGTCATTTACTAGCTCGATAATTGAATACTAAGTGACATATAGAATGAGTTCACGATAAATGATTTTTAGTTCACGAGGGATGAAGCAGTGTTTTTAAAGATCGGTACACCGTTGGCTTGTTGATTGAAAATACAGACCAGCCTAAAAAAAATATAAATTCGCTTGCTTAAAATTTTAGGATAAAAGAATCACAAAAGATGATGAAGTGAAGTACGAAAGCGACAAAAACTAGCTGTATTATGTTCAAAAACATAAAAGTATGGGTTGCTAAGCATATTAGTTTAATAAATTTTGATGTAACGTTCCCGTGACGGATTGTCCAAATAGTCATCAGCAAAAGTAATTTCATAGTGTGAAATTTCTCAAACTACAAAATGTGATTTATAATGTAATTTCTAGACCTATTACAATCACCGCCTTGATTTAGTAGAGAAAGAAAATAAAATGTGTTTTGTTTCAACATAATAATAAAGCGACAACAAGTTGACATCCTCATAATTTTTCATATCATGTTCATCATACAACTCATCATCATAAAACTCTTTAATGTACGAAACGTAATCTTTAAGATTAAAAATTGTTTGTCATTTACAATTTTTATCTAAAATCTAAGGATTGATGTTGTATAAACAATTTCAGTTTAATATCAGATCAACAAATCATATTTCGCTTCTACATATTCATGCACTTACATCATAATACGTACCGTAATATTATGGGTAGCTAGATGTTTAACTAAATTAGACCAGTGTTAGAACATATTGTCGATTTATATGTAAATGTGATGCATATGTGTGGAGTTAGATAACAATACTATTTACTCTCGTATCTCGGACGTATCTTGTGTATGTGTTGAGTAAACTAATCTCCTACTATGTAGGAACATAATATGTTATAGACAGATATATATTTACGTTATTTTTCGAGGTCTTTGTGTTATTATTATGTGTGTACAATGTATTAATATTTTTAACATGACTTCCGCGTTGGGTTTATGTTTACATCGTTAAAATATAATAACACCTAGATTCAGCAACCTCTTAAGTTACTAGCTACGCGGTATCGCCTGAATTATTGCGCCATCTCTGCTGGCAAAGTTCCCAAATAATCAGTATGTTGTACTAATGAGTCATCTCTGTAATATTAAATAAACAAATATCGATTATAAATATTTTGTAGTAAAATAAAATAAACTATCTAATTGAAGCTGCCGCGGATTCGCTAGCCCAATGTCATGCAAATTTCTTAGACGAGTTTTAATTTTCTTAGTAATTAAATCCGATATTATCATATATTATTCCAATTAATGAGTTTAATTGATGACAAGTCAAATTTAAATGTCTGAGAATCCGATATATTTGTAATCCCAATATCATATTAGTACCTACCTCATATATTTATTAATAGTTTAATTTAATGATTTAATTATAATGAAAATAATAACAAATAATTATTGAAATATGTAAGCTATTAATTAATAATATTAATGATTATTATTTAAAAAGCCAATATAATGATATTTATACTATGATATTGATAAATTAATTTGATAATTTTATTATGATATGGTAATTTAAAATTCGATAAATATTAATGTATAATTAATAATTTATAAATAATTTGTACGCCCAGGGCGAAACATAGTGATACTTTTTTAATATGTTATAACTTGTACCTCAACTACCTATGTTTCAAAATTAAACAATTTGAATTTAATATATTTTATATTATAATATCTAGAAGGCAGCCGTCACCGTCGACTGTCGACCATCCAACCTATAAGTGATTGGTGACAAAGTTGCGTGAGTAAAGGCTGACGATCGTGGTGGCGGTTTATTTGCGGCGGTGAACTAAACGCGGCAGCTTGATCCATCTCCATAAACGCGACATTGTTTATTCTATAATTTGCCACTTTATCACTACGAACCCTGCCAGCAAAAAACCGTCGGGAGCTGTATCACTCATAGTTCGTTCTTCGCGCAGTACGCACGTGCACCTAACAATAATACAATTAATAGTAGAGCAACTTTCAGTGCGGTTCAAATAAATAATAATCGTATTATTATTAGTGCGGTTTCGTAGCAAGCGTAGCAGTTGCCTACGAGTCGTCGCGTGCGTCGTTCAGTGCGTCTACCGTCGCGAATTTTGTGTCGATTTTCATTTCTTAAATTATACAATGGCCACCAAAAACGCACACAGTAAGTCTTTTTTAAATATTTATTGTCAATTTATCAACTTTACAAATAATGTTATTAAAATATTTTGATGTTTATTACAATTCACATTATTCTGATTATTATATCGAATTGCTGGATTCAAGAATTTTGTTTATGTAAATGAGCGAGATTTATTATAGTATTTTATCAAATAATTATAAGCTTTCAAAGATAATAATATCTTAACAATTTATACATATTACAATGATGCCAATTACTTATTACATCTACTGGTTTCTAAATTACTACGTGAGTTTTTGAGACCAATCTAGAATGTCTTAATTCTGGATATTAAGGATAATGGAAATTATTAATGCATATTATACCTAGCAATTAAAATAGTTTTATTTACGAAGACAACAAAACAATGAGTATCTCCATTGCCAAGACATGTTGCCTTTGTGAAAATAAATAAATAAAATAGTCTAAAATTTGGAGTGAGATTCACGTACTTTCGAAAATCAAATTGATGTTTCCACCAAAAAGTATATAATGCGTATTAGTCCAACATTTGCGTTCTTCAAATAATTCTTCAATTCTTCTTCTAAATCTAAAGTATTTTTGCATAAAAAAGAAATTTACAAATCAAAGTTTGAGTACCTTTTTTATTTTATCACCATTAGGTTAAGTAATGCTAGCAGTAGTAAGCTTGACAAAAAATCTTAATAATGATTATTTCTTTATTACCTTCTAATTAAATTTTTATAATTTATAAATTACATAAATATATTCCAGTTTTTTTATTTCGCTATGCAACTACGGGCAAATTATTACTCTCGTTTCTTGTCCAAACATAGTCATCAGTTATGTCATCAGCAATAGCTCAATGGTTGATCCAATGGACTTACGATTGATTGGCGAGCGAGGTGGTTTCGATTCTATTGCACCACTGTCGTAAGCCCACTTCTAATACAAGCCAATTCTAATATAAACACTTAGTTTAGCTGAAGAGATTTATTATATTCTTATTAGAATACAAATAATTTGCAATCCAAATTGCTATTATACTTTGGAAAAAGTAAATGAAATCTTATAGCCAAATCTTTCTATAAGTTCTCGTACTAGTTACTTCAATTATAATGACTATAATTACTGCACCGATGACGTAGTGGTTTAAGTGGTCGCCTTGCCACTGAAGCCGCACCGAGTGTTTTGGGTTCGATCCCTACACGGGACAAAAATTTGTGAGGTCCAAAAATAATTGGGCCGCGTCTGGGTGTTAATTGTTGTGTTGTGTCCATTGTTTGAATGTTTGTAAAGTCCCCGCGACTGCGACACACGATTTATTCCTAGTGCAGGATTTATCTTTTTAAAGGAGAAGAACAATAAGCCGATTCAAGATGCGTTGAAAACCTTGTTAATAAAATAAAATATGGTAGAACGCATTCAGCTATTTAACTACGAGTCCCACTTAACTGTATGCACTCTGTGTTTAATCAACTTTTCACACAGTCCTGGAAAAGTTAATTCATTAGGATAATTGATTGTGTAAACTACAGGATAGTATTACAAATTGTCGGTTAGGCATGTCCATTCCATTTTTATATGATGAATGGTAAATAAACTGCTCCCTATGTAAGCCACGGATGATATAGAGAAATATAAAACTAAAAGAAATTAATGAAATAGTTAAAGACAGTGGACTAATAAAAAACTTTTGTTGCATGATGAGTGCCGTGGCTTAAGTTTCGCTATTGCTACCGTGCTAAGTGGGTTCGATGCAGAAGTGAGACATATTTTGGTTACGGCAAAAATTTTTGTTTTGATCCCGGTCTGGGTATTTTTTGTGTCCGTTGTTTGAATGAGTGTAAACTTTGCTTTAAGGAAGTTTATGGGCGAAGACTTAAATTAAATACAAAATATTTAGGAAAGAGGTATGTGGTTTATATTTCATCATCATCATGTCAGCCAAAAGACGTCCACTGCTGGACATAGGCCTCCCCCAAGGTTTTCCACACAGACCGTTTTATATTTAGGTACAAGAAAAATAAATAAGATAAATATTGTAATAAACTTTCTGTATTAAACCTAAAAATCGTTTTTAAAGTTGATCAGTCTTTTTAAATTAGTTTCGCAAATAATTTGTATAATTTTTGTATGCAAACTTATTGTATATAAGTTGTATTTCCTATTATTATCCACCCTTAACAATGCGATTATAAGTATAATAAAGCTAGGTACATTATTAGTTCCTGTAAACATTTTCCTGTAATGTAAATAGCTAGTCAAAGAACTATTGTTATTTGTAAGTAGAATACATGTGACACAGCTCATTAATAAGTTATCCTGTTCACGAATTAACACAACAATAGAAATAATATTGCGGGTCTAATCTTTACAGGAGTCTAGAATATCGTTATTTGTTAAAGTTACGGTTGCCATGAGCAGCGATAGCTCAGTGGGGAGACCAATAGACTGCAATGCAGAGGGTCTCGGGTTTGAACCCACGTCGCGCACCTCCGAGTTTCGGAAGTTATATGACTTTTCGAAATTATGTGCGTATTGATTGACAATTATTGCCTGCTCCATGCCTCGGAAAGCACGTTAAGCCGTTGGTCCCGGCTGCCATGAACATCTATAGCAGTCGTTATTGGGAGAGTGTTGACACAAAAGATCCCACTGGGTCGAAGTGTCGCCGGTCTGCACTGACTAGCCACCATATAAGATAAGATAAGATAAGATACGGTTGCCATTATTTTCGGCAAAAGTAATACTCAGCCAAGTCAATTTCCACTAGAAAGGCGTAGAAGAAACCTAGAATGAAATAGACATATACATAGTTAAAGCGCCGGCAGCCCAAAGATTAAGGTACTGGATTTTCGATTAAGAGATCGTGGGTTCCACCCTCGCCTATTGTAATACACACGTGAATCCATTCGTTTAACTTAGATCAAGAAGTTTACAAGATTACACGAATCTCGCAAACGGGATGATTCTTAAAAAAATAATACTATCCTTATGTTTTTTTTAGAAAGAATATGACATGTTTTATTTAATTATTCAACTTTAATTTAAACGGTTTTTAGCAAATAATTATATCAATAAAATATACATTAAAATCGAATCAATTGTAAGATATTTATTTAATTGACTATTATGAATATGACTGCACGGATGTAGTGGTTTAAGTAATCGCCTCGTCGGTACACCACAAATGGTTCTTCTGAGTCTGGATGTTCGTTGTGTCCGTAGCTTGGATGTTTGGCAAATCCCCCGCGATACAGGACAAATTCCTAATGCGGGAGATGAATTAAAAAAATAATTTAAGCACAGCTGGTATCTATCAATATTAAATAATATAGGTATAGGCATAATATGCTTTGTGATCGAACAAACGGCGATGTGTTACGTATCTATTGAGCACAAAACATACATATATACGCATACAAGTTGTACCGGATCAACATGTGTAATTAATATTGTGAATGCATTCGATTACCTTAATTAATTACCTGAATTGCATACAGTTATGTGCGGTTTAAATAGTTATTTATCGCTTGCTTTAACGGTGAAAACATCGTGAGGAAACTTGCATGTCTAAGAGTTCTCAATAATGTTCTCAAAGATATGTGAAGTATGCCGACCCGCACTGGGCCAGCGTGCAACGTGGTGGACTATGGCCTAACCCTTCTCACACTGAGAAGAGGCCCGTGCCCAGCAGTGGGACAGTTTAATACAGGGCTGATATTATATTATAATTACTGTATCGCGGGGGACTATAAAACATTTCAATAACGGACACAAATAACATCCAGACTCGGAACAACGATTTGTGGACCATATCAATTTTAGTCCCATGGGGGATTCGAACCCACAACACTTAGCGCAGTGGCAGCAGCGAGGCGACCGATTAAACCACTAAGCCCCCGGTGCAGTCAAAAGAATAATATGATAAAATCGGCAGAACTAGTACAATATATTAATATTCTGCACGATTATTGTCCTGCACGGGGATCGAACACGCAATACTTGATAAATTGGCATTATTCGATTGGTGATCTTTTACGCCACTGAGGCGTACCTACAATCGAATGGTTATTTAGTTCATGCAAAACGTTCACTTTTCTCAGATTTAGGTACCTACATACAATAACAGGAAATCAACAACAATATATAATATTACAATGCCACTAATTTAAAATAATTCTCGGAGAACATTGATTTCACTTTTTATTGAGCTTGATTTAAAGTGACTAGTAACATTCAATTGTCATACAAAAAATTTTGTAGTGTGGTCACCGACAAAAATATACCTAAACGTATAGTATTATATTATCTGTGCCTAAACAAAAATTAGTATCCTTAAATTTGTTACAATCCTTTTCAACGAATTATAAATTGTAAATGTATGTGTTAATAGCTGTGCCCGCGGTCTCACCCGTGTCAGTGATATTGGTGGTTACTGGGCCGCTCCCGTGAGCTGTAGCGTGATGTTATATAGCCTATGTCCTTCCCAGGGTCTCAGGCTATCTCCATTCCAAATTTCATCTAAATCGGTTCAGCGGTTTGAGCGTGAAAAGGTAACAGACAGACAAACAGACAGACAGAGTTACTTTCGCATTTATAATATTAGTAAGGATTTACGTAAATGTTAATAAAAATATTGTTTACATTGCTTAAATATTTCAATTATGAGAAGTATTTATTTAAATGGGTTCTATATTTTTTATTTTCGTAATAAAATATACTTAAAATAGAGTTTTGATTTTGTATAATAAACGTCAAATGTGAACTGAAAGGCAATAAAAGTTTGCTTTTAACTTTTATTTTAATGAAAATATTGTGAAGTTTCATAAATATGACTTCGTATCACTTCATATCGTTGCTATTTAGCAATGTTAGTACATATTCATACATCGTATGTTAATCATATTTTTCCTACTGCCCTGACTAAATTTAGGAATATTACAAATATACAATAGGTCCATGGATGAGATTTGAACCAGCAGACTTTCTACAGGAAGCCCGTTGCATTATCCAAGCCATCCTTATAATAAAATAATGAAATTGGTTCCTAGTTTATATTTAACTACAGCGATATGCGATGAAACAAGTTTATTTCAAATTTGTCGTTCGCCTTGAAGTTATCTTTGTGCTAAATTGTTTAATTATTGCGATTACCCAGAAAAAATAAGGTGAATATGTACTATCATACCAATAAACAATACAATACATTTTACTTAAGGTGATAAAAAGAAATTGAGCTCGACATATTATTTTTAACTAGCTGTTACCTGCGACTCCGTCCGCGTAGATTTTAACTAAAAAGTGTTTGTCGCCGCGGAACCCAACTATATTTCTCTGCCCAAGTTACTTAAATGGCGTAGTTTTTATAGTGTAAAGCTAGATAATAGCATGGCTTACTAAAAAACAACATTTAAATATCGTTAGATTACACGCTGTCACAGAATGCGTAAGAAAAATAAAGATTCACAGCTCCTCCCCCTTAGGTGATTGCGTGATAATATGTAGCCTATATGTTGACCCGACCTGTTAGTAATATTCGTGCAAAATTTGAAGTAAATCCATACAGTACTTTTTGAGTTTAGCCCGGACATATATGCAGACAAACAGAAAAACAGAAAAACAGACAAACAGACAAAAGTTCTAAGACCTATATTTTTGGCTTCGATATCGATTGTAGATCACGCCCCAAGTATTCTTTAAAAAAAATATTCAATGTACAGTTTTGACTTTCCTACGATTTTATTATATGTATAGATGAGTTGACTTTAGTACTAATTACATATACTACCAAGGTGGCAAATGGCCTAAGGATAAGCGATTTCGGTAGCATATCAGCGCATATGATCTAACATCATCGGAGCAATCTACAAAGCATACCAATTAAATTGCACGTCGCGCAGGTTCACGCAGCGTTTCTATCAAGCGTGATGCCGTGCCCTAAGGGACTCTTGCGGTTCTAATCCTTGAGAAATAAATTAAAGATGGGCAGAAAGGTCATGAATAGAACAAGCAGGTATGTGGGAATTCGTAACTGTTACGTACGTAGGAAATTAAATAATTACCATTCTTTCATTGATTTACTGTAAGAAGGCCTGGTATCAAAATTCTTTTCCTCTTGATATAGTCCAAACTTCAATGAAGTTATCAATACATGGAATTAATGTACATAAAAGTCTATATCTATACTACTGTTATAATAGTATAATATAAATTAATATTTATTTATCTATACTTAATAAATAAATCCAAATGTTTTGTATTTGTGAAGTCTGTAATTTTTTTATAATTAAGAAACACGAAACAACAAGCCGATTAAAAAAGAAAATCCATTAAAGTCTGTTTCAAATACGAAGTGCCTTTTGACACTTCATAGCACGTAAGTCTGCACGTGTCGTATAAATTGCTAAAATAAACAACGATTACTTATGGTATTAAAGACTATTTCAAAATAATTAGAATCTATACAAAACCTGATATTATTGTTTTACAAACATAATCAAGTAATAATTTCTATTAATATTAGTCTTAATTAATTTAAACATAAAAAAATAACATTTTACTACAATACCATGGTTACGCACTAGGGTATTCTTTTTACTTTCAGTCATAGTGACGCGACAGTGTGAATCGGATAAAAGTGGACTAATTCGAGGTAAAAACAATTGTCCGAGAAATACTTTTGTAAATTTGTATTTGGTATTAATTATTATTAGGTTGCAACGTACCGTAAACCACATTCTGCAGACCCTTAATATATTTTCTTTATCAAAAAATGGATTTGAAGATGCGATATTAAACGTATGGTTTAAATATCCCTTAGTTTTTAAAGAGTAGCCGTCTTGCCAAACAAAATCTGTTATACCATATTTATTTCACCCTTATACTGTATGGAATAAGTATATCATACTATTAATTTAATCAAGAATAAGGTCAGATTTCATTTTACAAGTAAACACGTTATATTTTATGTTACTTTGATGTAACTATTTTTTTGATATGTATATCAAACTTGATTTGACTCCTATTTTGTTTTACTGTTTCTATCATTTATGTTTCGACTCTAAACCCTCGATAACAGTTTGTTTGGAAAGGTAATCGGTAATCGTTTTCGTGATGTGTCGATTGAAACGGTCACTTCACTATTGCTGTTCAATGATCATCTGTCAAATGGGACTTCATATTTGAAACGGACTTATAGAAAGCTACTTTATCCGACAGTAACATAGGCTTTATGACATTACGCTACGAGCCGCGAGAGCAGAGCAGTAATAATAACCGTAAAAGAAACTGTAGAAGTTAGCTAGTCATCTATAAAACAATTACGTTGTATTATTGAAGCATAGATTTCACAGCTTATTATAAGGACACGCACGTCCCACATACTCTCTTAGTACTCATGATATTTTAAATAGTGCATTTATACGTAGTCAGCAATCAGAACGGATAGCAACGAGGGGCAATGAACAGCTGTGAAGCGGCGCCAAAAAACGTTTGCCTGTCCTACATACCAGAGAATACGTGCTGAATAACACAACCAATTAATTTTATTTAATGACGTTAAATGTAACTTCCTAAATGTAACCTTGATAACCATTACTGTAATTCTGTGACATGAATGATAAGCAGAAGGTAATAAAAAAATTGTTATGTGTATATTCACGCCTGTATTCCAGGCAGAGACTCCACTTATTTTTTTTACTACAGTCACGTTCGTTGACTCGGTGTACTTTTTATCTAGGTAGTTCTGTTCAATAATGATTTTATTAGAATAAACTTAAGACAATTTTCTTATAATATACTTACTGTCGGATGTGGTTTTAACTACGTTTATGAAGACTGCTTCGTTCTTTTGGTTCGTAGTGTGATGTTATATAATTTATGTTAGTTCGGGATAAAGAAGCTATCTAATGGCTAAAGAATAATTAAAATCAGTTTAGTAGGTGCAAAGTTTTATTCAGTTTCAAATTGCAAGGATGGTATAGTGGTTTCAGTTGTCGCCACGCCTCCCCACTGCCACTGCGTCGAGTGTTGTGTGTTCGAATCCGACAGGGACAAAAATATGTGGACTGCACAAATTTTTGTCACGTGTGGGATTTGAATTTCGACTCAGGGTGTTCTTTATGTCCGTTGTTTGAATGTTTGTAAAGCCTCCCGCGAAACAGGACTAAATCATAGGGCGGGCAAATCTTTTGAAAGAAGTGTATCGAGTTATTCCACCTTATCTCGCCCTCCCTTTTACTATCCAGAACAACGCAACACAGTAGAGTCGACTAGAGCGCGTACCAACAAGTTTGGGTCCTCATACCTCCGCCGAACGACCAAGGCATGGAATTCTCTGCCAAGGCACGTGTTTCCTTTTTCCTTCAATCCTGGGTCCTTTAAGCGGGGCGTGAAAAAGCACCTTCTCAGGCCGTCAAAGTAGAGACCTCAACTTCGCCTCCGCTGCTATGAGGCCGTTGTGGAGGCCACTGCTCTTAGACCACACGACTGCTTACCATCAGGTGGAGTGTGGTCATTTTGACGAGCAAAATAAAAAATAAAAAAACAAACTTCTCCTCTTTATAATATTAGTAACAAATAAAAAAAAAATAAGCCTTTATTACTGTTAGATTTTAACTTATTTGACGAAACGTTACTTAAAATATAACAATAGAGGTAAGAAACTATAAATTAACTTCAACTAATACATAATTATTCTCGGCTTTCGGCTTATCTCCCCTCTTAACAGCTTGTCTTTAGACAAAGGCCTATAATATTAGTATAGAAGTGAAAATAACTACTAGTAATAGCGATACCCAAATAGGACTTCTCTCTATTAGCCAGACAAATTGCCAAGGGTGTGACATACATAGACAATTAAAAAGACCGCCGCTTTTTAATTGTCTATGTATGTCACACCCTTTTTCACTACTGCGATTACTACAGAGCCAATTACTTAACGTCGATGAGTTTGTAAATATAGGTGATGTAAGTCCATCGCAATAGCTGTATGAGTGAATCTGTCTATTAAACGACTCACACATAATAAACAGCTTCAACCACTCATTATGCGTCCGCAATTAGACGTACTTTATAATTAGGTGCTTGTTTTCATTTTACTAAGTAGTAATTAATTAAATACCGTATATGGTAGCTAATGGCCTTGGTCCTTACCACCAACCATAAAGCTTTGTCCTTGCATGCGTAAGTACGAGACAACGCTATACAAAATACAAATATACAGTGCTTCACCCAGGTGGAGAACCTAGGTGAAGCAGGGGTCCGGACTCTAATTATAGCCTATAACCTTCCTCGATAAATGGGCTATCCAAAACTGAAAGAATTTTTCAATTCGAACCAGTAGTTCCTGAGATTAGCGCGTTCAAACAAAAAAACAAACAAACTCTTCAGCTTTATAATATTAGTATAGATAACAGTTTGTTCGGTCTTTTGTAATCAGTCTTTGGTTCGTTTACCGAATTATGTAAAGATTAAATGGATTTTTCTGTATTGATAATCAGCCGAGTCATGAAATTACAGCCAATAGAAGGTATTAGGCTCGTCCTCTTAGAATCTAAGAATAGCGAGTGGCATAGAATCTAATTTAATATATATCTGCCATATTTCGGCCATAAACAGGCGTAATGCTATAATATATTATTATTATATTGCGCTAGAACGATTGGTTTATTAACGAAAACAAAAGTAAAAACAACATGACTATGCACTTTAATATTATCTGAGCGAGGACGCGGCCTAGATTGTATACAATTTTAGATTTTCGTGAAAATTATCTTTGTATATATAAACATATAATGCTTAGATTTTTTAAATACACCTTGTTGACTAAATAAAACATGGCTGCCTCGATACTCAAGACAATATTAAGCACTCATGCAAAATTTCAAATAGATTTTAATAATTAATTACACATGCAAAAAGTATGGTTTTATTCTGATTTCAAGAAGAATATTCATGTGAAGGAGTCTCTAATTAAATATAGTTTTTACTAAAGAATTACTAATACTTCGTAAAAAAGTTATACTCATTCACGTAGCAGTACGACTAGCAGTACTGCAGTGCCGACGTCATTCTGTTAGCACCGCTTGTGCACGAAAAATAATTACTTATACATCGCTAACGTACAGTGGTGTCTTTGTAATTTGTTGGTGAGTTCAGTGCTTCCGTAAAAGTACGTGCTTCTGTAAGAAAGTCTCAAGGATGCTATCCTAAGTAAGCTAAGACTAGCTCCTTCCTCTTCATTGTATCAGGTACTGTCATCAGAAACGGTACATTCATAAACTTCTAAAAACTTTGCTTGTCTTACGTTATTGTTTGTGTTAATATTCTATCCAAAACATATAATACTATATCATGTACAATCTAAGACTAATATGCCTTCAGTGAGCTCAATTGAATGATAAAGCGGGCGTGAAATGGATTTCAATTTATTTACTGTAATAAGACACATATGGGGTTTGTCTTATATGCTTCCTTATATTGCCTTATATGTCAATCAGTGGCATGTCTGGCTATATTCTTAGTTACACTGACTGTCATATCTATAAATACGCACTGTTCCACCTGACATTGAATATTCAAGTGTAAATAATTGGACATGTTGGCTAAAAGTCCTTTATCTAAACACTGTAATGGTTCCACACAATGGGTATATAGAATCTCTGTGTTACGGCTGCTCGGCGTTTAAAATGGACGTTGATTGATGGACTGTGTCTAATGGAGTCTTGTGTAATGTTGAAGATCATGTGACTGGTGTTTAGGTTCCACCAAATTTTAGGTTTGATTGTTGGGGTTTGCGGATTAGTATAGCGATAGCTTCCTTGTTACATTATTAGAATAGTTTTGAACTCAACATTTTACTAATGCATAATATAGAGCCTATGTCTCCCCGAAGGGTTAGGGATAGAAGGGTTTGCCACTTAAGTTATGGCAAACCCAATGACAGTGGCTCGCGTTCAAACCTGAGCTCTCACGATCGCATGCGAAGCGAATATATCTATGCGTAGGCCAACGAGGTAGTCTTTTTTAATAATGATCGGCAACAAATATTTTAAATTATGCTAATGATAAATAAAGAATAAAGTGAGAGAAAGAAGATAGACGCTTTAGAAATGTGGTGTTGGAGACGAATGCTTTGCATAGCCTGGACACAGTTCCGAACCAACGTCCCAATCCTCGAAGAACTAGATATAAAACAACGTCTTTCTTCCATCGTTCAAGGTCGTATTCTCACTTTCTTTGGACACATTACACGTCGAGAGGATACGTCTGTGGAGCGACTCGTGGTTCAGGGCAAAATTGAGGGCACAAAGGCGCGCGGTAGACCACCAATGCGCTGGACCGACCAAGTCAAAACTGCACTAAATGGTCCACTCCACGAATGCACGAGACAAGCAACAGTACGAGAGGAATGGCGGCGAATTGTGAAGCTTGCCATCACCCCTGTCATGACGACCACGACCACTCTGCCAAGAGTGTGACGACAGAGAAGAAGAAAAATGATAAATCTGAATTTAAATCAATTATTATTTTTCCTGTTCACATTTCGTTAGATTCGGATATCGATTAGTTTTTGTATAATTACCAGTAAATACTAAACTCTGGTAACAGAAGTACTTCGATAGCATACAGTATTTTAAATAAAATAAACACAGCTTATAGTAGTGGTATAACTTGGGCACTACAGTGGGTTCCATCTCATACCGGTCTACCGGGCAACGAAGAGGTTGACAGCTTAGCAAAGAAAGCTATACTAGAGGAAAGTTCCGAAGTTTTAACGAAATATAAATCTAAATGTTTAGAAATATTTAAGGAATATTTTAATGAGCGGTCAAAACTAAAGGGCATATGGTATAAATGCATTTAATGTGAACCTCTTCATATCCCGTGGTTTGCTGCGTCTAAATTAAATCGAAAACAAATCGTGATCGCGTGTAGATTGCATTCTGGACACATTCCTGGTAGAAGCTTTGCGTACTTAATAAAAAAAGTAGACTCGCCTAATTGTGACGTATGCAATAAAAAGGATAATGTGTACCATCTACTAATGGAATGTGTCAGGTATGATGATAAAAGAGCCCATTTTATAAATAAATTTAAATTAAATTTATACGATGTTGGTATGTTTCATAGTATTCTAGCTGAACCAAACTCTGATACAGCTAGAATATTATATTAGGTATACATTTCATTACAGTGATTGTGATTAGTAGCTATTAAGATTACTCTATGTTATTGTTGTAGTAGTTGTTTCTATTTTAGAATAAGGTTCATCGTACCTGATATTGTCATTATTTTGCACAAAAATCCCTTATAATAAATAAAGATAAAAAAAAAGTTCTAATTATTTTGACTTTTTGCATTAAAAGTTTTGGAAAATGTCAAATAACCTTCATGAGTAGTTAATAAGTTGTGCAAAAAAGGCAGAAAGAGTTCTTAATATGTTTAAATCGTAAACTAGTTCTCAAGTGTTGTCCAAAGATAAACACGGCCTGGATTTCATGCGTATTTAGGTAGGCACACCGCATAATTCTCTTGTTTGCTTCACTCTATAAACATTGACTTACAGAAGATAAGTATATAAAATAGACAGTAAAACAAGAATATATGGTGTATAGTTTAGTATTCTGGAATATTGTGATTAATGGCTTGTCTGATGTGGGTAAGATGCGCAAGTTAAGGCACTAGCGCGGGATGTACACATCATGTAAATGACCGATAATCTATGTAAGTAACCCGTATAATTAACGCACGCAAGTAGCTGTGCTAGTAGCTTGGACATATAGCCCGCGCTAGCTACTTGCGTTGATGCACCAATTTTTGAAGTGAAAATTTCTTTAGGCGCGTTGAGCACTTCTTGGGTGAACAAAAATCATGGAATTCGCGTCATCGTCACCAAACGCTTTCCATTTTTGAATATTTTTTTTTATAAAGATGTGTTTATGATCAAGGATTAAACTTTTCACTTCTATCGGCAGTCCCCAAAGAGTGCCCCAATTTTTTTTTGGTTTATATAAGCCAGCCAATAACAATATACATTATTGCTTAGACTAGTTTTGTGACGTGACACGTAGTAGGTATTCGTTGTTTAATATTTCAATAATCACATTGCAACTCAATTCGCAACGTAACATGACGTATCACGTGTAATACCATTTATTGTATGCGTTGTCCCTCGTCACTAACCTAGGACAGTACGTTATAAAAATAATGTTACTATACTCGGTCATAAAATACAGTTTTATAGGCGGAAAATGACAAAGCATTTGACTTTTTATCAACGAGCCGCCTATTAATTGTTAGGTGTTCTACAGACATAGGTATGCACTTGCGCTTTTATGGATTTATGTTAATGTTTTTCACAACTTATTATCCTAGGGTGTATTTGTAGCTATCCCAGACTGTCTTTTGATATAGCAAATGGAAGGATATACTTGAAAGGGAATACATAATTATGCAGAAAGTTTATCTTTCTACTCAATTTTGTCTTACCTTACCTGAAGAACTGCGTATTAAAGTAGAAATGGTACGAGCGTTCACTTATTGACGTGTGTGACGTGACATGACTTCGATTGCACTTTGTCAATATCTGTAACCGTCCTTACAGTTCTATGTGATCTTGAAGTATATTTGGATTCCAATTGATAGAATGTCTTTCGTTAATGAAAACTAGTTGTCGCTACCATCTTGATGTGAATTTGATATAAATAACGGTCATATGTTCAATATGCTACAACTAGTATTGAGCTCAAACTACTAAGAAATAGACTGATAAATAAAAAAATTGCGGTAAGTAAGTGATATTGTAACGAGGCTATGTTTATTGTGAGACATTTTTCTAAGTCTGATTAGGATCGACTATTTACTATAGTCTGAACCAAAACAATGTAGCAAGCAATTATTTATTTGTAAATTGTGTGTTGTCTTGTGTTTCCTTGTTTTGGTATCACTCAAAAGCCACTGAAAGGATTTTGATGCAATATTTTTAGTTTAGCATCTTGGTTATCACCTCAAAATCTAAGCCATGTACCGCCTAATACCGTTTACAAAAACTGAAATTACAATGCATACTGAGCGTGATCTATCTAAAAGTTGTTCAAGTCGTGGTTTTTCAACATGGCTACTAATAACATAATTGTCATTATTTAATGTATTTATTTACTTAAGTGCGGTATATAAAAAGATTATTTAATTGGTCACCTTAGATTAAGATTGTGGGATTTGTAACCAAAATAAATCTATCGATTCATCGATAATAATCATATACTTAGCTGATAATTACGATCGACTGACTGGGATTTTTATGGGTTTATATCGACGTTCATTTTTTATCACCGATTATAGAATCAATGTCATTGACACGTCCTTTCGATTAGTTCATCAATGTTGCCACTAGAGGCACTAATAAAAACGTATGGAACAACACGCGGTATATTTTTTAAATGCTTTTCTTTTTACTCATTCCTAGTATTGCATATATGTTTTATTTAAGTGAACATGGTTGGGTCTGTTGTGGTCGAACTTATATAGCATTCATGCCGAACGCCGAACCGCTACTTAAAATAGCATGTTAGATTTATTTAATATAATCCGACACTGACCAACTATAGATTCAACATCGAGCCAATTAGCCCTATTTATTTTGAGTTACATATATTATATAACTGTTGGCCTATTAACTCAATGGCTATTAGTTCATTGTACTCACAACTCCAATGATCATAATAACGTCTGGTTTATTACAAAAGTTGGCGCCAAAATCATATCATATTTACCGTGAAAGTTTTCGAAATAACGCCGCACAAACTACGCGTAGGACGTAGATAAAATAGATAGCTATTATCGTCCAACATGTACTAAAATAATTATCAACAAACACATAGTAAAATAACTTTTATACAAGACTGAATGATTGACGTGATTTCACTCGTGTTTTTAAATGTCCTTCTTAAAGGTTGAAAGTATTTTCATTGCAAAGTTCATCCAAATCCGTGAAGTATTGCCGTGAAAATAAATAATGAGTTACTTGCCACTTACAATATTAGTGTGGATGTTTTTTACAAACAATTGTTGGTAACATCGGCGTGCAAAAACCGTGGAATGTTTTCCAAGTTAATAATAAAGTATGTTTAATAATCCCAAAGTGTGGTTTAAGCATTAATGGCTACAAAAATAATATAATCGTTGATATAATTATGTATTTTACACGGAATTGTTCTCTGTAATTTCGTCTAATTAATGATCGTTGGAAATCCCAGTGCATGCGCACTGACCGCTCTGTCACGATACGATCTTTGATGTTTTTACATTTTATTCGATAAAATAAATACTCTTATGAAAAAAAACAAATAACCGCAAAGAAGTCAACGAAAGCAAGATGTTTCGAATATAGTTACTCGATATCTAGAAAATTCTATCATAATTAAGAATATTTACAATTACATATTATCAACTTAATTGATCTAACTACAATTATTTATATAGATTAATTAATTACAATTTTATCAAGCTATTTGACAGATAAACATTCTAGATCATCTGTCTTAAAAATGACTTATTAGATAGACTTCTATTTTTTGCTTGGAGAAATGCTTCTGATGCAAGGGGAGGCGAGAGAGCTATGTCGTGGGCTCGCCCGAGCATTCGGCCCATCGACTACAGCCACCACGGTGTGCCACCTCGCTGCTTTGTATGCTGGGTGGGTTAACGGAGCTTAAATTACATCAGCGACCCACCCAGCAATGTCCAATGCAGACAATAAGAAGTCTGCGGGTGACGACTAGGTTGACCTAAGTTTACCCTGCGTCCGTAACATACATGTAAACTAACGCTACAAATTAAAACTTTTAAATATGTCATTCGGGTATTTAACTCTTATAAGACTTATCCAGAACATTGAATAGTCAATATAGGAATAAAACGGGTTCTGACCAATCTTTATATGTCTGTATTTATATGATGAATATTAACTCATGTCAAATGACGATGTGGAGTCATTTATTTGCTTACAATCAATATAGATTGCTATCATCCATTACTAAATAGCATGTTCATACAATGTCAAATATATTTTAGAACATTATTATCTAAATCGTATTATCAAAGGACATACACTTAATGGCATTGAGTCAAAAATACTTAAAGAAATAATCTTATAGCTTATCTATACTAATATAACCATTATCTATATATATAAAACTCTTCCGTTACTGAGTGACTGACAGACAACGCACAGCCAAAACTATTGGGCCTAAGAAGCTGAAATTGACATGTATGTTCCTTGGGTACTGTAGGGGTGCACTAAGAAGGGATTTCCCGAAATTCCCACGGGATTGGGAAGAAATGGATAAATAAAAAAACATGCGCGGGCGTAGCTGCGGGCATCCTCTAGTAATATTATAAAGAAGTAAATTATATTTGGTTGTATGTAGGAATAATCTTCGGATCTACTGAACCGATTTTAATAAGTCTTTCACTATTGAATAGCTACAGTATCCTTGAGTAATAAAGGCTTTAATGACATATAACGCGAGCGAAGCCGCGGGCGTTTGTTAGTAAATTATAAAGTGTTTATTTTGCTACACCACCATTAATAAATTAGTTAATGGCATCGTGGCAATACAGGCACAAATACATTTAATGTAATTTGAAGTGGCAATAAATGTATTTCATATCTGGCGGTCATAGATAAAATAACTGTAATATCGACTCAGTTTAAATTGAAATAAGTCATATCCAATTAATTGATGATTGAAAACAGTTCGTAAATTACAATTACGTATCTACTTCAATTGTATGTTGTGTGTACGATTCTATAGCGTAGCTATTTTAATTCGACGGTGGTATATAATGTGGTGATATCTACCCATATTGAAGATATGTAATGTTTTGAAGATAACACGAAGTTTTGCCCTTAAGAGCATTTCCACCTTGTGGTCTGTTACGAATAGTAACTGTCGGCTCGAAGGACCACAATGTCCTACGGTTGCCTTGATGCTGCCGAACGACACACTTGATACATACATACATAGATGCACACCTGTTTCCCAGAGGGGTAGGCAGAGACTACGGATTTCCATTTGCTACGATCCTGACATACTTCTCTGGCTTCATTCACTTTTATCACATTCCTCATACACGCCCGTCGGTTCAAGGAGCTCTTAACCTGGCCTTTGTCCAGAACGACAGATACACTTGATAAATGAAAAATCCTTGATGATTTGGAATCAATTTATTTTTTGATACACGAGTGTATCTTGCTAATGACTTATTGTAAAGTAAATAATTCAAACAAATAAATGTATAAGTATTGTAATCTGCTGACGCGGTAACGTGCGCGGTATGTCACTGCGCGGTAACTTGTGAGATTAATAAACCGAACAGTAACGTTGCAAATAAGTATTTCGAGGTTTTCCAAATCGTATTTATTTATTTGGGATTATACTAAGATATAGATGCAATGTAATTATAATCGCAGTTCTTTTACTATGTAGGTACATTACGCATCGAATTTTTTAAACCTAATATTATACTTAAACATCTATGTATCCCAATATCTACGGATCAAATAATTAATTTACTCAAACCCAAGAAGAAGCAAAATTCAGCAAGACTTTGTGATACTTTAATGTAATTCTGCGTAAATAGGAACAACAAATATTAAATTGTTCGAGATCGGGTACTTTGAAATAACTACATTTCAAAACAATGAGATGCGCATCTTCTTAGTCACCCTGTAACCATGGTTGCTGAAAAGCAACCGAAACGGCGCCGACGCGGCGCGGCGGGCGGGCAAAGAATAAATATAAATTGAAATAGCTTTAAAAGTTTAAACAGCATAACAGCACTGCCTATGATAATACCGCGATAAAATACATAAAAAGTAGTTATATATTCAAGGTATTTTTTTTTTATTCTAACGCTATTAAGACCCGTTGTCTAAAATTATATTAAGCATGTACACAAATCGCGAATGTCTTAAACGTTTAAATACATTCAATAATCTTAAGTAACAATATAATCAATTAAGCTAATAGAAAAGAAAGTCTGAGATTATTGCCAGACAGACGTTATTATAGACAGACACAAACAAGACTTGTCTAAGTCTAGAATATTATGCTCTTGACAGGTCTACTTTCTACTCCGACCACAAAATTCGATAATACGAATTTAATAATGTAGGTAATGAACACTTGATTTCCGACATTACATCCTAAGTTCAAAGAAAGTTGTAAAATATTTATTGGTACGAATGTAGCACGTACTATTTATCGCTATATTTATGTAGTATATACCTATAGATATATGTATACTGTTTTACGCCAACAAGGGTAATTACACTGAATTTGCGACAATTAATATTCTTGTAAAAAAAATGCCAGATCAAGTAGCCGCAGTAGTGAAACTTAATAAACCAATATTTGGTTTTTGTTCCACAAAATGCTCTGTTGTCTTGTAGTGGAACTTTTTGGTATCGTTTATAGCCGTCAATGCAAGTGTCCATAATGTTCTTTCTTAAAATAGAAGGTACAAGTATAAGGCTATATTCCACTCAACTCTATTGTGTTAGACTTTATATTTTTCTTATATATCTTCAGCAGCCTGGGAGAGGAAGAAAGAGAAACAAAGAGGATAATATAATCCTTATCGATGACGCATAATTTATACATGTAGCTTTTACATAATCAATAAGTGTCAAATCATTATACATTTTTAATAAGTTGTGGTTTAGTGCTCGGATTTGACGTCACACTATATATTTTATTTAGACTCAAAGATCAGTGTAATTTTTGGCCATAACTAAAAGACTGGAAATACGATTCTATCATTATGGCTAGCTCAATGGACTATATGATTACAGATCTAGAATGCGGAGTGGTCGCTCCTGCTACCAACGGAGAGACTACCACGGAGGTGCCGGCCTCGCCGCCCAAGGCCTCCCGCTTTGGTAAGCGCCACGCATGGCATGGGGGGCTTACACTACAAAGCACCGTCCAATGTGACGTTGAAATACTCACATAGCACTACTTATCCAAATCGGAATATAATATTTTATTCGATTATTTCTTCTATTTATTTATTGGCACGCAAAATCCCACAGCAAGACGGCATGGGCAAAAATCACTATATTTTTTTATCATTGAAACACCAATTCACATTCACAATATTTATTTTTGAACAAACAAGGCTTTTCATGGCATGTCTGTCGCTTGCACGTCACTATTTATATTTAAAAAGTGTATTTTATTTTTTTTGTTGGCATAGATAATATGTCACACGGGTTGTTTTTAGTATTGATTATATTATTAGATTAGTATTGGTGTTTATATCGAATATTTCTAGATGATGCAGGCTTAAGGCTTTTAAACGTCACATGTGAACTAAAATGTAATTTAAGTTCACATTTGATTTATTTTTTGTTAGAAAAAATACTCTTTATGATATTTATAACACTGGGATTACATCGGACTCTATATTAATGAGTTTTTCACGAGAATTAGTTCGCTGATGAATGTGCGAAATCGTTATAGTATTAAGTATTATTACTTATCTTGTATCATCATCATCATCATCATGATCATCATCATCATTTCAGCCTATTGCAGTCCACTGCTGGACATAAGCCTCCCCCAGGGTACGCCACAAGGCCCGAGATCCCGTTTTCGCCATCCAGTCACCTCCAGCCACCTTTTTCAGGTCATCGGTCCGTCTGGCCGGAGGGCGTCCTACACTACGTCCTTATCTTGTATAATATTGTCAAATTAGTGGCTCTAATCAGATTATATTCTGTCAGTGTGAATTCGCCTTACGATATACGTAAAAGATAGAGCATACGTAAGGATTTCTGTTATTACTTATTACTAAAGTCTAACTGCGATCGTAAATTCTAGTGACCAATCTGTCGTTTGTGTAAATACACTATTACAAAGGTATATTCCACAATCTTGGGCAATTTCCCAGATTGTTGGCTATTGGAACTTTAATTAGGAAGCCCTTGCCCTAATACAAAAATATGGTATATAAAATTTGGATTCAAACTAGGCAAAGGTCATTATTTCATTGAGCCTATTATAACTTTAAATATCTTAGATCCGAAATACGACTAGACGCAGCAATCTATCTGAGAATGATAACATTAGTGTAATATAGCTTACAGAAATGTTGTATAAAAAGATTAATGGGAGTTTTCATTGAGTCAGAGTATTTCATTTTCTTACTGCATTAATAATGTAATTAATTTATATAACGATCTCTCATATCCTAATCTATATTCATATAATATGCGTTGTTCAACATCGAACGTTTGAATTAAGGGCCAAGCAATTAATTTCTTATAATTAGAAATAATGCTATCACGCAAATCCTGTAACTTTATAATTCTGTGTAATTGCTGAACCAAATATATAATAATATGATTCTGTTTGTTATCGGCACAAGTGGATGCGAAACCTATTGATTTTCTTTAAATAAGCTGATTAATTAAAGTAAAGCTGATATTCTCAAAAGGATGGGTAACCGCCGACTGCATTTGAAAAAATTGCCAGGGGCGAGTCATCTAGTACACAAAACGTACCTGTATTTTAATATGAAACAGGCGTGTTTTGATTACTTGTTATCAAACCTACTTTAATATAACAAGGGATAATGTAACTCTGTTCACTATCATATAGACAAGAGTACATATTGTTTGTACATACGTATAGACCTCTAAAACCCACGTTGAAAACAAGTTCTATAAAAATTTTACATAAATGCATCAAGTTGAAAAGAGTTCGTGCGTGTTTACAAATATTTGAATAACAAAGAACTGCCAGGTCCTCTGTCCTTATGTGGGAGCTCGCAGGCTTCGTTTTTAGGATTCAATTTAAACAAAACTGTCGTTATTATTATTAGTGTGCATTATTTTTATTATATTTAGAAACAATCACCGTACTAGGTTTTCTGCTCCGGGTCGCGGAGGCTATACAAACAAAAAATTAATGGATCACATAAATAATGTGGGATTCAAACCCACAGCACCCACTCAGCGTAGCGAGTCGACTGTTTGTCCGTTGTGCCATTTTTGTATACAAAACATGTTATAGTTTTCTATAGATGTCTTCGGAAGTATATTATTAAGTTTCACTCTGAACAATGTAAGAATAGAGCAAGGTAGTACAACAGTAGTTAAATGCTACTACATAACGGAACGTTACATGACAGTTCGTGAGAAATAGACCATCATGTCTCCGTTAAACGTAGGGCTCGACCTAGGAGTCACATATTCTAAAGAATATGTAGCATTATACTTGCATAGCGGTAAATAGGTCTGTAGGAGGATTAAAGGATAGTTGATTAGCTTCTTTTTAGTTAGGCTTTCTGTATTTGTAATGTGGTACTATAAATATACCAATGAAAGTAGAGTTGTGACGTTAAAGACAGGGAAAAATAATTACTAGTGAAAAGTTATTTTGAAACGTAAATAATGTACTTAATGACTTTAATTCATTGATTTTTTTCGCTTAAATTGATGATTAAAGATCTAACAAATTACAATGCTTTAATGACATAGGTAACTTCTTTTTCAATCATCAGAATTAGTTAATTAGTAAACATTTTCCCATTTCAAATACATGATTTAAAAAGCAAAGAATAAGTTAATTAGTACACCTATGAGAATTGTTAAAAATGAATATTAATTCTATCGTCGTACTGATTAACGTCAATGAGTATATATAGATCTATTGTCATGCCAAAGGTACATAATGATTTATACAAAAGGCATGTAAGGATCGCATGCCACCGCCCATTTAAAACAATGATATCACTGGGAAAACAGAGATCTATATCTGCTAATGTTATTAAAATAAAGACGTACCCATCGGCATTTATTGGCATAGATCATCTTAAGTCATCTGTCATGTGTTCCGTCAAGATGGAACTACAAACATAGATAATTTTCTTATGATTATGGTTTGAATGTCCATTGTTTCCATGCCAAAACTAAGGTAGTAAACTTTTCTACGTTAAAAGGGTTATCCTTTATAATGGTTGTTTTTATTTATAAATAAATTTACGCACACATGATTGAAATCCATTTATAAGCACAGGCTGTACGCATAGGTGTTATCACATGTAATTCATAACATTTATCTATACACACGGAAAGTGTAATTTATAAAATAAAACAGCCGGCGTGGATATATTTTAGATCTTATTTAATAGAGTTCAGGCCTTCTAGGCTGCGTGCTACTACTGAAAATTACCAAACAGATAACACAATAACACTAATCCCGGCCTAGGAATTGAACTTTGGACCTCAAGATCTCTTGTAAATATAAGCACAAACGAGGGAGTTAGTTTTGTTTCAATGTTCATCATCTGTAGACTAAAGACTGTTATGCGGGAGATTCTGGTTCTGATTCCCTTTTCAAAAATAATTACGGAAATGCTCTCTGAACTGTCATACTGTCTGTATAATTATTTGATATCTATTAATAGTATTCACGTTTCTAATGTGTTTGTTTGTGGTACGAATGTTATATAATAATGAAATGTTATCTAAGATGCAGGTGGTTAGATGTTAATCTCAATGCGCGGATTAGTGATCTGCGTACTTGTTCTGCACGCGATCATGCGTTGGATGGGTCGGTGTTATTTAATTGATTTATATTATTATCGGTTAGTCTTACAAATAATCTCCGTTGCTTGCAAACATTTAAATTACAAACATAGCGAGTTGAATAGTATAACGATTAATTCTTCTAAATAATGTAAAAATGCCGTACTGCAGCTTAACTTGGTAAATTAGGCAGTGTTAAAATCCAGATTCCTTTTAATGATATATCTGATTCAGTTCCCTCTAAATTATTACCGCTTTAGAATAGACTGTAACCTACATGATTTGGTCTATGACGTATATTGTCTATCCAATTAAACAATGGTTTAAATTAAAAATCTACACACCTTTTCACACCAACCGTTTCGGTTGTTTCCTTTAGTGGCCAAAACTTACTGCGTAGCTTAGGCAAAAGTATTGTGGACGCCTATAGGCTTTAATATCACGCAAGGTATAAAACGTAGCTTGTGCAACAGAGGTATATTGACTATGGGTACTATACTTTGAAAGCGGAAAGTCACCTCTCACCTCTCCTCGTGCGCTTCTTATGCTTATGGCGTGAAGCCATGCTATGAACAGTATTCAGTGTAAACATTTTATCGATCTAATAATAAACTTACGATATAGAAAGTGACTACTTACAACAATAATATAAATACTTCATCATTTGCAATGAATGACGAACGCACCAATAAATCAAATTTAATTTTACGGAAGAATTGATCTTATTGTTTTTGTGTGTCAATAAAAAGTTGTCAATCTAAAACCATTCTTGTGTAGTTAATCTTAGAGATAATTTCTCGTTGTCAATGATTTAGTTTATATTATGGATGAGTGAAAGGATGTTTCTATAGAATGTGTTAGTCCCCTTTCGCCGAAGGTACATAGAATTATTAAGTTACCTTCACACACATTGTATAACATGTTGCATCATTGGTCGGATACGGTTCAGTGAAAAGGAATGTAGATACTACATCGGTTGTTTAAAAATAGAACATTACTGATGGATTGTCTATTAAGTCTGTTTTTTTTGTAATGTATGTAGGTGTGTTACTGAACGAATTGTAGCGGTCTAACGTGTACCATAAATACTACACAGGTAGACTGATTCAACACAAGGCGCGAATATTGACGATGTTTTTTGCATATATTTATTTTGTGTGAATACTTACTGTTCAATTAATGGAATATGTTGTCCGCAACTTGTATCGCATGATTTTTAATAAATCGGCCAGCGGTCCGTTTAGTTTCCGCACGCTAGACACAATGCTTCTTTTATTGTGTCTCGATTGGAATAAAGATAAAGAAACGTAGTTCAGTTACGAGGTTCTGTCCCCTAAATAAATAAAAGTGCTAAGTAAAGTGTTATTGATTTGGAAAAGTACGATGTCTGAAAAGTTTGAGTATATTTCTGGACTTCATATTCTTCCTAAGAAAAAATTTACGTAGACAGAGGTAGGATCTATAGTTGAAGAAATATCAGTTTAAAATCTTGTCTCCGTAAGAATATGTAGACATAGTAACAACCGTTCTAGATCTAAAAATACCATATCTGTTCCGATTAGCTCAATTGTCGTTGTCAACATCAAACAAATTGTTACCAAAAATTTGCTCAATAATCCGCCTGTATGCATTTAATAGACATAATGGTCCAACGGGTCACCGTTTATAAATAGCATAGGAAACAGTCAGATCGTGGCTGTCCCACGCAAACAATCTTCTCAATTGTGGTATACTGGTACAAGTTAACCTAATTTAGTTTAGAACATCCTTGTATAGTACCCACCCACGAGGGATTTATTTGATATATTAGGAGTATTTCCTGGGACGGCCACTTATATTTGGGCGCTTACTTCTACTGGTGGTATGCTTTTTAGTAGTGACATCATAGATACTGTGGAGATTGTCAGTGAAGTAAGCTTCTGAATGCTTTCTTTTAAATTGAAAGGTAGAAGAATACAGTTGTAGTTTTATTTATGCTTTTGACTATGATGGGAGAGTACTGTTAGCGTAGAGTAATTTTTAATATTGTACATAATATGTATGTATTACTATTTCTTTGGCACTCTTTTAACCTGATATCCTGAGTTCGATTGCTTGGTCGGACAAAGTGTAAACCAGTAACACTTTCTATGGATCGATCGTTATTCTATTCTTTAATTTTTGGTATTGGTATTCTCAGGAGCAAAACGCCGTTTGAAAATGGGACATAAATAGGCTTCGCGCGGGAATCAAAAGATAACTGTTGAAATGTTGGTGTAAATTACTTCTGCATTCCCTTCCGAAATATGGCGTGAATTCATGTATGTTAAAAGTAAACACGTAATAGTCTAATTCTCAATTAATGGCTAATGTGTGAATGTTTTTAACTTTCTTCTTCAGTGCTACTGCAGTTATATAACAATTAAGACATTTCACCATCGACAAGCGATTGGAACTTTTTATGTAATATCCTTCCTGAATAGGTTTCATTTCGATTAATGGCTGTTTTCTAAATTTAAAAATAAATAATGGAGTAATTGGAGGGTTGTTGGTCTCTTGGCATAAGCTTGCGGTCAATCGTGAGTTCCCGGTGTCGTGTATCGTGCATCGTTGAAATCGTGAATCGTGGGTTCCATACCCTGGTGGGGTAAAGTTCTTCTTAGGATTTCTGTTTAAAAATCTTAATAACGTCTTCGAATATATATAAACGAATCGAAAGTAGCTTCAAGTAGCACATTGCCACAGTCAATATTAACAACTTCCTGCAGATTCTTCTCACTTTGCTCTTTTGCGTCAGTTAATTAGGGATCCCTCACAACTAGTACTACTACTATTTAATTAAAATAACCAAATACGTACGTACAGAAGATCAGTTCTACACACAAACATGAGCATAGGCCGCTGTAGGATTATTTTGTCCAAATGCATTAAAACTACACGTTCTACGACATAACTTTGAAATGTCAAACATTTAAAATTCGAATAACACAGAAAAAAAGAAGGAAATTAATCATGACTGTGCTTCCTATAGTGGCCAGTACGGTAGCGGTGCGTAGAACATCGTTTCGTCACAGCATTTGGCACAGGTCGATGTGACAGACATCTCGAAAGGTTACCGATTGAAGTCGCTCGTTAAAACCCTGCTTCTGTTTAGATATATTTAGTTTGACACGGTTAGATCTTCATCTGTGACGCGGTTTCCGTCGCTTTGTTGCATAAATATATCAAATTCTTGTGAATCCCATCTTGGTATGTTATCTTGTGTATTTTAATTAGTTCATTCCAAATTTTCTCAACCTCATTGGCTCAGGAGCATTAGATTATATAGCACAACCGTATGTGAGGGGGTTTGGTTATTGTGTAGACGGTGTAGAGCTTACTTTTTTGTGATTTTTGTTGTAAATAGCATCATGGATATAGGTTATAATAGAAATAGAGTAGGCCTTGTATCCTATCTATATTGCTTTCCTGTCCACGATATAGAAGTCTCATTATAATCCAAATTATTTAAAATATTATTATATCCTTCCTTAAAATATTATTCAAAGGACCGTGGGAAAGGTTAGTAGGCATTTTGCAAATTGTTAAACAATTTAGATTTTTGCTGTAAAATAATGCATGTCTTTAATAATGCCTTTAAGGCAGACGCTTGCGTGTCAGGTGTGCCCAACTGAGAGATATAATAATGGGAACAATATATCAGTCTCGGTAGTAGACAAGTGGCTATTTAGTACAGTAAATTCATATTTAGTAAGCAAACCGTTAGGTATCCAATGTTCTCGCTTCAGGTTCAAGCCCTATACAATTTTTTTATTAGGTTCTACTCGTGAATTCATCAGAAATAAACAGCATGAAGTGTAGCTTCGCGTTTTACTATTTTTTTGCACTTATCTATGTTTTTACAAAATGGCTGATCATTGGCACTTTATATACAGGCTGATTGGTAAAAGACTGGATATATTGAAAGAGGGTATTCAGTACTCGATTCTGGACCCGAATATCAAAAAAAATAGATACCTACTTAAAATTTAACTTAGTTATCCAATAAAAACTTAATGTGCGGACGCTCTTGCGCATATACCAAAGCTAAACAAAACCTCCGTCCCCGCACCTAGCTACCGCACCCCGCACTCTCCCGAATTTGCATTCCCGCCCGTCCTTTTCTTGTCAAAGGTCATTAGCCTCGACAGCTGTGTGCGCAATGTCCACATTCTATGGATATTTCAAACAAATTTTCATAAAGGTTTTCTTAGCAGGTTATACAGATTTTATTTATTTTTTATACGTTACGTCTGACCCTAAATTATCATGTCCTTGTATGTACAATGTTTAACCAGTCATACCGTATGTCGATACAACACTACAGTGGTAAAAACAGTGACGCCGCCGTCAGCTCATCTTAAGGTTTTCTTTTAAAAAGGACTATTCTCGTATTAGGATTATATTCAGCGTCGCGGGGATCTTTACAAACCTTTAAAACAACGGACACAAAGAATCCCCAGACTCGGCAAGATTTGTGTATCAAACAAATTTTTGCTTCGTACAGTGGTCGAACCTACAAAACTCGGTGAAATGGCAATGGCGAGGCTGATACTTAAACCACTACGCCATCCGTGCCGTCATCAAACAAATGTGTCGCATATTAGAACAATTACAACAAATAATGGTCTCCATTGAGATGTACTATCGGCTCCAGCGACGGATGACCATTTCAGAAAAAATTTCGCTTGCACATGTTGACCAGTTGACTTTGTATCGCCTTAGAATCAGTAAACAAATGTAAAGTGTAAAAAAACTCAAACAAAGAAAGGGGCGTGTCACGGGTACGGGTACCAAGTGTTGGCCTGCTATGCGATTTTAACCTTAGGAGTGGTCATCCGTCGCTGGAGTCGATAGTACGTATAAAGACGTACCTATTACACAAGTGTCAGTCACACCCATCATAGTTGAGTATAGCACTTGACGCGATGTACTGCAGCGTCTGCAGCCCACAAAAACTGGGCTAACGCCCTCTGTGCCTCGGGAAACGTGTAGGAGTCGCTGCTTGTAATGCTGCGGCTATTTTCGTGATCCTTTAATGCGATCATTTATCATTAGATATGCGTACATGTTAGCTCATACAGGTTAAAGTACGAAGTTTTATCCGAATGTTTGAACCTCTCGTAGCAAGATACAAACATCAGTGTCAGATATTCTCTCATACTCGTAACATACTATCGATTGGTTCGATCCTGGATAGAATGAAATGTTATTGGATTTGTAATAGCAGTTCAGACTCCTTAAATATGTTTGATTGACAGCAATAGGCTCGATATTACGTAGTACCTTTAAATGTAGTTAGTGAAATATGAATATTGGATATATATACATATATAACATAATAAATCACTGCTTACAGTTGTCGGGGATTTGCAGCTTAAAGTCTCTGCATGTAGGCATAATTGTATATCTAAACATCTAATCACGCAAACAACTGCCTAGTTTTCCCATTTAAATTGGTGCATTGTTTTTCACACAGTACATTTTTCTCAAGCTCCTGTATAGATGTTTATAAATACATCAACATGCCCACGATCTAACTGTTTATAGTTTTATTTAGATGTTCTAGCTGTGTGTGGTTGTCAATAGAGATATTTATATAATCATAATTTATAGGCAGCGTACACATTTAGTTTAATGTTAGCTCGCCGACACTCATAATATAACTATAGTAACTTATCTAGGGTTTTAGAATAAAACTAGACCAGTAAATTAATGATGTACGTGTGCAATAAACTAGATTGTATATAATAAGATATTATACCTATAATATATTGTATCGAGCTTTGAATAAAGTAAGGCAGGTGTTTGGATATACATATAGGGAGGATAGTTATTGTGCCACGATAGTTATTGTGCCATGTTTAATAAAGAATAGCACCATGGTAAAAACTGACTGCAAAAGAAAGCGGACTAGAAGGATGTTTGAGTTTGCGGCGGTTAGAATTGGAACTAAAATTAAAGCTTAAAAGCATGAATGCAAGTAAGCAATCTTAGAGAATACGAAAGGTATAGTTTGACTTCCATCCGATGTATTTGGTTATATTAGAATTTCTGTCCACTGATCTCTTCGGTGGACGGAACCTCTAATTATGGCTGTAGCTATACATATCATTAGCTTCTAGCTTATTAAATATGTATAGGGACAGTTTAAAAAAGTTGTCATCGTTTGGTGCCTCAACAAAATTGACTGGCAATTTGTCGATGAAAGTAGGAGAATGGATGAATGAGAATTATGTTTATTTGATTCGCAAGGTGTAGAAAGAAAATGTATATTTGCGGTAATCATACGTGGTTGTGCTGGTTGTACATCATTGCACCCCAGATTTCGACAGAAGTACCACCTAAAACAAAGATATGTAAAAGTTACACTCGTAAAAGCATAGATCAATTACTTTAATCTCTTTGATCGAAATCAAATATACCTATTAAACATTAACATGACACATACATAATTATGTACAACAATCTATTGTGTGCTATCAATTCGCTAAATGTAAACAAATCCTTAAGTTACAAGGCTATAAAATAACCAGTTTATAAAATGAGACGATTTAAATATCAATACCGGAAAAGAAAGTCGTAACTATTTATAACATAAATATAAATAATATAATTATGTTAATATGTCATATGATACTTTTATATTTTTATTTAGCTAGTTGTTGATAATGTTGTACAGTTTTATTGAAGTTTCGATAATTTATGGTAACTCTTAAACAGTATATTATGTTTACAAATGAAGGCTTTATAATATGTTAAACAACAATGACATGTATACAATTCAAATCAGGTAAGAAGTTGAAGGTTTATTTGTAAGTTATTCGATTATTGTTGTACTATTTGTCTATTGTGTTTATTAGTGCTTAATTATGTTAACGTGAATTTATTTATTTCTTTGTTGTCTGCTCGAAGATGACAATCTAAATGGTTGATTGAGATCAAACAACGGAGTTCGCGTTTTAGGTTTATTTCGAAGGGAAAACGCAGAAGTATTCGTATGATACACGCACATATCCTCAGTAGTCTATTAATAATATTTTAGGATATCACTCATATATGTGAAATGTAGGTGGTTACGAATGTTTTAATAGTTTATCGGTATTTATATGTTCTTGGAGTGAAGTTATTATCAGTTTTCTTGGATATAGTCGAGATCAAAAGAATATGATGTATTTTACAGAGACCATCTTAAAAATACGCAGCTGTGGTGAAATTATATTGACATCTAGTTGTTTAATATTCGGTCCAATAGATCGGTGGCCTGGCAAATCAAGTAATCTTAAATTTTATTTACAAGATTCTGAATCATTAATTTCTCAGAAAACCAAGTGACGGATAATGGCAACTGCACGACATCTTAAAATTATACGATCTATATTTAAGTCTAGTTTTAGGAATTAACAATTATAGAAATTTCTGTCATCGTTTGTGGAATACCATGTGGGCTAAAGTTTGACCTTGTGACTCAAACATGTGTACTGGAAAGTCCATTATGCCAACTGCCAAGAGTAATCGGACAGCGAGATCGAAACGAAACACAAACAAAACAATGTTTTCTGTTGCCAAAAAATAATTCAGTGCCAAATACAACTCTAAACTTATTATAATTAGGTTTTCGACTCGTATATTAAACGGTAAATCTATATTTGTAGGGTTTCAAAAATCGTGAGCAGTTTTATTTTGTTTCATTCCAAATGAAATGTGCCCAGCGTTTAATTTTCTTAGAACGAGTTAGCCGAACGTCCAACAATATTTGGAGGAAAAGAAGCAATATTATATTTTAGGTAGAGTTCTCGAAAGTTAATCATTCAAATCTTGAAGGAAAAATACAGGCCCGAGTAAAATATCATTGTTTATAGGGGAAGGACTATCTCAAAAGGTATATTTAGTCTTTAAATTATTTATAGTTTGAGAAGACAGCTCGCGCACTAGAAATAATTCAGGTGTTGTTGGGGACTTTATTAACATTTATGAACAACGGACACAAGGAACACCTACACTCGGAACAACTATTCGTGGACACGAATTTTTGAGCAGAGCGGGGATCGAACTTAGAATACTCGCCGCGGCAGCACAGGCGAGGCGTCTATTTAAACCACCACGCCATACTTGCAGTCAATCACCCATAATTATATGATATATGTGAAAGTAACTCTATCTGTCTGTCTGTTACGCTTAAAACACTGAACCGATTTTCATATAATTTAGCAAGGTAGATTGTATCCCGATATGTATTTTCGTAGGATTCACGCGGATGATGCCGCGGACGGAAACTAGTAATTATATATATGTCGTGGACAAATTTTCGTAGCTGCAGACGAAGCCGCGCGTCGTAGTTAGTAATCGATATAAACAATTGCGTATCTCACAGTGTACAGGATGCAACAGTATTACGTCTCTCAATAATTTGTCATTGTTTTAGTTTTTAGAGGTTCTTTGTTCGTTCAGTATCCTCCTCGGAATCGTAATAGCATGGTAATGAGGGGGTCAACGTCTGTTATTTGCCTCGCCGACGTTTCATTGTTATATAAAACGTTATCTCGATGTGCCGAACATTGTATATCTTTCTAATTGAGATCGTGTTTAGCTAATCATTGGTTTTATTTTGCACCCACGATGATGTTACGTAAAATATTGCTTTTCTATTTTTTTAAATAATTGCTACACTATCGTTGTTTATTTTTTGCAAAGCAATTATTTCGTAAATATTTTTGCGGTATTTTTTTTTAAATGTTAAAATGTTGTTGTATAATACGTCATCATAAAAGTATTAGTATTATGTATAAGTCATGTAATATTTGTCTCCAATTTACCAGACGTTTCTAAATGTTATTGTAAGACCTAAAGAAATAAACGATTGTTGACCTATTTATATAAATGTGTTTTAATATTTAAGGAAACGGTATTTATTATCAAGTAATCAGTATTTATAGTTTGTTTTATGAGATTAAGAATATCTGACAATAAATATGCATAATTATAAACCACAGTTTTCCTGTACAATTAAAAAAACGTGCGTCAAATTGGCGCCATTTTAAAGCATCATCCGAATTGACAACTTATTCAGTGTTACCTGTTAAACTGTAGGTGACAGATAAAAACAATCATCGTATGCCGTGTGCCTCGCGTCATATAAACAATTTACGACGATTATTAGCCGATTGACATGATAATAGCTCAATTTTCTCCGGCTGGTTGTTTACTGTAGGAAATCAGTGTTGTTATTCCGCGCGTGGCATGCCACTGTTGATGAGATGTACGACGGACGCCGAATGTTTCATTAATAATGTGGTTGGCCCGATTTAAAAGCGACAGCGACGATTATAGCGGGAGAGGTAGCGATAAATTTGATAGCGATGGAGCTTTAAAAATGGTCAAGTTACTACTATAATATATATTTATAAATTGCAAGAAAGTAAAGATAAAAGAGAATATATAAAAAAACAATAAATAAATATATCACAATCAATAAAAACATCATTCACGTTTACTTACGTGTAATATTCACGTAGGTACACGTAAATTAAGATTCAACTTTCGAATAGATCAATCTACACAGGAAGCATTCTAGGCTCATTGCATTTTAAATCTGAAATTACCTATATATTTAAAGTAAATCATTTATGCCTTATATTTCTAATACAACACAGTAATTCTTAAAATTACACCATATTAAAGACTAATTCCAGGTAGATAACATTGGAAAATATTTAATAAAAAAGGAACACATTTATTGTTTCATACCCTTTGGTTTATAGACGTCGAATTTAACAACAAACCCTGTATAATCTGTACTTATTAATATTATAGATAGAGGTAACATTAGATTGTTTTCTTTTAAATAATACTAGCAATTCGGGTTGTAAATAACTAGTAGTCAGGTTAATCCTTCGAGCTAAACGCTATAATATAAGCAGGTCTCTGGAATTATTAAACTGATTATAGACTATATTTTTATGACATACCATGCAAGTGTAGCCACGGGCAGTATTCTAGTTAATATTATAAATGCGAATGTGAGTTACTTTGGTATGCTTTTACGCCTGAACTACTCGACCGATCATTATGAAATTTCGCATACACGTTGTCAGTACAGAAAAGGACATACGTTTCATCTAGAAAAATATACTGCTCTTAAGCGAAACCGCGGGGAAAAGCTAGTATTCAATAAAATAATCTTATAAGTATAAACAAATATCACTATAAATAGTCTGATCGATCATGACTTGTACCAAACGCTAGGCTCAAGGCTACACTCTGCTGGTTCGACACGCCACCGCCACCACTGCCAACCGTGAAGGCTTAGCTTACCGATCAACCTGCTCCAATCTTCCTGTGATACCACTAACTAAGGATGGTTTCGCACCAATCTTCCTGTGATACTACATAAGGATTATTTCCTGTGTGTTTCTATAAATATACTACAGGAAACTGTTTTTTTGCGTTGAAAGGAAAATGATTGTGAGCGATGCTAGGATTTGTTGTGTATTCAAGCTATCCAACAAGTTTGTAATTGAATAGCTGTTGATGATGGTTCAATCTCCATACGAGGAAAAAATGTGTGATCATTACCCGTTTGATCGACGTATTTTATAAGCTGTCTCTGAATTATAGATAGAGGTTATATTATAAAAATGTGAAAGTTTGTAAAGATGTGTGTTCGTTACTCATTCACACGTAAACAGATGAATGGATTTGGATGAAGTTTGGCACACAGATAGACCAAGTCCTGGATTAACACATTGGTTACTTTTTATCCCGGTATGCCTTCCTATGAGATACTCGTGGGTGATGTCGGAGGCAGAAAATAATTCAGAGTTATTAGTTTTAAAACTTAACTACTATAGGGTTTGATTTCTTGCACGGCAATATAAAATCGTAATTAACTTAGAATAATAATCCTTTTTAGTAAGGAACTACCTAACCAAGTTTCACATTATACTTAATTAATATTAGTACCTACATATCTCGCGAAAATAACTGTAAACATCACCTTGTAGATATGACTTTCAAGTTTTACACCATTGAAGTCACATTATTACCAGCAGATATTACACAAACCACAACAATTTTATACGAATAGGTAGAATATTACATAAGTACATATATACATAATATTATGTGCAAATTCGAATGGTTAGCGTTCCGAAGCGCGGCCGCGTGCGTCGTTCATTGTCATGGTCGAGATCATTCTGTGCAAGCGCATTTATTCGTTACAATCAACTTTGTTTGTATCAAAACATTGCTTTAACAAAAATATATTCTGTTTTGAGAGCACAACGTTTATTTTAAATAAAGAATGTCACGGTTTTTATAAATAAATTGGCGGTAAAACCTGTTTTGCTTAAGAAAGTTATAGGACAGCATAGATAATAGCTACTAGCTTTACTTACCTTCTTGTACACGTAGCAAAATTATTTTACTATATATATTTAGTACATTTATTCTCGTGAGTTGATACTAGTATTAATATATAGGGTATGTTATCATAAGAACTATGGTATTAGGAATAGGTATAATCTTTACTAATATTATAAAGCTGAAGGGTTTGTTTGTTTGTTTGAACGCGCTAATCTCAGGAACTACTGGTTTGATTTGAAAAATTATTTTAATGCTGGATTGCCTATTTATCGAGGAAGGCTAAGTATAGGCTATATAACATCACACTACGACCCACGGGGGCGGCGCAGTAACGATAAATGCGGGTGAAACCGCAGGAACATCTATAATTAATAACTGATATCAGTCGGGTAGAGCTATTTGATAGTCTACCATGCAGGTCCAGTGCGACTTAGCAGAGAACATTATGAGGAACTGATAGACATGCACGTTTCGTCATTATGCTTTGTTTCATCGTTAGCTAGTTAATATGCTCACAACTTCGAAAGTAACGTCTCTTTTCAGCAGTCTACCGCATAGGCTGCTATCGTTGCTCGCAACTTAGGGATTAGGAACCTAGAGATTAGTAGTTGAATGTAATTACTGTAGCTATCTAATATTTATATTTCTTTTTTTGTCATATAAGCCTTAGAACGCCCCCTATTAAAAGTGAAATGAGGATTTTATATCTCTGACATCTTTGGAGATACAGGCATGAAACTACATATATTTTAATATATTTCTTACCTATTAGATCAAATGTGTTCTTGTTTACACCTTCAACTCACTAGAATGATTGTGTTAGAAGTGCATTCGTCATGTGTATCAGTAGGTAGGATTGGAACCTACGACATCTCCATCGTAATTTGAACAGGTCCGGCCGTTAGGGTCCCATTCCGGTACGCCCCCGGCCGGCACGCACCCACATTGAAAAATTTGTTATTCCGCTACGCCCTCGGCCGAGACGGTCCCATTGTAAAACAACCGGAGAAGACACTTGAGCAAATGCTGTCGAAACAAAAATGTTTTTGAATTTAAATATTTTTGTTTTGTGCTGCGTGTATACTATCATGTATTAGCTTTAGAATTAGTAAGATTAGTTTTTAAGTTTAGATTTAATATGTTTAAAAAACGCAAACTAATTGTTTCGACAGTATTTGCTCAAGTGTCTTCTCCGGTTGTTTTACAATGGGACCATCTCGGCCGGGGGCATAGCGGAATAACAAATTTTTCAATGTGGGTGCGTGCCGGCCGGGGGCGTACCGGAATGGGACCCTAACGGCCGGACCCATTTGAACGCCCTATCCTTTCGGCTACAGTCGCTTCATTGTACATTATTATATGGAAAAGTGCCATGATTTCTCGGTGACTACACCGAGTTTCTTTGTATTTTATTTATCGACATATACTTGTTTATAGATACCAAATATTGGCACATAGCCCATTCGTATACTTGAAGATATTCATCAATCAAATAACCTCACAATTATAAATTTCCTTCCTCATATTCTTTAGTCCTTATAAGTATAAGTTTTCCTTAATCGTACTTCCTTAGATTTCAAGATTAATATCTTATCCCCAAACTAAAATAAATTGTATTGTATAAGCATATTATTTTCCTTGGTATCATAAAAGGAAAATTATTCAAATACTTTGCAACTTTCGCTTTAAGCCTAATGTCAAACGCACGTCGAATGCATGTTATTTAATTTCGCACAATATGTTTTTAAATATCGAATTGTTCATAGTGCATTCTATAATTTATTTTTCGCTGCGTCGATGTCAGTAGGCAAATGGCTATTAGGCCAGTATATTTTATTCAACTTTCGCCTTGTTCAAACACAAAGCAAATGAAGTGGAAATTCTCACTTAATCTAAATAGCTGTGCGTATCTCGTAGTGGATGCCAATCCGCACTGGGCCTGTTCTTTGAACTATTATAGCTTTATTATTCGTGTTCTGAGAGAAGCCCGCGTCCTGTTTATAAAACACGGTTGATTTTATCTCGATAGTAAAACTACTATCTTACTACTTACTGCTTGCGACTAAAAATAGACGTTGGTATGTAGTTGGTTATTTATACATATTTATTCATCATCCTGGGATGTGTAAGTAGAGGTGCATTAGACCCAAATTTCGCCAGCTATGCTTAGAGGTCACAGGACTCACAGGTAATAGGCGAGCCTGTTTTCACCTGCCAGGCATGGTTCCATGACAGAAAAATTCTGACCTGAGAATTGACCACGCGACTTCATGCGTAGCAGTCTCATTTACTACAGCCCCGATAGGGCTATCATATATACGTACATAGGTATAAGTTCATTTATTCATCATGTTCAGAAGGTTTGCATACGCTTCGCTAATTATATTGTATTTTTAAGTATCAGGGAAAGGCGTAGCATGCAAGTTAAAGTCTGCTCCCACACTGCAAATTCTTTAACAAAATGTCCCTAATGCTGTGGTCAAGCGGGAAAGCGAATTCAATACCTAACAAATAGTGCAAGCACTTGAAGCTGTCACACTTACTTCGGTTGCCCCGGCAATACCTATAGTTGAAGGAACTTATGCTCTAAGTAGCAGTTAATTTAATTGGTTACATGCAATTTACAGGCATCTGACATTCAATTTGACAAGTTAGCGTGTTCCCGCCACTGTCATTGTCACGGCCGCCATGTTATTTCCTACGTCTATTTACACAATCATTTACAGCACTTATTTCAACGCGGTGATCAAATCATTTGTGACATTCACAGAGTTGCAGACAACGCTAATGAATGGTTGGCTTTATTTGATGTTGCCAATTTTTTAATGAAAGGCCTATTTTTGTGTAAACAAAGATTATATAAAGACTACTTTCTATCTTATACGATAATAATATTTGAAATAATTTATATTAGAAATGTTAAAGAAAAAATAAATAAAAGAAATTGAAAACAAATGGCACTTAAGTTGTGTTTGTGATTTAAGAATCAAAACTTTATTATTACTATTATATTTCGAACGTTTATTTGTATCTCCAGAACTCCTTGGTAACTACTTTATCAATTTACTATAATATTATAATCGCCTTGGTCACAAAATTATCGTAAAATCCTACCTATTTATTGAAGACTTTTACGACTGAACATAAATTGTTGTCTTTAAGTTTACATTTAAGATATAAATACTTGAATTAATATATATAATATAATAAATTGCCAAACGTCAATATAAAAAATAAAGATAAGTCAAAAATAGGTTTAGGTAGGTACCCTTCATCCATGTTCCATCTTGCTTAACCTAAATAATATGTATGTAAATAAATAATTAACTAATGTAGGTAGTTCACAATCTGGTTATTATATTTTCAAAGCTTTGCCGCCGAAAAATATGTGTTTATCATTACAATGGCTTTCTGAGCAAAATGTTTATAAATTGCTAACTAAAATGCGTAAAAGTTTATAGAAACTTTACTTTAAGAATCCTTCTGTAAACTTGACGTTTTGCAAGAGTCACCTTGTTCACCGAGTAGGACAATATAATATGTATGTTAGTATATGTGTAACTGAAACGCTATAAATTACTTCCACATTCGAATTAAATGGTTCCATTGTTAATTGAACGAGTATTGTAGACAAAACCGTGACATACATGTTTGTCCAAACGCACACACCGCGGAGAATGCGAAAAATGTTTTGTTTATTACGACCACTCACTGCTAACAAAAACATTGTATTGAATACCGCGAAGAATGCTGAGAATAATAAGCTTACTATGCAAAACATAACATACTATCATGTATGTCTCCGAAAGGTTAGGTAGAGATGTTTTTTTCTTTTTTTTTATACAACTAAGGTGGCAAACAAGCATACGGCCCACCTGATGGTAAGTGGTCACCGTAGCCTATGGACGCCTGAAACACCAGAGGCATTACTTACGCGTTGCCGACCCTTTAGGAAAGGACGTGGGAAGGAAAGGGAGCGGGATGGGGGAAAGGGGGTGATTGGGCATCCGGTACTCTCACTCACCGAACGAAACACAACAGTAGGACTACTGCTATTCCACGTCGATATTCTGTGAGAGGGTAGTCCTTCCCCGATCGAGCCGGCCCATTCATGCTGAAATTAGCGAGCCTTTTTGTTGGATAAGTTAAGGTACGTAAAATATGCAAGTCTAGCAAGTACAGCTGCAGACATCGAGCTTATTGAGAAATGCCTGACAAAATCCCAACCAAATAATGCCGATGTACCAGCCTACTACAGGGCACATCTGTATGTCTGAAATGCTATAACTTTGTTGGATGTCGAGATGGAAATCATAACCTCTAGATCAGTAGTTACGTATACGCTTTACATTATTGCATCAAAACCACTACTGTGTCCATTATGGCGCAATAAACATTCACTTTAACATAAACTACATATCTAAACATACATAAAAACTGGTAATATTAAATCTCGTAGTCATAAACGGACTGGTTTTATCTAAAATAGTATAAATCCTTTGTGAAGATATTCGTAGAAACAATCTGCATATATGTACATATAATTCTTGATAAAGACAGTACACTACATTATTTTTATTTCTCAGGGAACAAGGAACAAAGTCGGTCTGTCTTTAAATAAGTATAAGTATATTCTGCTTGTAGGAAGTCTCTTTCCATTGTATTAGCGTCTCACGGGTTAATGTGTACGTAGTATTCTTCCATATAGCTCAGTGCGGGCGTGGGCGTGCCTTATCAGAAAGTCCATAACTGTGACTGATAACGTCCATCCTAATGCGCTACCATAATCATTAGTAAAGTTTGCACTCACAGATTGGATGAACACTCGACATGCGTGTCAAGTTCTTATGTATTATTAAAATATATGGCAGCTAGAGCGTTATACATGTTGTCTCTTTTCTATTACTAAAGTCTTTGCGTGATCAGTGATTAAAAAATTATTTAATAACCAACTTTGACTAGTAAATATACTTTTTATATGGAGCATCTTAGCTGTGTAGTCATAACTAATAATATGTGTCAAATATTAAAGTTTGAATTCTAAAGAACGATTTCATAATATGAACTTTTTATAACGTACAACTACAGCTTATACCTATGCACTATGTGTAAATGTTTGTCCGAATATTCCCACAATCTGTCAAAATCTTTAAATTCATTGTCTATTAATCAGTGTTCTTCATCGAAACACTTTGGATTTCAATACTATTAAATATACGCCAAAAAAGCTAGTCACGCGCAAAAATAATTCAGCCATCAGGATGAAGTCTTTATCATTAGATATTCGTTAGATAAACAATAATTTAAAAGCTTTAAACAAAAAAATGAATAAATTAGACCTCACACTCGTTTTAATTCGAGACGAATATCACAACTGCTGGGATCAAAGATTACGTTTTTTATATGCAATTATTATATTTTGAGAACTTCCCACACCATAATTTATTTGAACAACAAAATAACCCACAATTAAGTCTAAGAAACGACAAAAAACCTAAATAAGACATAGGTACTGTTTCGTATAGTACATCTTAAAAATACTTTGATTAGTGACTAATCTAACTTTAATGATAAAAACGGACATTGAAATCTGATTTATCTTGTTGTTATAAAAATAGAATAAATATGAGTAATAATTACAGATAAATGATTACTCAGTGGTTTCTACTGAGACTAGTTATTTATTCAAAATGGAATAACTTTATAAAATTTTCCAGTATTTCTGTGTGAATTCCAACTTTCACTAACAGATTGGAACTAGCATTTTATAATAGCTTCCTTAGTAAAAACCACACATAATATTTCGAGATCCTAGCAATTATATGTCTAAGTAATGGTTACTTCTGGTGAGTATGATGGAACACTAGGTTACCATTTTTAAATCAACAGAAACATATTTATTATATATATATATGTATAATTAAAAGTTCCAAAAACAAAAAACAAGAATAAAAAAATAAAAAATTATTATATTGCCTATATATCCTAAGAACTGAAATAAAGTCAGTAGCCATATTCTATGCCTCCAAATAATGGACTTGCCTCTGTTATCAATAGAAACCATGTCTGTATAATAAGCGCGTTAGATTCGGGTTTACCGTCCATGTTAGAAAAATTGTGTAAACATTATCGTAGTTACTGTTGTTTCGTATAAGCAACCAGATTATGATTGGGATGTATAGACTACCGAGTCTTGCTTTGCTAAACTGCTTATCCAGTAATCAGTGGCTTTGTCAACGATTTCAACGCATCTCTAGCAAGGTCCTGGTGTTGGCAACCTTACAGACAAAGTAACTATGCTGGTCTGCGGACTGCGCCGAGCGTAAGACGCGGTTGGACTGATAGACAGAGATCGATATACAAATCGGCGCGCGGCCGCCATAGTAAAATTGTATGGAGGATTTGAAATGCTTTTTTGATAAATATGTATCTTTTTTGTTAACCAATAACTTAAATATTTGGGATGGAAAAATTGTAATATAACTATTTATGTTTCGTTTGCTGTTTAAAGCAAATTTACGTAATTTCGGAGGCGAAAATATTAATTATTTTAAGTTTTTTATACGGAGTAATTGTAAACACATTCATTGGTGCCAATTCTGTTGTCACAAAATTCTCTAAACTTGTCTAAAAAATCACTAAAATTTTGTTTAGTCCTGTCACTTTTAACGATTTTAGAATACGAAATGCCGTTTGACAGGACTAAACTAAATTTTAGTGATTTTTAGTTAAGTTTATAGAATTTTGTGACAACAGAATTGGCACCATTGTTATGGTAAATGTATATTAATTTATATTTGTATTAAACAAAAAATCTTGATTTTATCAACTTAACTGTGACCGCTTGTTTTGGCACATTTCGCTCGGCGCAGCTTTCAGGATCACATGTTTGCTTGCCATATTGTAGTAAAAAACATGATTGTGTGTATACTATACCTACAAATTAAATCGTAATGCCTTTGGGCAAACGGTTATTGATTAAATTAATTCTACATAGCACGCGTATTAATATATTATTAGTTTCAAACGTGTTCACCTGCGGAAACGTTACATAAGAAGTCATGCTTTATATTCTTGAGTTTAACTTTTCGGAATTAAATTATGATAATAAAATAATTAGTCAATATGGCGGCAATGTCAGTGTTGTGCGTCGGGTAATACCGGTCCCAGGCCGGACTGGATATTCGCGGCACGCCTGATACAGGCGACCGATCTCGCTGTTACACATCTGCATAATATGGATGAATTATAATTAGAAAAATAGTACGATGGGCAAGGATAGAACGATAATAAGAATAATTTATCATTTAATTTTAATAAAAACTAGCTGTTACCTGCGACTTCGCCCGCGTAGATTTTAACTAAAAAGTGTTTGTCGCCGCGGGACCCTATTTTTTTTCTAAAATCAAAGTAGCCTATGTTACTCCTTATAACATCAGCTATCTGCCAGTGAAAGTCCCGTCAAAATCGGTTCAGCCGTTTCGGAGATTACCCGGAACAAACAGACAGACAGACAATTTAGAAATATTTGTTTTCGTATAGGTACCTTATATACTTTCATATGCATTAGTTAAAAAGCTGTTATTTTGACATTACAAACAGACACTTCAATTTTATTTATTTGTATAGATAGTTGGTAGTTTTCCTTTTGGTACACCTTTGAGTTAGTTCTCCATAATGTTACAACAAAAAATACTGTCCAATATCGAACATAATAATCGAACTTATACTAAATTTATATTGCCCCACAATCGCATTGGGCTTCCTGTAATGGTTGTGTGGGATGTGTTATAAATAAATAAATAAATAAATAAATAAATAAATTATTGATATCCATTGTTGATTTAGTAACATTTAGATCAAAAAGGCTTTTGATTTTTGCAGGCTGTTTTAACTACCGACCCAACTATATCAATTTAAAAATAACGATCTATTAGTGAATTAATTACAATCTTTAAAATACAATATTTAAAATAAAATCACAGGCCTGTAATTGATTCGTAAATACGTATTAAGAAGGTTATCAAGTAGATAACCTACTTTTTCACATTGCATACGAAAGTAAAACAATAACACGCATGGCGAATCTAATTCGATATAGTGAGAACATTCTACCTGGTTATCGTAAAATATGCGCTGTAATAAAATACCACCACGGCACTATTAATTTACTTATCCATTTAGTTTAGGAACTCCGTATAGCTCCGGCTTTTTCTATGCCAATGTGATTTCGCCGCTAATGTTTTAATATACTTACATAGGTACATAGTTCTAAATTCAAATACCTATGTAATAAGAATATTTTTAAATTTTAAATTCAGCGTTTTTAGATACAGCCAGGTACAAATGTTTTGAAATGCTTTCTTGTTATTTTTCCAATGAAGAAGACTCGCCAAATAGTTACAATTTGATATAATAGCTATACGTATGCATAGATAAATAGTAGGTTGTTGTGTGAAAACGAGCTTTACCCTAAATGGAATACCTAATATTAAAGTTAAGCAACTATTCTGCTTTTGGCATCAAATATCTGCAGCGAAAATACTTTTCATTTATTCGCTCGCTTTTTCATAGCTTGGAACACAAAGTCGCCAAAATAAGATGCAGAATTAATGCATTTGCTCAAATGCGCATTTTCGATACTACGATCAAACGCAGTTTCTTGAAAAACACTAGTCTAATAAATGAAGTCGCTGTAGCTGTATCACGGCTAGTCTTAAAAAGTGGTCAATCTATAATAACCGTAAAACAAATTTACACAAACTCGTATATCAATGCTATCTCTAAAAACTGTGCTATGTAAGTAAACTGTGTGTTTTCTTAAGGTGACAACTCGCAGCCGCACTTATCTACCGCACACATTGCAACTACTGGATTTTTATTACTCTGATAACGTTACTATAAACTTACTTGCATTATACAATGTTCTTATGAAAGAGTAGAACAAAAATAGCCAGGTGCTTAGTTATGGACAACATTCAATGTTGTATGTATTCATTAGAAGCCAATAAGTATAGCGAAATGTAAAGATTTTTTTGTTCATCATAAAGTATTTTGAACTCTATCATTTTCTTACCTTCTATGACGATTAATGGTCAAATGAATATTACATTCATTTTATTATCCTTTCAAGGCCCACGTCCAGCGTTCAACGTCATATACTCAACGATTTTTAAAAGAGTTTTTGTTTAAGTTTTTATGTCAGTACCCGAACTACGCGTTAAACATGTATTGCGGAACCTTTTCTAGCATTAGTCACAGATCGATTACTAAGCCAAAGGCGAAACAAATATAAGTTGCAAAAAGTTTTATCTTATGTATAAGATGAACCCGCCATTCCGTGCATCGTCTGTGGCAGTCTCCACTAAAACTATTGCTCCATCCAGACTATGATTGTATATTTTAAATAATATATAAATATTATGTTGTATTTGTGAACCACGCTAAATATATAATTAAATAAATATATGGTCGAGTACTGAAGCGCAGAACGCATGCACCAAAGACAAAAAGTAAATATTGGACATTTGCCGTCCAACAACATTACTCAACGGAAGAGTTATGTCAATATTATAAAGAAAATGGTATTACTAATAGCTATTATACATTTATAATAATTCAAAAGAGCCGCGATGACGCGCAAAATATTTGATTTACACCCGTTTGTTAACCAAGTTGCTGATAACATCTATCAGTCGTCAAATGTTTGATCAAATATTGAGCATTGATGTAGCAATACTTAAAATTTCAGAGATGCTATTTGTAATCAGTTACATAGAATTCTTGACTAACCATTTTAGTAGTGAGCATCACTGCTAAAGACTTTAGCAGTAAGCATCATAGACTTTCAATAATAATAAAGTAGGCAGTTACGTGGATCATACACCACGAGATCTATAAAACTTAACTTTATGCTGGATATCGTATATTATAATGTTGTATAATCGATAACCTTGTCGGCGCCTCTGAAAACCGAATGTCATGCCTGCACAATTTATTTTTCACATAATTCACAATGAACAGCTGTCATACGTAAATAAAAAAATTATTAATGCTGTGTGCTAAATTGACATAGTCAGCCTAACTGACTGAGTCGAAGCATGACAAAATAGTTGTTCAAGTGTCGGTTAGCCACGAATTCTTTACATTACATTAATGTAAACAACGCGGTTAAGAAACATTCTAAATTCGTGCGTAACAGTAACTTACCTTAGTCAGAACCTTAAAATACCAGCGAGTATAACCTCTTTTAGAAATTAAAAATATTAAATAAATAAACGTGTCCATTTTGAAAGTAGAACTGGCTTAAGCTTAAGGCTTTCTAGCCGTTTTCGTTCAAAAATCTCTATTCATAATCATGGAGAGAGATCATAACTTTGCTTAACTAGTAAACCAAACTTAATGTTTATAATAACTTGGCGTTGCCTAATGAAAGCTATAGCATTTACGCCTACGAATTAACGTAAAATTCTCTAAAATATTATAATTGTAGACTATGACAAAACTCTAATAGAAATTAAATAGCTTTAACTTTCAATAAGATGAAGATAACAGTAATTTAATTATGTATTCATACCACACAACCCACTCTTCTTGAACTAAATCACTATTGATAAAATATAAAAAAAAGTTTATTTTAAGCGGAATATCATCCTACAGAGAGTATCCTCTTGTTTTAAAAAGACTACGCCACACTAGGCATAATACCTGTATCGCGAAGGACTACAAACATAAAAAAACGGACACATAAGTAGATGTAGATCACGCAGGTTTTGGCGCGTGTGCGATTCGAACCCACAAGACTCGACGCATTGGTAGTTGCGAGGCGATCAATTAAACCACTACGCCGCCAGCCAATCAAGTTTATACCAGCTCCAAATTTTCCACAGACTTTTAATTTAATAAATCATCCCGAAACTTCGATAAACCCCGAAACCCGAAGGCACGTTATTACTTAACCGGTCTCCTTATTCCGCACTTTTTATTTTCCGCGTGCGTGACGTCAAACGCAACCGGCTGATTCAGCGGTTAATTTGCAAGCATCACAGCAATACACGGCGGAATAAAAAGTGAGGTGCAGTCGCGGCCGGTGTCTGTACCTGTCATCCCGAGCGAGATCGCGCCACACGCCACACTCGTGTATGTAGCGAGAACGAAAGGTAGTCTCTCACAGTCCGCCTACGTACGAAAGCCTACCCACAGCCTGCAGTTCACGAGGCAGTTAGACGTTCTTCGGTATTTTTCAATTACAAATCAAATTACCCTTTCACGGTGTTTTATTCTAATTTCGAAACAGTGCGGTTTCGGTGAAGCTATAAGGGGACTGAACTCGAAAGTGCTTCAAAAGTTAACTTAGACGACAAAATGAAAACGGATTACGCGATGGATGAGATGCAGAAGAGTAAGTTTAATTTTGTGTACTGTCTTTATAATATTCCGTTTATATTAAACTAGTCTGGGTTGCGGAATAATCTGCATACTGAAAATATTTAAAACGTTCAAACTAATACATATAAAACATAGTAAATACCGCGATAAAATACATAAAATACGTACTTAATTGAATTTTCAGTTACAGAAATATTTGTAATCATGTAAGAAGATTACAAGCTACGATCATTTTAATAGCTACCCTGCGCCTGCGCATGTAACTTAATCTTATTCATATTTATATAATACTAGCATACATAAATGGTTTTCTATTTTATAAATTAATAGAGAAAGCACAAATTAATTTAGATTATATTAAATATAGATAAATGTAAATTCAGTATCCTGTTTTAATAACGAAGAGAAACGCATAATGTTTGTACATCCGCCATTTATATACTTTACGTGTAGTTTATATATTATATTTTATAGTTATTTCATGATGCTCTACTTTATCTACATAAGTGCGTTGTAAACACATTTTCTAATTTTATTTTATTCTTGTTTACCGTAAGAATATATAGTTATTGTATATTAATATTATAATGCTACGAAACTAATAATAAGTGAACATCCATTTAATACTTTTTGAACTATTAATAATATACATATAATGTAATCGAAAGGGTAGACAGAGAGTGCAGTATAGCTAACTAATCGAATTACATCATACATCTCTTTAACTTTTTAATTAACGTAATCGCATATTATACATACCTACATTTGTATTCAACGTAATATATTTACATATTAAACATTAAAAAAATATTGTAATTCTTTCCACATTTAACACCTTCTTTTTCATTTCGTTTTAAGTACTTATTATATTTAATAACATAATTAAAAAGTTTTTAAATAACAACTAGTAAATCTTAATATATTGTAAAAAATTTAAAATTCGCAACATTGTATTAGAAATATATTGTATGTCTACGGAGTGGTCAGTGGTGGTTATGTGGTCGCTTAAAGTCGTTACTGCCACTACGCCAAGTGCTGTGGGTTCGAATCCAATACGAGGCAAAAATTTATTTAAACCACAAATTAATGTTCCTAGTCTGTGTTCCTTGTGTCCGTTGTTTGTACGTTTGTAAAGTTCGCACAGCAGGAATTACTCCCAGTGCGAGAATTGTTCTTCTTTAAACGAACAAAATAACCCTTTTAATAGTACTTATGTCGTGCAAAAATAATATTACTAGAGTCCAGTAAATAACTCATAAGTATACGACTAATAACTCACAAGATAAAGACCCACTAACACACTTAATACCAAACAAATCGCACAGAATTAATAACCCACATCGTGAGTACTGTCCGTGAGATATACAAAAAAAATGTTTATGGCTTGGTTATCACGATGAATGACTAATGAGCCCCTATATCATTCTCAATCATAATAATGTATTCTGTTACGGAAATTATCATATGCCGATGAAATAATACATCTCCTACGAACAGGTTTTTCATCTAATAATAACTATTATGTAAATAATTAATAATTTCCTTATGATTATATTGTTTATAAATAACGAAGTGCTTGTTGAGAAAATTTGCGAAGGTGTTTTTTGAATGGCTAGTTATGTCTAATCTGCTGTATGCTGAGGATTTAGATCACAATGAAACCAATTTTAAAGTTCTCATCTTGTTCCGGGTTTGAATGTTTTTTGTATCCATTGCTTAAAAGTGAAGTATATTAAAAAGTAAATAATAAAACACGAACGAAACATTTATGGTTAAACTAAAAATTACAACTAAAACATTAACTTATAAACCAATAAATATTTTTTAATGTATACATATCTATTATGTTTCATTTAAAACAGCTCAAATCGAATATATAGACAAAAATTGCGACCGTTTACAATAAATTGAAAATATAATTAAATTCGAAACTATGAGACCATACACAAAAATAATAATGACTAAAAATTATAATTCAGCCGCCTATTCGTACGTTTTAATTTATTATTAATTATACATAGCTTTATATTTTTTAAATGTGGTTTTGATTAATTAATTGATAATGGAATTCTTATGTTTACTACAAAATGTCAAAATTTTGTGATTCCTGTTTACAGTCCAAAGGTAATACCTAATGTAAATTTTCAATCGAAACTAGGAAGTGACAATGTCGACAATTTACTTACTAATTTAAATTTATTTCATATCGGGGCGTAACTTATCAAGGACGTTAAAATGTAATAATCGTTTATTTTGACCTGTCAATATTTATAATTATAACATTCTCGAAATTATGCTAAACTATTTTCAAACCTGTACTTTCTAATTGCGGAATACAGTTATTAATTGTCAAAAATAATAACGTACAACTGTTTTACTTATCAAAGAAGTTTAATTATTGTCTTATAAAATCAATGACTTTTCGAGTTGTTATTGGTTAAATATTTAATACCTACTTAAGACATTCCGGAAAATTTTCAGGATTTATTGATCTGCTGATACTGTTAATGTATTTTTATCAGTATCTATGTATTTGTGATCGATGTTATCTGTGGTCATTCCTAGATAAAATAGATAGCAGCAATAGTTTATTCACAAGTTATACCCATCTCCTTAAGTCCAGACTGGCGGGCAGGAAAACCGTACTAAAAGCACAGCTAGCCTTGACAAAAAAATTGTGTGATCCACAAATACTTGCTCCAAGTCTGGGTGTACTTAGTGTCCGTTGTTTGAATGTTTGTAAAGTCTCCCGCGACACAGGATTTTTTTCCAGTACGTGAGTTTCAGATAGAGTCATTTTAAAGTAAAAATAATAGTTTCCTGTACTACTAAAGCACGCAGTTTCGCTTGCACGATAACATAGCCTATTTCAGAAAGTGATATAATAATATGAACTATCTATTAACGAAAGAATTCTTAACATCGTTTCTGTGGCCACGAAAATTGTCGTGTACATTCAAATAAATACATAAGTAAAGATGTATACTTCAATGAAAGTTTGTTTATAGGTTCATAGCACCCTAAACCCGAAATAAATGATGAATTTGCTTTCTTCATCCTGTCATGATTTTTTATAATTCACAGTCTATACATAATGAAAGTCGTAACGATAACTTGTCACAGATCACGACAATTGAAGTAGATTTATCGACACTTGACACTTTGAATGTGTAAGTAGAGCCATATTTAAACAGCTGTGGTTTTTCTTTTATATCGCATTTATGGAATGTAGCGCAAGCATGTAGGCTGCCATACATTTATTTGAATGAAAATGTTTTTTATGGTTAATTAAAGGCACATTCACTTGCCGCTTAATGTTTCCAAATCAATGACTCAATAAGCCAATAGGCTTACTATTGGAGTTTGCGCATATTCAACTACCTATTCTGAAAAACCTGTTTCTTCGATTTTCAAATTAAGAACTGTTAACGTAAAGTAAACTATTGTATGCGTAATGAATTAGGCATCGAACCCGCACCCTCTGCATCACAAATCCTAACTGATGTTGCCATTGATTAAGAGCTCAATCTAAATAATTCCATGTTTCCTCGAAATTCAAGCAAAGACTCGTTTCGATTAGATTCGCAAGATTAAAGGCTGTATGGGATTTCCGCTGCCTACATTGGCTACGCTTGTCTTAACCGCAAAATTACATTGAAACGGTAATCGATACAGTTTAATGAATGAACTCTTGACAAGGTTATATAGATTAACTAACATCAAAACAGCCTAATTACTATAGAACAGGCATGGCAAAAATCAAAAGGAATTTATGTATACTAATATTATAAAGCTGAAGAATTTGTTTGTTTGGTTGAATGTGATAAATTTCAGGAACTACTGGTTCGAATTGAAAAATATTTAAGTGTTGGATAACCTATTTATCGATTTATATAACATCATGCTACAACCCACGGGGGCGGTGCAGTAACCATAAACGCGGGTAAACCGCGGGCATAGCTAGTAAATAATATTTTTAAATGTAACTCTTTAAATAGATCAATAAGATAAACTTTTAAATCAAAGGTAAAATTTTATACATATTTTGGTCGAAATATCTACAAAACAACAGTAACAACAAACAGAAATTAAATCCGCAATCCATTTAAACCTTCACCGTTCATTCTAGTTACTCTCTAGTCTCTGGTACAAAAAACATTAAGGTATACATGTAATGATGAAATCCATTATTCTTTAAGACTCGTATGTATATGTACTATCGACTTGAGCGACGGTTGACCATTTCAAAAATATTTGCTTGCACTTGTTGACCAGTTGAGTTTGTATCGCCTTAGAATCAGTAAACAAATGTAAAGTGTAAAAAAACTCAAACAAAGAAAGGGGCGTGTCACGGGTACGGGTACCAAGTGTTGGCCTGCTATGCGATTTTAACCTTAGGAGTGGTCATCCGTCGCTGGAGTCGATAGTACATATATTTTACTTTCTATAGTGTGTATGAGGAGTCATATATCAAGCCTTTCTTATAAGGTATATAATAAAGCTGTTTGTTATTAACAGCTGTTACTCGCAACTTCTATCGCTTTTTAATAACCTTTTTACCGCTTGTGTCGGAGTATTCCGCTTTTGGCACCAATTTTTTCGGCACCTATGGTTTTGGCACCCAAGCTATTCCACTTTCAGCACCAATAGGTATTTTTGCTTGGTGCCGAATGTGGAATAAAATACCTATTGGTGCTGAAAGTGGAATAGCTTAGGTGCCGAGACCATAGGTGCTGAAAAAATTGGTGCCGAAAGCGGAATACTCCATTTATGCGACACATATTATTATGTCCGTGCCTCTACCGCCCGTGTCGTATTTCTGCGACAGAGAACATGCACGATACTTTTGTTTTATTTTCGTTCTATTAACTACAAGGTACAACTAAAACCATTATTGAATAATGGTTTGAATTTGAGATATGATTTTCAACATTTACCTAAAATTCTGTATTTCTGCACCTCCCTAATTATTGTAGGTATTATTATATCGATTTGTAGCCGGGCGTTAGGGGCAAGCACTTAAAAGGTTAATAATGAAATTATAATGTGCCACTGTCTTTTCTTCGGTGAAAAGTTGTCTCTCTATCTTTCTTTAAGATCGGTTTAGTAATTTAGTCTTTAAAAACGTATCAAACAGCTGTCTGTTTAATAAGTACTAGTATTGGTGATATTAGCAAACTATTTGTAAAACTGTAAATGTATTAGCATAACGTTAGGGGTAGCAAATGTACATTATACTTAAATGATATCAGTCTTATTTACACTTTCCCAATAACCCTTTAAATTGCAGTTTATGACTCAAATATCGTGATGGCAAGACAGACTTCTTCGACTTCTAAATTTAAATTTCTAAACTTGTTTTTTTTTTGTTACCAGAGACCAGCTCCATCATCGGCCTGTCCGATGTGACGGAAAACAAGCTGCTCTGGCGACAGCTGATCGCAGAGTTGGCGGGCACCTTCCTCCTCGCCTCCATCGGCGTGGCCTCCTGCATCTCCATCACAACCAGCAGCGCCCCGCAGACCACCAGCATTGCGCTGTGCTTCGGTCTTCTTGTTGGCTCTATTGTGCAGGTCAGTACCACTTATTAGTATTCTGATTTGCAGCCATAGGATATACATAATTTATAATAAGAATTCACTGCTTAAAAAAAAGATAATACCGAAGCGCGAAGGCGCATGCGCAATAATCCCTCCAATGAGAAATCGCGCAGACTTGACAGTACGATTTACGCGCAGCATATGATGCGAGCATAGAGAGATCGATGTTCTTTGCGTGTTGTTGCTAAACTAACTACCCATTTTGTTGAAATAGGTTTTATAAAAATAATAGTATTATTTAATCGATAGTTTCCTATTACACACATCTAAGGTACGCAATAAAAGTTCGTTTATAGACTTTTTATTCGAGTGTATTTCAGAAATCATAGAAGAAATAAAAAAGTCGTATAGTACGTTAGTTGATTGCTCTTAAAGATGATAGTCATTATCAATTTTGATTCGGATATAAAACCGCAGCAGCAGACTATAATCTATTCTGTCGTAAAACGAAAACTTATTATACTACATATTACTCGGATTTACTATTCACAATTTTAATTATTTGATTCGGTATCCATCTTAAAATTGAATATTGAATATCAGAATTCTGCATTTAAATGATGATAGTTTGTATTAAATGATAGTTTCGTAAGTAAGTTTAGATACAGCTCAAATTTACGTTATAAATAATGTAAACAAGCATATAGAAGTATAATATAAAGTATTTTGTACGCTTCTTGAGTATTAGATACGCGGTTTAATATGTAGGTATCATAGAATTTACGAGCTTTAGATGAGCGAACATAGCGTGCGTTTCAACGAAAATATGCGTGAAAAAGTATACCTACCTAGATTTTTATGCGTTTTAGTATTCCCACAGCTAGGCACACATATGTCTTATTCACAAAATTACCCCGACAATATAATAGAATGTACATTTATGTGACGTGATTAATATCCTACGTTTTATTTTATACTAGCTTTTGCACGCGGCTCCGCCCGCGTGGCACCTACATCAATAAAAATTTGCCTATGTCCTTCCCCAGGTTTTAAACTGTTATCTGTACCAAATTTCATCTAAATCGGTTGAGTGGTTTAGCCGTGAAAAGGTAACAGACAGATAGACAGACAGACAGACAGACAGATAGACAGAGTTACTTTCGAATTTATAATATTATATAGTAAGGATAATGCATGTGAACTAAAAATTTAGATGCAAGTTTTATATGGCTGTCCAAATCATGTCGAATGGTATTGCAATTTATAAATGTAATATTGCCTTCGCTCGCTTTAGTGTAGGTTAGGTTAGTTTAGTAACAATACTTTTTCTAGACGAAAGGTACCTCTAAGGGTACCCTGTGTCCTTTTCTGTTACCCTGATAACGCGTACGGCCAATTTCATGATGATCGGTCGATGAAGTGAAAGCATAACAAACACAAACTGACATTCGCGTTTCACATTCATATTAGTTAGGGTTTATACGATATAATATAGGATTAAATAAAGGAGTTATAATATCAGCCCTATATTAAACTGTCCCACTGCTGGCCACGGGCCTCTTCCCAGTGTGAGAAGGGTTAGGCCATAGTCCACTACGTTGGCCCAGTGCGGGTTAGCAGACTTCACATATTTTTGAGAACTCTTAGACATGCAGGTTTCCTCACGATGTTTTCCTTCATCGTTAAAGCAAACGATAACTAACTATTTAATACGTACATAACTTCGAAAAGTCAGAGATGTGCGCCTTAGGATCGAACTCGATACCTCTACGTGGCAGTCCAACGGTTTCCCACTAGGCTATCGCTGACAAATGAAGGGGTCGATAAAGTATTATTGAATAATAGGCTCTCCTCCTATGCCACGAGGCCTAGACGTACTGGTTAAATGTTGGTATTGCGCTCTCATTGCTTAACAGTTCGTAGATATATAGGCAAGTAGTATACATCTATACCTACAAATAAATAAAATGAAGTGTCTGTTTGTAATGTCAAAATAACAGCTTTTTATCTAAAGAATATGAAAGTATATAAGGCACCTATACGAAAACATATATTTTTAAATTTTTGTCTGTCTGTCTGTTTGTTCCGAGTAATCTCCGAAACGGCTGAACCGATTTTGACGGGACTTTCACTGGCAGATAGCTGATGTTATAAGGAGTAACATAGGCTACTTTGATTTTAGAACAAAAATAGGGTACCGCGGAGACAAACACTTTTTAGTTAAAATCTACGCGGACGAAGTCGCAGTTAACAGCTAGTATACATAATAATATATAAATCCAAATAAAACATCCAACTGGGAGCCGCGACCAATTAGATAATTGCATGACACATAAACTGTTAATGAATGAAATTGTTACACAATTGAATTATTTACTAGAGTAATTGATCGGTTCATTTTATACGCACTTGGAAGCTTTTACAAGAGAAACTCGAGTAGGTGGTTTTGATCGTAGATGTTACGTTCAGTAGATAAATGTTGTTGGCCTGCTATGTGTACTGAATTAGTACCGTAAGTGAGTTTAGAATGTAGTGTTTACGTTGTTTTGTACATTCGGCTCACGCATGCGCCGTAAGAGACGTCAGTAAATACAAACAGATTTAGCCGCACCTAACTGCAAAAAGTCTGCAAAGATATGTAGATTTTCTATCGCTGTACTAAATTGCACTAAAACCGTAATAACTAATATTATAAATGCGAATGTGAGTTCGTTTATAACGCTTTAATGCATTAACTACTCGACTGATTATTATGAAATATCGCATAAACAATTTACATTATATTTCTCAAGGTTACAGAAAAGGACATACACTTTCTTCTGGTAGAAAGGTACCCACCTACCTTTCTTCCAGAAGAAAGTACTATTACTAACGTAACCTAATCAACATTTACACGAGCAAAGGCAATGGCAAAATCTAGTCATATATACAAACAATTTTAGATAGAAGTTTCATGTATTAGCAAACTTACTATTTGTATGTACTTCTTTCTGTACCTGCAATTTGAACTTTCTTTCGGATAGTTCAGTTTGATACTATTAAGTTTGAAATTGCTATTGACTTAAAAACCTATATTATAGGAATAAGTACCTTTAAAAAGAGATAACCTGTGTGTACCGTTCAGTGTACGTCGCGTCGGTTTAATCTACAACTCTTTGTGCGTCGCCCTTTATACTTGTCACAACACACTATTGTATCGCAACCGAAAGCTTTTGTGATGTCGCAGTCTGTTACCAATTGCGATACACCATCATATGTACGCGCACATATCCATGACACACATTATTCTTTGGTTTTATTTTATTTACCACGTTTTATTCTTAATAGGTACCTATTTAGACAATATCATATTGTTCAAACTCTGTAGACGGCAATGTGAACTCCTTCTTTTATATGGAACCAAAGTTAAGATAGCGAAAAGATTGAAGTATGAGAAATCTGCCTAATCCTTCGTTGGTTTATCTAAAGGCGTGATGCTTGAACATATATGTTCTTTTTAATCAATGGCTCAATTTACAAGTTGTATTTTACCTTGGTACCTCAGTACTGTGTGGGTACCTAAACATTACTACATATGAATATATGGCACTTGTTTAAATGTAATCGAGATTTATTCAGAAACACCATCCTCCCATTTACGTAAAAATATCCTTATCTTTAATAGTACCAGATAAAGCGCACCAAATGACCGTCACAGAGATAACCACAGTAAATAAACGATAAATTCATATAAAATCATGTCATCCTCCATTTTTATAAGCTCCTTGTTTTACAATGTCAACATTATTTACAAAGAGATTAGTTTAGTTAAGTAGCTATCTAACACCAACATAGTCTTATTCATAATCTGCTTGTGTAAACAGTGCTGAGATTAATAAACGATCTCATACGATCACTTTGCGATAACAATGGACTATTGCAATAACAAAATGTGGCTTACAATAACTTCAAATCGGACAATCCGCGGGACGTCCGGCCTTTCCCACGCGGTCGCGGTCCTACGACCAATGTGGTACTTACGTCAAACGTAAAACGTTACATTCGATATCGTTAAAAGGCCAATATGCAAAGCAGGCAAATACATTAACCTTGACATACGAACTGGTTGCCGGAGTAGCAGCAACTTTTCGGATATGTTTATCACTGTACTTCGTAGGTATCAAAGTAAATGTATGGTTCAATTTGCATAAAGATTATAAAGTAATTTCATTCATATTTTATCTTGTCTTTTGCTTTAATTAAGAGCTTATTCATATCATAATCTCACTTGCAACTCGCATTATGTAGGAAAATATATATTAGCATAGTCGAAGAAATTAAATGAACATATATTGCGCCCATGACCCTTTTACCGTTTTTTCTACTGTCACCATATATAGGTAGTTTAAACAAATTGAACAAGAGTGTAATTGAGATAGCCAAGTGGTCACGAATACGGCATCACAACGTCACGCATTTGTAGACCCTCAGGCGTTTCAACAACTTGTTGAATTGACAGCATAACGGTAACGTCAAATGACTATTTTATTTTATACAGTCGTTCAAATTAGCCTTAAACTTTTCACTATCATGCATGCGAGTGTTTTTAAGCACATGATAACATCTTCAGTAAACATATTGCCTTACAATTATTTTAATAATTGTATTTATAATATTATAGATGATGTATCGGTGGCCATGGAGTCGTTACGAGTATGTTCGCGTAGTACCTACAAGTAACATGAGTGATATGCAAATCAAACTTGATCTGTACATTACTGATATTTTGTTTTCACTTTAACAATAGTGTTGCAATGATAGGCGTGTCATATAAATTCTGTTTAGTGTCTCTTCAGCTGTGTCAAGGCGAATGAAACGGTTAAATGACAATTCGATAGGTATGAAGTATTTAGCTTGCACTTTCAAGGATGCGTCTTCAGACGACCAAATTCCCGTATTAAAATTTTGTTCAAATCTGATTTCGATTTAATAAACATTAAATTTGATCTTATATGGTATTTATGTTCACATTTGTCGTTTATTTTAATTCAGGATACTAGTGATATTTCTTACAATTAGTCCTGTAGATCAGTATTTCAAAACAAATTTTCCTAATAAAATTTGTTCATATAGAGTACATATGAACAATTTTTATTAGAATTTGTTTAAAGTATTTCACCGGAGTAAATATAATTTATAACGTCTAAATTTCGAAATTTCTTGTTTTATATTTTTCGATTGCTAATATCACGAGGTCAAGAGAAAGATAGATGCATTAAATTATTCCGATCAATCGAACAAAAATGATATATTAAGATATGTCTCGCGTCTCTAAGAGATGTTGATAACATTCAATTTGTTAATGATTAATTGATACACGGTTCAGTTCACTTACTACTTGTTGATATGTCGTTGTTATTTTGATGTGACAAATATTAACGATATATGTGATTGGTTATATTGGTTCAAGGCGAGTATGGCTGAAACGATTGGGACTTGTTGAAATCTATTTGAGGAACCTACAAGAATAGGTACCTTACAATTAAAAGAAATCAAAAGTAATTTCGTAAATGATCTCTGTGTCTATCTTCAAATTATTACCACATTTAGAGCGAGATTCTATATAATCTGTTGATGCTATTATGCATACGATATGTCAAACTATAGTAATTCAATTTTATTGAAAAAGTTAGCATTTTATGAACATATTAAAATGGGCATATTATGTAAACGAATGAGATAAACAAGTATTTAAACAGCGCTTAAATTTTGTTGTATTTACCTGGAATTCTACAATAAAAAGTTTGTTTTCCATTTTTAAGTATTACGGCCTTGAACAAATTTAAATTTATATACTTACAGCTTTAAAGTTTTATAAAATGGATGCAAAGAAACAATTGTTATGTATATTTTCAATAAGATAGAAGCTATAATTATGAATGATCTAATATAATTTCAACTAATTGATGAAAATAAAATAAAATTAAACTCAATATAATAATATTGAAATATATACTATTGCTACCATTGCTGGGTACATAAAATAATAACTAAGAACATGTACAGATATCTGAACCCGACATTAGTTCAAAATGCTAATTGTAAAAATTACTGCGACATACTTAATCGTCTGAACTTAGCTGAAAATAATTATAATATACATATATTTGTGACATAATTATTAAAATAAGTTAGACAAGAACGCACAGAACTAAAATTTATTACGATTTAATTATGCCACTTATTAAAAGTCTGTAGTTATTTTAAGCATTAAACTTTAATAATAGTTACTTATGTTATATATTTGTTTGTCGTTATATACTACGACAAATGAGGAATGTAACAGAAAATTTAAATTCAGAATGTCGCCGCGCGTGATACCATGCCATGCACTTATGCTAAAGGTCTGCAAAGTTTAAATTGTTTAAAATTGTATGGCAGATATTTCGTCGTAGACGTTCTAAATCGTATCGAAAGATATACCATACCTAATAGACAGCAAAATAATTGCTCTATTCAGGCGAAGTTATTTTGATCAATCCTGGTATCCAGGGAGTTCTTCAAGCGGGCATGGAAAAGGACCTCTTCAAGCCGTCAAAGCAGAGACCTGGGCACGTGGTGACGTGGTGTGGAGAGCTCGGCTTATAGACTACACGAATGCTTACCATCAGGCAGAGTGTAGTAATTTTGACAGGCAATAACAAAAATAAAAGTCGGAATATCGTATAGTATGTTGTCATATATTAGAAGTACAGACTGATCTTGCAGTAATAATCTGCTACTACCGTTGGCAAGACAAGATGTTTGCAGCTGCCTCAGTAAGTGCTCGAACTGGTCCGAGTCATGAGCTTGCGTCAATCTCGGTGCTCGCATGCTACAGATGACGATCTGTCAATCTCGCGCGTTGGATTAACATGACAATGGAACAATGTGAGCTATGCCTATAGTCACCATATATATTTTATAAGATGAGACACGAATGCTAAGTTCTTGTACCGATTTGATCTGATTTGACGTTTCTTTTTATAAGTAGCTTTATATTAATGATAGAATTAGTCTCGACTCAGTAGGTAGTAGCAGAGATTTCGTTACCAATATTTAACATGTAAAAAGTGCAGATTCTAAAGATACTACAGTAATCTCTACCAGTATTAGGAGTTTAGCGGGTTTGAGTATCACACAGGAAAAAAGTGGGTAGTTCAAAAATAATTATTCCAAATCTGGATGTTCTTTGTGTCCGTATTCTGAATGCCGGCGCGGCTCAGGAGTTATCTCTAAAGCAAAATATTTATTTAAAAAACAGAAGAATATAATAACATTTTGAGTAGTACCAGCACACCGCAATTGCCATACCTACACATTAGATTTTTAATTTCGGCTGGTATTCTAAGTCTTATCAGATTAATTCTATGGTAACAGAAACAGTTCTATGGTAACTCCGCGTGACTCATCTAAATAAATTCAACAAGGTTCTTTCGTAACTCACTAGCTACAAGAAAACAAAAAATATCACAATGCTATAACATATTCTTCTTCTGTTCTCCTATCCTATTCTCTTAGACACATGGTTCCCCTATTCATTTGATATATTTGTCGTGAGTCTGTCGCTTTGTCGCCGCGACAATGTCGTCGCTGTCATGTCGCTTGACAAGTTTATTGTGGCTCACGGTTGAATCCCACCTACTACCAGGTTATCATAATAGTTATCACACAAACGTCTAGCCTGATTAATTATTTTTACGGTTAGACCTTAATGGTAGTTCTAAGAATGGTCTAATAGACGTGCAGGCAATTTAGTTTTCAATTTAAATTTCGAACATTTAGAACGGCTAGAGTAGTCATTATGAGTTAATTGAACTTGTAAAAGTCAATGTGAGACCTTTAATCTATTAATTTATTTTCACACTCTTTATTATTCGAGTCTTAGACTTGTAATTTATTCGGATACTTGCAAAATTGACTACATATTTATTTTGTATTTGAAAAATACCCATAATTTTTTGTATTTTACTACTAAAGCTGTTATAAATGTGAAAGTTTGTTAATAAGTTTCTATGTTTGATAATAATCGATCACGCGTAAACCGTTGATCAGATTTGGATAAAGCTTGGCATACAAATAGACTATGTCCTGGATGAACACATATGTAGATACATATCGCATTATACCTATAATTTTCTTCGGTAATCTTCCAAATTTCATGATTTCTCGTACTTACATAATTGCTGTTTTTTTTTGTCCTAATGTAAAATTGCACGTGTTTTGTTATCGCCTAAGTATTTTGAGTAATTTTTGCGATTCAAAATGGTGATCGGTTTGAATGAAATAACTTATATAATTAAATATTTACTTATATTAAATAAATAATGCACATCACTGGTCGCACTAGATATCCAATATTAAAAACTCATTAATATTTCGCCTCGCTAGGCCAGGTGGCAGTTGAAATAGAAGTTGATATTCCGCTGTAACGGGTTAGACAGGCTGGGATCTGAGAGGCCGAGAGCCTAGAATATTAGTTCTTAGAAGATCGAAGATTGTTCTAGAACAAATTGAACCATATTAACAGCTATGTTGTGCAGTGTAGGTGTCATTTAACAGTCCTACCACATACTCACATTAAATAGTACTTACCAGAACTAATAGCTATAAAGCTGTTAATAGCAAGAATTTACTAAAAGCAGTCACAATATTTAATAATATAGCACTTGCTATTAATTCTACTGTTTTAGAACTATCTTCTAAAAAGACAATACGCGATTATAATCCTTATTGTTTAAGCCGTAAGGAGAATTTATCTACAAAATTAGTTACCCAAAAGCAGTGACATTCGAGTGTAAAGTCATGTTTATTGACAAGTAGGTGTCTGTTTATTTGACACTTGCATTCTGTTAGGGTCGAAGCAAATATTATGTTCTGTTTTATGACGTTGTCTTAGCAATTAAGGGTATTTAGGGTATACACACATTAGTATACGCAGTATGTGGCCTTAATTGCTAAGTACGGTATTGAGTATGCATCGGTTCTTGTAATGCAATCATTACACCTTTGACCATCGTTAATAAGTTATGCGATTGCTGAATGTTAGTGTTCCCTAAAGCTCATTACGTTGACAATCTGACAGAGTCCTACGATATAGGCAGATTTAGTATTTCATTGACTCCAAATCAATTAAATGTTCTTGCTCTGTATTATCACGGTTTTCAGCCATAACGTTTTTTGTATCCGACGTTCCAGTGTTCGTTAAAGCGACAATGATACACGCAGTTTTTTAACGGAATACTGATTTCCTTATAAAGTAGCTAATAACACGAACGAAGAGGCTGAACAAATAAAATGTTAATCGTAATTAATTCCGAAACCAATCAGTTTACCAGCTGTTAATTCAATGTAATTGCTATAAAATTGTTTGACAAATTCTCGATTGCCTGCTCAAGTTAAAAGCATCAAAGGATATTGTTTTTGAATCAGCACTTTGCACAAAACATGCTGTTGACGGACGATTAGATGAAGCAGAAAACGTTTTACGATGCATCTTGTATAACCATGTTTACTAACAAAGCGAGGCGTAACTACGCGTGGAATTTGCGTATCATGTTTGTAAACACCAACTCTACTATGTAAATAATCAAGAATGTCGCAAAAATTTGTCAACAATATCATCTGTTTATTTATTTGTCAATATTTATAGTCGGTTGTTGTTATTTTGCTAGATAGATATATGACAAATCGTCAGATCATCTTGTCATTTATATCAATTTTATAAGCCACGTCTAATCTACGCAATTTAAAGATGAAACAGTCCGAATATTACTCAGAACCCAGCTGCAGCTATTATAACACTATGTCAATTACTGGAACTATACATATACTATACTTTACATGAAAGATATTATATGGGTCCGTATTAATCACAGTAGTCGTCAAGAAGACTTGTTGTATCAGGGTCAGTTTTTAATCAGATAAAACTTAATTGAGGAATAAAGTTGGCGTGTTGATAACTTTTGTACAGCAGACCTATCGAATTCCTTCTACGGGTATATTGTCTGATGGTTGAACAATCAGCCTTTACTGACGTTTGTACTTACGCTTACTATCGACCAACTCAGTTTCGATTGCATAGTTAAATGCATTGATTTTTCTCTTAGGAAATCCATGGTAGCAGGAGTAGGTATTTCTGGAAGAAGAGGTTATCAGCCTTTACGCTGTTCGTAACCAGTTACGGCAGCCGTGACCGACGGTTTTCGGCATGGCGATTGTGGAGTCAAGAGTCTGAAAATGCAAAATGAGCCTTCTGGATTGATAAACTCTGATTTATATTGGTTTCTAGTCACACGAAGACGAGACGAAAAAAGAATAATATAAATAAATAAATTATAAGGTACCACCCATTAAGTCGCAAATAATGTAAGCTGTACTTAGTGTCTACTCAAAGTTTCTAGAACGGTATTCCAAAGCTCTGCCAAAACTATTGATGAAACAAAAAACACACTTAAGTATAAAACGACGTGGGTTTTTGTAACCGTACGTATACTTATTATACTCTGTGGTAGAATACAATGTAACGGTACTATCTAACTATTAAGTTGATAAATTGGAATTTATTTTTTTGTCTACGCTTGTACTGAATCTTTGAGGACAATGATCTTGAATACAGATAACATACATATCTCGAACATGTTGTGTTTTAACACGCTTTTATTAGCTTGCTATGTATGTATCTATGTGTCTATGTATCTATGAATCTATGTAATGGCATATTTAAACGTGATTTTCACCCTTTTAAAATTAAAACACGCTTTATTAAAAAAACCAAACTAAAAAGTAGAAAATAATTTTAATGTAGAAAAGCGTGGGGTGGGGCTTATCAAAATATCTTAGAAAGCACTCCACGCTTTTCTACATTAAAATTATTAAATTATTTTCTATATTTTCTACTTTTTAGTTTGGTTTTTCTAATAAAGTGTTCTTTTGTTTATTAAATTATTATTTATTTTTATTTTTCTTTGAGAAACGGCAATGAATTGCCGTAAATCTAAGAGTTCGAAAAATGGTTCAAGTAATACCTATGCAAAGGTCACGTGATACCACACGACCTTGAGGTCAGATGTCAAAGGTCATAGTCATTTCGGGGTATATCGACTATGCTGAGTCGAATGGCGTTGACCGCGAGTCTCTAGCTGTTATGGTTCTTGAGTTGAAAGTTGTATAACAGATAGACAGATGGATGGACAAAGATGTTGTATAAGAGTTTTTTCGAACTCTAAAACAGACTGGCGGCAATGGATGCAATATTTTGTGTTTTAACATTCTCTTTCGTAGAACCTCTTTGTCAAATATAGCTTGTTGGTTCTTTGGCGTAATAGTTAGCGCGTGTATAATGATAGGTTAAAATAATTAGATTTTCTGTTTTGCTGTATGGAAATTGTTATAATTTAGACAATGCTTAATATCATGTGAATTTGTAGCTAACGGAAGGAGGTCGTAATAAACCTCTGCCTTACTCTCGGCAAATATACATATCATGTTATGTTATATCTAAACTAACAAGTATTATTTGCCAGCAATTTTTATCTCAGACTATCTTTAGATCGTATTATAAGATTACTACGATTTTGTTCAACAATAAAAAAGCTAATGGCGGTATTAAGCACGCGCAGATGATTTAGTTGAAGAATGCAAAAACAAACAAAGCCACGCGTCAATAAATATTAGGATTCGAACAGGAAACAATATTTAACTACAATAAACCAAACAAACCGTCTTAGTTTTTGTTCAGGCTTAACGGACTTACGACCTTTGCCAACATTTATATAAATGAGTTTAAAAAGAATAGCTATGGTCTATGCGCACTTATTATATACTTTTTGCGTAGTAGGTACTGAATGATAAAAAATGCTTTGTGTCTTAATCTCGGAATTGAAATATGAACTTATTTATCTATTTGTTGATCAAATTGAGTGATGATGAGAAGAGATATACATCAATACTTTATTAGGTATATCATTAACCAGGATATAGTTTGATTTGTAACTATCGTAGAAATTATTGCAAAATACATATATCATATTTTTTGTACCCGTGAATACCACAAATAAACACAGCCCTAATCAAATCAAAATATATCATAATAATATGAATGCAATGGAGATACTTACTGTTAAAACTGATTTCTTGCATGAGGATAGATGACATGTCAACGTTTTTATGACATAAGATTAAATATACATTAAACTAAAGTAGTTACCTGCATAATGTCTTTATTATATTTTATTTTAATGGAAAACACCGAGTAATCACGCGGCCACGTGTATCAATTACAAGCATAATTAACATTCAAATAGATGCAATCGGAAGATTTCAACGTGGGGTTGTGATTAATGAAATACACGGAAACGTACTATATGCAGATGGAAAACATTATTCAAACAACTTGTTTTACCTGTTTATGAAGAAATTATGAGAATGTATTTAGTACACACGGCTACACATCAAGTTAGACACCCTATATACGCATAACTACGCTACATACAAAATAGAGATTTGTTGGAAAGGGACAGTGCATAGTGGTGTCGATGTAATGGTAGGATAGAGCGTCGCGTCCCGATAACAAAAATATAACGCACTCTCTCGCACGATTTGCAGCGTTCAACTTCTAATAGTTCAAAGTCGAAACAGACTAGGTTGATGTGTCGCTGTGTGTACAATAAGAACGATTCGACGTGTACGGCCATCGAAATATTTATAGGCAAACAAGCTTCGAATTTAAAGGTATGGATGATTTCCGAAATTGTTTCCGCAATAATTATGTTAATGTTTTTTTAGAAGTTCAGTTACTGATATGTTCAAATACGGCTATAATTGTATTTAATCAATAAATTATAAAAATAATTATTGTTTTGAAATGAAGCTTTTAAAAGCTTAATAAAATAAAACAGGTCCTTGTTTCTTTTCTTAGAATATTCGTAGTCAAATTGTTAATTATATATTACTGAAACTACTGAATATCTCCGAATTATTTATGTTTCCACGCCTTCTATTACTATTATTATTATTATTATTCGACTTATTTATTTATGATTCGTCAGTAAAGCATATTTACCTTTTTTTTTAAGAAAAGTCACATTAATATTTATATTAAGGATAAGTCTTGTAGCAAGATTCTATTAAAAAAAAAACAAACAAATCAAATCATTCGCCATACTTTCAAAACAAGTTACTAATAACCACAATTTACCCAATTAAGAAATTATAGTCCCGTACGAAGTGAGAACAATATGCCCACAGCGTTCAAGCTGAACTAATCTACAATCTCAACAAACATATAACACTTAAGCCCAATGATTAACCATTCACTTCACCGCAAATTACCATGAGTAAACATAATTAACATATAAGTTTACCGATATGACAGTTGTACTTTGATATTAATACTTGTATTGCGACACATCCGGCCACGTGAAATTAAAAGGAGAGTTCAATGCTATTGTATATTCGATTGAATAATGTGCGCTACGAAAATGTCTAAGTGATACATTGTCTAATACTAACATAGTAATACTACAGTGTAAAATCAGTACATGTTGCAAGTTATACTGTTGTGTAAATAGTACAATTACATTGCTTTAGAGGCGTCCATTATTATGGTCTTTATCGAGCATAACTTTTTTAAAGTTTATTGAGATCGTCTTCTAGTCTGGCAGATCAAATAAAAATCAGATTTACGTGTATATTCTGCATACAACAATCATAACAATGTCCTATAGTCAGAGTGAGAAAGATAGAGTAAGGGAGTCAGAATATTTGAGACTAAACACAAGCTATTTATGGTAAATAAAGCCATAATAAAACTGTGGCTAAGACTGAATTTCGTTGATTATACGATCCACGTAATCGCCAACGCGTAAGAGGCCTCTCAAATATGTTAAATATTTGCGTGTAGCAATTTCAGTTGCGATCGTAACGATAATCATATCATTGTATTACGTCTATGTTTACGAGTTTAACATTATTTTATACACGGACGAAAATTATTGTTTGACCTGAACCTAAATTATGAGAAGTCAAAAATGTTTGTTGGTATTTTGTAACTAAGAATCGTTTCCAAAGCTCATCTTCACAGACACTTATCCGTTGCCCAATCCAGGTGATATGCGGTCAACGCCAGATACTTCGCAATAATAGAAGCTCGACGTATTGTTTCACCATTTCGAAAGTGCTTACCATTGCAATAGATTTCTGGAACTTCCATTAGACTATATTTTGTTACAAAAATTACATTAGTCTTCGCAATAACTTTGATTTGATACCTTTGTTGGACCAAAAGATTACATACAAAAAATACATACATACATAGATTCACGCCTGTTTCCCAGAGGGGTAGGCAGAGGCTACGGATTTCCATTCGCTACGATCCTGACACACTTCTCTGGCTTCATTCGCTTTCATCACATTCCTCATACACGCCCGTCGGTTTAATAATGCGTAATTATTTTTTAAATACAGCATGAAATCTTTTATGTCGCACTTTAATCGTACGTACGGCTATTATAGATCATTGATCGATACGCACCCGTAGATCACGGCGACCTTGACTCTGATTGGCGATAACCTGTTTGGTGTCGCTCGGAACAGTTCGTGACTGTCCGTAGGTCACGAGAGCGTAGCCGATCATAATATTACGACAAAAAAATACTTTGCCCATATTAATGACTTTAATGGTTATATTTTTAATGTTAAAGTTTGTAAATAAAATAATTAGTAGCGCTATTAAAATATGTAGCGTGAACTTACAATTATAAAAGTTAATTTTAACACGTATTTAGTGTACTCTGCTTGTTATGGGTTCGTGGCTACTCGGATCATGGACGCAGAAAATTATCCAGGAAAATATAATAAATCAAAATAGGAGATTATAAATAAAACTTGTATTTCGAATAGTCATTTAAAAGTAAAACAATAACATCGAATATTCTCGAAATAGCTTACCTTCACTCAATGGGTTCACCTTCAAAAGTTCGGGATATTTACATCAATGTCGACACTTGTCCACACAATTTACCGTCAACTGAAAATATTGATATAAAAAACGTATATTATGTAGTAATAACTACGTATAAATTGTTCCATATATAGTATTGTGACAGACAGCTTGGAGATAGTTGTGCAATGCTCCTTTTTAATGTAAGAGGAAAATGTTCGAAATATACTGAACTTCAGGAGGTCTATGTATAATAGATAGGTCTATATATAACTTCTTACTCAATAAGACAACGTCAGTAGCTATCACAATAAGGCATAGCATAAATGTATATTCAATGTGAATGAAGAAGTAATTAACTTGTCTTCTAAACTTGCCCTTGTATCCTCGGGTCCCTTGGTATATTGACAAGTACAGCGTACTGCCATTTTCCTAGCGTGAGGTGCGTGATTGTATTCGAATAATATTCGAATACACTTGTTCATAACGCAATACCTACTTCGTATAGTCAAGGACAAGTATGCCCTTATGTATAATATTGTCTGTTCATTTCTATATAATCCAATTGCCACTGTGCACATCTCTACTAGAGTTGCATATATAGTAGAAAAGCAGTCTCCCCCTAGCTGACTAGGGGGAGACTATGCGAATCTTTCCGAAAGATCCCTTTGCTTGCCCAGTCTATCGTAGCCGTAAGACTATTGTAAAGGCTTGGTTTACGATAACACAGTTGTTTATCCAATTAATAAACTGTATTACGTTATCCCAGAATATACATACATTTTAAAGTAAGTATGGTTCTGATGAAGTCTTATGACAGACTGCTTGGAGCCATGTTGTATTGTGCAACCTCGGCGGTAGCGCTGCCCTACGCCCATATACAATTACATTACGTTTTAATTAAGCATTTCGTTGGTCTCATAATTTGCATTCTGCTCGTACATATATTTTAACCCGTCTATCAATCATGCGTTAATGTCAATAAAAATTATTGTAATAATATATTTATGTTTCATAAAGATTGAATCAGCGGATACATTAATTTGTAATAAGTATGTATGAAATTTTAATAAGTATGTACATATATGTACAGTATATGTTATGAATATCCATATATATTAATGACTACATTAAATGCGTGGTAATGACCATTGCACTACAAATTACCGAGTCTGCGTGATCCATAGATAATTGTTTCGAGCCTGGGATTGCCTGGGATGACTTTGTGTATGTCATAATTTAAAAAATAAACGCTGACCACAGATTATTTTATGTCTTGTTATGAGCAAAGACAGAATGAAGTACATTAACAAAAGTTTAACACAATTACAATAGTAAGGCTTTGACTTATAGCATATGAAAAGTTCACATAAATTCGGCCATGACATGACATTTTCCTTAAAATTTCACAAGGCTCCGGCCAAAACTTGTAAATATAAAAAACGCGAATTAATATTTAGCGCTCCGATTACGCCATCTTTCTTAATGATCGTATCTTTGTATTTTTACGCGTGCCCTTACTTGACACGTGCCCCACCAGAAACCCCTTCCATAACACTCATACATTTTCGACTAACTACCTGCCTAATTGGTCCAGTAGCATAGCAGTGAGCGTTTATGCAACTGCTGATTGTAAGGTTTTGGATTCTAGACTCCTTTCTGCTAATAATAACCTTGCATAACGTAAAGTTTGAATAACTTGTTACCCGAGAACTGAACCCACGAACAGCTATAAACATACACCATCAAGGTAGTCAACAGCAAACTATATACAAAGCGAAATTGAACCTCCTGGTTGCGTGTTCACGTTAGATTCGCCTACAAACTATAGCAATGTCGAAATACGTTTTACGTTTTGTATCATGGTTTGGTCAGTTGGCAAACGACCGACTTACACCAGTTCCGACATCTTCCGTACATGTGAACTGACCGACATACCGATTATATTTATGTATTGTTGTTCAATAAAAAACACATTATACAATACATTTAAATTTTATGCATTTCCTCGTAGCTAACACGGTTTTTATTCTATTGGTAAACAAGTGTTCTTATGGTGAGCGGTAAGTCTTGTTTATGTAAGTATGTAATAGTATCGCCGCTTGCGGGTTACTCATCCCATATCCTTTTAGCACACAAGTGAAGGAAGTATGCAGAAAGTGTAGAAAGTACAGCGCCTCCATATCCAGGAACATAACTGAGGGATGTTGGGCAATAATCTTTTATAGGATGGTGCTCCTTACCAAATTGTGTTGCTCCAGGTTCCAACTAGATGCTTCTATGAAATACTTTTGGTATCGTTTACCAACAGTTTCGATGCCTTTGCATAAATTCCATTCCATTTTATCCAACTCCATCTGTATACTATTTGTCCCGATAAGCTACGTAACATTTGACTGTGCATAAAAGTGGCCAATGCAACAAATGAATGTCGTATTTATGATATTAGTACGGATAAAGTTAGAACTTAATCTAGTCTCACAAATTAAGACAATTTATACATTTGTTAGTTAATTAAATAAAGGCCAATACATAGGCGTATAATTCTTTTCTACGTCCACGCCAAAAATAGAATTATTGGCGTTTAAGCACGCAAATAAACATAACCGTTAAATACTTCCACGCTTACGATCCATAAAAGGACAGGCAGAAACCAATCATCCGCGCAATTCGTGTCAAAGTTCGACAGAAACGACGTTTAGCATAAATGTCTTACAATACATGAAGTAAAAGCCCGAACATTGAACCTAGAACCTCGTATGGCTGACCCGTGCATCTATCAATCACCGAATTTAACGCTTCGTCGGCTTCGAAACGTGCGTTTATTATTTTTGTCTGTTCATTCCATCCGAATGCAAGCCTGACTTTCAAAATAATATATTTTGGCCTCTTGTTATTGTAATGTAGGCTTTTGTAGTGCACAAAGAATTATAAATGATGTTATAACGCATGACAAACTCGCTCTTGACTTTGAAATTTAATCAGTTGTTTTTTATGCCGATTGGCTGACTCAAGGTAAACAAAAGATATATTATAATGTTGGATGAAATATTTTTGAAAGAGAAGGTGAATCTAAATAATTTCTGCTCAGTCACCTCTTTTCTGAATCACAGTCTTTTAATACTACTTATTGAATTGAGACATAGATCAAAACCTTGTAATTTATATAAGACATAAGCTGAGGACATAACACAAATATGGATGCGCGTCTCTTATCCTTCGCGATTCTTCTGTCAAAATAAGTAGAGAGTGCCCGCTATGCAGTTCCTTGATTGGTTGCGAAAGCTATAAATAGTAAAATTATTATTAATCAATAGATTATAAGAAGCAGCGATAGCTCAGTGGGGAGACCAACAGACTGCAATGCAAAGGGTCTCGGGTTCGAACCCACGTCGTGGACCTCTGACTTTCGGATGTTATATGACTTTTCGAAATTATGTGCGTATTGATTGACAATTATCGCCTGCTCCGTGCCTCGAAGCGCACGTTAAGCCGTCAGTCCCGGCTGCCATGAACATCTATGGCAGTCGTTATCGGGAAGTCAGTGCCCTCTAATATCCTGACACTGGTCTAGCCTTAGGGTATCGTAAACCGACCCCAAGTGACTTGGGAATAATAAAGGCTAGGGAGAAGAGAGATATTATTATCCTTACTAATATTATAAATTCGAAAGTAACTCTGTCTATCTGTGTCTGTCTGTCTGTCTGTCTGTTACCTTTTCACGGCTAAACCACTCAACCGATTTAGATGAAATTTAGTACCGTTATAGTTTAAAACCTGGGGAAGGACATAGGCTACTTTTTATTGATGTAGGTACCATGCGGGCAGAGCCGCGCGCAAAAGCTAGTAATCTTATAAAATTAAATGTGAATGATTGTTTTGTATGGGCATTTTGAAATTAGTATGTAATTGGCAAGATATTTTTTAGGAACACATTTCTATATTTAAACGTAATATTGCGGTATTTTAAATTAAAATTGACAGCCTTGCTCTATGAATTCAAATTTGGTTTTTAAGCGCTTAAGGCAATGATATTACTCAGAATGCCATGACTCGTAAGTGCACGTTGGTATGATTAAATATGGTAATTTGTTCGTATTGAATGAGATGAATGAAGAGGTGTTGCGCAGGTGTGCGATACAACATGAGCACAAACAGGCTCATTACAATATTATCATGTGTGGCCAACCTTCGCTCGTAAAAGTTCGCCGTGAGATCGAAATGTAGGCATTATGCATAAGTGTACGAAACCTGATATTGTGTTCAAACTAATCGCACGACTTGAGAGGATACACCGACATCTTGCCATCGATAATTTCGAACCAGTTATTTTGCATGTTACATTTTTGTTTTCTTTATGGCAATTTTTTGTGTGTATCACGTGATAGGTGATCTACAAAAAGGCAATCCGCAATATATCATATCGGGATTACCTACCTATGATACGCATTTACATAACAATGAGACGGATCCATATTATTACAATTACAAAAAAAAACATTAATTTGTCAAGTCTTCGAACACAAGACTTAATTCAAAAATAAAAACTATTGTGTCTGGCCACCGGTGTGCTGCTGCGATTCAATAAGTTTATGAATATGTTACTTAAATAGAATAAGTAATATTGATACAATGACCGCTAAAACATAATATAATGTGTATTTATTTACACGAGATGAGCATCGAGAAGGTTTTCTGAATTAATTATTCTATTTATATCTGCGATTGTAGAGAGAGCGTGATGTAACACCGTGCACTTGACACAGTTGCGGACCTGTCCGCGCCGCGCCGGACACACGGACCGCGGACGTTACACTTCCTACCTTCACTGACACTTTAGTGCAAAAGTAGGTACTAAAAAACGTTAAAGTTCATATTTCGAACTAATGGCTTGTGGTCACGTATTATAAATTAGATTTCAAAAATAGACAATAATAATGATGAATTGATGACGCAGCTTTAAAGCGACGTTATTTCTGTCTGATAGGTATAATGAAAAACTTCTACTTAAACACAGACAGACATTTCACAGGCCGCTTTTACGATTTTCTCAACATAAATATACTTACTGCCAGATAGCAATCTCGAATTCGATCCTAAAGCACGCATCTCTAATTTTTCGAAGTTATTTGCGTATTAAATAGTTAATTATCGTTCGCTTTAACGGCGAACGAAAACATCGTGTGGGAATCTGCAAAATTTATCAAACACAAGTCGTCTAAATTGGCCGAAAATAGAAGCGTTCTTATGCCACGGGTACATGGGAACAATGATAGATTATGTACATTAATAATACGTAAACGCTAAATACTTTCATGACATATAAAATATATCACGAGAACAACATTTGCGATCAGGAAATTTTGAATTATATTGATTAGTTATTGTTTGTTTTACCGTTAGATACATTGATGAAGGATGTGTTTTAGTTGTCTATATATGTACAATATAATTATATAAATAACGGTCATCAATCTATATATATACATTATACATCATGCAGCAACAAAAACAAATGATATATGTTAGTAAAAGGGAGAAGCCCGTTCAGCTTTCACACGCGGTCAGCGAGAGTCCACCATCATCCGAGTAATACGAGTACAATATTACAATCCGACAACAAACTAGTCTCGTTGGACGAAAGTTACTTCTATTAAAAAAAAACACAACTTTTTTAAAGAGAGTGAAAGTAAATGTTAGTCTGTGACACTTTCACCGTGACCACTTTGTAAGATATAATCGATCGATTTGGTAGGGTTACTCTTTTTATTTTTAGTCTATCAAAGTACAATGTTAATTGAATGTGATAATGCAGCTATATACGCGTGAAAATGTAAATTTCACTGCAGAATTAGAATATATTATAGTTATTCATTGATTTGTTCTGCAATTATATTGCTAATAAATGTGTTGTGTAATTCCAGACTCCACAAAAGCTTGTTAGGTAAAATGTTAAATATACTACCATTGTTTTTGCAATTGCTAATTTAATAAGCACATCAAGAGTGGTGTAGCTCGGTACCAGTATTTTCCTCTGGATGAAAGGTGTACGAAGTTATTTTCTGTACCACAAAGACTGGTGTATGCGAAATGTCATGACTCTGACTGATCATCATTATTTTTATATTAAGGCGTGAAAGCATAACAAACAAACTTACATTCGCATTTATAATATTAGCGACGAAGACATTTTGGCGACGAAGACTTTTATCCCGTACAGTAATACAATAGTATCGGTCAATGAATTGCAACTTATACCTACATAATTAAGTAGTCGAACGTACGCCCGATTTACACGGTTACTAGCTTACTAGTATAGTATTATATTAACTGTGACACAGTGTTTTCACACACACGTACTCGTAGTAACATTTTCATTTGCAATAACACGCCGTATCGAAATGAAATTAGTATGGCATATCTAGAAACGCAATTGAATTTTGTTTTAAACAGTTACGGCGCATTGACATAACTTGCAGATATTTAAATGTCATATGTTATTGCAGTAGCACAAAAATTTGTTCTTTTTTAAATCCTGTATTTAATATATGGCTTAGCATTTTCCATCCTTAAAATTAATGGAGGCACGTCGTGTACTTTCGTGCATTTTCTCACTGCTAAACTCAATGCTTGTTCAGCACTCAGATTTTAAATTGCAACTACATTTAATAATATTATATATTATGTATATAATTTTCGTATATATTAAAGTTAATTTATAGAATGCACTGTAAATGCTTTGACCACACGCTGTAAACTTTCTTAGTGTAGAAATAAATAAATACCTACGTGTTTGTTTGTAAGGAAAATCATGTATACCGAGAATGCAGCGGATATACCTGTCATGTACCGACACATTGATTGATAGTACATAAAATGAAGTTGTAATTTGCAAATGTATCATGATTTCAATATTTGTATAGCATTACAATATGTACTTAGTTCAGTCACGATGCTGCATTATCTGACATCAGATCATAATCTCTTGTCCAGTTCGATTAAATTTCTTAATCGACTAAAAATTTATACCTAGCCCCTTAATCGCCTAGTTGTGGGGCCAATTCAGTGTCAGTTTAGTCACGATTGTTTTATCCCATGATATGTTTGTGTAGTGACGTGTATGTGAACCGATACAATCGATCATTAATCGACTATCATACGAAATGAATTGTTCATTGACAATCCGTTCGCGATTGTACAATTATTGTATTTACAGTTGATTGAACAATTAAGCAATTGTGTACTTTACTTGATATAATAATAAAGCTTTTGTTCGGTAACATAGGCTAAATGCCTCTGTAGACGAGTCATAGAGGTGGCCTCAGCAATTTGAGTCTATCGATTAACATGTAAATTTATATTTATCGTTGCTATTGTTTAAGGTGTCAGTATGCATTGTACACTTTTCGATGACTGATGGCGATCATCAATATAACATTTGTGTCCATTCATTTTGTTCAATTGTATGTTAAGGTCGTTTAACAAAGATTATTAATATGCACACCTAGATTCGTACTAAACCGTTCAGATCTAGTAATCAACCAATACAACAAAGAATTACCTTATATAGCGGTCAATGACATCTTAGCAACATTAATTGTTTTGGTAGAAAATTAAGTGGTTCAGATATGGTAAAAGAATGGACATAAATAACTAAGATGTTATGGTTTCATATATGGTACCATCTTATAATGATAATAACACACGTAACATGTTACGGAAATAATGTCGTGCGCATAGACAATATTACGCCAGGAAACATCGCGCCAACCAAATTAAGTTGGAGGAAATATAAATCATAAAAATAGCTTAATCTCACTTCAACAGTAGATCTTAATTAATATTATGCCGCAACCTTTTGGGTTCATTCAATTAAATATTTTATAAGTTACTACTATTTTTATTTTTATGAATATTAACCATTAGTGGGTTATTTTTTCTTTTTTATCAATCAGTATTTAATGTTTGAAGTTGCTAGGTATATTTGGAATAAGTTTTTTATATGTTGCGTGTATTAATGTTCAAAATCCGAAATAATTATTACAAATTTCACTAACAAAACTTGTTTACATATACAAAAAAAAGCAATATACGCAACAAGTTTGTCTATGTAAAAAAACGCTACAAGAAATAGAGATCCATAAAACAAGGCAAAATTAAGCAAGTTTTTTTAGGAATATAATTATTGAAATAATATTACAAATTATTGTGATACTTAAATCTAGTATTGTGCATAGGTATTAATGTTTAAATGTGTCTTATAATAGCAAAGAAGATGTAAAAACGCTAATAATTCGAAGTAATGCATCAATTAATTGCTTTGACTTAACGTAAATCGTAAATAAACATTACGTTTGACGGAACATGGGATAAACTAATAGGTAGGTAAGTCGTTGCTAAAGTTTTAATTCTAAGTTATGTCGGTGAATATTTACTCGTCATGATCGGATAATTAGACACGTATTAGATACCTACTGTTGAACGTTATCCACTTGTAAAGTTGCATTCGGCCAGTGATTAATCACAATTTAGTTCATTCAAGAACGATAACCTGCCATCACCTGACATTGAATGAACGACCGTCACGATAACTTACGTAATGAACAAAACACCGTTTATTAAAAAGTGAATTTGCTTGATTTATGTTAAGAAAAGGTGTAATTGAAGTCAATATTGACGGCGTTTGCGTAATTTGTTCGTGCATTAAAATAATAAAGAACGTAAAGGGCAGCCTATGTTTGAATATAAACAATATTTTGTAATTTTCTTGATTATGTTACATCATAAAACATAATTTTAAAATAATATTTTATTTTGAATGGATATTAGTGATAAATATCGTAAAATAGACCCCAAACGTTGTTGAAGATTCATTTTCTTGTATCCACAATTAATATTAATTCAAAATTATCTCATAAAAGCACCATAAAAATACACAACTAGTTCAATTTCAGGTTTTGTGACATTGTAAAACAGTGTAGTTTTATATGCATATTAAAGTCAGCCAGTCTGGTATCGACTAAGTTATCTACGTAATGCAAATGGAAAATAATAAATATTAGTGACTAGTGCTGTAACAATTTCAACGTTTAGCGTTGTAAGTAGTCTCCTCCAAGTTTGTTCCCCTAAAAGTTATAAAAATACACTTCGTAATTATTTATTAAAGTATTAGCCTGGTAGTTAAAGTAAATTATACATTTTACTACCAGCCGTGCTACCGAGAATCATAAAATGGGAAAGCTATTCCCAAGACTTTTCACCTTCCTTCTCAGAATGCCTTACTCGTGACCATTTATGTGTAATTTTAATGAAATAGATACGATTACTGTTCACCCATTAACGCTACCACGTAAATGTTTATAACATACCTGCGATAATATATAGACTGTGTGTTTACGGAATTTAAACGTGCTAATAGAGAGTTTTTGGAATAGTTGACAAGCCCAAATTGAGAGTAAGCTGTGACTAATTTAGTTTTAAGTGATACATATTACAAATGAAGCCTACGGAAAGGTTTATAACCAATCTTATTCTTAAAATATTTTGCAACGTCTTGACAAAAATATCCGATGGACGTACTAATATATAACATTATATAATACATTTTTCTCAATCTTCATCATCAACTATATGCATTACCCTAAACTTGTTATTTTAAAACTTAGGTAGGCCTTATGCTTTATATATTTATTTAAGAAGAATTATTTGAAGTCTATTTTAATGTTAATAAAGCATTCTCGCTTTAATAGTTAAGAAAATCATCGACAGTTTATAAACATGTCTAATATATTATAACTTTATACGATCTTTAAATGACATCATATTTCTGAAGCATTATAGTATTGTATATTGACCACGAATTGCCATTTCCTAGGATAAACATATACATAAATAAGGTACTGTTAAGATTTGCACTACGCTCAAATTTCTCAATTTGCAGTTTGCACTGATTCTACTAAAGTAAAAACTAAATTAAAATTCTATAGCCATTGGTGTGTTATCACTACGGCATATAACGCTATACAAAAACACTACTAGGTTTTACTACTCAAGCATATATGTAGTTTATAGTGTTTGTATAACACGCTTATGTAATAACGGACACAATACGGAAGGTCCAGATATTTCCCATGTTGGATAACACGTAGTGATGCAAATGCTAAAGATAGTGATGCGACGAACTGTTGTGAACTGGCGCAGTGAATATCTAAAGATAACTAAATATGCTCAGCACGGTGCTACCGTTGCCGAGTCCACTTAAAATATCACTGTTATTTTATCGCGATATTTGCTAAGTGAGGTTAAGTAACAAGAAACTTGCCAAAAATGTATCACATTTTAGAAGAATCAGCAAGACTCATACACAGATGTTTGGACATAATCCTTACTAATATCATAAATTCGAAAGTAACTCTGTCTGTCTATCTGTTTGTCTGTCTGTCTGTTACCTTTTCACGGCTAAACCACTCAACCGATTTAGATGAAATTTAGTACAGATATAGTTTAAAACCTGGGGAAGGACATAGGCTACTTTTTATTGATGTAGGTACCACGCGGGCGGAGCCGCGCGCAAAAGCTAGTATCATATATATTTAATTCTCTGAAGACTAATCAAGTTCTTAATCATCTGAGACTACTGGAAAATATGCTGTTGAACCAGCAATCTTAAGCACAATCTTCACCATCTCAATATAATAACCAATATTCGCTACCGCTTATAAACTAGAACTACTAACAAAAAGCTCGCACCGTTTAACTCACAAAATTATTGGCGCCGTGCGTGTGCGCAGATTTAACACGAACTTTGTAGCACAACTAGGTGACTGGCGAGCGGCGACCGCTGACAGATTTATTTGTCATTTCGTATAGTACTGTTACTTCAGGCAGTCTTTACAACTCGTGTGGCGAACATGTAGGAACTACATATTTGTGTCACTAATTGTAATGAATTATTACTTATAATGAATTGACAGACACGTATATTTGAATTGACAGGCGCAATGCTATGAATGTATGCCAATATATCATTAATTTGTATCAGTTTAAATGTTATGATTGGCATTTTTGTTGAGTTTTATATCACAAATGTTCTCTAATTTTAATCTTTCTATTATTACTATTATTAGTTGATATTTTCTAGTATTACAATTAAGTACCTATATTTTATATATTAATTCCAATTAATGTTTTGTCAGTCAAGGCTTAGTTTATTGGCGGGCTACTCATTTTACTCAAAATTATTTAATAAATATTTACAGTTACCATATCTTTATGTATATACAGTTATACACGCAAGGTAAAAAGATAACTACTATTTTTAGTAGTTATCTTGAGATCGAATATTAAAAGATAACGACTTCTGAGATGAAATCGCCACACTAGTCGAAGAGCATCATCAATCAAAATGCAGCGATATGTAGTAAACATAAACCTGCGGAGGAACGAACGTTTAAGTACGTCTTGAGAGAGATGGATAAAGTAAAAGTACCCATTAACGCTTCGTACTAGAAATAGCGTAATAATAGTTTCTCTAACATCGGATGCAGCGAAAGCTCCGCATAAACTCGAAGCAGATTGGTTAGGGATTGAACTCTATCTTGCTAAAATTGTTTGCGTTGTATTGCAGCAATAGACGTAATTGTCAGGACTCCTAAATAAAAGAGCCGAGCTGGCCACAAAAAGAAACTAATTTTTGCCTTCCGTTCTGGCAGTACAGTGATTATTTGTCTTAATTATCAGCATACTATCAGTAACGGAATTGTAACATCCCCTGTGTTGCATGCGTAAATCCTTGCCATTAGGAGGGCCTTACATCTGGCACAGAGTATTATAAAATAAATTTGATGTATGTCAGTTGTAATAACTCGGATGTCATTTATATTTAAGTGCAATACGATTGCCTTATTCGAATCAAACGATTACACGGAGCAATAAAATTAAGAATATTTATTGAATGGCATGCAAATAGGTGCAAAGTTATAAACTGATTCGCGAACAAGATAATTATCCTTCAGAGCCATTCAATTGCATGTGATTTAATGCGAACGTTTGAAGTGCGGCGACAAGCCGACTGCGTCTGCGCAGATTGAAACGTTAGTGAGTAATTAGTCTACAATGTTGGTTAGCGTTTAGGGATACCGTTACAAAATTATTTATATGTACGCCTACACTAAATGCTCAAGAAGATGCGCCACTACGATACGATCTTATCCCATACTAGTATTAAAATAAACATACATTTAGACATAGGAGATATTTGCGTAACATTAAACCCACACGATGCCGTAATGAAATCAAAATTACGTACACACTCAACACAAAATACCTTCGATCTTTATTTTGTATACCACGCTCATTTCATGCATCGCTGCATTCCATTTTCTTTATTACCTTTACATATAAGTTAACAAAGTACGACATCAAAAACGATCCTAAAGAGAATATTTATGTCTAAGCTTAGAAGATAGTTTCTTAAGATTACATATAATTTACATTAGTTAGACGTCATATTAAGCAATGCAGTGCTTACACGCGCATCGGAGAAATGCATGATGATAACGAGTCGTCGTAAACATTAGATAAATAACTTTTACGTAAGGCTCATGCATATTTATATGGTTAAGGATTAAATAACAGAGAGCTTATGGCGCAACTTTGGAATTCATTGGATAAACTTAACTTTAGTTGTGGAGATAAATTGTTTATTTAAAGGCAAACATAGTAAATAATCGTAATATCAGTCAGCTTGTGACCACGGCCGGTGTAACCTGGTCGAAACGTCAAACCTATAAAAGGTAAACATTATGCATGATCGCATTAATACCCGTTACCTATTATATATATAGCATGCAACGCGAAAGTTTAAAAGTTATTATCATAAACATGTCTTTTGTTATGTCATACAGGCTAAAGCTAAATTTAAGATTAACTTAAAGTAAATCTGTGGTGAATATCCTATGATATTTACAATATACTTGCCTTAAACATTGCATTCGCATGATATGGTAAATAATTACGTATTTAAAAAAAAACAATGAGTTATGCTTAGGTTCGATTATACAATACAGATCGATAGGCATTTCGTTCAATACACTTGATATAATTTAAGTAATCTGACATTTGGGTGCAATTCCCTCAAGGTCTTGTTGACGTGCATGTCAAACAAATTGGAGCGCAATCATTAAAGTTTTCAGTGTGGAAACTGGTGACCTATAGCGGTGACTTGTTCACTCGCTCGGACAACATCCATCAAGCTTACCGTTTTTGGACTCAGTTGCGTTTATAATTCAAGTTGTTCTAACATAAATCCCTTATACAACGAGTTGTAAAGTTGAGGTACATAATATATTTATAAACAAGGTAAATGGTATCATCTGCTAGAGAAACGATTTGTATTTACAATTGTATACAATTATCTGATCCTTAATCTGTCAAGTTTTAGAAGATCAGACATAATTAAAAACTTATTGTGTCTGGTCACCGGTGTGCCGCTGCGATTCAATAGCTTTAGAAAATTAATCGATTTCGAGGATTTTATGCGACACCGTTAAAGGAATAACTAACCGCATTCTATTCTAATTGCGGTTCTGTGATAGACTAGTGACATACTATATATAGATATTTATTTATTGGCGTTATGTAGCAAAAATGTTGGTTGAAGTGGAGCAAAAAATGCTATAAGAACAAAAAACATTTGGCTTCCAAGTAAATATGCAGGAATGTTCTATATTTGTTGAATTTAGATCGAAATTGTCAACGATTTGTGCATACAAGTAGCTTGATTTACTTGAATTTGTTTCTGTGTTGGCTTGGGTAGGCATTTTTGAGATGTTCTGAAAGTAAATTAATAAATTAATCGTACTAGAAAACACCTGTTCATTACACAGAACATGTGTGTACACATCACTTATTAATATAGATGCGAAAGCAGCTTCACTGTTATTTACGGTTTTACAGTAAAACCGCTGAAACATCTTGATTGCTAAGGACATGACTGGATTCCTGAACAATACATGCCACATTAAATGAACGTAAACGGAGTCCCATAACTGATACATATTGTTTTAACCCCTTCGTTTCTGGTGTCCATCTCAATGGACATTTATTTATAATTCATGTAACATGAAACAATGTTAATAAAAACTAAATCTAAACATTGAAGCGTACCCGGCTCTTATGCAATTATGTTCTTAAGAAACAAAATACAATCGGTTTTATGTAGTTAGGTCATAATATCGAGTAAAAAGTAACGACATTCACCGTGGCTCAGCGCAAGGCAAGTAAAAGTAAGCCTTTAGTTTTCAAGATATATGCTGTATATTTCCTTCAAATTTTTGCTCATAGCTTAGGTAATTATTGTGGGCAACGTTTATACATAAACACGATTCAATACAATATTGTAATTCAAATATGCAATTAAAGATGTGTCCATTTCAATGGACATTAGGTTTCAAAAGTCGATAAGCTATAATGTATTGTGAAATAGTTATGTATAGCATTTCTGTGGTATCTATATCTTGTTATATATTTAAATCTTTCAAAAAGTCAAGTTGGTGACACATTACTTGATATGTTAGAAAATGAAGCAATATTAGATCTCAATCAGGCAATCGATGACAATATAATATCAAAAAAGAAAGATAGGGAATGAAAAGGAGAGAATCAGAAAAGGAAGAGGATATACTGATCTAAGTATAAACAGTAGTAAAAAATGTGGTTGTCATAAAGTGGATGGACAACAAGGGTGTAGTTTTTATTCGAATATTGCTGGAATAGAAGAAAAAGATAAGATACGAAGATGGAACAAAGGTATTCAATCAATGTATAACAACTCCACGCCCCGATCTTGTGTGTTTTGGTACCAATTAAATTAGTGGCGTAGATAAAACAGATCACCTTATTAGTTTGTATCGCATCTTCAACAGATCCAAAAATGCACATAATGGATGATATTTCACGCAATCAACTTGGCACTAAGTAATAGTTGACTGGCATATCAAGAAGATTGTAAAGTCTGCCAGAAAGGGATGTTCTAGACTTATTGAACAGACAACGATTTTTGCTTATTGAACGACTTATTGCTTAGGCTCTATAAAAACGGGACTGCCACTGCTAGAAAACGAGGTCGTCCAGTAAATACCCCAACCAGGATACCCTAACGACGTCCTTGTAACGGCGCTGAAATAAGGCCCGTGAGTGAATTCAATATGATTTTTATTATCGTTTTTATTAACTTGGCACTAAGTAATAGTTGACTGGCATATCAAGAAGATTGTAAAGTCTGCCAGAAAGGGATGTTCTAGACTTATTGAACAGACAACGATTATTGCTTATTGAACGACTTATTGCTTAGGCTCTTATAAAAACGGGACTGCCACTGCTAGAAAACGAGGTCGTCCAGTAAATACCCCAACCAGGATACCATAACGACGTCCTTGTAACGGCGCTGAAATAAGGCCCGTGAGTGAATTCAATATGATTTTTATTATCGTATTTAGATAAATAAACTACAGTAGTAGTAAAAATAAGAAAGGTACAATATGCAAGAAACTGAAGTGCATGTGTATTGTTTGAAGTGCAAAATACATTTGTGTTTTACTCGTGAGCTAAAGTGTTTTGAAGAATTACTTCAAAACCATTTATTATTTAGTTCAATATGATTGTATTAGGATTCAATAAAATTATAAAACTATTATATTTTATTTTAAAGTTAAAACCAGCATTACTAAGCTTTTATATAATTATAATTGAGCAAAAATAAATATTTTGAGGTAACTGATAATTTTATGTCCTACTACACTGAAGACCTGGTGTCCATGTGAACGGACATACAATTTCCAAAAAATCTAATTATAGGATATAATGTTTTTATACTAAAATTACTTAATTAGTTATGACCTAAATAATTAGAACACCAACTCAAACATTTTTTCTGACGCGTTTTATTAATTCAGGTCTGAAGGGGTTAACATAAATGATCCCTTCAATACAAAGCTCAATGTTCCATATACTACACAAAATATTAGTATTATTTTACATTCACTGAAAACTTGCAAATATAAGCCCAATGTCTCCGGTGTTGTCTCACCATACTATTAACATGTTTCTCTTCAGTCTGAAAATGTTTATCGAATCGTTGACGAACAACTTCAGACGACCAAATATTTGCGGCGACATCGATGCGTGGTCTCATTGAACTTAAATTTACAGTTAAACAGTATAAGAAGTATATTGTACAAATAACGGAGTTAAATTCCTTATCAAGTGGGTCATTATGCAGATCGCAAGGTGCACTTCATTTAAAGGAGACGACTCGCCATTTTTCTACTTTCGCTCTGAACTTTCGTGATACTTTAGACCTTTTTGCGCGGTTGATGAAAAGCTCCCGTTGGGTTTAAACTAAACTTTTGTCACGACTGACTTGTTATTTAAAGAACTTACACCAGACAGAATTTACAAAAAGATCTACTACCTCCTGCATTATAAGTAAGCTGATCAGACGATGCTATAGTTCCTCCTGCACTATAAGTAAGCTGATCAGACGATGCTATAGTTCCTCCTGCATTATAAGTAAGCTGATCAGACGATGCTATAGTTCCTCCTGCATTATAAGTAAGCTGATCAGACGATGCTATAGTTCCTCCTGCACTATAAGTAAGCTGATCAGATTATAATATAGTACTAGATTATTACTGCAGCTTCGCTCCTGTTAATTTAGATTATATTTCAAGGGAACAAAAAAGGGTTTTAGATTTATATTTTGGTTGAAAGGCACTTTATGTCCTTTTCTGTAGCTACTCAAAACGTGTATGCGAAATTATATGATGATCGGTCGAGTAGTTTAGGCGTGAAAGCGTAACAAACAAACAAACTCACATTCGCTTTTATAATACTAGTTAGGATTACGAAATATTTTAAACAGCGGATATAATAAACACCTAGGTCTGCCTTATGAGATCGAACGGCTCACTGATACTATTACACATCAGCCTTAAAAGTTTTTTATTGAATCAGTCGCAGTACTGTGTAGGACATTTAGCAGTTAACCTTATTACAGACCAATGTGCTACGGCATACATAAGCGCAGGTGTACCGGCGCGTCGTGCGACTGTGCGATAAATCAGTGGCCAGTCACACTCGACTAGCCGCACTGATTCGAGGCGACATACTCGTAGGTTTGGCGGACACTGTGAATCAAGCCGTGCGCTTTTCCATTGGTTACTTTGTAATGTACTAAGTTTTAATCGTAACTTCGCTCGTTTAGGTGTAGTACTTTTTTCTGGATAAAATGTACCCTATGTCCTTTTCTGTAGCCCCAATAACATGTGTGCAAAATTTCTTGATGATCGATCAAGTAGTTAGGCGTTAAAGCGTAACAAACAAACAAACTAAACTTCCCATTTATAATATTAGTAAGGATTTTAATTAGTAAGCTTTGTTCAATATATGATTGTTAGTCGTTAGTCGGCTGGTATTAGTTTATTTAACTAACAGTCATCAGCGATATTTAGGTAGACTTTATTCTTTCGCAGGATTTAATCTCTCTTAACATTACGTGTCATCTAAATCGATTATTCGATTCGTGCTGCCATAAAAACAGGACAAAAAGATGTAGCATGTAGCACAACATTTACAAAAGCAATATTGGCGCTGTCGTAGCTTCTTTGCATTCGTGGCTTTCACATTACCTATCTTATCTTATGTGGGGGGCCAGTCAGTGCAGACCGGTGACACTTCGACCCAGTGGGATCTTTTGTGTCGACACTCTCCCAATAACGACTGCCATAGATGATCATGGCAGCCGGGACCGACGGCTTAACGTGCTCTCTGAGGCACGGAGCAGGCGATAATTGTCAATCAATACGCACATAATTTCGAAAAGTCATATAACTTCCGAAAGTCAAAGGTGCGCGACGTTGGTTTGAACCCGAGACCCTCTGCATTGCAGTCTGTTGGTCTCCCCACTGAGCTATCGCTGCACGGCTTTCACATTAACTTTCTAACGAAATAAATATTATTATAATACTGCTTTTTACTACTATGTTTTAGGAAGAATTCAAAGTGGAATCATACAAGTCACGAGTACAACTTCGTAATTAGTCTTATCTGAATACATAATATAAGAATGATTACTAACTACTATTTATTTGATGCATAATATATCCTCGCTAAATGGACAGGTAATTCTTCAATACGTCAGCAAGTTGACTAATGATGTTGATTGTAAACATCTAATTAGTTATGACCTATCACCTCAACCAGAGCCTTATTTGTCAAAAGAGAATAATTAATTAGAGGTCATTAAAAAAATCGTAGAAGATAATTATGATAAACAATAAAAAATGAAAATAATTGAATGAAAGCTACAGATGCAGTGACTATATGACCTATATTATAGTTGGACTGGAGACTGTGTTTGTCTGAAGTAATACATATTGTGTATTGGAAGGTAAAAATGTCGGGTCTGAGTCGACACCAGTGGTAAACGAGTATGTGTGTATCATACGCGTGTTACCGTTAGCGTGGTACAAGTGATAAACTGTAGCTTAATTATTTTTAATTATCTATAAACTAAGTGTAACGAAAATACGAGACTAGAGCAGGAAATAATTAGCCAGAAGATTATTGTAGCTTGCAATAATATGTGTATATTGCCATCTTCTTTATTTTTCCTCTTTATCTACCTATTAATCGTTAGGAATAAGATATCAATATTTACGTATTTTATTTATTTTCAATTTGTAACAAGGTTTTACCTCGTCGTAGGAAAACTTGTGAAAAGGACTTTATATTTTCATTGAACTCGGTACTAGGTAGTAAATTTAATTGCGCCACATAAATCTAAAACATACCACATCATTTTGATTTATATAAGTATCACCACTTAATACTATCTCGAATTTTTTCGAAGCTTATAAGTTCATGACTTACGTCGCGGCCATGTTAGGGATTGTAGACGCCCTTGATCGTTCGGTGACCGCCGCGCACGCGTGGTGCTCTGCGCCCGCACCGCTGCCGTGGTCAATGCACCGCACCGCGCATGCGCCGCCGCCGCCGCCTGCGCCCGCCCTACACCTCAGAGGTTTAGATCATGAGATCACATACCGATTTGGTTGGCAAATGTGCTCGAATAAGAGTGTGTAATGTTGAGTTATTATGTAGGCAATTGTAATTAAGTTTTATGCGTATGCGCATAAGTCAGTGATGTCATGACTCTCTATTAAATGTTTCGAAAGGTCGTGTTCACAGATGTGTTAAATAGATTACTCAAGTTGACCTATGTACTATACGGACAGTATTTAAGTCGAAAGTGTGGGCTGGGCATCATACACATACATATGATGGTAACACATACTATCCATTCGACACCAGTATGATCTTTGAGTTAGATAACTTTTATTCGGTTTTGTTCAGTTCACTAAGTCTAATACATTGATGAATCAGTGCATTTCAGTACTGCCAGTATAACTGCTGCCAATATGATATAATGTGTTACAAGTATTGGAGGAAAATAACATTATTTTAAATTATTCTTAACACGTACATGTAGAAAAACATTGAATGTTTACTTCGTGAATAATTTGTTACTTGTCAAATTTATGTATTTTCACACGTAATAAAACGCCGGTAGTCGATAAGTGTAGTTTTAAAATTAATTTTAAGTTACTGTAATAAAATACAGGAGGTGACGCTTTTATAAATGTGACTTAAACCAATTAAAATGTCATTTTTAATTAATTACGTCAATTTAATTACACTATGGCAGAAATATTGATATATAGAAACTATTAAGATCAAGGAAAATGTTATAATGTACTGATACATTTGTATGTCCTGGGTGCGGTATCCGGAGATAAATTGCCTTTCGAACAGCATAGACAACTTCTTTTTTATTTGATTGTAACCTAATATGGCAGCTATTAATCTCGGATTGCAATGTCCGAAACAGTGTCAATGTACTGACAAAATTAATTAATAGCATAATACTAACTAATATAAATGCGAATGTGAGTTTGTTTGTTAGCCTTTTACGCCTTAGCGTCTCGACCGTTCATCATGAAATTTCCCACACACGTTGTCCGGAAAACTGAAAAGGACATAGGGTACCTTTCATCTAGAAAGAAGTACTGTAACATAACCTTACCTGCATTTACGCGAGCGAAGCCGTGGGCAAAATCTAGTCAACTTATATTTCAGTAACTTCAACACAGTTATTTATGTATCATTGAAACAAGTTGTTGCCACTTAATTAATTTCTCCTACTTTTTAATCTGCGGCCTCGGCTTTCAACATCAATTAAAAGAACAAATTGCCGTACCTTGTTTTGTTGGACAGGTAAAATTGTTTACAAATATGTAAAAGTCGACTCATGCGATTAAAGCAATTAAAAACATAATAAAATTTAATTATTTTTATATGATAAGCGAATGTAACTATCATCCATCTCAAACAATAGTATTTATTTTTCGTTTTCTATTATGTGTGTATCGAATGGCCTAAGTAGTTAGGAGAAAATATGGTATTGTCATATTACTGTAGATAGCGTTCATTTTATTTTATTTTTTATGAAATATACTATAGTCATCATTGCAAAAATAACATTATAAAAGAGTGCAATACATCATCTTAATTTCTTGTCAAATATTAACGAGAGACCAGCTTAATTTAAAGCTTGTAAACAACTCTTAAACTAATTGGCTACGTCTGCAGTACTACATAACTGTATAATAATATCAGCCCTTTATTAAACTGTCCCACTGTTGGACACGGGCCTCTTCTCAGTGTGAGAAGGGTTAGGCCATAGTCCACCACGCTGGCCCAGTGCGTGCTGGCAATCTTCACATATTTGCGAGAACATTATGAAGAAGAAGAAGAACATTGTGAGAAAATCTACATGTCTGAGAGACATGTACATAGATTTTCTCACGATGTTTTTCTTCGCCGTAATAGCAAGCGATAATTTTCTATTTAATATGCAAATAACTTCAAAAAGTCAGAAATGTGCGCCTTAGGATCGAACCTGAGACCTCTGCGTTGCAGTCCAACGGTTTCCCACTAGGCTATCGCTACTACATATTGCAAATATTCGGAATGAAATAAGTTAAACATACATAACTGTTATTCCATCCCGATATATTGCAACATCAACAATAAACTTCACATGATATGATTTATTTCACACTTCAAAGTACATAATTTCGACCTCATATGACCCTTCGTTTAATAGGTTTATTACAAGAACACTCCTTAACCTCGCGTAAGATCGCGTCATAACGAACAGGATCCGCCTAAACAGGTGACGCCTCAATGTCTCGATGTGCCGTGACGGAGTACCAGAGACCATGACTCGAGACTCGTACTACTCAACATTGAACTTTTATGTTTATGTTGAGTAATTGGTTAATGCATGTCCCACCACTAGTCGTAGTTGCGTAATCGATAAAGAGTTGAATAGAGCAACCATTTGTTGATATTAGGTATTTTTTAGATTGAATTGTACAAAATTGGATATACCTACATAGGTCTTTTATGGGGTACGTGGTGGCGTAGCGGTGATAAATGCGAGCTTGACGTTTCGGGTTGGATTGCCCGAGTAGGGTAGTGTTTTAGGTTTTTCTGTCAATAAATTTTCGGTGGTAGTACGAAGTTGGGATCTGTGCCCGGTAGATTGCAAAATTCTCGGCTCGTCTATATGTATTTACGGACGCACAACGCCCCTTTAGTTACGTCGTATCAAGAAGTCAAAGCGCTGGCTGAAGATAGGACATTATGGAAGAAACTCCACCGACAATAGTTTGGCTCTTAAATTGAAAAAGAGAGAGCCCCTTTACATCAGCTCTCTATGTATTAGAGAGCTGACGTAAAGGGGCGTTGTGCGCCTCTGCCGAATTGCAAATAAATAAATATTTATTGTTGTTGATGAACTCAATAGATGTCACTTTATTCAGTTGTTTAGAGCAGAAATCATTGCTGCCTTTTCTCATCACCCTAATTAAAGTGATTTTATATTTTCTTGGTCGCAATGTGCGCCCAATATTATTTTTGTTACTAATCATAATCAGTAAATTGATTAAAAGTCGATATCGCTTCAAGTAAAATAAACATTACATACAGTGTAAACGAACACTCCGACACAAAAAACGCTTAGACAACAGTACCAGTTTTGTTTCCCACAGTGCATTTATTTTCGTTGCTATCTGTACTTTATTAAGACAACTATAAAATATGCCATGTTATTATATTTTCAATTAATTCAGTATAATAAATTTCGTAATTAGCACCATCTGGCAATTCGAGTTCATGTTCAAAGAATTAATTAAAATAGTAGGTTTATTTTAATTATTTATTTAATAATAGAACAACTCGTTATTGTAAATGTTACTGATATAACCGGTTCTTATGTAATTAATGAGCCCACCCCAACTCTTCCTGCTTGTAATGTAAACGGCACTATGGTTCTTCCTTGCATAGAAAATGTTATAAATTATGGTAAGTACTAATTTATTTTATACATACATACACATTGTCACGCCTATATCCTTAAAAGGCTGGCCATGCTAGCTATGATTGTATAGTCTATCCCAATAGAATTTGAGAAAAAGGTAAAAACTTTTATAGATATTTATCAAAAGAAGGACTTTCATACAGATTATTGTATTCATTAACTACTTTTAAAAGAGTGTTTGAATTTTCTAAATGACTATATATTTAATTAGGCATGAAATTATTGTTCACATAAAATATTAATTCTATTGGGACAGAGTATAGGTGCCATGTGGTGGCTGCGACACTTGTTGCCGCCTACTGGGCACACATCTAAGCACCGTGCTACTACTCAGGATCTTTGTCAAAAAGTCCGATTAATACTTTGCCCAACACGGGATTCGAATCCGAGTCCATAAGTCAGTCTAGCTGCGCTACCGAGTCAGGGAATGATTATTCAGCTCCCAAATTGTAAATGCATTGCCAAGACATGTCATCTGCAAAAGTTTACGTATATCGTAATAAATAAATCTAAATCATTCGTAATCCTTATCTAAATCAGTTAATTAATGTAACTACATTCTATTTTTACCATTATCCTTGTTCATTTATTAGTTCTCACATAATTATCGCGTTAAATAAATTATCAAATTATAATCTCACAAATGGTAAGGACTTCGTGTATGCTTAAAAAAGCTAATAAACATTTTGTAGAGCAAAAAGTTGTGTCATTAATTGGACGGTTTACATCTTTAATTGGTTCTCGTTCAAGGCTTTTATGAATCATATTATAATAAAACGAATTAGTTTATATTTCTCAAAGTCAAGGTTAAGATACCGCTACATTACCATTTTGGTCGCCGCATTAGCATTTTTAACAGTCATCAATAAGTCGTTTTAATTGATTGTACAAAATATTTTAGGTAATTAATTCACACTAGGCTATACGACAGCTCAATGTTGCTTACATCATTCTAAAGGTAATTTCAATGAGAATATTTTGCTTGATTTTGTTTCATATTATATAATAAAAATAAAATGTAATGGTAAATGCTCAGATATAATATAAGAAAAATATGACATTAGTCATAGAATAGGATGATGTTGAATATATTTAAAATCATTATAATCGTAGCACAACCTTGATGTCTTCCGTAGAATAATAATAGCATATAGGAAAATATAATGTATCATAAAATACCTAGCTCACATGCGATAGATATTATTAAATGCGACACCATAGCATAAATAATACTGTGCAAGATTTTACTTTATAAATTTTGATACCGTATAATTTTGTGAAACCTGATAAAATTAGCTTTCGAAATCAGTTTCACTAATAAAAAACTGTCTAGCAAATTATAGAAGCCTTTATATCTACTTGTCGGTACTGTTGTTTAAACGATTGAAATTACAAGCTCATAACAATTGTCCAGGCTGTGCGTGACCCTGAACATGACCATTGTGGACGATCATATTGCTATACCATCATCGTCATATCTTAGATTACCTAATTGCCGCTGTGACTGCCCATTGTCCTCAGTTAACCCGCCTTCTACGTGGGTATAAACAATAAGATGTTCTATACCGTTAAATATAAATTACATCTACCTATCTCGGACAATGATATCTACTGTTCATTCGACAATATATACTGATCAGGATACGCGTATAAATGTATTTGTCCCTATAATTATATGTCTGTATGGTACTGGACTGTACGGTATGTAAATTGATATGTTGATTGGTATCTACGTGATAAGTAAATTCTGGGTAACGTTGGGTTTCAAAATACGAGTATCTGCAGTTAAAAGAAGTTAGGCTTTAGCAGTAAGTAAATCTTACAGTCACAACTAAAGCCAGGATAGAAACTCAGGGTCAAATAATGAAATATCTTCATAATATCTTGCATTAAATGATTAATGATCAGCTTTAAGTATCCATATATTTTATCTGTGGTTTAAAAAACTCAAATGTGCATGCAAATTAAATTCGAATTTCAAACCTAATCGAGCGGCTCTGTACAAAGCTTGCAATAAAAATAAGGACAGAGATGTATTGCTTCCTAATTTCTAAATGGCTCCAAAAAATAAATTGTTTCCGGAAATAACAAGCAGAAACCTTCGCGGATGATTTATTAAAAAAATAAAGCTAATTGCACTAATTGAATCGCGAATTGCCATGACCTACATCACAAGTGTTCTGATGACATAACGTTAGTTAAAAATGTTAATGGCGAATAAATATATGTATAAGTATATAAGTGACCCGTGACATAAGGCCTAGAGCACATGAGTCAGAGTTGTACCGGTGCCTCACGTGACCAACACTCACGAACACACATTAATGACTTGATATTAAATTATTAGCAGTTACTTAGCTCATGTGTTTAGTTAATTAATCATTTAACTAGATAGTACTTCAACATTTTAGGATGCAATGCATCCAATGTCAAATAAGCTTATTCTTACATCACCGTCACCAATTTTAAAAGAGCCACTTACTCATCACTTTCAATATATATTATAAACAAAGTTACCACCGCATCTGTCTGCCTGTTTGCGTTAAGCTCCAAAACTACAGAACGGATTTTCGTGCAGTTTTCACCAATAGACAGAGTGACTTTGTTAAGGTTTTGTACTACCCGTGCGAAGCTAGGGCGGGTCACTAGTTCTCATAATAAAATATGTTCATATGTTCCAACTCCGATCTAGTTTAATAAAAATCAATTGAAATTAAAGTTATGTTCACATTTAAAGTTTATTTTAATTTAGGAGAATATCATTTGTAATATTTATGACACAGAGACTAGGATACTCCCTTTTATACAGGTTTTATTACAAGAATTGGCTCTCTGATTGAACAAATCTGCAACTGTACAACGCTTTCCATAATTTTCACATCATTAAACGTACGATATTAATTTTCGTTTATTTGAGGAGACGAATATTGGCTCTAACATTATTACTCGTAAGTTAAATCTAACTCATATTATAAATACGGATGTGAGTTTGTTACCCTTTCGTGCCTTAACTATTCGACTGATCATCATCTAATTTCGCATAGAGTATAGAAAAGGACATAGGGTTACATCCAGAAAAAGTACTTTTCCGCCGAAGCCGCGGGCAAAAGCTAGGTACATATACATCTCTAAATCCAAGTACTATTACTTTACTTTCTAAACGGAAGTTTGTATCATACTAATTCAACATGATAGTCGATGATTGATGATGATAACTCATTACTAGCTAGTTGTTTTGGAACAAGCAATTTTTGCATATGGTTAGTTTGATTTATAGCTAATAAATACATCCTTTTTCCGATGTCCGACTAAAAACCGCTATCTAATGTACTCGTAATTATTAGATTCTGATACATCCGATTATTACATAATAAATTAAACTTTTAAAATAACGACTCAGAAATAAACTGTACGTCGAAAACGATGTCTAATTGATATATGTACCTATGTAGGTAAGTGCACCAAGACCAGACCATTCAGGCAGCGGCTGATGTAGCAAGCGTCAAAAATATAGCCATTTTATTTATTTTTTAAATTGTATAGATAAACCCGTTGCGTTCAAAGGTCAGACAGTAGACGCTTCTTGAAAGCCAATCTCAGCAGACACGTCCGTGGGAAAAGCTACCATCATTATTACTGCTCATGTACCCTCAACCTTAACTGGCAGTTACACGAGGCTCTTTACAACGTCGTAGATTGTACCGATACCGCAGAATAAATAATACTAACCATAGAGACTTGTGCCGATTTTGAAGTATTCAATTACAATTAAAGTTCATTGGCGCGTATAATTGAGATTTATTGAACGATAAAACGCATATCGGCGGTAACACACACGATAATTGCCGTTCTACCCTCACTTTTAACATTTGCGCACAATTTTACAGTTGTATCGTTATATCATCGATCGGAGCGTGAGTTGTAAGGTATATTAGGTAATATTACGTGTCGTACGTGGCAAAGCGTGTAAAGGGTTATAATAGATCATGTTAGATAGAAAATTTAATATCCTTTATTGGTATTATAAAGGTCGGTTAACCTGATTTGATATTGTAGGGGCTTTTATTACGCGTATCACGAAGTTCTTTTTAAATGTAGGCAATATGTTGAATGTTATACCACTAACTACCCAAACTATGCGTATGCATCAATAACCACCGCCAGAGCATTAAATAATGCGTTCCATTTTTAAGAATGTGTATGAATCATTGATTTGTCACTTTGATGTATGTAATGTTCTTATTGACATGTTTGTATTATCTGTAACGCAGATGTTGCCAATAATAGAAATATATAGAGTATTACATTTTTTTAATAAATATATTTAAAATTCATGTAGTTTCTATAATATTTATTAACATAAGTATTATATCATTTTTCTGTGTGTTAAATTAATAAACTAATTGTGCATTATTTATTTGTTCACAGGGTATCGGTCACGTATCCGGTGGTCACATAAACCCAGCGGTCACAGCAGGCCTGTTCGTGGCCGGCGACATTAAGCTGCTGAAAGCTGTGTGCTACATTGTTGTGCAATCACTCGGAGCCGTCGCTGGAGCCGCCTTCATCAGGGTAAGTTCATACGAAGAATTTTATTTTGTATTACACTATATACTACAGGTAAAAAGCGCGTATCTAATATTTTTACCACTGGTAAAAATATTAGATTCACAATCAATCGTGGGACGCGTCATCAGTTATTACGCTACTTATTTATGGCATTGCTAAAGCAAGAGATTAGCTTATCTAGAAGAGTTACAAAGACTACAAGCAATATGCTACCCAAATCCCTAGACGCTAACCTTTAAAATAAAATAAAAATGTTGATTATGTTGACTTCAAGAAAATTACAATGTATGCTTGTTTACTACATACGCAGTACAGAGATGGTCTTCTGTTTTTAAAGATGTAGGCAGATACTACAGATTACTATTTATTACGATCTTCTTCTGAAACTCATTTATCCAGCTGTATTATTTTTCTAAAAAACAATAGCCTTTTAAAGCAATAAGTATTAGGAATAATCATTAGTTCCGTGCTACGGACAACGTACTATAAAATATCATGTTGTGTACTCCACGATTTTGATAAGACATCCTTCATGGAATCCAAAGTATGCCAAGTTAAACTTATCAAGTTGGCATTCGTCCCGATCTGGCAATTAATAAATGATTTATTACTTGGTAAATAGCCTCGTTATATTAATTTATTTCATCCGCAAGCAAAGTTTGACCTAATGTATGAATTAAAACGAAGTGCACTTGACTGTAATGACTTAATTAACACATTTGATCAAGAACGTTTTTTGTGCCAGTTTTAAGTAATGGACATCTGCCTATTTACATAATATGAGTGCAACTTAATTGTATTTGTAAAGCTTGTGTATAATGAGCTATATTAAGAAGCATAATACGCATTTATAAAGTACCTAACATTATAAATTATAAAAATGTGTTACTGGCAGTAGCGTCAAAAACATTTTACTCGTTTTAGACTCGTCTTATTATTAAGGTTTGCAGTAATTATAAATTGTTGACTAAATATTCTGTCACCACCGTCTATACTCATTAGTGGCGACTAGTGAGAGTAGCAAATATAGAGCATATCGCTATCAAACATTACCAGGTAGTGCTTTAATAGACTCCTAGCGACATAGCGATTATATTTTACTACAGATAATAAATTAGCTGAACCCGTGCTCGTATAGTAGAAATAATATTATAATTATTTGTCAGTATATTTATCCTTACTCTTGTTTTAAAGCACAGATACAATGAGATGTGTTTCTCATGATTATCCTCTATAAAAAGTCGCAGTCATCACATCGACATTCTAATAGCCTTATGTGTATACACACTCGGTAGGACTGTCTCGTTCGCCGTGACACTGATGGTATTGGAATAAAGAACCAAGTGGAGCGACCTTCGCTATAATCGTGGAACTAATTGAACCAAAGTCTGCTTTAAAGCTTCGGGATACCTCTAAAGGTCACGAGTTTGATATATTATTATGATATATAAGTACATGTATTCATAAGCTCCATTAACTGTAAAGGACAAAATATTAGTGTAATTAAATTCGCAAATAATTTTTGGCCGAGGTTCGAGGTTCTATCGTCGAGTAATTGATGGGGTGATTAAAAAGAATCAATAGTATTTGAAAGGTTGACTATAAAAGGATCTAGGGACTAAAATGGAGGTCATATTTCGTAACGTGACACAAAATTTTGCAAGTGAAGACTCAATTACTTATAAATGTTGTTACAAAAGATTTTCGATACAGCCTGTCCGTGTTAGACGTGTAAAAATCAAAAAGTCAAACAATATATAATATGTCTGATGTCAGTCATGTAGCGATTATAAGCACGCAAAGTTTACATGTAAATGAATTAGTGTGTAAAATGTTAGCACGTTGTACGGCGAGGCTAATTAGCAAGTGACGAGTGGTTTATATGCGCACATTCACACGGCGACCTTAAGTGCGACATTTCACTGGCCCTCACGCTCGTGGTAACGAGCGAAGATGAACGCGCTCGATCACGACTGTCGCTCGCAGAACACGATTCTGAATAACTATATCACACGGTGTATTCTTATCGTGATAAGATCATGCGTGCATCTGTTATGAAACTTATGAATTACAACACTATTTAGATTGTCCATACTCTATGGTAAATTATTCAAATGTTTAACGTAGGAGGAATAAGGTCTCTACCTTATTATATACCCCGTTAGTGATTATAATCAAGTAATAAATTACATTAATCAGGCATATACAATAAATTAACTGCTCATTAAGAAAGACAAGATGCATGTAAATTTCTTGGATGTCAACAAGAACGATTTTAATGTTTTAAATTGTGTACATTTTTCAAATGGTAAACAGAAAAATAAAAAGCGGTTACATAAATTTACATGGGGAAAGGTCTGTAGGTTTGATCGATAAGCGTTTATGAGGTAATTAAGTGGGTGAGTTGTTGTGTGTTGCAGTTGGCTGTGCCCGAAGACAAAGTGGGCAACTTTGGAATGACGCTGCCTCAACAAGGGGTCTCTGAACCTCAGGTGAGTTATTGTGATATGTTGTTACTGCGGGAGGGTACTTGGAAATAAAATAATTACTTAATAGGAAAACAAGATCAACACAATATTTGATTCGAAAAACTGACTTTGTGTAAATATGCCTTAATGATTACAGACATTTTTATTAAAATAGAAATAGCTGTAGTAATATACACTATACAGTACAGTTAATAGTAGAGCTTTTGCGAAATATGATGTAAACATATGTCATCGACACATAGACAGTATTTTAATTGGATGAATATGCTTTGGATAACTGCTGTCAATAAAGAATTAAATTATATTATAAACTAAAAAATAAATGATAGTTGTTTATTACGTTTTAGTAAACTCATTTTGACAATCTATACTAATATTATAAAGCTGCAGAGTTTGTTTGTTTGTTTGTATGAACGCGCTAATCTCAGAAATTACTGGTTCGAATTAAAAAATTCTTTAAGTGTTGCATAGCCTATTTATCGAGGAAGGCTACAGGCTCTATATATCACGCGGCGCAGTAACCATAAACGCGAGTGAAACCGCGGGCACATCTAGTATTAGTGTAAAATACAGGTATCTAACCGAGGGTGAAACATCGGTTACGTTTTAAAATCGAGCTGGTAGTTGCGTGTGGCTCGTATATATTCATGTAATGGTAAGATTCGTTTTTTTGAGGTATTGCTTGTTTCCTCAGGCTCTGCTGATCGAGGCTCTGATCACGTTCGTGCTGGTGCTGGTGGTGCACGGCGTGTGCGACGCGCGCCGCAACGACCTCAAGGGATCCGCGCCACTCGCTATCGGCCTCAGCATCACCGCCTGCCATGCCGCCGCTGTAAGTACATCTTTATTACTAATATTAAAAACTACGTGAATTCTTTAATTAGAAATTAACTATTGCTTTCCAAGCATTGCATTGGGTGAACGCTAGATTGCCACGGTCTCGTCTTTTCGATGAAGCCCTACCCTAATGGGTGATTGTTGGGCTACCACGCATAGATTTCGAGTTCGATCCCAAAGTACTTTTGACATTTCGAGACTATGTGCGTATTAAATAGGTTGACTGCACGAATGGCGTAGTGGTTTAAGTGGTCGCTTCGCTGCCACCACTGCGCCGAGTTTTGTGGGTTCGAATCCCACACGGGACTAAAATGGTTGTTCCGAATCTAGATCTTCTTTGTGGTCGTTGTTTGATTTTTTATAAAGTACCCCGCAGCACAGGAATTAAACACAAACAGGAATTCTTAAAAACAAATATTATTTGAATGTGAACTATTTCATTCGAAGCAGTGGGAGATCGTTAGAGTGCCACGTATAGGTCGATGCAGCGATAGCTTAATAGGTGACTGTTGCACTATCACGCATAGATTTTGATTTGATCCCAAATCACCTTCGACTTTTTAAAGTTATACGCGTATTAAATAGGTAATTCTTGCTCACTTTTAACGGTGAACGAAAACATCGCGAGGTAATCTGCATGTCTACGAGCTTTACGTGATGTTTTAGACGATATTTGATTCCAACCCGGACTAGGTCAGCGTGGTGGAATAGGCCTAATTAGTGGTACAATTTATATAGGTACATGGATTATTATTATTATTATATTCGAATATATTGACAACATTATACATACTAAAATAAATAAATAAGTGCGAGCACCGCGTCCTTGTATATAAAAAGAAGGTATCGCTTTATGCATAACTGTATTCGAAATTCATTCGAATGCAGTGCGCATCACTGGGGTGAATAATGAATGAAAAGAGATTGGTTTTGTCTTTAATGTGTCTCAGCGTATATAAATAGTGATGCGTCTGCGCTACATAAAGTAACTTTTAAGGCTTTAAAGTTTCCGTTATGTATTACGTGGGTGTAACTAGTGCTTAAATAACTTGTTTACTAATAAAAGATTTAAATATTTACGTAGGATTGACAAATCATATGAGATGAAAAAGTTAATATGTATGTTAAATTATTTAGTTAAATTTTCTACATTAAATGGCAAGATGTAGAAAAACTACAATTGAGTCTGAATAAATAATATGCAAGCTGGAGTGAGTAACATGCGCAAGCTACTCGGGTGGGCTACATGCGCTAGTTAATCATACAGGTTTCTTGCGCGGTTCCCGTTAATCATTTGTATCGTGTAAGCAGCCGACCGATGCTAGATGCATGTTACCCCCTTGTGTAGTATAATTGACACTTATCTATTAGTAATAAGTGACAACTTCTATGAATGTTATGATTAAAAGTCCTTTAAATATTCAAACATGTTGTTATCCACAGGTACCCTTCAGCGGTTCCAGCATGAACCCCGCTCGTTCCTTCGGCCCCGCTCTGGTCATGGGCATCTGGACCGCACACTGGGTAAGATATTTCACACATACCTACCTCTCTATCTAACCTTGCAAACGTTGGGCCAATATATTGGACTTGACGATTGCAGTACCCAACACTGACCTGCAGCTCATTTCACAGGCATAACGCATTTATCGATGTGCATTTAACAACCTACATAAAAGTTAATAATTTCTAATTTTAATATACCTACTTACCAATAAATAAATAACAACATCGTAAATCGGAAAGCTTATAATGCAACCATTTGGATGAATTATAACCACTTACGGAACGTAATACACATTTAGTTTAGAAATCGCGTATAACATTTCAATAAACCATGGCTTACGGCTGTTGCAAAGCCATAAGCTCTCAAATACACATAGAAACTTATTGTTCCTACACCGGTCGTTTCTAAACGTGCCGTATCTTATTACTGAACATTGTAATTATGAAGTTATGGTAGAGAATGTACGTAGTAACTAATTATTGAGCACACTTTCGCTTTTAATTCGTTTCATCTTCATTGAAAGCTGCGTTCGTCATGTGACTAGCCAATCACTTGTGAACCTCCATTACACGTATGACAATTCGTGTTTATTAGCTACTAGTATTTCAATATGTTAAATGTAACATGTAACTTTTTTAAATCACATTATCGAATTCACTTCTGAATCTGCAATGAAAACTATGCAATGATAACTACTATTATTATGGTTATCTGTGCTATAAAGGGGCATTTGAGAAGAAATTAAAAAATAATAAAACAGCGGCTATTCTTTAATCAAATATTTTGAATGTATATATGAAAAATTTTGTGAAAATAGTTTCTATTCCTATTTTTAGATGAAGGTGTCAATAGTATTTAAATTGGATCGGTAGGAAGTTGTAATAGTAAGACTATTTAATTAAGTAGTGATTATTACTACGTAAGTACGTACTTCCTTCGATATAATTATTTTGTTTACTTTGTAATCAGATTTCTAATAAGTTGTTTCTGTTTGTTCAAGCAGGATTCATTAGAAAACGAATTACATAAATCGGTATAAAATGCGGATTGTAACAATAATTTTTAAGCAACGCAACGTTATAAATTCATTATGTTACCTATATATTACTAGGCAAAGTGCAAAACCCTCTTTTACATTTTTTAAGCATGTTGTGCGGGAAATTGTAAGGTTCAGGTATAACGACTATGAAGGGACCACTGTAATTTCGTCATTATATCCGGCAGTCGTAACAGGCAAAGGTAAAGAGATTAGAGATACAAAAATGTTATGTATAGTTTTGTAACTGAACCATAAAACTCCGAAACGTACACGCTTATCTACCTACCCAGCTAATATCTATAAACAAAAAGTAAATGTCACCACAGTTGCTGACCATCTGTGTGGATGTAAATAAAAGATAAGAAAGCTCTTTGTGTCTTTGGTGGCTGACTCCGGTCACAATCTGCATGGAATTTCTAAGAATTTGTTACAAATTATTCATTAAAAACAGTCGCTACACCCGAACTCGGCGTTACATCCAAAGTCGCTATAGCGATATATTTTGTACTAAAGTATGCTTTAAATTCAAGGGCTTAGATTTAATGTCGTTATAGACTAATGGTCGCTACAACCAAGGTCGTAATAAATGAAATCCACTCTGTAGTTAATACAATAAAAGTATTGAAATTAAACTAGTATATACGGATTTCATCGCGTTATTTATTTGATTTAGTTAGTAGTTTAATTTCAATGAATAACATTCGCGTAAACAGAAGACAATATTACAATAAAAGTAGGTACGTAGTAATATCCTTATTTAATATAAGCTTTAACACTGGGTACCTAATGCAATAATTAAAGGACATCTATTTATGTCGCTTTAATCTTATTGCTCTTGCGGCTTCCATATTGTTATTTTATTATTTTACGAATATTATTTATGCATTTAATTACTAAGACTTAGTTAGAGTTTAACCTTTAACGATAGCAGGACACAAACATCCGGGATAATTTATTATTGGTAGTAACTACCATCCAGCCATAATAAGAACTGCTTAATATAGGTAACTTTGATTTATGTTTTACTAGCTTTTGCCCGCGGCTTCGCTCGCTTTAATTTAGAATTTGACAATCAATTCGGGTTGTACTCTGCTTGTAATAATATAATTCAATCATGATTCGAAAGACACGTGGTGCCATCTATTATCATAATAATATCAAGAACGTTATTGTTGTTTTCCTCGAGAACAGTATTTTTTTCGGGATGAAAGGTAGCCTATGTCCGTTTCTGTACACCTGACAACGTATATACAAAATTTCAGGATGATCGGTTCAGTGGTTTAGGCGTGAAAAGGTAACAAACAAACAAAAAAACAAACTCATTTTCGCTTTTATAATATTAGTTAGGATTTATATGTCATGCTTATCTATACTAATATTATAAAGCTGAACAGTTTGTTTGATTGTTTGGAAGTAGCTGTCAAGCAATTTTGAGTAGCAGCACGGCGCGTTTGGAAATGTGTATCTAAAAAAAAACAATGTGTGCAAAAGCAAATATAACTGAAGGCCACAAATAATGCTTTCCAAAACACATGTATGTAACTTATTAAGAAATTAGTTGTGAGAACTACGACATGTAGTTACATTACATATGTGATTAATGTGCCAACTAAACAGCGGAAAACTTTAATTAACTTGTATTTTCTCGAATAGATACTCTCTCTTTAACTTTCACACGAAAACGTAACAGAAGATTATGTTCCAATGCAACACAAAGTAGCATAGCGGTGGTATCACAGCTATGCATGAGGGTACGACGCCTGAGTTGTGCAGTGTTATTACGCATTTCTGTCAAGAAATTCAAACGACCGTAAACAGCAGTAAGCTTGGCCTTTATTATGTGGTACTTACGACTATATGCTGGTGAAATGTGGGTATGGTTATCTTTTCTAAACTTTTACACAGGCTACAAGTCTATAATAATATTATAAAAAGGAATGATTTGATTTCTGTTTGTTTGTATTTAAACTCTAAAACTACTTAAACGATTTCAAAAATTACTTTTACATTAGAAAGCTATAGTAACATGGGGCTTTTATTTTTGAATGTTCATTTACTTTTTTTTTACCGGACCTTATTTATTGGACAAAAGCTAGGGGATATAGGCGTGACTATGAGGTTTTTTTTATTCAACTAGCATACGGCCCACCTGATTGTAAGTGGTCACTGTAGCCTATGGACACCTGCTACACCAGAGGCATCACTTACGCGTTGCCGACCCTTTAGGAAAGGAAGCGGGAAGGAGAAGGAGCGGGAAAGCGGGAAGGGGTGATTGGGCCTCCCGCACTCTCACTTACCGAACGAAACACAACAGTAGGAATACTGCTATTTCACATCGATATTCTGTGAGAGGGTAGTTCTTCCCCGGTCGAGCCGGCTCATTCATGTTGAAATCAGCTAGGCTCTACTACTTCTAATAAACTTGGTCATAATATACATACCTACATTTGTAATCTCTACATCGCGTTGGTTGAGGCCTTATACCTACGCGTTATTGAGCATGAAGATGTAATAAAATCTTTTAATTTTTGGATGTATCTCGTGCCTTTTCTCTTTACGTAAGTCTTGTTGGATAATACGATTGCGTTTTATTTATAGATTTTTAGATGATAAATACTTTGTGGAGCCCTTCCGATATTTATGTAACACCAATTAAATGCTTTTCACGCTTTATAATAACGGTAACGAAAGCTGATGGTCATGTGAAAGCTTAATCTGTGAATGTCATTATAAACGTTTTTAAATCGAACGTTAATGTCACTTTGAAAGTTACTATAGAAAGATTAATTAGGAATAACAGCAGCGGTAGTGAATGGAACTACTGTGTATGAGGTCTCGGGTAGTAATACTAGTATTGTCGGTCAGTGTTAAAAATGTTCCAGTCTCGAAATTCTCTTACATAGTAATGAGCGTCAAAAATGTGTACATACAATTTTGTTAGTAATAGCCGTACCTACTTATGTATGTCGAACATTCGATAAATAAGTAGCACAATAGATAACAATTATCGAGCTTACCTAAAATAAATAGTACCTATCATTCGAACAATATATTTTTAATTTATATTTTATTTGTTTTTAAACCGATATGTCTGCATATTCTAGATGTTAAGCGCCTAATGTATAACGTGTGGTTACCGCGATACAAGCCTCGAGCTTAGTGCGAAAGCCGCTGCGAATTATAAAAATGTGTAATATAGTAAATAGATAAATAAATAAATAAATAAAAATAAAATATAATAAAATTGTGATTCGTCTGTTTTGCAATGGTTTTTGTTGACCCGAATTTGTTTTAGAAACATTATAAAACTTATAAAGTTCTTAAAACAAATTATTTTAAGAAATTGGATCGTTTTGTGCGCTAGTAAGATATTTGCTTCTTTTCTGTAACTAATACATATAATTGGACCGTACGAAGTCTGGTACTATGGCCGGTAAACGGCATAAGTTTATGTTGTGTTGTCTACTATTAAATTGTGTTTACAACATCTACATACTTACTCACGTCTTTATCCCGTTAGGGTAAGCAGATAGATATTACACCCAAATTATGCCAGCTTAGGATTTTTATGGTCCAGAACATGTAGGTAAAAACCCCAAGCTTTCTAATTATTTTAACCATCCTAAGTAATATCGTATACGCGAATGTGAGATGGTTTGTTTGTTACACTTTCACGCCTTAACTACTTGACAGATTATCATGAAATTACGAATTATTATATGTCAAGGATACAGAAAAGGATATAGTGTATCTTTGAACCAGAAAAAAGTACTGGTCCCGAGGCTTAGCTAATAGGGTTATAATTACATTTCCGATAGCAGCTGTCATAGCAGAGTCTGAAATAGCGAAATCGATAAATTGATTAAGTACCTACTTACAGAATAAATGTTTTGTTACACAATTTTTAACATGTAATAATCATATATCGATGTTTAACTGTTAGATTATTATATTTCGTTAAACCGAACAAAAATCGATTGTTGTGATTTGAAGCGATAGATGAAAGCTTGAGCCTGTGCGTCGCGTCGTAAGAGCCACGATTGTTTGTTACCGTGGTTGTTTCGAACTAATAACAACTTTTACTTTGAAGCGATAGATGAAAGCTTGAGCCTGTGCGTCGCGTCGTAAGAGCCACGATTGTTTGTTACCGTGGTTGTTTCGAACTAATAACAACTTTTACTTTGAAGCGATAGATGAAAGCTTGAGCCTGTGCGTCGCGTCGTAAGAGCCACGATTGTTTGTTACCGTGGTTGTTTCGAACTAATAACAACTTTTACTTTGAAGCGATAGATGAAAGCTTGAGCCTGTGCGTCGCGTCGTAAGAGCCACGATTGTTTGTTACCGTGGTTGTTTCGAACTAATAACAACTTTTACTTTGAAGCGATAGATGAAAGCTTGAGCCTGTGCGTCGCGTCGTAAGAGCCACGATTGTTTGTTACCGTGGTTGTTTCGAACTAATAACAACTTTTACTTTGAAGCGATAGATGAAAGCTTGAGCCTGTGCGTCGCGTCGTAAGAGCCACGATTGTTTGTTACCGTGGTTGTTTCGAACTAATAACAACTTTTACTTTGAAGCGATAGATGAAAGCTTGAGCCTGTGCGTCGCGTCGTAAGAGCCACGATTGTTTGTTACCGTGGTTGTTTCGAACTAATAACAACTTTTACTTTGAAGCGATAGATGAAAGCTTGAGCCTGTGCGTCGCGTCGTAAGAGCCACGATTGTTTGTTACCGTGGTTGTTTCGAACTAATAACAACTTTTACTTTGAAGCGATAGATGAAAGCTTGAGCCTGTGCGTCGCGTCGTAAGAGCCACGATTGTTTGTTACCGTGGTTGTTTCGAACTAATAACAACTTTTACTTTGAAGCGATAGATGAAAGCTTGAGCCTGTGCGTCGCGTCGTAAGAGCCACGATTGTTTGTTACCGTGGTTGTTTCGAACTAATAACAACTTTTACTTTGAAGCGATAGATGAAAGCTTGAGCCTGTGCGTCGCGTCGTAAGAGCCACGATTGTTTGTTACCGTGGTTGTTTCGAACTAATAACAACTTTTACTTTGAAGCGATAGATGAAAGCTTGAGCCTGTGCGTCGCGTCGTAAGAGCCACGATTGTTTGTTACCGTGGTTGTTTCGAACTAATAACAACTTTTACTTTGAAGCGATAGATGAAAGCTTGAGCCTGTGCGTCGCGTCGTAAGAGCCACGATTGTTTGTTACCGTGGTTGTTTCGAACTAATAACAACTTTTACTTTGAAGCGATAGATGAAAGCTTGAGCCTGTGCGTCGCGTCGTAAGAGCCACGATTGTTTGTTACCGTGGTTGTTTCGAACTAATAACAACTTTTACTTTGAAGCGATAGATGAAAGCTTGAGCCTGTGCGTCGCGTCGTAAGAGCCACGATTGTTTGTTACCGTGGTTGTTTCGAACTAATAACAACTTTTACTTTGAAGCGATAGATGAAAGCTTGAGCCTGTGCGTCGCGTCGTAAGAGCCACGATTGTTTGTTACCGTGGTTGTTTCGAACTAATAACAACTTTTACTTTGAAGCGATAGATGAAAGCTTGAGCCTGTGCGTCGCGTCGTAAGAGCCACGATTGTTTGTTACCGTGGTTGTTTCGAACTAATAACAACTTTTACTTTGAAGCGATAGATGAAAGCTTGAGCCTGTGCGTCGCGTCGTAAGAGCCACGATTGTTTGTTACCGTGGTTGTTTCGAACTAATAACAACTTTTACTTTGACATGCAATGTTGTTTATTTGCTTTCTTTCATAGACTTAGAATATTTTCGCTTGCTTTCTTTCGATCTATCATCTTACATACAAAGCTATATTAGTAGGCAACGCAACGATGTTATGAAAATCTTTTGCCATGATGTTGTTATTGGTTCCATTGTAAAGTATAACTGTACCTATTTATTTGATACTTCACTAGTTTTTGACGAATGCTTAGCCCGCGTGAATGTTAAATAAAACGTATCCTATGCTTTAATCCTGGACATGTTGTATCCGTACCTATGCTAAATGTCATCCAAAACCGTTAAACGGTTACACGCCGTGATTGAGTTTTGAACATCTTTCTAAACATGTTTACACACTTTCACATTTATTATGTTCGTAGGAAGTAGCAAAGGATTAGATTGACTTAAATTAGAAACACGTAGGTACTATGTAGATGTCAGAATGAATGGATATTCAGTGGACAATGCTACTAGCCATAAAATCCCTAAGCGGAATGACGACCAAGCTAAGAATATTGAGGTTATTTATGTACACACGTTTACATGAGTAGAACTTTGCGCAAATTGCAGCCGCGATGATATTTTTTTGTTTTTACCTTTAGCTGATGCTTATTCATTAAAATGAAATATTATTTTCCAAGACCTACAACACTCGATGATCTGATAATGATAGCCTTCAACAGTGCATAATCTATTTGTACAGCAACTTATACTATTTTTGTTCGCCAGGTATACTGGGTTGGCCCGATGGTCGGCGGCGTGGTTGCTGGTCTCCTCTACAAGTTCATCTTCCGCATTGGCAAGACCGGCGATAGCGGCTCCTACGACTTCTAAGCGACTGCGTGACGACATCGTCCCGTGCTCGTGACACACACCGTGCCTATTAACTATATTACTACCCTTGCCTCGCGCATACTGTACTGACATTAAACAAAACGTTTATTATTTTCTCTATAATTTTTGGTTATTATAATCGAATTCACGAAATAATTTTTTGTATGAAAATTGTAACGAAGTATGCGCGAGGCGACAGTATTAGCTTAAATGTAACCTGTTCGAATCTTGGACCAAATTATAATACATAGGGCGTTATTATGGGGTTATATTGTTATGTCTGTCATTACATTCGACGCAAAATCCAAAGTTTACCATAAAAATATATTGTTATTATTTCGAAAACTTTGTGAAGACCGATACATTTCGAAACTCATGTCGAAGTAAGATATAGACTTATTTAAGTTATGATTATACAAAGGTATTAAGTTTATTTATATTGATTTATGTGAATATTGTGTATTTCTAAGTGATGTTCATCACATGTTCATACTCGAGTGCCTGTGCTAGTTATGTGATTAATAATATTGTGAGGTAAGTGTACATCGAAACAAAATCTCGCACTAAATGTTTATTTTAAAATAAATATTTTAATGATTATTGTGTTTTTTAATTTTTATTATGTCCTCTTCAAATTAAAGGTGTATATATTGTGATCCTGCCTACCTTTTTCTTGGATATGCAATATCGTGTTCGTCTCTCTACTTCTTACAAATGAGCCAACAAAGTTAATGTAAGTACCAAAACGTCAAAAACCTGCGTTATCGCTTACGATGGAATGGCCTCAAAGAGTTAAGCACTAAAATACCTAACCCGCTAGATTTTAGTTCGGACAGATTACAAACAGCATAAACCTTTATCTATACAACAAAGGAAATAGGATAAGTGCATCATAATAATTGTAGCTTTGGTATGGTATGCAATTTCTTGATAAACGTTCTTAATATTCAAAACCACCACGGTTATGAATATTAAGAGTATGTTCTTTAGAAAATATAATGAGAAACTACCACTTGTGCAAAAACTCGGTTTTACTCATTGAGTTAATATTATGTTCTACGTACTAGAAGAGTCATCTCAACTAGATTTTTTGTAGCATACATTAGAGTTCATGCTCTCTTACGCGATTATAGTAATGATACGTTAGAGTGCAAAATTTAAATATTCAACACATGTCATCATGACGTGTGTTGAATATTTAAATTTCACGCTAAGTGAGGTAGAGAACCTGCACTCTTCGCGTGTTACAAGCAATTTAGTTGCGATGTCACCCTTAGTCCGTAGTACTCATAACTCTAACTAACAATGGATTTAGTTATATTTTAGGTAATAAATACCACATATAACCAATTCCTCACCCTGAAAATTCAAGTTTTACATCACACAAGAGACTTTGTAAATGATACAACAGCTTAAAGAAAAACAAATCATAGACTTCGTAAGCTTTAAGCGCCCGAATAATAAGGTCATTGTAATGTAGGCAGGTACAAAGCACGCCTGCGCATTTTTACTTGGCAATGAAACTAACAGCGTTTATGTCTTAACTCATTATAGCGATCAAGCGAGCGACCTTTATTACGTTCTAAATATCACAAATGGATTAAATTTAACAGTCAAAGCTTAGCCAACTGTAACTTTATTCACTCACATCATTTACAATTGTAATTGCGAACGCCCCTTTGTAAGCTACACTACAAAACATTTAACAGACAAAGACGTAATTAATGAAGCAATTAGTGCGTCAGTTTCGTATTGGAAGCTTATCTTAGTTATTTTATTATTAAAACATGCCATTGTTTAAAATTAGGAGGCGCTAATTAAAGATAATAGGGAATTAAGATCAATACCAATGTAATTCTATACACAGCTTTTTTGTTATGTTTTTGTATCGGGTTAAAGAATAGAACACTAAATTGGAATACCGCGGAAGTGATTAAAAACATTTTGTTAAAAGGTTTTTTATGGTGTCTAAATATACTGGTATCCAACGGTTACTATTCAATTGGGATATAGCTGTTGGGTCGGATCACGAACATTATTAACTTACTTCTAGCACCCACGATTACCTACAGAGCTGAAGTAGGTGTATGTATATACGAGACGCGCATGAGAACCTTACCCACCACAGAAATGTCTGATGTCTACCCCAAGCTGTCGAGTTTCGACTCAAAATTCTAAGAATGTATGTACGCATCGCTGTTTATGGACTAAGCTTCCACTGGAATAATAGGTATAAGCTTGGATACACCAGTAACCGAAGACTCAGTACAATAATAATAAAACAATTCACAAAGCTAGCATTCACATGAAATTCATAGGCGATTACTGTGGCAGTCTATCTTATTACATGAGCGCTTAATTTTTAATTGTCTGGGTATTGGGAAGGAAGCCCCTTACCTAAAAAACAAAACTGTAAAACATACCTATCTGTACGTCAGATACCAAGAAGCATGATAATCATAGCTGTCTGCTCCATAAAATAAAACCCCGTTTAAGTACCATTGCGCGTTGCCGGCGGTTTCGTGCAACAAAAGCTTGCGGGTACGGTACCTTGAATCACGTGCCCACAGTTATGTAGGTCGGTGCACTAAGCACCTGTCACAAGCGTGACAAAGCTCATCGCTGGCACGCCCTTGACACCGAGCCACATTTTTAACAGAGCAGTCGCACGCGCTTCTCACGTCTATATTACCTACCTACTCTCGATTAACCATCAGGAGTCACGATGCTTGCGAAATGCGACATTAGAACACATTGTCAAGTGATTGTTACAACGAAAATTCGGTTAACATGAATAAATAACGGTCAAGTACGCGCGATAATGATATAGTGATCTATGTTATTGTGCTCTTAATGCGTGTTATTTACAATTCATGCGTGATGTTTACTTATAGTTAATAAGACAATACCTTTTCTTCGAATATTTAGCACTAGGTACGTAGGTATAATTCCTATGACGCGGCGGACTTTACGAACCTTCAAATAAAGGACATAAGGAGCAGATAGTGTCAAAAATATTAGTGAATCTTATAAAGTTAAGTCGTGGGCATCGAACTCACAATCGAGTATGACTATTGAATACCTATATGAACAGCTTAGTGGTAGGTGTAAATGGCTACCTCGCCACTACTAATGCCTGATAGAATATGCATGACGTGATTTATTGATAGTTGTTCCGACTATGAGTTCTTTGTATCCGATGTTATTTGTAAACCCCCTGCGGCGCAAAGATTATCCATAGTGAGCAAGACGGATAAAACTACAATAGGATGCTTAATCATTTCCAGTCAACGGGGTTTATTTTTATAAAACTGGGAGTCATTATTTATTAGAAATCGACACGTTGCGATTAAATTTTATCTCTCGTTTCACTCATTATTCCCGTCATACTTTTTAACCATAAAACAGGATTTATGTGACGCAGGAGAACCGCAATGTTGTAAATAACGAGTAAGGAATACTCGTTCGAACAAGTTTGTTCCCCTCATCCTTTGTTAACATGTACTTTTATTGTATTCGCTTCTGTAAGACGTACAACGTACTTGGACCATGACAATAAAATACATAGCTATGTAAATTTATTTTTTATAACTGTATGTCTGCCGTGGTTATAAATACTGCGCTGCTCCCATAGTTTGTAGCGTGAAGCTATAAAGCCTATGGTACCTCTCGGTAAAGGAATTTTCTAATGGTGGAAGAATTATTAAAATTGAATGAGTAGGTAGTCTCAGTTATCGATTACAAAAAAATATATATTATTATCTTTCCTGTATTATATAATGTTTATATATTTCAGACATAATTCCATTGTTATGAGAATAATGATACCGTGATGTTATGAGAATAATAATAATAATAATAATAAAAATAATTTATTTTCACACCACAATACAATTGAAGTAGGTACATTTGATATCATACATAAATTTAGTTGACGTGGAAGTACTGTGGGAGACTGGTGCCTAATGACACCAGGTCCCCACCTCACGGACAAGTTGCATTAAAAAATAATAATCAAAAAATACGAACAAATACAAGTTACTGGTGCGGTATACATTTTTTTTTTAAATATTTTACATTTTAATTATAATTGTATTATATATATTGTTAGTATGAATGTTATTTGGTGTACACAAGTTGTGTGTTTGTGTGAGAGGGTGTGTGTGTGAATGTGTGTGAGGGTGTGTGAGGGTGTGTGTGTGTGTGTGTGTTTGTGTGTGTTTGTGTGCGCGTGCGCGTGCGTGTGAGTAGTGTGTGTGTGTGTGTGTGTGTGTTTGTATGTGTATACATACATACATATTTTATATGGTCACGAATTTGTATGAGTTATGCCAGTACAGATAATATATTTTCCGTATCCTCATAGCTCAAGCCCTGCAGCCAACAGCTTACCTTCATTTTGCACTTTATTTTGGTGAGGTGGTATATTGAAAGTGTCCCGTTTACTTTATTATAAAGGTAGCCACCAAGGAAGCAAAAGAAGCGATTACAGAACATGGTGCGTTGCTTTTGTTGCCGATTGACAGGGTTAAATCGCCTTTTATTCCGCGATAAAACCGGGTTAAAGCTTAGGAGTCCATGCTGCTTTAGAATCGTTTGCAATATAAATAGTTGTCGTGTCCCTTGCTTCTTTATACAAGAACGTTGTTGCATACCGAAATGGTCGGCAATAAGACACTTTCAATATGACCCTTTGCGCACGTTCAATTTCCAAAATTGTGTGTTTTGGAGCGCCACCCAAGGACGTGATGCAGTATACTAGTAACGACTGTACAAGAGCATAGTAAACTGATTTTCTTAATCTTTCGTCTGCTATATGTCGCAAGGTTTTAAAGACATATATCAATTTACGCAGTCTATTACTAAGAGTACTGATGTGCTTATGGAATCTTAGGGTATTGTCTATTATTACACCTAGGTATTTTATATCATCTGTATGGTCTATGTGACTGCAGGAGCATGTATTAATATTTTGTTTGGAACATGAGTGGGCTACAATGGAGTACGATGACGGTGTTAGTGTGGTATGTAAGTTATGTTTTAAAGAAAATGTCATGCATTTGGTTTTTCCCGCGTTTAAGGTGAGGACATTATTATGAAGCCACTCTGTTACAACGTTAAATCCTGACTGGGCAAATGCATACACCTCACGCCATGAGCCAGCACTAAACAGCAAAGCAGTATCGTCAGCGAAGGTTATTATCTTGCCTTTCGGGATGGTAAGCAAGCATAGTTCGTTGATGTAAATGAGAAAGAGCGTTGGACCTAGCACGCTGCCTTGTGGCACGCCGTAGCTTACGGTACACTCATCGCTCAAAACATCACCAATTTTGACGCACTGGGTTCGCTGACTTAGATAGTCCTCAAAAAGTTTTAGCTGGACACCCCTGATTCCTACTTTTTCCATCTTGCCCATTAAAATGGGAACAGAAACCGTGTCAAATGCTTTGGCAAGGTCTATAAAAATTCCCAGGACCTTTTGCCCACCATCCAAGTTTGATACAACATAATTAGTCAGATCATGGACAGCATCAGATGTGGATTTACCAACTCTGAATCCATATTGTGTAGGTGATAGAATGTTGAATTTTTCTAAGTAATCCACGAGCCTGCTGTTCATGATCTTCTCTAATATCTTGGATAGAGCAGGGAGCACTGCTATAGGCCTGTAGTTGGTGACATGACTTCTGTCCCCATCCTTAAAGATGGGATGAATTATTGATTTTTTAAAAACTGTAGGAAATTGACCAGTTGTAATAGCGAGATTACAGATATATGTTAGGGGTGGTACAACTATGGTAATATATCTTTTTAGAAAATCACCAGTTAATAATATTATAATGGACCGTTTATAACCGTCATTACTTTTGTATTAAGAAAAAGAAGATATCCTTCTACCGAAGTATCGCTCCTGCTAAACTAGAATGATCATTAATATAATATGCAACAAAAATAAATTAAGAGGCGCTAAAGACCTCGTTCGTCTTAGCGCATATTTATGCGCATGTTTGTAAGCGATTAGGAAGTGGTGTATAGATGGCAGTCAGAGAAGCAAAGTCTAATAGAATTTCTATTCGCAGCAAGTCTACAATTATTGTGCTCGGTAGACGGCAGAATTCTTTTACATGAGATTGAAACATCATGGCTGTTGTAATACAGTCTTACGTTATCGTTAATGTTATAAATACATTGAAATTAAACTATTTTATACGGATTTAATCGCCGTTTATTTTAAAATACAAGTGTTTTAGAATACACACATGTTTTTTAGATCATTTTAAAACTATTAAACTATTCCTACTACTAAAAATATATAGGTACATATTTCATAGAATTTTTTAAATTCATTAAGTAAATCACTCTTATTTCATTTTGTAAAGGTGAGTCGAGTTAGTTGCACGAGAGTGTAGTACAAAGAGTAAAGTAATACATGGTGTAGTAATAAACTATTTAGATTTACACTTTCTTTGACGTTTCAGTTGATTTTCAGTGTGACCATGGCTACTGTTTAATAATAGTAGTAGTTAGACAGTTTGTTAATTATCTAAAAGTAGTATTTTCAAATAAACCGCGGTAAAATCCGGATAAAGTATTTTAATTTCCATCACGGCTGGTGATTTTGATCATACATTTTCGACATCTGCAATGATTTTTATCTATTATTATTTATACTAATAGTAATAACTTCACATCTGCCTGGCCTACAAAATGCAATCTAAGCCATTTTTATTTTATTTAATAATATTTGTTTTCTGTTTTATCTGCGGATTAATTTGCACTTGTGCACATCTATTCTATCTCCAGCTATGTCGACTTGGTTAAGTAGCTAAGCTGTCATACAACTAATAAATAGTTAATTATGACAGGCCTCGTTGGTGTGTATATAGTTGTCACGCGTGAGCACAGAACACTTATACTCAGAAAGAATGACAACTTCATACAAAATTTGTGAGGCAATTTTTCCTTAGCGTCTTGCGCCATCTATTTTCAGCCCACACAAAACTATCGTAAATCGTAATCGTGGTGTGTAAGTATATATATACCTATATGGGTGTCATGGGTATGTTTATCTATTTGCTTGTCATTAGGGTTCAAAATTCACTGTATTTTTCGAAGAGTTCTTTGAAGTTAATGTGTATGCCGATTTAGATTTGTTATGTTTATAGAAGTCTGGTTATTAATAAAATCGGCGTTCACATAGGTATTCAAAGAAAAACTTAATCGAAAAACACAGTTTAGATAGTTCAATAAAATATGTACATAACTTTATAAAAGGTTTATTTGTGATTTTGTGAATAAAGCAATACAAACAAATCTTACTATGAATATAGGTACTCGATTATTGTCTTTGACCGTACATGTGCATAAAATAAATACTATATCCGACTGATTTATTGGAACTCATATTGTAAAACAACAAAAACAACAAGAGTCACTTTCTCACAACTCGAGTCTATAACTCACAAAATAACACTTGATTTCACTAAACAACGGAGTAACAAGGTGCTCGTCTCAACGTTTTTAATGCAGGTGAAATCAAAACTAGTTTATTTATGGAAAATAAACCGAAACTTAACCGAAATTACAAGATAAACGGTGCGCAAGCGGTGGCAGACATTTGTCTTGTAGTGTTGCTAGTAAATAACACGAAATTAATTGTAAATATTTATATATTGAATTATCTATTTTATACTTCGATTAAGATACTTTGCTCTATTGTTTAATTATCAAAAATATAATTCATCATTATTTCCAAGTATTTTACATTGTATTTGTAATAAATTAAAATAAAAACATTTTGAAGCCGTCGTTACTTTGATGTTGCAATATTTAAAAATAATAAAATTCAGCCCCCGTAGGTATAAACTTAGCCCCATACAGAGTTGACAGGGCCTGGGGCGTGAGTGTGCGGCTGATCGTGCAGCAGGTTCGATTCCTATGTTGTCGTGTTTTCAAAGCCCATAAATGTGCACTTTAGACGGCGATAAGGTTGTCTCCTTTTAATTTATACCTGAATATGGCTGTATTGTAGGAGTATACCACCTTTGGCTATCACTTTAGCTGTCTGTACACTAGTCTACACTAGTCTGTACACACAGCGACCCATCAACCTAGTCTGTTTGGACTTTGAACTATAAGTTGAACGCTGCGAATCGTACGTTATATTTTTGTTACGCTCTATCCTTACCACTACATCGACACCACTATGCACGGTCCCTTTCTGACAATTCTCTATTTTGTATGTAGCGTAGTTATGCGTATATAGGGTGTCTAACTTGATGTGTAGCCGTGTGTACATAAAATCAGATGTCGTTACTACTGCTACATACATAGTACTACATAAAGGAATCAGTGGCACCATGGGAATTGGACCGTTGAGAGCAGTTGTATAACCTGTTTATTAACCTCCGAGTCTTCTTCGAAGAGGTTAATGAAAACACTATGTGGGTCTGTCTGTTAGTGACAGGCATAGCTCCGGTACCACTGGACCGATTGACTTGTAATTTGGTGTGCAGACACCTTGGGTCATCCCTCAGTCGAGTTTGAATATGGGGCCTGTCGGTCAAAATACCCCCGAGATATAGGGGTCACAAGGTCATACGGTCAGGGGATATCCACCAACAGAGTGATTTGGAAGTCCATGGGAGAGGCTTTTGCTCAGTGGGATATTACAAAAAGCTGATGGAAAAAAAAGGTCACATGAAGACGAAGAGGTTGAATCCTGCATTTTTATACCCATCTCGTTGTTATATAATTATCGTTGCTGCTCAGTCAGCTTCGTGACAGTCCATCTTCGTCGAGCTTACTCTAATGTAGACGCATTCTTGAAGAAAATATCAGTAGCAGCACATAGTCTGGCGGTACCCAGTAGACGGTAATCTCTGTATATTACGTGTTACTTCTGCCTTCGGGTATATTTCGGCAAGATACTTCGTAGTGATCCTAACGTAGTTATTTCAGACACTCCTAGAGCGCAAATGTTCTATTAAATAAAACACGGACATGAAGCAGAAACTATATTTTATTGCAGAAAACCAAAACAGCGATTACAATATTGAAGCACCGAAAATACATTAGTAAATACAGATATTGAATAATTTAAGTATACAAGCATTTAATACCGTGTTAATAATGTCTATATATTTGATATAAGGACCCGACAGTGAAAGGTGTTCGCGACGCCCGCGAGTGACATGGCCTTGTCTAAGCTATTTCAGAGATTCGTGCCACCATTATCTATATATCTTTTGCAAATACAAAGCGTGGAAGACTTCATAATTACCATATAAATGCGAGGAATATGTCTACGTATTACGTGAAAATCTGGTTATTAAAATTGCAAAAATTTAAAAATATCGCTAGTGAATTATCGGACAAATTTTTCATAGTCGATGGCCGCAATTAAATTAAAAAGCTGTCCAATAAAATACCGGCTATTGTCTATATTGGTAATGTATTACTATAATTTGTTGCTAGCAGGCCATGCACCCATTATAACTAAGGCAGTGCGGCACAAAGAAAGGCCTGTCTCAAGGTTGCTCTTCTATGAGGGCCTGGAGGAAGTTGTCGGGTTCCGGAATATCTTCTAGGAAGCCGGCGGCGTCGCAGAACTCGGCAAAGGAGGCGCAGGGTAGCAGCTCATCGGTCAGAGTAGTAACTATGCGTTCAGCCGCCTTGCCGTTCGCTTCGTCGTTGTGTCGAATGTATTCGGCGAGTTTAACTGGCCATTGGTCTACGGTTGTCGCGCTCACGTTCTGTTGACAAAAGGTATTAGTTTATATTTGTTTATGAATGATCATTTACGGCTGCTAGTTCTCATAACATAATACAAATTAGTTTTATTTTTATTTTGTTAAATTACTATAAGTTTCTAACGTTTTTCTAACGTTCTATTGTTTTCAACTAAAATTTTATTTATATTACAAATATTAGTAAACATTAGCAAGTAACCGAATGGGGATATTTGTCAACTAATTATTGTATGTTAAAATTACATAACATGAAGGTTGACATTATCTAAACCCACTTCTAGCAATATTTTTATTCATAATACACTTTAAGTAAGTTAGTGGTAGTGCTGTAGTGGGTAACGCGAGTGGTGAAGGTACTGACCTTGAACATGACAGTATAGAGCTGGTCGATGATGGCCACGAAGAGCGCGTAGTGCTTGTAGTCGGACCACGCCTTGGGCGCGCGGTGGTCCGGCGGCAGCGCGCGCAGCGCGGGTCCAGCAGGCGCCGCCGCGCGCACGTGCCCCATTAGCAGCAGGCGCTTCAGCATGTCCAGCTTCAGCGAGCGCCACCTGGGTGAGAGGGAACCGTTAATATTGCCAGTAGTAGTAGTACAGCTGGCTTTGCACTTTGCTGATATTTATATTTTCATTTATTTTATTACTGACGCTGCAGGTAACAACTATACGTACTTGGCGTGCGGGTACAGCATGAGCATGAGCGTGATGAAGAAGAGCGGCCCCTCGGCATCGTGCGCCGACTCCAGCAGGCGCGCTGGCGCCCAGCCCAGCGCTGCCTCCAGCGCTGACGCCTCGCGCGCTGACACGCGGCTCCTGCAGGTGACAAAATACTCCTGGTACTATGGGTAATCGACACAATTAACTAAAAATCCTTGCAATACAAGGATAACCGCAGCCTGTGGCAGTCGTTTAGTTCGTTCAGAACAAGCACAGCCTCAACGCAATCCGTATTACGCTATATATAGGATTTAGACAATTTCGCAATACCGCGTAGCTCACTCACAACGCGTCTATTGGTACGCGCGACACGGCGACGTGCGCCTGCACAATTTCGGCATCTAGTGTCGTTCGCTGTATTATTTAGAACAATAACAACAATTATTACAAGTGCCCGTGGCTCTTATTTTAATCCACTCTTCGTATGACCATACCGTATAACGCTCATACATCTGTACCGTAATACAGTTTTTTTCTTCTAGAAATGGGCTGAATGTATAGTTAGTGTATACTAATACTAACGTATTGATGACGTATAGCGCCATGTGTATGAGTGCGGGCACAAGCTGCATGTTGGACAGTGGGCCGCCGCCACCAGTGTCGTCGTGGAACGTACGCCCGCGGGCAAACCTCAGCAGTAGCAGCTTCAAGTCGTGCAGAGTGCACGTGTGACCGATGTCACGGTGACCGGTGCATTCCTAGAAAAATAAGTAAATAAAATTTGAAGTCTGAAATAGTACTAAACAATAATGACATATTCACTATTACCTTCGCTACTGTATATGCTGTTACCTTTGTTATTGAATAGCCAACAACTCAACAAATATATCGCTTGTTAGGAATATATTTGTTGAATATATCCCTAACAAATATAACCATAATTATATTTCAGCAGGCTATACAAAAAAAACATTTCATATATGATGTCAGCTTCAGATTTGAAAACGTATTGGATCCGATGATCAATATTGACTGAATAGTGCTATATTAAATACAGAATATCAGTTTAGTCTTGTTAGTGTAATAGGTAAGATATCTAAATCTAGAATTCAAGACTTTTAATTAAAAGTAATAAATATTCGCATGCCTAGAAAAGGTGAAATGCGCTGTGGACAATTTATTCACTACTACATTTTTGTAACCATATTTCTTGTGAATATTTTTATTTTTTTCTTACTTTCTTTCTAGAAATAAATGAAATCTCAGTCAATGTTTGTGATGTCTTATAGTATGTACCTGCAAGTAGGTGGTGTGTCGTGCGAGGCAGCTGGCGAAGGCGGACTCGGGCACGTGCGGGCCCCACAGCGGCAGCAGACCGTTGCAGCGCGTCGACGCGTTCTGCAGCGCAGCGCTCTCCCACTCATCCCTACAACGTTCACGGTAAGTATTCATTCATTTAACTGTTATGATGAAACTAGGAAATCTATGGCGTAAGTTTGTTTTTAATCATATATGACCGCGGCTTCGCTTGCGTAAATAAAAATTAGGTTAAAATTAATAACTTGTTTTTCCTGGATGAGGTACCATATGTCCTTTTCTGTTACCCTGACAATGTATTTGCGAAATTTCATGATGATCGGTCAAATAATTACGGTGTGAAAGCGTAACAAACAAACTCAAATTTGCATTGATAACAATAGTTAGGATAGGGACATTTGTATAGGAAAAGCAGCTTACATTTTCTGGTAAGATCAGTAATGGTCTTTAAAAAAGCCTAGAAAAAAGCAACAGATCTACATTAAGATTATAGCTAAGGGAAATCTACGTAGTCTTTGCTATGCAACTCTGGAAAACGACTTCAAAAATGTTATAGATATTATATATTTAGGTTATAAATTAAATGGTTTGTACGTACCTAGCGCGCGCGAGCCTGACAGCAGCCATGTGACATTCGACGTGCACGATGTTGTAATGAGACACGGTCGTGTAGCCCAGCGTCTTGCGCGCGCGCACCTCGAACTCCTCCACCGGACAACGTTTGGTGAACGTGTAGATGCCCAGCACCTGAACATCACAAATAAATATTTAATAAACTGTAATTGCTAGCAAGTACCGATATATTATTGACAGATTCATCAACATAATGTGTTGATGAATCTGTCAATAATATTATTTAATATACATTGTATCTAAATACTGAAAATATACTTGTGTTAAACAGTTCCCTCGAATCATCAATGCAATATAATTTTCTGACATAATGCTACTTGAACATCTAGCATGAGCCTGTAGCATTGCAAGTTTCAAAACCTTTTGGTCCTGCGGTCATAAGCTCACTAAAGTTATGATAATCTTAATTGTCAATACATTTGATTAACTATCTAGAGGCAAAACGTAATAATCGGACTCATTGTGCTGTCCCGCTCTGTAGCCCTGATTGCCTAGTGCGAGTTTGTTTTATATTATCGTTATCGACACGCTTATGACGTTCGGCGTTCCGATTGGCCCGCTTCAAGTTCTGAACCAATCAGAGCCAAACGCGGTAAACGTTTCGATCGCGTTAACGTAAAAACAACTAGCACTGGGCGCCCTGAACTTTTAACTGAAATAGAAACTTGTATATAATACAGCCAATACTCTTGACTGATAGCAGTATTTGTATGGCAGCAAGCGGCAGGTACCTTGGTGGGCTGGTACTTGTACCCTTCGCGACAGATGCAGCACACGGCGCCATTCTCCTCGGCGAGGTCGGCCACCTGCTGCGTGAGCGAGCACTGCGCCGTCACTTGCCCGCGCTCGTTGCTGCGCATACCCAGCGCGCCCAGCTGCCGCTCGCGCACCGCCATCGCCAGACGCTTCTTCTCCTGTGCCACGGAAAAACAGTTTTAGACTTAAGAAAATATTGACAAAGACTGGACACCTAAATAGTATGAGTACTAAATGCGACGGTTTCGTCGATTCGCATCTACAGGTACAAGTAAACACTACCAGCTTCAATCGAATATTTTCACGCTGAAAGTTGGAGGATACGCAAGTGCGAATTATAGAGATACTAATAGAGTTACGTGCGCGAGAGCATCGCGATCATCGTTTACACGTTAAATACAACATTGATTGCCTTCTTGGCGCAGCGGTTGTGAATACGATCGCTGTGCATGAGATCTTGGGTTCGAAACCCGGGTCAGGCCAATAAAAAGTTATTGGGTTTCTGACGGTTTGTCGTCCCATTGGATCACGAGAGTTAGGAAACAGATGGTGCACTTTAATATAACTATAATATCTCCAGCGCAAATGGCCAGTCTTCGCTACGATTGGCCGCCGTGACCGATTTTCGGTCTGGAGGACATTATTATATTATAAATACAACACGCCTAAGTGTCTCAACTTATGGGAACTATTTTAGATTTGTTTATAATGATACAATTTATAACAAATGCATACCTGTCTGGTGAAGTCCCTGACTTGTTGCACTTTGGCGGCGCACTGCGGCTGGGAGCGCAGCGCTTCTAGAAGGTTCTCAGCGAGCGAGCCGACGTGTTCCCCAGACGACACTTGCTCCAGGCGATGCACGATCGGTATCACTTTTTCACACACCAACATCTAAACAGCAAATAGTATTTTCATAGGTTACATAAATTTGTAACTACCTTGTTAGCTAATGAAATAACCAATTTTAACAAGTAAACATAAATTTAACATGTCGCCATGACCACAAACAGTACATATTTTATTGTGGCAGCTACTTGGCAACCCAATGTTGTGAAATCAACATTATATTTGATAAAAAGTAATAATAATAAATATCTTTGTTGACATATTTTTTTACAATTATTGATTGATTCCCTCGCCCCTGAGCTAGTCGAAGACTATTACAGGCGCAAAATTCCGCTTATATTAGCCTCGACACTTTTCAGTTTATATTAGAAAGAAAGAAAGAAAGAAAAATCATGTTATTTGTTCCACACTCACAAGGTAACAGGAAACACAACCAATAAGTATAAAAAGAACAAATAAGGTGCTGCGTCGGTAATATTGTAGTGTAACCACAACGCTGGTATTCTCGCAGAGCCTGCATGATTTCGGTGCATTTAGGCAGTAACATACATACATAACTCAATTAAAGAGAAAACAAAAAACCAAACAATGTATATAAATTGAAAGAAGGTGCTCATAGTTATACTAAATAATAATAATGGTATTTATATAATACTTATTTGTATACATATTTATAGATTTAAGAGTATATTGAAAATAATAAAAGAAAATAATAATAACGAGTACATGAACAGTACAGATACTTAATAAGTTATGTGACGGAGCATATTAATGTTATGTTACACTGCCGAACTGGATCCATTACATTGCCTTTATAAAAGCCTCGTCATTTTGCAGTTAAAGTGGAATCAATAGACTAATAAAGTGAAGCTTACCTGAGTGGGTTCGTGGTCAGCAGCGAGCCCAGTGAGGAAGCGCAGGATGTATTTGAGAGCTGGACGACTGATGAACTCCTTCAGCTCGTCCGAGTCCGTGCACACCAGCGTCGGTTTTACACAAGGTGCGTGTTCCTACAAATAGTATCAATTATGTTATTATACTCTACGATTTATTTCTAGTGCGAGAGACGATTTTTTTTACACAATAATTATTTATGCATCTCGTAATGCACCTAATTAATCCAGAACACTTACCACAATATAATCCAGCGCATCTTTGACAATGCCCAGCGATATCAGGTAATCCTTCAAAGTGCCTCCGATAGAATTCCTTTCAATGTTAGCGCAGAAGACACAGAAGAGTTCCATTCGGAACTCCTCTTCGGTCCACTGCTCAGAGTCGAGGCGGTCGAAGTCGAGCACCGGCTTGAAGTGCTCCACGAGCATCGCCATCTTGAGATCGTTGCCGTACACTAGCGCGGCCAGTACGCGGGTCAGGTGGCCCAAGGCTACCGAGTTGTTGCGTATACCTGCAGAACAAGATTTAGGTAAGTTTAGGCAAGTTTGATAAAATGACGGAATTGCCTCACAAGTTACAAGGTAATGATTACTTCGATCGAATTTTGGTCACGGCGGCCAATCGCAAAACGCAAACACAAGTGCACTCTCTGTTCCCTAACTCTCATGATCCAATGGGACGGCAATCCGACACGAGCGGAGAGAGAACAGACGGAGGACCAACGGCTTGATGTGCTTTCTGAGGCATGGGGTGTGCAACAATGGCAACTTCCTACCTCTGGGCTTCTATTGAGAATTATTGTTATCAGAAAATCCCAATATCTTTTTTATTAACCCGAAACCTCATGTACAGCAGTCGCATTCACTGCCGCTGCGCTACGTAGGCAGTTTCCTAACTAATACTATAAATGCGAATGTGAGTTTGTTACGCGTGAAAGCGTAACAAACTCACTTAACTACTCGACCGATCATCAAAATTTAAATCAAAATCAATAAAATTTCGCATAAACATTGACACAGGTACAGAAAAGGACAATGAGTTAATTTTATCGAGAAATGGTACTTTTCTTGTGGGATAGAAATTTATTGAAAAACTAGATGTTCCCGCGGTTTCACCCGCGTTTATCGTTACTGCGCCGCCCCCGTGGATCGTAGCGTGATGTTATATAGCCTATAGCCTTCCTCGATAAATAGGCTATCCAACACTAAAAGAATTTTTCAAATCGAACCAGTAGTAATCACGCAGAATAAACCAGGAGAAACATCGTTTGTACTATGTCTGTAATGGGTAATTATTTTGCTGCAATGTTATTTTAAAACTGCGATATCTCCTAAGATATTCATTGAAATCGAATGATGTAAAGGGCAATTTTGTTTTAAATTAAATACTTGTGATGAATAACGTATTTATTTGGATAAGGATTAAATATCATGTTTATAAAAATACCTTCGCAAATAATGCATTATTTTAGAACAAATTTCGTTAGCATAAAAATGGTTACAGTGAGCCAACCTTAAAAGATAGACATATGCTGTCGCGGACTTTTTTTTAGAACTTTTAAAGGGGAACAATTCTGTCATACATTATTTTTGCGAAACTTTAACTGTTTACGCAGCGCACGCAGCGGAAGCTCTCAAAAGGAAAAAATACCCTCCGATTTTGAAACATTCTTCATTGGTGCTCCGCTCCTATTAATCTTAGCGTGATGATATATAGCCTATAGCCTTCCTCGATAAATGGGCTATCTAACACTGAAAGAATTTTTCAAATCGGACCAGTAGTTCCTGAGATTAGCGCGTTCAAGCAAACAAACAAACAAACAAATAAACAAACAAACTCTTCAGCTTTATAATATTAGTATAGATAATAAATCTAGTTATATAATATGTAATAAACTTCTGCAGGGTTCTGCGTTTACAGGTGTTATTGTATATTTATGTTTAATATTTACCTGGACACTCCGTGCAGTTTAGTAGAGCTTGAACATACTCCGGCCCGCCAAATGTAAGAGAGAATTGCAGGAATGATTCGAGACTTTCACTCGCGGCAACGGATAGAATGCGTTCCATAATCTGTAACGTAACGGGATTTATTTAACAACAAGTAAGAATAGGTAAAACTGTAGGTAGTTATTTTTGTGCACAGCGACACAAGCCGCAGCAACGTCGAACACATTATAGTGTAGTAATGTAAGTAATGACCTCAAGCAGTTGGTAGACGAGCTGTGCGCGCGGCATGTCCTTCTCGTCGATGGCGGCGAGGTGCAGTGCGTGCAGCAGCACGGGCAGCGCGCGCGTGTCGGCGCGCGTGAGAACGCGCACGCAGCGCCGCACGCGCGTGCACAGCGACACCAGCCGCAGCAGCGTCGAGCACAGCGCGCGCGCGCACCCCACGCGCTGGATGGCCGCCAGGCGCTGCAGCATCACCTCGATACCTCCTGACGAGAAACAACATCAAGTAACGCAACGACATTCAGTACTAAAGTTTCTATAATGGCAGAGAAACAGCGTGCTATGAATTATCGATAACGATTGATGTATCAATCAATCGAGCGACCTATCAATCAATCAATCGATCTATCAATCGAAATAGATTAATATTTAACTTATTGTGTTTGGCATTTTATGAATCACACATAATCCATCATGAAACATAAATGTTGCATGATGATAGGTAAACTAATATGCGTATTTAATTAAATGACATGAGCAAGTATCTCTTTGTGTCTGTTATTGTGAAATTTGACTGTATTAAATTATATTTCATATAACTTATTATATGTTATAAATAAATTCAACATTCACATAATATCGTTAGTTTCGATAAACATACCACAATCAGCGAGTACATTGGCCATGCGGTACGTTTGCTCATCGTCGACCGCCTCCGCATTTGCCTGAGTCAGTCTCTCCACGAACTCTTCCGTGGCGTCGCCAAGTAAACCGCGCATACGGTATACTACGCGCATCGCATCAACGCCTTCGCCGGATGTACACCACACCTGGTGGCATTTGAGAGGTGAGTACACAAAAAAGTTTTATACATTTAAAAGAAGTATACTTTTTATGAAATCCTACATTATGCTGTGTAAGTTATTACAATTAATAATCGGTTGATATGATGCTAGTATACAATAAACATTTAAATGGATATGTTTTTACATCATTCATTAAGGAGAAAGAACGCCATCACAATAACCTCTCTCTCTTTGGCTACAATTGATTCAGCAATTTCATTTCTTAGTTCAGATATAAACCATGTATCAAAACAAAAAATAAATAAGACGACTTATTGCAAATATGTATACAACACAGTAATTAATACCGAGCTTTGAAACTAATTTCGCCCATATTTAAATTCGAATCCGCAATGCACAATTGCACCTCGTACCAGTAAACACTATCAATCAATCAATCGATTTATCAGCCACTCGGACAATCGACCAGGTAATCAATTGTATTTTAAAGCTCGTCATACAGTTCTCCAAAGAGAGCCAGATTTTTAATAAAATGTATACCATGCTTTTTAAAGCGTGTGCTAATTTATTAATTTGACTCTACGACCAAAAACAGCATCGGTATACAGTACAAACCTTTTTGTAGACTTCCTTGACAGGCAGATCGAGCGACATGATCTTGTTGCACACCAGCAGCTCCATGCCGTTGTCATCTTCCAACAGAGCCACCAGCTCACAATCCGTGCATATCTTGTTCTTTACGTCGCGCATCAGCGGGCCCATGCCTGGCTCCAGTGATGAGTAAGGATTGCCTAACATGCGACCCTGTGGGGAAGAGATTAGATTTTAGCTAGCCTTCACGTGATTAATAAACTAAACAATTTTAGCCACGTAATATTTTAAAATATATTTATAGACTCGTGCATTTTATTGTCTAAGGGAGGATGCAGATATGTGTTTATTACACCTACATTTTGATAGACAAATAAATCGTCGTCTCCTGAAAACATTTCCAGGCATTGCGCGTTTAAAGAATTTCTTAGTAGAATTATCCAATAAATTTTTACCCAACACGAGTATAGAACTTAAGACGGGTTTTATTGTCGGGTCGGAAAATGATATTATCGGTAACAAACTACAGAGCCAACCTATGCCCAAGATAGTTACACAGATAGTCACAAAATACAACAAAACCCTAAAATTACACTTTTCGATATCATATGTTTTATACATAGTAGCCGAGTTTCGTTTATATTGCGTTTGTCGGTATAAAACTTTTAGTAAATACGTCTCTTGAAAAGGGTTCCACCGTAACAGGTTATAATTATAGTATTTTATATGGCTTAGCGGACCTGCAAGAAGTCTTCCTGCTGCGGATCTTTTTCCAATGTGAGGAAGAACTCTCCAACGTCGTTTTCTTCAGGATATATGATGGAACAGAGTCTTTCGAAGATGAACACAGGCGTGCGGTAGTCATGCAGAGGATATTTTTGTACTGTCTCTATGCAGACCGCCATGAATTCTGCAGTTTCAGCTTCCGTGCCTGTAAACAATTTAAAATATATTAATAATATTACTATTTGAATTTGTAAAAAAAGGTTTCAGATGTCACACGTGTCAGATTTCGCAACATACTAATAATTTATATGTTTATCGGCGTAAGGACGGTGGCGTCCAAACACAGTGTTTATTTTTCATTGTTGTTATGATTAATGACAAGACAAATAACAATAATATTAAACAAATCAGCTGTTTAAGCGCGCAGAGCGCAGAGGTCATTTCTCGCTCACGCCGTTCGCCGGTGTGGTGTATTGGTAGCAATCCATTGCGTACCGCGTAATAATGTTAATCAACATTAATATCTTAATCTTGCGTTTTTATGATTAATAGAAGTTTTCGTCGACATAAGTACCTATAGAAAGACGTCTTGCTAAAGTTTTCGGTACGCCGCGCGCCGTCCCTTACACCCAGTATTTTATTTACGATTACTTATGGCTGCCATTGTTAGAAACTAGTATTATGAGAGCAATATGCGACATTTAGTCGCATTTTGGCTGCTAGAATTTTAAGTCATAATATGTTGCGTTGCGTTTTACTGACTCCCTGGTCCGTTAATACTTTATCAGCATGGATACAGTAATCCTTAAGGTGTGTCCAGATCTGGCGAATGCGCCACAAATGCGCTACTCGCGTCCCGCTCGCGAGCTGCGTGCGTGCATTTCAAGTTCGCACGCCATTTCTGTCCCGCCCGCGCGCAGCTCGCGCGCCATCTATGCGCCGTGCGTGAACGGTGCAAGAGCCGCGCGAAAGCAAAATATGTACAACTGACATATACAGTACGAAAACGAACGGAACTGAATGCGCGCGAGCTGAACGCGCGCATTCAGTTCTGTTCGTTTTTGAACAAACAATTGCAGGAACTGCACGCGTGCCACACGCACGTAGATCGCGAGCGGTGCATTCGTGGTGCATTCGCCAGATCTAAACACACCCTTAGTAATATGCGTATAAATAAAGGATGCCTTCCCGTACCATCCTATGGAACTACTAGATACCTATATGCGAGTTTGTGAACACCGACCGGAAACCATCTCCTCGAGCACAGGTAGCCGCCCAGCCCAGCACGGCGCCCACCAGCAGCCCCTTGTAAGGAACATGGCCAGCAGCTCCGTCAGCAGCTATATTTGAGCTAGTGAGTACGCACCGGTGGTCATCTCTTCGAGCAGCTCCAGCAGCTTCTCCTGCGTGTCGTCGGTGAGGCGCGTGCGCTGCACCACGAGGCGCCGCAGCGACAGGTAGCCGCCCAGCACGGCGCCCACCAGCCGCCCCTTGTACGTGCGCCGCGCGCCGCTCTCCTCCAGGAACATGGCCAGCAGCTCCGTCAGACGCTTCAGCGCGTAGCCTGCCGACCGACAACATATAACTTACAGTAAAGGTCTTCGCTCAAGAACCTTCATGCATTGATAGTTATCAGAAGTGGTCATAAGATGTATAATTCAATTTTTAATTAATTTAATAAAAATAGTTGGCGACCAAACGGTACCCTGAGGGGCTCCACCGTTAACAAAAGCAAGAAGCTCGATCACAAAAAAAAATAGAACTCGTAAGTATTAGAACTATACGATTATGCAAGTGGCCAGTAACCTTGTTGCAGAATTGTTACAGTAGAACGAAAATAGGCGTCACTAAGTGCCAGCGAATGGTGATATACTTTGTCAAAGGCTTTAGTCAAGTTGAAATTGATAGCACATTACAATATACAACACGGTCATTAACAAGTTAGCAGACACTAGTTATTTGTCGCTATGATTGTCCATAGGTATGTATGTATGTTAAAATGTAGTTTTTATCAGCTTAGTTATCAGCTGTACTAAATAGACAATCCATTAACTTGCTTACCTTGCGCTAGATCAGAAGTGAGAGTAGTTTCTTCGAGGCGATGTAGTTGCTCGATCTCCTTAGTCATTAAGTCTGCTATCTGCTGCAGAACGCCGCGCAGAGCCAGGAATTGCTTCCATGGCGCTTCAGAAGCCAACGCTAATAAAGGAATATAAAACGTTATAGTAATTTTCATCGTTTTGATATAATATTTGCGTTCTGTTCCTTGCGGGATCGAATCAGATATGAGGACATCCGCAAAACTAAAGTTTCCGCATAGCTCTCCAGATAGCCAAGCTGAAGAGGCAGAGGACGGACGAACTGGTGAGAGTGGATACGTGCGGTTCGAGACTGGTCCGTGTAGGAAACCTTGGCTTATATGATGATTTGTTAAGAATTTAGACACTGTCGCTTAAGGCCTGTCCTGCATGCTGATTAAGAATGTACTTCAAAGACTTACGGTGAAAGGGATTTTTCGTCATTATCCCTTGCTCTGTGCTCTAGTAACTCGGTGACTTATTTTTAGCAGAGTCGGTAACAAATAGACCATTGTGACCATTGACTATTAGGTGGGCCAAAGCCTAGTTTATCGCGGCTAAAGATAGTGAAAGAGACTTACTTTGATACAGTTGCAGGAACTGCTCACTGGCCTCTCCAGCAGCACCAACTTCAGGCAAGAAACTGGTTAACAGTATCAGTACCTTCAATGAAATAATTTAATATTAGAAAAGTCTTATAATATGTTAATACACTAAACAATAGGCGTTATATCTCGAGATATAAAGTTCATTTTCAATGTAGTATTGTAGTATTTTCTTACCGCTTTAGTTCTTTCATAAGAGTCACAGAGCGACTTAACCATCTGACAAGCGGTGTCGCGAGCGATACGTGAAGCCGGGTCGAACATGACAGGCCTGAGCCATCCACCGTCTTCTAATGCCAAAGGCCGCATGCCATGAGATAGTAATGTCTGGAAATAAGCACAAGAAGTTTAGAACATTATATTTTATTAAAATATTACTACAGTAAAAAATTAAGACAGCTGAAAATTTGCAGCTAACTTTGAAAGTCTTCAACCGTGGCAACTAGAATAAGTAGTACGCATCACAATAATATATGCGTATCCTTTTATAATGCCACTATCTTTTGTCTACGACTTCATACATGTCGAATTAAGCAGTACATACCTATCTATGTTTTTTCTTTGCATGTAAAAAGCTGACCTCCACATACGATAGGGTAATAATAGTTAATAGCTTATGTCTCTCCCTCTGACTATTTCTTGTTGTTACGGCTTCTAAGCAGTGTACCACCAACATGTTTAATCATTAGTACTCAACTTCTACGCGGCGTATCAAGATAAAACATGCACCAGATATCACGTTAGACCTCCAGCAATACAACTGTAAACTGCATTAAAATTCATGCAGTAGTATTTGCGTGATCCGCGTGCAAACATACAGACAAATAAACATTATAAAATAATTGTTTTTTTTTTATAGACAGCATCCGCTCTAGGACTACATCCCTGTATTGTCAACGACATCACTGTAGCACACCACTATGGCGTCGTCTACAAAATTTTTTAGGTAACCACACCACCGTAATTAAGTTCTAATACAAAACTTATGTATGCATTCATCTATATCAATTATTTATCATACGTAAGATCACGACATGACATAGGCTTTTTCACAAATTACAGCAAAGATAGTAAATGAGGATAAACAAAAATACGTTGAAAAATGAATAGTTATTGTATAATATCGGGTACAGTATTTTTATTTAGTTTTGTTTTGAAGTTATGTAATGACTTATGATTAATTTTGTTTTGTTGTAAAGGATACAATTATTATGTTTTACGGGTACCTTGTGAACACGCCCAATTTCAGCATCTTAATACTTATTATCATTAAAAATTAAAACATAACAAATTGTTTTTATACACGTTACACATCACGAGTCGGCTGTAGTGAGGTTACCTAAAAAAAATTGGAAACGACATCACAGTGGTGTGGTTCAGTGGTGTCGTTGACAATACAGGACCAGTGTCACGGGGATCTTTACAAACCATACAAATTTTTGTCCCGTGTGGGGTTTGAACCCACAACACTCCACGCAGCGACATTGGCAAGGCGACCACTTACACCACTACGCAATCTGTGCAATCGATTGTACCGAATATATATTGTGTACATACCCTCTCCCGCCACTTGGCGAGGTACTTGTGCGCGAGGTGCGCGTCCCTGTGCGAGGGCGGCTCCTGCGGCGGCTCCCGCGACGCCGCCAGACGGCGCCACTTCTCGTGCGGCACGCCGCCCGCCAGCCATGACGCCAGGTCCACCACCACGTTGCCAGTTGACGACACGGATGCTGTACACACCACGGTTGAACCGCTGCCGCCGCTCTCCTGAATACAACAATATGGTTATATAAGTATATAAAGAATATCAACAACGATTAGTATTATATAAAGTTATTATTAAAAAAAAACGGATAATCAAGTAAGACATCCATATACTATATTAGAGTGGCCTCCGTGGTGCTGCGGTAGTGAATGCGGCTGCTGTCCATAAGATCTCGGGTTCGAATCCCGCGCCGGGCCAACAAAAAGTTACTGGGTTTTTCTGTATAAAACTCTTATAGCAGCCCGGAGTTAGGAAGTTGGCACTGTTAAACACCTCGGAAAGCACGTAAAGTTCTTGGTCCTGCACCCGATCTCCGTCCTGTCGTGTCGGATTACCGTCCCATCGGATAGTGAGAGTTAGAGAACAGAAAGTGTTCTTGTGTTTGCGAACAAACTTGTGCACTAAAAGAGTAGTATTTAACTGCACAGCAAAAAAATACTAATTGCGCAGCAAACTAAGTCGACGGAGCCCCGCTTCGCGGGACTCATATTTTTGGGTGGGTTTAAGAAGGAACCTAACAAACCTAACCCTTCCGAGACAGAATGCAGTGATTTGAGGCGTATAGGAGATCGTTATGATATATTTTAGTAAGCATATTTTGCTCCGCAATTAGTATTTTTGCTGACCATTATATATAATCCCGCACTAAAATACCTCCTGCGCAGATAGGAAATCTTCTTTAAGATTAGCCGCCGTGACCGAAATTCGGTTTGGAGGACATTATTACATAAGGTGTGTAAAGGCATATAATTTACAGTACTTCATTAATCAAATAAAAGCCGTTTAAATTTAATTTGAATACCATCAGTCACGTACCTTGGCACCGTCCTTCGGTTGGTCGTTATCCGGCGCGGGGGCAGGCGCGGCGGGCGTGGCGGGCGCCATGAGCTGCTGCATGTAGCGCATGCACGGCAGCGCCACCTGCTGCAGCGCGAACTGGTGCGCTGTGTGACACGACAGGACTACGCACACTCATAAGGCTCCGAAATTGCACGCATACGGGACACACGACACTTACTACATATCATTTATATATGTCGATACAGTTCTTCCTCATGTTTGGGTTAATTAAAAATTAATCTGTCAATTGTTCTGATGCCTCAATCTATATGTATTGATACAAACACCCTAGTGGTAAAATTAGTAAGGAAATATATATGCCTATATATATATATATATATATATATATATATATATATATATATATATATATAAACACTTAAAGTAAATGATCAAATATTTGACTACATTTAAAAATAATATCGTTTCTTGCTTAAATACGATAGAAGTCCAATATAAAATTAAAATAATGGTAAAACTAAACTATTATCAACTTCTTAAGTGTATGCACGGGAACGAGGCACAGTTCTATAAAACGCTGTCTCGTTTTCGTGTGCGCAATGACAACGCTTTAAGATACGATGGTAAGGCCACAAATGTAACTACTTTTACAAGCATGATACCCTAAAAACTGCGTCCTTTCATATCTAGATCATTAAAATACTTACAGTTCGGCGACGAGGAGTTAATGCCAGGAATACTAGCAAGCGCTTCCTCCTTCAATATAGTGTTTGCAGCCGGCATTATGCCCGCCACTTCGGTAAGTAGCGGACAACACCTGAACAAGATAAGATTATTGAGACATCACGGCTACATATTAATGTAACATAATATTATTTGTTGTTATAGAAGTATACGTACCACACCCATAGCTTCACTATACAACGTAGTCTCGCCTCCCAACACAATACCGAATCTTGCACTTTGACAAGCGAGCCCAGAAGCAACACTAACGGTCGCACCTGCAATATATTGTAACAGCTTAGTACATAGCGCTTAAACGGAAGCACTGGCACGGATATCATATAAGAATTAGATGGTGGCCGCGCCTTCGAAGGGATAAGATGACGATACGTTTCTGTTTCGCGCCGTCATCACTTCCCCGTTACCGTGTAGTGCTGCCTCAAAAGTTAGCATGCATAGCAAAGCGAATTATTCTTTATGGTCCTATTCTTATATTCAAGAAACTAGTCGTATGACAGTTAATTATGACACACATTCTATGAAAAATAAGTCATAATTTAACTGCCCCTGGCTAAAACGCCTCGTTTCTTGATATAGGAACTGGGCTTAAAAGATCAATAATACAATCTGTTTTAGTTCATTGCTAAACACGTATAAAGAGTTCCTATGATTGTTACCAGGATCTTACCGAGTTGTTGTGATCCTGTGAGGCGGCGTGGCCCATCAATGAGAGGGTGATGCGCTGCGACAGTAGGTTGCACAGTTGTTCTGTAGCCGGCAAGTTGTCACGGGTGACCAGGCAGATCAGAGCGCGCACTTCCTCCTGACACTAGGAATTAATTTATAATTCATAATAGTATTGTTTACTGCAAGTGTAGGAGCCAATTAGATTTCCTACACTCGAAGATATATGTAAGTTGTTGAAGTACACAGAAAGAACCACAAGTTAAGTTTAAAAGTTGTATTGTTAAAAGTTAAAGTAAAATGTTTACAAGTTAATTAATAAGTGTGATCTTTCTCACGGCAAGTGTATAGTTTTATAGTTATAAATGTACTCTAATGTTGTTATGAATTGCATCATTATATATCACAGCAATATGAGGTAAATTGCAACAATCTTGTGTGCTCATTTTAGTATTGCGGCCTCGACAGAATAAGTATGTACGGTAACGAAACCGTACAGCAAGTATTACGCCAAATATATATATTATATAATTATAGTTATAAACATGACTTATCGAGATATATAATTTTGAGATGTTCTAGTTTTACAATAGAATGCGTGATGTAGCGACTACATTATTACACGTATTCCGATAAAGCACATCTTAAGATAAGTTAAAAATGCACACGCATGCAAATGTATACACGCGCCACACTAGTATATAAGCTTTACTTTTACTGAAATTAAATATAACACCATCTGAGTCTCGTTATACCTATTACCTATTGCCAAAACATAGGCAAACGTGACATTTATTTATTTTGGGAAAACACACAGATACATATTTTTCTTAAATAATAAATCATTTACAAAAAAGATGGTAGCAAGTATGTAACTCACAACCAGCATATCCAGCCAGCATATCTAACCTAACATGTGGATAATCCACATGTTAGGTTAGATATGCTATGACAATAATTAACAAGAGATGCATGTTCATCTACGTCAGTTAGTCAAGTCGTGCAGCTACAACGTGGCGAAGCGAACATTCTAGTATTCGTGCCGAGTACAAAGGCCACCAACGCCGGCACTCGCTTAACCACACTAGTTAAGCGAGTGTCGCGGGTGGTGTCGCTGCGCCGAGTGAGGGTGAGGAACCGCGCGGAGAGGGCCGCCGGCCGCCTCCCCACACTGTTCTTCACCCGCCGATGATGTTCGATGCGCGTGCACCGACAATGCACGTTCCATTTCTCAAGTTACTTTTAAATCTTTTCTTTAGTTGTTTCTTAAGTCGTTCTGTTTCGCCTGTTGTATTTTCAACCTATTCTTATAATAGTTTTTAAGGCTTATTTTACCTGTGACATGCCGCGGTGCAGGTTATGCTGCACGAGTTCCTGCACGAGGCCGAAGCGGCACAACTGCGTGCGGTGTTTGGCCTGCGACGCCAACGCACGCAGTAGTGTGAGGCAGTGCTCAGTAGTTACCTGTGGCGTGCCGCGGTGCAGATTGTGCTGCACGGGTTACTGCACGAGGCCGAAGCGGCACAGCTTCGTGCGGTGCTCGGCCTGCGACGTCAGCGCGCGCAGTAGTGTTAGGAAAAGCTCAGTAGTTACCTGTGGCGTGCGGCGGTGCAGGTTGTGCTGTACGAGTTCCTGCACGAGGCCGAAGCGGCACAGCTGCGTGCGGTGCTCGGCCTGCGACACCAGCGCGCGGACAAGCGTGAGGCAATGCTCAGTAGTTACCTGTGGCGTGCCGCGGTGCAGGTTGTGCTGCACGAGTTCCTGCACGAGGCCGAAGCGGCACAGCTGCGTGCGATGCTCGGCCTGCGACGCTAGCGCGCGCAGTAGTGTGAGGCAGTGCTCCGCGCACGCTAGCGCGCAGCCGTAGCAGCCGCCGCCGAACTCTGTGCTCACTGTGAGTGTAGGAAAAGATAACATTTTGTAAAAATAATAATACTCCCAGAATTCAAAATTAAATAGTTATCCAATAAATTTAAAGAAATAGCACCTTTTAATATTGCAGCTTTCTGGACTTCTCCATAATATGTAAACATTAACTGTGATAGTTAGTGTGAGCCTCCGAACGCATAATATGCAGTAGATATTTTTGTATTTACATATTAATAGATAGATTGCCATATACACTACCGTCCAAAAGTTTGAAAGCACACCTTTTGTTGTTTTCAAACAAAACAAAAGAATGCCGACTGCAGGCGGTAAAAATTAACTTAAGTCTTGCAACCTTGTACGATTGTTTAAACAAAAACAAAAGGATTATTCATTGAAATTAAACTACTATATACGCATTTTATCGCGTTGTTTATTTGACATTTTATTACAAAATTTAGAAACTGTTACGCTGCTACTACTATTAAACTGTACTAATTTTTAAGCTAATTAAATTATTAAAACTATTTATATTTAAGTTTGCATTTTCCCCGACGTTTCGATTGCTTTCCAGCAGCCATGGTCACGGGGAGAATAAGATGGTAGTTGTCTCAATGTTTCAGTGTAATTATTTCAAAGTACTCAAACATAATTTAATCATTGGTGTTTCTATTTACGCAGGATGAGCTCAATCAATCATGTCTCTCTCTATCTCCTCAATCATGAAGTCTAGCTGTGGTTTGCTTCTTTTGAGTTTGACCATTTGAATTACTAGATCTCAAGCTGGTGGTACATTCCAACCATCTTCTCTATTTAAATTAGGATGTTTTTTGATTTCGATAGCCTCGCGAAGCATCCCTGGTAGGTATCGGTATTCTTTAGTAAGAGTCTGTGGTTTGTCAAATCTCAGGTAGTGGTTGGTCCCCTGTTGCACGTGTTTATACACAGCAGACCTCATCGAGCGTTAGTGTTTTACATCAGCTATATGTTCTTTTATGCGGGGGTGTCTATGCTTTTCTTGGTTTCTGCTAGCTACTGGCTCAGCACGTAGCGAAGAACACCGATACCTATCAAAGATGCTTTTCGAGGGTACCTATTGATATCAAAAAAACATCCAACAATATTTATTTAGCTTCTGTTTATTTTAGAATTTTATATTTTAATTAAAATGACTTTGTTTTGTTTAATTTGATTTTACCTTGTTGCTTCCAAATTTTTTGACGGTAGTGTGCGTTTACATATGGAAGCTAAAGAAGACTGGATTATTCTATATTAATTAGTCGAATATAATAAAACATCAGTTACCTTTAGTGACTTCACCATCGTAGTTCTGCAGCAGTCCAGCGTACACAGGCATCGTGTCGCCTTTCGTTTGTTCGCTCTGCGACCTATCAAACGACACCAGCTCCTTCCTGAACACAAAAAAAAACTGAATAAATTTTGGTCGCCTTTTTAACTTGAGACACAATACAAAGTTATTTCACACCACTACACACTTAAATGGAAAGATAAAAAGACCAAGAAAAGTATACAAATCAACTCAAAGAAAGGTGAATGAAAAGACATACTTATATAGAGAATTGAAGGATTGAGAAATGGATCGAGCAAGATGTTAACTGTTACACAGATAAGTGCTTACACTAAAACTAACATTTTGATCAGTTGTAAACAAGCAAGGCAACCACTTACTTATTACTTAGTAAGCGCTATTGACTTTTCAAGACCTATTTATGTTTGTCTTAAAGAACTGTATTTTGTAATACTTAAACCTTTTTTCGACTTTCGCGATTAGTAATGTTGTACACATACTTACTTAAGATAAAATTGGATAACTGGTTTTATTCGCGTTGATAATTATATAAAGTTATTAATTACCTACTCATTTCCCAACAATTCGATAGATTCGCATCGATCGTGGTCACGGGTTGATTGGTGTAATCTTGTAGTACGTAGTTCTGTCATGTACTCACCTACAAGCGAGCACCTTCTGTATGATCTTGGAGAGGTCCTCGAAGTGCCCCTTGCTGTCGACGCAGTACTTGTGCGCGAGTGTCTGTATGACGCGGTTGATCTGCGCGCCGCTGAACGAGGTGTTACTGGCGTTGCTGTTCTCGTCGCCCGCGCGACCTTCCAGACGATGTTCGCTTATTTTATGGAGTAGAGACTGTTGGAAAAGACAATATTATTTTTTAAATACTAAAGTGGTTATTTTCTGCTTATTTACCTAACAATCATATTTACGTTTATCTTTAAAAAATAATGTCTCTTATAAGAAGGATATCACAGATTGGCATATTGTGTCCTAAATTCGAAGCTGTCTGAAATTATATTTTTTTATTTCATACATATAAAGCATAACGTTGTCTGTCTAGTCATGACTGCAGATATAGATATATTTATCTGTTTGAACTTAAAGCCCAACACACACAGACCCCAAAGCCGGAGCGGTAACAGTAAGACGGTGCGGAAGTCTACACACTGCCATAGCATACACGCGACGCCGGCGCCGTCGTTGAAGCGGTGCGGTGCTATCTCTGTGTACGCGTCGCGGTATTTATTTATATATCGTATAAGATGTACGATAGGGGAATATAGTGAGCAGCGTTCCTCGCCTTTGTAGACGGCGTGTACTAAGATTGTGAGTGTAGTGTATAGCGAGTACGCACCTCGAGCACAGGCTTGTTGGACACAAGCTGTCGGTAGACGCGGTCGGCTTTGTCAAGCAGCGCGCCGATGGTCTGCACCATCTTCTTGCGCTCCTCGTCGTTATCGATGGTGTCGACGGCGCAGCACGGCCGCGCCAGCAGCGTGTAGTCGAACTTGGCGTACTTGCAGAAGCCGCATGCGTGGCACAGGAACGGATCCTTCTCGTCGTAGTTGATCGCGCTGCGGCAAACGACAATTTGATTATACACGTATACTGAACTCATTCATTAATAAATAGTCTATGATTCTATGAAAATCTGAACATGAACCAATGTGTACAACGTTATTTTTAGTATACACTAAAACCGAAATAAGTAAACAGGATATAAAATAACTGGAAATGAAAGAACATGGAAAATTTAAGGCTCGCAAAGTTCTCACTCTCAGCTGGTTTCGTTGTATTGATTTCGACGCACAATTATTATGGTTACCGAGCTTGTCAATGTTATATTTACAGTCATGTTACATTTGTTTAAATATTAAGGATTAAAATAGATGAGCTTATCTAGATTTATGATATGAAATATTGATTTTTATTTTGGTTTAAAATACATGAGATAGTATTTAATCCGCTACGATTGTCCGACTGACGTCCTGGATTGTGATGAGTGCGTGAACGAAACGAAACGACCCACCACCGCTGCGGAGCATGTAAGAGGGAGCGACAACGGCATTGATGTGTTCCTATTGATAGTTCAGCCGTACTCAAAATATGCCGCCAAAATGTAATGCTGTGAAAGTCGTAAACTGATAAATTCGCACATATCGTTCAGTCCCGTTCACCGCGCGCGTCAGATGTATTATAACGCGCAGTGTAACAATATTATATCCAAGTTGAACATATTTTCATACATTTTTGGGACAAAGTATAACATCGCTTAAAAACGCGTGCAATCTATTCTATTTCTGATTTTAAACAAATTGTTTTCAGGTTTCTGGTATACTAAGAAGAACGTCGTAATATGTTTTATTTAAATACGTAAATTATGTTTCAATACGTGCTTACTGCTATCATCAGCTTGGTCAATTACAATCTTACAAAGGATATATACACAAATAAATTAGGAATCTGTTCAGATAATTTACATACCGACACTTGTGACATTGGAACACATTCTCGCCGCAGTTGGCGCACACACCAGGGTTGGCAGGCACTGATTGTGAGCAACGAGGACATTGCAAGGATTCACCTATAGAACAAACACAATGATATTTATAAAAGTAGGCTTTTAAAGATATTTTATGACATAACGTGGAATCACTTTGTAATATTGCAATTGGACGTACCCGTAGCTTGCTGATTCTCGTAGAAGTCAGCGTACTCCATCATGAGGTTGCACGCGACGATTGGCAGCGGGAAGTCGACTCGCACTTCAGATTGTCCAGATTGTAGTTGAACACGTTTAGCCTTGTGCCACATACCTGTGAAGTCCAACAAATATGTTTTACGAACAGTATAACCAATTGTATCACGTCTTGTAGCAAGTTAAGCAGTAGCCCATCTCATAAAAAGCGATAACCGTCACTCATTGACCTTGTTGTGTTCTGCTATTAAGTAGCATAACAGTAAAATCAGTTAATTATACTTTGCACAACAAGACATTAGTCTTGTTAAATAAAAGGATGGTGCCAGTACTAGTGCCACATCAAGCCAGATTTTAGTATGGAGCCAGATATAATCATGGCGCTCAGTTTACCCTATGATAGGGCCGGCACTGTTTAAAACAACCGCTTTTATGCTTCTTACGCTCCTAAACCAACATAATAAGTAATCATTTACCAGGTCTATTCTTGAGTTCCTGCACAGCCTGCACGGTGCGGTTGTTGTAGTAGAAGTTGATGGTGCGCACCATCTTGCTGCGCTTGATGTCGCTGATGCGCAGGTTGATGCGGCTGATCATGTGGCTGTTCACCAGCTTCACGATCTGCGTGGTTGTCGTGAACTTCGAGTCGATCTGCGTGCGGTAGTGTGTTTAGCTCTCATTTAGTCAGCTTCGTTAGTATCAAAAGGACGCTCACAACATATACATATATTATTTAAATCTAATTTTATAGAGAGACAGTTTGTAAGGTTAGATGTAGGTAACATCCAAAACATATTTGAGGTGTACATTAATTGAGATGGACATAATATGCTATATATTATGTTCAACGCGGAAGTACAGGTGAAATAAAGCGTTATATATATGTTTTCTTTTATTCTGTGTAATATATTTGTAAGCTTACCCATTATAACACCATATGTACATACTTGGTTCAAAATCTACAATATGTTGGTTGGTTATACGTATTTACCATCGAAGAGTTAAGCATAAATGTTAAATTTCAGTATAAATATTACGGTATTCACCTAATATTTTCATATAGAGGTTAATAAAATCTTCATGAACGATTAAACCAACCTTGATGGTGGGCAGCTTGATGGTCGCCATCGGCACTTCGGGGTTGTTGCAGACAAGGCACGGTTCCGACTCTAAGTAGTACCCGTCCATTTCTACGAAAGAGCCAAGAGCTGCATACAACGCTGCGTTGCCGTGGGATGATAGCAGTTGGTTCTGGTTGCGCAGGAGATCTACGGCGCTGCCTACGTATTTCTATGAGGACAATATTCGTTGTTATTAGAAAGTCGAATGTTATATCTAATACATTTATTATAACGAGAATGACAAAAAGTCTGTAAGTATATTAAAAATCTGTTATAAATATTTATATATATAATTAATTTTCGATAGACGACATAAAGTATAGCTAATCAAGTAGTTACACCAGTTTCCCTTGCTATCGTAACACATTTTTAAATGAAATTTTAACTAGTTATCACAATATATAATAAGAAAAATACAGACTTATTTTAAGTTCACTATATTGTATTAGTAACTTTTAAACTTTCGTTTGTTTAAACTTAACGTAAACTTTTGGTTGTTGCATGATATATTATATATAATACGTAACGGGTATTAACGCGATCATGTATAATGTTTACCTTTTTTTAGGCTTGACGTTTCGACCAGGTTACACCGGCCGTGGTCACAAGCTGTCTGGTGCTGCGATGTCATGTCTTCGTTTGTGAGGCAGACGAATATTGATTCACCCTCACTTTTGGCATATTTTCGTATGTCCATATACCATCACAAACTACACTCATTGTATACCTATTACGTATGCTAGCCGTCGTGTCCGTATTCTGTGAATTACCTGACTGTGCAATACAGCGAAGTTGCGTATTATTAATCCCGGGATTCCACGTCACGGATAATTTGAAACCATCTTCCCTATTGAAATTTCTGTTTTTTGATTTCAATAGCTTTTCGCACTACTCTTGGATAAAAATGGCGATCGGTGGAGAGAATCTCCGGACGATGAAATTCTATCCAATGATTAGTACCAGATTCCAGTATATGTTCTGCAATCGCTGATTTGCTAGTCTGCCGGTTCTTCATAGCGGCGATGTGTTCTTTGACCCTCTCAGCAATAGTACGCTTAGTTTGGCCTATGTAGGAACTCCCGCAGCTGCAATTTATTTTATAGACACCTGGCGTTTGTAAAAGCAAAACGTCTTTGGTGTGCCCACCATGCTGGTTACTTTGACCCCCGGTGTATAGTGTTGATGGAATATTTCTTTAACACTGTTCCGATCTTATCCGCAATTCCTTTTACATAGGGCATACAGGCGGGTTGTCTGTTCACCTCAGGATACTTGCCTCTCTTAGTCTTGGCTGCCTTTATCGTCCATTCACTACATATCCGTTATTCTTTAGTACCTGATGAACATGATTGAATGCAGACTCTAAATGCTCGAGGTGAAAAAGTTCATGAGCTCTGTTTTTTAATGATGTTATAATGGATTTTAAGTGACAAGGGTGATTTTGACGTTGCGTGCAGGTATCTATCCGTGCGTGTAGGTTTACGGTACACACAGTGTGACAAGGACCCATTCGTTCTCGCGGTGATTTTAACATCCAAAGATTTTCCATCATAATTGATCGCGTTAATACCCGTTACGTATTATATAAATATTGTATTATCTGTATTGATAGACCCGAAATAATTGTAACGCGTACAATGATTTCGTGTGTGTATGTTTTCTTTTGTTGTGAATAAGAATTTTAATATTCTAGTAAAGTGGCATGAAAATGAATACCTCAGTATCAATGTTAGGTGTCTTGAGAGTGAAGTATCCAAGCAAGTCGACGAACTGCGCCGCTTTGCGTCCATATTGCGGCAACGTTGGCCAGATGGCCCACAACAAGGACACCAGCGAAGCTTGGTCTGGTTGGGCCGAGTTACTGAAAGCAAAATAAATTATTTATTATTTTTCGGTTTGAAACTTTCGTTCTTCTTCGTTTGAATATTATAATCAAAGGCACATACTTGTAAATAGCAAGTAGTAAAGCGTGGGCTTGCCAGCGCACAGCAGTTGAGTTAGTTTCTAGAAGGAAGGCTTTCACGAACATTCTCAACTCGTCTTGGGACACCTAGAAGAAAAAGAAAGAAGTTTTAGATATTTTATCTTATAGGTTCATAAGCTAAGTAAAAGTTTCGGTAATACTTGCCTGTTTCAATATTTGTTGTACCAGTGGCCCAACTCTTTGTTCTTGGAACTTAGAGCCGTCAGACGCAAAGACGTCGTTTTCGGCACTTCGTTCACGCTCCGGCCAATCAGCAGCGTTCTATAGAACAAAATTAATGTTTCAAAAGGCGAAGTGAAATATATAGGGTTTAAAGGTTACAATGGCTATTATTATCCATTGTAACTTTTAAACCCTATATATTTCACAAATAAAACAATCTTAATTATATTTCTTTAACACACTTAAGAAATATAATTTAGAACTACAAATTGTTTCAATACATTTAATATTCAACACACTTTCACAAATATAAAGTACCCAAGTAAGTATTTATAATATTTGTGTTAATCTGGATGTCTCCTCTTGGTGATACGCCGCATATAGAGATTGTTGTCAAATAAAACAACGATTGATTAGAAATATTTCACAACCCCGTGTAGGCATGTTAGTAAAAGCTATACGATGTTGCCGAGTTATTTTAAAAATCCAATTGAATAATCAAATCTAATTTGACGTTTCTAATCACCAATAAATTGTTTTGTTAATGTTTAACAAATTATTGAAAAAAAATTAAAGATGAAAGAAGATTGGATCGACATTTGAATCGACTATTGAACATTATTAGAATAAGCAGACGATTCGATTATACGAATGCAGTGTGTGTACCTTTGCCTCGGTTCTCTGGTGGTTATGCGGCGCACAGAGCGCGGCCTGCAGCAGCTGCAGCACGGTGGGCGCCACGTGCGGGTGCACGCGGCGCGCCACGGTCACGAGCCACGCCAGTGCTTCCCGCCGCTCTGTAGCACACGTGTGCTGCCAGTTACCTGTACGCGCGCTCACTATCTCAGCGCACGCCTATTTTATACAACAGTATAAATACGTTTTAAACAACAGTGTAAAAGTTGTTAACTTAGGCTAAATAATAGAGTGTATGTTTTAAATAAAAATGAATTTAATAACTGGACCAAAGGTAAAACGCACGCGCGATGACCGCTTATAGAACACTGAATATGAATGAATTTTATTTAGCAATGTTAAGTAAAACTGCTGATACGTTAGTATTGTAGTTGGTGTATAGTTTCACCGTACACATAGTCTCAAATCTCTTTACATTGTATCGATCCTTGACTTTTCGATAAGACGCACGCTTTTCTAATGTTTCATGTTTCTATATAAACCCACTAGACAGACGAATCGGCGCTTAAAGTTAAAAACATAACACTAAAGTGGAGGTATAGTGAGGATATCTCGCTATCACTGCATTTAAATAGCGGTTACGTCATAGTTTGTATTATGCATCTTTTTTCTATCATTTGACAAAATGATATCGTTTTTCTATCATTGTCAAATGATAGAAAAAAGATGCATAATACAAACTATGACGTAACCGCTATTTAAATGCAGTGATAGCGAGATATCCTCACTATACCTCCACTTTAGTGTTATGATTTTAACTTAAACTGCACTCAAATATTAATACAAGATAAAAGCGTTTTATATTTGGTTGCAGGAGTAATTCTCCTGCTACCAAATTTAAAACGCTTCTATCTTTGATTAATATTTGAGTAGACTTTAAAAATTCTTTATATTTTAGAGCTTGGCTAATGCTATATGACAAAAGAAAGCTGCGGTAACCTAATAGAAGACCGTTGGACTGCCACGCAGAGGTCTCAAATTTGATCCCAAGATGTGCATATCTAATTTTTCGAAATAATGTACAAATTAAAACACATCATGAGCAAACCTGCATGTCTGAGAGTTCTCCATAATATTTTTGAAGATATGTGAAGTCTACCAAACTACACTAGGTCAACGTAGTGGACTATGGCTAAACCCTTCTCAGATTGAGAAGAGGCTATGCCCAACAGAAGGACAATTTAATACTAGGCTGCTATTATTATGCTATATTAACAAGTTGTGAGTCAAATACCCTATCCCACATAGAGATGAAGGACAAGTGTAGCGGGTACCTTGAGGTGGTCCATGAGCTGCACGAGCTTGTCATAGGCGGGGTCGGTGGCGAGGAGCGCGCGCGCCGCATTGAGGTGCGTGTCGAGCGCGTGCACGTCGCGCAGCTGCCGGTAGCGCTCGCGCGTGCCGCACAGCAGCAGCAGGAGCTTGCGCACTTGCTTCCTGTGTGGTGTAATAATGAAGTGTATAAAATAATGTATCAATTGTTATCTGAGGGCATTAATAAACGTATCATGTACCGGTGAACATCTCTCTTTAATTTACTTACGTGCCGTCCTTACAACTGTTACATAGCACGTATGAGACATGACGATACAATTCGATGAATACATGTATAATGTATCAAAACTAAAACATTATTAGTATCGTCAAAGTTACAAATCGATATATTATTATTATTATGTTTGTATGTTTTCTGCAAAATCTTGTTTTGGGTTAAATAAGCCCGTCCATTGATATGGTTAAATAACATCACACAACGAGCAAAAGGAACTGAGCTGCTCAGTTCTTTTGGGTTGCCGCCATACCATAAACGTTATTGAACGCGGATAAAACTACGATGTACTGTTAAAAGCAAAAGTAAAAATTTCAATATAATCAAAATCAATTGTATTTTAGGCCGGATAATTACAAATTATTTGTTCAATTATTGTCACAACATATGATGACATAATTATCTTTAGAAATAATCATCTATCGCAAGCGGTACGTTCTATTCTACAGTCCATTAAATAATGGAAGTTACCTGAGCGGCGTCTGTTGGTTCATCATATACTCGCAGAGCAGCGTGCGCCAGCGCGCGTCGAAATGCGCCGGGTCGCAGTGCTTGTGGATCTGACACGGCAGTCGCAGCGCCATCTCCATCAGAAGTTGCGGGTAGTTGTCGAACACGTCTAATGCGTGACCTGGACAATAATGTTATATTACAACTTTTGTCATTTTTATACTTCTGAAGTGACAGGTAGATAAGTATCACATCAGTTATGGCATGAGCGAATTTATTACCGTCCTACCTAGTGTATTGCCAGTCCCTATGTTGTTAGTGAAAATCCTATAAAAATTAAATAATTTTTGTTCACTAGTGATCTTACTCGACAAGGATCGTAAATGAAGACACAGTAACGGGCCAGTTAAATATCAATAATTTGAAGCAATACTTACTTTTGACGTATTCCTTAACAAAGAACGGCTGCATATCCGGCAGGGGCTGAGGCGGCTGCGGCTTTAGTAATTGCTGTCCAGGTGATGTACTGCCAGTATCTATACATAAAAGCATATAGTTAAATTTCCAACGCCAAATATTTGCTATTACAATATTTTTGTGTGTAACGAAATCGATATTTTCTGAAGTCATAAGCATTAAAATTGTAAAGAAAACTATAGAGAGAAGTACTTTATACAGCTGTTATTAGCAAACAATAGCTTTCTTTTTTAACGTGACAACGTCTTATAAATCGATGAGCGCCGGCTGCACGCACGAAAAATGATGACTCATTGTCCCGTTACGCTCATTGTAACGTTACGGGAAAGAAATTTTGTTATGACGTTGTCACGTTAAACTATCGTCCGTAAACCTACTTTACAGATAACCAATTTTTTACTAATTTCTTTTGTATTTCTGTTTTATACGCGGATTGATTATAGCGCATGATCAGTATGTCTAGTTTAATCATGTATACGTACTGTTGTTGGCCTTCTCCTTCCAGTAGGGCAGCAGCGCCGCTAGCACTCTGTAGCAGTGCGCAGGTGCGCCGGCGCGCACGAGCGCGGCGGCGGCGAGGCGCGACACGTGCGCGGCGCACGCGCCGCCCGTCACCTCGGCGCGCACGGCCGCGCTGCCGCTCGTCGCAGAGCTCTTCCAACGCGCCATCAGCACGCCTAGTGCACAATACAACATTACGCTCTATTCACTTTGGACTAGCGTTAAAATAATATTCTTTTGACAGACGAACGACAGGTTATACTTAAAATAAAGTGATCAAGAGCAAGCCAGAATAATCTTACGTACCTGCGTAGGCTAAAATTAGTCCTGAATGATTACTAACATACATAAAATTACTTTTGGAGTCTACGAACTTTTTAAGCCGTACTCCAGTGATAAAATATCAATATACAAAGAATATTATTAACAAAGACACTATTTAGCTGACATAAATTTCCCTGAATATTTATTATTCAGTTCGGCAAGTTTTGTCAAACATTAGACCGAATATTCATATTTAGTGAAACTCAAATTCGGTCTATCTCTGACTTTTAAGCTCTTCGCAAAATACCAATAATAATTTAAATACGTCATTTTATAGCTCAATAGTGAAACGAATTGACAGTATTTTAAATATCAAAAATACTCACTAAGCAATCTCATAATAACCAGCTGCAATTCTCTCCTGTTGGTGCGTTCATGTATCGGCGGCGACGTTTCTTCTCCTTGCATATCCAACTCAGACACCAGTAACTCGAGCCTCATGATGGCCATCTGTAGTTCCCTTCTCTCGGCGCGATCTTCCGTGGAAGGATTCTCTTCGGTTTGTATATCTAGCTCTGAGACTAAGAGCTCGAGAAGTCGGTCTAAGACTGCGCGGTCTCCTTCCACGCTTGAATCGAGGTCACCAGCTAACATGAGGACGACCTACCGAGGAAACAAGATCTTGTAATGTACTGATTTTTCGTGCTAGTTTAGAAACAGTCTACAGACTAATAAAAAATCGTAAATGTTTTACATACATTTAAATAAGAATAAGACGATAAAAATAGGTTTTATTGTTGTACATATGATAATAATTTTAGTGCCTAATATCATAGCCGTTGCAGTGTTCACATAAAGCGGATAAGTCTTGCTTATTGTACCAATATTTTCGCCTAATAATTTTACATCTTTAACCTATTGACGTTCTACATTCTATTCATCCTTCTAATTCCTCCCTATTCCAATATTAAAAGCAATATATTAACGAGAACCTGAAATCCCTTTTACAATTTCCCTTTTGAGGCCGTTATATAAATAATAACGAACAAATATCAAAGTAAACGCTATTTGATAGATATGTAAAATAAAAATCTATTACTAACCTGCACAAATGGAATAGCCCTGACACCCGGCAGATACCTCAAGGTGGGCAACGCATCGAGTGCTGCTGACAGTAGCGACAGTCTCAACGCGTGCAATTTGCGAGTTTCACTCTCCGCTTCGATAGTGCGCGATGTGGACGCCACTGGTTGTGAGGAGGATGACGATGGACCAGCTAAAGAGACATAATAGCTTACATTTTGAACACGCTTTTTATTAACTTATCGTTTATGTAATTCATCAATTCAATGTTTACCCGCTTCCAAGTACTAAGAAATTTGTTTTTGACGCATGTATTAAAAACTAACTATTTCTTAGCTTTTTTATATTCGATATGAATATAAAAAAACTAAGAAATAGTTAGTAAAGTTGTTTATTAAAACTTTTAATGAACAAATTACAATTAATTTTGAAAATAAGTTTAATTTATATACATACAATGTGTTGCTCTAGCTCTCTGCTTTAGTAACAACCTTCAATCAACAATACAACTAGATATCGGGTAGCGCAAAAAATACGTCTCCGTAAATAACAGCTCACTTGAGTTGTGAGCTCTTATTTTGTTTAGTTCGCTTGAAACACAGCCAATGTAAACAAGTCCCACAAAGCCGCAGTATGTATTCAAAAGTTGCAAAAATAATGCCCTAAAAAGCAATCATATTTTGAAGATTTGTGACTTTATGACTATGTGCCATGGTTGTAATTAGGTTGAACGTAAAACTGTTTTAAAACTTTTTTCTCCGTTTGTTAGTAAACAAATATAGCTGTGTGTACGTATTGTCACGCAGACAGCATTTAGCTTTGATTTTGTACGTGACCCGATATATAGTTGTATTGTTGATCGAAGGTAACAACTGAACACTTTATGCATATATTTACTGTTCTATAAGATCATGATGTAATGCACTGACCGTTAATGCCGACTGGCATTGCGTTGGCAGTGGATGTAGGCATCGCACTCGATGGAGCAGATACCATTTCTCCTAAAACATTACAGGTAAAGGTCTCATATTTTAAACATCCGTGGATAATAATTAATTCTAATAAATTACAGTACAACGTACAATTTGCATCATTTTACAGACATGCTTAAATAACGTAATATTGCTCACCATAAGCGCTGCTTCGTCCTGATACTCCTCCGATGCTATCGGCGCCGGAGCCGCCGCTGTCAGAGCCGGCCGACCCGGGTGGGTCTGCTGGCGAAGTGCGTAGCGTGCTGCCATCTGTAGCCGCCGTGCTGCCTTCGTCATCGGAACTGTGTACACAAAGATAGAAAATCATCAGTATCTTTATTATTTCTTTAATGTCCAGTTCCTATATTAAGGAATGAGTCGTTTCAGCTAGGGGCAGTTAAATTATGATTATTTTATAGAGTATGTGTCAAAATTGAAAGTGAATGAAGCCAGAGAAGTGTGTCAGGATCGTAGCATATAGAAATCCGTAGTCTCTGCCTACCCCTCTGGGAAACAGGCGTAAATCTATGTATGTATGTATGTGTCAAAATTAACTGTCTTTAGGTAAAACGATTTGTCTTGAATATAAAATCCGTGACTAAATAGATCACAGGCAACTTTTCTAAATGTTTGTTTTGTTTATCTCTATGAACTGTTTCTCAATCCTATAAATGTAGTGGAAGCCTTTGTCAATAGTTTCTATGAACATTATTTTAATTGTTATTCACATATTTTGGTGTAAAAATTTAAGAGCCTATTAGTAAAGTATGTATGTAAACATACGTCATTATAGGTTGGCTCCAGTGGAAGTACAGTGTCTGGTTCTTGGGACTAGGCAAATGCTGAACTGGGCTCCTGATTACTACAGCTGTGGGACGCATGTGTCACTAGATGTTTGTTAATTTTATTCTGTTACTGTTTTTGTTTGTTTTTCAACTTTTTTATTATTATTTGAATTTTTTTATCCAGAATCAGAATCAGAAATTTATTTGCTAAGAATGCAGGTAACATATTGTTGGTGAAATTGGTATTACATAGAAGCCAGTACATTCTACCATTTGGTATGCAAATCTATACAATGTTATTCTATAATTTGTCATATGAGTTAATAATGTGATACATTTAAATAGGCATAATAATAATTCACAACAAAAATCAATAAAAATCAATAGCAAAATAAAAAAGATACAATAATAATAAAAAAATGTTAAAATGTTATGTGAATATTATACAAAAAAAAAATAGTAATAATATATGTCATAAGGAATTATCATTTAAAAAGTCATGGATGGAATAATATTTTTTCGACCAGTAGTTGCGTTAATTTCTTTTTAAAAATGTATGTTGTGCTATCTTTTATATAGTATGGTGTCTTATTGTATATAACCGGTGCCATACGCATTATATTCTTTCTCAACAATGCCGTGTTATAACTGCCTGTGTATAATAGGTTTTTGTATTGAGACCTAATTAGTGCCGGTCTTGTTGAATAATCTGACCTTTGATTGAACAGATTTTTGTTCGAATTAACGAACATTCCTACTTCTAATATGTACAATGCTGGAAAAGTTAATAGTTTGAGAGATTTGAACATTGGAACACAACTTTCTACTGATTTCAAGCCAGTCATTGACCTGACACAATATTTCTGAGCTCTGAATATTCTTTCTTTTTCGCTACAATTGCCCCAAAATATTAGTCCGTATCTTAGGACCGAGACAACCAGACCATGATATGCCTTAATAATAGTATCAGCGTTTAGTTTTTTAGATAAATTATAAAGAGATCTACTCAATTTTTTACATACCTCTTCTGCATGAGGTTTCCATGTCAGTTGGTTATCAATTAATATACCTAAGAATTTAGCAACATTAGTCTTGTCTATATTTTCTCCATTATATTCAATTGATAAAGTGTCATTACGGATGCGTTGGTAAGAATGCATAACTTTTGTTTTTTGTAAATTTATAATTAGGTTATTAGTGGAGAGCCAATTTATGATGGTTTTTAATGTGTAGTTAATATCTTTTTCATAGAGTTCTTTTTTTTCGCATTTTACTATCATCCTGCTATCATCCGCGAACAATACCATTGGATGTCGAACTTGTTTAGGCAAGTCATTAATGTAAAGTAAAAACATTAAGGGCCCGAGGACGCTGCCTTGAGGTACACCGTATGTAACCTCTCTACAGTCAGATTGATATTTAAATTCTAACTTACGTCTAGTACATACTCTGGATATCTCTGTGTATTGTTTCCGATTTGTTAGATACGATTTTATAAGATTAAACGCGTTTCCTCTAATACCATATCTGTCAAGTTTTTGTAGTAGGATACTGTGATTAACGTAATCAAAAGCCTTAGTCATATTAGTAAATATGACGCAGACTGGTGTTCTACTGTCCATATTTATCATAATAGATTGTAGTAGGTCATAAATAGCCATGTTTGTGTTCTTGTTCTTTCTAAACCACTTTTGTTCATTGCAAAGAATGTTATATTTATTTAGGAAAGAATAAATTGATTCATATATTAGTTTTTCCAAAACCTTGGAGAATATCGAAATAAGAGTTACTGGTCTGTAATTTGACATTTCATCTTTACTGTTTTTCTTATGTAACGGTTTTATAATGACAGTTTTTAAACTGTTTGGATAAATGCCTGAGCTAATGCTTAGATTTATAATATGGCTTAAGGGAGAAGCTGAAATTTAACAGCATTAGTTGCTATACCATCGTATCCGAAGCTTTTTTGTTGTTTAATATTTTTATGACTCTTACTATATCGTTAGGTGCAACCGGTGGCATAAATATCGAGTTTGGATTATTTACTATATTAATCACTTCGCTTGATTTGTCAAGTACAGAGTTTTGTATTTGATCAACAAAGAAGTTGATGAAGCATTCAGCAATTTCCTTAGCGTCACTAATTACGACGTTTTCCTTCTTAATTTGTAAAATAGGTTCTTTAGTTTGATAACTACCATTGATGATTTGCCAAGAGGCTCTAGACTTATTTGGTGCTTTTTTTATAATGTTGTTATTTTGTGCTTTTTGTGTGAGTTTGATAATTCTTTTAAATCTTTCTGAATATAACTTAAAAGTACTTTTATTTTCATTTGATGGTGTTTGTCTATATTTCCAGGGTAAATGTCTTTGTTTTCTACTGCAAAGTCTTATCCCTCGTGAAATCCACTTGACCTTTTTGTCAGATTTTGTATTTATAAGTTTAATTGGAAAACATAAGTCATATAGTAGACGAAATAGCTCTATATAATTATCATATGCGTCATTGGCATTATTAATATTGAAAACCTCTGAGAATGACAATTCCTTTAGGCGTCTTCTAAACTTGACTAAGTTATCTTTAGATACATCTCGATTTTTTTACACGCCATGAGTTGATTGAGCACGTTTTATTTACGTGAATTTGTAATAGTTGGGCTGAATGGTCTGAAAGGGCAAAGTCAATTACTTCGCTATAGCATTTTTTCTACAGTTATGTGCGAAGTTATCCAGACATGTTTTACTTCTTGGTCTAGTTGGTTGCCTTATTTCTAGCTTAAGATTGTGACTAAGAAGTAACATTTCAAAGTCCAACATATTTCGATTTTCTTTAAGAATGTCTATGTTGAAATCTCCGTACAGTACCACATTTTTATTTTTCTTAATACTCAGTTTTTTAAGAATTGATTGTAAGGTATCAAAAAATAAATTGATATTTGACATCTTAGGCAGCCTACACATACAATTATTAAATTTTGCTTAATTAACTCTATTACACAACATTCTATGACGCCAGAAATGGATGATTTTGCTATATCTGTCAATACGTTAAAGTCATCCTTAAACACATTGTGCCCACCTAAAAGCTATAAAGCAATAAACATTTCTTGCTTTCTTTCTAAACGTTGTTCAATGTAGTGTAACAGGTATGAACACTCACGCCGGCGGCGAGGCGGTGGCGTCGCTGAAGCCGGGCGCGGGCGGCGGCGGGGCGGAGGGCGCGGGGGGCGCGCGCCGCGGCTGCTCCTGCAGCGACAGCGCGATGGCCAGCTCGACCATGGTTTCATCATCTGCGTCCGGTGGGATATCCAGTAGCGCTTCCAAACCTGCGCCAAGTTATTACAAGGACTATTAACCACTTATCTTAATTGTCTATGTTAAGTTTTATCTCTGACCCTTGACAAATCATTATTTGTCATTTCAAAAGTAAATACATTTTCTCAACAATCACAATAATTTCAAATAAAATTTACTTTATTCATACAAATACCTGTAGATTTAATTGGCATTTATAATTAGCTACAACTCTTTTCTTACAATAAGTCTTTACTCTAAGAGTAGTGTAATATCTATTATACCATTAATCTACTACATATTGCATAATTATGTAACTTTTATAGTGTCTATACTTTCCTTATAACTTTTATCTCCAAACTAAGTCCTAGAACTTACCTCCGTCAGGTGCAAGAAGCACCATGGGCTCTAGAGAGTCATCGACGTCCATGAACTGGTTCTCTTGGTGCTCGTCGCGGTTGGCGCTTAGATCTGATTCGGAGACCACCGCTTCAGTTATAGAACTCGTTGGCTGAGCCATGGTCACTGAAGATGCTGCGCCTGATATTGAATTAAAAAAATGTGTAAGAAGCTTTGTTAAGTAGCTGCTTCTGTGTCTGTCGTCAGTGAGATGTCAATTAACTGACTAACTAAGAAGATGTGAGACAGCTAGAGCTTTTTTCGTAAATTGCCTACTCCATCGACTTTTACCAAGATCAAAGCATATAGTTTTTTAATTGTAACAGGCTTGCGTTTGACCGCGATCACTCCTGAAGTTAAGTATCGATGCAATTGACGATGGAGCATGCTTACTTTCGTAAGTTAGTCAATACATCTCTATTTAATTTTAATAAGTAATAGTTTTAAGGATATAATATGAAATTAAATGATTCCGTTGAATTGGAATCGTTTTATATTAAAATTAATAAAAAATAGAATATTTTTAATGAAAGACTTTTTACTTAATAAATTCTTGCAGATTGTCAATGTAGACGGACTCCAAGTACAAGTCAGCATTGATGTAGAAATAATATATAAGCTTATTTACAAACGTTCTTTGCCAAGTTTAGCACGTGTATTTATGTCTGACACTTCTTATAATTTCTTTAAAAAATAAAGAGTGTTCTACATACTTTTATTACCTGTCCCTGGCGTGTTCGGTGGGGACGGTATGTAGACGCGGCGCCTCTTCACTCGTGGGCGGAGGACTCGCATGAGCGCGGCCTTCGCTCCGAAACTTATGCTCTGATCCTCGGCCAAGAGCAGTGATAGGTAGATTTGGTTGCCGAATTCGATCTGTTAATAAATGTTAGTCACATTAAAGAAATATTACAATTTGAGCGATCAACTGTCCTTTCCTAAATACGTAACATATTTTGGTGGTAGATAGTGTCACATATAGGTAGCTTGCTACAACAAGATCTGCTTCAATGCTCAGATGGGTACTTCATCCCTGAAGGTGTTTATGGACACCGCCACACAAAACGTTTGTCGGATTAGCGGGGGTCCACAGTACATACACATTCGGGCTCGGCGTGCAACTGGAAGGCGTGCACGGTGTCGGCGAGCGCGTGCATGGTGTGGTCGGGGTGGCGTAGGCCGTAAGACAGGATGCCGGGCGGCTGCGCGGCCGAGCTGCGGCACGCCGCCAAGCGCCACAGCACGCTGCTCAGCAACGCGCATAGGTGCGGCTCCTTCTCTTTGTCCTCGTCGTTGTTGTTCTTCCACAGGACTGACCAGTCGCCTGTTAAGTGAATTTTTTTTTTATAGTAAATATTATATGTAATTACGTATATGTATTTGCAAATAAGTACGCAAGTAATCTTACCGTTGGCGGGTCTTTGCGGTGTGGGAGCGCTGTACTTCACAAGATGGTGGGGTCGAGCGACGGCGACACCTCGAGCCAGTAATACGAGGCGGAAGTACGCCTCGGGGTCGATGTTGTGCGGGTCCGCCGTGTCACGCAGCTCGCGGAGCGACGTACACACGTATTTTAAAATAGCCTGGTCCTGTGTCACATATTATGAGGGTTTTACAATGTTGTTCTAGAAGTAATATGAATATAGTAATTACGGAGAGCTCCTTACCTTATATTGATGGTAGTGCGTGTGATGAAGCGCACGCAGCAGGCATTGCGCGCGCGCATGCAGCTGCGGCGGCGCGGGCGCGCACAGCAGGCGGCGCGCCGGCTCGGCCGCGGCGTGAGCGCCCGCTGCTGACGCGCCCGCACCCAGCTCTAACGCCTCCAACGCTGAGCACGCTAGCCGCTCCAGGGGCGACGGCTTCCACCCACCAGCACCAGCTTCACCCTCCTACCGAGACACAAGTGAATTTAGCCAATATACGATATGCCGATCTATATTTCGCTAAAACTATTAAAAAACAAAATTTACTTGAGCCACTTTGCTCGACGATGGGCAGGCCGAGGGATCTTCGTTGTCCTCGGGCCATCCGAATTGCTCCTTGTTTTTGCCATATACCTGAATTCCAGACACAGATATGAGTATATACAACTTCTAAAGGACATCACCCATTTTGGTCCAAAATTGAAAATGGCGGCCAAAGAAAAAAAATACAATATTCAGTTAGAACTTGTTCTCCTAAACATTTTTTATTATCGCACCAAAACTGTGGGATCGTTGCCTTCGGTTTTATTTGAGTTCAAAATCGCACACATGTTTGGTAACTTAAATTGTCAAAACAAAAGATTTAGCTTCAATAAAACCCTCCAGGTAACAAGCCCTTACCGCCACACAATGTTATAAAAATATGAATATATTTTAGTGTAAAAAAAATGTGTTACCCCTCCCCTACCCGCTAAACGATCCGCCCCACTCCGCTCCATTCAAAACAACTGTCACTTTGTTTAGTATCGAAAGCAACGCTATCGTGTACGCTGTGTGAATTTCGCTAGGTCCTGCTATATACTGTTTTCTTGTTTTTGTTTGTTATTATCCTTGTTGAGTTTTGTTATTGACTGTTGGGTGTTTTGTTATTGTTTTTGTTGAGTTTTAAACTGTCATATTAAAGTGAACCATGGCGGACTTATGTATCTTGTGTCGTGAATCGACAGAGAATCGACGAAGATACTCTTGGAGTTCTCGTGAAAATGATCACCTTGATATCTCCCAAATAGTGATAGAAGAAGTGCTACTTCGACAGGTAAGAACACAGTGCCCTTTATGTATATCATTATTATTTGAGAAAACCTGTATTTTCGGCATATTATTATCGATGAAAAGACCGATTTTATGTTTGTTTGTATGATTGAAAGAAAACATGGTGCAGTATTACATTAACAGACTACCTACTAACAGCCCAAAATATACCTTAAAATATACAGGCACTACGCCTCTTCATCTCAAAGTCAGTCCGAGACAGTTAAAGCACGGTATGCGATCTTGACATCACAATGCTTGCAGTCGGCGCAATAATCTTTTGAAACGTTTATGACCTGGCTGGAAGGGCTGTTCATAACAATGATTTTTTGTCTACCAAATGTTTATTGTTTTTTTTTTACTTTCTAGTTGGAGGCTACAGAATTCATTTGCCGCCCGTGTTGGCAAAGAACTGAACGTACTCACCGACGACGTATGCGAGAAGCTGAAGAACAAGTCGATCAAGAAGATGAGCCAGCCGAAAATCCAAATCCAAGACCTATTTCGTTGGAATTGCCTGGTCTTCTTCGCGCACCGAATACCTCAAATAGCTGCATTTTTCAACATTGTTTGAATGAATCTCGTCGTCGGATACCCGAAAATATAAGGTTTCGCATGTTGTGCCGGTACAGTTATTATGTGCTAGAAAGCACACGTGAATGCAATGAACACATGGAGCTAAATATGTGGCATTTACTCCCTTTACAAGACAGCTCATCAGAAGAGTTCACTGCTATTCAAATAATTGACATAGTGTCAACATTACAAAGACATATTACTCAGGACCATATTAACTTCGAACAATATGAAAATATGGCATCGGACGAATTCCATACCTGGACCGGAATATCTCAAGACCAGTTTGCCGAATTGATGGAGGGTTTGCCAAGCTTGAGGTCAGTTAATAAAAAAAATACTATTGTGGCAGCAGTATTAGTTAAGATGAGGACTGGAGATTCCAATGCTAGATTAGCAAACATTTTCAAATGCGGTGAATCAACCTTTCAAAAGTGGTTGCAGATTGGACGCGATGCGCTCTTACAGGATTTTGTGCCTTTAAATCTTGGTTTTGATCACATGACACGTGAGAATGTAGCACAAAGGAATACGTTAATACCAAACAGTTTATTTGGGGACCCCTTGAGGTCAGAAGATGAAAGGACGGCTATAACAATTTGTGATGGTACGTACATATATTTGCAGAAAAGTAGCAATTACTTTTTTCAGCGACAATCTTACAGCCATCACAAATATAGAAACCTGCTGAAACCGTTCCTCTTGGTTTGTTGCGATGGACATATTATTGAGGTAATTGGACCGTATGCTGCCGTTACGTCCGACGCTGAAATCATGAACGATATGATTAAACATGTAGACAGTGCATTCTATTGGTTTTTTAGGACCGGAGATGTTTTTATATTGGACCGTGGATTTCGCGATTCTGTGGCAAACCTTGAGTCTTGCGGTTACAAACCACATATGCCAAAAACAAAACACCAAAATGAAACAACTTACGACAGATCAGGCAAACAAATCAAGGCTGATTACGATTTGTCGTTGGGTAGTAGAAGTGGTGAACGGCCGATTTAAAAGAGATTTTCGGCTGTTACGAAATATATATAACAATAGAGCCGCTAAAAGCATGTTTGATTACTTCAGAATCGCAGCAGCCATTTTAAATAAATACCACGTTGTCATCGAAAATAATCCACATGTTTCAGATATATTGGAAATAATAAATGAAAAAATGAATACAGCTAATGTCTTAGCAGAAGTGGTTAATCGCCATAATTATAATCGCAGACGAGCACATTTCACCCTCATGACAGCAGATATGTCAGAGTTTGCAGATTTTCCGAGGCTGAGTGAAGATGATTTTATGTTATTCGCTCTTGGCGTGTACCAATTAAAACAAGCCAAAAGTTACTATGGTGAACATATCCTCCAAACCGGATTATTTTCAATAGAGCTCAGCAATGAAATGTCAAATGTACACTTGGAAGAGTTAGGAGGAACTGATCTGTGGATGATACGAGGACGACTACAATCTCGACATGTCCGAGCTCGCCAATATTATATCTATATTGTAATAGATAGAACATTATCCGGTCGGAGTGCAATTCGTCACTATTATTGCACATGCATGATAGGAAAAAGAACGATTGGGTGCTGTTCGCATATTATGTGCATAATATGGTACATGAGCTACGCTCGTCATTTACAAGTACACCCCTGGCTTTGGGATTAGAGAATATTATTGTAGTTCCAGACGAGGATGATTAACCATAATTATTATGTAATGTACTTGTAAGACGTGCATGTACTTTTAGAAATAAAGGATTCATTAACAATTGAGAGTAAGATACAACCGTACTTTTATTTTTTAATCCCATAAGCCACAAACATAAAAAAAAACAATATAAAAAACCCTACAGGCGGGTATTTTCTCCATACCTAGTATTGTATTCTTTAAAACTATTGTAATGCTATAGCAGTATAGTTCTTATTCATAAAAGAAAAATTATTGAAAAAAAATTGTATAAAAGAAAGATTTTTGGACTCATTTAAAACCGAAGGCAATGGTCTCACAGTTTTAGTGCCATAATAAAAAATGTTAAGAAGAACAAGTTCTAACAGAATATTGTATTTTTTTTCTTTGGCCGCCATTTTCAAATTTGGACCAAAAATGTATGGAATGCGGGTGATGTCCTTTACAAAACTGTACACCAGAAAAAGCGTTTCGATTTACCTTCACAGAGTCGACCATAGTAACTCCATCGGTATCCTGGGACGGTCCAAAGTTGATAACGAGTTTTTTATCCGATTGCAGAGTCTCTTCACGAGTCAGCGGTATATCGAACCAGCGGTTACGTACCACTAGTGTCTGAATAGACCTGCCGTAAACCTGTAAAAAACGGGACAAGAATATAAATTGACTATTCCAAAAACAAATATGCTATATCTATTATCTATAGCTCAACTTCAAGATGTGAACTACAATTAACACAATTGCTTTCCAATCACGTCTGGCATTTCAATAGCTGACAAATTGACGACAAATTAATACAAACATATATATGCAAGACATAATTTCAGTAAGCATATGCAGTGAGAATACTTACTTCTACGCTAGTAGGAGTTCTGGCAACATCTTGACTACCAAGCAGCACTCGTATACCGCAGATAACCATGTTGGGATCAGAGTTTATCACTTCCATAGCGAAACCACTCATTTTCGTTGATACCACGTACAAACCTACGAATAAATGTTTATTTTATGAACAATAACAATAAACGTAATATGTATATAAGTGCTACTGCTTACCTAAACTGCCATAACATACGCTTCGAGCAAATACGCTTAGCGAGACAAGGATGAGCGTTTCTTTGCGTATTTGACGCAGATGTATAAACGCAACGCAAGAAACGTATTCGCTTGGAACGTATGTTTCGTGAAGTGCATCCTAACACAATATAAATAACAAAGTTGTGTATGCTTCTTTCACGTGATATGTTAAGAAACACCATACTTTGTATGGAATAATAAACGACGTGAGTAAGAAATGAATAATGATATGTTGAAACAATTTTATACGGATTTTACCGCGTCGCTTACTTTTTTTATGAGTAGTAAAAGTGTTTAATAATGGTAGTTTAAAGTTTCAAAATTAAAAGTACGAGTATTATTTTATTCATTATTGTAATGATCCTAGTAGCGATAGCAATGTTTTAATAATGTAAACGATATAAAAACTTCAAAAAAATATCAATGCGTTAAAATCCGTATAAAGTTGTTTAATTTCAATGTATAATATTCGCGTAAATTTAAGACAATATAATGTATGTATAATGAGTTTGCATATAGACATATTTTCTAAGAGGGCAAAGCCGGGAATGAAATTATTATACCATACGAGAGCATTATGTAGCTTCATACTGACCAGTAGTGTTGAGTCGGTGTTTGATCTGCTGAGTATTGTATACTTGTAGCAAATCATTACCACCGAACTCGATATCGTTCATCGCTAAGCAGTGCTCGAAGAAGTCGATCGGGAACTGTGGAGCTCCGTTTGCGTTTGACTTGGTAACAGCCTACGAGAGAAAAGGTTATTTTAGATATCAAAAACACTTTTAACATGTGTGGGAAATACAATTTGGTTTCTGAAAGGTTTTTGAAATGACTTATCAAAATATTGAACTTAATATGTGTTTTGATTGGTTGTAAAAAATTCAGTAGCACCACCTGAAATGCGTTTGTTCGTCTCAAACAAATTTTAGTCTTTATAGGTCTTTCATAAACTATGTGTAATACTTACACATAAAATGTTTCAAAAGTATGTCTTAAGAGAGGTGCATTCCGAAGACTACATAAGGTTAATCCATATTGACGTGTACCAACGCCGGCAAATGGTAAATGATAAATATTTGACTAAATGCAGGCAAGTTCATCATCATCATTCAGAGAGTCATGACATAATCTTCTTTGTTAGCCAAAGATTTCAATTATAATGCGCGCTCTAATACGTTAAAATATCGTCATCTTTCTGAACCCGAAGTTGTCATCTGAACGCAATGCGAACATGACATTCGAATTGTGCACTATCGTTTTCTATCTAATGTGTGACTCTACTAATGTTTTATTAGTGTGGACACTTTTTCGGATTGTTAAAGTACGGCGCGAGCACATGTATTATTAAAATATTTGTCAGTAGTGAACTGACCTGCTGCGCCTTGCCCTTGGCGTGGTGCGGCAGTAGCTTGGGGCGGCGGCGCGGTGCGTGCGTGGGCTGGATGGCAGGCGACAGCCAGTAGCCCGTGTGCTCGCCGTTGGCCGCGTACATGCGCAGGCTGCCGTCCTCGCACAGCAGGATCAGCGTGCTCTTTTGCTCGCCGCCGCCGCCGCACCAGTGACGCACCGCCACCATGTCCGTGATCTTCGCTTTCGCTGGTACCACCTGCATAAAACAAAATATCCAATCCCGAACGTCATATACTGTCTCCCCTGTATACAAGTTATTGCCCTCTAAAAAAAGGACTTGTAAATTGGGTGTAAGGGTGAAATCACTTCTATCTGTTCCCTGTATAGAGATGCGTACTCATTCAAAAAAGAGTTGAGTAGATTCGCATCTCTATACAAAACACCCAAATTGAATACATAAAATGGACAAAATTATGATTGGATTATTAGCATCTAACTTCACCTTAATCTCTTGTACGAATATATTGGTAGGCGTTAACATCAGCACCACTGGATTGTTAGTGGCCTGCATCACCGCTGTAACTAAGCCGGGATGTCCGGGCACTTCAGCCCATTGGCACAGAGACTGTGCGCCGGCCTGTTTGCCGCCGCCACGACCACCGCCCTCCTTCTGACTCGATGCACTTGATAGGACGATCATAGCGGTTCCTGCAAGAATAGACGCAATATTAGAATTAAGAATTATCGATAACAAAAAATGCATTGAGAAAGAAGCTTCTCTTTACTAAATTATATATATTATAATAATAGCTCACTAAACACAAAATTGCGTTGCCATAGTAACAAAGTAATTAGTTAAGCTTCAAATGGTTTCCCAACACATACCAATATACTATATAAGGAAAACAATAATTTAATACAGGCGCCTGCAAACATTTTTTAAGCTTTAACTCTAGCTATTCTGAAAAAAGGTGACTCAAAATTACCATTGACGCTTTCTTCGACAGTGTTAAGCGGTGCAAGGAAGCTCTTGCCTTGCGCGTACGAGAAGAACAACATTTTGAGTGTGTGCGAGTAATATATGGAGACACCGCCGCCTCCAACTAATCCCGCCACATCCTGCCAAAAAGGAATGAAATTAGTTTAATATTAAAAACATAACAATATAATAATTGCAATCTATACAAAATAAATAAACGTTAGTTTCTTGGTAGCCGGCGCCAACTCTATGCGCTACTATATACACTGATTTCTCGCCTCGGTCGACTACATGTACGGGTTACTTGCACTGATGGGTCAGGTCGGATGATTACATCACGCATACAACCCGTACAAGTTTCTCAACTTGCCCATATTAGCCGTGTCGTATACAAGTCATTAATCAATGCTAGGTGTCAATGACGGCTAATAAAGACCATACTGACTTTTATCAGAAGTACCTATCGATTTTATTTAATAGCGCAAAGTCCAGTTTTGATATAGCAATATTCAAAGCTGTCGTGTCGTCAAGTGTAACTCATTTTAAACATTACCTGTATCTCAGGGTGCAATACTTCAAGAGTATTCGTGACGTAGAAAGTGCCGAGTGTGGCGCGAGACTCCTCGCTCATCGGCTGCCAGTAAATATGTCCGGCAGAACTCATACACAGCATGTGCATCACGCCGTCTTGGTTCACGAAGGTTACGTCACGGACCTGGCAAAAACATTAAACACATCGTAGTATATGACATTATAGTTTAAAAGTATTATTATAACGTTTATATGTAAGTTCTCTGGTTTGTTTCTAGTTAATACTATATTTATAAGAAAGCGAGTTAAATGTTTACAATGTGCATCTTTGTAAGTTCTTACCTTTCCGCTAGGTACGAGGAAGTGGTGCATAGGATTGTTAAGATCCTTGCTCAAGTCGAAAATCTTGACGAAGTCAGATGTTACCAGCGCAAGCTGGGTCTGCGAGCCAGGCAGCCATATCGCTTTGATGACGTAATTGTTCCCTTCCAGACCTGTATTCAGTACTAGGTGATCTGCTACAGCACCTATGAATGATGAATATAAATTTTAATAGGTTAATGTGCAAATTAGGACTGAAGATAACCATTATTGGTTTTATCTCTGATAAATATTAAAATCACGAAGGAAGTAGTTCCGAATAATTGTAATGCTTTTTGAGTGACAGACAATTAATGGTCACCGCGACATAATCGAGCAGTATAGCTAATTGTTCCACATTCCAATAAGATTTGGCAACATATATATATGGCGGATGATACGTAATTGGTCTTGAAATTGTACTAAATTGGATTTATATTTAAAATATGTATATAAAAGATACAATCGATATTAACTATTCGACTGATTATCATGAAATTTCACATACCAGAAAAGGTCAGGGTTCATCCAGAAACAGTACTGATACTTACTTAACCTACATTTACATGAGCGAAGCCGCGGGTAAAATCGAGTGTAATATACTGTTGTCACTTACCTCCGCTATTGAAGGTCAGCACATGGCACTCCTTGAGTCCGCACACAGCGAGTAGGTCCTCATTCCACGGGTTGCCGCTCAGACTGAGCACCATAAACGGTATGGGCGCAGAAGACAGGCGAGTCAAAGTTAGCTTGTGCTTAGATGAATCTGCTTGTTTTAGCAGAGCAGACAGTTGAAGCACTGTTATTTTTCCTGTAATAATAAATTATATTATAACTCCCATAGTATATGAATTCTTATAATAGTTTTGTATTAGAAAGTATTGGGTATATTTTCTGGCCATTACAGTAAGAATAATTATCAATATTTTGAGAATCTGTGGTATAATATGAATATAAATTAAATTCAAGTTGCATAAGTGTGTATAGCTTGTTACACTTTGATATCCGGTTTTAAGGAGTACGCCAATGTAATACGAAGTCCCATTTGACAGATAATCGTTGAACAGCGATAGTGAAGAGACCGTTTCAATCGATACATAACGAAATCGATTACCGAATAAGTTTCCAAACAAATGTAATCGTGGATTTAGAATCAAAACAAAAATTAAAGACCTGATTTTATATAGAAAATTAGATCTTATCCTTGATTATTTCCTAGTATCACATAATTACTCCATACTTAGTATAACGGTAAATGTGGTATAACAGATTTTGATACGACTATTCTTTAAAAACTATAGGATACTAGCTTTTGCGCGCGGCTCAACCCGCGCGGTACCTACATCAATAAAAAGTAGCCTATGTCCTTCCCCAGGTTTTAAACGATATCTGTACCAAATTTCATCTAAATCGGTTGAGTGGTTTAGCCGTGAAAAGGTAACAGACAGACAGATAGATAGATAGATAGACAGACAGAGTTACTTTCGAATTTATAATATTAGTAAGGATTTAAACCATACGTCCAATATCACATCTACAAATCCATTAAAGGTTTGCAGAATCGAATTTAAGGTATGTATGTTGCAACGTAATAATAATTAATACCAAATACAAATTTACAAAAGTATTTCTCGGACAATTGTTTTTAACCTCGAATTAGTTCGATTTTATCCGATTCATATTGTCGCGTCACTATGACCGAAAGTAAAAAAAAAATACCTTAGTGCGTAACCATGGTATTGTAGTAAAATTATTTTATTTTGATGTTTAAATTATTTAAGACTAATATCAGTAGACATTTGTTTTGGATAGATTCTAATTATTTTTAAATAGTCTTTAGTACCATAAGTAATCATTGTTAAATTTAGCAATTTATGTGAAATGTGCAGAGTTACGTGCAATAAAGTGTCAAAAGGGACTTCGTATTTGAAACAGACTTTAAAAGTGAGGAACCACTGTTTAAATTTGAACGTACCCTTCTCGTGTGAGACGGCTAGATGTTGTCTACGTCCCTGTGGTGAAGCGAGACAGCACATAGCAACACGGCGCAGCTTGTGTGCCGACATGAGTTGTCGTATTGTTTGACCAGTTTCGCCGGTGTATGACATGCGAACATTCTCGAATGCGCCTTCCTGCGATCCTGTAATGTTAGAAAGACGTGAGTAGCTATGAGTTGATAGAGGCATTAGTTGCAAAAAGATATAATTGGAGTGGAGTCTTTAAAATTGCTATAGCTTTTTTTAAAAGCTCGAAACCTTTTTAAGATTTGTTGCTTATTAAAATTGTAACGCCTTTTTTGTGAGCTTGGCTCTAAAAAGGACTAGGTGGCTTTAAATTTCATGTAAAAAGACTTGAGTCTCTTGAAACATTAATTGGACTACGTGTGGTGAAAATGTTTATTTTTTCTTATATATACAGTGTTGAATATCAATCTCGATTGTCGAAGGAATATCGATATATTTTCGTCGGACAGTCGGTGTATTTCTTTTTTTAGCGTTATAATCTTGGACACCTGAATGTTTATATACAATGGGATTTTGAAACATATATGGTGAGCAAGGGTTCGTACCGAGCGTGGGCAGCATGAGGTTATCGGTGTGCGTGAACTTCTTCTCCCCAAGGTGCAGCTGCGCGAGCGCGCGCTGCGCGCGGCCGTGCGCACCCGTAGGCGCGGCGCGCTCGCACGCCAGCCGCACGCCGCCCGCCAGCGCCTCCAGCAACCGCCGCACGCGCCCGATGCACGCGCCCCACCCCGTGTACGACGACAGGTACTGCCGACAGCCTACACAACACATTCATGATTAAGACGCAACAATACAACATTAAAGTACAATAAAGGCACAAATTTTACAAACTTTATCTTTGATCTGGCCCAATAGAGGACAAGCCTAAAAAAGATCTAATAACACTATGTCTAAGCTGAACACTGAATACAGAGCTCCAAGATGAATAGGAAAAACTTATACTTTAGGACACGAGGAGACAGAAAATAACCCCTGGAATATTTAAAACGAATGAAGTAAAGATCTTCTATACCTTGTATGTTAGAAGCGAGAACGGGACGACGCGGTGGCGCCAGAATAGCCGGCGGAGCGGGACTCGACGGACGACGACGTAAAGAAGGTGCAGGCGCAGCCTCCTCAGTACCGGCGCCGCGAGCGCCTCCTAGCGTCACCGACCGCTTTACCAGTGCTTGGCAACTACGAAACAAAAACACATTAAAGTATTATTTTTAGTGACATGATAACAATAATTACAATTTAAACTGCACTAACCATACACTATTCTTGCCATGGTTAATGAGCTCTCTATACAAATTGACTGAACAGATTTTACAGTGTTTTATGCACTCTGTTTTATGTACTCATACTTCCAATGTGTTGCGAGTTCCACTCCATAATCTCCACACAGAATAACGGTTCATAAATAAATTGTTTCAATCTGTTGTCATACTCATTGTTTCAACATTTGGAAAGTCTGCACGACAGGCATAATAATTCATAAATTATCTTTTTAAGTAATATATAATCAATTGCTATTCAAATCTTAGTTCTAAAGTCAATTAAATTACCTAGAGTCAGGCTTAGCGCCGCAGTCACAGAAGAAGTTGCCGAACTTGGCGTATGACACGTCGTGTCCGCGGTGGCACACGCGCGCGCACACGGTGCACACGCCTACGCCGTCCACCATCTTGCACGTGTGGCAGTGGTACCAGTGCTGGTTCATAAATTCGCGCTGCGTCACCGTGAACGTGCACAGCTTGTATTGGAGCATCGCGTCTTCGTCCTGGTGAATTATAATACACATGACGGCAAAATTACATCAGTGTACGTAGCTTCAAAGAGATTGACAATTAAAATGTTATTTTTATTTTTATAGTTTCTGCTTTTAGAATATATTTTAAAACTGAAATAAATATAACTACTTTTGAATAAAATAATATTCCAATTTAATATTATATGACTATTTCATTAAGTTCCTAATATTCTATCTATTTACTTATCTGCAATATCTAGTCAATAATCGCAAGTTGAAATGAGACAGAGCTATTTTGTTTGAATGAATGGAATGGAACATAAATATTGCTCAGAGTTGCTGTTCTAGTGGTAACATAATATAGTTTAAAGCTTTTTGGTCAAAAAGACCGAATTAAATAACTTACAGCATAAAAGATAAATTAAACAATGAAACATCATGTCAAATAACTAAAAACTATCAATCAACCCGTCAAATTATTTAAAACAAATGGATGGATACGTACGGAATCGTCAGCGCTCGTATCATCATCATCCTGTTGTTCGTCAGTATAGTCGAAGTCGAAGCCGAGGTCGGACGGTGACTCCCAGGTCGGACTCACTGAGCGCCAAGCTACAAAAACGTATGAATATAAGTAACAATATAAAATGAGCCAAACAGATGAGATTATCTACCGATAGGTAGACTAGATCAGATAAGAAAAGTGGTTTTATGTCTTAAACAGTAAATAGAGTTACTCCTTATTAAAAAATAAGGTCCAAATAATTATAATAATGTCGTAGACTTCGGCTCAACTCTATTCACACAAAAAAGAGGGCCATGTCTAGCAGTGGAGTAGTTATAAACAGCATCGATATTATAATAAGATTCTTACTATGAGGTTGTGTAGTGTTGATAGCGTGCAGCGCGTCTGCAAGGTATGACAGCAACACGCAGGCGGACTCGATCTGAGGCGCCAGATTGCCGTCAACTTGACCTTCCTCTAGTTTCTCCAGAACCTCCGGGCTGCTTAGATTGTCCACGCTACAGAAATATAACGTTATATACCTTACTTGTCAGTAGTAAACCACAAGTATAGTATCAAGTTATGGCTCAAAAAATTACGCATTTACCTACTCATACACACACGTGCATATGAAAGTTTATATTAATATTTTATCAGGTATCAATTAGGTATAATATGAAAAATGTCCTCCAGACCGAATTTCGGCCACGGCGGCCAGTCCTAACAGAGACCCTATCTACTCGGGTCTAATAGGACACGAGTAGATAGGGTTTCGGGGACGAACTACGGGTCTCCCCCTTTGGACCAGGGTACTGCGGGGTCAGGAAGCCCACTGCGCCTCGAAGGGTGTGTTCTATCGACCGCTAATTAGAGTGCGCGGTGCCTGACATTGGTGTTTGACACGCAGGGGTATGTGGTTAGCCGCTGAGGACGACATGTTCATTGCTCGCTAAGCACGTGGCGTTCGAGCGTCGGACTCAGGCGCGGCTAGTGCGAACCAGTCGGTCGCGCGAGGCACGGGGTTGTCTTTAGCGAAGTGGCAGTGTAGTTTCGCTGCCACAACACATCTCGCGTAGTTGCCTGCTTAGCAAGTAAGAGTCATACCTAGAGGGACTCGGGCCACACCCGGCTTGTAGACCTATTTGCGTAGGCGTATGGATGTACGTCGGAAAGTGAGCGTGCCTTATACAGCTCCGGTACCATACTGGAGATATGGGAGACGGCTTCTCCGTCGGCTTCAGCAAAGTTTTCGTTAGCAACTCCTAGAGTTGCGGGTGGTGAGCGGCTTTATTGCTCCGGTACCTATCTGGAGAATAGCTAGTGTCACTTGGACACGAGGTAGCTCGCTTACGAGAACCGGATCTCTGAGGTAGGATGGAGAGTCGAGATTTGGAGACAGAGACAAGACCTGACAGAGACAAGACCTACCTATAACTAGTCGCGGAAGGTGCTCTCGGGCGCTGGAAGGTACAGCGGTTCCACCTAATATAACCTTTAAGGTTGGTGTAGGGGAACGCTATATCATAAACTGGACTAGTTGTAGAGAAGAGGGGGATGCTATTGACGATTTTTATTGAGCACGCGCTCTCGCCGCACACGCCGATCAGCGTCGTCAGCATGCGCTCGCTCACGTCGCGTTTGTCACGTCACGTTTGTGGGCTGTGTATATTGAAGCGTTACCAGGCAGAGAGCCAGCCGACGGCGGCGGGGAACAGCAGCTGGTGGTCGCGGCCGGCGTGCGCGTCGGCGAGGCGGCACATCTCGCGCAGCAGCAGCGGTGAGCACGCGCTCTCGCCGCACACACCGATCAGCGTCGTCAGCATGCGCTCGCTTACGTCATCACCACTGGACACAAACACAACACTTATAATACGGTTCTAACAAGTTGAAAGCGTTTGCGTAAATTTATGTTCGCAACGAATCGCAGTGGTATTGGGATAATTTCAAATTCTGTAAATAAAACGTTACATGTATCACGTATTACAACTCACCAGTGTTGCACAACATGTTTGCACAACGCAGTTAGTAAAGCCGCGTTGTCGTTGGCATTGTCTGTTATCGGCGCTGGAGTGGGCTCCGCACTCGCAGCGGCAGCGCTAGCAGCAGCACCGCTGTCTTTACTGCCATCTGACCAGCTGCAACTCTCTGTAAGATCATAAAAAGTTCTTAGTTCGCTCGTAATTTGTATCTCACATAAAATAATAAATTTGTTGTTGCAGCCATATACCTGAGTTGGCTGATTGCTGCGCGGTGTCAGACTGAGCTCTAGGCGCTGGCGATCTATAATTAAATGAACACGAATATATTATTTCTATGCCGCAAATATGTAATATTTATTGCTCTCTCAATTAAGATGAATAAAAAGAAAATAATATCAGTACTCACGGCGCATCAAACACAGGCAGATCGGCATCGTTCCTCTGCGCGTTGTTATCGGTACGCGAGGGCGCGTCGCTCTCGCTGCGGAACACACTGCGCAACGCGTTACGTAGCGCGAGCGACGCCGGGTTGCTCGCAGCCTCGGGGGCTGATGACGTCGGCGTGGGTAACTCAGTTTCTGTTGGTGTACCGTTCGCTGTACCAGAGGTGCCGTTGGTTGCTGTAAAAATTATAACATAATAAAAATATGCTGAGAGATTTCAAAACTGTATACAACTTTAATCCATTAGATGTGGCTTTATTTACAATTCAGAGTACTGAACAAATGAGTGCTGCACCTTTTTTAACTGCACAAGATTAATGGCGTAAGTTAATATATGAAAACGTATATTTATATACTTAGTTAATAAATGTTTAGCAACAGTTCGATTTACTAATCTTGGATTATCCAATCAGAGGTCTTTAACTCTAAAGAATCTTTCGAGAAAACTTGGGTATATGAGTCATCTGGAAGATATATGTATAAAACCTGTCAAGTCACAATCTGTTACCCTAATTATGAATACTTATGATGTTTAATTAAATCTTACCCGGTGCTCCTAAGCAGATATGGGCCAACAAAGAAGATAGTCTCTGCTGGTCAGCTACACCGATGAACTTGCACACAGAAATGCAAAGAGCACTGCTCAGATCATTCTCGCATCCATTGAATATCTTGATGAATAACCTTGAATAATATTAAATATTTAAATAACGAAAATATATTTAAAAAAAAATCTATTTTATTTGTAATGATTGAATTCAGAAACGAGTGGACCAATTTTAATCAATTGGTTCACAGTTAGAAAGATACTTTATCCAGAAGTAACATAGGCTATATAAAATCATGGGGACAACAAATATAAACATACATATATGCATGCAAACTTACTTGATGACTCGTTCGGCATAAGGGTTTCTAGCGTTCGGTGCCGACAGCAGAATCTTGCCGAGAGTATAGCCAGAATTCTCAGCGAACACTCTCTCGTATGCCAGTCTGCCAGCTGGACGATCCAGGATCTTCTCCCAGTACTTTACCTACACAAAAACAAACATTTTGGTCCTTCACACACTAATGTACATACTTACAGGCGACTCACTACTCACCTGTAAGTAGTCTGTAAGTGTCTTACATGAGTCACATAAAGTATTGCAAAAACATTTGAATGTTCGAAACATACACTTTGCTACGAGTACCTTACGCGTAAGCTACAGATTTGATGCATGTTGTGTCAGTTGCCTGTTTGTCACATCTTTATCAAATCTCATGGAATCGCCTCAAGATGGCAGTTAGAATTTAACATTGAATTTCCTAATTTGTCTCGGTGGCAACGGCATTACGACTGTTAAGTGCATCAAAGTCTGATTCCCAAATTGGGCAGTGGGTAGTTAATAATCTCCGAGTCTTCTTTGAAGAGGTTAATGAAAACACTATGTGGGTCTGTGTGTCTGTCTGTTAGTGACAGGCATAACTCAGGAACCACTGAACCGATTGACTTGTAACTTGGTGTGCAGACACCTTGGAGGTCATACCTCAGTCGAGTTTGAATACGGGCCCTGTGTGTCAAATACCTCCGAGATATAGGGGTAATTTCTTTTCATTACTTTTACATTTAAGACGAATAGGTTGAAACCTAGGTTTTTACACCCATCTCGTTGGGGTTTTCTGTTGAGAAATTCAGTAGCAGCACGGAGTCTAGAATTGTGCCCGGTCAGCAATAGGCTCGCGTCCTATTACGTGGAACCGTAAAACCATAGCTGGCGATGTATGTTAGGCAGCGCAATGCATGAAGGAATTCCTTCAATTGGAATTGTATAATGTAGAACTATCATATTAACGTAATATTCTTACCATATGTCTCAATGTCTTCTCAGTAGAAGGTTGTAGATGTTCGACGAGAACGCCGTATGTCGTCTTTATGATGTGCTCGTGTATGAGTTGTTCTGCTTTCAAAACTAGCGGCACCAACGTGTTCAGTGTAGCGGCTAGAGGCTCCGACATGAATTCCAGTCGACCGTCAGTCTGTATAAACAGCAAATTGGCACATTAAGATAATAAGACAAAAACCGAAACATAAACAAAAACGAATATACCAGTTTCACCGTTCTATGGGCATTATTGATAATTTCTGTTAAGAAATTATTAATATTAGCTTTAAGTGGCACCATGTCTGACTAATGGCAAAAGTTACGCCAAATAAACGTAAGTCAAGCAACTACAGAATGCCTATTGCGAGTTTGTTTTATGTTAACGTGATCGACACGTTTATTACGTACGGCGCTCCGAATGGTCCGTTCCGAGCTCTTAACCAATCAGAGCTAAACGCGATAAAGTTTCGATTGCGTTTACGTAAAAACAAATGGCACTAGGCACCCTGATCGTAGAAATACGGATGTATTACACTTTTATTTCTACGATGTCAACGGCTTTTCAACTTTTTGGATCGAATTTACAAGACACGGTGCATTTGCAATAGCATAGCGACCACTTGAAACTAAAGCGTCATTCGTGGAGTCGTCTAAAATAACTCACCAAAGCAGGTATAACAAGATCCAGCGTCTTCTTCATCAACTCAGGGTTGTCAGCGAGTTTACTCGCTCCAACCTCCAGCAGTTTAGCGGCAGAGTACGCAAGCATCATCAGTGACGGTCCTAGCGAGTACTTCGTGTTGGCAGTGATGAGTTCGCAGTGGGACGACACCAGGTTGAGTACGGCGCTCTCTGATGGGATGATGTGGGCTGCGTAGAACGCCTGAGAATTGTTTGTTATAGGTTGAAATTTGTATTTTACATTCATATTATTATAATACAACCTTAAATTTTAGCTTGTAGTTTTAAAAAAAATAACGCCCTTGGCTTTTCGTGGTGTGTTGATAACACAAATTTTTGTTTTCGGTACGGCTTCTAATAAGTCGAACAGCCTGTCACCAACGCACTACCCGCTATATGGCAATTCGGCGGAGGCAAGCTGCTTGTTAGGTAACATTTATGTGAGTGATCTCGCTTGTGAAATATGCGTCTCTCAGTTCAAGTTTACTCTGCGTGGACTGGCAATCATACCTGTTGCTCTCGACGAGGAAGAGGATAATTTAAAAATAGAAGATATGGTTCAGTTTATTTTCGTTCTTTTTGATAAGGAAAGAAAGCATAAATGCCGGGAAAAAAAGAAGCGGATATTGGGTGCACACCATGAAACAGGGACAGCGTGCGGGCGGCGTCGGTTAACATATCGCTTGCAGGCATCATGCCGCAGGCGAGCGGGCCACTTGCTCTCAAGCGCGTGGTCGACGAGACGACTGTAGCGGCCAGCGCGTTTGCGGCGAGCCGTCCACTGTTTAATCTTGTCATTGTAAAATCAACTTTAACGCACACGACTTTGTCGTGTTGCAGCGGTTTTCTTTTGATGGTTAATACCCTTAAGAGGAAGAGGTACATGTATAATTACCAGGTTGATGCAGGCGAGCGGCGGCGGCGCGGAGAGGCGGTCGAGCGCGGCAGCGGCGCCGGGCGGCAGGTGCGCGCGCAGCCAGGCGCCGAGCGCGGGCGGCGGCGCAGCAGCGGGCGCAGCGGCGGGCGCGGCGCCGCACACCTGCAGGCGCGCGACGTTCACGGCACGCTCCGACGCGTTGCTCGAGCTCTCCAGCAGCGCCTCCAGCTCCAGACCCGCGCTCACGCTGCAATACCGCCATACATTAAGCACGACTAATACTAGACAATTTCACCAGCTAAAGTACACTTTAAAACACCCAGTGATAACTATAGTAAGGCATCACATGTGCACAACTCGGTCCCGCTCGGCGCGGCGGCGATCCAACAGAGTATATAAAGTGAAAGCGCGCGGTGGACGGCCCTCAACCCTTTACTGCACCTACGTAGTGCCTCTTCTTGATACTGAGAAATCCTTACCAAAGAGCTCGACCTAGCCATGCGCAGGGATGACCTGGAGACCTAACGAGACACGACCCGAGCGCTGCAAGCACGCTGGTCGCCCGCGGGGTCTCACCCATGCGGGCTTGACTTCGCTAGCTGCACTACCCAGCGACTCTGACGACCTGGACTGACCTACGGGCCCACACAGGCCTATCCCAGTGCCCGCCTGTATTAGCAAGCGGCGACAACCACCACCAAGACAGGTCCACGGCCTGGTTTGGTTACTCAAGACCCCGTAGGGATCTACGAGAAGAACCCCTGATGATGAACGTCCCTCTAGACCAGAGGTTCCCAGACTTTTTATCTCATAGACCACTTTGAAACTTTAGGTGGTTCCGGTGGACACCCTGCAGCTACATGTCTATCATATTCCTTGGCATTCATACTACGGGCTGATCTTTTTTTTTCTTTTGAAATTCCTGAGCTTCTTCAAATATTATCTGCCTACATTGATAGGTGAAGTCAACCCAACATTTTAGTTCTTTACTGTCGAAAGCAAATAAATTTTCGTAGATCCGCGCTTACGAATTGTGAACCCCCATTTTTTTGTCACGCCAACGTAGACCCGCGTCGAGTCTCCCGTGGACCCCTGGGGGTCCACCTGGAGCACTTTGGGAACTAAGGCTCTAGACCCTTGGCCGTCGCGCAGTTAAGTGTTCCTGATTTTTAATCGCGCCTGGAATCTTCGTATCGCCGCGCCGTGGAGCGTTTAGTTACAGCTAACGAGTCGAAATAATGAGTTTATAACAAACGATCAGCGGTTCTTAACATTTGAGGTACTTCGTTTTTCAATATAGTTTGCCAAAGTTTTCACTTGTATCATAAGTAAAATTCAGTATTATAAATACGAATTAGTTTTTTCTTTACGAACATTTTTTTAATTATTCACTATTTTACTATTAACAGTAAGATATAGCTACAACCATTTTTGATGACTAAACAAACGATAAAAGACCATATTTCCAACGACATGACAGTTTTCTTTTTTATTTATCAGAATGACTAATATCACAAAATACTCACCGACAGCAATCAAGAACCGTTTCCAGTAACTCCAATAGGTCAGGCATAAATTGGTGAGCTTCCGACGGCGTGGCTGAGTCAGCCAGACACACTTTGAACCTCACCAGCGCAGAGTCACACGATATCACGTCCAGAAGAGACGGTAAACCGTTCGCTAAAAACATACCAATGGTTATAATAACGTATCGAATACATACATTCATAAAGAAATACAAAGAACTACTTTACCATTAACATTCTGTTTCAAATGTTTGATAGTTTCAGACGCAAGCCACGCTGTGTATTTGATGTTGTCACACGATGCGCTCACGCCAGCCAAAAGATTCTCCGCATACTGCAACAAATATAAAATGTTTTGGTTTGACAACGTGTTAGCGTGTGACATCAGATGTCTGACGAGCAATGGTACATAAAATTACTCTACAGTGTGACTGGTTAAACATTGTACATACTTAAGGACATGATAATTTATGGTCAGACGTAACGTATAAAAAAGAAATAAAACTAAAATCTGTATAACCTGCAAAGAAAACCTTTATCAAAATTTGTAAGAAATATCCATAAAATGTGGGCACTGCGCACACAGTTGTCGAGGCTAATGACCTTTGATAAGAAAAGGACGGGCGGGGGTGCAAATTAGGGAGAGTGTGGGCTACGGTAGCTAGGGGCGGGGGCAGAGGTTTTGTTTAACTTTGGTATATGCGCAAGAGTGTCCGCAAATTAAGTTTTTATTGGATAACTAGGTGAAATTTTAAGTACCTATTATTTTAGATATTCGGGTCCAGAATCGAGTACTGAATACCCTCCTTCAATATATCCAGTCTTTTACCAATCAGCCTGTATAGAATTTATAAGAGATATGTATTCCAAACTAGGAATAAATAAGTGATTAAGATGTAAGTTTCTGCTAGCGATATAAAATAACGGTAGCAATTAGTTTTGCAGGTACGGTCATACCTACATATCTTTGAATAACCGAAATTATTATTACAACGATGACAAGACGCGATGATACCATGAAGTCATTTATGTATTAACATACAAACATCGATACTTAAAACACGTGAGGATAGCGGGTGAATATCCCTTACATTGTTATTCAAGTACAATAAAAATAGTTTTGTTTTATATAGCGAAAAATGCGTAGCAATTAAGACTTTCTCTTAAGAAGGACCTGCATAAGCTAATACAAGAACTTTCCTTAGTTGGAAGGGTTTCCAAGAATATTGTAGTGGCAATGCTGACACAGAATATGAATAATTCATAATCAAGTCATCTTAAAAAGAAAACTTCTTTCGAAGTGTAGTAACCTACAGAATGTACTAGAACGATGTCGACATACCTGCGTGTACATGCCTTGTTTGACGAGCGCGTCTTTAAGCCAGGGGTTGAAAACCTTCTTGTTGTCAGCTCGCGGCGCCCACACGATGGCGTGCAGCGGCAGCGGCGACGGCAGCTCGGCACTCGTGCCCTCCTGTAGCTTGTCCATGTGTGGAGTCGCCGGCGGCATGCTTATCACTAGCCTAACACATACACAACATCTTTAATGTATAAGTTTTATTTTCTTATGCATATCTAAATTATTATTCATAGACCAGCGAGAATACCAGCGTTGTAGTATATGCAAGGCACGCCAGAGTAATGGACAAACGCTAAGCCAATTGTCTTGGCATGGAAGACTCAGTAGTCAAATTGTCAATATAGCAGTATAGTAACTGTTGAGTGAGACGTGTATCTGATAGAAAAGACAATGAAAATTTGACTGTATCAAGAACAATCTTTATTCATAAAAATGTTGAATATGTTTGTTTGACTGATGTGAAATTTTTACATAACATTGAATATTTCAAGTGTTTTACGTGCTTTTTATCCCACAGTTCCCACAGGAACGGGAAACAGTATACTTAAATTAGTATTAGACCGAGTCACAGAGAACCACGCCCTAATTTTGCCAGTCGACAAGTAAAAAACATAACGACGTATTCTAGTCAGTTACGAAAGTATTGACCAAGTGCCAGATTTCAAAATGCACAAACTCACAAAAGTTATATGTATAGTGTCATGATTTCTTATTTTTGTTAATAATTCTGTTCGGGAGTTTTTATTTATTCAATTGGCAAAACAGCCAACTATCAGTTTTAAATAGTGGGGTTATTGTGGAGAGGAAAAATAACTCGTTCTCTCGGCGAAAGATCGCTCAGCAGTAAGGAACTAGCATTCAACTGAGTAAGGCGTTCTCAATAGTCCGTGTAATTGCTGTGAGTTTGGTAATATAGTCATATAATATTTTAGACGATTGACTTTCGATTATATTTCAGAAGTGGGATGAGTAAGTACACGCAAAAATTTTCGATAATTATCTTTTTGTAATGGCATTATTTCTTTCTTGTTTTTAAAAGTTTAATTAGTAGATACTTATTTCGATTGTTTAACTGTGAACAAACTGATAAGTATAATACTTTAGTATAACCTATTGTCATTTGCCATCATAATGTGTCGAATTTTACAGTACACTTTACAATACACTACACAAATGTAATAAACTACCCACATAATTACACACAATGACATTATACGCGATTCCCATAGGAATCATCACAACTTGGTGTATTTTCGAGTGTTAAAACTGAACGTTTACCTTGAAATACACTTAGTAACTCTTTAACTGGAGTGCTGTTGGGGAATACCCTCAGTGTATCCTACATATTCAGCTAATGAGTAAGGTTTACTTTCTGGAGGCAACCATGCCGATAAACCAGAGGTCCGCCTGCCTATTGGTTGAAAACTCTACACGCACGAGTATAAATAATTTATTTCATTGCATACTATTATGTACCTACATTATAAATCTTTAGTAAATAATTGAAATATGCATTATAAATCAGCAGCGCTTAGATGATAAAATGATATAACCTATGCTTTTTTTTGAAACATTAGCATTTACATTGGATCTGGAGAATACTTGGTCAGGGTACTCCCTGATAGTGTTTTTTTTTAGTTCTAAGAGTGCATTGTGCTCTTGCGAGAAATACTTGGACGAGGCTACTTTTCGTCGGTGTTTTTGCTGGAACATAGTGCCGTTGTTTGCTTGGGTATAACGCTTACGCTTACCTAGTCTGAGTGATTATACAGTGATATACTCTTCAGCAGTCTTTGGCTGGGATGCAGTTTTATTACGTAGATTGACGAGTAAAATACTTGCAATAGCTTTTGTAGTATTAAGGTAATTTCTTTGTTAAACAAGCGCTGCTGGTTTATAAAGCTACTTGACTTGAAGGCTGTTGCCACTTGACTTGCAGGCTGTTGCCACTTGACTTGGAGGCTATTGCCACTTGACATGGAGGCTATGTGCGCTTCGTGCTACTAAGAGGTTATGTGTGCCTCGTGTGCTGCTAAGAGGTTATGTGTGCCTCGTTTGCTACTAAGAGATTATTTGTGCCTCATTTGCTACTAAGAGGTTATGTGTTCCTCGTTTGCTACTAAGAGGTTATGTGTGCCTCGTTTGCTACTAAGAGGTTATGTGTGCCTCGTTTGCTATTAAGAGAGGTTATGTGTGCCTTGTTTGCTACTAAGAAAGGTTATGTGTGCCTCGTTTGCTACTAAGAGGTTATGTGTGCCTCGTTTGCTACTAAGAGGTTATGTGTGCCTCATTTGATACTAAGAGGTTATGTGTGCCTCGTTTGCTACTAAGAGGTTATGTGTGCCTCGTTTGTTACTAAGAGGTTATGTGTGCCTCGTGCTACTAAGAGGTTATGTGTGCCTCGTGCTAATAGGCATGAAAGTGGATATAGTGACAAGAATAGAAAAGGGTATGTTAAGCTGGTTTGGACATGTAGAAAGAATGGACGAGGAAGGACTAAGAAAGTTTATAAGGCTAGTGTGAATAGAACAGTCGCAAGAGGAAAACCTAGGTGAACGTTTCTCGATCAGATCGGAGGCGTTCTGGACAAAGGTCAGGTTAAGAGCTCCTTGAACCGACGGGCGTGTTTGAGGAATGTGATGAAAGTGAATGAAGCCAGAGAAGTGTGTCAGGATTGTAGCAAATGGAAATCCGTAGTCTCTGCCTACCCCTCTAGGAAAACAGGCGTGAATCTATGAATCTATGTGCTAATAGGAGAGGTTGTGTGCCTCATGCTAATAGGGGAGGTTATGTGTGCCTCATGCTTTCGCCAAGTATGCTTTGATTAATATGCCTTTTTATATTTGTGTGCCTTTTGCTTTTTAGCAGAGGTTATGTGCGCCTCATGATTTAGCTAAATGTGCTTAAATTAAAATGAGGTTAGGTTCGCCTCATACATATGTCATGTATGTGTGTCGACTAGCAAAGATTAGTTGTCTCGTTAGTGAGCCAAGTACATTCAAGTTACATGGTGTACATCATTGAAATGATCAGTGTCATATGTGCGTAGCATAGATAATTTTTTGAAGTTGAAATATTAGAGGAAAACCATACTTTATGTAATAGGCCATGCTACTATGGTCCATTACTGAGTTTTACAATGTTAGTCATCTAGGCATGATAATATCGATTCAGTCCTAATGATATTATATTTTTATTTTGAGACCATGAAATCGGACGACGCGATGACTCCAGGTCCTGCTGGTGACATTTGTCTATAAATATTGTCGCGGACAATTACTATTATTTTGTGCACATTAGTTATACCTACTTTAAAGTTTTTTTTAATTTTGACTGAAACATAATACTAGATAATGATATATAATATAACTATCATAGAAAAGATTTTGGACAAATATACCTGTTGACAATAAACAAATACGATTTAAAGAAATTATATTACAATGGGATATATAATAATTTGCCGATTCTTAAATATCATACGTTTTAATTCCATTATACGTTTTTAGTTGCATATAGGTATGTTGTTTGTCTGAACATGTTTATGTTCTAAGATAGCATGGAAATATATACAAATTCGGTTTGTTTTTCTAATTTGGCATATATCATAATAATTTTAAAGACATATTAATTAACTTAATTGAAACATAAACCATTATCATTTTGAGTTATATTTCTGATTGTTTTTATAACTGTGCATTCCATTATTGTGTCGCAATAGGTGTCCGACGTGCAGTCATGTTATCTGACCCGTTACGCATACTATAGATGCGCGCGGTTTCACTCTTAATTTTATAGTACACATTATAATTATTATATGGTTAATAGTTGATTCAAATTGTAATCTTTCCAATGAAATATCTCCCTAAATTATAGTATGGTCAGAGAGACAAATATTTGGCAATTATTCTGACTTTTGTAGTAATTCCTGCGTTGCAGCCTATATGTTTTACTAATATTATTTATGTTCATTGTTATTTGGTTTATAAATTTAATAATTCTATTATAATTTGCTAATCATTATGAAGCCATTTTATTTTGTATAAGAGCATTTATTAACTATAGCTGCATAATCAAGTCCACTTTTCTTACAAAGGTATCATTTAAAAATTTGACACCAGTTAGTTATCAGAAATGAATGCATGAGAATGTAATGCTATCGGAGGGAGGCATCAGGCATGACATCGGTAACTTATGTAAACAATAGAGGTAATGAAATTTTACACTAAATCATGTGGTTGAATTTGTTTGAAGGAGTTCTTAGAATTTTGACATAATTTTTTAATGATATTAATAGTCAATGATTTAAAATAAGATTGTATATTGGTTTGGTTTTGGTATAGGTTTTCAAACGATATTAAAAATCTTTTTGTTATCTTTTGAATGCATTTAGGTATTGTTCATAAAATAAGATGGATGATATAGGACAGATATAGAGATGTGATAATAAGAGGGAGGTATGGGTATGAGTATTTTATTATGATTGATATGAATGTTAGGAAATGTAAAATACAGATAGAAATATTTGGTTGATACGTTTTTGACAGCTATTTGGCTTGATCACCCAATGACGATGTTGGATTCGTAAAGACCCTATTGGTATTGGGATTTGTTTAAATGATGTACATGTATGTTTTGATTATTATGTATGAGGTTTCATTGTGAGGTTAGACGTGAATTTATGTAGGTACACTCAAGTGATAATAAAAGAGTTCTGTTCCTTCAATTTGATCATGGCAAACGAAATTTCTGTGAAAATTGTTACAGGTCAAAGTAACCTTAAATAAAGACCCATGATTTGGTGAAATGATTTAGTGAAAGGATTTTATGATGGCTTGATGGAATGGTTTGATGGAATAGTTTGATGGAATGGTTTGATGGCATGGTTTGATGAAGTGGTTTGATGGAACGGTTTGATGGAGCGGTTTGATGAAGCGCTTTGATGGAATGGTTTGATGAAACGGTTTGGTGAGGCAGTTTGGTGAAATGGTTTGATGAAATGATTTATTGAATTGATTTGTTGAAATGATTTGTTGAAATAATTTGATAGAATGGTTTGATGAAATGGTCTGCTGAAATGGTCCGCTGAAATGGTCCGCTGAAATGGTCCGCTGAAATGGTCTGCTGAAATGGTCCGCTGAAATAGTCCGCTGAAATAGTCCGCTGAAATGGTCTGCTGAAATGGTTTGATGAAATGGTTTGATGAAATTATTTGTTGAAATGATTTGTCGAACTGATTTGTTGAAATAATTTGATGGAATGGTTTGATGAAATTGTCTGCTGAAATGGTTTGATGAAATGGTTTGATGTAATGGTTTGATGAAATGATTTGATGAAATGATTTGGTGATGGAATGATTTGGTGGAATGGTTTGATGAAATGATTTGATGAAATGATTTGATGAAATAAATTTGGTGAAAAGATTTGAATGGTTTGATGACATTGAGATGGTTAGATGACATTGAGATGGTTTGATGACATTGAGATGGTTAGATGACATTGAGATGGTTAGATGACATTGAGATGGTTTGATGACATTGAGATGGTTTCATGACATTGAGATGGTTAGATGACATCGAGATGGTTAGATGACATTGAGATGGTTAGATGACATTGAGATGGTTTGATGACATTGAGATGGTTTGATGACATTGAGATGGTTTGATGACATTGAGATGGTTTGATGACATTGAAATGGTTTGATAACGTTGAAGTGATTTGATGACATTGAAATGATTTGATTGAAGTGATGTGACGACATTGAAGTAGAAGTTTATTCGTATGCATATGAGACATAATTACAGAGGATGTTACAAAGGTTAAGGTACATCATACCTCGCCTTTAGTAGGCGTACGCAGCGATAGCTCAGTGGGGAGACCAACAGACTGCAATGCAGAGGGTCTCGGGTTCGAACCCACGTCGCGCACCTCTGATTTTCGGAATTTATATGACTTTTCGAAATTATGTGCGTATTGATTGACAATTATCGCATGCTCCGTGCCTCGGAGAGCACGTTAAGCCGTCGGTCCCGGCTGCCATGAACATCTATGGCAGTCGTTATTGGTAGAGTGTCGACACAAACGATCCCACTGGGTCGAAGTGTCGCCGGTCTGCACTGACTGGCCCCCACATAAGATAAGATAGTAGGCGTACAGTCATGATTTGAACAAAAGAGTGGCCATGAGTTTCTTGCCCGTTCTTCTCATGCGCCCTACACCCTTGCCTTGCTGAACGTGGCAGTAAATGAAAAACTCACAAAAAAAAAATTGTGTAACTTTGACATTCATAAGTGTTGCCCTGAACTTGAATAAATTTATTTTTGATTTCATTTACGAATGTTATTAGATAGTACAAATAAAATAACAATAATTAATAGACATAATATTCATTATCAATAGGAACAATAATTATAAATATGCGAAGGAAATAAATAATATCGACACTGTATAAAAAAAAAATAGTATAAACAATGTCAATTTCCAGTTTAATAATTACATAAGTCAAGATAAATTAAATATAGGTACATTGTATAATTTTATACAGTACTTATTATTATATTGCTAATAGACATTTCGTTTTAAAGTATGTGTGAAATTACAATATTCATTTAATGTATAAAAGCAATTTTCAAGTCATTTTTTTAATTTTGTTTGAAATTCGATGATCGGGATGTTTCTCTGTTATGCATAGGGAAGTGGATATATACTTTTCTTTCTTGCTAACACCATATCTTGATCGTGTGATAATGAAAACTGAGTGATTTTCGTTGAGGTTGTGCTTCAGGAGTAGCATGGTATCGGATGGCCGAATGTCATGATTTCTTATTTTTGTTAATAATTCTGTTCGGGAGTTTTTATTTATTCAATTGGCAACACAGTCAACTATCATTTTTAAATAGTGGGATAATTTATTGTGGAGGGGAAAAATAACTCGTTCTTTCGGCGAAAGATCGCTCAGCAGTAAGGAACTAGCATTCAACTGAGTAAGACGTTCTCAATAGTCCGTGTAATTGCTGTGAGTTTGGTAATATAGTCACATAATATTTTAGACGATTGAGTTTTCATTATAATAGTGTAAAGTATTAAGAAGCTGGCCATAAATGATGTGTTACAGCTAGTATTGTGATGTATAAGAGGGTAGGTTTACCTCCACGCAGTCTGGAAGCAGTAGTGCGAGGCGGAGAGTGCTGCGGGCGACGCGTGGTAGGCGGGGTTGTCGCACACGCACGCCGCGTTCAGCAGCGACAGCAGCGCGTCTAGCAACAGCGGGTACTTGAGCTTGTGCGGCGTGCCCAGCACGAAGTTACACGCCAACCCGTCAAACTTTGGATTTTCCTAATAACATACATACATAGTACACGTGACTGCACGAATCTTTACTAATATTATAAAGCTGAAGAGTTTGTTTGGTTGAACGCGCTAATCTCAGGAACTACTGGTTCGAATTGAAAAATCTTTTAATTTTAGATAACCTATTTATCGAGGAAGACTAGAAGGATATAATAATATAACGCTACGACCCACGGGGGCGGCGCAGTAACCATAAACGCGAGTGAAACCGCGGGCACAGCTAGTAAAAAATAAAATACTTTATTTTTGTAAACATTTAGCCCTTTTTAACCCAGTGATTGGGGTCACCTTTTAAGTAAATAGTAAATACTTGTAACCGAAGGCTGCACTCTTTTATATCTCTTCACTGTTATGTTTACAATTATAAACACTTGTTAATTGTTTAACGTTTACAATAAGACAAACGTAAGCGATTGTATATTTGTGGTTTCCAGCAAACAAACACGGGACAAAAATTTGAGTGTTTCAAAAATGTTTGTTCTTTTCTGTCTGAACGTTTTATATTTATATCTACAGCGGGAGTAGTCATTAAAAAAAAATACTCTCACGACTATATCCTCGAAGCAGTTGGTAGAGTTTTAATACACCCAGTAAACGTAAATAAAACATGCGAGGAGTACTTTCATACCCACCGCAGTTTATTATTGACACCACAGCTACTTACTCAACACTACACCTCAAAAATGGACAGATGGGGCAAGATAGCTGTTAGCGGTTCTGTTTTACAGTTTATCTACCTACTTCAAGTCAAAAACTCAAACCCATTGATATAATTACACGTTACTATACCGACACGGCTTAGGTTTATTAAGCGCCGCCTATTTTGTGTAGATACCGTGGTGCTATTTTTAGCGGTGAGAATACTTTATCTTAATTCCACTCACTGCGTACACCTATATCGCTAACTATATAATTGACACATACTCACGGTCATATAACTAACTAGCTTTTGCTCGCGGCTTCGCTAGCGTAAAAATAGGTTAGGTTATGTAAGTAACAGTACTTTTTTTTAATATAACATAACCTGTGTTACTCGGTGATAATATAGCTTTTAATTGGAAAAGAATTTTTAAAATAGGTTGAGTAGTTTTTGAGTTAAACCCTTACAAACAAACAAACAAACCAATAATCAAATCTTTCCTCGATAAGTCTTTAATACACCACCACCCCACTTAAATACGAGCATGACGATTCACGTTTGATTATCTTACCTGATTATTAATCTCCGCATTAGTCAGTGCGTAGAACCTGGGCCTCATAGAAGTCTCGTCCATGGACAGTCTTCTGTAAGCCTGCTCGATGTACGGCACCTCGCAGTAGATGCGCGCTTTCGGTTGACCATTCGTAGTTGTCTTGCTACCATTGGCGCTAGCCTCGGGGGACGGTTGAGCGAGACCGGGCGCGATCACGAGATTCCATTCGATCTAGAAAGTAATTGATACTGTTAGGATCTGCATGACGTTTTAGTTCACGTGGTGACTACGCTGGTTTTGTGTAAGCAGCAGACAATTGTAAAAATAGAATAGAATGTAACTCTGTATGTCTGTTACATTTTCACGGCTAAATCATTAAACCGATTTTTATGAAATTTGGCAAGGAGATAAGATTGTATCCTTTTAACCCAATATGTGTCCCAGTTGAATTCTTGCAGGCAAAGCCATAAACAGAAAGTAGTTAACATACAAAATAGTTCTAAAGTTCTAATGTAGAATAATAATCTAACCCGGACAATATCTTACGTATAAAAAGAAGGATCATAATAAAGGTCGATTTAGTGGCGGGGAGTGAAAGTCGGTTACTAGACAGAGTACCTCTTAAACAAAACTATCTCTTAGGAAAGCTCTACAAGTTTTATACAGACAAACCCGAATAACGTATATTAAAGATCTTTTATATGAATGTAACATTACCTGTTGCAGCAGTGTTTGTGGCGCGTCATAAAGATGTCTCATCAGGTACTCGAGCAGCAGCATCAGTCGAGTAGTCAACATAAGCTGATGTGGAGCAAGGACCATCGCTTTCTTCCTGTCGCTGATAGCCAATGTTTCTACCACCTATAACCATAAAACAGTTAATTTTGTACACTTCAAGTGTGTGCGTATTGTAAATTATAACGAGGACAAATACAATCCATGAAGTAAGACTTGAACTGACAAATTATCGTGGTTATAGCCAACTAAGGTATTTATGTATGAAATTTTGCTTTTTCAGCTATGGTGATGATGCTACGACTTTATAGAATTACGTAATGTATGCCAAAAAAAAAGGATACAAATTTTTTATGTGATTACTCATGCATGGCAATTTACCTTTACATTAGTACTTACTTTAATAATAGCGTTAGATGTCATAAGTAGAACAGATTTCTTTTGCATGAGAGTCAGTGAATGGAAGAGGTAAACCAACAGTTGAGCATGTTCAACATTCAAATCTGAAACAAAATAATTATATTAAACGTGCTATTCTGCTAATAACTCATCTTGAACTCGATTGCCGCCTCCCCAGTAACCGACTGTTATTGCCACGGTTACTGCAAAAGAACTCAAAATAAAACAGCCAATTCAGATGTGAAATGTTGCCGAATAGAATAGCAGATGATGAAAGACACGTCATGGCGTCTGTCAGATAAAATAATGTCGCATAGGGGAGCATTTGACCTGATGTTTATTGTCTGAACGAGTATAGACTGACGTGTAACGTCATTACAGCTCGTCAATTAGAGTTCTACTTGCTTACCCGCGAAGGTAGCATTGGTAGTTCTATAAGCCATTAGCGTTGTAGTTGACTGCTCATACAATATCAAGGTTGTAGCGAATTGATGGTCTTATGATTGAGTCAGTGTAAATTTATAGAATTAGTTATTGTAGCAAACCTTCGTAGTCATGGTCCTGCGAGGGCTGCGCCTGCAGCGCGCACTCCTGCAGCGTGTTGACGATCTTGTGCCACATCGCTAGGATGCTGTTCTCGCGCTCCGCCGCCTGCTTGCTCAGCACCATGCCGCCCAGCAGCTTCACCACGCGCGGGCCCACCTGTCACAAAATTATCATTTATATATATTCACGTGTGTCTATTTTTTTTATTATCTAGCTCAGTAGGTTAATTTTCTTGTTACCCTTGGTCTATCTAATAAAACGGTTGTATTAAAGAAACCACGGGAATTCTTTAACGGAATCGAGTGCCTACTGACAGCATAGTGCCTAATTTAATTACTTTAGAATCATTGCAGAGGCAATGTAGAGTTATAAGTACCTCTACTTATTTATTTTAGGTTACTGGGTATTTAGGTTCACCCAACTCTGCAGTTGGGTGAACCTAAATACCCAGTAACCTACCAGTAACACATAGATTTAAAGTTAATTACAGAGTAAATGGATGATGCAATTGCCGGTTACAGATAAACTAGCATAAATTATGTTTATTGCCGAACAAAATGACTACACTACGTCTGATAGTAAGCAGTCGTATAGTCTACGAGCAGAGCCCTCCACATCACGTCCTTAAGTTAAGTGGTGATGAGGTCTGTACTTTGACGGTCTAAGAAGGTGGTTTTTATGCCCCACTTGAAGAATCCTGAGTCGAAGAAGGATGGAAAAACTACTATGTGAGTGACACATTTGAATATGTTATTACGTTACGTTAACGAAATAGAAAAGGTACCCAGGTTTGATTTGTTATAATAACCATCTCTCAATATTATAATATCAGCCCTGTATTAAACTGTTCCACTATTGGGCACGGGTCTCTTCTCAGAGTAAGAAGGGTTAGGCCATAGTGCACCAGGCTGGCCCAGTGCGGGCTGGCAGTCTACACATATCTTCGAGAACTTTATGGAGGTTTCCTCACGATGTTTTTCTTCACCGTTAAAGCGAGCGACAATTAACTATATAATTACACTCATAACTTCGAAAAGTCAGAGACCTCTGCATGGCAGTCCAACGGTCTCTAACTAGACTATCTCTCAATACAAACCTGCAGCGGTGTCATGTTGGTGCGCTCGGCGCCGGCGGAGACCAGTTGCTGGTGCAGCGCGGGCTGCAGCGAGGCGAAGGCGGGCGCGCCGCTCAGGTTGTGCAGGTAGCGCACTAGCGCCGAACTGAACGACGAGTACAGCGCGCCTAGACGAGCGCCGAAGCAGGAAGATATCGTGCCTGTGTACAGAATACAATGTTATAGTCAGTGGGAGTTGGTTGCTTAGCAGTTGGCAAGATCTGAGACAAAAGCACCGGTCCATAATCGCCACTAGTGTGATCGGGTGACTGTTTCCGTCGAAGTATCAATATTAGAACCGCAAGTATCAGACGACATTTGTTTGACTTTGTCAATTTTAATATTACCCAAACAATTTTAAATAATTCTCCAGGCATATAAACCAAATTAAAAGGTGATTTTTTGTATCTAAAAATTACATAGACTAAATTTTAAATTGTATTAATTATGATACTGTCCTCTAGATCGAGTTTCGATTATGATGGCCAATCTTAACAGAGACTGACTGGCTCAAAAGATATTATAGTGCACAAATCAAATGTTTGTACGGACACAAGTGCTATTTTCCATTACTGAACTCGACAGCAATCCGGCTAAACCAGAGAGACCGACTCGACCAACGGCCTTACGATTGCTGAAGCACGATCCTTGCGACACCGTCAACCTCCTAATTCCGGGCTGCTATTGAAAATATCTTGACAGTAAAACAATAATACCACCATTGAACCTATTTAGAGGCTAACTGTATTACAAATATGTAACATACCAGTATCGGTGCGTGCAGTCTCCCGGTCCAGATCTTTGGCTAACGCCGCGAGCAGCGCCTGGTGTGCGTCGTGCAGCTGTAGTGAGTGTTGTCCGAGGCGCTCCGAGCCCTCGCTTATAATCTCCTCAGTGAGCAGTGTGAACACTTCCGTAGCCAGAGTTATGTACTGCAAACATAAAGTATATACATTACGTCATAACTATAGGATACATACTCTAAAATAAAGATTTGAATAAAAATATATACAATTATAGGATTACTCTGTCCTGTATATAACTTTGTCAGTATATACACAGTTACACAAGAAAATCTGTAATTTCTGTTTTGTATTTTCATATTTACAAAACATCCAAAAACGTATCAAATAATATGTCTACAACGATAAAATAAATAATTGTAATATACCGATATTTTATATAATTGAACCATTTTAAAACTCATTAAATCTTGTTTTTGATATATCATTTACTTCTTACGGTCTTAATTACAATTTCTTGCATAAATAATTCCTGATAATATTAATTTTGAAGAAACATTTCGCTTTTAGGTTAGATTGAGTATTTTTCAATCTATACAAATAAATAAAATTGAAGTGTCTGTTTCTAATGTCAAAATAACAGCTTTTTATCTAATGCATATGACAGTATACAAGGTACCTATACGAAAACATCTATTTTTTAATTTTTGTCTGTCTGTCTGTTTGTTCCGGCTAATCGCCGAAACGGCTGAACCGATCTTGACGGGACTTTCACTGGCATATAGCTGATGTTATAAGGAGTAACATAGGCTACTTTGATTTTAGAAAAAAAAAACTTGGGGTTCCGCGAAAACCAACACTTTTTAGTTAAAATCTACGCGGACGAAGTCGCAGGTAACAGCTAGTCCTAACTATAATATCATAAATGCAAATGTGAGTTTTTTTGTTTTTCTTTTAAGCTTTCACGCTTAACTACATGACCGATCATCATGAAATGTCACATACACATTTTCAGAGACAAAAGAGAAAAGGAGATAGAGACCTTTTATCAAAAAAGGTCCTTTACGCGAGAGATAGAAATTTATGGACAAAATCTTCACTAACGCAAAGCCGCGGACATAATCTAGTTTTAAATACTTGTATCTCCAAGTTTAACCATTAATTGTAATATAATCTCTAAATACTCACACTATAAGGCTCAGCCTTGTCTGGCACGATGGCCTGGTGGTGCCTGGCCGGCGTGTCCGCGTTGTTGTCGTTGTCGTTGCCCCCCGCCGCGCGCACGAGCCCGCTGTTGTCTGTAGCGTCGGGCGCCACGAGGGTCGATTCAAACCATAAACCGAATAAAGGTTCGCTGTCTTCTAAACATAAATGATTACATAGTAAGTCGTTATGATTAAGGTATGGTAACGCGATATAGATTGAAAATCGAGTACTAAAGCGATTTATATATTTGTAAATTATATTCAATATCACATATCCTCTTGTTATGTATTAGATATATATTTATTTCCTTTCAATTCTTTATATACTCAAACAGTGAATACAAAAAATACCTGGATTCGAAACAACAGGTATAGGCAATTAAGTTTGGATTGTTATATAGAAAAAAGATTTCATTATAAATTGTTGTGTTTGTAATATTTTATATTGTGTATGTTTAATATTTAATTATAGTTGATTTTATGTTTTTTGTGTATTTTTATTTTTGCGTTTAGTATAGATATAAGTGATTTGGTTGTAAATGCTGTAAGCTTATTATTTTATGAATAAATGATTATGATTAACCATTTATAGACTATCCACATTTTTATCTAATGTGACTTTCGAATCTACAAAACCCGGCATAGTGTTTCGTTCGCAGTGTACTAGAATATTGTTCTGTCCCCACTACGCAACACATGCGCTTAGACTAGAACGTATACAAAAGCGGTTTTTAAATCATTTGAGATACTCGACGGGTACTCAAAGAATCCGCAATTATATTAAACGGCTGGAAGCTTTTAGTATTAGATCATTGCAATCACGCAGAGACATGTCTGATCTATTATTTTTGTGCAAACTATTAAATAATTTAATTGATTGTCCACAATTACTTGAACAAATAAACCTTAATTACCCTTATAAATATCCCCGAAATCATGTTAGAATACTACATTCACCTCACCGTAAAACAGTTTTAGGCTTTAATTCTCCAATTCCCAGACTTTGCAGGCTTCATAACCTATTTGCCCACCAGATTCATATATTTAGCACTTCTCTTTCTGGATTCAAGCAACAAGTGCATCAAATAACTAACTGAATTTCTATAATTACCATTATAATAATAAAGTAGCTGTTAATGTTAATGGCTTGTAAGTGAGTACATATAATAATTATGCAATATTGTATGTACTTACTTACAAGACAATGTTTCTTACCTATCCGTTTTTAGTTTGTGAATGTTGTGTTTACCGCTTGATTTTGTACGCTCAGATAGTATGTAGCATATAGTTTTGAACATGTATAAGTGTAACAAATGTTGGTAAACCAATAAATAAATAGTGTCAATGGTAAGTAGACTAATTCTTAAGGTAATAGCAGATGTGTCCCAAATATCGGAAAATGAGTTATTTACATAATTTGATACAAAATATTATAATAGGGTAAAAAGGAGATGAGTTCATATGATTGTATTGACTATCAATACACGTTGTTATTGTGTGTATTGATAGTAACCATTAGGAAAACCTAAATCATCATGTTTTATAGATACAATGGTTCATTATTATGTTATGAATCTTATAAGGTAGCATTAGTCGCGTTGGTCAACAAATGTCTACTAGCTAGTTCTAGTATAGATGTGTACCGTCATCAGTCTCCGAATCCTCGGAGCACAGTATCATGTCCTGGAAGTAAACGGTGGAGTCGGAGCGGTCGGGGTCGGCGTCGTGGTGCTGCTTCTGCACTACTGCGCGCTTCAGGTTCGTCGCCTTGCGGTAGCACACCACGCCCAGCGCCACTAGCAACTAGCCAGACAATTTTATAGGTTAGCATGTCACAATATAGTACTGATACATTAACTCAAATGTAGGTATAAGGAATCGGTTTTAAAAATATCAATTATTTAATTGTTTTGTTTATTTTATTTAAAAAGACATCTCACGCACTAGGAATAATACCTGCGTCTCGGGCGAGTTTACAAACATTTAGACAACGGACTCAAAGAACTGTGTGATTCACAAACATTTGTAGATCACACAGTTTTGTCCCGTGTGGGATTCGAACCTAGAACCCACAGCGCAGTGGCAGCGGCGAGGCGACTACTTAAACCACTACGCCATCCATGCATTCAAATATTTGATTAGAGAGAGAAAATAAAATATAGATATAATGAAACAATAAGACAAACAGAGAAATTAAGTGGATCTTTGCTATATACCGTTGATAGTCCACTGGCGCGTACGTCATAAGTGCTTCTTATCACCGTAGCTCCTCGTGAGGTCGGCGCTATAATTACCTGGTGCAGTGGCGCGGCGGATGCCAGGCGCAGTTCGCGCTGGTGGGCGGTGTGCTGCGCCAGGATGTGTAGCGGCGCGGGCACGGTGCTGCGCGCGTCCCCGCAGCTCAGCGCCTCCAGCCGCGCGTCAGACAGCAGCGCGCCCAGCCACGCCAGGCAGCGCCCGCCCAGCGCCACCCACACCACGCCTAGACCTTGTTGCCTACGGACAACGCGCACTTGAAAACACCATGTTTTATACGGATAATGTAAGTATACTGCCGTCTTAAGGGAAAATGATGTTTCTGCCGGAAAAATCATTTTTTATAATATTCTGGCATGCGTCTGTTTTTGCTGATTCCAAATATCATATCAAAAGTCTAATTACTGCCTCCTCGTTGCGTGTTATATCCCACTTGAGATTAAATCTCTCAAAGAGCATCGTAACGTTGTACATAAGTCCCAGTGCAAACGATTCAAATAGTCCGTTAATTTTCTAAGTCAAAAGATATACATACGGGCAACCGAGATCTTAAGGATAGCCTATTCGTGTCATAACATAGAGACCCATGGACGGGTCGCAATCGGTATCACATTATCTATACAAATTAATATTATGATAGATTTATAATAATAATAATAAATTTTTATTCAATAAATAAATAAAAGTTTTTACAAAACACATTACAGGCTACTTATTGTATTAAATGCACATTAAAACTATATTTAATATAAAGGAAAACATTTTATCATTTAAAAATTGGACACAATAAGTCTTGTTTATACAGTCTGTTTTTACATTTTATTACCTGAACTAGGTCAGAGACCTGTGTTTCAGGCTGTTTCTTATATTACATTGTTATTCTATTGTTAATAAAGTAAGGGTCTACAAAAAACATTTAACAATCGTAATATTGTACTTACATCTTGGTGAGATTGTAGGGTCTAGATGGTGTCCTGGCAGGGCTCTTGCCGGGCGCGGTGGTAGAGCACGGTGCACCCGCGAGTGCATGATGCAGACCGCACAGCAGAACCCAACCGCCAATCATCAAGTGGTTTTGATATACCTAAAGAATTAGACAAACATTTAAATAATGATAAATAATATGAACTAACTACTATATATACTACATGAGGTACTAAGGTCTATACGAACGATAACCAGTTCAGTTTAAATGGTGATTAATAGCATAAATATAAAATACTAGTAGTGGTTGAAATTCGACACATATGTTTTATAAAGGGAATAACTACTTTCGGCTTTGCGTGGACAAATTGCTCAGTAAAAAATCTATTTACAAATAATTATAATTAATTAATTAAAAAATATTAAATAAAACCTCGTTGCAGGAAATATTTCGGTAAAAAAGGACGCATAAATAAATATTTAAACTGATAACAGTCATAGGCACCGCCATTTTTCTTCTTTAGCGCTCCATTCTGGGTTAGCATATAAATAAACGTGCATTTTTAATAAGATACTTGTCTTTCTTAACAGGTTCTTCTTTATTACATAAATAAGGTATCGTTTTTATAATAAATACAGATATTATTCAATCAATGAAATGCTCATTTTTAGTCAATTATATGTGACAATATTGCAATATTATGTATATCAAGAAAAGGCATATTTTAACAACTTGCTGCAGCTTTATTATCATATTTAATTTGTTTTGGGTAGTAGATAAACCAATGCATTTCTTACTATAATTAATGTCCACGCCAAGCCAAAGCACCCTAACAAACTGAGCAATTCCCTTTCAGAAAATAAACTATGCCAAATCTCACGCTTCTCCGGGTGCGCAATATACTAACAAAAGACTACAAACTTTTCTATTGACGAATTAATATTTAGTTAGATTCAAGTTGTCATAAAAATACTTACATAACCACCAGCGCGTGTCGACTGCTTGAAAGTCTCCCCAACAGTGTTGTACAGGCTGAGAGCACTCTCCACCAGAGTGGCTGTCTGCTGCTCATATTCTTCGTCTTTGGGATGCAGAGATGCCTGTCATAAAAATATTTCGAACTCAAATATTAATATTATATTAACTAAACACCAACCAATGATGATGCAATACGATGCACGAAATCAATAGCACTGACACAAATCATATGATCTTTTATTTCCTTGTCTATTTGATTTTATCATGCCCTGTGATTGTTGTCAAATACCTAATGTATTTAAATTCTACCAAATGGCAATCAAATTCATTTGCATAAGACTTAAGACATAGCAAACTGCAGATAAATGGACAAAAATGGCATAACAAATATCTTGTATATAACAAAAACAGGATAGCATATTATTATATTATGATATTGCACAAACGCTTGCATGTATTACCTGTGCGGTAGCGCAGAGTAATCCAGCGATGCTGACGTCACTGAGCATCACGATCCGCTCTTGCGTGAAGGGCTCAAGACACGGCAGAGACAGAGCGAGGCGGCAGACGTGCACCTCGTTCACGAGGAAATGGAGACTGAAACAAATTTTATATAACTTAGTCATATTTTTTAAATTTATATATGTTGCTGTTTTTGAAGGATAACCAAAGTTATTTTCAAGTGGGTATCGCAACGGCGGCTTTAGTCAATTCAGTATCGAAATCTCTAGTAACATCTTAACAGAAAGTACACTATCAGCCGATGAACCGACGCTAAGTGATTTTTATATTGCTAAAGTTGCAAACGAGCACACGCCTTGCTTGAAGGTAGGCGTTTACTGTATAGCGGATGTAGAATCAGTTTTTTGTTTAGGACATAGTATAAACCTTATTGTACCCCTCAATAATAATCGGCAAAACAGCAACTTAAGCAATCTGAACGTTTTTAGACGATCGCGATTTGTACACATACTTAACACATTGACTGCCATGTAGCAGACACAATAGAAAATGTATTGTTGCCGGTCATTTATGACCGGCATGGCGTTCAATGTGTTAATATAATCCTAGGTAACGGGTCAACCCGTGACCACAATCGATGCAAGTCGGTCGAAACGTCGGGCAATCAATAGGTATTTATTACTTTTTAAATCGCGATTAAGACCCGTTATCTAGCGTTATATTAAACAATTCGTTTATTTATCTATTACATAGTACAACTAGCTGACCCGCGCAAGTTCGTCTGTTTCTCATAAGAAAATTGGCTCCGTTTTTGCAAATTTTTTCATTGAGGCTCCGCTCCTATTGTTAGTAGCGTGATGTTATATAGCCTATAGCCTTACTCGGTAAATGGGCTATCCAAAACTAAAAGAATTTTTTATTCGAACCTGTACTTCCTGAGATTAGCGCGTTCAACCAAACAAACAAATAAACTCTTCAGCTTTATAATATTGGTATAGATAGAACTCACAGTGAGGCATCAGAGTTGAATTGCGGCGCTTGAGCTTGATCCTTGGCGGTCTGCCAGCGGTTCAGGTACCGCTGCAGACACGGCAGCGACGAGCACACCTTCAGCACCACAGAGCCGGCTCTTAGTTCCATTAACAACGACGAGCATGTTGATGCGACCCACTTCTGCACAAATAGAAAGTAACTTAGATGAATAATTGATATTGTTACATAACTGGAATATATCATCAATTAATCTAGGTAGACAAAATCTGAGGCTTTTGGGGAAGAATTAAGAATGTAATTGGAGTTAATTAAATAAGAGAAATATGCTCAAATTGTTGCACAAGGAAATCCAGTATTTGTCAGTCTTTGAAAACAGGACTAAGTCTATGTATGTAATTAAATGTTTAAAGAAGTCATGGTTATATCAATACACTATTCAAACACCAACAACTCTACCAAGAGAAGTATTAAATCATTCAATTTTAGCTGAAATAGCATAGTAAACTATTCAGAGAAATGTACCTTCATATCAATAGAAGCCTGTTGAGAAGAATTCCCTTCCTTGGCACTTTCCAAAGTGTCTTTACTTCCGGGCGACAACACTGCGGGTGCCGGTTGTGCCGGAGACGATGACATCGACGTCACTGGGTTTCTCAATGGCGCTGTCAGCTGTTCCAAAAGCGCGTCGGATCGTCGCTGAGCGTTCGACGGCGGTTGCTTGTCGGACGCCGTCGTTTGTGACGACAGCGACGTGATGGAGCTTGGTATGACTGATTTTGGTGCCTGGGCATCTGAAAAATACCATGTACAATAAGTAGGTGGCAAATACATATAAATTAACCTTTATACATCGGATACGCAAGGTTGATTAACGGTGATCGAGGGCAAGGGAATGCCACGAAACATGTGTCTAATTTCACCAGAGTTAAGTATTGTGGCGGTACAGTCAAATGTCTTTAGCTTGGTTGAGTGAACTCTTACTCTAAAAGTAAGCTAGAAAAATTAAATCATCAGACTGATGGTTATTATACATACTGCTGGTGCACACATCTGGGTGAAAGACACCTTTATTCGCGGGGAAATTGATGATGCATACACATTCGTCGTGGAGGGTTTATGTCTTACTCTCGGACAGATTCGGGCCACCGTCAACCTCACAATGCGCTAGTAGTCCGCTTTTAGTGTAGGTGTATGTGCTAATTGTAGGTGAAAAGACACCCAGAGAATTTCTAAGCGTTTGATATTAAAGACAATGGCAAAAACATAGCATTGGTAACATGTTAACCAACAAATTGGATTGAAGAAATTAAATCACCACATTATGAGCATGGCCATCCTGATCAAACCATGTTACATTTATTAGTGTCCAATTTAGACATACAGAAGAAATCTGAATCTATGCTATAATATGGCCATAATATGATTAATGTAATATAATAATAATATTCTATCACTTACACACAACACCATCTAACCCAAACTAAGCAGAGCTTGTACTATGGGTACTAGACAATGGATAAACATACATATATACTTTTTTTTTTGTAAATAAATACGTATTATACATAGAAACACCCAGACCAAGACAAACATCCATGTCCATGCACACAAATGTTTGACTTGTGCGGGAATCGAACCCGCGACCTCAGGCGTGGCAGTCGGTTACACTAACCACTACGCTATCGAGGACGTCATTAAAATGAAAGTTGAATTTAATGTCTTATAGTTGCATATGCGCTTACGCCTTTAATTAGCAAGGACTGTTTAGTTCATATGTGTAACAAAATAACATTCACAGTAGATTACAAGTACATACCTGGCACAGAAACATGAGCAGGTAATTTGGCATTCTTTAGTAATGATGTCAATATAACTAAGTCTGATTGAGGGTAACCCCCTCCTTCAATTCCGCACAGTCCCACAATAGGTAACAGCAACTGTAAGCAAAAACATAAACGGCACTACTATATGTAACTATTTTATATGTTTACTATTATTACTCAACACATTGAAGTAAATTTAAAATTTTTTTAGCTGTACTATTATTAATGTATTGCTACTTTTTCTCAATGCATTGTTTCTAAAATACCATTTTTATTGTTCTTTAATAAGCTTTGCATTGATTCAAATAAAATTATGTAATCTAGCAATTTCTGAATTGCCAGACATAATTGAAAAACAATTGTCTAGTTACAAGTAGCTCGACAGAGTTAAAGATAAACACAAGTTATTGATAAATAGAGATTATATAAGCATTATGTAGAGAGTGTGTATATGTATACATACTCCGCTGATATTATATGAAGGAGCAAGATTATGTATATAATATATACATAATCTCACTTTTAAATCTCACATTAGGAAGAGGTGTATATGTAGCCAATGTTATGCCAGCTATGGTTCTAGGTCCCATTTAATAGACAGTCCTAGTCCTGTTGCAAGGGGTCTACAAGAATTTCTTAACAAAAAAGCTCAATAACACTGCACAACACAATAACTGAACCCTAGACCACATAAGGCACAACAGTTTCATACACTACTGCCATGCCACTGAGGCAGTCAATAAATTTAATGCAAAATGATTTATATCTAAAGTGTTTAATATTACAAACCTGCTTCACAGACACATTAGGTGCTGCAGTTGTGGCATTGTCATCACAGCTCAATCCTGCTTCGGAGAGCTTCTTAAGTATTTGCCTAAGTATAACTCTGAATGCATCTCTTGCTGTGCTCAGTTGGTCATGTGGCACTGCAACATAAGTGACATCAATACAGTAATTTTTATTTTTAATAAGGCACTCCTGTATCATAGGCTCTGTCATATATAAGTGCCAAGAGAGCTGTGCCTACCCCAGTGTTGACAGGTTGATAAAGATTATAAGGTCATTGCTGTTTAGGGGCTCATCCCCTTGCCAAAGTAACTTTGGAAACCCTGAACAATTGGGTAACATTATTTTATTCCTCCTCTATGTGGATCAAAGCTATAACACAAAATGTGCCATAATGGCAACTTTATAGGTTACAACTAAAAGCACATAGTTATACTAGTGCCCAGATCATCCAACATTTAGTAATGTAGTATAAATAACTAACTAATATAATTAACCTCAATTGGTTACCTCCTAGCTAGATTCTTATTAACCACTCACAGTCCCGTGATAGACACAATAGAAAATCAATTGTTATGTACCATATGTGGTTCATCAGACAGGGAACGTGTTAAACTAATATTTTTTAGTAAATTGTATAATAGCTCATATAATTTATTTGAAGTAGTTATTATCACCATATTTATATAGTTCCAATTAATTTGTAAATGAGAAAAGCATTATCTGGGAATACTGGCATCACTGGCATTGATTTAGGAACTGGGTGTTTTACTGCAAATTTAAATTGTTAGTTATATTATTTTAAATAGTACATTGGTCATGTAATAAAACCCATATAAGATTGAGATGTTTCAAATTTATTATGCTATATAAACATGACTTTTTCCTACTCCTTTATTCATTTATGCTTTTCATTGTTACAAAATGTTGTGAAATAGGACAATAGTGATAATTATTTTTATAAATTATTGCCATATAGGTATTTATTTAACATAATTCTTTATAATAACTACATACCTACTCTATTTTAAAATACACTAATTAAAGTGTAGTGACTAATAAGCATATTATGAAAGGTTTTGATAGCGGGTACATAGAGAGAGGGAGAGAGATAGATATGAGCAATGAGATCAAATACTATTAAGGAAAATGAAGCCACAGTTCCATTACTTATATATTATTGGGATCAATACAACAAACACTACATTATGCAAAATAAATATAAATATACTTACAATTATTAGCATTCATGCTAATAAAATGTGCAGAGAGGCATGCAAAGCATGTGTAGAATAAGTCGTAGATATCTTCATGGTTCTGGAACTCACTTTCGCTGCGAGCAATAAAACCCATATATTCATTATAAATCAACTGCACCAAGCAGAGGGACATTGTTTCAATAAGATTTTTACACAAACAAAACTCAAATCAAAACACCAGGTAAGAATGGCCGGCGTAACAATGACCGTTGATTATTTCTATTTTATAAGGTAATCCTATGATAAAAAAGAAAATTAACTTTCATAAGTAGGGTAACAACAAAAAAAATATTATTGGCTGTCCCCAATATAAGCACAGATTATATTATTAGAAAATTCTATGATGCCTGGCGATATCTATTTAATACAAATTGATACAATAACTTCTGTGGAAAATAATAAGTTTATTTTGTAAATAAATAAATAGAGTAACAAAATCAAAGTTGACTAATCTGGGGAGCTATCAAAATAACTTTTGTTATGCACGGCAATTTATAGGCATTGACACGAACCTTTTGATGATAGCTTGTATGATCTCCACAGCATCATTTTTGTCAAAAAATGGGCCGTAAAGTGCTGTTAAAATTGGTTTAACGGTCGTAGACCATTCAATATTTCCTCCTGATGCGGCCATTATCGGGAAGAAAATGATGAATAGAATGAATATTGATTATGACAAACATAATGTCAATGCCAACTGTCAGAAGTTTCCAGAGTGTCTATGGTTACCTGCCATTTATGAATCAGTCTTTGTATAAAATGCCATCGTTGCGGCGTTATCACTAAAACTAATCCTAGTAGTAATTAATTTTGTAGTAGAACTACAGAAGCACATATTTTATAAGGAAATGGATAATATCAGTGAAAATAAATGTTAAAATATTGTTAGTTAAACTTGGGACGGGTTATGGACAAGGTGGGATACTTAAAACTGTCTGTAATAAATAATTTAATAAGAACTGCATGCATGTATGCAACATTCATTTCTAAACCGCGGGAACGTTACAAACATTGAAAAAAATAAAGAGAAACAATACGGTATTTTTTGTATCGCGCCGGCCATTTTTTTTAACTAAGAATCAATTATCTTTAGTTGAAAGGATAAAAACGTTAGTGATGTAACTCGTTTTGTATCGATATTTAAATCCTAATCCTAAACCTAACTAATATTATAAAAGCGAAAATGAGTTTGTTTGTTTGTTTGTTACCTTTTCACGCCTAAACCACTGAACCGATCATCCTGAAATTTTGCATATACGTTGACAGGTTTACAGAAACGGACATAGACTACCTTTCATCCCGAAAAAGTTACTGTTCCCGAGGAAAACAATAACGTCCTTATGATAATAGATGCCGCCTCGTGTCTTTCGAATCATGATTGAATTATATTATTACAAGCACAGTACCAACCCGAATTGATTGTCAAATTCTAAATTAACGCGAGCGAAGCCGCTGGAAAATGCTAGTAACATATAAATAAAATGATTGAAATTGTCATAAAATTTAAAATTCGATATTTTGATATGGGGATATGGCACATAGGTTATTTATTAGATATACATAGCAACCCTAAAATATGACCACACCTTTCTGTTACAGCCTGTATATGTATGTTTATCCTTTGTCACCCATAGTACAAGCTCTGCTTAGTTTGGGCTAGATGGTGTTGTGTGGGTATGATAGAATATTATTATATTATTACATGTTTTAAATGATAAATGCTCATTGTATGGAACGGGTGAGTAAACCAGTATTTATAAAACACAATAATACTTTATCGTGTTGAGACATATTATTATCTTGAATAAGGCATGGTATTTAAACATGCAGCACGCTAATTCGTTTAATAATTAAGCTGTAAAAAAGCATTGCCAGCACAGCTTAGATATTACCATGCATAATATTTGAATTTGAACTCGTACGCGTTTTCATGGTAATGATTTTCAAAACATGGTAATCTTATATTTGCTAACAACTTGAACTCGTAAGTCGTAACCAAAGAGTAGAGTAATTAATCGTAACTTGTCAATTGTCAACGCTGTCAAAACTCAAACAGTGTAAAGTAAATATAAATAATCTAATAATAAATAAGAAAAAGGCGGGATTAACTTATTCTCATTAGAAACCTTATTAAATAATTGAGTATGTCTGAAGAATTATCTAAGAAACGAAAGATTTCCGAAGGAAATGGCATTGATTCATTGGGTAAATTCATAACCTATACTACTATACATCGAGCTTAATAGTTGTTAATCTGAGCGTTTATTAAAGTTTGCCATTGTTGCAGAACCTTCAGCAAAGACGATGCATATCCAGTGTCCATATTTGGATACTATCAACAGGCATGTTCTAGATTTTGACTTTGAAAAGTTGTGTTCTGTTTCGTTGACCAGGATCAACGTATACGCCTGTCTTGTCTGTGGCAAATATTTTCAGGTAAACCAGTTATTTAATTGAGCTTTTGTCACTAAATGATGATCTATAACTAAGTAAATATTATTAAACTTTGCATACATTCACTTTACATACTATAATAATAATATTTTTGCTGCGCCGCAAAAGTGTTGAGAAATATTATATTAAACTACCGTACAAATTGCTATTAGGTACCTATAATGATTTTTAAACAACAACAATGTCTTGCACAAACTAATTTTAATTTTATATATCATGATATACTGTTGCTAGTATATTGCAGGACATAGACCTGATTTTTATAGGTCAGAGTGTTGCAAAGGATGTGCAATTTAGCTGGGACTGGATTAATTAAATTCTCGTATAGGTAATTGTGTTTTATAAATTCTATATTAAATAACAACTAATAACAAATATCATCTAACCACTTTTTGTCTAAGATGAGTGGTTTATCAGTTTTAGTCTGACACCTATGTACTACAAAGACTTAGAAAATTTTCACACATTGGCTCAAACATTTTATAAAATTGTCCTTATTTTGGTATTCTATTGTATGGAGGAATGAAATCTAGGGATCTTTTCCCAACCTACTTGCACATCCTTTGCTACACTCCAATCTTTTTATGTTGTATACAAACTATTTATCACTTGAAGAGATATCAGATTTTAAGTGTGTATCAAATCTACCATCATAATTTTGGTCCCCCTGATATACTATCCTATCTCTACCATTGTTACTGTAACTCCATGACATGAAATGCAAATAATATTATAATTACAGACATTCAGGCAAAATATAAGAATATAATTTGTAATAATAAGATATGCAATGCAAATGTTAACATTTATTCCGTAAAAATGCTAAAAGGGCAGCATGCATTCAGAGAAGACCTCTAGGTCATGCTGCCCTTTTAGCATTTTTCATCATTCATTTTCATTAAATCATTGCATTTATCTGTGCATGATCAAAAACTTGTAATTAAATAAATTGAGTAACAAAATATATTTTGGTACTCTATTTAATTAATGAGGAGTGCAGGGAACCTATCTGTAAATCTATGCTTACTTCTCTGAGAAACAATTGTGAGTTTGTATATGTATGCATTTTAATTATTTCCAGGGTAGAGGAACCAATACTCATGCATACACACATTCAGTTGCTGATGGTCATCATGTGTTCTTGAACCTTCATACATTGAAGTTTTATTGCTTGCCAGACAACTATGAAGTCATTGGTGAGTATTATACCTATATTGCCATATTTGCAATAGAGGTTAAGTATGGTTTTAGGGTACTATAGAGAAATAGTAACTTTGTGATATTATTATGCATCTGTCTGTCACACCTACTTATAAAGCTATTTTATATAATATAATATAACATTCTATCACATACACACAACACCATCTAGCCAAAACTAAGCAGAGGTTGTACTATGGGTAGACAATAGATAAACTAACATATAATATACTTTTTTTTTGTAAATACATTCATATTATACATTGTTTGCTACATTTAATTGTTTGCTGTAAGCTTGATAGTTAAAATAACATATGAAAGGGGTTTACTTGCACATTATAAAATACATATGTACATAGCTTCTTCTTTTTTTATGTTACATAGCTTTAATATGAAAAATGATAAAAGAACAGAATGTTTACTACAAATATATTTATTTTAGATTCATCTCTAAATGACATTAAGTATGTCCTGAATCCAATCTTTACTCCAGACCAGATCAAGCAGCTGGATTATAATACCAAGATGTTTAGAGCTATAGATGGTACCATGTATATGCCTGGGATTGTAGGCCTCAACAACATTAAGGCCAATGACTATTGCAATGTCATTTTGCAAGTGAGTAAACACTTTCATTTATAGAATTTTGAAGTACCTATATTCTTATTGTAATATGTACTGTTTTAGTAACAAACCATGACAGTGAAGCGGCAGCTTGTAAAATAAAAAAAAGGAATTAGGTTTCATATGACAGACTGCCTTGGTAATGCAGTAAATAAATCTGCTGGGCATGAGGTCACAAGTTCGATTCACAGTTGATTTATGTAGTTGTTCTTGTAGAAGGTAAATAAGCTGGTGAAATATGGGTGTAATACACCCCTGCCTTCGATTTCCTGGATGGAGATATGAGACTTTGTATGCATGTGGCAGTGTAATTTCTATCAATTCTCTTCATAACATGATTGACCTATGCATATTTACCAGTAGCAAAGCATCAAAGCTTTCCACACTTAAAAAGTTACCAATATTGACTAATGGTTTATATATGGATGATATAAGTCTAATTGTGTGTATATTGGTATTGTTCCTTCACCCACAATTTATATAAATATTTTCATCATGTTGTCTTGTCAGTAGGTTTACTGGATTTGTTGTAGGGCTACATCTGGCATTATTTACTCACTGAGGTTAGAGTGTAATATATACATATTCATACACCATCACAAAGTTACAGCCTGAGCATAACATAAATACAAAATAATAACAGATGGAAAATTGAATATAACAACTTGAATATATGGCTATATTAATAGATATACATATAATAGAATCTTAGTTCCCAAAGTGGTCTAGGTGGACCTCCAGGGGTCCACGGGAGACTCGACGGGGCTCTACGTTGGCGTGACAAAAAAAATGGGGGTTCACAATTCGTAGGATCCACGAAAATTTATTTTCTTTCGATAGTGAAGAACTAAAATGTTGGCTTGACTTCACCTATCAATATAATATTTTAAGAAGCTTAGCGACTGTTACTTGTAAAAACTTGCATATTAGAATTACTATAAAAAAAGGTCTCCCGCCTACCGTGTTAGGTTCAGTACGGAGAATTGCAAAAAAAAGGTCAGCCTGTAGATATTTGATAATTTTTTATAATTTCATGAACTTGTTTGATTCTTCACCAATATAAATACGAATGCCAAGGAATATATGGTAGAAATGTAGCTGCAGGGGGTCCACTGGAACCAGCTAAATTTTGAAAGTGGTATATGAGAAAAAAAGTCTGGGAACCTCTTGTAATAGAACAACTAGATTTTATATTGTAGCCAAATATGTCTATGATTGGCAGTGTCTGGCCCAAGTAAGACCTCTTCGCAACTATTTCCTCCGTGAAGAAAACTACGCCAATGTTAAGCGACCTCCAGGGGATTCTTCCTTTCTCCTGGTGCAAAGGTTCGGCGAGTTGCTACGGAAGCTGTGGAACCCGCGCGCTTTCAAAGCGCACGTATCACCCCATGAGATGCTGCAAGCTGTTGTACTATGGTCCAAGAAGAGGTTCCAGTTTATTAAACAGAGTAAGAAATGTTACGATATTCATGTTTCACTGCTTCATGCTTCAGGTCTTGGGTCCAATTCCCGGGTAAAGGAAACTGTTATTTAGTTTGGCTGGTAGACAATTTGATGGTACCATACCGTGTTTCTTCCTCTTTAAACTGACTACAGTTTATATGTTACATTGATTGGTAAAATTAAATAATTAATTCACTGTCAGTCATCCCAAGTTGTAATACGTATGCATGTGTAGACATGTTACTAAATAGTAAAATATAAATTCACTAATATCATAAATGCTTTTTCCAGGTGATCCTATAGATTTTCTTTCGTGGTTCCTTAATTCCCTGCACATGGCGCTCAATGGTACAAAGAAACCAAACAGTTCAATAATCTACAAGTCATTTCTTGGACACATGAGGATATACACCAGGTAACGCTTTTTTATTTATAAGAGCTATAACTATTGCTGCTGTAGAAATATAAACTTCGAAACAATGAATGACTAGACTTGATGCAACTAATCGTGGTTCACACAAATATTTGTGTCATATGTGTAAATTTCTTTTTTCTATTTGCAATTACTATCGTAACAGGAAACTACCACCACCTGACGCAGATGATGCGGCAAAGATAGATTTGTCGAGTGAAGAGTACAGCGAAATGATAACTGAGTCGCCTTTCCTGTATCTCACTTGTGACCTGCCGCCAACGCCGTTGTTCACAGATGAGTTCAGAGAAAATATTATACCCCAGGTACTTGAGTAATACTTTCCCTATTTCCCTGAAGTGTTGGGCAGAGATGTATAGAATCCACTTTTGGTCGGCTGTTTATTAACTAAGAAAATGCAAAAATAAAGGGCTCTACTGAGAACAATTTCGATAGTAAGTGGCAATCCACTTTGCAAATATAAAATCGCCAACTTTTAACCAATTGCTTCAGAAAAAAAGGCCTTAATTTATGTGTGCATGTATAATGTGCATATTGTTACAGCCAGTGCCATCTATCGGCACTGTGGGGAAGACTGGCAGTGGCATCTAATCATTTATTACATCGCCATCTATTGACGTCTTACTGAACTATGTAGCTTGTCGGTACGCGAAGAGTAGTGAGAGCGCTGGAACATTCTTGAAATTTCGTACTGCTTACATACCGGGTATGGCGTTTCTGGAAATATCCAGAAACGCTTTAACCGAGTATAAAAGGGGAAGGCCAGCGCTCGCCGAGTCAGTTCATAATCGTAAGGGGTCAAGTATTCATCGGAGCGAACGGAAGCGAAAATACCACAGAGTTTAAAGTAGTTACAGTAGAAAAGTGAAATATAGTGTGTGTTAGAATCAAACGTGTTTTAGTCGGTAATATTATTTACATTCTTATCCCTAGAACCCAGCACGTAACAATATCATACCTGTAGGAATAAGTGGTCGAAGATATATGTAAGTTGTTGGAGTACACAGAAAGAACCACAAGTTAAGTTTAAAAGTTAGCCAGTCAAGTGTGTAGCGGACATACATTTGTCGTTTTTTTATTTGATGACTTATTTTTGCGGACAGCGTATGTCCGCTCGACAGTTGACGGGTTATATTGTCACAAGTTTAAAGTAAATGTTTACAAATTAAATAAGATGTGTGTTGTTTCATAGTTATGAAGGCACTCAAACGATATGATGGATTACATAATTGTATACAAAAGCAATATGACGTAAATTGCAATGCTCTTGTGTGCCCATTTTAATATTGCTGCGACAGAATAAGGTATCGAAACCGTACAATATCTAACATATACTTACCGAATTTATCATTTCGTATATGCTTACAGGTGAATTTGTATCAATTACTTTCAAAGTTCAACGGCCAGACTTCAAAAGAGTACAAGACATATAAAGAGAACTTCCTGAAGAGGTTTGAGATCACACAGCTACCGCCCTACTTAATATTGTATATCAAAAGATTTACTAAAAACACTTTCTTTGTTGAAAAGAATCCTACTGTGGTTAACTTTCCAGTCAAGTAAGTTACATTTGATTTTAATATTTTTTGGTAATAATAACTTTACTATGATTCAATTATTCAATCATATATTTGAATACTTAAGCTTTTGGCTTTCAAACACGACGTTAATCGATATTTCTTGCGGTAACAATCGCACATCACTAGAGTTTGGCAAATCATCGACTATATGTTCAGAACAGTCATATTAATTTGTCTGATCGACATAATTAACAATAAAACATACAAAAACAGCAGAATAAATGATTTGGCGGTTTTATTCATGATAGAGATAATGACATTCGATTATGATGCAACTTGTACGACTACCCACAGAAACGTCGACTTCGGCGATATTCTAACGCCCGAAGTGAAAGCGAAACATAACGGCAAGACGATATATGAGTTGGTTGGCAACATCATACACGACGGCACGCCGGAGAAGGGCACGTATCGTGCACACGTGCTGCACAAACCTACGCAACAGTGGTGAGTACTGCCGATTTACGTGCTAGCCGGAGCACGGTTCGAGTAACTTTGCCTGATAAATTGATTATTTTTGAGTACCTAAATAATAATCAGTGTTACTTTTTAATAATATTTGTTATTGTATTTTTTTGCCTGACACTTCGCCCGCGCTGGTTTGTAACTCTTAGTAACCAGAAACTAGGTTTGAGCATAATGCCAATATAATAGCTTTGCGTTCACATTGCGAACTATTGGGATTCTAGCTCGGATAGTAAAACTAGTGTAGTTGAGCGAAAAATACTCGTTCGGAAAGTTTATAGTTCTTAATAAATCCATTAATCATTTTTTTATAGCTATCGTAAGCTCAGCTAATATGACCGTTGTGTGCTGTACCTTTACTAACATTATATCCTTTTATGTAAAGCTTACTGATCTGAGTGCCTAGTGCGAGTTTGTTTTACATTAACGCGATCGTCACGTTTTTGACGCTCGGCGCTCCGATTGGCCCGCTCCAAGCTCTAAACCAATCGGAGAGCCAAACGCAGTAAACTTTCCGCGTTAAGCTGGCCGCAAACATACGGTTTCCTGATCAGGGATTCAGATTCGTTATTCCGTCAGCTTTGCGCAGACGCTGGGTTTTTTTTCAGGAATTAGTATTACCAGTAGGTACGTACGGTAACGCTACCCCGCTAACGTGTCTAGCTAGCTCTAGGTGCCTAGTGAGAGTTATTTTTACGTTAACGCGATCGAACCTTTTACTGCGTTTCGCTCTCTGATTGGCTAAGAGCTTGAGGTGGACTAATCGGGGCGCCGAATGTTATAAACGTGTCGATCGCGTTAAAGTAAAACAAACTCGCACTAGACACCCTGATGTATTCAGAATGGAAATTTCCGTTCGTGTGCGGCGGTACATACAGAATGTTAGCGAGTGCTGCTTTCGGAATGACGTCATTCGGTTTTTTCTGTTCTTCATTCAGAACACACCAGCGAGATTCCGAATCGAACGACGCGAATTATTTTCGGACAGAGAATATAAGAACGTGTGCGATATATAGCAAATTCGTATAAAGTGTGCATTCGGGTATCCGAATCTGAATACCGGATTCGGAAACCCGAATGCCGCAAACGTACGTTTTTCCTAATCAGGTGATCAGGAAAACGTACGTTTGCGGCCAGCTTTAACGTAAAATCAATCTCGCACTAGGTACTCTGACCGCCATCTTTATATAATATAATTCTTCTGTACGTGTGTTGACAGTGAACTCCTCCTAAACGGCTGGACCGATTTGAATGAAACTTTTTGTGTGTGTTAAAGTGGATTCGAGGATGGTTTAGATATGCATTTTTTTTTTCTCTTTTGTACAGGACAACGTCTGTCGGGACAGCTAGTACAATATAATTTTTCAAGCACACTATCAGTTAGTTCGTGGATCGCGATCTGACCGCGTCCTAACGCATATACTCCTATGCTGCTGTATACAGCTATATATTACGCTTATAGTAATTATTACTATAAGTGTAATTTATATCCGCTGACGACCATTAGGTACCATGTATTAGTAACCTTCTCTAAGGAATTTTCATATATTGCAAAGCTCATCGCCGCGTGCTGCCAATACATCCAGCGGGACAACGCGTGAATACTTTCAAATAGTTTAATATAATTATTATATCACGCACACGCACACTTACCGTCGCGTTTGTGTGATAGTGCCTAAAAGCTTAATTATTATCACTTGATATTTCTGTATGTATAAGATCTTAATATTTTATTTCTAAATAATAAATATACTTGTTTTTAGGTATGAAATGCAAGATCTTCATGTAACCAGTATACTACCTCAAATGATAACGCTCACAGAAGCATACATACAAATATATGAACTAAAGCAGGACTGAGTTTAGTCAATAAAACTATGTTAAGTATACTTGTGTACATTTATTTATTGAATATACAAATTCCTGATATTTCAGTATCCCCATTTAACAAACTGTGGCGCTGGAATGACCTTTACACTTAAAAACAATAATTACGAATGTTACCATATTTTATAAATATGAGACAAAAATATATTAGAAAATTCACATTTACTATTTGACACAGTTTGAGAAATGATCCATTCATTTCATTTGATAGAAAATAGTTCAGTTTAACTATACAGCTATAAAAAGGTATATTAACTACTTGTCCTATGTTTAATAAGGTCAGGGTCATTAAATGTAGCCAAACAAAGCTTTTCTCACATCAATAAGCCATACTGGGGCCATGAACACAGTTAACTGAACTATGTTCTAGTGAACACATATTGCTAGTGACTCTCTCCCTTCTTGCCCGCGACGCGCTTGAATTCTCCCATGTTAGTCGTTGAAATAGGGGATCCGTAGAATGCCAGATGATCAATTTGTGTCACCTCTCCCCCTGACTGATTGTCTTTTATGAACAATTGTATGTTCTGAACACTTTGAAACTTTACGAATTTAAGAGGGATTGGATTGCCTTCCAAGTCACTTGGTGTTAATCTGAAAGAATAAAATAATTTGAATAATAAAACTATATTTATAAAGTTTCAAGAATTAGATAGTTTTTGTGTTGTTTATATAGTTGTAGCTATCAGCAATATGCTGATATATTATATATTCAATTACAGATGTTAACTTTATACAAAAAATACATGAATAACACAAATTGGTTAGAAATATATATCTAGATTTACTTATATTTTTAAGGTAGCAGCTGGCACAGCAAGGGATAAATAGAAATAATAGTTATCAAAGAGTTTTGTTTAATTTATACATACTCCAAATCTTGTATAGATGAGTTTCCAGAGGCTTGGTCAAAGTCAAGTGTCCGTGGCTGGTTGATGAAGATTTTGACTGACTTGGGACCCTTATCTGCTGGACCTTTGATTTTTAATGAGTGTAATTTTACCAGCTGAAAAAAAATATGACAATAATGATTAATCTAAGATATATAGTTTAAGATATGAAGTACAAACATACATATTGCCAGTTAGGTTCATAAAAGTTTACCTTGCACATACTTTAAATAACCTAGTAAAGCCCTTATAACTATTTTTTTTACACAAGTATTTACTTCAGGATCAACAACTATGCATGAAACCCTTGTATTTACAGGGCAAGTGAGTAGTTACCTGGTTAAAAGTAATATTGATGATAAGCTGCTCATCACAGTCGCTGGCGAGGTATCCTCCACCACTGGTCAGGCAGTGTGCTAGTGGATGGTTGTCAGCTTCATTCAATGATTCACACTCACTCTTAGTTATGAATGTTGTCAAGTCCATCTGAAAACAAAAAAAAACTATAATGCCTGAAATTTTGCTGCACCACAACACAAAACATTCAGACCTATAATAAGGTTTGTGATTATTATCATCACATGATTTTTTGTTATATTTCTATCTGTGTTCATAAAGTTTTTCGTTATTGGTGTGGGTGTTGGATTTGAATGTAGGTTTACAAGGTTATCTCAAAAACAGTAATGTAGATGATTTGACTTCATACTTTTAACCTTTTGAATGTCATGCCATAACGGCACCTCCATGTCCTGTATGCCAAGCTCGAATCAATATATTATAACTTGTTTTTTATGATCAAATATTTGAATAACTAATATGCAATTTTGTTTGCTGATTGTACACAGCAAACAAAATTGCATATTAGTTAAGTAATAATTGCGGATTCAATTTTTAGTTGTGTCAATAAAACAGAAAAGTAATGATTTAATATATTTTTATTTTGTATTTTTCTGTGACCGTTTGTGTTTTTTAAGTAAGTATAGATGACATTGGCACACAGGGCACGCTTGCGCATGTCGAGTATAGCCGACGTTGGCGTTCAAAAGGTTAATATAACAAGATACTTACATGTCCAGCAACAGTATTGTCTTCATCCCCGGCTTCATCAGTGCCATAGTATTGTCTAACTTTACTTTCTAAAACAGCGGGATCTGCACCTTGTAGCCGGTCAATTCTTGTCTGAAAAATATTATAAAAAGTTGAAATTTTACAATTCAGATCACAGACATAGACTAAAACATAAATGAATGGATATTATATATTTACTTATAGTCACATAGCTAATAAAATAGTAAAACGTAATGTTTTTTGTTTTACTATAGACAAACTTTTGCTTTGCTGATTTTTATAATTAAAGTTGTTGCCATAAGTAAATATAAAATTATTAATTTAATTTTAGTGTTAATAAAGGATGAATTATTGTTTTTAAATAACCAAGAAATTCGTTATCCTATCAGCTTAACAATATCAAGACTTATGTCTTGTGTTGTCAATAGAAGTATTGACAACACAAGACATAAGTCTTGATATTGTTAAGCCTATTGGTGATATTGTTACTGCTAAATTTGAATGAAACAGGGAACTTTACACAAACTGAAGTGGTCATAGACAAAATACCCCCACAATATTGCAATTTCAAATTATTTGAAACTGGAATATTGTGGGGTATTATTTGGAGCAATAATTATAGGGTTATAGTTTTATTGAGACATTGGTACAAATTACCATTTCTTGTGACGACTAAAAATATATACTTCCATATCAACTAATACAATAAAATACATAGTTTAGTAAGTATAAGAGCCACGTACCCGGTTTCTGTAGAAAACGAATGTTGGCATCGCGCTAATGCCCTGCGCGCTGGCGGTCTCTGCGCATCTGTCAACGTCCACTTTCAAGAATACAGCCCTCGGGAACTTCGCCGGCAACTGCTCGAAAAACGGTGCGATCCGCTGGCAAGGCGGACACCTAAATACAATGATTCATTATTTACTTGTACACGATGACTTGAACATTTGAACACTATCAGGTTACACTCACCAAGTTGCTGTAAAGTCAACTACAACGAGTTTAGTGCCAGCGTTAGCCATTTCCGATTGGAAATGGGTCTCGCTTTCAATAATGGTAGCTAAACCCATGGTTTACTTAGAATAATTCCAATTTGTAACAAGAAACACGAATGACAACAGTTGAGAATGATACTTCAAAATGGTTGATTGATTGACAGTTGCTTGTTGCAGGGTTGCCATAAATTAAAAAGGCTGCGTTCACAAACATTGTTCGTAAATGTAGAGTTAAAAATTGATGATAAATATTATAAATGATATTTTTACTCCACAGACATATACGAAGTAGCTTCTTATATGTCCGTATTTATACCAACATTTTACTACATGGATGGCGGTTGATGCTATAGTTGTATTTAACAGTTTATATAATATCAACTCTGCTTAGGTATATATTTTTCGTTTTTCTTAGTCTCTCTATAACATTCGAACAAAAATTAAACATTTGAATTGTGGATCAAAACATTAATTTATTTAAAAAAAAATCACTATCACTACATTTTATAAAACAAAGTATCGCTGCGTCTGTCTGCCTGTCTGTTTGCGATAAACTAAAAAAATAACGGATTTTATGCGGTTTTCACCAATAAGCAAAGTTATTCGTGAAGAAGATTTAGCGGTATAATTCGTTCAGGTTTTGTGTAGGTAAATTGGTTGAAATATGACGATGTTAGTTGATTTCAGGGACAAACAAGATGACTGGGAGCTTTCATCGAAAACGCTGCCTAATCGCTTTGAGATATAACAAAACAATCTATTGCCGGATTATTCCTCTTTTACAGATCTACGGAAAAGTCCGCGATGGCATATGTCGATCTTTTAAAGAGAGCTTACTATACACATTCTCTTCTACAAATATGGTCTCATATAATGTGGTAATTAAAAACTTTTTTAGACAGAGGCAGTATTATCAATATCAAATTAAATACCTTAAGCCTCGTACCTATCCACTAGGCAACATTTGGCGCAAGAGATGTTGCACAACATGTTGCTCAACGTGTTGAAGGTCAGCGCGGAACTTTTGTTTAGCAACGTTGTCTGTCTACACATGATTTCGCTTGCATCAGTCGTCGACAACATGTCGCCAGAGGAACTAGTGTTGATTTCAGTGGTTTTTTCACGTCTCCACTTGACAACATTTGATGCTTATCTGCGTGTTGCACGGAAACAAACAACAAGCCGTGCGTCATGTTGCGAGCCAGCTGGCAACCTCGCGTGATGTCATGCAACGCTGACGAACATGTTGAGCGTCACGTGTTGCGCGTCAAATGTTGCCTAGTGAATTCGTATCTATTCGTAGCCTCGTGGCTTTAGTTACCTTAAGCATTTCATGCACATTATGATAGCCCTTTAAACTATACAATTTAAATAAATATCTTGGGAGATATCACAAAAGAAAAACAAACGCACGTGAAAATAAATACAAGCGGTCTCCCGAGCACAAGACTCGCTTGATGCAATCTACTCCACATGTTTAAAGCAAAAGGCTGATGCGACACTGATGCTCTGCCACCCGTGCAAAGCCGGGGCGAGTCGCTAGCAAGAAATAAATAAAATATTTATAGTTACCATACTTAAAATAATTATATAACTACCTAACAGTATTATTAGGTATTATAGTATTTTTTGTAGTATTCATAATAATTTCAGGTGTTTTTTGGAATCATATTTAGAACTATATAGAACGGTGTCCATACGCAAAATTTATTTTTATTGCAGTCTTGGATAATTAAAATTTTAAAATAATTTATATGCTAAAGCATGATGTAAGTATCTATTTATTCCAACTATACTTAGGTATATGGAATATTTTGATATCGACTACAATTTTGTAATAAATTTTCGCTATTCACCATTATTAGTATAAGAAGCCAAACTTACTAATGGCTTTTGGTCGCGGCTTCACTCTGGCATAGTACCTTTTCTGAATGAAAGGTACCTACCCTATCTCCTTTTCTATAAGTATGCGAAATTTTATGATGATCGGTAGAGTGCGTGAAAGCGTGATAAACAAACAAACTCACTTTTGCATTTGTAATATAAATTTAGAGGACAAATTTCAAGTTATCTCGCCGAGTTAAGGTAGACGAATAAAAAAGTACTAAGCTGTCAATTACACCATCCTTAAAAACCACTTCCCATTTGAAAAATAAATGTACCTACCGCGAGGGATTTTACAAACATTCAAATAACGTAGTAGACCAGGGTTGATAATTTTTGAAACCAAAAAAAAAATAGTAGGATGAAACCCATTGGAAAAGGAAGAGAATATAACAAAAATTAAAGGAAAAATAATTTACGGGTGATCTGAGGTCGGGAAGTGGGTGGGGGTGGGTGGATAAGGGTAAAAAACGGTTTATCTCGATTTCCGGCAAAACTAGAAGTCCTATGGAAAAGTTAAATAGCAAAGTTGTAGGTGATAAAAAGATCTACAACTTTTGTATTTATACTTTTTTCACATAACCTCAAAATTTATGTGAAAATTCAAATAACCAAGTTTTTGGTTTTTTATTTTCATCTCTTGCAAAAAGATCACTTTTTTCTCGAAATTTGGTGAAATCTTACCTTTTTATGTCCCAAACACACTGAGTTTTTTTTGATTTAACATATTTATTTTTGCAACTTATTTTGACTTAATATCGAAAAAGCACCCTAATTTTCAATTGAAAATTCACCCGTCAAAATATCTGCTTTTTTTAAAAAGTCGGTGGGTCTTTTGTTCTTTCAAATCTCTACTTACTGATGGTGTAAAAAAAAATATACATTACTCTGGTAAATTTTCTCAGAAAATGCTAAAAAACGAAAAAAGCTCGCTTCCGAAATATTTTTTTAAATATTTCCTTCAATTTTGAGCTATTTATTAAAATGTACACTTTAATTACTCGAAAAACGTAAGATTGCATGTTAATACGACATCTACTATAATTAATTAATTAATTCCGAAAATATTGCTCAAAACTATTTGCTGTAGCTGTGAAACTGGATGTAACAGTTTAAAATGTGGCTGCCGAAAACATGGTTTAAAATGCACAAATTTATGCTCATAGTTCGGAAAAATGCTCCAACGTGGAAGAAAAAACCTACGAGGAAGTTAGTGATTCAGATGAAATTGTGGATGAAGAACCAATGCAGACTGGAAATAATATTGGAGACGAAGACGGTGATGGTCTTGAAGATTTCGAAGATCTACTAGAATCGGGAAGGTTTGTCGAATCTAACGATGAAGAAATGCCATCAAAGAGACAAAAACTAATGAATAAGTGATTAGAATTCAAGATAAGGTATTTATAAAAACCAAGATTATGTATTTAAAAATATTATCCCGATAGATTTTATTAACGAGGCTAATTATATTAGTTGTAATGTTGAGTTAGCCAATTAAGCTACAACATAAGCAATAATCTAAGTATACTAATATTATAAAGCTGAAGAGTTTGTTTGTTTGTTTGAACGCGCTAATCTCAGGAACTACTGGTTCGAATTGAATAATTATTTTAGTGTTGGATAGCCTATTTACCGAGGAAGGCTATAGGCTATATAACATCACGCTACGACCCACGCGCACGGAGGCGGCGCAGTAATGATAAACGCGGGAGAAACCGCGGGTATATCTAGTATAATATATAATAGCAAAAATAGTTCCTTAATCTTAAGATGTAATATTTTGCGTAAAGTTATATTCTGGATTAGCCAAACTCCCAATATATTTACAATCGAACCCGGCACCTCACAATCGGTAGTTGAATGTTCTGAATCAATGAGTTACACATAATTATATTACTTTACAATTAGCGAGCTGTCTATTTTTTTACACCGATTGGCTTATACAAATTTCAGCGGTTACGTTAAAATAGGTATCTCCTCTCCACATTCTGATTTATCCTTATTAGATATCAAAATTAATTTAATAAGGTGCCTTTCAAAACAAATGCTTATTGTATATAGTGTTTTCCATATAATCGTTATTTATAGCCGGGTCGAGAGTAATTCTCTGTGAAACTTGAATTGAAAAGTAGTCAGCCACCCGCGGCGAGGTTTACGCCTGGCTTATCCTTGCAATAATTCACTCGAGACCTATATAAATCGCCGCAATAGATTTTAATAAAGCCCTGATGAGGCTGATTTGTTTGGAATTAAGATTATTTTTAGAATTAATATAAAATATTGTTGTTCTTTCGCAAAGCGCCTGATGGTTATTTGTCAATGTTTATTTAGTAGTCACATTACAATTTGCTATTGGATTGGTGTTGTGGTGTAGTAGTTGTAAGGTATTTAAAAGAGTCATATATCTATTCAAACCAAATTGCAACACTGTAGACACAATAGTAAAACTGTTACAGATTATGGCAAAGAGATATCAGAACTCTTTGTGAATTTGACGATATCGCAAGCCGACAACGATTCTGCCAAGTATACCTACATTATTAAAACTTATGAACGAAAAACTAGCAATTAAGGGTTTTGCTGACGGTTTGCGAGATCGTCGCTTAAGTACGATTATTGCCTCGCGTAACTTTTCTTCTTTAACAGAAGCAATCCAGGCGGCCCAAGATGAGAAGACGCTCGGACCGAGTGGTTCACCAGATATTATAGGCATGTATAGACAGTCGCATTATCCTGTTAGGTGAGCCCAGCGAGGATACCGAGGTCAATGCAATTTTGCTGCAAAGAGTGGTGCGCAACATGTATACCAACAACGAGGTCATCGGTCCCAGGTACCACATGTCTTAAGTAATAATAATTATTATCGCAGTAATTATAACAATCGTTTTCGTGCATCGAAGAGAGCCTCGCGTAGTAACCGCGGTCGAGGTGTCGGGTTACAACGAAATATGAATATCGTGACTGAGAATAGCCAGGTAACAACAGGCTCGCCTCCGTCTGTGAGGAAGTTACTTCTATGAAGGAGGTAACGCACCGGAAGAGGCAGCGCTTGAACCCTCTCCCCAACCGCAGAAACAGGCGCCAGAGAGCGCGAGACGACTTCCAGCCTCCCTGAGGTTTTACCTGGGTGTGGTGGGCGTCGTGGGCCTGCCCACCACCCGTTTAGCACCAGGTCCGTGAGGCGGCGTGCGTGTTCCTACGCGCGCCTCTGAGTCGTGTTTCTGTCCTCCAACAAGGGGACAGTAGAGGAAGTGTTTTATGTAGTGGCCTGCCGTTTCACACGGCGGGCCGAAACCTCGGCGGGGTCGCGATTGCATGTAAAAGTGATTCGCGCGACCCCGCCGACTATGGTTGTGTCGAGGAACACCGGGGTAGGTTTAGTCGGTATTTTGGGAGGTCCATTTTCATCGTTTCAACATCTTTCTTTTACCCGGTGAGTCCGACATAACCCCTCCGCCCGCTCCGCGATAGAACGTATTTGTGCAAAATTTTCGGATATTTTGAATTTACCGGGGGATAAATTATCCACGACCCCTTTGTATGAACAGACAATTGATATGAAACCATACACTTCTCCTATTTATACTAAATCGTACCGTTTACCTTATGCTCAAAAACCGGGAATAGATATAGGTACAAATAAAAAATATGCTGAATGACGGCATAATTGAGCCATCTCGAAGTACATGGTCTAATTCATTGCTGTCGGTACCCAAAAAGTGCGATGCGTCCGGTAGTAAAAAGTGGCGTGTGGTAGTCGATTATCGTAAGTTAAATGATAACATATAGGACGATAAATTTCGCCTGTCCGATATCACCGAAATACTAGACTCGTTGTCAGGAGCCATCAGTTCATTCATTCATTCATTCATTTAGACTTGTATCAGAGATTTTTTCAAATTTCATTAAAAGAAAGCTGCAGACTTTATACGGCATTTACTACAGGTAATAATCAGTACCAAATGACTCGAATGCCCATGGGGTTGAAGTCTAGTCCTAGTAGTTTTAGTAGAATGATGACCATAGCGATGTCTGGTCTTAACTACGATAAATGTCTTATCTATCAGGACGATCTAGTTGTTATGGGGCGGCATTTGATTAGTCATAATCAAAATTTAATGGACGTCTTTTCTAGATTACGCAAAGTAAATTTAAAATTAAACCTTCTAAGTGCATATTTTTACAAAAAGAGATTCTTTATTTAGGTCATATAATTTCCGGTACAGGTATTTTACAGACCCAGAAAAAATTAAGATCGTAGAGAGTTATCCAAGGCCACAAAACGTTGACGAGTTAAAACGATTTGTAGCGTTTGCTGAGTTCGCATTTCCTTTGAATAAATTATGTTGCAAGAACGTTAACTACGTATGGACAAAAGAATGTGGGCATTCTTTTCAAATGTTAAAATCAGCCTTGATCAACCCACGTGTACTGCAATATCCAAAATTTTCAGATAGAAATGAGTTTACACTACAAACTCACGCATCAGGGAAAGCGATCGGTTCGGTATTATATAACGGAGATGGGCGGCCAGTAGCATATGCTAGTTGTGGTTTAAATAAGACCGAAATTAATTACCTTTTATTGAGAACGAATTCTTAGCAATAGTTTGGAGTGTTAAGTATTTTCGACCTTATTTATACGAAAGACGGTTACATATACAGACCGACCATCGACTTCTAGTTTATTTATTTTCTATGCGAAATCCATCTAGCAGGTTATTAAAATTTTGATTGCAACTAGAAGAATTTAATTTTACAATTGAGTATTTGAAAGGTCAGTCGAACTCAGTGGCAGATGCTTTATCGCGAATAATAATTACGTCTGAGGACTTAAAATCAATGAATGAAGAGATAGTTAGTGTGATGACTAGAGCACAATTCCGTCTATTAAATTTAGATAAAAGTAAGTGTGATAATAATTAATCGGTAGATAATATGGACACACACTCGAGGCCTGATCAACCAAGAGTGGTGGAAATTATTAAAAAATTGAGAAATATTACTGAACTTTCTTTAATAAACTCTAGGCAAGTCAATAACTTATTAAGAAACGGAAGTGTAGTAGAAAGATACAAATATTTCATATATGTGTCCAGTAAATGTATAACTTATTTACAAACAATATCTCGATCTCCGATTACGCGAGCCGAATTGGTGAGAGATTTGTTATGTTTATGCGAGGAGCTATTGATAAATGACATATGCATATTAAGAAAAGATTGTAATAGTGATTTTATCAGTGGGCTTATAAATGAAATAAAGAGTTATGAAAAGTGGTCCGGACCACAAATTTGTATAGTTAGCAATGTTCAAAGAATAGAAAATTTAGATTATGATTTCCAGCTATTGCCCACTAGTGGCCACGCGGGCATTAGGCGGATGACAAATAACATTAAAAAATATTACTTCTGGCCTAGTTTAGAAAATGATGTTATTGATTATTTGTTATTATGATGTTATTATATATGTGTTAGAATACAACTAGGAACAGATTGTTGTCTTAACGTGATTGCTGTGTATACCTGTAATAGGCATGCATGTCAGAACTGACTCATTATTGTAAGAATAATTATGAAAATGTAACATGTAATGCTGTTGGTGTACCAACGAATAAATAAATAAATAAATAAACAAATAAATAAATAAATACATAAATAAATAAATAAATTATGTGTCTAAATGTGAGCAATGTAAGAGACATAAATTTTAATATTCTACACACAAGCAGCCTATACAAGTCACAACGACGGCAAATTCGGCATTAGAAAAGGTTTATTTAGATATAGTTGGACCATTACCGCAGGACATATATAATTATAAATACATTTTGACCTTGCAATGTGAGTTATCGATATTTACGAAGGCGTTCCCTTTATATCACAACGATACGGTAAGTGTAGCAAGGACATTCGTTGATAACTTTATTTTAAGATATGGCATACCTAGAGAAATAGCGACCGATCCCGGGTCAGAATTTATATCAAGCACTATGAAAGAGATCTGCCAAATCTTAAAAATCAACCATGTTTCTTCTACAGCTTACCATCACGAGAGCATAGGGGCGCTGGAAAAGAACCACAAGGCGATATGCGTATTTAAGGATAAATTATAACAATCATTCAAGTGCGTGGAGTACTTGGTTGCCGTATTGGTGTTTTTATTACAACAATACAGTACATACCGAGACCAAGTACACACCACATGAATTGGTTTTTGGCAAACGTTGTGTATTACCAACAAATTTAAAAGGACATATAGTAGATCCTTTATAAGCTCATGACAATTACTATGCTCTTGAACTGAAATATAGACTCCAATTAGCCCAAAAAGATGCACAATATGACAAAGAATAAATTTAAGAGAAAGAATAAATATGATAATAATATAAACCCAGTGTATTATAAAAAGGGTGATCTATTGTTATTAAAAATACATATTTCTAATAATAAAAGGGATCCTATATATTTAGGACCTTGTGTAGTAATTGATGACTTAGATTGTAATGTCAAAATATTGAAAAATGGAAAAGAATACATAACACAAAATAATAGAACTAAACCTCATAAGAGTGCCTAAATTTGTAAACAAACGCTTTATTTTTTTCTATTTCCAAATTACTCTTCAATGTCTTATATAGTTAATAAATTTAAGACTTTTTAAATGTAACTTTTGTGTTATTACCTATTTGCCATGTTTATAATATTATGACAATGCGTATTTAATCAAACTTAGTTGTTAATTAATTAAATATATGCTGCGCAGGTATATACATTAAAATATATACAAAAATAATAATTGTAACAATTAATTAATTATGTATTGTAATTGTACGGTACTCAACTACAGTAATTTATCAGTCGATTGTAACAATGAACCCCGTATCTGGGGTACTCTGTGACAGAGCAAGGGGCACAATGTTACAACTATAAAATAATAGAAAATAATCAACATTTTAGATGTTTTTAATAGATATAATTTTTTTTTAATACACTTTGGAAATGTATAAACATCTGCTTGACGTTTAGTTTTCTTGCAGCAACATTTAAAAGAGGAAGCACAATAATATTAATCTCTTCCGACGATACTGTCGCTGTATCGGGTTCCAAAGACTATGATAATATATATATATACTATAGATATATATATAGATAGATGGAGATCATGATCCGTCTTCCTCTTACGATTTCGAACCATGTTCTTAAGACCTGTAGATAAGAACAAGAATTAGTCAGTTGGGGCTCATTGTTACATTGTCACATAGTGATACTGCATACTGCAAAATAGCTACACTGATACTGCATAGTGCCCGGTACGAAAGTATAATTTTTAATTCATTTTTCCTAGCTTGGCAGACTATACCCATTGACATTATAAGAGAGAGCTAGGTGGATCAGGCCCATTTCAAAATTAATTTTAGGCTTCAAGTCTATATTCAAAGGTTGTATGTAAATCATCGCTGTTTCGGGACCCGCACTGGAAAATAAACCGAAACACGCCAAAGGTTTTTAGGCCTCTTTTTATATACCCACCTAAAATATATATTTTTTAATACAAGCAATCAAAATAATTTATTTTAGGTGAGTTAATAGATACATACATCTACACATACATCACCACCGAGCTGGCGGTGAGGGTATGTCGGGCTCATCCGGAGAAAACCCTGGTCCTACTGACTAATCCTACCACAGTGTTCCCCGACGCTACCTATGTCGGCGTATGCACCAATTATTATTCTCATATACAAGTTGCCATCTTATTAAGGTTTCGGCTCACCGCGCCGCTGCCGCCGTGCTGGGAGACAGGCCCCTACGCAAAAATCAACCAAAAATAAATTTTAGAAAATGTGCTATACTTCTTGCTCGACCGAGTGGCGCGTGGAAACATACACGCTCCCCCTCGGAAATGGAACTACTACTACTGCCTTAAAGTGACGGAGGTCCTATTGCACCCTCCAGCGCCCGGTTCTGTGTTTGGAGAGAGAAATCAAATACTCCCTCTGCCATCTTCTTGATGGAAATGACTTCCTTACAGAAGAAGGCGATGGCTTTCAAAGAGCTGTCACTCCGGGCCATAAACTGAACCACAGCCAGGAGCGAGAGGTTGATCGTGTCGACTGCCGCGTCCTACTTATCGCGCTGCGAAGCCTAGGCGGGGCAATCCGCCAAATTGTACAACTCCGTGTCCACCATAACATCGCGGCAGTCGCCTCAGTGATTATAATATACGACTCAGCCTGCCATTGCCTGTGTCATCCGAAAGGTGAGGATGGCATGTCACTTCTCCAGCTACTCCTCGAAGTTGGGATTTACTGCCACGATTATGGCGTGCCCAAGACATCACAGGCTACGGTAACCGGTTACCAACAACAGGTCGCTGCGGTTTTGCCACTCATTGCCCATTGCATTCTTTCTTTTCTTTATTCTAATAGCTCACTTTACCCAACCTAGGAATCGAACACGGGACTTTGTCATTGGAGTAGTTAAACTGAAAAAGGATCCGTTTTAAAGCCGCAAAACATAACGTCAGAATGTAAAAGATATATAAGATTATCTCAATGTAATACAAATGCAGATGTACCTATTGTTACCTAAATAAAAATAAACAATAAGTTCGGGACAATATTTTAACCACAATAGCAGTGATCTCTTGTTTTGTTTGCAGAATATCGAGGCAAATAAAAACAATCGTAGGGAAGGAAAACCGCTCAGTTTTCATTTGTATTCAGACGTTGAATCGTCTTCGCGGACAAGCCTTCATGAAAAGTCTCAATTATGACGTCAAAATCTATATTATCTTCATGGTGTGCAGTAGTGGCGTTTTTATGTATTTTAATTGTTAACAGCAGTTTATTAATAGATTGTCTTAATAGCACTACGTATAGAGAAATGGAAATTATTGACGATTTACCACTGAAGACTGATCTGGATAAATATTTGATGTCATTGGAAAAAATAGTTTACTTCGCTGATTCACATAAAATATACGTGGATTTAAATCTAAATTTCGGCATATTATTAATGAACGGTAAGGTACTTGATATTTGAATTTTTTTATTTAGTTGTTAGCGACAAGAAGCGTGATATTTCAAATACAATATATTGAATATATGTATATAGATATATAATTATACTTAAAACATACGAAAGACGTAGAAGGTAAGCCTTCATTTAAACGTAAAAGTCGTGAATAAAATAATGCTTATTCTTATATGGAATAAGTAAATACACTTCCACATCTGTATTCAATGTTATACATGCATATACGGACTCGGTCCATTAATTCTATAGAATTAATAATAATATGTGTGGCAACCAGAACTACTCTTTTCTTCCGTACAAGAAAATATTTTTTAGTGAAGTGATTTTCTATATTATATTTATGCTTTGTAGTGAATTTAAAAAGCACTTTGCAACTAAAAGGACACCGATTGAACGCACAGAAACGAGTCCGCTTGGAGCGCATTCTGAAGACAAACGAGGAAATACAGAAATTTTTCGCTAAAATGTTTCAAAAACTAGTAAGAGAAATGAAAACAGATGAACACTTTGGCAGTAAGTATTACTATTACTTGTATTTATTTCGGTTCTGTTAAATGTGTACGATAATTTAATTAAATCTTACGTTAAACAAAATAATAATAATAATTTTAACGGAGTAGGTAGGTATTCATTCTGACACGTCACATAAGACATACTATGTTTCACGCCTTTTAATATTATGTTATGAGAGACAGTCCTAAATAGAATGCTACACCTAATAGTTTTCAGATTCTTAAGCAGTCGTGCTGATACCAGCAGAACCAGTGATGCTTTATTTGAACTGTCGGTGTAGCGAATCTATTTTTAAAATATGGGTATCAAAATACAACAAATTATAGAAGATAATAATTGTTTATAATGTGGTAGATTACCTACGTTTTTAACTTTACAATGAAACTATGTTTCAACCTAATAATTAAACATAGACTCATTAATAAAACAATGTAGGTTAAATGTGCATACATTCTGTGGTTTTTTAAGACTATGTTATGGATACGGTAATAATATCTATAACCGTGACATAAATAAGACAAATTCCTAAATAAATTATTATCTATTTTGGAATTCGTTTTGAAATAAGGACTTTTTTGCAAAGAAATGTTTTGGTGTATAGTGTATACCTTTGCAATTTTTCTTGTAACATATACTGGATTGTACTGATTTTAATTATCCATGGGTAAACAAATGATTACAAAATGATAATCATAGAAATCTGGTGAAATTATGGCACTATGTCTGGATTCGCTAATCTTCATGTAAAACAAATAACTCTTGAAAAGTATACTAAAATATTGAAAATTAATTATTGTAATACTAGACTAAGAATCCTAAACACAAAAAAAACGAAAATACAAAAAAAGCTTACGCTTAGAAAACGCAAAGATTGATTAAATCTTAATAATTCATTTACTGGTGTTTGAATGCTGCTGGTACCTACATTATTCCGATAACTAAAAGTGTTATTAACAGGTTCCCTGTCCGATGAATCACATATGATACATAACAATAGATTTTCTATTGTATCTATCATGGGATAGCGAATGGGTTAATTAATGGAATAGTGTGTGTTTATTTTATACTAGCTATCCCTGAGAACAGAACATTCCTGGATGAAAGGTTCTCACCCTGTACCCCTATATGAAATATACCAATGTGTATGCGAAATTTTAATGAAGTAGTTAAGGCGTAAAAGCGTAATAAACAAACATACATTCGCATTTAAATTCAACCTACTTTATACGGATTTTGTCGCGTTGTTTATTTTAGAACACTTTTATTACATAATTTTGAACTATAACACTACTTTTATTGAACTCGACTACAATTTAAGCTAATTAAATTAAAAATTAAATAGTGTTCTAAAATAAACAACGCGACAAAATCCGTATAGTTTTAAATTCAATGTATAACATTCGCGTACACGTAAGACAATATTACACATTCGCATTTATAATATTAGTTATGAAGAGGTTTGGGAAATAGAAACAAATAATATATTATGGACTAATCATGACTTTTATAACTCATTTTTTATATGATTTATTTTTTTTAACAATGAATAAGTTATTATTGACACAAATATTTACATTATTAATTTTAAAACGAATTAACCTAACATATATTTACAAACGTATTAAAAAGGTAACATAATTACAAAAACACAAATATTTATACTACTAAATATTTACAGAAAGGATTATTATCATGACTTAAGTAAGTATAATAATAATAATAATAATAACCATTTATTTCGCGTGGTATAAGCGCATAGATAAATACCTTGTGGACTGACATAATTTTATACAATTTGGGATGGTATTTATATAACTTAATAACTATGTTAGTAATGCTTCACTTGCACTCTATTGTTGTGCGTTCATGTGGCACTTGTCCTTTGTCCACGACAGCAACGGCACGCCACACCCATCGGCCAAAGGCGTCTAACCAGTGTGCCTTATGAATTTACCAGATAGACTTATAAAAGAAGTTAAGTGATGACTTGATGAGAGATATCACCCGAGCACATTGTCATGATATAGTGCGAGTGCGAGTACATGGCAGGTTGTGTCATTGTTACGTGCAATCATCAAAACTTCTCAAAAGATTTTTATAACACATCATAAAGCATTAATCTACCAGCGTAATGGTTTAAGCTGCCAGCTCGCCACTGCCGTCGCGTTGAGTGTTGTAGTTTCGATAAACTATTTGTGGATAGTAAATAGTAGATAGTAATTTTTCGTCTCCACACGGGACAAAAATTTGTGTGATCCACATATACTCGTAGTTGTTCCGAGTCTGGGTATTATTTGTGTCCATTGGTTGAATGTCAGTAAAATCCGCAGCGATACAGTAATTAATCGCAGAAGTTGATTTAAAAAAAAGAATTCCGTGCAATACTCCTTCGTGCGATTTTCAGTCAATACCTATACTTTAGTAGGCGTTTATTCAGGACGTTTTTGTTAGTATAGGTACTAGTATAATATTATATTATCTGTGGTAAGTAACTACTACTTAAGGACCTACCTGCCAGTGAATGCGACTGCTGTTTATGAGATCACGAGTCGGAACCTGGTTTGAGATCCGACTAGAAATTATTGAGTTTTCTGCCGAGAAATCTCAATGGCAGTCCGGAGCTGGCTAGGTAGTAGTGTTGTTATACATCCCGTACCTCGGATTTCAGTTTTCTTTTGTTATTGGTAAATGTGTATTTAGATTAGGTACTTTCATACAAATCTTATGATTGTTTTGGCCAGTTCCTGTGTCGCATAGGCCAGCAGGAGGCGCCCGGATTTCATCACTGCGGCGACTGTCGCGATCGTGTTGTGGTCACATTAGCGGATTGCTCCGTCTGAGCATTGCAGCGCCGTGAGTTTACCTCAGTCCCATTCGTGTCGTCCTCTCCCCACAAGGCGACGGAATTTTTAATATGTTATTGGTTAGGGTAGTATAATTGTATAGGGGCCGGTCGTTTCACACGGCAGGCCGAAACATCGGCGGTGTCATGATTGCACGTGAAAATGATTCGCGCAGCCTCGCCGACTCAGGTTATGTTGAGGAACACCATGGAAGGATTAGTCGGTATGACCGAGACGTCGTCATCTTTCCCCGGGTGACACCAACATAACTCCTTTGCCCGATAAGCTTAAATGCATTTAGCCAAGGTAAAAAAAGATTACGTTTGCCTGCGTTGGGGACTGTCGGTTGGGTCGCTGATGTAGTGACTATTCTAGCGACCCACCATTCAAAGCAGCGAGTTGGGACACCGTGGTAGGTTTTGTCGGTAGTACCGCGGATTTGCCATCTTTTCCCGTGTGAGCCCAACATAACCTCTCCGCTCACCTTTTCCCGCCAAGAGGTATGCAACAATGCATTCCCGCACGTTAAAAAGAAAATAAATTTTAGGCACGTAGGTATTTAAGTAACTGCTACTTAAAGACTTACCTGCCTCCGTGGCTTAGTGGTAGCGAATGCGACTGCTTTGCGTGAGGTTTCTGATTTGAATTCCGGGTCGGGCCAACAAAAAGTTTTTGGATTCTTCTGTTAAGAAATCTCAATAGCAGCACAGAGCTAGGAAGTTGGCAGTGTTAGTCAGTAGTTGTGTCAGTATTTAGTGTTCGTTAGTAGTTGTTAGAAAAGCGCGTCAAGCCGTTGGGCCTGCGCCTGATGTGTTTCCGGTCATGTCGGATTGTAAGAGCTAGGTAACTGAGAGTGCAACTGTGTTTGCGCACACATTTGTGCACATTATATTTAATGAACCAATAACAAATTGACTAACATTCCTACAACAACCATTAATTTAAAATTATGAATGCCTGAAACTCGAGATACAGTTTAAGAAAGGTTTCCATTTTGTATTAACATTTGCAAAATAGCATAAATATCTTCATATTTAGGGCGCGGTCAGACCGTGAACAATACAACTAGAGCGAAATGACAATATAATAGCTAAATCATTTTTGGTTCACATTGCGAACTATTGAGATGGCCAGCTCATCTTGTAAAACTAGAGTGGTTGAGCGAGGAGAAACTTCTGGTCGTAGCTCAACTTTTTAGTTCTACCTCAATCTATTATTCGTTATTCTATTTAACGACTTTTATCTAGTAGCGCCGCTAGTATGACCGTCATGCGCCTTGACTTTACTAATAAACCACTAGTTTATAGATCGCGATCTGACTGCCTACTTATAATAATATTTCTGGTTATTTCTTTTAGTAGTGCATCTATTTTCAAACGAGTCATCATGGCCAAATCATTTGAAAAGTTTTAATATCGAACTCTTGAAGAAAACCAGCTTTTACACCAGGAAAGAGTTGGAAACAAAGTATTTTAAGTGGCTGAATTACAAAAAGCACGTATTTGATGCAGAACAGACTTCTCCATCCCCCGAGGAGTCAGGTATGTTTTCTAAAATATAATATATTTTACTTCATGACATAAAAGTATAGATTTTATTTGTAACTAGCTGTTACCTGCGACCACGTCCGCGTAGATTTTAATTAAAAAGTTTGTCTCCGCGGAAACCAATTTTTTTTCTAAAATCAAAGTAGCCTATGTTACTCCTTATAACATCAGCTATCTGCCAGTGAAAGTCACGTCAAAATCGGTTCAGCCGTTTCGGAGATTAGCCGGAACAAACAGACAGACAGACAGACAAAAATTTTAAAAATAGATGTTTTCGTATAAGTATCTTATATACTTTCATATGCATTAGATAAAATGCTGTTATTTTGACATTACAAACAGACACTTCAATTTTATTTATTTGTATAGATGTATAGATATACGTCTTCCTGCCAGGAACTAGTTAATAGTAGTGTTGGCAAGCACGTGTGGCAAGCTGTTGGTCCTATGCCCGACCTCTCTTCGGTTGTGTCGGATAGCCATCCCATCGGACTATGAGAGCGAGAGATTAGTCGGTGAAGTGTTTGCGCTCACGCTTGTGCACATAAATTATCTCCCGCGCAAAGGGATCCCGCTATAGGTGATGCGACACTAATGTGACTAATAGTTCTGCTGACCTGCACAACAGCGATACTAAAATACTTTCATACACTCGTGTATGAGCGCAGCAATATGATGATACTTCTTTCGGGGATGTGCAGCCGAGAGTTTCAGTGATGTAAATGGACATTGTATTTAGTTCCTCTTAGTAGGCGCTTGTGTCTAAATATGTTTTAATGTATTGAGTTCGAAGTAGTACGTATTAGAGGTGACATCTAAACTGACTTATTTGTAACACGCGTTAGAGTGCATGCTCTTTACTTAGCTCAATGTTCTAATAGCATTTATTAAAACAAAGCCTTTATATTTTAGATCTATGTCTGGAACTCCTCGCTCAAAATCCAATTAATGATAAGCCCAAGTTGGTTCATTGTCAAGTACCGTACACCTGCGCCAAATCAATACTTCAAGGATCACATTTTGGATATGGCATGACGCACAGGTAAGCATTGTAAAGGTCAATTAGCGATGCGCGTAATTCCATTCGAATGATATTCGAATACAGACAATTGTACCTACTGTGTACAGGCACAATGCGGCACTTCTTAGCGTGTTCAAGGACGCAGAGCACGCACAAAACAAAATGACGAACACAATTATTTTATCACTATATTTAAATTTTATTCAAATGTGGTGATATAATTGTGCACATCACTAGTAATAGTCATCCAATTTAGCAATAGTTAGCTTACACTATGTCCACATTCCACGAGGCCTGCGAAGACACCAGGAATCTTCTGTGCTTCTGGGCAGAGTTGGGCTGGCTATCTCCATAACCGGCCGACTCTTACGCATAATGTACCAACTTGGAGTTCAAATGCGGAAAAGGGAGTCCAATTACATACATTACTATGTCCACAGTACAAAGCAAAGAATACGCTAACTTCCTAGAGATTCGTGAAGTCGTGTTCTACGTAATCAAAATGTCTCAGTTACAACTTGTTTTTAAACACAAGGAATTTTTATATGTCGCGAGGTACTTTACCGTACTAAAACACACAGACTCAAAATAACTATTTGTCGACCACGCAATTTTTTGTCTTGTGTGGATCAAAACTATAACACTCATTAACTCAGTGCACTGGCAGCGAGGCGACCAATACGCCAACTATGCAGTAAAAATTGGTCGCTGCTGACTCGAAAGTGAGTTTGATAGTAAGATTTTACAGAATTACCCAGGTTTAGTATACGACTACACAGATCACGTAGTAGATGCCTTCAATACGATACAATACAATATATCGAGTATTGTAGGTTCAACTCCACATGGGACGAAAATTTGTAGGATCTACATCATCCCGAGAGCTCGGCGTGTCCATTTTTACGATGTTTCTTTCGCAACAAATGAATAAAATTTTGTTTAATTTTAATTAAAATACTGCACTGATCTTATTAAATTGTCAGTGACAATTATTTAGTTATACACAATATGGTTATGGCTGTGTTTCTATTGAATATGCTGTACTTTGTGATTAATGGCGGTATATAATTGCTTTTTATTTTACTTATTAAATTGTGTAATTATAGATCGCAGGTTGAACCGGCATTTTTCATTAATGTTTTTATTTCAATTTATTTGATTAATTTATTAATTATCATAAAGGCGCTATATACCAAGTTAAATATAATTCGTTTAGATAGATATATGAGAATCACTTTCGTAATACAGACAATTATACATTAGTCTCGCGGTTTGCACATCGTAGATCTTAGAGTACGCACGAGTAAACTATAGACCGTGGTTGTTCAGTATGAATCGCGAGTAGCTTAACGTTTTAGCTCAGATCAGCACATTGTAAACATTGCTGCTAAATATATTGATTTGTATTTGTGTGTAAAAGGCAATGCTTCACCATGCAACGTACGTTATATGGCATGTGGAGATAAGGTCATGTCAATCAAAAATGTATTAAGGCAAAATAATAATAAATCGGGAAGAAAGGCTTTTCGTATTTTATATGAATAAAATTGTAATTTAATTTATTTGGTTGTATTTAAGGGTAATTAAATTATGATAAAGAAATCTCCGCATTTTAAATACTAATCAAATAAATTTTAATTAGTTTATGAAATGCGTAAATCCTTTTGCCTCTGTCTTTATAAATAGAAAATTAACTTTTCTTTTAGATTATTGTATCAAAACTGCTTTCATTGAGTGCAAAATTTAATAATTTTCTATATGCATGCATATTCCAATTGACAGATTTTGTGTTTTCTGACTTACAGGATATTATTTATGTTAATGGTTCGACTTGCCCGCGCCTGCACACTTCAGACACCTACAGAGGATCGGGAGTTACTACAGGAGTTTTGCGCGACTGCGTACAACGAGGTTGAGTTCATCGTGTACCATGACTTTGGACTAGTGGATTTACTTCTGGAATATAGTAAGTTCTATTGTTATGGAGTTGGAGAGACTTTATTATTCTATGTCGAAAATCATTTATTAATTTTGGTTCATTAACTAACACTTATGAACGTCAACATTAGAGTTCGTAAGTTTAGTGGAGTTACTGAATTTACTATGATATTTATGTAGGTTAGTTGCTAGGTTCAGAATATGAGAAGATACCTGCAAGAAACTCACAGCTACTCTTTAAATCGTCATTCAATTTTATAATTTTATTATAAAATTGAATGACGAATGATTAAATTTCATATAAACAAGTATTATTTTACAACTCATATGTACAAAGTGTTGCTATTAAACCATTTATTACTGAAAATTAGCTATAGCCTAGTAGGAGATCGTTGATCTGCCATGCAGAGATCTCGAGTTTGATCCCAAGGTACGCGCCTCTGACTTTCCGAAGTTATGTACGCATTATCTTATCTTATGCGGGGGCCAGTCAGTGCAGACCGGCGACACTTCGACCCAGTGGGATCTTTAGTGTCGACACTCTCCCAATAACGACTGCCATAGATGTTCATGGCAGCCGGGACCAACGGCCTAACGTGCTTTCCGAGGCACGGAGCAGGCGATAATTGTCGAGCCATACGCACATAATTTCGAAAAGTCATATAACTTCCGAAAGTCAGAGGTGCGCGACGTGGGTTCGAACCCAAGACCCTCGGCATTGCAATCTGTTGGTCTCCCCACTGAGTTGTCGCTGCTCTATGTACGCATTATATAGTTAATTATCGTTTGCTTTAACGGCGAAGGAGAACATCGTGAGGAAACCTGCATGTCTGACAGGTTTCCGCGATCCCAACTCGCAATTTCAACGATATGTGAGATTTTCAGCACGCATCGGAGTAGCGTAAAGGTTATGGCCTAATCCTTCTTACACTGAGTAGAGGCCCGAGCCCAGCTGTGGGACAGTTTATATACAGGGCATTATTCTTTGTTTCAGTTGGTCTGTGTAGTCTCGATGGCCACGCGCAATTCGTACGGCGATCGTGGATGTATGAAATCATTGATTTTCAAAATCCTACTGGATGCTTTCATTTCCGGAGACCAACGGGAGAGGAAAGGTCTTCACAAAGTAGTAGTTCCGAGGCGTTCACCTGGAAGATCATCAATGTAAATCAGAGTGTATTGGGTCATACGTGCAATTTACACACTACGGCAGTCGCAGCAGCTGCGTTATCGGCAGCTATCCGATACATACTGGAAAATTACTATTGACCGTTTGTATATCGTTAATGAGTCCCAGCGGCACACCGGAGGCCAGATACAATAGGTTTTTTGTTATGTCTGGCGTTGCAAGCACAGACAGGCTAAGTAGACTTATATACCACATTCGCGATAAACTCGGCATTACAGTTAAGTGTCTCATTATACTCACTCTATTATAATCTAATTACTAGTTAATATAGTACAGAAAGTTTATGTGAATGTTTTTTTTATTTGCGTTTGAATGACTTATTCATCTAATACATCTCTATAGACTAGTGTAGGTACGACAAAACACGTAAATATGTTCTAGAAACTCGCAAAGCCGTTCGGTCTGTGGCTGATCTCTCTCTGGTCATATCGGATTAACGCCCTATTGAACTCTGATAGCAAGGGAAAAGAGAGTGCACTTTTGTTTGTGCACACACTTGTGCACCGTGCAGATGTTAACGAAGATTGGCCAATCTTAAAGAAGATAGGCCGTAGTGAACGACATTCGCTCTGGGGGACATTATTATTATAAAAAAATGTATTAAAGGTTATATAGGGTACTTTATAAATATAATTCAAACAGAAGTGTAAATTTACGAGCCAGTACATACGAGGCTAGTATTTTCGTGGTAATAAATAAAATTATAATAATATAATCGTTTGGTGTCATAATTATTTTGATTTCCGATTTATGGCTATAGAGGCCTGTTATTGGAATAAATAATAAACACGAAGATCCAATGTACTTTAGTTTTGAATATAGAATTAATTAACATCGTACCTTCATACTTGATTAGCGGAAGTGTAATTGTGTTTGCCAAACTAAACCTTCCAGCTAAGCTTCCTGCCTTGTGAGGGAACTACAACTGAATACAGATACAGCCTTCGTGAGAAGCTTCTATTACATACGTAATTATGAACGAGTTTGAGAGAACTAATTACTATATGCATTGAGAAATACTACGGAAATTACGCGTGGTATATTGATCTTTATATTTGTGGTAATATACACCATATTGTAATGGGATGTGGTAATTAAATATGTGTAATTGTAAATAAGTCAAATATTATTTATACGGCAGGTAGCCTATATCTATACTAATATTATAAAGCTGAAGAGTTTATTTGTTTGTTTGTTTGAACGCGCTAATCTCAGGAACTACTGATTCAAATTGAAAATTCTTTTAATGTTGGATAGCCCCTAATTGAGGAAAGCTATAGGCTATATAACATCACACTACGATCAATATGTGCGGAGCATCAATGAAAAATGTTGCAATAACGCGAAAATTCTTTTATGTGAAGCAGACGAAGTTCCACGATTCAGCTAGTACTGTTATAAAAAGACTAAAGTAACTGGCATATCTGGGTGAACGAATGACTTATAATATTAGAGAATTCAATTTTTAAATAAATATTAATTTAATTACCTAATAGTGGCCTTAGCCAGCAGGCTACTTTAAAGTACAGTACCCTGGTAAAAGGTCCAAAACATCGAAATTTTTCCCACGTAGAACAAACAGAAGGCGTAGGATTGGTAATAGGGTGTCCGTTGACACTCTCTTATAACGGCACCTTAAATAAAATGTTTTAATCAATCTTATCTCATCATCTTAAAAATAACTAACTGATCTCTCTTTTTCTCTAAAGCATTTCTATGTTTTAATTGAGAGAGAATGTTTTTAATGTTCTGTTGTTACGCTTTCTGTTATTTATAGTATAACTTTATACACGTGTTAATGTAGTTTATTTAATATGTAGGTAGGTATATGTAGTTAGTAGTAGTAGTGTTAAGTAGGCGTAGTTTTGGATATTCTCTGTGTGAATATACCTAATTCAATTTCTAACTGAACTTATTTGGTATATATTTTTGTATACCAAATAATACTTTGATTTTGACTGTGTATATTATAACAATATATAGGACCACTTAAACATAAACCAAAAAATGCATTTGTTAACATTTGGTGCTTAGTAAAAAAATATGGCAGATTTCCTTTACAAAAGCTGTCACCTAATACATTTCTCAGTTATGATTCATCTAGTGATTGAACATTTTCTATATTCAAAAGCACATAGTATCACGTAGTAATAATTCGAAGTAGTTAAATAGGATGCTTATCACAAGATCAAATGAAATAATTTACAGCGAATACGTTGTAGAATTTTGAACAGAGAGTACCGTTCGACAAAAATGCTTGATATTATTCACTCGGACATCGGTATGAAGATATCACTTTATATGTATATTTATATGCACAGATATACTTAGTTGATGTTTGATCGAAAGCAGATTACGTGACGCTAATAGGTGATCTTCAATTTAATCACGAACTCGTTCATTTGTATGTGTGAACAGTAGCCGCCATTTAAGTTCAATAGCTTCTTGTAAATATTTTTTGTAAAAGAACCATTTTGTATATATATATATTAAATACTTGGTTGTTTTTAGAAGTTAGTAATCTTATGAACCTTTTAATAAAATTTGTATATGATTATTAAGCGAACTATTTTACTGTCATACGAAAGATCATACGAGTATAAGACGAACCAAATACGAATATTAATTTAAATAAAATGTCAAAGGAGTGTAAAGCCATACGTTAAAATATTTCCATAAAACTTAAAATAAGGAATTATGTTTATTACGTTTATAGTAATTAACGTAAAACGTCAAAGTTAGCTGAAGAATAGAATATATGTATATCTGAAACATATATAAATTAGGTATAAAAAATACTCGTAAGACAGAATGACGTCTAATAATGTCAATTGTAAATAATAATCCGATTGTGATATTAAACTTCTGAGTATTAAAATAAATATATATCACAAAATGCATATATTATCGGCGCACAAGTATTTAAATGCACGTTTCATTCCACTCCTCTTATTATTATGTTACAAGCATTTCGGCTACTTTACACAGCTTCCAGTAAAATATGGATGTCAATTATTTAGATAATGGTGACAGTTTGCAATTGATTGCGTAACCAAATAAATAAATGCATTTCTGACTGTTTAATCTGTGGGACGTATGCTGTAGGAAGTTGTTAACATTCACTGATCACTCTAAATCTAAATGGTTATATCTGTAAAGTACATGTGTAGATGCCTACTGCCTGCTTTTGCTTTGTATACTCCTTATTCAGTAGTTATGAACGAAGATACCATTTCATTGCTTCTTTCCTCCTCCTCCTTCTTCTTTCCTTTCCTTTTTTATTTGTACAAAATTTAGATTACGTCTTTTTCTATTAGCTTAGCACGCTACTATACCTAAAACATATATCTTCAAAAGGATATTCAGACGTGTATAAAATATACTAATCGCTAAGCATATCTTAGGTTCCATGCAAGGTACTGCTTTTTAATATTTTTTTTGTTGATTAAATCACTTGCAATCAGTCTACCTAATATCGATAAAATTCTTGCTATAGTAGTAACATATATGCTTATTAACCTATAGATATACATATTTAAATTCCTCTAACAAGCTACATGCAAATTGATGTTCAATTCATTACATTGCAAGTTCGAATCAAATGTTTTCGGCCCAAAATACGCTATCGGACGTGTTGTATTGTATCAATTATGATTAGTATATTCTGCTGTGCTAATTATAGCATAGCAGAATATAGCTTCAGACAAACATGGTCTAATTTGGCTGGCATGACTTGTCGAATTAAAATTCGGGGCAAGTTCCCTCGGGACTCAGCTCGACTCATTGTCAGCGTATAACGGTGCGCAACGTGACTCACGCCAACGCATTCTAATACTCTACTTTACTGTAAATGACCTAAACATTACCATTTTGGTAGGCTTGAAATGTTTGGAGTTATTTTATTTATACTTTTTTTTTATGCAACTAGGGTGGCAAACAAGCGTACGGCCCGCCTGATTGTAAGTGGTCACCGTAGCCTATAGACACCTGCAACACCAGAGGCATCACTTGCGCGTTGCCGACCCTTTAGGAAAGGAAGTGGGAAGGAGAAGGAGCGGGAAAGGGGAAAGGGGTGATTGGGCCTCCGGCACTCTCACTCACCGAAGGAAACACAACAGTAGGAATACTGCTATTTCACGTCAATATTCTGTGAGAGGGTAGTCCTTCCCCGGTCGAGCTGGCCCATTCATGCTGAAATCAGCATGGCTCTACTACTCTAAAAACTCTTCTTTGTAATATGGTAAAGGCGATAGTCGGGTGATATGCACTTTACAGTGCATATCACCCGAGTGAATCGGTCAGAACTTACCGTAGTTTGCTACGTGTAAATAATACGGCACAGCACTTTGACAGCAACTTGAGTAACGATAGAGTACTGGGAGTCCGTTGAATTCCCACTCCGAGGTTTCCAGTTCGATCCCCAGGCCCCACACCTCTATCCTAATCCTAATCCTCAGGTCCTGAACAAAAATAAGATCCCATAAACTCGTCAACCCTTGAGCCAGTGGTGTACCCACTTCAGTAATTCTCGAAATTCCTATTGCCTTTGTGTATCATATATTATGAGATGGTATCGATTCATAAATGGTATATTTATAAAATGCAAGAAAAGAGCTTACGTAAGTAGATGACGGTAGTTAATTGTGTTTATAAGAATCTATTGTTATGCTGTTCATCCTTTTTATTGTTGTTATAATTTTAATAACAATAATATTGCATTACATGAGTGCACGGTTGAAGTGGCGGTTTAAGGGATTATCTTGCATTTGTCTGTACAGCGTGGAGTATGTCCGATCCCTGCATCCCTGCAAAGAAAACTCGTGTGTCACACGCCCTTTAAAAAAAGATGCTATTGCAAAAATGATCTATTGACAGCATAGCACCTCGTTAAGGAACCTAAGATGTATAATCATCGCAGTAACACAATATTAGGTTGTTCACCTATGATGTTTTGTAGGATGAAGTTACTTAGTCTTCATGTTGTACGTCAATATTTAATCAAGGGTCCTGTTGTGCCCTACGTCTCGTGATAGAGCCTATACATACATATATTCTTTATTCTCTCTTGTTTGAATTGAACTGACATCTAACCCTAACAACCCTCGGCGTAGTGGTTCGGCACCTACTTAAATTGCTAGAGCGTTTGCGCAGTCATATATTAGTCAGATCTCATCTCAGAATATACATATGTAGATATCATAAGAACCATACCATATGGCAGAGATTTTAAGACTATCCACCGGTGTCTGATTTTACTTTACAAACTCATGGAGTGTTCTCAAATAATTATATTACCCTAAGACGATTGAACCGCTATAATGATTGTCAAAGGTATAAACGATAACCGGGACTGGCCAGCTTTATATGTTGACCCCCAAACTAGACTACATTTTCTATGAGAAACTGTGTTGCTATTGTAATTTTCTTTTAAGAAATCAAATGAAACTGCTCTATCCGAGAATCGCCATTAGACTGAGGTCTTAAATTTCACTTTATTATTTTAACGTAAGTATGTACTAGGATAAGAGCAGCGATAGCTTAGTGGGGAGACCAACAGACTGCAATGCAGAGGGTCTCGGATTCGAACCCACGTCGCGCACCTCTGACTATCGGAAGTTATATGGATTTTCGAAATTATGTGCGTATTGATTGATAATTATCGCCTGCCCCGTGCCTCGGAGAGCACGTTAAGCCGTTGGTCCCGGCTGCCATGAACATCTATGACAGTCGTCATTGGGAGAGTGTCGACACAAAAGATCCCATTGGGTCGAAGTGTCGCCGGTCTGCACTGACTGACCCCCACATAAGGTAAGATGTACTAGGATTATAATTGAATACAGCAAAAGGGCGCGTAACGTCTTACGATGCAAATTTTGGCTATTTTATTACTCTTCACATCAAAATCAGTGATATATTAGCAGCTAAAGCGATGTAGGTATAATGTATCCTATAATCGTTTTGGTAAAGGGAGGTTTTGCGTAGGCGCCCGCGGTTTTAAATGGCGCGCAACGGACTGAAACCTCGACAGAATAGCGATTCGCATGTGAAAACGATTTGCGCAGCCCTGCCGACATAGATAACGTCGAGGAACACTGTAGTAGGTTTATTCGATAGGACCCATAATTTTCCATTTCTTCCCAGGTGAGCTCGATATAACCCCTCCACTGCCCCGCGGAGAGGTAAACGTAAGTGCTTGCTTTACCAGGGATATTAGCGTCACCGAATCCAAGAAAAAGGAATCAAAAGTGGGATGAAAGGAAAGGAACGCAACAAGTAGCTTATATTATTTATCCCGATCCATCATCATCATCATCAATCAGCCCACTGCAGTCCACTGCTGGACATAGACCTCTCCCATTTTACCCCATAACATCCGGTCTTCCACCTTCCGCATCCAGTCATCCGATTCATAAATGGTCTAAATTGTAATGACATAAAACAGTGGTTCATTATAGTCCATTGTTTTTGTGATCATTCTCGTAAACATGTTGTAAGTAAAACTTACGACAATGCTAATAAAGCTGTTGAAATTATAGATTGCTTATGTGTGTATGTCTAAACAAGTAATTAATAAATATTTGTGTATATTTATACACAAATATTTATTCATTACTTGTTTGTAATTTTATACAAAAAAACTATGCGTGACACTGTAGTTCAGTTCGATCGCCAGATAAGACAATAAAAATTTTGAAATACAATTAACTGTTCGAAGTCTCGGTGTATAAAATAGAGTTGTGGGTGCGTGGATTAACTTTAAAAAGTTGAATACGGATAGATACTAGTAGTTTTATAATTTTGGGCAATAGACTACTGATTCAACGTAAACAAGCTTTGATTAAAGTTGATATTGACATGAATGCAGGTCCCTTCCTCGTAGCTAAGGCCTCGTCTTAAAAGTAGCAAGTGCGGCTGGCCTCGCTACATATCGTGGAGTCAATGTCGACCGGATGTACCTCCATGAATGTCGTCTCACTTCCGTTCGTAGGAACAATCGACTACGCACTGACTTGAACGCCGAACAGATATTATTACCTACGTTCTTTTTAGAAGGTAATGCGTAACGAGATCATTACTGAAATTAGAATTTAATTGAAAATCTCATAACGCCGTTGGTTGTTTTGGATTGCTGTCCTATTGGACTATGAGAGTGTGAGAAAAGAGACTGCACTTATGTTTGTGCGCACATTTATGCACTGCGCAGATGGCCAATCTACGTTAAGATTGGCCGCAGTGATCGACTTTCGATCTGGAGGACATTATTATAATTATCTATACTAATATTATAAAGAGGAAAGATTTTATTTTTTGTTTGTTTATTTGTTTTTCCCTTACAAACTCAAAAACTAATCAATAGATTTTAAAAATAATTTCATCATTAGAAAGCTATACTATCACCGAGTAACATAGGCTATATTTTACTTAAAAATAAAGTATTTACTAACGTACACGCGAATATAACATACAACGATACATAACACGCGAGTGAAGCAGCGAGAAAAAGCTAGTAAAAATATATATAAAAGGTCATACGGGGGACTTTCTAAATGTAAACAAACATAACTGTAAACTTACGAGCCAGTACATACGAGGCTAGTGTTTTGGTAATCATAATAATAATTGATCGGTTTCATAATTATTTTGATTTCAGATATATATGTGTACCTATGCCTCTAAAGGCCTGTTATTGAAATAAATATTAAGGTCTTACATATGTACTTTAGTTTTTAATATAGAATTAATTAAAATTGTACCTTTGTACTTCATTAGCGGAAGTATAATTGTGTTTGTCAAATTAAACCTTCCGGTCTTGTGAGGGAACTACAACTGAATAGAAATACAGCCTTCGTGAGAAGCTTCTATTACATACGTAATTATGAACGAGTTTGAGGGAACTAATTAGTGTAGGTAAGCGTTGAGAAATATTATGGAACTTACGCGTGGTATATTGATCTTTATTATTATTATTATACAAAGGTTAATGTAACTCGCATAGCTGAATTAATAATCAACCAATCTAAATTAGGTTTTAGTTTGGTTTAAGCCGCGGCTCTATGACCGTGCTGTTAAAGAAAATAACTATCTTAAAGGCACTATGCATTTCTGATAAAAAATTAGCCAGTGTTTCACTCGTTAACTCATTCTCCAGAAATACCTTTATGAAAAATAATATAAGTATCACATTGTCAATTTAAATATTGTTGAGTAAATCACTTGCAATCTACCTAATATCGGTAACAAATTATTGTTCTATATTATGCTTATTAACCTATATACACATATCACACATATCTAAAATACTCAAATATGCCGCATGCAAATTGATATTCAATTAGTACATTGCGAGTTCGAATCAAATGTTTTCGACCTGAAATACGCTATCGGACGTGTTGCACTGTATCATAATTAGCATAGCAGAATATAGCTTCGGTCATACATGGTTTAATTTCCTTGTCGAATTAAAATTCGGGGCAAGTTCCTTAGGGACTCAGCTCGACTCATTGTCAGCGTATAACGGTGCGCAACGTGACTCACGCCAACGCATTCTAATACTCTACTTTACTGTAAATGACGCTAACATTACCATTTTGGTAGGCTTGAAATATTTGGAGCTATTTTAATTATTCTTTGTAATATGGTAAAGGTGATAGTGAGGTGATATGCACTGCTAAGTACAGCGGTTTCGAATGCCCACGGTCAGATCATGCCGCAGTTAGGTACGTGTTAAAAATCTATTCGGTCATTTTGGCGGTAACGTAAGCAACGGTACCTTACTGGGAGACCGTTGAACTGAGATGCAGAGGTTTCCAGATCGATCCCAAGGAACACCTCTGACTTTTTGTAGATAATTGCGTACTCCAAAGATAATAATTATCGCTAGCTCTAACGATGGAGGAAGGTCGTGAGGAAACCTTTCTTAGTGTTCTCCATGACGTATTCGAAGATATGTGTAGTCTGCTAACCCGTATTGGGTCAGCGTGGACTATGGCTTCAACCATTTTGCCAAAGGAACAATAAACTGTCCCTATAGGACTGATATTATTTTAATATATTTGACGGTAAACTTCCGACTGAGTAAAGAGCATAGCACTGGGGAAATGCACGTATAAGAGTTTTCCATAAAATTCTAGGTATGTGCAGTATGTCGACATGAAGTGAAGGTTAAGTCTTTTTATTTAGAGAAGGCTTGTCTCCAAACTGGCGTAGTACGTAGAAACCGTTGATTATTACTTTTTTTAAATGAGTGTATGCTGAACATGTTGATTGTACTGTATTTAAATTGATATTATTTGCAAAGAAATGGTTGGTATTTATTGGGTAGTACAAAACCTCAACACGTCTAAACTTTCCTCATAAATTACTACGTCTATTGGTGAAAACCGCATGAAAATCCCTTCAGTAGTTTTTGAGTTTATCGCGACCAGACAGATAGACGCGGTGGGGAGCTTTACTTTATAATATGAAGTGATAGTGATAGTGATGGTCTGACTGCACGGATAGCGTAATGGTTTAAGTACTCGTCTCACCACTGCCACTGAGTTGAATGTTGTGGTTCGATTCCCACGCGGGACAAAAAATTTTATGATTCACAAATGATTGTTTCAAGTCTGGAAGTTATTTGTGTCGTTTGTTTGAATGTTTTTAGAGCCCCGACGCACATAAATTGAATCGGGTGCGGATCATTTAAAATTAAAAATTATATAGAAATGTTATCCCGTTAATATAAAAACGAAGGACTAAACTGAAAACATTATAGTTCTTAGTTTCGTGTAAACATTTAACCAGTTTTTGCTCCCTAATTCGTCCCTATCGTAAAATCCTTTCTACGTTCTTAAGAAATTCATAGACCGTGTAGTTTTGTAGAGTTCTTGATTAGTCAGTGAGTGGTATATTGCTTTTATATATCAAATAATTTGTAAAGTAAAATGTGTTTTTGAAAATGTATTGAATGTGTTGTATATGGAAATTTAATTGTATATTTTGTTCGTCCAATATAATTTTGTTACGTATTATGTTAATTGTTATCCGGGATCAAAAGATCGGACTCATTGATGAAAGGAAGTGTTCGACTACATCATATAATGATTAGACATTATCATCTATAAGGTTTGTGCAGTTTATTAATAAGGCCTTGTAACAGAGGTAATCTCATTTGCAATTTTTTTTTATAATTTATGCTTATTTCTAGTGTTTAAATGATGAATACCACTATTCTTATACCGTAGGTGTAGCTATTCATGTTGTAGCTGCAGCTCTATATACCCTTGTCGTCCCAGGCATACGATTCGTAGTTATTTAGCTGCAATCTTCTATAGTATGGAGGTACCACTGTGGTCGATGAGCTCTAGATTCAAAAATCAGCCTTCATAATTATACATCAATCCCCTTACTGGTCTCTTGTCTCTCTTATGCTTATCCTCAGGTTCTGAACCAGTCACATCCAATGAGTTCTCATTAATTTGATGATGTCATCGGACCCTTGAGCGATGGCTTGCCCTTCAGTAATTCTACAAATTTCTATCATATTTTTGTATCAAATATATGTATATATCAAATACGTATATGTGATACAGAATTAGAAGAGGTTTCGATTCATGATTTTTACATTTATAAAACGCAAAGAACTTACGTAAGTAGATGACGATGAGTATTAATTGTGTTTATAAGCAACTATTGTTGTCCTAACTATGTTTTGTATTATTGTTATCCTTATAAATAACAATAATATTGCGTTACATGAGTGCACGGTTGGCGTGATGGTTTAAGGAATCACCTTGAATGATTGGGACATTGGACATGTAGGTTCGAATCCTGCAAGAATAATATGTATGTCACGTCGTTTAGAAAAAAGTCGCTGTGTTACCATCTCAATAATTATTAGCTGACAGGATCTCCTAATCACAGAAACATAACACAAGTTGCTATTTTTTGTAGTGCCAGTATTTGCTGCTTCAATATCAGCGAAGTTCTAGTTTTTTTATTAAAGATTCTGTGATGTGTTGCTATGCCCTTTGTTTTGATAAAGGTCAATTTCTTTCATTCGTGTAGTTATTAACCAATATACTCTCAGATTTTTTAAGGCTTTTCACTGTTGTTTTCATTACCTTAACGAAATCGTGTTGTATTTTCGTTGTTGGGATATTTTTAAACTATTGATTACTAGATTTGTCCTGCGGTTTCACTCGCTTTACTGTTGGTTGCATCAGTAACAGTAAAGATACCCTGTGTTCTTTTCTGTTCCCTTGACAACGTGTTTGCGAAATTTAATGGTGATCGGTCGGGTAATTAAAGCTTAATAAACAAACTCACATTCGCATTTATAATATTAGTTAGGGTGTTTATGGTATAACGATGTTTGATACAACAGACGTGGCAGATCAATAGTAGGCGTTCCCTTGACTGCTATACCAGGGGTTAAAGAATTGAGGATAAGGAAAGAGAGAGATAGATATGTGAGTCTCCAGCACTGTTACACATCAGATAACATATCATAACAGTTTCGTTAGTCTTGCACCGATAATGATTGTGTATTGTGGCATATTCCTACTACAGCGATCTCATTCGTGTCTCACTCAAGTAACTAATCAATAGGAATTTATATTTTCAGGTTTTTCAGCAATAACCTAATAAATGAACGTTATGCCTTTAGGTTGATATTTTAAATGTAATTATTATACAGACAGGTTGCTACGCCAAACACATCTTCGAGGACCAGTTATAAGCAGTAATAAAAGGCTCAATGAAATGCTATAGACAGAGCCGGTCTATCAAAACATTAGCTTGTTTGTTGTGCGCTAAACGAAAATATAACAAACTTGTTCCGGCTGACCCGGAACTGTTATTACGAAGACAGGCGAATCTCTAAACAATAGCCTTTTGTTTAGTAGGTTCCAATACTTCTAATACATACATCTAGTATTGTCTATTACAATTTTCTATATTTCTTTTTACAACGTCTAGTGTTAATATGTTAGTTCTACATCTATGAAATTGCGGTTTACTACTTATACTTTTGTGGTTCTTATTTTAAATTCATATTTTTAAGAAACGACTGTATTAATTAATAATAACCAGTGTTTTTAAGGTAACTAGAAATTTGGGTTAAACTTGACTATTATTCTTGTTAACCCTCTAGTTAAGTTGAAATGCTTGTCTAGAAGTGGGTTCACGTCGATAGTGCAACGAGTGGGATTTAAATTCGCGACCGATCATTCGATTGTAAATACAATGCTTCATCTATTGGGTTACTGTCGTTTCCTGTATTATTAAAACTGTACGTCAATTAATATTATGCAAGTTGTAATCAAAGTTAGGTAAGTAATTATGAATTTTTCCAGTTTCGTTGTTTTTGTTAGATTTGGTCGCCTGTAAGAGAATGAGCACAAGGTATGTCTGTAAATTATTATTATTATAAGTAAGAAATGTGTATCATTTGTTGGCGATCCAAATAAATAAATGTATTTGCCATACTACCATGATGGTTGCTGTTTTGGATAAGTTAGGACAAACCATATTTAGAATAAATTTTATAATAATTTATAATCATTTTAATAATTTATTTATTTTAGTATAAATTCTTAGTTTTACAATTGCATGTTAACAATAACATAAAGTGCACTTATAGATATTTGCCCGAACTAGGATAAACCTGTGTTTCGAGCGACAAACTGCTTACATACTATTAACCCAAGTCAAGCACTATACATGTAAAATATACTTTAAATCGAAAATGCTCCACAAAATCATTTTGTATAAAAAGCACAACGTAGCATATTTTCTTTACAGAAAACGAAATTTTATAGGTAACGATACCATAAATGGTTTACATATTAATATGGAGAAGTATAAAATATCTTATTTCACTTGATTTAGCTATGAAGCTGTAAAGTTTAAGGCAATTAAGTGAACATAGTTTTAGCTATGAAGAACTCTTGTCCTTCATAGCTAAAACTATGTTTTTTTGTCGAATTGGGTTGAAGATTTAATCATTGTATTTTACGTTTACGTAAAATGTCAATATCAATTCGAAGTAGCAAGTTTGTATATTATAGTTTTTAACAGCATTTAGACGTATATTGTGTAGTTTCTGCACGATAAGTACCTACACTCGTAACAAATAAGGAAGTGAGATGCGTTCACCAATTACAGCATCCGATTGTAACGACCTCTATGAGAAAACGTTGGCATTTACTGTTGTCGCCGAAGAATGCACATGCTAAGGTCACGGATCGTTTCACTTGAACACTAAAACTTAAGCTCACTGGTATAGTTATATGGTGAACGCGCAATATACCTACGCACCATTTACAAATGTTCGTAAAGGGTGCTGGTTATCTCTAATACATTTCTAAGTTGAATCTCATTTATATTTGTATTATAACTTGCGTAATAATAATAATTTATTGTCTCAAAAAGGGCACAAACAATTTATACCTATATTCCCTAGACCCCACACTAGGAAACTCTGTGTCGTGGGATCTAGTCTCTTTCAATCCGTAGCTAAATAAGACAATAAGTTAAAAATAAAGGTAAAAAAGAAGGAAAACAAAAAAGTACATACAAAAATAGAGCGTGTGTGTGTGTGTGTGTGTGTGTGTGTGTGTAAGGGTGAGTGTGTGTGTGTGTGCGTGTGGTGTGCGTGCGCGTGTGGTGTGTGCGCGTGCGAGTGTGTGCGTAATTTAGTTAGTATATAATAATATCAGCACCATATATAAACTGCTTTACTGTTACTTTACTGTGCTCAAAACCGGTCTGTGTAGAAAACCTTAGGGGAGGCCTATGTCCAGCAGTTCACATCTTTCAGCTGAGATGATGATGACTGTTGAGCCTCCTCTCAGCTTGAGAAGGGTCAGGTCATAGTCCACCACGCTGGTTCTGTGCAGGTTTGCAGACTTGACATATCTTCGAGATCATTAGGTATGCAAATTTTCATCACCGATAAAGTCAGCGATAAAAATAATTTAATACGCACATAAATTCTAAAACTCAGAGGTGCGTGCCTTGGGACCGAACTGGAGGGTTAGCGCTGCTTCTGATTAATTCATACTAGGTTTTATCACATCTGCTTTATATCTGGTTATCGCGGTTATGTAAGTTCTGCCGATTCTTATAAATCATCTTTTAAACCTGTTTTGGTCACGTGTATCGTCACGTTCGGCGTTTTTGGTGCATGTGATACGTACAAGTCGGAGCCCATTTTTAAGTGAATTTTATAAATAACTGCAGGAGTAAACTCAAATTAATATATCTTTAGATAAGTGGTTACATTGCTCAATTTTTACGCTAATTATAAGATCTGTTTGCCTTCTATTTCTTTCCAGGGGTTAATTTAGTTTATTTAGGTCATATGCATAACAAGATTACAAATCACATTCAAAAACGTCTAAGTCTCAGACTTCTTCAAAATTGTATCCTTCACCTTTGAAACACGTACCTGTAAAGTTTAAGGCAATCAAGTGAAGGTAGATAATTAATGGCTAATATGCACATGGCTTAAAAAGTCCGAGTGTAATCCGGCTCATCTCTTTATACCGCACGAAACTCATTTATTACAAATGTAAACGGACATAAAAAAGTCTTAGACGAAGCAACATGTCAGCTAAATTGTTTATTTTTGGACAATGTCACGGTACTACTTATGTAATCTTAGAAAATGGACGCTACTAACTTTAATTAAAGTGTAATAGTAGGGCAATGTTATTTTTTAAAAGCAAGGCGAATGTCATTATCAAAGTCGTTCGAAGGTTGTGCACAGGAATGTTGATCAGTTTAAGACTATCATTTACTTAATTATTATTTCACTTATGCAGAGGAAATCCTTCATTTTGTTTTTCTTTGGTTAGTCATGAAGTTAAATCTGGTTTATTCCAAAGCAATAGGATGTAATGATACCTGTATTTTAGATATTTGTTTGCTCTTATATTTTATGTATAATGCTTTTTGCGTTGATAAATACCGACATAACAAATGTTATGAGTAATCTATACTAATATTATAAAGCTGAAGAGTTTGTTTGTTTGTGTGAACGCGCTAATCTCAGGAACTACTGGTTCTATTGAACATTTTTTTTTGTGTTGGATAGCCTATTTATCGAGGAAGGAAGGCTATATAACATCACGCTACGACCCACGAGGGCGGCGCAGTAACGAGAAACGCGGGTGAAACCGCGGGAACATCTAGTTCAAAATAATTAAATTATGTATTTTACAATAATGATTCACTTCTGACAACTTAAACATATAATAACACTAGATTGGTTGTCATTGTTTCAAACGAAAGACATTTGTCTATACATCTATTTTTTATTTTTTTCATACAACTAAGGTGGCAAACAAGCACTACCATTATGCCCACCTGATGGTAAGTAGTCACCGTAGCCTATGGACGCCTGCAACACCAGAGGCATCACTTGCGCGTTGCCGACCCTTTAGGAAAGGAAGTAGGAAGAAGAAGGAGCGGGAAGGAGGAAAGAGAGTGATTGAGCCTCCGGCACTCTCACTCACCGAACGAAACATAACAGTAGGAATACTGCTATTTCACGTCGATATTCTGTGAGAGGGTAGTCCTTCCCCGGTCGAGCCGGCCCATTCATGCTGAAATCAGCGGGGCTCTACTACTCAACTCTATTACTTATGAGCAAGTTTTCTTATGCCGATATACGATATTAGCTACAATTTGAAGTTATATACTATTTACGTACTTTCGAAAGGTATGTCAATGGCTTTATCGATTTCTGCCGCTTCAAACGTCTTAATGTAGATATTGTCAATAAATATCTATAAATATTGTCTATAGATATTGTCAAGAATTTTTTATGGGTTTAGGGTATCCTATGTCCTTTTCTGTACCCCTGACAACGTGTATGCAAAATTTCCTGATGATCAGTTGAGTAGTTAAGGCATGAAAGCGTTACAAACAAACAAACTCATTTATAATATTAGGATTAATCAGATAGTGAATTTAGGATTTCTCATACAAGATTACTTTTAGTAATCTGTTAAAATTTAGTTGTCAATTATCGCTTATCTGGTTATCGAATACCGACCTATATATTTTTATATATCGAATGTGCAATTTTCAAATTGTTTGACATCGTGGACCCCGGTTAATCAACAATGAAAGACGAGAGAGGCTGTGGTTCCATTGTAATTACGGCTATGTGAACTTTAAGCCTGCGTTCAGACATGCGGGAATCGTGCGTTTACGCATCGCGCGGTTTGAAACCGCAAAATTGTGATGCTATTCAGACACGCGCGGTTAGTATGCGATTTCGTGCGGGTTAGCGTCAGTTTCAAAATGGAGGTCGACGAAGAAGTGTGTTTACTGTGGTTGCTCCTTAAAAAAAAGAAAAGAAAAAGGCGGTATTGGGTGCATCCAATATTACGTGACCGACTAGTACATGGTCAGTTCGTAACGTTATGTCCCAAATTAAGAATGTATGATAACAAATTTTTTGACTATTTGAGAATGTCAATAAAATCTTTTGATGAACTAATTGAACTGATCAGGCAAGATATTTCATGCTCTGAAACGCATTTGAGGCCAAGCGTGTCACCGGAAGAGAAACTCGTAATAACTTTAAGGTAAGATTTATTTATTGTTCTTCAAAATCAGCATAAATATTTTCTATAACTGTAGAGGACTGAGAGCCAGAACTAAATTGCGATGGTGACGGTGACGGTGCCGGAACAGGAGGAGATGATCCAGATGTATTAAAATATCCTTGCGGGCTTGTATACTGTTGTCCTTGCCAATACGTAGGTGTGATCTGCTGAGTATTGTAGCGAACAGGGGGTGGTAAGCTTTGTCCTTTTTGTATCACTTGAAGTAATTCAATTTTGGTTGCTAAACGCCTATTTTCTGGTGCTTTTTTGAGTTCTTTATATAACGACAAACAAAAGAGTTTGTCGTCATCTTGCTTGGTAATACTATTTTCTTGAAGTTCATTCTGAAAATGTTTTCGTGACTCGATACTTTTTTCTATTAAAACAGCTATTTTTTCTTCTGGCACTTGTGTTTTCTTACGTTTAGGGGGACGTATTTCAGTGGCTTCGGTTGCATTGGCGTTTAGTTGACTTGTCTCCTCACTTTGCCTTTCATTCTGTTCTTCAATATTAGTTGTAGTGTCTTTATTACTTACACTATTCTGCAGGAAAGATCATCTTGAAAAATACATATATCGGGCTCCTTTACGAGCACCTGAACCAGAAGGAGTTGTTTTTTCTTTTTTGTATTCTTTATTGTAGCAATCTCGTATGTTTTTCCATTTTTTTTTGAGTTGTGTACCTAAAATAATAACATTATTAATAATATTCTTGTTTCAGATATCTTGGTACGGGTTGTTCATTTGGAGAACTAAGCTACAATTATCGCCTAGGAAAATCGACGATTACTGGAATTGTCCGCGAAGTATGTAAATCATTGTGGAATAAGTTGGTAAGCATAGTCATGCCCGAAGCGACTGAAGATATCTGGAAGACAATAGCACAAGACTTTGAGAGATATGCAAATTTTCCAAATTGCATTGGTGCTATAGACGGCAAGCATATCCGAGTTATAAAGCCTGTTGATTCGGGTTCTTTGTATCATAACTATAAACATTTCTTTTCCATAGTGCTCTTAACACTTTGCGACGCCAACTATTGCTTTACTTATGTTGATATTGGGGCTTATGGCAAAAGCAGTGATTCTGCTATATTTAAAAATTCGGTTTTTTATAAACGCCTGACAGAAAAATCATTAAACATACCAACACCTAAACCAATATCTAATGTAGACCTAACACCAATGCCTTATGTTATAGTTGGAGATGAAGCCTTTGGCTTAGCAGAAAATTTAATGCGCCCATATTCTGGCAAATGTTTACCATATGAAAAAAGGATTTTTAACTATAGGTTATCGAGAGCCCGACGTAATATTGAGTGCACTTTTGGTATTTTGGCGAACAAATGGCGCATCTTTCATAGGCCTATAAATGTAAACATAGATTTTGCCGAAGACATAATAAAAGCCTCTTGTGTTCTACATAACTATGTGCGGACAAGAGATGGTCTAAAATTTAAAGATACTTTATATAATGCACCCATGACTAATCTCAATACCTTGCATGCGGGAAGAGGGACACCGTCATCTTTGAATATCAGAGATAAATTCGCTCATTACTTTGTGAACGATGGGCGTGTTCCATGGCAAGACACAAGATATAGCTGCAACTAACATACCGTACTTGTAATGTTTAGGTACATAACTAAATGTAAACAAACGAAATATGGTAATACCGTTGTGACCTTCATTTGAAAAATGCTGGAAATGTCTGCATAAAACAGCCGAAGTTTGTTTATATTTATTTAAGTACCTAAAGTATACGGAGAGTATAATATACGCTTCATAACCATAATTATAACATAATTCTGTCAATTATTTTTTGGTGAATAAACCTACTTACTTAAAATATTCTTTTTTTCCACCGTGTCTTCGCAATTTCCAAATATCTCCACCAACTCTTGCCAAGCTCGGTTCTTGATAATTTTATTTGAGTAATCATCACACTGAATGTCCCATATTGCAGGTCTCTTCTTCACCTCATCAATAAATAGTTCAGTGTCGAAACGATCCATGGCGAACTCACGAGCAGTGACGTGCTCACCGCGCGGTATCCGCAACGCAACTGAACGCGAAGTAAAGACTCCATAGTAATAGAAACGCGCGGGAGCAGCGCGATTCTATTTTCTGGCGGTTAGGTTGCGGTAACCGCGCGGCTTGATTAACCGCGCGGTTATGTCTGAACGATTACTTTATAACTCATACAAATAAGACCCGCGCGATTTCCATGCGATTCTGAAATCGCGCGGTTCCCGCCGTGTCTGAACTAGCGCTTAATGTTATGGCTCTTAAAAACAATGTGGGTACCTTTACCGCAGTTTTTGATTTTGCGTAAACGAATGAATGCGAGCCAATACCACATGTAACCCATATTATGTTTTCTTTATTGATTACTGCATTTTGGGTTATAAATTACCAGTATCTTTGTTACCCACCACCTAGATTGCTTGTGTTAGGAGTGGGTTCACGTTGGTAATGATGGGTAGGTTTCGAATCAATGCCTTTCTCGTTGATCATGTAGATTATACGAGTAGTTCGCACATAATACTTGCGCTGTGCACAAGACCATCAGTGTCTAATCTATATTGGCCTATTAGCAAAACTGCGAATAAAGAAGCTTGACAAATTTGTTCCTCACGAACTGAGCGACCTTCGGTTTAGAAGCTCACAACGAAACTAAATGCTCGATATTTTCTCATAATGTTAGTTTTTGGATAAGTATCATATGTACGGATCGCGCAATGTTTAAAGTGGTTACCTTGCCATTGCGCCGTGATAAGTGTTGAAGGTTCGATACGATTTTCAGTAGGATTTTTGGAAATAACCAGTACACGGCAGCTAAAAACAAAACACGAAATGTGGGTGTAATACACAGCTTAAGAACGTGTGAAGGTTCGATCTCCATAATGATATGGGACATAAATTTCAGCACGAAATTTGAAAATATCGTCACTACACCAGTCCTAAAAACATAGCTGACATTGTCGATGTAATATATTTCTTATGAACGCCTGTATTTCCAGAAACTTTAGGCAACCCCCAAAGCTTTCTGATAACAACAGTAAGTAATGCACTGTAAAGCTGTCTACCTCTTAATTCACGCACAAATAGACACACGAATTGTTTTTATACCTACAGCTGTCAGCAACCGCTACATGAATATTTAGTAATGGAGATCTAAAGAATTGTCATCTAGCCGGGTCGAGTTATATCATGTATGATATATAACAAAAGACAAAAGACGTAATATTACATGTTTTTAAGTATTTGAAATAGTTCATAAAATTGTATGAAATATTTTAAAATATTTTTTATTCACGGTAAAGACCTTCCTCTCGCTTTGCCACATCTCCCTGTTATGCGCTAGTTTGCACCAGTCTCTCTTATAGCTACCTTATTCTTCGTTTCGTTTATATAAAAAAGTATGTAAATATTAAACTCAACAAAGCATCTGAGACGTTCGTGTTAATTGGTAAACACACTCAGTGTTCTTTGTATATTGCTTTATCATTACCAGACAAAGTCGAACGTTACGTACGATTTTCTGAAAATTAAACAGCAATTTCTTATATGAAATTTAATATATTTGCGTGACCCCAAGTTAAACAGGTAACGAAATCCTTGGGCATCAAGGCCGCCCATTTATTATTAAGCATATAAACATCCTAATCCTGCTACCTAACTTATATTATAAACTCGAATTTGCCCGCGGCAATTCATGATGATCGGTCTAGTTAAGGCGTGAAAACGTAATAAATAAACAAACAAACTAACATTCGCAATATAATATTAGTTATAACTACTATAATATATAATCGTATATACGTTGTCAGGGGAATTGAACCTATTCTGTACTCCTGACAACGTATGTATGTCCTAGACATAGGATACCTTTCATTCTGTAAAAAGTGCTGTTGCCGAGCGAGAGTTTAGAGATCAAAATCTAAATAAAGCGAGCGGAGCTGCGGGTCAAATCTAGTATTTTATAAATAAACCATCTTCTACATGCTAAGCAGTACATAGCTTTTAAAATAATATTACGCGGCGCCATACAGATACAATCAATATTATCGCCGTACTATTCTAACTATTAACTCGTAAACCAAAACACGTGGAACCGTTGTCATAGATTACAATCGTACATAATTTTCTTCGAAAATATAATTGTCACACATTAAATCAATGTGCATTTAAGTCGCCAATCACGTAAACGAGACGTGTTGATCATTATGAAAATATTAAACTGTTTATTGGTATGGCACCAGTTGTCTATTTGTGTTAATATTTGTTATGCGTCGTGAGCTGTGTTCCATTCCCGGGTCAAGTAAAACTTTTCTAAACAGCTAAGGATTTTACGATAGAAATTCTCAGCAGCACCATCAACTGGGTGATGTTCATTAAAGGGCAAACGACTCACGGCCTATTAAGTGGTTTCATAGTTTGCATGATTTGAGTCTATTAATAAGATGGTGAGCCTACAGCCGACTTGCATTGTGAAATGTTGATGTTATTTGTATGTGTAAAATCTATTTAGATTCACGCACACAATCTTTATTGCATTCCATAATGTATAAGAGAATCTTATATTTAGGTTTGGGCCCTAGTATTTATTTGTTATAATTGTCACCAAATTTAATTTATAAGGCAATTTACAGCAATGTGAAGTGCAATAGAGATAAAAAATGTATTTGTATTTAAAATGTAATTGATCATTCATTTTTATTCATAGCCCTTAACTTTTTGTTTCTATTACCTTTATTTCTCATTACTATTGTTTTTTATATCTGAAACTATCCATGCCACAAGGTAGTCTAAAAGCGAAAAGTGAGTTGCTCTACTAAATCTGATACTATTTTAGTAAGCAACCAAAATCGGTTTATTTGTATACCTCTCTGTCCTTTCGGGGCCATGCAAGCGTGTTACTATGCATATGTATTATCGGTATCTATTAGGCATTGTCGTAAATCTTTTGAACTATATTATGTGAATAATAACGTGGTACGGGGGCACACGCATGCATCGGCTGAGCTACTCAATATTCAGTGAGTGCGCAGGAGCGTTGACATCGCTGTGACCGAGATTTCTTTGCGATGTCTAGACGAACATTACTTCGAGTTTCAGTAACAGTATTCTATTAAAATAACTGTAATCGATTTTTTATAGTTTTCGGTTTGTTAAGACAATGTATTTGGTGTTTATGTTTATTGATGCATGTAATGCTTTGTTGTGTGTAACAACTATTAAGATCTTAGTTAATATGTGTTAATAAATAGATGGGTTTTTGGAGTTGTACGTAAACTTGCAATTATATAGCGTCGAAGGAGTGGGCAGAGATGTTTTACTTGTCTTAAATACGTATTACGCACCTATCCTTTGATAGGCACGTAGAGGTTTATTACGCCAACTATAATTTCAAGTCCAACGTATTAATGTGCGAGCCGATTGTCGTTTTCCATAGATTCGGACTCCTTGCTAAGGATTTCTTGACTAAATATACCACTAACACTGCCCAATCCGGGAATCGAACCCGAGATCTTATGCGCACTCGCAGCAGTATCCTATCGGTGGAATGTATATATTTTTTAATACTTGCTATGGACAGCACGAACAGTAAAGAGGGTTTTGGGTGACTCCTACCAAGGCATCTCCGTTAGTTGGTAAAGTGTACTACACTACGATAAGTAAACATCATTGTAGTATATAAGTATTTTACCGTGGGAGAGCCATGCTTCGGCACGAATGGGCCGGCTCGACCGGAGTGATACCACGGCCTCACAGAAAATCAGCGTGAAATAGCGCGTGTGTTGTGTTTCGTCGAGTGAGTGAGGGTACCGGAGGCCCAACCACCCTTCCCTCACGTACTGCATTAGTTTGAACATAGGTGGACTATAATACCTAAACTATTATTTATCATACAATCAGTGAGGTTCTTCAACGAAAGGAAAAGAAACCTTAATCTTTTCTATAAGAATATACACAATACATATAAACGAATATTCGTTATGTAATGCATAATATTTTAGCATATCCGTGCCTAATCTTTAAACATATAAGTATGACTCTTTTTAATTATTTTCGGGAAAATATATACTGGTATATTCATATTGCGTTTTTCTATCAGGTAATATAACCGTTACGGGCTGTGATTAAGTAATAAATAGCTTCAGATCATGTATTCCTTTTGGTAACATTGACTTATCTTAGTGCATATAAAAACTGTGGTTTTGCTGCAAAATAGTAAAAAAGTATCGCAAGGCGCCGGTTTTTGCTGCGAGATGCAAAATAAACTACATGCATGTGCAATTTGAATTCATTATGATAATTACAGCGTAAAATGATTGTAATCGGTTTGATATTAACTAACAAAGAAGTTATTTTTTTACGTAGATATTAGCTTACCTATTGTCAGTAATTTTCAATACGCTCGTACGTATCCGAAGAGCATTTGAGGACAGCATCCACGATTTCTCTTGGGTGAAACTTTATATTAGGATAATAATATCGATTTATCTCTTTGCAATGTTTGATGTTATGTTAAAAAATATTCTAATAAAAACAATTGAGATTGAAATACATGAAACTAACTAGAGATAATTATAAACAAGCGTATTATAACATTGTCTTTAATTATAAACAGAAATACAAAAAAACAGACTCAAGTTACTTCATTCGCGTCTTACTCTTCATTTAGAATAACTAAATGTTAAGCGTATTAAAGTAATTTCCGTTCTAACAAACTAAGATGAAGTAAGGTGACAGATAACATCAGCACATTCTAATCAAAAAGCATAATATGGTGAGCTGAACCGATTATGTTCTGCTCATAAAGCGTCCCTTTTGCTGACTGTTACGAAAAACGGTTGGGAATTTGCCAAAAGTTCAAATACAGTTACGTTAGGTTATTATTATAAGTTAGTCCGAGAAGCAGTGACATATTATGTATTGTGGTTAGGTAATACATTTTATCTTTATGAAATCACTCTCGACTTGATTTGCGTAAAAGGAAAACTAACTAACAAACCATTAAACTCTTTATTTATTAAACTTTATTATATTCGATTTCTGAACGGCGAGTATCAAAATCAAACTCATGTCAAGTTATACCATTAGCTGTCGCTAATTCAGCCAGCGAATCACAGCAGTTGACATGCATTTGACCATCAGTTAACTAGTTTTGTGTTTATCTGTGTTTCAGAAGTCGAGGTTGAACCTGCCTATTTAAATGACCGTAGATTTTATGCAGGAGATTTAAAAAATATATTTATTAGGAAAAAGGCAACTAGCAATAATTCTAATGTTTGAATGAAATGTACAAATCCTTAAATAATAAACACTGTGAACACTTAGATGTTAAAACTGCTACAGAAAAAATATGTGAGTCAGATATAGTATCTGGATTCGGACAACTATATCTGAATCACACAATTTATTCTTCCCACTAGTCTTGTAGCCGGCAAGCTGAACTTATTCGAGTAGTCAACACAAAGTATATAATAGGTATATGTGTGTGGCAGCTAAAAGTAGAGAGTCAAAGGCAAATATTTTTATTTAATCGGAGTGTTGGCGGAGAATTCCTTAAGCCTTACCTTTCCATAAGTAGTACTTAACTATTTTCAGAAGTAATCTCGCGTATCGGGTATTTGCCAACTGTCAACACCTACAAAGCAGCTATCGGTGCGTTCACGATGACTAATAACATCCTTGAGTATAGGATGCAACTCCTGCATACATTACGTTCACATTATCTGAGATTGCAGCCGCCATCGCGCCATTGTTGTCGAACAATATGCGGACACCCACAGACGATTTCTGTCGGCTAATGATACCAAGGTCATTTAGTGTTTTTAATTATACAATTACGATATCTTTCACGTGGTTGTTTTACAACTACAACGTATACTGCCTCGTTGGCACAGCGGTACTGAATGCGGCAGCTGTGCAAGAGGTATCGGCTTTAATGCCCGGGCCAGACAATGTGTATTTTGCATTTTCTGTCATGCAATTCTCAGTACAAGCACGGAGTATGAAACTGTTTCCGTTGGACGGCAATAGGTTCGCCGCTTATTACGTGGAACCTACCTGTGATACCTTTAGTATAGCCGGCGAAATGTAAATATGATACATCTTTGTCTACCTCTTCAGGGATACCAGCATGAGACTATGTATGTATGACTAGAGCATAGCACCAAATAAGTCCTTACTAGAATAGTCTAAAAGTGAAATATAGATTTCAAATTAGGGTCGTGACTTCGACCACGTAATCATCACGGATCATTTTCACGAATGGCACTGTATGTCGTAATTCTGGTTCTACTCAACATAATTAGATAAAACGTAGCTTTTAAATTACACAAGTATACCGACAAAAAGATTTTATTCAGAAACTTTCAATTAGTGGATGTGAGCTTGATTTTGACACAGTTTCTTTACAATTTTGCAATAGTGAAGATACGTATGCGACTCTTAAATTCATTACTTTACCAGTCTACACGCGTGTGGGAATTGATGATCGTAGGTAGCTCATTAACCGCTTCATCGATTTTACCATACAAGGAATTAATTGTTTCGTCATTGTGGTGTGTCGTAGACTAGGCAGCTGTAAGAAATAGCAACCTGCCAGAAAACTGAGAGTCTATCCTCATGATAAAAACTGAATAACAAAGAGTTTTAAACTAGTCTCAGTGTCATATACGTATATCATAAATAGTATTCTTATAATTTTAAGTAAACGTCAAATATAAACGTAATCTGCATTTAAAAAAAAAGAAATTACTTTTCTGGTTAATTAGAACCTCGATTGGAACCCTATTTCAAAGATATTTTATAGAAATATATATTACTCCATTGTCAGCACTAAACAGAATCAAACTAAAGAAAAGTTAAATTAACTAAATATTAAAATCTTGTCAAATCAATTTTAAGTATTATTTCAAGTAAAGCAGTGAGCAGTAATATAATCTATATTTATGATAACGCGCCCACATTATAGAAGACGTAAGGCCTATTGCTGCCTAAAGGGCATATTTCCAGATTGTATTCCTACTGATAATCCTATCAGAATTACCTTTGAATAACATAACTCGGGTATTGCATGCATTGTCTTGACATAAGTGCAAGCACATGCTATGAGACAAACGAGGTAGGTACTCAGTTTTACAAGTATTCTTTTTTGTGACAGTTTCGCTCCGCATGCTTCTATATTGAGTAAGATGCCAAGTGTTGGTCAGAGGTAATTTTATTTCTATTGTCTATTTTTGTTACAACTCGGGTGACCTGTTTTTAACAGTCAGTACAATGTAAGTACGTACATACTGTGTATACATAAATACAAAGATTTACCTACGTCTAGAGGTAGATAAACAACAATAAAGGCGTTAGAACCCTTCGGTGAAGCGTACTATATAATAATATCAGCCCTATATTAAACTGTCCCACTGCTGGGCACGGACCTCTTCTGAATGTGAGAAGGGGTTGGCCATTGTCCACCACGCTGGCCCAGTGCGGGTTGGCAGACTTCACATATCTTAGAGATATTCTCTAAGATATGTAGAACTCTTAGACATGCAAGTTTCCTCACGATGTTTTCCTTCACCGTTAAAGCAAGCGATAATTAACTATTTAATACGCACATAACTTCGATAAGTCGGAGGTGTGCGCCCTGGGATTAAACTCGAGACCTCTGTGTAGCAGTCCAACGGAATCCCACTAGGCTATCGCTGCTTCTTAGCGTATTATATTTTACTAGCTTTAGCCCGCGGCTTCGCTCGCATTTATTTAAAATTTGACAATCAACTCGGGTTGTACTCTGCTTGTACCTAATAATATAATTCAATCATGATTCGAAAGACACGTGGCGCCATCTATTATCATAAGGACGTTATTATTGTTTTCCTCGGAATAGCATTTTTTTCGGGATGAAAGGTAGCCTATGTCCATTTCTTTACACCTGGCAACGTATATGCAAAATTTCAGGATGATCGGTTCAGTGGTTTAGGCGTGAAGAGGTAAGAAACAAACAAAAAACTCATTTTCGCTTTTATAATATTAGTTAGGATTAGGATTAGGATATAATGAATAATAAATGGATTAAAATTAATGATTTATTAATACCTAAAATCGATTTGTACCTGTGCCGGAATTATGAATAACTAATCAAGTAGAACAACAGATATTAATAAATTGATAAGTAGTGAGCCTTGAAGACTATAATCGAACACGTATATACCCAAAAAATTCTGAATCTATACTAATATTATAGAGAAAAATATTTGTATTTTTGTTTGTAATGAATAAACTCAAAAAATTGACTGATTTGAATAATTCTGCTACTTTATCCCAATAAAGCGTAGGTTATATAACCTCGCGCTAGGAGCTACAGGAGCGATGCAACAATAATCAACTTTGCTGAAACCGGGGAACGGCTATTTAGTGCATAATAAAAACCGAATAAGTGTTAAAATGTTATATTTCCTATTAGCTGTTACCTGCGACTTCGTCCGCGTAGATTTTAACTAAAAAGTGTTTGTTGCCGCGGAACCCTATTTTTTTTCTAAAATTAAAGTAGTCTAAGTTACTCCTTATAATATCAGCTATCTACCAGTGAAAGTTCCGTCAAAATCGGTTCAGCCGTTTCGGAGATTAGCCGGAACAAACAGACAGACTGACAGAAAGACAAAAATTTTAAAAATAGATGTTTTCCTATAGGTACGCATTAGACAAAAAGCTGTTATCACACCTTACTCATAGTCATTTAAAAACAGGTGAGTTGATAATCTGGCCTGTAATTGGTTATACGTAGGATTAATATGTAGTTCTCGCCCATTACTAGGGATGTTCATGTAAAAAAAATATCGATATTTTCGATATATCGTAAGTAAATTGCTTGTATTTAACTAGTCTATAATATTGAATATTAGATAGGGATAAGGTTAATACGAGTAATAAAAATGGGTAGGATGAAGAAACAAATCAACTTTATTTATTTATAAAGCCTAATATATTTTCTCAAGGCCTTGCAATAACTGTCACAGCTTGCTTCTTCTATACAATTGAATATATATCGTTATACACACTAACTTTATTTTCATTATACACATAAACACTAATTGTTTTTAAATTATATTAAACAAAACAGACTTTTATTTATACGATATTAATAATTTGTACTGAGAACGAAGCGAGCGTCCACAGACAAAGAGTATTAACCAAAGATTATACACCTGGTATCACAAATACAGATTATAAAATGCTTACTACCACAAACATAAATAAAAAAAAAGAAATGCAATGTGCTTTTAATTTCTCACGATATTAGTATATCGGATAAAATATATCGATTGTACATATCGATACTAGGTGATTCGATAATATCGGGTTGAAGCGATATATCGCGTATATATCGATATTGTATGAAATATCGATACATATCGTGCACTCCTACCCATTACAACAAAGGTGAAGATTTATGTTTCACCTGGCATTTATAATAAACCATAAAGACTAAACGTCCGTATCGTTTTGCAGTTTATCCGACATACAAACAAAATTGTCAAACACATTAAATTCAGGCTTGGTATCTAAAAGAGATGTTGAAATTTAAGAGAGGGAAAGAAAGAGGGCTCTTCAGAATGCCTGTCATTAACATAAAAAGTAAGGAACATTAGAGAATTCTTCATTAACCAAGACTACAATAGTTGGTTAAAATAGAGTTGGAGATGAGTTTTTTTACAGACTAGTTAACACAGTCCCTACTTCCAGACTTCAGGAGATTGAGACCAAATAATTTTGAGTTCGTATCATCCCCGAAGGGTTATGCAGCGGTGTATTTCCACATTTTCCTAGCTATCGTTTTTAGGTCTCACGTAATATACACCGAGTGAGCCTATTGCTGTCTACAGGGCACAGTTCCAGCCTTGTGCTGCTATTGAGAACTTCTTGACATAAAATCCAATAACACTTGGCACGATCTAGGAATTGAACCCGAAACCTCAAGCACATCAGTCGCTTTCATTTCCACTGCGCTACCGAGGCAGTCCTAATTAGCAGAGTCGGCAACTCACGACCATTACATCTTCTGTTAGAAGTTTCTATAGTTAACAATAACCGTTTCTACTTCGCAGGCCATAGGCTTATTTGCACCTTAGTATAATAAAAAGAACTGACAAAGTATGCTGTTAAATTCGCGTGCTTTACGTAACATATGCCTGCACCTCATCGAGGGATTAGGCATAAAGGTGAACACACACCCACGTTTCGCCAGTACTTACGTAACACGTTATCTTATATAATCTTTGAGCTGCTGAGAATTTTCTGATGGCATGACGTATACTTTGTTGACAGTAGATGCCGATGCTGCAACACAACAATTTTCTATCAGAATAACTTAGTAATAGTGCCCCAGCTGGGACTGCCTGATTGGCAGTTTATCTACAAGGTCACGACTGTGTCGCTGGTCTTCTATTATGTCATAGGATGAACCAGATAATAATATGTATAATAAATAAGATAAGTAAGCGAAAATTCTTCTTATTGAGTAAACAAGTATGGCACACTGGTAGATAGAGACAATACATACAGATCCATCTCTATATACAATACATACATAGAGATAGGTCATTGGTATTTTTTTGTCATTTCTATTTATAGGGGTACGAACATAGTATGAAAGCAGTTACTGAATAGTTTTTTAATGAGGTTTTTGTTTACTAAACAATTAAATAATATCAAAGAAGAATTGGTAGAGGTTTACACCTCTTAGGAATTCTTTACTAGCATCACGACGTCTGACTGAAGACTGGTGTAATAGTACTATCATATATACATTTCGCTCAAGTTTTGTGTTGCTATAAAAGAACTTCAAACCCTGATAAGACGCAGAAATTGAACTCGGGACTTCACGACTGTCCATAGTTAGAATGAAGCAGTTTAGACGACGATTGGAGTTGAAAGTATATTGTGTAGCTTCATAAAGGAGCAAATGACTACGGCATGTGTGCGGCAAAACATCCGCAAACCTTGGTGAGTAAAATGAAAGAGAACTTGAGGCTTTGACCTGACCTTAAAGAGTGTTAATTTGTTTTGAAAATAACAAGAAGTTATTAAATAAGTGCGAAGGGCTTTGTGACGCATCATAAAAGCTGAATGTGCTCTTGGAATTTTGAATGACGAACACTATGTTCGTTTATTTTCTTTATTTTAATTTTCTGGCGATTGTTTGTTTTGAAATGCTCTGATTCCGCTAAGCTGATAACTTACGACAGTACTTTACTAAGAGTCTTGATGAATCATCAAGTCATATGCATTGAATTAAGTTAGACATATATCTATTGTAGTAGATACATAAGTAGGTACTACAAGTCAAGTATGTAATTACTGCCACCGTCTTGTTTTTTGCCTATCAGGTACATAATAGGCATTCACTTAACGATTCATTAGCTGACTCAGTACATGGCTGTTAGTCATCATAGACTCGCAAAATTTTAGGACAAAGCTACACATCTGACTGGCAATAAAATCCAAAATTGTCATTCTCAAAAGACTAGAATGAAATGTTATCAGGAAATGACAATATTAAGCGATTCAGTAGTCAGCTTAAAATTGTTATTTCAACGCCATATAAGGGACGGCAGAAGACACTGGAATATTTTTTGGTCTTATATTGCACGGGTGGCGTAATGGCTTAAGTGGTCGCTTCGCTATTGTCATTACGCCGAGTGTCATGGATTCGATCTTCACACGGAACAAAACATTGTGTGATCCACAAATAATTGTTCCAAGTTAGGGTGTTCTTTGTGTGTTGTGTTGTTTGAATGTTTGTAGTATCGCCCGCCGGTGTATTCTTTATTTTAAACTAAAAGAAAACTATAACCTATATGATATGTTGTGAAATATGTGTATTGTTCGATAACAATAGCTAGACTATAAGCAATTATGAATTTATGACACACCAAGCTGTATCAAAGGTCAGCTGGTTTAAATTCTTCGTTCAACACGACATCGACATCCAAGAATGTCAGTCACAATGTGGTTAGTGTTAGCACGTTTCGTCTAGTAACCGCTGGTATGTGCACTATGGTAGCACTGTAATATTAATCTGTGAACAATGTTGGCGGCCTTGAGTGACGTCATCAGGAAGCCGGGCCGGCTGACCAGCGCCTATCACGAGCTACAAGAATCTTAGCGCATGTTCAGATGTGGATTATGTACGACTAGTTAAACTGTCAGCTTTGCCCAATGTTAACTAGTCATTGAAACCCGTATGTTATATAGAACTCGTTGTGCGCTCATATTAGTACTTAACTCTTCTATTTAAAATGCTGTTTTTATAGACGTCACGGCTTGGACGACAGGGACTAGCCATAAGTAAAAAATAAAGTACAGTGTAGGTACTCTTTAAACGCATTTTTTATGTGTATGGTAATATTATTATGTGCAAATGCACTGAATTAAATTAAAATGAACTATGTTCCAATTTTGAAAACAAACATGTTTTAAAAAGCAATTATTGTTTCTTTAATACCTAAGTACTAACAATGTAGGTATACATTTATATTGTACAAAGGCTTGTAATTTTATGATAATTTATAATTAATATTCAGCATTTTAAAAAGAATCTTATAAGATACATACACGAATAGTATCACGCAGGGGCGTGACACTTTTTGTACGTATAGTTCCATTAAGTGTCTACCCTTTCGAATATATAGATCCCCGAAGCGGTAAGCAGCCGTGTGCATCCACATTTTGTCAACTACTGTTTTTAGGTCATATGTCACATGGCACAGTTCCAGCCACTGTTCCGTGCTGCTGTTGAGAATTTCTTTACAGAATAATAATAATAATAACCTCTGCATGTTGGACCCATGTCCCCATGTAAGCCTCGCAAAGGGCTTTCCCTAACGCATTAGCAAAAAAAGCAGCGATAGCCTAGTGGGACACCGTTGGACTGCCACGTAGAGGTCTCGAGTTCGAACCCAAGGCGCGCATCACTGACTTTTCGAACTTATATACGTATTAAATAGTTAATTATCGCTTGATTTAAGGGTGAAGGAAAACATCGTTAGGAAACCTGCATGTCTGAGAGTTCTCCATAATGTTCTCGAAGATATGTGAAGTCTACCAACCCGCACTAGGCAAGCGTGGTGGACTATAGCCTAACCCTTTTCACACTGAGAAGAAGCCCGTGCCCAGCAGTGGGACAGTTTAATACAGGGCTGATATTATTAGGAAAATATTCGTGTAAGAGAAACACATAATATTTATTATTATTTATTTATTTCATACTATCAATCCATAAAATTTGTTAGTAACAATTAACTTAACCTATACTCCATTTGGTTAGGTACTTAGGTAACTAAAGGTAAACAATCTTGATGAGTCTTTTTATCTAAAAATTCAGTTTAAAAAAAATCTGCTTAAGATCAATGTAAATACAACAATAACGATTACTAAATCAATTGAACCGTTAGTTTAGAAGCAGTAGTTTATTTGTTTAATAAATGTTTGTGTAAAAAGTTACATCAAGATTGTTTACCTTTAGTTAAGTACCTAACCAAAAGGAGTATAGTATTAGTAACACAATATAACAATATAAAACAGGTAAACACACATAAGACATAACATACATAATTAACAATCATTGTTGCGCAATTCGATTAGAAAGCAGTACTTAGCACTGACAACAACACTTTGTTCTACCCGGGTATCGAACATGGGTCCTAAAGTACATCATCACTATAGGTACGCTGCTTAGGCAGTGAAAACAATGAAATAGGGTAACTGTTTTTTTTTAAAGTATGTGTATTTTATTGGATGTAGTCGCAGCTTTTGTATACATGTACTTCACTAGATGGAACTTGATAGTATTTCCTCACACATACGAAGTGGTATAATCAGTAGATTGACATGAATCATCAAAGCTCATGAGTTTGACACCCTTGACACTATTATAGACAATTTAAGTAAATTCATTAGAAAGGATTCGTTTTATTGCTCGTATGAAATTAACTAATTTCAATTAATATATTCCTGATATAAACTAATTAAGTATCATCTAATCCAAAACTGTGACGAATAGATAATCTTTCGATTTGTATTTAAAAACTTATTTGCAATGATATTATTGTATACAAAATAGAAACAGATATGCTATTAGCACACGTAAAATCAAGACTAAAAGGCCCTAATTGCTTTTTTTCTATCTTTAATGATGTCAATACAAAATCGGTTCAACAAAATTCTTTGCGAAACATTTATACCACAATCTTTCGAATAAGTAATAGCTATCTCTTCCACGTTAGCTCTTTTCATATAATATATATTTAGCTATTTATTAGTCTACATTATCAACACAAGATTTTCGACATCCACTATTATAAAAATAACATATCTAGTTTAAAATATCGTTGTTTATAAATAAATAATACATTTTTATTGCTATACAATACTGGCGGATAAAATAATGGGCCGTTTATACAGCACTGGGCGCGTAGACATGTGCGTACATGTCGATAATTAGTTTAGTTTCTTTACTATTTAGTATAAACAATAGGCTAAGGTGATACTAACATTATATAATTATGGATCATTGGTCTGAAATAACAATATTATTATTATATATATTATAAAGAATAGACTAGGGTAGAATATTTATTCTATTATTTCTGCTAAAGAGGCGCAATGTACTTATTTTACTCTATACTCGACTATTGCAACATTTCTGAGAGTTTTCGTGAATACAAATTAAGACTTTTACTTTTGACATTTCGTGTGTTCGTATTCGTAAAGACAAATCAAACAGTCCCAGAGTGTTGATGAACAAACACTATTTGTTAACCGTGCGGAAGACGGGTTAATTACGGCATCAGAAACTCCATTACAAATGTCATGCCGAACCTAAATACCAAGAAACGGAATCATCATTCTGTTGCCAACTTGCCTACGATTATTATCATAGATTAAAGATATTATTACCTGTTTTTATTTAAAGATGCAAATTTATAATCTTTTATCAATATACTATATAAAATTAATAATCGTCTATAACCTGAAACGAAAATACATTTTATTACAGATTTAATTCAATTTGTTTATAATTCAAATCGAAACTTTTTGATGAGAAAAAAGATACTGGCATCTAATACATATTGTGTAAAAGTTTATTCTAAAATAAAACAAACGAAATAAATGACGATCGTCATTATCATTTATTTGATTGAATTGCATAATTGTATATGTCTTATTATAATTATATTATAATGTTAATAGATCTAACATTGTGGTTTAGTTATAATTGTGCTTATTTGAATCATAATGAAATTGTGTATCTTTTCATTTGGTAAGTTTTAAAATTCTTGAACGAATATCTTGCAATTACGAAAATTGATTATGATGATGATTATCTTCCAAACAATTTGTTTCAGAAACATCTTAGACATTTTTACAAGAAACTAATCAATATTCAAGAAATCTAGATAGTTGCGGCGCAATGCATTGTTGGAAAAAGTTATTTTGCAAATATTTTCGTTCAAATATTCATGATGGTTTAGTGCAGGTGGTACTTATTATGCATTCCTCGTAGTGTTTCATAACAAGCAACAAAATTTTATTATACACATGTTTTTGGCGGCAACGTGAGCCATCTCAAGCGATGTACCTCAAAACGAGGTGTCGTGTCTGGCCAGGTGACATTAATCTGCGATGCTCCCCTCCGCGCATGACGCAACTGCCGGCACGGGCACGCGTTGCGTAAAAGCCTTTTTAGCATGCCGTCTGCGAAGCTTTCTCGCCAAACATCGGGTTCGAAGAAGCACCCGAATGCTTTTGTTACACTCCACGTACACTTAAAACAAAATGTCGGCAGATGTCCCATAGAGGCCGTGAAATCGACACTACCATTGTCATTTTGAGGAACGAATCGAGTGAACGACGTAACCGAGTCGTTGCGACTTCTAGTTCAGTTTTTAAAAATATAATCAATTTTTTCCGTCATACAATTTGGGTTATTAGCGGTCTGAGTACAGATCTAGCTCATCTTAAATTATGTTGAAACTGTTGAACAATAGCATAAAGATTTCTGCAACGTCTTTATAATATTGAGGTCTTTTAGTGCATAAGAGCTGTAGTTATCTCGCTCATTTGCAGAATGTTTAAGCTGTTCATTTGATTATTTATAACTGGCAAGCATTCAATATAAGTCAAGGTTCATTTATGTAATTGGGTGAACATAGCTTGAGGCATTTCTGAATAGATTGATATTTAGAGAACAACTCTACAAATGTTGATGTTTCGATACAAGAGTGATATGCCGTCTATTTGATATGCAGTTTATAGTATTCCGAATCCTACTAAATAAAGATTAAAATTTTTGAAACATATGAATATTTATAACGTTTTGTTTGGTATAATTTTGAATTAAGAACGTATAACTATTTTGAATTTACGCTCTTTCAAAGGTATATTTCTCACAAAAGACTATTCAAACATTTATACATAATATTTCAATATGACTTGACGTAATAAATGCTGAATAGTAACTCAGTTAAGTACAGCAATAATGACAGCGATAATGCACCATGATGATATGGTGCCAGCCCATTATTGTTAAGCACCGAGGCATTACTGTGTAAATATTACAAGTAAGGGATTGTATGTGCCATCTACTTGCCAACTAGTTGTGATTAAATTAGGTATACAGCATTATAAGTCAATCTACATAATATATAGTTAGTCATATGCCTATATCCTTGAAGAGGTAGGTAACGGGATATTGGAACCATATTACCCGGGGCGACCCTACCGTCCGTCCAGACTTCGTATTACTATTGATAAGTCAGTAAAACCCAATAATACTATGCCACCCCGGTAATCAAACCCGAGACATTATGTATGTTCTTATACGTCAAAAGTCTTCGCGGGCTTAACAACGTTTCATAGCAACCGAAGGAATGAATAAATAGGAATGTATACCTTACAAACCAACAAGATATTTATTTTTGTATATTATTTATATATGTATGTCTACTAAAGTATGTGATCATAAATAAATTACGAGTTACGTTGTCAACTTTTTGAATTCAATATACAGTTATAGATTATATCGCCCAATTATAACTTATTCATGAACCGTCTTTTATCCTTATCTATGTCCATTATTTTAGACGTCAAACCACAAAACATTTACGGTAAAGTACTATACATAACATATCACTTGATTGCTAATGCCGCCATATCGACGCTTGCACGTGTTATGTAAAAGAAATGTCTTGACTTACGAGGACAATTCACGTTTGGTTCAGTCAAACGGTCGGCGACCTTTTACTGTTTGTGACTACAAACTATTCTTTAGAAACTACGACTTTTCGGTCATACAATAAATTGTAGAATAAGCGTAACATTCTTCATTCTGCAACGCTGCGCATAAAAAAGCGCATTGGTAATAAAACTACTTGTTTTTATCACGTTTATGTGCGAGTTCATGACTGGTTTGTCCATATTAATCTTGTAACTAAAACGCGTAAGAACGTATCATATGCGGCAATAGTCATTTTAATGGCTTAAGACAAATTCGCTAATAAGATACCATCTCTTGTGTATTTAGTTATGGCATGTATTTTCTATTTTCAATAAGGGGTTACAAACTAAAATATTTTTTAATTCGAACCAATAGTTCTTGAGATTAGCGCGTTCAACCAAACAGACAAACAAACTCTTCAGCTTTATAATATTTACAACCTCTTATTGAAAATAGCAAGTACATGCCATAACTAAATATACAAGAGATGGTATCTTATTAGCAAATTTGTCTTAAGCCATTAAAATGACTATTTCCGCATATGATACGTTCTTACACGTTTTAGTTACAAGATTAATATGGACAAACCGGTTAACTACAGTTAAAATGAATTAGCTATGACTGGTTTTATCTATTGCAAGCTTGTCGGCTATGCGCCCTAAACCAATTTATTTTAGTGTGCCTTTAAGTTATGTTAGAGTCTGTAATTATTATTAATATACTTTTTTCTAATTAGACCTTTCTTAATTTAGGATCAGGATTTATACCAAATATGGAACTCTTTAAATGTTGACCTCCCGTACCCAATTTATATCATTATTTTCTTGCCATCGGTATTCCTACGCTACTTGCATCCATTCTCGTGAATATTTACCATAACGATTTACCTAACTTTTAACTATATACATACCGAGATGCATTAAACTATTGGATTTCTATAAGCATGAAAATGTTCTAAGTTTAACATTTGTTTTATAAGTACGCCAGGGTAACAAAAACATGTGCCCAAAACATATCTTGTGTTACCCTGGCGACTGGTTCAAATTGTAAATATAGGAGTCGTCACGATTACGTATCGCAGTGTTTTAAAAAAGCACATTTTCGTCTCCAATACTTTCGTCGGTTTTCCGTGGGTGAGATACTATCGGTTTTCGACGTATCACATAGAATGCTAATGCTCATCTGTAGGTATGGAAGCTCAATACAATGGGCCAACATATTACGTAATCAAACCTATCTTGTAACAACTTGTTGGAATTTGAAGCGACTCTCTGATTATTCAATTTGAAGGAAAATCACCGAATGTCTCGCATTTGATCGCTTGTTTGTATCTTATTTAGCCGCTGCTTTCTTAGAATTGCGTACTTGTTTTCGTTTAAAGTAGTGCGGATATTTGCGTCATGTGCGGTAATATGAAAGCAGTTGTTTGACGACTTGACGACTTATGTACGATGTTACCTGACTTCATATACATACACTCGGTGGTGTTAATCATTATCTTACTAGTTCTTTCCATGGGCGATTCGATCTGTTTGTAGATTATTCTTAGCGAAATAAATCTCAAATAAAGTCCAGTTTGGGAGTCACTTGGAGGACAAAGCTAAATTAGCGAGTAAAAAGGTGGGTGTACTGAACAGAGCCAGACGGTACTTCACACCAGGTCAATGTCTTGTGCTTTACAAAGCACAGGTCCGGCCGCACGTGGAGTACTGCTCACATCTCTGGGCAGGGGCCCCCAAATACCAGCTCGACCCACTTGACTCCCTACAAAGACGGGCAGTTCGAATCGTCGATGATCCCAATCTCACGGATAGACTGGAGTCGTTGGGGCAACGAAGAGACTTTGGGTCTCTCTGCGTGTTCTACCGACTCTTTCACGGGGAGTGCTCTGAAGAACTGTTTGATTTGGTACCAGAGGCCCCTTTCTATCACCGTACCACTCGACACCGAAGCAGGGTTCATCCATATCACCTGGAAGCGTTCAATTATAAGACGGTACGCTTTCAGCGATCATTTCTCCCACGTACGTGCAAGCTCTGGAATGAACTGCCAGCTTCGGTGTTTCCCGAGCGCTATGATATGTCCTTCTTCAAACGAGGTTTAAAGAGAGTTCTTCTTTTACGGTAGGCAGCGGCTTTGCTATGTCCTGACATTGCTGAAGTCCATGAGCAGTGGTTACCACTTTCCATCAGGTGGGCCACTTGCTCGTCTGCCACCAATGGCAATAAAAAAAAATTATGTGGTGTCGTGGGACACCAGGTAGGAACGAAGTTCCTTCGGCTAATGTAGAATCGACACAAATTGCAAAAAAAATCGTGCTCAATTCACTAAATAGAATAAAGAATATTCATTTATACCAATATATTTAAATGATTCCAAACATTTAAATATATTGGTCATTTAGTGATTTCTGATATCCTGGTATTATACACTACTCGCTTGTGTATGCGACTGTCGCGCCTGCGCACGTCTCATTTAACGGTTTTATTCCACGCACTTTTTCTTACGGTTTTACTATCACATTTTTTTCAGTTCGGTCGCGCAGCAAAATCCCTATCCCCTCCAAGCCTGCCGTAAGGAACTTCGTTCCAAAAATATATATTATTGTTTATTATACGATATCCTAATGAAGACATATAAAAATAATGAATAAAATCTACGTAATATGATCATGCAGACATAGACTCACGCCTGTTTCTCGGATGATATTTATTTCCTTATCGATATTTCTTTAAATAATAAATTAAGTATTCATAGAAAATGACTAATAAATATAATATAGGTATGAAGTAGTCATATCATTAATGACAATCAATTTACAGTTTCAAAGCCCATAGACATCGCAATACATGTCATAGTGCATGTAATATTATGTAATATATCACCTAGCTTTCGAGATTTATTTAGTGCAATATTCTTTGAAAATGCGGTCTAACGGTTGAGCGGTGTGAGCAAATGATAGTCACCTGTGAACATCTGCAACTGCCAAATCTCTCGATTTGTGTAATGCATTACTGTTGCAACACGTGACGGACCGCTTTCATAATCTAAGATGAGCATTATTTATTTATATTTTTATTTAATAATAAATGGCACAGGTCACGTTTGTTGGTATTAGCATAAAATATTAATTACTTTGATTTGCTAAGGAGATCATTGACGTTATAGTTGGTACGCTTGTTTCACGATTAAAAGTTTACGGTACGTCGCGCGTCGTGACGTTGCAATAATTAGATAAATTAAACCGTAGAAATAAGTTTGTAAATAATATGTTAAGAACTGTAATTGTGTCTCTATTACATTTGGGTATTTTAATATCAAATAGTTAATGTGCTTTTGATGCATTAACAGTCGAACATATAATAATGACCACTATTTATAGTACTGTTTATGATGAGCACATAATCTTTTATTTTATTACTTTTACGATAATGTAATAAAATAAATGGTAAAATAATAAATTGCCTTGTATATATGCCCAATAGCACAACATACGTAGTTTGTATGTGCGTCATGTAATAGCGAGTGGGCCTATCGCCATGAATGGTTCTAGGCGCCGTGTTGCTCCTTAAAATTTCCTAACAGAGTACTGTACATTTATTAAATAACGATCAGCAGGCGTATTCCTAAGAAAATTCCTTTGTCGTGGGTACATTTTCAAACATTGATAACCACTAAGAACACCCAGCTTCAGAGCAATTACCGCGAATCACACAAACATTTGTCATTTGCAGTAATCGAATCTGCAACACGTGACGTACTTTATAATTAATTATTATTTGTTGCAGATTATTATTATTATAGATATATATATATTTTTTTCTCTTTTTTTAGGGAGCTTTGTCACTTAGTGATAATGTCGCCCCCACAACAAAAATCTTACTAATTTGTATTGACTTATGGGTATTGACTACATTACATAAAAATACTTATTGTCCTATACTACTGATCCAATATAAATAACACACAGCACAACATTTTAGCCGCTTCTGACAACGGAGAGGCTAAGATGCTATTACATATCCCAACGTCAAATCCTCCAGCAAACACCGTTTGTCTCTCATGTATATTCCGGTCACATTCCATCAACACATGGTATATGTCATCAGTCACCCCACAAATCTCACAATTGGGTATTATAGATATAATAATAAGATCATTACACTGTTCGTTATTCACTTAAACCATCCGTGCAGTCAATTATTTATCATTAGTTCAAGGAGGCAGCCGTTTATTTTCATATGAAATAGGTTTATCCACAACCTTTTCACTGACAGGAAACGAGTGCTTAATGTGGAAATGCCGCATATGGTATTCAACCTACGACCTTCTACGATCTGCCATAGAGTCGTTGAATTATGGATAATATTTCTTCTCGACATCCATTCGTAGAAGCGAGATTTATATCCAAAGTAAAACGCGGTCCGGACAGAAGCGCATATCGCACCTTTCTCTGCTCGAGTTGAGTGACTTTTCTCACATCGCTCGAGAACGATCGGTACGAATCACAACATTAGTAGAATACTCACGCGTATTTTATTGAAATTCGCAAGACACGAGAAAGTGATTTATCAACATACGACGATGCATTTTACGTGAAATTATGTACATATCCTGTTTTTTATTTATCTTTGAATAGGCTTTTGTTTCATCACCGATGATATAACAGCGGATATATAAGAACGCGCATGCACTCGCCAATTTATTTATTGGCACACACACAGAAGGTTGTTAAATAACTTTAAATATTTAATGTTAACTTCTTAGAAACTTTGAATATCTGCGGTTTAATACCAGTATACCACCACCCACGAGATTGTAAAGATGTAAGATTTGGTTCTTTACAATAGAAGACGCAGAGTTTTATTTGGTACTTCTGCCCGCGGTATCATATAACTCAATTTAACTGTATTACAACCCTTGTATCCTTATTTTACTCCATTAAGGACGAATTTAATAAACAGTTAAATGTATGTTCAATATAAAATTAATTAATTAATCAATAAAGCTAAATACAAATATTTCATTTTACTTTGTTTTGATCGTTTTAATTTAGATCTTTTTCATTTCTTCTCCTTTAGGGACTTATATCAAAAATACCCTGAGTGAATGCAAAATTTTAAGTATGTAGTTGTCGCGTTGTGCTTTGATAGGTCAGTCAGATTAGATGAGTACTTATTAAAAGAGCAGCTCCGGCATATTGTTTACTTGGTCGGTCAGTACACGACTCACCCGAGATATACACAAGCGCATACTTGCACAGTTCTTCCACTCCTTTGTTGGTTTCTTTGCGTGACTGAAGAGCCTAGTGTGATCACGCTCTGGCCATTAAATACATTGAATCCAACTGGTCGTTTATTAATTTATTGTGAGATGAAATGGAATCAGTATATAATCTTATAATTATTCTATCATTTAAAATAGTACGTTTGCCAGTGTGGAAAATGTCGCCAAAATCTTTTCGACAGCAACTCGGTAGTAAATAGATATCCCTCTTTTTGAGACCCAAATACAAATGTTGTAAAAAGTGGGTATCTAACAACTCTGCTTATAAGTCTTCGGCAAAAAAAAAACGACCGTGCGGTTTAGTTATCTGAATACACTTACATGCCTTGACGCTTTAATCCAATCCAGTTTACATTGAATTGCCTTGCGTAGTCCCTGACTATAAACCTTTATTGTCTCATCTTTACCTACCTTTTGTAATTAGTAACAACAACAAGAATAAAAGAATATTCACGTTATTTTTACTCATCCTCGAATGACATCAAAAGTCTCCCGATCAGTATTACGTTAGACTGAAGTCACCTCAATGACTCAATATTATTGGTTTTGTGTACGAAATTACGAATTACTCCTACACTGTCCTCAAGAATGTTCTGAATTGCTATTTGCCAACATCCTTCTGGATAGATTCCAAGTTGACATAAGATTGATAGTCGATTTAAAGCAAAGGAACGACGCGGCCACGAGCGCACGATTATTCAACTTATTGTTGCTATTTGATTCAAATTCAAAGGATGGTCCTGCTATTTAAATTGTATTAAAATATATGGGAAGAAAAAACTTGGAATTAAATGTCATGGTGAATTGTTTAGCTGATTATAAGTACACGTTCGAATTCTTTTTAAATAACATTTTAAGTGTTTATACAAAAGAATAAATCGATACCTACCGATTAACCTTTTTTAGATAAACATTTAATGGCAATTATTGTTCTGAAGCTTTTCATTTGAATTTGATATATTTTTATAGTAATAATACCCTAGCAATAAGGCACTCACTAACAGTAGCGATAGCCTAGTGGGAAACCGTTGGACTGCGACGCAGAGGTTTCGAGTTCGATCCAAAGGCGATCTCTGACTTTTCGAAGTTATGTGCGTATTAAATAGTTAATTATCGCTTCCTTTAACGGCGAAGGAAAACATTGTGAGGAAACCAGGACATGCGTCTAAGAGTTCTTAATAATGTTCTCAAAGGTATGTGAATTCTGCCAACCCACCGTGGGCCAGCGTGGTGGACTATGGCCTAACCCTTCTCACACTGAGAAGAGGCCCGTGCCCAGCAGTCGGATAGTTTAATACAGGGCTGATATTATTATTATATGTTATATTATGGCACTCTCTCCGTTCATGTGACAGGAGGCTTGTCATAACAAACCTTTAGGTAATATGTAGGTGTGTATAGGGTTACCTATTATATTTTGGATTATTAAATGAAAGGAATATACGTGTTCACGTTTGGTTGTATTAAGAAAGTGGTCGCCTTGCCATCAGTTGGCAGCAATGGCTATGCAACATTTCGTGTGATTTATAGATAGTCGTTTCAAATCAAAGGGCAAAGTACCTTCGTGGATTGAAGGTTTGTAAAGCTCATCGCAATAAAACATGATTGCTACGTCTCGGGTTTGATTCCCAAGTCGGGTAAATTGTTATATTATATGCCGCTACTATGTACCTGAGTCATATCATACTAACTATACTGGCTGTTTTATTACGCCATATACGGCTGATATAACTTTTTAGAACTCTACTAGAAAGTAGCACTGTGTGAGAGAAGACCAGTATTAGTAATGATTTTTTAATCGTCATAATATGATTATCATTGTGGGTTACGTAAAGTTCGTATGAATTTTAGTTTTGAAACTTGAACGTAAGTGTCAAAACTCAAATTCATTGTAGGTATGATGTCGAGTTAAAAAAGCTTACAAAGAGATTACGTATCAAGCTATCAAAAGTATTTAAACGTTACGTAAGTAAATAAAAATAACTTGTGATATTTCTATTACAGAATTAATCAAATGACGTTTTCTTCGTATGGGTTACCTTAAAACGTTTCGTTTTACTAAGGTTTAAGGCTCACTAGAATAAAACACCTGTACACGAGGTCTTCGGTCGATGCCCGAGTTAGGCATAATGTTATTGATTTTTCTGTCAAGAAATGTTCAGTAGCGGCACGAAGTGATGTATAATGCTCGATAGGTGCGCTCCCTACTACGCGTGATCTAAACCCATTGCTGACGAAAAGTGAGTGTAATACAGCACTGCCTACCCCTTAAGGGATAGAGGCGTTAGATTGCTTATGTTCCTATAACATAATATGGATTTTCCAGGATAATTTACTTTTTGTTTACAAAAGAGCTTTTGTAAATGAGTACCTTTCTATCATCCACTTTCATCCACACTTCTTATGCCATTAATTACGTAAAAAGAAGTAAAGATGAATCATGGCACTCAAAGTTTGCTGACTTTTGTTCAGTAAAATATCTGTCTATATTGAAATGTTTCTCTTTATCTCCTTTTATTTTCATTACAATATAATCATAAAGAAGTTGATGTTTCGTGTCGAACCGTGACCAATCAGCTTACTACTGAATGCTCAAAACACATTGTCGAATTCGTCTAGACTTTTCATCAAAACTAGTTCAATACTCATAGACGAAAAATACAATAAACTATTAGCAAAATATACCGTTGCGAGGGGTCAAGTGCAAGTCGATTGTCAGGCTGCGCACACGCCGCTTCCGTTACACTAGTCTGATATAACTATGACATTTTGCCCAATGGGAGCCGCAAGTGGGCCAGCCTTTGTGTCCGTAACACGGCCATGCTTCGTAAGGATAACGCACAATACTTGACACATATTACCGCTACACTTGTCATACTTTGTGATTGGGTTTAGTAGGTTCGGTTTCTATGCGTATTTCTTTGATCATAAATGAAATATCCAGGTTTGTGTGGTCTTTTTGCTTTGGAGTTGTTGGCGTGTGATACATGATATCCGTAGCAAAAGCAACAAAAACCGTGCAACACGGGTTATATTGACTGGGAAAAGTAGTAAAATCGAGGTCACTACGTGGTGGGCTGTGGTGCCGTGTGGGTATGAATCGTTTTTTGAACTTCTTTGATGTGAAAAAAATATTATTTTTTAATAGCTCTATTTTAGTATTGTAAAAATGTATGTCTGTTAAAATAGGAAAAGAGTTGTTGTATGGTTGATTTATGCTGCTAGTAATTACGTGAATAAAAGATCGATAGGTGTTTGGAATATGACCGTTCTGGCCATCATAGATAAGATGTGTATGACTACGAATGGAAAAGTACGCCTTTGACAATTAATAAGTGATGGTACGAATAAACCAGTTCCTCTGTACTAGGGTTGGTTGTAGCCCTCATATAGAAAACTATCGTAAGAATAGTAACCTATTACTAGGTTTTACACGGCAATTAACACTTCCAGAAACTTACCTATCTGCCCATCTTATCTCTAGCAGAGGCAAGGAGCGAGTCGTACCTCTGGTATTACGCTCGCGATGGAAGTGATAAGGCTACGGGCATCTCTTGCCACGAGCCGGGTCAAATGTGTCATTAATTTGTCATTAAAATAATAAATTATGTATTACGTATATTATAATTCTTAACTAAATGTAACTGAAGCTGTTATGATTGAAAATTTATCATTCAACCGTTTTGCTGTCTTAGTCTGACCGTGGAACAGTTAAATAAAAAGCACTACATCATCTATCATACAAACGTCAATCTCTGTACTTAATATGTAAGTCTAGTTAGATTCCTAGAAATATAATCTGGCTTACAATACTATTAAAATAATAATTGTGCTCACACTGCAAACTTATAATAGTATTAAAGCTTTGACTTCACAACTTAGCACATCGGTCACGTTTGTTAGATCACGTGGCTGGCCTAGTGCTTAAAATTATGACCTTGTCAGAGTAATCAAATTTAAAAAATACCGACCCAAACCAGAACACGTCCATCCATTCATTACCAGTTTCTAACGGCACTGCTGTACGTAAATCGGGTGCCATTATTGTCGACCATATTTTTCATATGTAAAGTAATTTATGGGACCTTGAACGGTACATAAATATTCAGAGAGACGCTCCGAATTTCACAAAGGTTCGACACTGAATTGATTCAATGCATGTTACCAGACACCGTTAGCTAATCGATACATTCGTATGGCATTTAATGAGTTGCGCGATTCTTGTATAAGTTATGAGTCTGTTTAAAAATAACTTATAATCAAGTTTCGGGTAGGTAACATTATATGTAATCACGATTTTGTTGGTAACGACGGAAATCTTCAAAATTTGATTTCAGTAAAGTTTACGGCTAGCTTAATAGAAAACAGTACTTACAGCCTATTGACTTTTACTATATTAGGTTTATTATTCGCCCGTTGATATTTTTCCGTAAAATTATCAATAATCCTTAGCCTTTGCAAGGGCCTTAGTCTTGAGGCGCTGTACTGCCTTCTTCAGTCCATCTCGGTAACCCTATTCCGTACAAGTACGCAAGGTTATTTGTCTACACTTTTTTATAGGGTGGTCCTGTGTTTAGTTGCTCCTGTGTACTTTAGAAATAAATATTAATAAGCAATTAAAATAATACTTTTTCATCCTATTTTATATGTTCAAATGATTTTAGGATTTTTAAAATGTACGGTAATGTAATATCAGAAAAATTTTCTATTTTTCTGAGCATTCTGTGTTCTTTTCTGTTCCCCTGACGTTACAATTTTCATGACGATCGGTTAAGTAGTTAATACGTGAAGGCGAAACAAACAAACAAGCTTACTTTCGCCTTTATAATATAAGGTAGTATGTGGTATTGTGCTTTTATAATAGCTCACTTTATTTAATAGTAGCTAAAACATGTTTGACATTTTAACAAGTGAGAAACGGCAATGAATTGCCGTAAATCTTAGAGTTTGAAAAAAATGGTATCATGTGACCTTGAGGTCAGAGGTCAAAGGTCATAGTCATTTCGGGGTATATCGACTATGCTGTGTCGAAAGGCGTTGATCGCGGTCTCTAGCTCTTACGGTTCTTGAGTTGAATGTTGTATAACAGACGGAAAAAGCTGTTGTATAAGAGATTTTTCGAACTCTAAAAACTGACGATTTGTTATATAAAAATTATTGTACCTAATATAAAATAGCATTATTACAAGTACCCTTCGTAGGGTTTCGGTGAAGTGCTTACGTCAAGCAGTGCTTTTTTAAGAACTTCCGGCAAATCGTTTGTAAGAGGTGGACATAATGAGTAGGGCATTTTCTGCCAGTAAACCATTGAGTGATGCATAGATAGTTATTGTTGGTATTCTGTAATAATAAACGAGATGGGTGTAAAAAATCTCTTCTTCTTCTCTTCGTCTTAAATGTAAAAGTAATGAAAAGAAATGACCCCTATATCTCAGGGGTCTCTTGACTCACAGGACCCATATTCAAACTCGATCTTTGACTTGTAACTTGGTGTCTGCACACCAAGTTACAAGCCAATTGGTCCAGTGGTTCCGGTGTTATGCCTGTCACTAACAAACTGTCACTAACAGTCAGACACACAGACCCACATAGTGTTTTCATTAACCTCTTCGAAGAAGTCTCAGAGGTTAATAATCATTGGCAGCTACAGATCTTGATATTTGTGTTGTTGGCTCGCTTTTATAATGGAAATGACGCAATAACTTCTTTGATCGTTGAGCATATGACGTGACATAGAGACACAGACGTGATTGTATGCCACATTATAAGCTTTTTAAAAAGTAATGCCATATACATATATTTGTGATTCTATGTTCTGCTATGTTATTCTAAACAATAATAATAAAAATATAATAATATTCTACCACATACACACAACACCATCTAGCCCAAACTAGGCAGAGCTTGTACTATGGGTACTAGACAATGGATAAACATACATATATACTTTTTTATTGTAAATACATACATATTATACATAGAAACACCCAGACCAAGACAAATATCCATGTTCATGCACACAAATGTTTGACTTGTGCGGGAATCGAACCCGCGAAATCGGGCGTTGCAATCGGTTACACTAACCACTACGCCATCGAGGTCACTAACCGCTAAATAAATATCTATTTATAAGCCGCAATGTCATCACACATAACAATCTCTATTCAAATAGTGGAGTCTGTGCAACAGTGCAACAATAATGTTCGCTATGTGCATTTTATTGGCAAACACCACTTAACAATCACCTCGCGGAGTGTTGCGAATGACTTTGAAACTATTTTTATGGTTACTTATATTCAGTTATTGAACATCTATGAAAGAGTTGCGACAATGTTGTACTGAAAACATATGTTTTAAAGCTTCTAGCGTACTTGAATATGGCCTATATACCTTATAGGTTTGTGGCCAGTTTATTTGTTTTGTTTATATTTTTAGTAATTGAAAGTAAATGTTAAAGCAGAATATCGTCGATCGTTTGTTGACACTTGTATGCAAGTTTAATAAATATAAATTTTATAGGTCTCGGTGAGTTAAGAAAATCAAATAGTAAACATACATACGTATATAAATTAGTCGATCTGGATGTTTTGATTAATTATTTTCGTGATCAGAATCTATATTTCCTTAATTGACTTGGGTTCTATCATTTCTACCTACTTATTTTAGTAACATTTGCGCTAATGTTCGTGGCTGATTGTGAGATTCCGGGATCGAATGCTTTTTAAAGAGAACACTTATAATGTTTACTAATTTTAAGCGTCAATGCCATGTGGCCTGTTTCGAGTAGCAACAAATAAGACGTTTTTAAATGTAATTAATTTGTCTGGATCTTCTTTAAAAGGTATAAAATGTGTAATAAAGTGTATCATAGATGTGGAATATTACTATATTTATACTCATTTTACTATGCATATTACGCATCTAAAATTACCGACCCCTTATTTACTTAGCAAAACGGCTACAATTAATCTGCTATCTACAAACTACGAGATCCACGTAGACCACCACGTGTTTCTACCAAACCACTCTACCCACCTTTGAGAAGGACTACTTTATTCCCATGACTCACCTCTGAGAAGGACTCGCATTGTGCGAGGCTTTGCAAAATTACAATGACAGTTGTAGCGATAAAGTAGATGTGCACTTTGATACACTTAACAGATAGATGGCGATGGCGTAGTGGTTGGTGTAACCGACTGCCATGCCTGAGGTCGCGGGTTCAATTCCCGCACAAGTCAAACATTTGTGTGCATGAACATGGATGTTTGTCTTGGTCTGGGTGTTTCTATGTATAATATGTAGGTATTTGCAAAAAAAAAGTATATATGTATGTTTATCAATTGTCTAGTACCCATAGTACAAGCTCTGCTTAGTTTGGGCTAGATGGTGTTGTGTGTATGTGATAGAATATTATTATTATAAAATATTATTATTTTAGTATAATAGATTCTGAATAGTGTGCCCGTATGTTTGTTATTTTATTGCCGGTATCTTTATATAATACTAGCTGACCCGCGCAACTTCGACTGCTTCACATAAGAGAATTTTCCCCGTTTTTACAACATTTTTCATTGATGCTCTGCTCCTATTGGTCGTAGCGTGATGTGATATGGCTTATAGCTTTCCTCGATAAATTGCTTACCCAACACTAAAATAAATTTTTGATTCGTACCAGTAGTTTCTGAGATTAACGCGTTCCATCAAACAAACAAACTCTTCAGCTTTCTAATATTAGTATAGATTGTAAACAACTGCATATAATTTAAATTGCTTTAAGGTCTTAGACTGTACACAAACTAGAGAGGTTTTGTCAAATAATTTAGACTGAGTTGTCTTTTTTTACTTTTTAATTATAGTGTTTATTATTAGCACATATTTTATGTATTCTTGTTATCGCATATGCTGTGTTTATCTTTAAGTAGTTGTTACACTATTTTATGTATTAAAGTGTAGACAATTGTCGCAAAATTTATATAATCTATTAAAATGTCTCAAAATATCACACTTAATTTTAACGGCGCCACTTATAACAGAGCACATGGTTGTAAACGCACTTAAGCCAAATAAGTTGATATGTGATTTAGCGATGTTTTGCATTTAATGTATCCATAATCCCATGGACCACACTAGTAAAAATCATAACTCACAGATATTCGTTTAAAATACATGCAATGTAAGCCATTGGCCATCCATTTTCTATATATGACCAGTTACATATAAACGCATCGAAAGACAAAAACAGTTTCTCTTACATTAATTTTATGTAAGTAACATCAATTGAAAGTACTTTTAATTGTTACACGCATGATACCATCACTCGAGTGAAATGCTTATGTATTATGACCTACAATTATGTAAGAGAGAAAGCCTATCATGATCGAAGATGCATCGCTCAAGGCGGACCGCTGATTGAAGGTTATCTGCCACCTGATATATTGACATCGCTGTTACTTTTACGTATTGTGTTTAATGGGGAACGAGTTTATAGGCCATCTGGTGCCTCGTTAGTAGAAGGATAGCCGCTTGTATCCGCTTGTAGTGCATGTTGTTATGTATTTACCATTTATAACACACGCTTAAAATACATTATAATTGTTTTATAGTTCGATTTTACTTTGCCAAGAAGAGCAAAGAAGGAATTAATTCTACCTAATTTGACTTTAAGTATAGATTAGTTTCAATGGTCACCTCTAATCAATCTAAATGTTATGGACAGCAGTTTAGCACATTTAGAATGTTTTTGTGTCTGCGGTGTTCTCGAGTGAGCATTCTATAATTAATTCAAATGCATCTTCCAATAATTTAAAAGGTACTAGGAAAGGTTCGAAAGTAACACGATTAACGGGTTGACTTTTGCTTTCAATTTATAGATGGCACTTTATTATATAATTTTTAAAGGCTTATGTTTAACTTATCACCAGATATAGTAAAATATAACAGTCAAAAATATGATCACCAAATTGTATAGCAAAATATATTTAAAGAGATCAAAATAAGTCGACGGAGTCCCGCTTCGCGGGCCTCCTATTTTTGGGTGGGTTTAAGAAGGAACCTAACATAAACTAACCCTTCCGAGACGGAATGCAGTGATTTGAGGCGTACAGGTGCTCGTTATGATATATATTTTTCTGTTTTACTTATAATATAGTATCATTGTTTTGCTATATTTAAGTATAGTATATATTTATAATCTGTTTCTAACTGTATAATATGCATGCCGTGGCAACCTTTAAGTAAGGTAGCACTAAACACTAGCTATAAGTACTAGCCGTAAGAACATGTTGTTACATGTTGTTACGTGTATACCTCGTTGGTTGTCCAAATTAAATAAATAAATAAATTAGTAAGCATATTTTGCTGCGCAAATACTATTTTTGGTGGTCATTATATTTAATCCCATTTTAAAAGCTATAATTGGTTGGTATAAACTATGCACGTGGTGTTTTTATTTCAAGGATTATATAATTTATAGCTAGAAATTAAATTAATTATACATTTATTTATTTGAACTTTGAATTTCATAAACCGATGGCTATCTTTGCTTGGTTACACATCTCTGTGAAAAGTCGCCGCCTGTAACCTCGGGTTGTAACAAACATGGGTGATACATTTTTTGTTCGATGGGATCCTTTTAACATGTTATTAAGACAACCAATGAACACAACACACATTTTGTCGTGCCTGACATGCAAATAGCGTGGCATGTGCGAGCTGTTGTAGCACAAGTGTAGACGGTGAATTTCTACGGTAACGATCCGATGTAACTATTTACCAAACATTGTTTACGTCGAAAGACTTTTTAGTTAACTGATATATCTTCGCGAGACAACGCTATGATCTGAGGTTAGGCAGTGATCTCGTCGCTGCTGCCAGTAACTTGCGCTCCGCCACGTACAACAAACGCAACCCAGAGAAGCGTGGATAAAAGTTATAAAGACACATGCAACGTGCATGAGTGTATTCTATATACAATATATTTTATATTGGGTTGGTGGGTGGCTATTACAGAAGGTAGACGCAAGGAAAACTGGTGGAGTGGTCGGTATGCGGATGATCAGATAGATGGGTCAATGAGTGTTTAGAATGCTGTAAAAAGCTGGATAGGTGCCACCCATACGATCAGTGGGCGAACCACGACGATTACATTGTCACATCATATTACGTAACGATTTAGAACATCCAATAAGTATAATTAAGTAAGTATCGAGCTAACAAAAGTAAGCAATTTTATTATGTTCAATTATAGAATTTGAACTTGAAATATATCAAGGGTCAAGAACATGATCGATCTGCTGTTATGTGTTTTATAGACACAATCAACGTTAAGGTCAAGACGCTAAGGTTATACATGAATAATGATTATTATTAGATATACATCGGTTTACATTTCCTACAAGCTTTAGTATCATCTTATAGAATCACATTTTATTTTAGCCTTTCGCGAGTTGTATACATAGTCCAAATTAGACAAGGAATCTTAATTGCGTTGGTAAATAATAAAATATATAAATACCTATCTATTAATTTTCATGTACATATATTGAGTTATTTAAACCGTTTTGTAACGAATCTGTAAACATTTACAATACGCCTTTAGGTAGCATCTACATTTTTCTTAAAGTTGTAACTTCGTTCAGCGTACGGACAGACAAAATGCTTGTTTAATTTTGTTTCGATATCGCTAAGCTGACAGATTCAACTTAAAAATAGGTAAAAAGGGTCTTCTCAGAATAATAGCCATTCGGGGATGTGCTTTGCATATTTAGGTCTGAATAAGAATAAAGTATATACCGATTAGGTATAATAGTGTTGGTGAATTAATTATTTAAGTTGTATTTAATATTAATTGGATATATAATAATATGTAAATTACAATGCGATCACCATCCTTAAACCATACATACATACATACATAGATTCACGCCTGTTTCCCAGAGGGGTAGGCAGAGACTACGGATTTCCATAAACCAGCACCATCCAAACTTATAAAGTTCATAATACTGTACATCATATTTGTGCGTGGTAATAAATAAGACAAGAAGCATAAGAAATATTTATTAGATGTAAAACAATTGTTATTAAACTATCTAATGCCATATTAAAATTAACAATAATAATTTTAAGCTTATTGATAACATTTTCACTTTAACTTGTCGCATATTTGCAAGTAGGCCCAAAATTAAATAAGGCTGGCTTAATAGCCCACTGACAAACAGATGCCTGCTGCCCAGCTACCCTTGAAATTGTCAGCAAAAACATACGTTAATACATCTCAGGATTAATTATGGCTTCGAAAACGCATCCGTCTTTGATGTTCGTACCTTGACCAAGATATACTGAACTTAAGACCTAAGGTTAAGGCGTCTTATCTCATACACTTACACGCGAAATTGCACTAGTCGATAAACAAGTCATACAAAAATATCGTGATAAGTATTAGGTAATTAATATTAATATTCATACAAAATATTGATGACTAGTTTTTATTTGGTTTTACTGCAAAAATATTTGCTCTATTATACTACTACTCTATCTATCCTGTTAATTATCTACCCATTAAAATATAGACATACAGAAGGTTAATTCTTTACAAAATATGTTCAAAATAGAGTTTCAATCTCTAGCGTAATAAACGTCAAACGTAAACTGACATGCAATATACCTACATATGTTCACATTTAACGTTTATTTTTTTGGTGGTACTTATTTATAACACTAAGATTAGATCGGTAACCTATTTTGAACAGTTTTTATTATCAGAATTGGCTCTCTGAGACAAACGATAATATTCTAGTTACAAAAGACAAGAATAACCTCAATTGCTATACTTATCATAAAGTAACAATTATATTTAACATATATAATGTAATATTGTAACGAATTAGCCACCTTAATCCATTATTCAAATTATTATGTATACATATCAAATACTTAAAACATATATGCCAATATAAGTTACAATAATATTATATTTATAGTATATAATATTTTTTATGTTTGTTTGCAACGGAAAAATAAAAAACCAATATGAGGCCAATTTTAAAAATGATCACTCTTGGAAAGTTGCTTTATCCAGAGGTATCATGGGCTGTATAACATAACGCTACGAGCCATGTGAGGGGAAGAATAATCATTGACGTGAGTGAAACTGCGTGGGACAACTAGAACAAGATAAATATTGTAATAAGTATGAAGTTGCTGAAGTAGTTTTCAACCCCTATGCAATACCTCGTTTATATTAGACAATAATTTCGCCAATTTAGTAAACTAGAAATAAGCCAGATATTTTAATATTCCTACAGGTTTGGTGATAAGTAGAATTATTGTTTTAAGGTTGCCTTGTTTCTCTTTTACAGGTATTTCCCTAATATGTTAGGAAAATACTCGGCCCTATGGGAGGCTTACACGGGGACATGGGTCCAACATGCAGAGGCCCTTCGAGAGTTTTACTTTAAAGTGAGATGGGACACTTACCGAGACATTAGCCGCGGCAGGTGTAGGAGATTATTGCTACATATGGAATCTAATTATTCTGGTCTATGGGGATGGGTGTTCAATGGTTTGGTAAAATGCAAACTATAGTTAAAAAAACGGCGTCTGCCTGATATACATACTGTCTCAGTACAAAGTCAGAATGTAAGGTTGCCTTGTTATTATTATGTTATATGTTATTAACAAATACTTAATTTCAAATTTGGCATGTAAGTTGTTAATAAAGGGCCTTATAAGTATTATTAGAAACGTTAAAAATTCCCTCGAGCTAGGATCAACAGAACTTAACAATTTATGTCAATGCGAACAAAAACAAAATGTTAGTTATGAGCACGAATTAGAATTTAACAATAAATTTGAATTATTTTAAATGCAATTATTGATTCAAGGCAAGTTGCAGTGTAATCCTAACTAATATTATAAAAGCGCAAATGAGTTTGTTTGTTTGTTACCTTTTCACGCCTAAACCACTGAACTGATCATTATGAAATTTTACATATACGTTGTCAGGTGTACAGAAACGGACATAGCCTACCTTTCATCTCGAAAAAAGTACTGTTTCCGAGGAACACAACAATAACGTTCTTATGATAATAGATGGCGCCACGTGTCTTTCGAATCATGATTGAATTATATTATTACAAGCAGAGTACAACCCGAATTGATTGTCAAATTCTAAATTAACGCGAGCGAAGCCGCGGGCAAAAGCTAGTGATTATAAATTAAATACTTACATCATAACTACATATATAATATAGTGCTGGATATCAAATACATTTATAAAGTTAAATTTAATTAATATTAAACAGATCCATGAATAACATACATTTTCGTTAATATATAATGAAATCATGTATTTTATGATACAGTGTGAACCTTGGTACTATGAAAATTCACGAGATAGCTCATAGAAACACTTTTAATAAATTCGTAGTATAACAATGAAAGAGAGGCGACAGCGTTGCCGCGTTGGTAACTGAGAAAAATGAACAACTGACTTAATATATTACTTATATGTAGATTGAAATTCTCAAAAATAGCTTTCAGTAAAAATAATCTTATTTTTGAGAATTTCAATCTTTAATTCATGCCTAAACTTATTAAGGTATTCTACCATTACTTAAATTATAATTGGACGTAGTTATGCAAAATGGATCTAACCCACAAAACACTTTGTTTTTAAATATATATATATATATATATATATATATTTTAATACCATTTATAACTATACCTAAAAACAAAGTGTTTTGTGGGTTGGATCCATTTTGCATAACTACGTCCAATTATAGGTGAGCAAAATTAGTTGCAACGATATCATACACGTCTTATTAAAATATTATAAGATCTTACATATTAATTTTGTTTATGCTAATATCATGGAATTGAGTGCCTTGTTGGCATAAGTTTATACTTATTAGGCTAACATGGGCTTCGATTCCCAGGCGTGGTAAAGTGTTATTGTTGTTTTTGTTACATAATATTTCTCAGTAACATCACTATGTTCGAACCTTTAAAAGTGAAAATAAACGGTAACGACGGCTTGGCTCCTGTGGGCCTTAAAAGCTCGATTGGGGCATGTCAGAGGTATTCGTCTCTGACTAATCCTTTGAGGATATGCAGACATGGTACGTATCTATTTTGATTAAAATATAAATATATGATACCATTGCAATATTTGTGACTTGTTACATTATTTCTATTAAAATAAAAATGGTGATCATTTATTTTACCTTAGTGTTTTCATTCGTTGTGGCTGATTGTTTGCAAAGAGATCTGCATTGCGCCATGCGTCAGGCGCCCAGATTATAACAATCTCTCCCCTGATGATCCAGGCTAAGCCAGCATTAACAGCAAGATTAACTTACTGCTTTGAATTTCTCTAAATATTCTAGAATTTTAGGAAACACCAGATCAGGTGCTGTGAGACCCCAAATGTGATTATGATGACTCCAGTATGATCTTGGCACGATATAATTTTCTACCAAATTAGTTAATTTAGATGCTAGGGTATCCACATCTTTTAAAGATGCTAAAGTATCCCTTTGGCCAACTACTAAAACGACTGGCGAAGATATCAGAGAAACATTGTATTTGGGAGGCTTTGGCGAACCATATCGTTGAAGATTTCCTTTTTCACCTTCATCATAGCGTTGAAACTTTCCACTGACTATTAACTGTGCGAAATGGGCTAAATTTTTAGTTGACGCGCCACTAAACAAATGACCAATAGAAATAGTTATAGTTTTAAGCGATATCGTCCCTTCTTTGTACCCTGTAGAAAGTGTGTATCCTAATTCACAGAGTTGTGGTGTCATTTCACAAAGAAATTCAGTTAGGAAATGCACAATACGGTCTCTAGCGAAAAGTTCTCTGAATCCTGCGGACTCCAAAACATTTTTAATAACTTCATAATTGCGAGCAGCTATGACTGCTAAAGGATTCATTAAATTCTTCATCCAAGCCACTGGTCCTAACTGAATAGCTAAAAGAACTTTGTTGCTATAGTTAGGTCTCAGGGAACCCATAGTAAAGAATTGTGTGGCGCCTTGAGAATGTCCAATGTAAAACAGTTTCGAATATCCAGTATTCTGCAAAATATAGTCTATCATAGCGGGCACATCGAAGTTTCCAAATTCATCGAACGTGAAATTCCAGTACTCTGGGTCCTTATTGGGGTCAAGATTGATATGTCGCCGAGAGTAATGATTGCCCCTGCTGTTGGCGGCCCACACGTCATAGCAATTATCGGCCAATAAGTAGCCGATTCCAATTTTCGTCCCAGCCAGTATCCACATGTCCGCGGTATCAAATATTCCATGCACCAATAACACTGGGTAAGACTTAACCGGTTCACTGCACTTGGATAAAATTCTAAAAACACTCAAAATGTAACCATCCTCCGTAGTCACAGTGTGCACTTCCGTTGGATATTCATACTTGGTGGCTAGTTCTGTAAAATTCAAGTATGTATCCTCGTTGTATCCCAAGGCCTTCTTAAGCGCCCGATTCTCGGGTATGGAATATGATACAAGTTTATTCGGTCGAATCGAGGACCTTGACGAGTCGATGTAGGGTGTATACAGTGTCAGCGTTAAAAAAAGTAGCACACTTATGATTGAATATTGTTCCATCGTTATTCTTATGTCGCAGGATGTTTACTGGCATATGTTTTCATTGTAAACAAGTATCCAGTTTTATAACATTCGTTCGACCTTACTTGAAGACCTTAAACATTACTACCGTAGTTTAAAAAAATTAAAGCTTGTTTACAAATATGTTAATAATATTTTATAGCGATAGATATGTTAATTTACGATAACGTATTTGTTACTTCCTAGACTGGGTGATTTTGCGACTGTATTATATGAAAATTATTTACGTGGCGGCTATATATATATAGGGTTCCTTTAAAAATTACCTTATGATAACAAGACCTCTGCAGGAAGTTAAATGCATTTAAAGTTGTTTTACATTCATTATGACATTTTTCTCTTTGATTTGTTTGTAAGATAAACGCTAGGATTAATGTAAAAATGTAACGTTTTAATTTGCGAATAGTTATAAAACGGATAATAGTAATAAAATATTTGAATAAATTAATACAATACTTTTAAATATTCAGTCACACCATTGCCTTGTGTTGCGGTAAATAGGCGGTTCTATGCTGTCACTATGTCATCAACATTGTTGATCCTGGTGCCTTGGTCTGGCAGAAATGCGAATATTTATTTTGCAGGTGCTGCAAGCAGTCTGAAATTATGGGAGCCACTTACAAATATATATTATAATAATTATTATTAATATCCCTCTTATGTGGCTTCAAACACAAATCTACGAAGATAAAATTAGTTTATAAATCTACGCACATCATATCTGACCGTTTTTACTATATTGGAGTAGTAAAGCCTCGCTGATTTCAGCATGAATGGGCCGGGCCCTCTCACAGAATATCGACGTGAAATAGCAGTATTGCTACTGTTGTGTTTCATTCAGTGAGTGAGAGTGCCAGAGGCCCAAGCACTCCCTTACCCCCTTCCCGCTCCTTCTCCTTCCCACTTCCTTTCCTAAAGGGTCGGCAACGCGCAGGTGATGCCTCTGGTGTTTCAAGCGTTTAGAATTTTTCATTAGTATTCACAACTGTAGAACTGTCAGAATAACTTATACTGCTAAATATAAATTAATTCAACCGTTCTATAATTGTGTGTGTCTTAATCGCTAAATTTAGGTATTGTATTGGTACGAGTAATAACTTCAACTTAATTCCAAGTATACAACGTCAGCTCTTTTATACATGGAAGATGTAGTTGCAGGATAAAATCAAGGGCTTTAATAGTGCTTAGCTATAATTATAACCGTTGCCAATACGGATGGCCCATGACCCTCGGTTCAATAATGATTGTGCATTGATAAATGACCAACAGATTCCGTAAGCGACCAGTGGTTTGAAGTCTTGGGTTTATTTTTATATTGCTGTTGTTACATTGAGGCCTGTTCGAAAATAACTATGTGTTTTATATGTTCTATACATTGTTGTTACAATGTGTTTAAAATAAACTTGATTATGTACTTCTTATTTATGGTAAATTGTGAGCAAGATGTTTTGCGCTAATATATTATAATAATAACATACATGTAACAAATTTTGATGAATACTTAGTAAATTATAATTATACATTGTTGCAGTGTGAAAAGTAGCTGTTAATTGCTTAAAAAAAGAAATATTTCTCTGAGCCCAACTCTAGAGGAAGAGTAATCCTAATCCTAATCCTAACTAATATTATAAATGCGAAAGTGAGTTTGTTTATTTGTTAAGCTTTCACACCTTAACTATTCAACCGATCAACATGAAATTTGGATACACGTTGTCAGGGGTACAAAATAGGACATAGGGTACCTTTCATCCAGAAAAATAACTGTTGCAAACGTAACCTAACTTAACCTACATGTACGCGAGCGAAGCCGCGGGTAAAAACTAGTGTATTATATTTTCTGCAACAAAATATGATGTGGACTTTTGTGCTGGACGTAGTTCCATATTTCGGAAATGTATTTATGCTGTCTTTAATTTTGGGATGTTTTTGTTATTGGAAGTAGGCTACTTGCTTATAATAAGGCTATGTGCTTAACACATTTTTTCGAGCATTACACACATTGTAGCATCGTATCACAAAAAGCACTGATACCCGAAACGTATTTTATGCTCACAACAACCATTAGTTACCCGGACAAATCCCATCAAATATTGGAATGCTAGACGTAATTGAAAAAGTAATAAGTTTCGTCACCGGTGTGCTGCCGGGTTTCAAGAGCTTAAATAAAATAATTGTATCGTTTACCGAAAATTGGCAATTATAATATTTATTTAAATTACAATAAAAACTACATATGCTTTAAATCCGTAGTCTCTGCCTACCCCTCTGGGAAACAGGCGTGAATCTATGTATGTATGTACATATGCTTTAATGGAATGCTAAATTCTTACTGTTGGCGATATATGTAAGTTCATAATTAAGCCCATGTAGCGCCCGTGTGCAATCATTACCCTAGCGCCCTCTAGTAAGCGCGCGATCAAAATGGTATAGGTACAAATGTTAACATTTATATAGACTTAACATGGGAACGTGTTTACCAAACACCTTATGTTTACAACAGGGATCGGAGATCCGGGTGCAAATGGTACAATTTTAAATGATGTTGGGAAACAATAAGTACACAGGACCTCGTATCATGCTACCCACATCTGTCAAATTACTTAATTCTAATTTCGACCTCATGTCAAACATACAGAGTTCAATATCAACTGGGATACATTTGACAGATTCGGGAAGCTTGATGCTAGGTCAATGTACACGGGTAAAAATTTTTTTTGGGATGGAAGGGGTGAAAAAAATAACAAAACACGATTTTGTGGTTATTTAAAAAAAATATTTAAAATCTAATTATTACAGGACATACCTAATCAACATAAATATAATTTTATTACAAAAAAGTTACTTCTCGTGCTTTAGCATTAGCAAAATCCTTAATTATGTCACTGACTTCAATTTTGATTTCATGTTTCAATACTACGATAAAGGAGACCGACCACCTTGTATGAGATCCTGGCCTGGGCGTGAACAATTTTATATTGTAATAACAATATTAATTTTGAGTAGCTTAAACTAAGTAGAAAACATTATTCCTTGAAGTTTAGTATCAAGTTCGTTAAATAATAAAATAAAACACATTGTTTAAAATAAATATTTATTTTCATGTGTCACCATCATCTTCATAAGTTATTAAAATATTTTCCAAAAACTGAGCTGGTGGAGTGACATTTTCATATCTTGCCCAGCTTAGGTACCATATTACAGACATTATGTGAGCACAGCAACCAACATTACTTCGGCCGACTATGCAGTTGCAGTAATACTACCTTATTGCTTCCAGGCTGTGTGCTTTATTTTGATATAATATATAAATAAAACAAGTCAATTTCATACTACTGGATGGTAACCAATATTTTTTATATATTAAAACAAAACTTTTAATATTTTACTTTGTTTATAAAACGATTGTCCACGTGCAAGCCGAATATGGACGGTCTCCTTTGCGACAATGTTGATCTAAGATAGTTTTAATTATTTTTAGTTTAGAAAATGATCTTTCACTGTATGCTACTGTGACTGGCAATGTGAGGTGAATCCTAAGTGCTGTGGATAGATTTGGGAACACTGAAATTCGCAAACAAATAATTTAAAATATCCAACGGCGTAATGGAATTGTCAATGAACATCGGTAATAATTCGATTTCATTGAAGACTAACTTCTCTACATCTGAAGAGCCAGCATGGCACAGTTTATTTTCTAAATTAGAACAATGTGCTTTTTTTATCTAAGTCCAAATCCTTCCACTGTTTTAATTTTAGCAGAAATGAAAAATAAAAAATGAATTATGCATCTAATCACTATCACTCGCTCGCTGCAATGTTATATTCAGACTTAAAATTTCGCTAGCTAGGTAGTTTTTGATGAGCTCCGACCCTGGTGAAAGTCGCAATAGTTGTGGAAGCTAATAATAAATCAAATCTTACTTTTTATATTATTTCAATCAAAAGAAAAGCCGATTTACTTCATATTTACATGTTTACTCAAATATAATACTTAAGCTATTGCGTCAAGGCCTACTTCGCAAAATCACGGTGTAGCGGAGCGGTAGAACTTAAAGTGCGACACGCGTACGTACACATGCCTTTGAGAAATGCCGCCTTCATCCATGCCAATTTCAACTTTATTTTTTATTATCAACAGCCGAATTCGCAATGATTGTCGGCGTGCTCTCAAACGAATTAAAACAGGTGCACGTGCCTTTGGTAGTGACGCGACACTCACCTGTTAGTGATAAAAGTAATTGAATAAATTGGCGAGCACGATAGAGGTCTCAAGTTGGATTAAAGGGATCGTGCAAAATGTCAGTTGCGTTTGTTTGTTACGTATTTCTCAACAACAACATGGTTACGGCGTCGTAAAATGTGTACGGTAAACGCAAGTAAAAACTTAGCTGGTAAAACGTGGTGTAATAATAGGTACACCTATACCCAACTCTTCGGGGATACTGCCGTGAGTCTATGTATGTATTATTTTTATTTATTTAGTTTAAAGAAAACGTATAATTACATAAAGTTGTGTTTATATACACAAGAGTCTTTCTTGTATTTTAAAATTAACTTGCATCCTTAAAATTTCTTACTTCGATATTTATGTTTGATCGATAGTTACAACCCTAACGCGAATAAGCGGCGATAGCTCAGTAGGGAGACCAACAAACTGCAATGCAGAGGGTCTTAGGTTCAAACCCACGCGCGGCCACGTTGCGTACCTCTGACTTTCGGAAGTTATATGACTTTTCGAAATTATGTGCATATTGGTTGCCAATTATCGCCTGCTCCGTGCCTCGGAGACCACGTTAAGCCGTCGGTCTCGGCTGCCATGAACATCGATGGCAGTCGTTATTGGGAAGTCAGTGCCCTCTAATATCCTGATACTGTTCTAGCCTTAGGGTACCGTTAGCCTTCGGGTTGCGTAGGTCAGGAGGCAGTCGCTCCGTGTAAAAACTGATATCCAGTCAAATCCGGTTAGACTAGAAAGCCGACCCCAAGTGACTTGGGAATAATAAAGGCTAGGTAGAAGAAGAGTTACAACCCTAACGGGGTGCGATTGTCTAGGTACAAACGCAACGAGCAATGAGGCGGCTCCTTTGTCTGTTAACCTTTGACAGAAAAGCCGACAAATTTTAATAGAAAAATAAATACATCAAAGAAGCCGCGGTTTAGTGAAGTGTTGCCAGTCTGTGCGAAATTTCGGTAATTTAATGGTAAAAATTCTTATCAGTACTCTACTTAAAAATATTACGTAGGCGTTTTACGATAATATAGATTATTTTTCTTAGCATATTTGTTAAGAGAGAAATAAGCCCTCAATGGATCGGACAGGGTTGTCTATACATCCTTACTAATCCTTACTTAATATTATAAATTCGAAAGTAACTCTGTCTGTCTGTCTGTTACCTTTTCACGGCTAAACCACTCAACCGATTTAGATGAAATTTGGTACAGATATAGTTTAAAAACTGGGGAAGAACATAGGCTACTCTTTATTCAAGTAAGTACCACGCGGGCGGAGCCGCGCGCAAAAGTTAGTATTATAAATATTCGAAAGTAACTCTGTTACTTTTTCACGGCTAAACCACTTAACCGATTTAGATGAAATTTGGTACAGATATAGTTTAAGACCTGAGGAAGGACATAGGCTACTTTTTATTCATGTAGGTACCTCGCGGGCGGAGCCGCGTGCAAAAGCTAGTACTGTATAATTATCTGTTTTAAGATTTATTTCATGTTGAAACAAAAATTACTATTGTAAGAGCCGCTCGTGGTGCGCCTTGCTTTGCAGTAACTCGAGACATATAAGAAGAGCTCCGGATGCAATACAAAATGTATGCAAACCGGAGCTCTTTTTACGTGGGCTTGAGTTATAACATCCATCCAGCGTCATAAAACGGGCGCAGGTTCATGGAAAGTGCCGAGGCCGGCGCGGCACCCGCTCACCGCTGCGCCCGTGTGCACCGCACACCCTGCACACTCGGTAAAGACGCCTCTGTTATTGATCACAACATAATAAAAAACAAAAATCAAAGTAAATTTTTCCATTTTCATTCTCAATTGCCTCATCTTCAGTATTTTCAGACTCATTTTCCTTTTTAAAATCATACATATTTTTTTTTAATATCTTGCATGTACATTTTTGTGGCTTCAAATGAGTAGCAGTCGGTTATTTCGGATTTAATGTGTAATGCTCCTTTAATAATTATAGTCGATATTCTGTTGCGTAATTTGGTTTTGAAAAGACGTTGTAAATATTGTTATTTAATATAAACGACGACACATAATATATTTTACTAATTTAAATCTTGAAAGCTGTATAGACAACACAATACGCAATACAATAGGGCTTTAGCCTGTAGCTGTCATTCTTACACTGGTATTTCCCCGTGCATAAAATATGACTCTCAGTCACATAGACTGTGGTCTATGGTGGGGGGACTGTTGTGGATTGCGTTTTATTACATAGGGGTTATCAAAATTTTTTGCATAGTGTAATAGGTGGCGCTGAACGCTAATTGAAATACAGTAAAAATTAGGAATGAAGCAGAAAACAGGGGCATCAATGTGAAAACAGCAAATCTACTGCTAAAACAGTAGGGTTGGTAACACTGGCCGTTAGTTTGATCGCGTTCGTCGCGTTCGCAGCGTCGGCGTCGCGTCGCATCGCGTCGTATTCGTCGCTCACGCAGGACACGCCGTAAGAAGACAAAGATCTTATAATTATTATACTACAACCACAAAGCATGAAATATCGCGTGCTGCGATTCTACTCGAGACGCAGGTAACAAAACATTCGTAATAAGTGACGGATTGCATTCAATTCAAAAAATTTTTAATTTTCTTTATTGATACCAATTAGATGACAATACATACATACATACAACTTCTTAACCTACAATACAGTAACTGTATGTATACAATATTCAATGAACCCTAACGTCTAAACTAGGCCGAGCCTGTGTCTTAGACGTTAGTTTCGTTCCGTAAATTATACATTTAACATACATATGTACTATTAATATTAAAACTAAAGGTACATAATAAAAATTCAAATACAAAACATTTATTTGATCGAAACATGTTACATTATAGTTGTTAGTTGTTACACATTAGAAAAAGATCACAATCATGTTCTGCTCCTTAGAGCGTGCAAATACAAATACATTAAAATGATGTGATTAATATACATTACCTACTTTTACTTATCTTCTAGGTATTCTTTTGTACTATAAATACATTTATCTAAAAGTAAATTAAATAATTTATTTTATTTATTGATTGTAAGGGCACTAAATCTAAATAAAATATGCAAGAAGCACCCTCAGTTCGACAATATAAGTGTCAGCTTTTGAGCCTGGAATCTACACGAAAATTACTTGCATCTACAATGTTGTACAGTTTATGTAACAATAGGTTTGACCGCCCCGAAATCACTAATCAATTACATTGTACCAAGTACCGTATTGCAACGAGAGGCGCGCGTGCCCCGGCTGTTCTACACTGCAAAGTGTAGAACCAACGCTGGCACACCGGCGCCTCTTCGTTGCGTTGTTGAAACGTATAACACACAGCTTACAGAATTAGATATATTAGCACACCATTTGTATATTGAATTGTTAAAATAATTAATGCTAGATTTTCCCGTTCCCAATTATTATCGCACGTGTTTATTTTATTTTATCGTGTCGTCGTAGTCGTCGCAGTCGCAGACACTCGTGTATAGTATAAAATTATAAATATTACAAACGGGGCATCTTGTAAAATTGCTTGTATGTCCTGTGATGATAACAGACAAACATGCTTTTAAAGCAGTGAATCTACAATTAACAAAGTATTCAGGAAAATCTCGCTGTATTCTATGTTTTCGTCCTCGCGAATCAAATTACTGATATTATTTATTATCTAAGGCTGCATGTTTTAAGCGCTGACATAATATAAATACAATGTGCAATTTATTATCAAGCTTCCTGGATTATTAATGCATATATGTGCGTTTGTTCTACCAAGTGCGTTTATTTGAACCTTGTGGTCAGTGCAGGTTAGTTATATCAATTGTTGTTGAAGTGTAAAAACGCGTCAAATGTCTATTAATATAGCGTAATTAATAATGTTTTGTGATTGATAATTATTACCTTGGCGGATTTTCCATAGTTCTTTAACGATAAACATATGTAATGGTACAATACGAAAGTAAATCTGTCTGTTTGTTCAATTGTCACTCTATAATACCGGCACTAAATACATTCAACCTAAACAAACCTATGTCGAGTGTTGTTGCTAATTCAGTCATTCAATCTTAGCAGTAAGCATTCGTTTGACCGTCGCGTCGGTTAATTTTTTTTTGTATGGATCTATCTTTAAGACACCAGAGAAATATCGGTAGGCCTTCAAATGTTATTAAAAACTAGCTGACCCGCGCAGCTTCGTCTGCTTCACATAAGAGAATTTTCTCTGTTTTTACAACATTTTTATTGCTGCTCCGCTCCTATTGGTCGTAGCGTAATGTTATATAGCCTATAGCCTTCTTCGATAAATGGGCTTTCCAACACTAAAATAATTTTTCAATTAGAACCAAAGATATTAGTATAGATACGGTGGCTTTGAACCCAAGAACTACTCTATACTTATACTTTGAGCAATGTCGCGGTTCACGGCTAGTTTGACTATCTGATATTATATATTGCTGTATATAGTGTACTAGATGTTCCCGCGGTTTTACCCGCGTTTATCGTTACTGCACCGCCCCCGTGAATCGTAGCGTGATATTAGTTCCTGAGATTAGCACGTTCAAACAAATAAACAAACAAACTCTTCAGCTTTATAATATTAGTATAGATATAATTACATATATTGTTGTATCAGGGACTATTAGTTCTTTCTGTAAATTATTTGTGTTGGCTGGTCTGTTTATGGAGAAAGGTTGTAGTACATACATATACCATTACTTTACAATCCAAGATAATGGTAGCCACGATTCTGTAACCATACTTATAGCTTAAAATCAATCCAGGTTTTCTGTTTTTAAAACAATCCTTTTTCTACATGTTTATTTGTTTATTCTGATTTCAGGAAAGAAGTGCTTACCGAACAAAGTCATGAGAATAAATAAATATCAAATATAATATAATATTTAGAACATTGAAGGCAAAGCATTTATGTAATATTTAGCTGCGCCCGTAACTTCCTCGGCCAATCCTTCCCTTTCTTCCTATTTTCGATTCCTTTGCCGTAAAGTTGGCAATGATAATACCTCTTATGAAGGAAATACTAGGTTAAGCGCTTACCATCATGCGGTATGTAAGTTTGTTTACTACGAGTACACATAACATAGAGCACTCATTACCCGCGTAGTAATGTCCCGAGCATGAAAATCTGTTGCTAATGTGCAACAAAAGAAACGTCATAACATATTCTTGATTTTATTTCAGATTGTTTTATCGGTATATATTGAATAAATTTACTACAGCTTACATTTACTTCTAATCAAAAAAAAAAAAAAACAGAGTTTACAATGCTCACGCCTGCGCTAAACTGCTCACGATTTTAACTTTATTTCAACCGCTCTATATACTCGTACTCTTAACCATGTTAACCATGTTTGCTGTATAAATAAAAAAATAAATTAAAATTTAAAAAACCCCGATACAAAATAATAAATATAGTATGAACGTAAAAAGCAAGTTAAAAAAGCTATAAAAATATCCACAAATAGAACAAAAACAGTATAAACAAGAAATCCTATAAAAAGAAAAAATACCCTTGAAATTATGAACCTACGTAAGTACATATGAAGTTTATTGCTGTGTAAAAACGAAATAAACTTTTGTATAAAATAATGAAGTCGTTGTTTAGCTAAAGTTTTTGGTACTAGACCATAAACAGTCTGTACACTGGTACGATACAGTCATCGGGCTTCACATTTTGAGGATTATGTCAAAGGTAGTATAAGAAATCTTTATCAGTGTGGCTCTTGTTCGCGTCTCGGATTTAAGCAGGCTATTCAAGTGGTTACTTTAAGAATGGCGGCCGCAGTTGATAGCTCGGCCGGCCTTGAAATTAATGTAGGGCCGTCCCGATCTGTCTATGAATAATGATTAGAGTTATTCCAGTTTTAAAGGAATGTCAGACAGAACATTTAAATGTATATTTAGTTTAATCTGGCATGAATATTTGTTTCTTACGTCTTGTACATTATACTGTTGAACTTAAATAAACTTTAGTCGAGTGCTTCGTTGGTCCTGTGGCATAAGTTTGCGAATATGTTCCCGTGCGATGATGAGTTTTCAAGTTCGATTTCCATGACGGATAAGGCGATATTAAGTATCTGTTAGGAATTTTTTGTTGTAATCATGCCTGCTATGTGCAAAGATAGACGATATAAATAAATCAATGATTTGTCTAAATAAGTTACAGAAAATATCCATTGATAAATAATGTTATTATAGTTTATTTCAAAGGTCATATTATGATCTTCGGACTTGACAGCAAGAAATAGCAAGGGCAAGAAATAGCACGTATTGATTCGAATTGGTTGATAATTACAATAAATTATACTATGTTTGTGCCATTGTGTGATGGCCATATTAATATAGCAAATAAAAATAAAACATTAAAGTAAATACAATTATTATTGGAGTTGGATTAAATAAGGCTTCTTTTATGGGTAATTGTGTATACAGCTTTTATTTAGATATAGGTATGTCAAATGTCTTTAGAATACAACAACAAAACAATACAAAAATATCATAATTTCGATTGCGAAATCAAATATTTGATTGGGATGATCTTAGGATGCACTTAGGATGCCGAGACGATCTTAAAATATTTATATGGTATTGATAGTTACTGTTGAGCTTAGTGTAAAGCGATATATAATATTATTTAAATCATAAACATAATGTAATTGAACTACTTTTTATGGAAAATAGCCTCACAAAAATATACGAGATAAAAACGAAAAGAGTAGTTTAGTTTTTGTGATTGATAATGTTCATGACAGAAGGATATGCCGATATTTAGTAATTTCAGTCAATATCTTTACTGCTAGTGATTGACCTGCTAAACTTAAGAAGCACTTATCTAATAATGCCATAATTATATGTACAATGTTGTATACTACCATGGTGGCAATGAGGCTTATAGTTCCCCTGATGGTAAGTAGTTACCGTAGCTTATGGCTTATGGTTATTTTGAAACCATCGTGCCTGGCTGATTCTAATTAAAATACTTTAAAGATTATGTACGAAATGTATGATGTGAACGAAATGGAACATATATTGTACATATTCAATTTTTTTCATACCGTTGTGAATAGGTTGGAACCTCAATATCATCAACATCATATAAGTTAAAGGGTTTGCCTGATGTTGATATTATTATTCAGTAGGTACTGATTAATGCAAATATTGCGTTGTTATATTAGTCTATAAATAAAGCGAGTATCTTTTTAGATAGGGCAGTTACATAAACTGTCTAAGTTTACGGGAATTTATTGAGTTTTGTGTGAAACAATCAATCAACCAGATATAGCAATAGGCTGCCACTTCAGGACATAAGCCTTTCCTATTTTACGTCACAAAACAATAATGACTAAAATTATGTTGACTTGAAAATATACTAGCAGTGTGGTGTATTGTACGTTCATAAAATAGGGTTTATAAATTATAACAGTGTGCTGTTTATAGAACAACTCTGTCCAACGCCAACTCAAGAAGTTGTGAATGGACCAACAAAAATCTTAATAAGATTTCTACTAATAGCTACCGCCCACGCCTTCGCACACGTGGTATATCAAAGCATGCATTGCTATCTAGGTCAACGTCAATATCTTATATTTATAATCGTGCATATTTTAGTATTTTCCTGAGACAAGAAACCGTGTAAGCGCATTGTAAGGTATTAAAAATGCTACTGCGAACTGCGTTCTTCCTTCTATATTCTCTCGACAGCCCAAGTAAATGTTTTTGACAATGAAACTACATAAATATGATTCATAAGGAAGTATTATTTATATTATATGTCTTAATTTTTTATTTTTCCATCTACAAAACAACATCATTGTTCTGGTTAGTAAGTCATGCATGACACTCATGACTAAAAGATCACACCAAATTAAAATAAAATATAAGTATTAAACATCTTTACTGATGGGCATCCTTGCGAAGAACTAAGTAACAAGATACCTACCACCTTGTTTTATTGCATAGCAATCACATAGTAACCTTATTATGTAAGTTTACAATGTCGCTATGTGTCAGTAAAGGACACACGAGTTTGTATGGTATTCAAGTATATATTGATGTTTTTAAAGGGATCAATGTTTTAGATTTTGCGATTTGTAATATACAAATCGCAAAAATCGATATATATTATACAATATTCGATGACGGATATTATTCGGGTTTAAAAAAAGAAACTGTATCTTTAAAATACTAACGCATATACGACCTGTTGTCTAATCTATATATTAATACGTGAAGTAAAAACTTTGTACCACTTTTTACGAAAATAGCGCGGATAGAGGAGTATGAAATTTGGCACAGTGAAAGTTTATATGAAGAAGAAGTGGCGAATCCTAATATTTTTATAAAATATGCATTAGAAATACATTAAATTAATGAAAAACACTACACGCACACAACCATGCATTTGACACACGTCTGACGTCGTACAATTCTTCATAACTATGCTTACTTATACCTTATTTATATGTAATAAAGAAAAAAACAAAAAGTAGCAAGCTAAGGAATATCAATATCAATGAAAGAGTTAAGTAAATAATAATTGGTCTGAAAAAGATAGATAAATTAACCTTAACTAGCCTTGGCGAAATCTAAATAAAATGTGAAAAGTTATAGACAAACCTTAATAACGATCAAAATTTAAATTAATTATGATCGAATTTTGACCACTAGCCGACCGCTAGTATTGTTTAATGCATACTGATGGCTTACTTATCAAGTTTGTGGTCATGATAAATTTTGTGAGAATTGTTTTACACCATTGTCATATTATATTATTATTAGTTGAATCTTTATCATTCGAATTATTTAAACTGAGTATGTATATTTAATACTATGAGTTACTGTATAGTATACTGTTTTGTACATTTAATTTGATGGTAATTTTTTTTTAAATTTTTGTTATAATATTCCATCACATACACCATTTAGCCCAAACTAAGCAGAGCTTGTACTATGGGTACTAGACAATGGATAAACATACATATATACCTTTTTTTTGTAAATACATACATATTATACATAGAAACACCCAGACAAACATCCATGTTCATACACACAAATGTTTGACTTGTGCGGAAATCGAACCCGCGAACTCAGGCGTGGCAGTCGGATACACTAACCAATACGCCATCGAGGCTGCTTCGTAGCCCGAGCGGCTTGTTTTCAACCCATCGTGGTGTCCCATGTTCTATTATCTGTCTTAGTAAATTTACATTATAAAATAGAATACGTAGTTTAGAAAAGGTATCTGTTAGACAGCTATAAATTCACCTCCTTATTAACCTGTACCTCATAATGTAGCTGGCGAAGCGTGTGTGTGTTACATCTCTGTCTACGTCATCGGCAATATATTTGGCATGAATTTGTATATACTATAATTTTAAGAGATAGGGTGCTGCGTTGTTTTCTTTGAAACCTCAAAGAATCAACGTGACTGTGGAAACTGCCTCACCATACCTACTCAAAATAACACCAACAAATAACATTGTGCCCTTCACTTAGTGTTCACACTTCAGCACATTCAGAACTCTTTTAAACGTCGAGCGCCGTTGCGGTCACCAGGTATCCACGAAGAAAACATGTTCCACTGTGTCTGCTGCGTAGTGCTTTTGAGGTATTAGGAAGATGCTGTGCTGTCAGTAAACATATGGTAACCGTTGACTTATATTCCCTATCACATATAAATACTTTGATTGATATTTGACTCTAATCTGTAGGAAATTTTTAACATGCTGATCTAGCGGTAGCCTGTTGTATAAGGCGTTGGATATGCAATCAGGTCGTGAATGCGAATCCCACTGATTGCACTGCCGACGTGAAACCACTCCCAAGACAAGCGTTCTTAGCTAAAGAGGTTTACAAGAATGCTAGTAATATGTAAACGAAAAGGTAGTAATCCATAAAATAAGAAAAGATACTATGTATGAGCATTATGATTATGTGGTGAACCTAAATCTGTATTCTAAAGGAAAAATTCACTTGTGGCTTTATTATTTAGAGGTAATTAAGGCACGGTTACATAATATCAAGCCTAAATTCCTTAAAAGCTAAGTATAATTATGTTTTATCTACAACTATCTTTTGCTCGCTTAGATTATGTTAGTAACAGTACTGTTTAAAAGTAAATGTGTTACTCGGTGATAATATAGCTTTCTAATGGTGACAGAATTTTTAAAATCCTTTGAAAAGTTTTTGATCTAAAAGTTACAAACAAACAAACATAGAAGTAAATCTCTTTATAATATTAGTATACTATAAACACAAACTCACAAAACATAAATACAAAGACAGAATGCTCATTGTGTAAATACAACTTGCGCTTGACCGATTTTTTATACTTTTTATACTACGTAAACGGCGCCCTAAAGCATGACAAAACGAGGTGTTCATACAGCTAACTTAATACATTACGTAGTCATGTTTGCAATAATGCGTAACTGGTGACGCATAAATGGATTAAGTAATAGATACCTATATAAAGTAATTGCAAAAATGAAACACTTAGTTTACTTGACATGTTATATAGGATATGCAAATCAATTTCTAGCCTGTTTTCCATTTTATAGTTTTGTTTGTATATAATTGACCTTAGTTTAGCTTTTTGCATCCCACTTCTGGAGCTCGCAATTTCCAATTTGCATCACAGTACTCAATATTATGTCTTTGTCTTGCCGTCTACTCCAATCCTCTTCGCATTATCAGAATATCGAATTTGTAAAGAATAATAACAATAAGTAAAGTTCAATTTATATCTTTTTTTTTCTTCTTCGCATCATCTGTACCTTTATTACATATCTTGCAAAACATTTGGTGAATAATAATGAAAAAATGTTGCCTTGTCATACTAGTCCTTCACAGGCTGAAGTGATTAATATTATACATACATACACAGATTCTGATGTTTGTTTCCCGGCGGGGAAGCTAGAGATTACGGCACTCCTTTAGTTTCTTTGTAGCTTCAGTAACTTAATAAACTCACTAACCTACATAGTCAGGTCATAAGTTCTGTCACATGTTTAATATGAAATAATTGAGACATGTTTATTATTGATGTAAACATTTATATACCAAAATGAACTTAATAAAACAGATTCTTATGCTAATAAAGTTTATTCAAAATGACCCCCGCGATTTTGAATACAGGCCTTCAACCTGCGCGGCCACTCGTCTATCACAGCACGAACGAGGTCCATGTCAATTTCGGCGGCTGCCTTAAACAAGGATGCCTTGAGTGACTCCAAATCAGGATGACGCGTTAAGCATGCCTTTTCCTCCAAGTGTTGCCATATCTTGTAATCTAATGGACTCAAATCTGGACTGGAGGAGGGCTAGTCTTCGTGCCGGATGAAGTCAATTTCACGCGCCGCCAGCCAGTCTTGAGTGCTTTTCGCTCTATGAGCTGGCGCAGAATCTTGTTGGAATACCCAGCGCCTGTTATTGAGCATTGTATGAGAAACAGGTTCCACAAGGTTCGTAAGGACTGAATTTTGATACACAACTGCATTCGTTTTTATGCCTTTGTCACAAAAATGTACCTCAGTTAAGCCCCAATAAGAGACTCGCAACCAAATCATGAGTGAGGATGGAAAATGGCCTCGTTGGACACGTGGAACACGGTTGCTTGCTTCTTCACTGCTGTGTGCGTACACCTTATCATTTTGTTTGTTGTAGCTTTCTTCCACATTAAAAATGTTTTCATCCGAAAAAAGAATTTCCCGATGCTTGTTGCCCGCGTACCGCTTCAACAAAGCACATCTCTTCAACCTCAGGTCCATTAAACGAGCGTCCAAACGATGTCCTGTTTTTCTTCGATATGCCCGAAGCCCTAAGTCTTCATTTAACACCCTTTTCACCGTGGTTCTGCTTAAACCCATCTGAAGGGCCAAAAGTTTTTGCTTACATATGGGATTTCTTTGAATTTGCGCCTTCACAGCTTTTATCACTGCTGGAGTCCTAACAGAGCGAGGGCGACTACTTCTTGACCTGTCATCTAAACTAGAGTCTTCATTGTATCGTTAGATGGTACGATAAACGAATCTTATGGTTATATTAAAATTTTTCAATATGTCAAAAATCTGAATTGGCGCGTAACCGCAACGATGCAACGCAGTAACCACAACGGGGTCGTCTTTAAGTGTCCACTCCATATTTAAAAATGAGTAAAATCCTAAAAAGTACACAGTTTTATATCCATGAAAAATTCAAAATTCTAATTAATAAACTTTTTTCTGGCCAGCATTTTAAATTCTAAAGTTTTTATTGTGTGACAGAACTTATGACCAGACTATGTATATATTTTGACGGTCACATGTATTACTTTGTGAGTTAAATGCATAAATGATTTTTGACTTTGTTACGATCCTGGCATATATAGCTAGGTATGGCTTTACCTCGTCACACACGAAAGAATAACGTATTTCTGTGTCACGAATATCTCTACAAACATTGCATAAGCACAACCAGACTTGGAATAACCATTAAAATTTGTAGATCACACTTTTGATCACCTGTGCAGGGATAGAACTCTTAACTATCATACTGGCGACGACGTAAACCATTGCGTTGGGTCTAAATACATTTTGAGTGCGAGCTTTTCTAAGTATTTATATGAAGGGTGAATGAATATACATACATAGATTCATGCCTGTTTCCCAGAGAGGTAGGCAGAGACTACGGTTTTCCATTTGCTACGATCCTGACACACTTCTCTGGCTTAATTCACTTTCATCACATTCCTTATACACGCCCGTCGGCTCAAGGTGCTCTTAACCTAGCCTTTGTCCAGAACGCCTCCAATCTGATCAAGAAGCGTTCGCCTAGGTTTTTCTCTTGCGACTGTTTCATTCACACTAGCCTTATAAACTTTTTTAGTCAGTGTTTCCTCGTCCATTCTTTCTACATGCCCAATGAAATGAATGAAAATGAATGAATATGTGCGACTAATTTCGGTTAAATTTGTCATACTAAGTGTTGGTTAGATATGCATACATAGTCTTACGCTTATATTCTCGGAGGGATAAGCAGAGTTATAATTATACACACATTTCGTCTGCTGTGGTATTAGGTCTAACGTAATGGGAAGCGAGACTGTTGCCGTCCACCGGCAAAAGCTCCAGACTCCTAGAACTGAGAATAACTTGATAGAATAACCTAATAACAATTTGCCTGATCGGGCAATCGAAGCTGAAACCTCATGTACAGCAGTCGCATACACTACCACTGCGCAAGGGAGGCATTTGCGCGTTTATACTTTAAAGTGTATTTATGTAATCTGCAGTACATCGCATCCGTACTTCATGTTTAAGTTTCAAATCTTAGTCGGCAATCTTAGTGCTATTTATGGGGTTCATTGTTACAACTGAAAGCTTGCGCATTTACCGGTTATAGTTTATCTATTTGGGCACATAAGATGAAGAGAATTTACCGCACTTCAAAGGACATGATAATTCCTTGGTTCCAGTTTTGTTCGTAGCGAATAATAAATAGTGATAAATATGTATAATTAATTATACTAGCTGTCCTGACAGACATTGTCCTGTAAACAAGAGAAAGAAAAACATATCTAAACCATTCTCGAATCCACTTGAACACACACACAAAGTTTCATCAAAATCGGTCTAGCCGTTTAGGAGGAGTTCAGTGACATACACACGTACAGTAGAATTATATATATAAAGATATGACTTAGCCAAACATTTTAGTTTACCTGGAAGGCTTTACGAGCAGTCATTTGTAACCGAAATTACTAGCAAAATAATAATAATAATTTTAAATTTCAAGCAACAAATATCTTAATTTCCTGGATACAAATACTTTGAGATACAGCTTGACAATAAATACAATTCAGTAAACATCTGTGTCCTGTGTCTAAACTAAATAACTTAATGTCTGTGCTTCAGACAGCAGCGCTCTTCCCTTGAAGATTTTACTGTATACAAGACAGATTACTAATCAATTAATTATTAATTAAGAGTTGTACAGTGTATGTAAGCCTCCTTGTGTGACATTGTGTGTATGTCTGTAGGAGGTTGAGTATAAGATTTAACGAGGTACATTAAGTAATTGTTCAGTTTATGAATATATTCGAACAGTTTCCTTTTGAGCTCTCTAATATTTAAACTTCGTATGTCAATAATTTTGTTGATTTTAGTAGAAGAAAGAAGGGAAAATATCTATTTGCGAATTGATGTTTAAATGTTGGTCTAATGGAGAAGGTTAATCTTTACGGCGCTTGGATGTTAAGGCGATTGTATCAGAAATACAGCTTGAGTGTTGTTTCATAATAGTGAGTAGGATGAACAGTTGGCGCACTGAGAGGACTTCACAAGATTGATACAGCAGGTGCGTAGGGAAAATATACGAGTGAAAAGTGCTGACTTTAAGAATAGCTTTTTGAGCTATTTCAAGCGATTTAATAGTCGTTTTGGGTGCATCTCCCCATATAGTAATCCAGTATACCATAAAAGATTGCCCAAGAGCTAGGAAAATTCTCAGCCCCGCAGTAATTTAATTATCATGAGGTTGGTATGAAAGATTTTTATCTACAAGGATACCAAGATATTTAACTACATTGGTGGCAGTCAGTGAAGGACAATGACATACATCAACATTGCAGCAATCATGCGAAATCAGAGAATATGAATTGATGAGGTGGTATTTCTCATAGAGAAATAAAACATATCGCATATATGAGTAACTGAAAGGTCTGTATGTATAAAGTAGGCTGATGTTATTTTTATACATTATAACCTCCTTAACGTGCCACTGGAAAGTACACTTGTCTAATACATTTGAGAAAGTGCATAAAATTGCACTTTTTATCTTGTCTGCTTACTTAGATTGCCATCAAACCAAATCCAGAGCATCTCATTAGGATGCACTTCACGTTTTTGTATAGAAAGTGCTTAATTTGTAACTCTATCAACTTGTACGCGTGTGATATATACGATGATCTAGATATTATGAAGTAAGTAGTTTTTGTCGAAATAAATTACAAAGATAGATAGTACTGACAGCGACGGCACGGTTTAATTTTCCTGGATGAGAATATGATTAATGTGAATATTAAGGTATATCGTGTGAAAATATATATTTTTAATAACAGCTCATAGGTAATTTTATTTGTTTTATGATAATTATTAAATAAGAACATTCTCTGCCTTACGACTAATTACATAATTTATTAATGAACTAAAATTTTCATAATACAATTGTACAATATTTATTGCAAGTTTCACAAACATATTCCTTCGATTACATCTAATAATTATTTATGAACAATTTTTGTGGGCCGAGACTACTGTGTGTCTATACTTTATTTACAAAGCTAAGAATTTTGATGTTTCATATGAAAAACTGCAATGCAAGCTTTTGTGATACTTAATATAAAGTCTCTCGAATTTACATATCAACTTTAATCTACTAATAACGTCTTATTAGTAGATCAGGCACACCAATTTTTAATTACATCCTACACAAACTCTGGTACTCAAAACGGCCTTCAACGACTTCTTTCCACAAATGACTCAAATAACGCCAAGTGAATCTACCTCAATTCTTCCTATCTCTGCTCCCCTTCACAGCAATAATATTCCTTTCTCTCTGACGCCAATAACAATAAAAACTAACGCAAAATCTTAGTACCGTGACAAACATTTGTGCGAATTCATAGGAAATTTTTTGGATTCTGCGATGTCCATATCACGGGAAGTTATTTTAAAATGTTAGTCAGGATAAGAGCCTGTACTGGCTAAATAATGTTGGTTACCGTCGCGATTAAAAGCAAGAGTCGTGCAACATTGTATAAACTTGTAAGTGAAGTTCTTACACATCGCAGTCGGCATATTGCGCTAACATTTCGCACGACAGTTTTTTTTATTCATAAATATATCTTATATGATTATTAATTTGTCAGTGTTTCATATCTCTCTCTCATTTAGCTACCGAGAGCAAACAAGTTATGTCTAGGTTGAACTCACCCAAATTTCTCTAGTTATATTTTGGGCCGAAGATGCAAGAATAACAATAGTACTGTCTCTGTAGTTTACTGCATTTAGAATATTGGTAAATAGAGATTTTCGTGAAAAAGCCTCTTCTAACTTATCCTATACGAGTCCTAGTGTTAACCGATTCTTTAACAAGAGAGAAAATGTTTACAACAGTTTGTACAGTTTATATTAATTAATTTTAAAATAAGTAACATATTAAAAATGTTGTAAAATACCAAACCCTTGTTTACTAAATATTTCTGATCAAAAGTTATTTTCACTACCAATCTGGGGCAAATCTCGCAAATCTAATTGCATGTGATTTTACATTAGTCCAAACCTCTATTAATTGATATTTTAAAGACTTCACCACTTTTGACTGTTTTCGTAAATTAAAAGAAGTTATATCGAGGAAGGTATCTCGAATGTAACATACACACGTTCTGTTTCTTCAAATGTCTTATGTATTACTAATAGAATATAAACACAGAATGTCAGACGTTTCCTCCGTTTTGTTTTCACTACCGTTACTCGATAAAGTTCGTTTACCTTACAAATCAAAGCAAGCCTTACACTTTATATAATTAAATAACAATGACCATGTCATAATATTTTTGTACAAAACATTTTTTGGCAATGCCCAATTGCCCATGTATAAACATTGGGTGGGTTGAAATTACAACACGGATTATACTTTGTACAATCAGAATGATGACTGTGTCATTTTATTTGTATTTTGAAGTGTATTTTCGCGGTTGATCAAATATTTTGTTTATTGTTTATTTGTGATTGGCTAAAAAAAGATAAAGATATGGCTAAACAGGCAAAATATACGTCATGCTTTCAAAATATTCTGCGCAATAATCTTGTATATTGTTCTCGGTGATGATTTATATTTTTAAAGCTAAGTAAGAATGATTATGATTTGTATCTATTACATATATTATATTGGCTAAAATACATAAATTCAATTCAATTGGATTATTACATATTAACATTTAACCAATTTAGTCCAAGGGAGGAGCTTTTGCCCAGCAGTGGGACATAAAAAAAAGGCTGAGGAAAATAAAAACATTTAACCTGGCCACTATGCCATATTTTCAACCTCACACAGAGGCCAGTAATGTTCTGAGTCAGGGTTCTCTTTGAGTCTGTTTCAATGGCTGGGTTATAAAGTCTCCTATGATTCCAGGAATTATTCCTGCGGCAATTATCTTTTGAAGAAAACCTTTTACCTACTCTACGGCCGCGGCCTCTAGAAGGAATCGAGAATACGGAATACGGCCTCTAGAAGGAATATGTCTATCAAAGCATTTGATTATACTCGATATAAATTTTCAGACGTCGGCTCATTAGTCAACAAACTACTCGTATTTCAAAAGTACAAATACCTTTCAAAATTATGACTTCACTATTTTTTGTGATTGCAAATTCTAAGCGCTTTTTACGTGATGCATTATTTTAAAGGCATATTCGAAACTTATGTTCAGAAATTATGTTATTATGTTCAGAATAATAAAATGCAGACTGAATTTCACTACATATAATAAAAATAGGACAAGCACATAAACCAAGAGTCGTAATCACAGTAGCACACTTATACGTTTCACACAATTACATTCATTATATAGGTACATCATGTGTTGGTAAGAATAACATATTTTTGAATGGTAACACGACAGCGAATAATAATAATAATATTGATGCTATTAGAGTATTCAGGGCAGACGCCGTTTTATCATCCATAGTTACCAATATACCAATCTATCAAACACCCATACCCATAGCCCATATATTAAAATCCATACGTAGCAATAGTCCTACGCCTGCTGCGGCTAGTGCCGCTGTAGGTGTTCCATCCCACCTTTGATTAAAACTCTCGAAGGGCCTCTTCACGTTGGACCCATGTCTCCGTGTAAGCCTCCCAAAGGGCCGGGTATTTTCCTAACGTATTAGAAATATACCCGTTAAAGAGAAACAAATAATAATAATAACTTTATTTCCAAGAATATGGTGATATATATGCTCTTAAATTAAATGTTGTACAGCATATTCTGCCATTACAGGCATGCAAATATAGTTTGTTCAGACATCAAAATTATTTATTTATTACTTTCTTATTATTATCGTGCAATTGTAGTAAATTACACTTAACATTTATTTATATTCCACAATTAAAATATAGACAGTCATATTATTATCCTGATAATGTCCAAATTTAAAATGTCATAAATATTGAAAAATAATATTTGAATTATTGTTATTAATGGCGTCGGTGTCAACCAAAGTAGATTTGTAACTACTTAAACATGAGATGTCTTACTATAATCATAACTTATCATTGGCATGCAAAATTACACACATAGACGCAGCACGTGGCGCGGGTAGCTGACACCGACTCCAAAAATAACAATAACTTAATTATTCACAAGAATACGCAACTTTTTTTTAACTTTCAGTGAATTTTTTGTTTAGCAGCGATAGCTCAGTGGGGAGACCAACAGGCTGCGATGTAGAGGGTCACCGGTTCGAACCACGTCGCGCACCTCTGACTTTCGGAAGATATACGACTTTTAGAAATTATGTGCGTATTGATTGACAATTATCGCCTGCTCCGTGCCTCGGAGAGCACGTTAAGCCGTCGGTCCCGGCTGCCATGAACATCTATGGCAGTCGTTATTGGGAAGTCAGTGCCCTCTAACATCTTGACACGGGTCTAGCTTTAGGGTATCGTTAGCCTTCGAGTTGCGGAGGTGGCAGTCGCTCCGTGTAAAAACTGATATCCAGTCAAATCCGGTTAGACTAGAAAGCCGACCCCAAGTGAATTGGGGATAATAAAGGCTAAGGAGAAAAAGAGTGAATTTTTTGTTTTAATCTATTCATTTTTGAAGTCGGTTTTCTAATTCGTTAGAATTTTTGTTTATTTCTCGGTTTTTAGTGAATCTAAAGTTCGATAACTGATTTTATTTGTCTGAAATATATAATATATGCTCATATGAAACAGCGCCGTTTAAATGAGACAAACGCCTATCTCAAAATTCAAACTTGTGAAGAGTGCAAAAATAGGCTTTCGAAAATGCGGGCTTACATTAAAAATGTTTTGGACAGTTAAAATCGGAATATTACCGTTTAAATCATTTTTGACCATAATGCATCTCATGATAATTCTAAATACGATTGGGATGATATGTTTTATTCCAGAGTTCCGCTTCAGAATCATATTAAAAGCTTTTTTGTGTTTACCTTGTTGAGTTTAACAGTTGCACATAATCCAATACTATTAAATGCTATCAAAAACCAATTTGGAATTGTGTAAATAATACGTAAGTATGTGATTGTAGCAATTTGCAATTTAGCATTCGGTTGTATAAAACCGAAGATCTTAATCAGAACATCAACAAATTAGAACCTCGAAACACTACGAGGGGCTTCCAAACTATCCTACACAGTTGTTTATTTTGTTGTTGCCAAAAATGAGAACATCATCAATGTAGCCGAAGTCAACTAAATACGCATTATTATGGATAACTCGAAAACTAATGGTCAGATCTTGATCAAATTTAAAAGGGACCAGCTTTCAAATAAAAAAAGAATCATCAAAATCGGTTCACGTAGAAACAGTAATACACATAAAAAAAACATAGTCGTATTGATAACCTCCCTCTTTTTTTGAAGTCGGTTAAAAATAATAATTTGATTTGACAATACATGTGTACAAAATTTGACTGTAAAGGCAAAATCTTGATTGTTATTGATGAGTACAAAACGTAATAATAAAAGGAATCAAAATTTAAAACATAAATAAATACGAACGATTCCTTATCCTTTTAAAATGCTAATGCATAAATGCGGACGTAGCACTTTTGGGTCAGTAACCGATCGCTAAGTACGAACCAACGACCTTTGCGCCGGCGCATCTTCAAATGTCAGCCGATTGAGTAATTACGAGCCGTGTCAGTGGAGCTTTGATGTAATAGTTTACGTATGTACGTACTGTGATCATTACGTGGCTGCTAGTGTCACTGTTAGAATTTTGTTGACATTTTTGTCTTTTATAACATAGCTAGCTAAGCCCGGTAATGCTATGCCATTTTTTTATACATCTAAGTTGGCAAACAAGCATACGGCCCCACCTGATGGTAAGTGGTCACCGAAGCCTATGGACGCATGCAACACCAGAGGCATCACTAGTGCGTTGCCGACCCTTTAGGAAAGGAAGTGGGAAGAAGAAAGAGCGGGGTAAGGGGGTGATTAGGCCTCCGGTACTCTGACTCACCGAACGAAACACAACAGTAGGAATACTGCTATTTCACGTCGATATTCTGTGAGAGGGTAGTCCTTCCCCGGTCGAGCCGGCCCATTCATGCTGAAATCAGCGAGGCTCTACTACTCTATATGGCTCAATCTGATATAAAACACTCTTATGTTCAGCTATCGCCTACATTTGAGTTTTGCTTTCAGCTTCCTTAGGCTTGTAGACACAGTTTTTAAAAATGTTAACTTATTATTACGTCTACATATTCGCCACGTTTCACCGGCTACGTTTGGTCCCGCGTACTCGAGGTGAACCCATACCCATAACCTATAACTACAAAGCACAGTGCTGAATCCTATGATGTATAGAATTACTTGTACAAATTACAATAACGTTTATATTGCGCGACCGGTTATCGAACCCCGGACGCGCTATCTTTAGCACTTACGGCAATGGAGTTATGAGACAGGCCTGTATGCCTGTAATTTAATAATCATAAATAATAGTAGTAAACTCGTTCATCGCCTCAAAAAGCACGTAAAGCTATTGGTCCTGCGCCTGATGTCCCTCCAGTCGTGTCAGATTGCTGTCTCATCGGATTAGGAGAGTTAGCCAATAGAGATGTAAGTATGTTTGCACACACTTATGCATAATATTTCTCAGGCAAATGGCCAGTTTCCGTTAAGATTAGCCGTCTTGATTGAAATTCGGTATATAGGATTTTAGTTTTATTACATTAACCGGCTAGTAAAAGTAAGTAGTTAAGCAATTTACGAGGTTCTTAATCCTTAAATGCGCGGTGTTGTTTAAAAACGACATACTGAAATCCGCAGACTATGAGCCACTTCTTATGTTTTTTAGTAATTATAACTACTAATTCTTTTTTCTGAACATGTTTTGGCTTTTTTCGAACTGGCTGTAAACAATGTTAATTTTGTACTTTGATACAGCAAAAATACTAATTGGTCAGCAAATATTGCACAGCATAACGAGCATCTATACGCCTCAAATCACTGCATTCCGTCTCGGAAGTGTTAGGTTATGTTAGGTTCCTTTTTTTAAACCGACCCAAAAATAGGAGCCCCGCCAAGCGGGACTCCGTCGACTTAGTTTGATCTCTTTAAAGTTTGCTGGCCATGAGTTGCTGATCAATTAGCTTATTTTGCTGCGCAATTAGTATTTTTTGCTGTGCAGTTAAATACTACCCCAATTTAAATGTCAAATGTCACTTTGAAGAAAAGTCTGTTTTTGGCGCGAACCAAGTTTTCAAACAGTGTTTGGACTTCAATAAATATTGCGTATGTTTATAAAATTATTTATATTTGCTTGTTTGTTATACGCATAAATAATAAACATATTAAACGTTTACTCCTCATACATACATTAAGGAAAATAAGCCACCAGTAAAATTATTTTAAGCAAAGATGTATCATGTAGCAAGTTGCCAGAATGCATGGCTGTGCCATTGGTATAGTTGTAGAGTAAAGTAACTCATCATAAATTAATGTCAAAGATGAAAGGTGAATTATTGCATTATCATTTTACCTTCGTTCTAGCTATATGTCAGGTTGTAAATCAATTGGCTGAACATGTATATTTATTTAAATTAGTTTTTAATTAGATAGATTAATCCTAACTTATATCCTAATCCTAACTAATATTATAAATCGAATGTGGGTTTATTTGTTTGTGACGCTTTCATGCGTTAACTATTCGACCGATTATCATAAAATTGTTACTAATATAACCTAATCTACATTGCGAGCGAAGCCGCGGGCAAAATTTAGTCCATAATTAATAAAACTTTGTTGCGGCAGCCTTAGATGGACATATAATGTATTTAAAAGGATATTTTAAATTTTATTCTATTCCATATAAATGTGTTTGATAAGCTTCGAAATAAGAAAGATGCTTTAAGTAGGGGATAGTATAGATTTCTTTATCAGTTGTTATTCTAGACATGTTGAGAGAATTTCTACTTATAGTTTAAAAATCGAACTGAATAAAATATTCTTGAATCAAATGCACTAACGTAAAGGCGGTATCAACATACCGCCAATTAGATCTCTACACGTTGGCCCAACACGCTGGCCCACTACCTTGGCCCAATGTGTATAGCCGCCTTAATGTTGTCAAGAAGCTCCTAATCTGTATGATATAATGTCCAGTCATTACAGTTTTCTATGACATAGATTCTTATGTCCTTTTTTTGCGATTTGAAAGGTAGTGTAATAGTAAATTAGTAGTTCAATTTGATGTTTTAAAAAACACCACCATGCTGTATTATGCTATACATATTTGAGCATTGGCATAATCCTTTTTTAGTTAATAATTAACCATGTGCGTGTTTTTGATGCTATCGATCAAAAAGTAATAAAAACGTGAAAATATTTAGGTAAATTACTGCTAATGGTGATTATGTAATTACAGCATTTACTTATTAGTAAGCCTATTCCTACCTTCCAAATTTGTACGTAAATCGTATCAATGAGGCGATCTTTCTTCTTCTTTTCGTGTGGTTAGTGGTCAACCTGTTATCAAGAGTTGTTCAAGCCGCCCGTAGCCCTCTCTGACATGGCTTAACGACTGCTATCAATTTTACAATAACCGGGACCGACTTTTTACGTGCCCTCTGAAGCACGGAGACGCTCAGATGAAATACGACTAAGCGGTCACTCATCTATAGACTGACCGCACCCAACGTTGCTTAACCTCGTTAATCGATACCGATCAGTGAGTGCAACTGGCTATGAGCGCCAATGAGGCGATTCTAGTGATATATTTCTTAATAAATTAGATTAAAAAATAATTTCAATTTAATAGTATGTATGATAGGATGTTACGTCAAGTTGTCTGTGATTAATAACAAATTTTTATATCAACTGACGCTATGGTTAGTCATCGAGAATATATCAAATTCTGTTCTAAATAATATACGAATGTAATCATTCTTTGCTATATCAATAGTTTACAACTCAACTCTACTTTATTTATTACTCAATTTAATTTCTTGTATGGGTCTGATTGAAATTGCAAATCATTTTTATATTATAGTCGAGAGAGTGAATCTCATTGTTGATTGTACGAGACGCTAATAGTAGACGCTAGTTGGTGAGGGCTACATGTGCAAGTTAATTGTAGGAGTTGCGCGGTTGATCGTTGCTTGTTGTATTTACACGCTGCATACAATCCCCGCAATTGCCTGAACATCCACATCTGCGTGTCACGTACAGAAGTAGGAATTAGTGTTAACAAGTGATCTGTGAGAAGGACAACAATCCATTATAAACTTCATATCAGTGATCTAAGTAGTGCTCATTAAATATATCCACGAGCCATTAATTACAAAACGTATTATTAACGGTTGCTTGTTATGTAAGTTGAGAGAAACTGTTTATTATGGTAATCGACAACAAAATCTATATCATGGTCACCGCTACAACCTACAATTATTAAGCGCGTTTTTGAAGTACGAGGCTTTAATTTATGACTCAACAACTCTATGAAATAAAATCAGTTCTGTTTCATACGAACCTACAAACTACACTCCGAATCTCACTTTTCAAAATACTATGATGCTAACTATACTAATATTATAAAACTGAAGAGTTTGTTTGTTTGTTTGTTTGAACGAACTAATCTCAGGAACTACTGGTTCGATTTGAAAAATTGTTTTATTGTTGGATAGCCTATTTATCGAGGAAGGCTGTAGGCAGTGTAGGCTATATAACATCACGCTACGACCCACGGGGGCGGCGCAGTAACGATAAACGCGGGTGAAACCGCGGCAACATCTAGTTATTTAATATTAGTGAACTATTGTACCACAGAATTGAGGTATTTGCATTAATAATCACACCCAAGCAATATACTGCTAAATAGAATATCGAAAGATGCGTATGAGGATGAGTCATTATGTATACTCCTACAATTATTACCGATGCAGTTATGTTGACAGCTGACAAATTTGAATAGAGACAATTCTCTTGCAGCTATATGGTATGTTTATGGACCCTGAGGTATTTGAGAAATGTTTCAATTTGTCTTTGAGAATTTAATAATATCAATTCTTTATGTAAACTGATTTATTGCTAGCCACAGACCTCTTTTCTGAGTGAAAAAGGGAAAACTACATGTACGTTCGTGCCTTTGGATTAAGCACGAGACTTCTGCGTGGCAGTCCAATAGTAAGAAATAGTTTAAATATAGAGTGTTTTGGAAACTAAAACTCCACAAACACTCTGTTCTTAATCTATTAAAGTTATTATAATATAATAACAATAATAGATAAAACGTATAAATAGAACAGCTGCTTAGGAAAGCAGTGTACCTGCTTGCTTAACCACTCATTTAGCGACAGTCCATGGTTTAAGCAAGCACCTTTACCTATGAGCATGTATGAATATTAAAATGATTACAAATGTATAAAATAACGTATAATTATCACGATTAAGGCAGCAGAGAGTCTAAAAGTCACAGTTTTCTACAGGAGATAAGCATTGCATACGCATGCATAAATACATTCCATTGCTTGTTAAATAACTATGCGATACTAAATAGTAAAAATATACACGTGCCTTATCTTCCATTCAAATATTTTCTCTAATAATATGGCGTTGTAGTTCATAGCGAGGCAAAAGGAAGTGCGTCGCGTCTGTGCACAATTTTGTGCGCGTGCGCCGCCCTCATGAATATTAAGTATCGTGTACCGTTTTATACTAACTTATTGGGATTGCGTTGAGTTATTGCCGTAGGCTACAGTTCCCTGGAAGGACTGGACGCATGGTAAATTATGACGGATGGTTTTGTTCGCCAGCTTATTGATATCAAAGGCAGACTCGGGTTTCCGTATTATCATATTGTATTTACCATATTTTGTGGAACTACTAGGTACTGTTATAAGTTCTTTTTCAACAACAAAATTAGATATGCAATACTGTAATTTAGCTTAGACATAAGCATCAACTGCACGCGTGATACCAATATTATAATATGGCTAGAGGTCAACCACACCTTTTCTGTAGTTATTATTCTTGCCTTTGATTTTGCCATCTCTGCTATGTGAAAGTAATTCTTATCATACCAACGAAATAATAACTCCATCATCGCCAAGATTATATACGATCATTGTATGCATCATACAAGAACGACTAAGGACTTTACGCTTCGGCCGGCGATTTAATTTGCCTAATTGAACGTATACAAGATGTTATACGAAAATCACCTAAAGCTTGCAACCGGTTTAAATTCTAAATATAATTTGAAATACGTCCATGCGAATGCTAGAGGCTTTTACTCAATATTTGATCTTTCGTAAGTGTCTAAGGTAAATAATAAGGTTTATAAAATTGTTTTACAAAATTCCTTTGTTCATCAACACTTGAACACTGTAATTTTTAAGTGGTGACTGCAAGTTTAGGTGTTTATTTCGTTGTCAACTTCCGCATACTGCACATAGCTGAGCCAGCGCAGTGAGGCAAACGTCGCGGTGTCGACCGCAAAGACTAATATTTGACTTGTAATAATATTAAATATGATTTTGATATTATACCTTGTTATTAGCATTACACTGTCTTTCAATACTAGATTATTGACAGAGTCTATCATGAGGAATATTGTTATTAAATATACGTCTTTCGAAATATTGTTAACAGTATTTCATAGGTGTTGTAAACAAACATTGGTTTTGGTTTGGGTCAAAGCAAACTTAAAACATTCTACTACTTGTTTAGTCAAATCCAGTCTCTCACCATTAATTAAACGCTATTTACTTTAAAAAGGAAGTTCTCAGTATATAATCCATGTCAAAGTATATAGATCGCTGTTTGTCTGTTGGTTTATAATGAATACTTACGAACAATGTGTATTCATACTCAGCGCTTCCAAGTTAAACAATTCTTGTCACTCACGAGAATAGTTCGGCGTAGAATTGAACTCACGAGTTGACCTCTTGATTGGAACTGTCTAGTTTTATATTGATATGTCTATACAATACTGTCGCTTCAGCGTTATCATGAAATAATTAAGAAACAAGTAGTCATTTCTTCAGCCGTTGACTATTTAAATAATCTAGGATTTATATGAAGAGTAAAGAGCAATTTAAATAATCTAGCAAACTCGCCATTGCATTTGCTTTATTTACTCATTTAAATACATCATTTTTAAATGAATTGATGCATAATATCACTGTGGTGAAGGATTGAGTAAATAGTATGACATTTGTATTTACGAAAGTAGTTATGAATATTCTGTGTGACACGCAATGTACATCACATAATACACACAGTACGTAACGTGACATAATATGTCAAAAACATCTAAATATCTATTCATCATGTAACCAAAAGCTGTAGTCGTTGAGTTTTATAGCACATTTTTATGTTAGGAGTTTATAAAATAAATTTTATTTCGTAATAAAGATGCAACGGACACAAGGAACACCCAGAGTCGAAACAACTATTTGTAGACTACACATGTTGTTGTCCAGTGTGGGTATTGACACCATAACACTCGGCGCAATAGCAACCGTGACGACTAAGTCAATCACTGCGCAGTTTTAAATAAGTATCGCGCAAATATCGAAATAAGTTTAAACATTACAATATACCTGAAGTTTATTACATGAGATAATTTAAGTCACCTGTTAAATAATGTTTGCAATATGGATATACTACAAATGGTTTTTACATAGAAAATCTGTTTATTAAGCATGAATAGTTTTCTATGTAAAATCTGTTAATATTAATTTGTAGTGCGATACTTTACACGTTCCCTGTCCGATGAACCACATATGGTACATAACAATTGATTTTCTATTGTGTCTATCACGGGACTGTGAATGGGTTAATTTCCCGACTCTTTTTGTTACTTATACGTCATAGAATATTTACTGATAGACTTAAACATGTTAGAAAATATTTCATTCCAAAAACACGGATAATTTTATCCTTTTTATCTATAATTTTATTTAGGTTTATATACAATATATTATACATTATTCATTATTACTACACTAATTAAGCTATAAATATTTACACATGTATGAACAAAGACGAAATAATAATACTAATAATTGTAATACTAAATATTGTACAAACTAAAAACGAGTTGAACTGTGAATAAAATAGCATATCTGTGCATGCATAATATTTGGCGGCGCGCAGTGAAACCAGCAGGCCTTCGGCTCGGGCGCGGACGGTCGTCGACTTGCTGAATACTTCACATCCTTGTCCCAAATATAACATACATACGTACTACATAATAAACAGCTATCGGTCACACTTAATGTGCCTATACCCTTATACGTCGCACATTTTATATTGTACGAAACTAAAACTGTGAATGACATTTATTTTTGTAATCTTTTTTATGAATGAAATATCAGCTTCTTTATGTTTAATGTTTAAAACACGAAAATTTGTCAATGAATTTGCATTGCTTTAAGTAAGTGTGTAGAAACTTTGGGTTAAAAAGAAAGGAAGGGTTAAAGAGAAGCAAGGCCGTGTTTCGCTAAATATTGTTCATGACAACTAAATAATATTTTTTTTGTATGGTGCGAGGTAAAAAAGATATCTAACATTACTGACTTTATGCTAGATAAAGTCAGTAATGTTACATATCTTTTTTACCTCGCACCATACAAAAAAAGTGGTCAAATATATAATTCGTTTGGATAGTAGACGTTACATGAGATTCTAATATTATTGGTTTAAAGTAAATTAGTAGCGAAGATAATTAAACAATAATACAATATTGTTGGCATTATATAATATAATGATTATAATTACAGAATTATAACACACAGAAAATTAGGAAGAACAAAAAGAAAAAAATAATTAAGGTATTTTTAATACAGTTAGGCAGAATATTTGTTACATAATTTTAATTTTGTATTATGCGTAATCTAATTTATTTTTACTTTCATTACAGAACAGAATTTTGAACCATGATTAAAATAAAAGTCTGCACGTATTCTACTCAATGTATACAACTATACGATGGCCCTGCAATCGTAATTTACTCACGATATCTCACAACAGAATGAAAATATCTAAATTTGGACAATTTATACGTCCGTATCAATGAGAGATTTAGTCTTTATCTTGTGACCTAGCCTTTGTTATCAGTCAACTGTAAAACTATTGTTTTGTTATGAGAATATCAACTGCAACTATTTATTACTTGATGTAAATTTCATAACTGCCTATTACGGTATGGACGTTACCTTTTTTGATGATGCTTAATTCAAGGTTATCTTAAATGACCGATCGCTTTACAATGTGGATGATATCGGAAAACACTTTCGCTGTCCGCCAGCTGGACCGTGGGACCACATCGTGTAGAAGAAGTACATATTTACTGCTTCAGTGAGCTCGAGATGTTTCACCTTAATAGGCTCGCCTGTCCTCCAATACGATTGCGATTTTAATGTGAAATAAGAGAGCAAGTTTTACGCATATACATATTATGTTGCTCTTGAATATATTCCTTGTAAAGAAGGTGCCGACCTAGACACTCCTAGTCTTAATACACGTACACAAGCTAATTATACATGTACTATAATTATTTACTTGAAAGTACCATAGTATTGTCTTACGTTACACATTGATATTAAATACTAAAAGGTATCGCCGATATTGTTGTCTTATCATGTTTTTATTCATTTATATTTACACTGTTCCCTTGTTTCTTTCTAGCACTATGAGGAGAATATGTCGTAATCACCATAAGCCAATTCTTTAATAAAATAATCTGATATAAAAAAAATAATATTGTAAGTTGCTTAGTTCTAATCAGAGGGTACCGGTTCATAATTATGAGCATCTTTAAATGCAATATCTAAAGAGCAAGAGATTATTGCCGACTAACTAGTTTCAGTTTTCAACATAAAACATCTTAATACTAATTTTGTCTTGATCAAGACATATGTACTAAATAGATTTGGCAATAGGTTACAAAATACATAATCACGTCCTAATACGGTTAGAACGTAAAAATAAAACGTACAACCGATGATTACCTAACATACGTGGTGATCCATAAAATGGTACAATTGTATCTTTTATGCTCAAAACAGACTTAATTGCATTGTCAAACGGATTTAAACTATATAAGATTTGTTAATAACAATTTTATTCCTTTACGATTGTTATTACGAATCTGTGAGTAGATCAGACGCATGCCGCGTGAAAAGCTAAAAATAGCGCAATAGTTGACAAAATGAATTTTCTCAACACCATGGTCGGAGTCAATGATGATGATGTACGAATGTTTACAGTGGCGCGGGGGTGCGCCGCCACCCCGCGGCAGGGTGCGAGGCGCGCGCGGGGCCTGCGCGGGCGGCGGCGTCGCTTTTCACCGTCCATGCGCCGCGTACGCCTACCCGATATAAAAGCCTCAACCGCCCATTCACCCGCTCGCAGTGTGTGCTTGAACGTTATAGTGTCCACTACTCCCGTGTCAGGACTTACAGTTTAAACATGAATTCAAGGTGTTTAATAGTGCTAGCAGCCGCCCTCGGCGTGGGTACGTAACATTTGAAATATTTAGGGTGCGGTCGACCTGCGTGACGGATACGCCCGTGTCCAGTGACGACAGAACTATCTAGATGTGTGGAATAGTTGCTATGTATCCATAAAATGTAATTGACGTAGCGACGCGAAAGCAGCCGAAGTGCGATCGATACAGTTTCCACACTTAGCGTTGCAACTGCGCGAGCGCAACAAGTGCTGGGACCAGATTGCGGCCGATGATGTGGTGTAACGACTACAACTTGCCCCAGTGATACACGGACTGATCATATCACAAATTTTACCTGTTAAGATTTCAGCTTCAGTGTACACCGGTACTGCTGGTTTCCTAAACAACATTGCACATACTGACATGATGACATTCTGACATCTTTATAGAACAATAGAGCATGTAACATATTGATGTAATTAATCACATAATTCTGCGCGAACGTGTGAACTAGGTCCCTTTGCGTTGTCAGTCAAACTCATTTCTATCAGTTTTTATACAACATGTCAATGACCTCATAACGTTGCAGTAAACGAAACTAAGGAAGCTGGTACTCTACTTTATCATTTCTAGAGCTTATATTTGTATTCGAGTAAAAACCATCTCGCTGTCTGCGACATTACAACGAGAAAGTGGTTCCTTGTTTCCTTAATAATTGTTCCTCACTGCAACATCTATCACTAGTCCATTTCAAGTTTATTAACACTAACTGCGAATTGAAAGTTTCGGTCTCCCAAGAGGAGCGGTGCAGGAGCTTTCACTTAATACATCGTTTATCGTTTACGAGCAATATCGATGAACGGCATTATTCCAATAACTTTGAATTGAGCACATTATCTTTGATATTACGTAACCATTTCTATTAGAAGAAATTCTATGACCTTAGTGATGTGTCGTAATGCATTTAACAGTTTATTTATTCTATACATAGTGTTGTTGCGTAACCAAAAGTTGACTGATTAGCATTTTTCGTAACTATTGCTAGAGGCACACGTCTGATTTATGCTGGGTTATGACACAGTTAACATATTAACGTTACGAAAAGCTTTTGGAAATGAGATCAACATTGCCCACGTGTGTAAAAGGCGCAAACTATAGCAATTAAAAGTAACAAAAAAATGTACATAACGAAACATAGAGACTTTACAATTTATACTTGATTAAATTATTAACTTAATCGCAATTTTTTAATTTACTACTCGTATTATTTTTTAATTAAAATATCCCGCTAATTACGGTCCAAGTATCGCAACAATCATATTTATACATCCTTCAGTTTAAGGACTTCCGTACAACATCTATAGCTCTTACTTCCGTTCCGTTAATGCAGGAAGTCGACTCCGCGACAATATTTTTTCACGGTGACATGAAGTACATGAAGTAATAATTATTATTATAATTTTATTACATTGAAGTATATTGATAATACTATAATGTGAATCACTTAATTTTATTAAGATATAATAATATATTGAATATAACCGTAAACTTTATATGGTTTTCAAGTGGTTGTCTGCCAATGTTGTGATTACCTACTGTGTTACAAGTCTTAATAAATCTGCTTATTTATTAGAACCCAGAGAAAATTTATTCACGTGCTTAGAATGCGGCATGTAGATACTGTTTTATTTAATTTTAGTGGAAATTAAATCTGGCTCAAACTTGCGTAGAATTTTCATTTCCAAAGGCGCGGTGGAACTTGCTTGGAGACCGGCTTCGAGTGATTTCATTAATATAAAAGTCGTGTTGTGAGGCAGGATGTTCAGTTTTCACTCGGAGGTTAGTTATGAGCCGATGGAGGAATTCACCATTGTTAGGATTTCTAACACGTACCTAGTTCTCACGGGCGCCACGTATCAGTTGCGCAAGCGTCGATATTTTCTGTTGCCTTTCCTCTAGTAGAACAATCTTGAAGAAACATGCGCTCGTTTTATCGTATCTTACTAAAACAACTGTTAGTTTTCTCAAATAAAAGAACTTTAACCGTTTCGCGTGCTACTGTTATTGTTTTTAATCGATATAGTCCATGGTTAATCGAATACAACTGAACATTCGTAACGTCTTAATAATCCAGTTACCTTAACGTATTACACTTCTCAACATTTAACGGCATTTAGCCACGCTATCAAATATTCATAGTCTTATTATTGCAAGCGTGAAGGCATTCGATAATCGAGGCTCGCGGTGCGTGCGCGAATTTCACGAGAGAAAATGTATCAGTTGCTTGAGTGCGCATACAACTGCGCAGATAGTATCCGTCTGTTATTACCAGCCACTTGATATCATCTAAGATTCATATCTCTCTGATGATTTTTTGCTTTAAATAAATACATGCTTTCGTTGGTATCACTTACTTGTAACACGTAAAAAAAGTACTATATTTTCTTAAGTAATGAGCACGTTAGTAAATTTTCTTTTTCTCTGTTTAACTATTATTGTTTTCGCTAATAAACAAAGCAATTTTTGCATTTATAATATTGCTGTGAACCGAACGTCGCTACCTAAATAAAATAAGACAGAAAATATAATATACGCTGTACAAAGTTTTATTATCATTTAAGCTAAGAAAATGGCAGCGACTTTCCTTCGTAATCTTTTGTCTGCATCACCTTGGTGTTATTTAAATGAGTATTCTGAAAATGCATTTGAATAGAAGTGTGACATTGGGAGATTTCATAAATGGCGTTGTCGTAACGTGTACAAACTGCAGATAAATTCCTTTTAGAGAAAATAATCTTGTTCGATCTTTTTGCGGCGTATAATAGATAACAAGAATTGTTAGTTAAAACATTGATGGCTCAGTTCGTGCGTTGCGTGTTTTGCAAACCTTGCACATTATTGATAATTGGATAATTGGGTTAATCTCTCTGATACAATGTAATAATTAGGGTATAATTCAATAATCTATTACGTTGCTCTCAAATATTGATACGTGCTACAAATTGCTTAATGCGTCAATTGCTCGGCTATTGATCTGACGGAGAAATATTTCAATCAGATATGTCATGCAACTAATGACTATAAATAGCCTTTCAAAAAACTTAAGCATAACTATGACATATGAAATTGTTCATTGATCAAGACGTACGTTATTATATGGCCGTTCTGGAAGGATAAGCAGAGCTTTAATTCAATCATAATTCGGTAGTTATGTTTCGGTCGCAAATTATAGTTATCGCATATTATGAATAAAAATATAGCGACGTTTATATATGTACTTATCTTATCAAAACAATAAAGTCATATCCGATGACTTTATTTCCCAAGAGATCACATTACCGGAAATATTGAATAATTAACAGTCTGCACGTAAACAATGCATCGGAAATTGTATTCTTAGACAAAAATACACCGTCGACAATGATATCTCACGGTTGAGCGTTTGATTCAACAATAAAGCATCTTGTCTGTTCCCATCTAAGCACTCACACACAATGCGTATGCAACTCACTATTACAAATGTAGTTTCCTTCATGTTGTTATTCAAGCTCCTTGACAGACATACTTAGTATTTTTCTGTTATTATTACTTGTTTTATGTTTACGCGAATACAATGAAGTTAAACTGCTTTTGAAGACCCTTATGACGATTTACCAAGTCTATATAATTAAAGTCGGGACAAGTGCAGATTAATCTGTTAAGCCTTGTTTACAATCTCTGTGACATTCCTACCATAGTTTTTCAGTATTTTCAATGAATATAGTATCGATGAAGCTTCCTTTTAGTACAACGCTATTTCGACAAAAGCAGAATTTTTATGCATACAATTATAAGGCTTATGATACTCAATATCAACAAGTATACAGTCACTAAACAATGTATGTATAAACGTTTAAAAGGATCTTGGAATCCACATTAGCGTTGTATAGCTGGTACAAACATCAATCGCCTATAAGTATAAGTCAACGGATAACCTACAGAGTATCGCAGGTGATTGTCTGTCCTTCGAGCGATATAAATAACCTCTCGGTGGCCCTATGCATTGTGTTGTTGTTTTCATTTTTTAAGAGCCATCGTTTACCGATCACTATCACCGACTGGAAACTATTTACGGATTATAAGACGACGCCATTAAAGGTTTTGGTCGCCAATAACCAATAGTTCCACCAAATGAACTTAAATAATTATTATTAAATAAATGGTAACATGTAGTCCGTTGTTTGCTTTTAAGTAACCAAACGTTAGCCAAATTAGATTCAGATAAGGAAGTCACTGTACGTATTCAAATTATATTACAAGCATTTCTATATAATCGTACGCTTTAGATGCACAAGTTACAGTCGTAGAGCCTAAAATTGAATTAGTTACGTAACGATTACGTGACGACACCTGCGCAGAAGCCTCTCTTGTATGACGTGAATTTGTATTGCCACTTAATATATAATAGCCTTGGCTATGTAATGTAATCTGTCAGTTGAAACTAATAATCGCGGATCAATCGATAGTTCGGTAAAACGTACTGTTATACATAGATAATAAAATATATCGATTCGCTCGACGTTTATCGATAAGTAAAAATCGAATAAACATATCGTACATATTGTTTATATTATGTTACGTAATATTCGAAAGCTGCACATTTAAATTATGGTCATATTTTCAATTATGTCATAAATTACAATTGCATCTTCAATATTTGAAATGTTTGCAATAAAACATTAGTAGTTATTACTATATGTTAGATCATTGTGGTTTTACAATAATATTGAAATATTAACTAGCTTGAAAAATATCAGTAAGTATTAAATATCGACAAACAATTTTAGGTGAGATAAAAATGGTGACAATGATACAGCTTTGATAATATCTGTTTAAAAGACACATCAACCATTGCTTGCTAAATTACACCTAGGTAAACTGACTCTTGTTATATTATAAGCATTGTGAGAAGATTTTATTCAGAAATCAAATGCATCATTATTTCATTTCTAAATATGAAGTACTCATAACAAAACGTTTCATTTCGATGTGCTTTGTAATATTGAGCTTTACAAACTTTCACCGCTCGACAATGGTCGTTATCTAAGTCGGTTACGTCATCACTGCTCATGTGCCAGTAATTATTTCTTTTAGAACATTATTAATGACTAAACGTGATCTCATTAAGGCTTTATGTGGAACAATGTCTTAGTCAGGTGTATTTTTTTGTTTGTTTTGGTTTGAAAACGTTTTGTTAGTTAGAGTGTTATTTTCTTTAGAAGCCGGTACTTTATTAAAGCATTATAAAGATATATTTTTTATATAATAAATAGCAGCACAAAATCGTATGGTCAAAGAAAGTTTTAAATTACAAATTCATTTAATTGCACACCACATGCTTGTGTATGTAATAAAAATATATATCAAATGGGATGCTCAACGTGACGCAAATATGTGTCTCAAATTTATAAGATCGTTCTTCCTCTTGACAAAGGTCATTCGTGAGATTACTCAACGTTGTGCCGGCGCATCGCGTTAACGAAATCGAAAGTCCCACCCACTCGCGCGGTAGGTCAATTTTTGAGCTTTCTCTGCGTTACTTAACGTCTTACGACCTTTGTCATAATACTGTATAATGTTTATGTAATGAACACATGGGATTATTATACAATGGGTGCAATTTGTAGACATTAATTTCTAGAATGTTATATTGTATTGCATTGTTATGGACTAATGTATGTGTTTGGTGACTTCTTACCTTGACTAATGTGTTAACAAAACTCGTTACAAACGTAAAAATTTGCTTATTATTCATGTTGTTTAAAAGTTAATGTGGATGTAGTGGGGTGGACTATAAAGAACACAATAAAGACTAAGAAACAAAAAATACAGTCATTACAAAATAAACACACGCTGGTTTTGTTACATAATACGTTATGACAAGGCATCGGGCAGATCGATAATTATGTCATGCGTACGCGCAGGGCTCCGGTGTCAGCCCCGGGCGTTGCGTAATACACCCAGTTCACTGGGCATGCGCCCTGGTTCACTTGGGTGACACGAATACGTCACACCAGAGAATTGCGAGGAATTTGTCACATGACATAGTATGAAGGTGTCTTTTGTTGTAGAAATTAAAATATTAGCAGCTTCTTTACTTCTATCATAATCTTTAACTAAATTGCCTCATATACGCCTCAATTACGAAAAAGGATGTAATAATTATTAATCATTAATTTATTTTTTTGCGAATGTAATCGTCACCTCATTTCTATTATTTCTACTTGATCCACAAAGTTAATGAGCGACTTAAACTCCTAGTCATTAGGTAATTAATATATAATTATGAGACGTAATTGGCGTAAAACTAGCCTAGCACGACACAAAGAGCGGTGATCCGAATTCTCAATTATATTGAAATCGCTCCACATTTGTACCACATTGCCTATTAGCCTGCCCGCCGAGGAATGTGAGGCACGCGCCCCGACTCTGGTTCACCTCGAAATCACCGTTTGATTTTAATAAGAAAAGTTGTTTGCACAGAGAACGCTTATGCAGATGAGTATAACCTACAGCTTTTTAGTGTACTATTCAAATCAAGGTTAACTACCTACAACAATTATTAAAATAAAAACACGAAAAAAATACCTGCAATACATATTTTACAACAATTACCGTTGCCAATCGAGGGAAATAGTCACTTTAATAACATTCAATGCTCATCGATAACAACTACAGTTGCTTCTGACGGGTAATGAGGAACTAAAATGTGGTCACGTTTTGTGAGCCAGTCGAGCAGAGCAACCTAAAATCGATGCGTTCCTTCTGATTACATAAATTAATTAGTGTTGTTTTCATCACAAAGCATGTTTTGCAATGATACGACTCACTTGATTGAATAACCAAAGGCGTCGATTGATAAGGAAATAGATGCAGCAATTAGTATGATCCTTTTAGTTTTTTGCATTGCTTGTGTAACTAAACTTTCTATGATTGCTTGCAAGTATAATTAAACTTTGATTACTTAGAAAGTAGTAAGACCTCTATGAACTTACGACCTACCTGCAATCCAACTGGTACTTTTCAACATTATTAGGTTAACGTGCATGAGAGGGCGCGCAAATCGATAAACTCACAAGTGAGAGCTATGTTTTTGTTACAAAACGGCACGGATGAGGGCTTTCTTCTTGCAAATGTCAACCGGCGCAGGTGACACACATCAATGACATAACTTCGGCACGGGGAAGTCACCACAGTACGCAAACAAGGTGTTAACGTTGTAAAATGAATTACGTATGCATATTTCGAGTTGAATACTTCCAAAACATCTAATAACATTAAGACATCGTGTTACGTGAAAGAATTAGACATACATTTCATACTATGATTTATACTTCCGCGTAACAAAATTGACTAATGTAAACTGTAATGTTTGTGCAACTAACGTCTTGTAATATCACTATTTCCTAACCGACAATTGGCCAAAATGGGTTGTTTATGACGTATCAATTGGAACAAAGACAACACGTGTTTAGTGAGCAATTATACTGAGTTACAGCGGCTGCGGTGTTGCCTCATTAGGGACTGTTGCGTTTCTCAGAGAAAGAGCGGCCCTGCCCGGGACCGGTGTGTTACAAAACTGTTGGAGTGCCACAAACGTAGTTTAGCAAACCCCCTAGCGGTTTATTTTGTAATTCCAATTAAAATTCAAAGTTGTGATGCGTCGTTACACCACTGTCAGCATTATTGGCACTTTGTCAAACATTCTCTAGAAATAGAACGCAAGGCATTGCTACATTATGTCAAATAGTATCCTGACTATTACTTTGAAACGATATCATAATACGGGCAAAGATTACGAATTAAATATTCTTTAGCATCATCTAATGTTTTCTTTTCTTTACAGCGGTTGGACAAGAATCCTTCAAATGCCCAGATGACTTTGGCTTCTACCCTCACCATGTGTCTTGCGACAAGTACTGGAAGTGTGACAACGGCGTCGCTGAACTGAAGACTTGCGGCAATGGTCTCGCTTTCGACGCCACCGACAGCAAATACCTGACCGAGAACTGCGACTACCTCCACAACGTTGAGTGTGGCGAGAGGACACAGCTTGGTAAACACATTACTACTACAATCTAGAGTTTTATTTTCAAGTCTTTTGAACAACAACGTATTTCTAGAAAAAAACCAGACGTGATAATGAATTGCAATTTAAATCAGGTTTTTGATATAATGAAATCGAAAGGAACATCAGTTCTGAGTAGGTAACAGTAATTTAAACGGTCAAGGCCAGTTTTTTTAAATCATCACATGTGTTACAAAAGGATATTATTATTCAGAATACCAACCGCAACCAGGATGTCATAAAGGTCATTAGGCCAGTATTGACACCATAGAAACATACATATATACATAATAATATGAATACCTAAACATATTGCCTGATGTTAACATGTATTTTATGTAAATATCAGCAACATCATCGAGTCAGCTAGCCTTGAACTAGAACCACTCTATTGATATATGTAGGTATATCATTTAACGACGACCACTTCGTTTGGGTATAATTTTTTGCACAAGTTTTGATAGCTTTTGGAAGATTGAAAGCTTTTTGCTATTAGCCGATTGATTGGCAAATTATCCTTTTAATGGACTGACATTTCCGAGAAGTTTAGTCATAAAGTAGAACTTATTTGTGTTGTGTAATTGGATATAATAAATAATGAAAAAGGTAACCAGTTTCATGTAGGTAGTTTTTGTCAGTTTATCCTTATATTAATTTCGTCTTTTTCTTTTAGATGTAGTATTTTGCTCTACAAAGACTGTATATATTTGACTGAGTTTTCGTTCATAATGACTGTGAATTACGTTTCACAGAGCCCCCAATTTCCACCCCTCACTGCCAGCGACTGTACGGTATCTTCCCTGATGAGGCTAAATGCGACGTGTTCTGGAACTGCTGGAGCGGCGAAGCTTCCCGTTACCAGTGCAGCCCCGGACTCGCCTACGACAGGGAATCCCGCGTGTGCATGTGGGCTGACCAGGTCCCCGAGTGCAGGAACGAGGGTACGTTACTTGTTTTAATCTTTATGAAACCCGATCTTTGTATCACCTCTGTTGCTCTTTACACAATCTGGATCGATTTGTGGTTTCTGTTAATGACAGTTGATAACCGCAGATCTTCAATTCTTGAGAATGTAATATGAACTTTAGTATTTACAGTACAACTTCAAGGTCTACAATTAACGATATTTATTTCATCGGGTCAATTTCAATGGCAAGGTACATCTCTCAGTGGCACGTGATGGAAGTAGACGACACTAAATCTAAAAGCACACAATATCCTTGTGCACATATTTCTTTCAGTATACCTTCGACTGGATCACCGCTGTCGCTGTTGTATTTCGGTTTCGCCTTCCGCACCTTAGCTCACGTAACCTTTTTTGGTGTTTCCCAGAAGTAGCGAACGGTTTCTCTTGCCCTGCTCCCGGTGAAGTGTCAAACGCTGGCTCCTTCAGCCGTCACGCCCACCCTGAGGACTGCCGTAAATACTACATCTGCTTGGAGGGAGTTGCCCGCGAGTACGGATGCCCCATCGGCACCGTCTTCAAAATCGGTGATTCTGACGGCACAGGCAACTGCGAAGACCCCGAAGATGTTCCCGGATGGTGAGTTGCATTTTCAATTTTTGTGTATATATTTATATACATACATACTACAGAACACTCGCTTTCATTGTCGTTCTATCGCAGCCTTATGATTCATTATTTGTATAAATTTGTTTATGGTATGATAGACGATTGAATGCGGATGTCCTGTACTCACCGTTCAAGTAGAGCAATTATGACAGCAGCTTGAACACACTGTTAGGTCTCTTCTACTCACTGGTTCAACATACTGGTTCTGTGGTGTTTACCAGCGTCTTGCGTGGTACATTAACAACTAGTACCTAGAACCCAATTGTGTGACACCAAGAAATTCTAAGCGAAATCTTAATTTCTTGCTAACATTGAAGTGAATCAAACACATTTAAAAAAATGTTCTTAGTGTCACAATAACCTAAGACCCTGTAACCACTTCCACACAACCAAATCGTCCTTGTGACTAACCACTCTTCTTGCACTAAATAATGAAGTAAAATATCGACACAGATCTGCAAACCGTATCTTGTTACATTCCACGAATCAAACGCATTGTACAGACGTCGTAGTGTAGGTAGACATAGGTGGTACATGTAGTAAAGCTCGCCCACCTGAATACTTGGCTACAGTTATGCGGACCGGAGCCTTGCACGCTTGCGACATTTAGGACACGCTGAGAAATTAACATGACTTAGAGCGAAATAGTGCGCTCACAGTAATGTGTCATGCGCAGACGACCGTGGTCAGTGTCGACCGGTACCTAACGGACTGTATGGTAATGACCGTTGTTTCATACAAACATATCGTCGTATCGGCCGTAACTAGCCACACAAAGGTTGAATTATCAATGCCTTTCATTAAATAAAGGAAATGTTTTACAAAGAATGCAAGTGACTGGCGCAGGCGCGCAATAATTATGAAATACTTATGAGTTTTTTTGAATACACAACTTTACTTGAACTCATTTATCATTTATAAATGTGTCTAAGTTAGCCTTATCGGTTACAACGACTTATTTTATCTGGCAATTGTATATAAAATAGATAAATTTATCTCTAAACTGAACAGATATTTTGTTGAAACAATGATAGGACTTTCAAAATGTTTATCCGGTTCATGGTTCGTGTACGACGAACAATGGCAACTAGATCGATGCCGCGATGCGCCTGCACCGGTCACGATGTAACTATATTAAGCGAAGGTCGTCGTGTTGACCAGTTGTTCTGTCGAAAAGTTTTTGCGAGAGCTCTGGGCCACATAATTGTGTGCCGAGAAAAACAAACGTTAGATAATGCTAGATGGAAAAGCGAGCGGATATCATTCTTGTCGCCGTTTCAAGGCGGTTCACTCTTTAACGCCAACTATAAACAAGTATAAATTACACAATTCTCGCAGCCAGTTACCACTCACGTAGTAAAAGTTGCTAGAAATTGAGATAGCCATTTATGTTTAAGTCACTCGTCGATGTGATGATAGACGATTAAATGTAGAGTTAAGGCTAGCTAGTAGTCGAGGCAGGTAGTAAGGTGCGCGTACATTTTCAGCGAGGACTACTACGGTGATCTGGATCTGAAGACGATCCGCAAGAGCGAGCTGTTGGCCGGCCTCAACCCAGACGGCGCGACCCGCGCCGTCCAGAAGCAGCTCAAACCCCGCCCCCAAAAGGAGAACTAAATAAAATCCCCCACCCCTTAACCTTTTAATACTCACATAGTTTACTATAAACCAATCATCTCCGCGCAGTGTGAGCAACGAATACGATGACGATATTGGACGAATAATTACATATATATTTGCAAATTAAACAAAAGTTGCTCATAGTGTGCAGAGGTCGTGTTCCAGGTTCAAAAATATTTGAATGTTTTGTTAGTGAGCTACAGATAATATGTATCACTTCTAGTTGCCAAATACTTTGTCGTTGTAGCTTCTTCGAACAGTTTCATGAGACACGTTAGGAAATTAGTAAAACCATACAGCGATAGAAATATTTATTTTTACATTTTATCTTAGTATTTATAGTCCACTCGCCAATTTTATATCGAGACCAGTGATACCAGCCTGTATAAAGTTTTCAAGTTAATCAACTCAAATTGAAGGTAGTTGTTTAGCATTTATGACTACGTAGTTCTGTGTAAACTCCAGTAGGAAATCGATGTACCATTGTATCCGTTATACACCATGACCTTGTAAATATATTATTGTACTGAATTATTTCGCTGCGACTGAGTGTTGTTGTTTGATAGAAACTGTAATACTTAAGTTTTATTTTTAGTGATAAAATAAACAAAAATTTATAAAAATTAACATACTTTGTATTAATTTCCTCTGTGTGTAGTGATGCACCGTAGCACTGTTTCCCTAACAATTTCTCTCACGGTCACACTGTTTCCTATTTAATACATTCACCTTTCTATATAACATTTAATCTTTTCTTGGTTCTTCTAGTAATATCTTCTGTTTAATAAATTATAATACTGACAGCAACTGCCCTCTCTGGGAGTCCAGGTACGTTAATATTTCCATTTAACGTCACTACTGTGTCACAGGTGAGTTCGATTCTTATTAAAAAACATTATCCACATACTACACATTGTATAAAATTTCATATTTTCTCATTACAAATTGTTACGAAAATTTTAAACAAACATTAATTGTATGTTTCTTAAGTCATATTTTAAAGGTAATTTGATGTCAGGTATTTTAATTTCACTAATTTTACAATAAGCTTCTTAAATAAATAATTATATTAATTTTCTTTTGAACAAAACACATTTAGAACAACAATTTTACTTTTTTATTCTAAACTGTTGCTTATCTTATTGATCTCAGAATTAATTACAATCTTATGAACTCAAACTATGATAATTAATTCAAAATGATGCAAATATGTTCTATAGTTAAATTTAAGTATATCATTTAGTTATTGATACTATCATAACGTTACAGCGAGGATTACTACGGCGACGTGGACCTCAAAGCGTTGAAGAAGTTGGGATTCTGAATGATGAGGAGCGACTCCAAGGACAGACTGAAGCTTAACCCCATCTACTTAATATAAACCATTGCCCTTCTTTTGATTTACCGTAGTCGGGTAAAATACAAATCGCCTCTTTAGAAAATATAAGTAAGCTCGCAACCATGCTGCTACTTTTTCTAGGAGCATAAAACTGTGCGGCATGGTTACTTCTTACGATAAAGATTGCAATAGACAGTCACAATACATAAAATAATGTCTCGAAATAGTTGCAGACAGCTTTGTATCAAAGTAAAAGGGCTTATTCGTATTGAAGAATATCAAAGACTGACGAGTGCTCGAATGCTTGACATTTGCCGTATTCAAAGTTCGAATGTCAAGCATTCCTGATGAAATTCAGACTAGAGTGTGTTCAGCAATTTTCAAAAAGTTTAGGTTAGGACCACGTATGATTGTGTGTAAGTGATTTTGTCTGTCTGAAGAGGCGCTCGGGAGTATCTCTAAGCCATGGTCTTCAAATCGGAGCCAAAACTTTTGGTCTGTTTTTATTTCTAAAACAATTGTTGCCAAATTTTGAAAAGTTCAGCAACCTTGACACGGCACCTACACGGAGTGCTGGTGCTCTGTCGAAATTGTTCTTAGTCATACAACTTACATAAGTTAAGTTTAGTAACGTTTATACTTTAATAATAATTTTGTAAATAAATAATATTTTTATACGAATATTTTCTTTTGATTTAACTCATTAACTATGACCCCGAAAACAATGAACAATTTCTTTTTATCTGCATTTTATCTTGCACAAGACATTAGATTTTCCTATTTTCATAACAGGTCACTAGCAACACTAATTTAGCATTGTGAGGCTATGCTGAATGAACTCTTTAACTACTACATAAATATTTAAAATAAAAGTTTTGTTTATTTAGCACCGGCACTCTCAACTTATGCAACTTTTTATATTAATACTATATTAAAATCGCATGATAAGGAAACAATTAATAACAAATAATTAAATTCACTCCAAAGAGTTTATTCAGTAAGACTTAAATAAATTAAAATTGAATTTATAGGCAGAACATTACACTTAATTATTGTACATTCACATTAGACTAGGCGGAACGAACTGAACTAGATTTACAACCAATTATTCTGAAATCCAAGATTTATTAGTGCAATTATTAAGAGGTTGGTTAAACAAGTATGGAAATACACATACAGAATATGCACCCACCACTAAAATGATACTTTATATGGTATTTTCGCCATAAATTACCTTGGTCTATAATCACAAGATACTATCACTATCTAATTTTACAACGGACTTTATTAATATCATACGGCTTTTATTAATGTCATACGTCTTCTTAAGATATAATATATTAAAAGCCGTTAATATTTTAGTAATTATTAGTTTAAAATAATATGGTGGTGAAGTAGACTATGTTATATATTGAGAAATAAAGAGATTTGTAGAAGCATTATTAGGGACAATGGCATTGAATGATAAACTTAAACATCGGTTTTGGCGAAGTTCTTGCGCTGCAGTTGATTGATAGCGTCCTGGAGAGACGTGGCAATGTTGATGGACGTCCATCCTGTAAACGCAACATTGTTTCATTAAGTAATTTGGAACGGAAAATTATTATTTAGTATACAAAATGTTTAATTTTAAATATCGTTATTACCATTTACTTAGCAGATTGCCGATTAAAAATCAAATACATATACAATCTAATAAAATAGGCGCTTGTGCAATTGTCGAGATATACGAAATCTTACCAGCGTGGGTAAAAAGTGATTTCATCGTATAATGCTTGACACATACATCAAAACTCAAAACTATTATATGAAATACTCCTTTACAGCAAATAAGCATGAGAATATTCTAGTTGTAAAAATAACGATATAACGTATTTACTGTAATGTTCTTATGAAATTGTATCCGTGTATATTTTATTACGCTTGTGAAATTAAATCACGACATTAACTGCGATGTGAACCTACATATGTTACTTAATTAACGAGTTAATAATAAAGTAAATTTCTGCCAATATTGGATAATTATGTAAGTAGATAAAAATGCATGTATAAATGTAGTCATATTACAGACCGACAGATCCATTATCATGAACACAAGCTTATCTGATGATTATTATGAAACTTTGATATAAGTACATTATATATATTAAAATCATACTGTAGACTTGCTATGTAGATAATTATGTAATAGATCCATTCCTCTACAACTAAAGAGCTTTGAAACATAGAATAAAAGTACAGACGATGGATCTATAACATGGTAACGCAATGCTATTGCAGGTTGGGTAGTAGATATATTTAATTAATGCTAGGTAATTTGTGATTTCACAGCGACATGTGTAATTTCTTATAGTAATAACAAATTTTAATGGTGACAAGAAATGTCTTTAGACAACCTGTATGCCGGAGTTTTGCATAATGTTCTCAAGGATATATAAAGTCTGCTAGCTCATGTAATAAACAAGCGAAAGGCTTCTTATTCTTTAAAATGGTCTATATCCTGCAGTGGGGCGGTTTATAACGAGGACTGATAAATTATTAAAATGTGACTACTCTCTGAGTTCGAGAATCAAGTTTATATATTCCAGCGAACTGACCGTCTACCTTATGGTAAGCAGTAACCGCCATTCAAATGCTAGACTGTCTTTTATTGACATCACAGAAGCAACTCTAAGGAAACACAACCAACCTACCATAAACTACGATAGGCAGCGGCTTTTCAGCTTATGTAATAATATCAGCCCTGTATTAAACTGTCCCACTGCTAGGCACGGATCTCTTCTCAGTATGAGTAGGGTTAGGCCATAGTCCACTACGTTGTTCCATTGCGGGTAGGCAGACTTCACATATTTTCGACAACATTATGGAGAACATGACACATCTCAGACATGGAGGTCTCCTCACGAAGTTTACTTTCACCGCTAAAGCGAGCGATGATTAACTACTCATTTAATTCGCACATAACTTCGAAAAGTCAGAGGTGCGCGTCTTGGTATCGAACTCGATTCCTCTGCGTGGTAGTGCAACGATTTCCCACAAGGCTATCGCTGCTAGATTTCCCACAAGGCTATCGCTGCTAGATTTCCCACAAGGCTATCGCTGCTAGATTTCCCACAAGGCTATCGCTGCTAGATTTCCCACAAGGCTATCGCTGCTAGATTTCCCACAAGGCTATCGCTGCTAGATTTCCCACAAGGCTATCGCTGCTAGATTTCCCACAAGGCTATCGCTGCTAGATTTCCCACAAGGCTATCGCTGCTAGATTTCCCACAAGGCTATCGCTGCTAGATTTCCCACAAGGCTATCGCTGCTAGATTTCCCACAAGGCTATCGCTGCTAGATTTCCCACAAGGCTATCGCTGCTAGATTTCCCACAAGGCTATCGCTGCTAGATTTCCCACAAGGCTATCGCTGCTAGATTTCCCACAAGGCTATCGCTGCTAGATTTTTCGCTTATTTCTTTAAATTAATAAAACAAGAAGTCATTACCTTGCGTGTTAAATATTGAATTTTCTGAATATACAGTCTTTATATCGTCAGGCTTCATAGCTGCAGGCAATAGAGGCATCGGCGGGAATATAGGTCCTGTAGGTATGGTAGGCGAAGAAGGAGCTTGGGCAGGGACTGGTGGGACATTGGGAACCGATGGGATAATCGGCGCCGGTGGATTAATTGGTGCAGGTGGCGCAGGTGGTATTATAGCAGGTGGTGCTTCAGAGGCAGGAATAGGTGTCGAAGCAGGTAGTGCAGGTACGACAGGCATTGCTGTCGGAACCGCAGGTTGAGGAGTTGATGGCTGAACGGCGAAAATCCCAGTACTAATGGCAGAAGATGAGCAATCTACGCGTCCTGGGTAGTCACAGACGCCAAGTACCTGGAAAGAGAATAGTTCAATTATAATAGATTTGATAATAAATTCTTTTACGACGTTTTGTGGTGTGTGACAGAACTTAATAACGCGTCCGATTGTCAGCTTTTCTAGTCAAAAGTTTTTAGTAGCCGCACACTATTTAGAATTTCTGCAAATATACGACAATAGGCTTTGTCCGTACTGCGTAGAATCCACCTCAGCATAGCAATGAGAATGATTTAATGAAAACAATCATATTTGAGATATACTGTACCACTAAGGCAGTCTATCTAATAGTGCTATTATAACTATCACCATATCCATAAGCCAGAAACCGAGTCTATAGAAAATACCGTAACTGTTTTACCTTTAAACCTGTGTATGTATAGCGTACATAAAAATAAATCTTATAATTTATTAACAATGTGTGTGTGCGTGTGTACTTAATAAAAGTACTATAAAACCATGTTAAACTGGATTCTTTATAATAAGGACCTCCATTTTAGAATGTGCATGATGTAAAATGAGTCAATATTATATCAGGATAAGACCAATGCAGAAAAAAATAAAAAACATATTGCGTTATTGACGCATGCATAACTGCGAGGTTCAGGATTTAAATGACAAACCTAAAAAACTGTTAAAATATATTAAATATATAATATTATAATAAAAAATCAATACTTATAAAATGGAATAACATAAAATTTAATTATGAATAAAGCTTATTTAAATCCCAACATAATAAATCCTAATCCTAACTAATATTATATATGTATGTGAGTTTGTTTGTTTGTTCAGCTTTCACGTCTTAACTACTCAACCGATCATCATACAATTTTAAATACACGTTGTCAGGGGAACAGAAAAGGACATAGGGTACTTTTCATCTAGAAAAAGGTACTGTTGCTAATCTAATCTAACCAAACCTACATTTTCGCGAGCGAAGCCGCGGACAAAATCTAGTAATTTATAAAATCTTTTGAGTCACAGCGGCACACTGACGGCCAGGCACAATAGGTTTTTAATTATTTCTGGCATGCCGTGAATTGACAGGTTAAAATAAAACTGCTCTACTGCTGCCATGCCCGACAGAACCCGTAATTGTCACGATACATAATTAAATTTTTTGTCACGATAATTAATTACACTTTTTATATCATTATGAAAAGCAATAAAATAATATTGAAATCGTCTTGTTATCATAAGACGTATCTGAGATTGTAATCTTATTGCAAGTAATTTTGTTTGGTATATAAATAAGTAAATGACTAAAGAAATTATGGTAACACCGTTCACTCGCCAACAGTTCAGTTATGCGGAAGACCATACCTGGTTGTACGCGAGGTCGGCAGGACACTTGAATTTCACAGGCTGCCGGTTGACGCACACGAAGAACTCGTTACAATCCAACTGGTTTCTGAACGTCTCGAAGTCCTTCTTGCATTGGGGTTGCGTCGGTGGCTGTTCTCCTACACATAGAAAAGTATTATAAAAAATTAAATCTAAATATAGAAATTATCATAGTCGTCTTCCTCTTAAAAGAGAAGCAACCATCGTCACTTATCTTCTTGAGTCGCAGCGGTACACCGGCGCCCAGATACAATAGGTTTCTAATTACGTCTGGCATTCCAAGATCTGACAGTATTAAGGGTTATCATTAAACATAGAGTACCAGTTACTTTTTATATATTATACATTTTATAAACTAATTGTTGTCTGGTTACCGTTTAATCTAGGGCCTCAATCGCAACAAGCGATGTATACAGGAAAGATGAATTAAAGACGGAATCAAAGGATAGGGATTATTTATATGAGCTTATGGAACTCTCATATATACGGCGAAAAGGAGTAACAGGGTTGATACTCTAACGTCGGTTGCCTGTAAGGAGGTGGTACTTCCACGTATAGGCCAGCACATACGTACCGTCTTACATGATTATCCTTAAAGAAATCTAAAGAGACCCTATTTAGTAGTTGCTGTCATGATACTGCATTACACAAGATTAATAAGCAGCTTTAGATACAAATGTAATAAATCTACAAAAGAATAGCGTTCTACCTGCCAGGTCGTTGCCGTTACATTAGCAGCCGATTATGGGGCCTCCGGTTCGAGTCTCAATTTCAGCAATGTAAGTTGATTTTCTTCTAGAAAATCTTAGTAGCAGGACGTACAAATATGTGATAAAAAGCTTACCCTTTATTAAGTAGGATCCAAAAATAAAGTCAACGAAACGTAGCCGCAATACTGCGTAGAATTTCAAGCAATTATACAGACCTGTGTCTACGTATTTAGGAATAGCTAACAGACAAATATTTACATTCACTTTGACATTATCAAGCGAGTAGGTATGTAAATTCTTATAGTGTTATCAGTAAAGAAGAAGTCACACGGGGAAATGTCAAATGGGTTATATAAAATCCGCATAGACAGTTTGACACAGTTAGGCAATGTGCGTTGACCTTTGTTATTTGCTGTCAGTGTATGTGCAATGTAAAGAGAAATCTATGTTTACTTGAAAGAATCTCTTTGATATATTGACTGATCAATACTAGCATAAATGCGACACGGTACTGTTAGCTAGGAGCGATGATCTACGAAACTAACGTATTTAATTCTCGTCGAATTTGAAGGCAATTTGAATCAACAAAGTTGACCTAATAATTATTTTGTGAAATTATACTTTATCGCATGAAGTATCCGTATAAAGTAGTTTTATTTTAATATATAATATTCACTTAAGACAATATTATCAAATTATTCAGGTTCGGATTTGTGTGGCTAGCGACACATGTCCACAAGTCTGCTGGGAAAGAATTTTTACCTTATAAGCTAATACGTTCGAGTGATTGTTCTGCGACATGTAAGATTTTCTAACATTTTTAAGGGGGTACTGTTTGATCACCAATAGTTTTTTTTGTTTGTGATGACAGCATTGCGGCTTCATTTCAGAAGTACCGGTCACGCACAAATTATACACCTGTTATTACAAGTGCTTTTAAGCTACGATATTTGTTTCCCTATTGTAATCTGGGATGCCGCATGATTATTTTAAAATTATATTTACATAAAAAAACCAAATTGACACACATTTCTGTAAATGTTCCGTTTAAAATAATATAAAATTTAACTTTAATCATACAACCAAATAAATAATTACCGATGGTGACATACCAAATATATCTAGCGATGGTTGTAACTTTATTTAAATGTTTGCTTAAACATATTTTATGATAATATATGTCCGTTAAGTATCCATTAAACGTGGATCAGTTAACATAAAGTTATGACTAAACTTGAGCAACGGATTAGAGACGAGCGGAGTACTTATGTCGAAATATTAGTGATTATATAGTACTTTATTATATAGTACTTTGAATGTATTGGTCAATACAAACATTAAATGCAGTGCCGGATTAACCACGTAGCAAAAGTAGCAATTGCTACGAGCCCCGCGCGAAAGCGAGCCCCGCATATTTAAACCCACTCATCTCTGCTTAAGCGTAATATTTTGAGTGAAACTTATTTGATGTGGTATATTGAATTTACTTGATGATGACGTGAAATGTTACAACTTTTCCTACTAAGACAATCCACGTCAGACAATCGGTAACCGAGTATTTCCTTGGCGTAAATAAAACACCGAATTTCATACGGTAAACGCACAAGTTCTACAAAAAGTCGCTCGTATAAATGTGTAGAATTTCAATCAGCCCAATAATCTGCTCTACAAAAGGTCTGACGTATGCAAGCACTCTTACCTGAAATAATTTGCTACGGGCCCCGCGCTTGCTTAATCCGGCACTGATTAAATGTACTATATTAAGATAATATCGTCTTGCGTTCAGTTAGTAAAATAGCTCAATTAATATTTGCGAGATTTGAATTGCTCCAATACATAATAATATAAATTGACTGTACGCATGGCGTAGTGGTTTAAGTGGTCGCCACGCTTCTGGCCGCTGCGCCGAGTGTTGCCGGTTCGATACCTACACGGGACAAAAAATTGTGTGTGTGTGTGTTCCATAAATAGTTGTTCCATGTCTGGGTGTTCTTTGTGTCCGTTGTTTGAATGTTTGTAAAGTTCCCGCGACACAGGAATTATTCCTAGAGCGGCAGTAGGCTTTCTTAAAAAACATGTTCACTTTTTAATGATGATTTTGACAGCAGTAATAGTTAAACGATATTTTTTAATGATGACATAATTAAGTTCCGAACCTATATAGGTACGTGAAGAGATACTTTATACTTCTATTTATGCGTATTGCAAGCACGGAGAGTTGTGAGATTTGGCAATATTTAAAATGGAGAAGGAGTGCGGAAAGTTAAAGTGTATGATACAAAGTAAGTAGTTCATACATTACGGTTTAATAATTACGGCAATGACATGACGATGCGTGAGCATTAGTAATGTTAAATATATTTAAAACCGTGCTCAATTATTTTTTTGTTGCTGCCTGTTCCTTTGTTTTAAGCTGATGATATCAGCTAAGTGATATAATCATTAAACTGCCGACATTTAAATGTAATTAAGCTTGTAACAGATCTGATATAAATATGAACAAATTAGTAACATGTTGAATGCCTAAAAGCGTCGTTGGATGATGAATATTTTAGGTATTTTTTAATTAGTTCACCCGTGATCGTATCTATTAAAAACATTTAAAACGTCTGGGAAAACAAACAGTAACGCTTTAAAGTAAGTTCAATATTATAATTAAAATAAGCTGCGACAAAATTAGTATAAAATAGTTTTAGTTTAATATTACATAAGTATTTAAAAACGCTTACTCAGCTTTCTGCTCTCGCAATTGACATTGTCCGAATAATCACAGTAACCCTGACTGGAAAAGAGCAACCCTCTAGGACACTCCTGTTCCACCGCCCACCCATCCCAGCAGTTCAGGTAGTTGTTGCACAGGTTCGGCGAGGGTATCTGCGCCCTTCGTCCTTCGCACAGCGGGTTCGGTTCGATCACCGGGTCTTTGGTAGGAGTCAACATCAGCTGATTATGATAATGAGGATCCTTTTTTATTTGCTGTATCACTGCGCTTGATACTGGGACGGTGAAAGCAAATAAGCTGCCGAAATCCTGTATAAAATAAAAAAAATACTAAATGGTATATTATTATATAATATGTGTTTTCTTTCTGTTAAAGACAACTCTCACAGTAGGACTTCCTGTGTCACAGTGGATTTTACAAACACTAAAACGACGGACACAATAAACAGTCACATGTAGAACAACTATTTGTAGATCACATAAATTGTTATCTCGTTCTGGGATCGAGCACTTGGCGAATTGACAGTGTCTTGTAATCCAGCCATTTGTTATCCAAACATCAATGCTACGAACGTGCACATAGTTTGGATATACTATATCATATCTTGATTGTACGTTGCTAATGGCTCCGTATACGACGCGTGTTACATGCGTTGAGAAACATGCATGGCTTGTTGAAATGTGCCTTGTGGCAACAATAGGGTTGCACTTCACTACGTGGAACCTAAAAACCTCAGTGATCTTAAAATCCACGAGACGATAGACACACGACACGAAGACCATCTTCTGCCGTACTATACAATGTGTTTCGTATTAATTATTTAGACGATTACTTGGTAAACGTAAGGTAAGGTAGGACGCCCCCCGGCCAGGTGGACCGATGATCTGAAAAAGGTAGCTGGGTCAGACTGGATGCGGAAGGCGGAAGACCGGATGTTGTGGCGTAAAATGGGAGAGGCCTATGTCCAGCAGTGGACTGCGGTGGGCTGATTGATTGATTTAGACGATTAATTATTATTTTTATATGAACAAAATGTATACTTACTTTAATGAAGCCGAATATGGGATCTAAGAAACTGCCATAGAGAGGCATGCCGGCATTTAGTCTGAGATTTTGAAGATATGGGTTGGAGTACGTCTTCACAAGGTTTCCTTCTTCATCGTAAACTGAAAGAAAAACAACTTATAAATTATTAAAACATGTACAAAATCCGACTTTAAAAACTTGAACTATATTTTCTATAAGTTATGTACAATATATACAATCGCATCAAGCTGTTTAGTAGACAAAGCGTGACAAAGAAAGGACATACATCACAAAATTAATTTGATCCTTCGGAAGCAGTCGGTTCAAAGTATATAATGAAAAACATAATTTTTTTTACTAAAATGTATTACTTTTGGCACTGGTGATAAACTTGTGTTTCTCTGTTAAATACAAAATTGTTCTCGGCGTGACGCTTACAAAGTATTGAGCAGTGAACTTCATTTTGATATGCACACTAATTGGGTTAAGCTATCAAGCCTATCTATTAAAAGATACGTAAGCGTAAGGCCGACGCGTATAATATATTTCCTTTAGTTTAGATGCTACATATACTAAAGTAAGGTGTGACTATCACTTGCATTATACACATATATGTGACTGTGTTACACTTAATTACTGTCTTTTATTACACTAGAGGATTTCTCGAGTATGTTTTCTATTGTATTAAAAAGAATGACAATAATCTTTTAATAGGTACCTAAAACATAGATCAGACATATCTGATGTCGTCAAAAACAGCATAGCTGGCTTTTACGTTATGAAATATTCATTTACCTAATGATACATTTTTGGCTATTGTATTAGTGAATCCTATTCAAAAGTATAACATTGTGCACAACTATTTTTAACTATAATTCGAACGCAATTATTACTTTATTTGTATAGGTATTTAATATAAAGAAAGATGCTCAGTGATGCAGCCTCATCATTCAAAGAGACGACGTATGAATCACCACACACAACCTCGTTGAGTGCGCAAAATAAAAGAGTTCCTGAGACGCATTCATTTTCTCAGTAAACTATACAAAGTAATAAATCCCTTACAATCACGAACGCACTCATAAATAACCGAGAGAACTGGCCGTTTATCATTTACTTTACTCCTTGTTTTTAATTGTTTTGCACTGATGCGGATAGTTGTAATAAAATAATAGAGACAGGATAGAATTTCGAATTGCCAAATATCGTCTTTGGTCCATTACTGTAAGCGTGGACCCCGGACCTTGATTTAAGTCTAGTAATCGGTTTTTAAATTCGGATTCTACGGTGGCCGTCTATGTTTATATTGCACATTATTCGACTTAAACGTGGACGGCGAAAACAGAGTACAAAACTACATTCCTGTTTAACATTCTTATTGAATTATTTTTTTAATTGTAGTATCAAGTCTCGAGTGCGATCTCAAAGCTCTGACTTTTCAAAGTTATGTGCGTATTAAATATGTAGTTAAACATTGCTAGCTTTAACGGTGAAGGAAAAGATTGTGAGGAAACCTGCATGTCTGAGAGTGCTACATAATGTTCTCTAAGATATGTGAAGTTTGACAACCCGCACTAGACAAACGACCTTCTCATACTAAGAACAGCACAGGTCTCCTGCGCAGCAGTGGGACAGTTTATATATAGGACCGATATTAAATATATACATATGTAAATGACAGTATTTGTTGTGCAACTATTCAATCACTAAAACCACTATACGACTTGCTTCACCTATTACTATCAAAGTTATGTTAATAAATGTTGTTGGTGTAATCATTCGCTAGTACTTGATAAGTGACTCGAGCTGCGAAGTAAAAGGTTAGTGTTCTGCGCGAGATCACTGACCGAACATGACCAGTGCAATAATGCGGGATATCCTTACATGACAACGCATTCGACCAGAGATGAAGGGTTCGATAGCGGCTACACTCAATGCGCAATGATTATCTCTCATCATAGAAACTAGTTATTATCAATGCATTAACAATTCAGTTCGCGCTTACATTTGCGTGCGATCTTAAGGATCCGATGCCATTTTAGAGAGCCAATTCTCGTAACAAAAACTGTCCGATCTATACGTTTTCTTTTTAAAAAAGACTATGCCCGAGTTTTTAAAGGTGACTTACAAACATACAAATAACGGACACAAAGAACTTTAAGACTTAGAACAGCAATTTGTGGACCACACAAATTTTGTTCCGTGTGTGGATTTAATCTACAACATTCGACGTGGCGGCAATGGCGAGACGAACACTTAAACCGCTGCGCTATCCGTGCAGTCAAATGAACGAACGAGCTATCTAGTCTAATAAACGTCAAATGTTATTTGAAATGTAATTTGTGTTCACATTTTACATTTGTTTGTTTAAAGAGAATATAATTTGTGATATTTATGACACTAATATAGTCACAAATTGTGACCAATTGGGTGCCAAAAGACAGTCGACGGCGACGGGGCAGACTTGAACAGAGATGGCGAGACGTCTTGGACGTCTTCAAAAGGGATTGGCAGGGAATGTCTTCACAGAGTGGTTTGGAAGACCAAGGGAGATGCTGTTTCCCAGCAGAGGGACATAACAAAAGGCTAAGGGAAAAAATTACACTAAGACTAGATCGGAACGCAATATTTTATTATGAAAATTAACCTGTTTATTGAGTTTTATGTTTGTTTACTTCTCAGAAACAGCATAAAGTGTGCCGCGTAGATGGTATTAGCCTCGCCATCCTATTATGTGGCACTTTAAACATAGCTGGCGAATTTTTAGTATAACCTTACCTGTTGGGAATATACATGCCTTTAATTTATGACATTAATTCTGACACTTAGGTCTCCTTCACATACGTTTTTGGAACGCCTATGCGAAGAGGCTCTTAATAGTATTATTAGACTAGATCGCAGTTTTTATTAAAATTTGTTACCTTTGCTAATAGTCATTATGCTATTGTCTTGTCTCTGAGTTTCCGAATCTTTTCTGTTTGGAATCGGTTTCACTTTCGCGCGATGTCAACCATTTGTCAGTTTGTATAGATAATTACTTTACATAATGACCATACCAAGTGTTCATCATAACCTTATAATACACGATACAATAGAATATCTTCTGAATCGCACTACAAATCAGGGATATTCTATAAAAAGGTTAGATTAAGAGTTCTCCATGCCCATAAGTATACATGAAGAATATGAATGAGAGTTAAGGAAGCAAGACAGATATGCCAGGCACGTAGCATATGAAAACCACCCCAGTAGAAAACAGGCTTAAATTCTAAGATATTTATATAAACATTCATCTTTATGTGTTGTCTTGCTTTTTATTGTTTACTCTTTACGTTTTCGTTTCTTTCTTTGTTTACTTTTTATTAGAGTACGAAAATAGTCTGAAAGCAGTAACTGAATGTTTTGATAATGAATTGTTTCTTTACCAAAGATAGAAAGACAGAAAGAAAAAGACAAGTAAGGAAAATGGGTTATATACACACATGTATGTATATCTGTGACAAATACACAAACTAAAAAGTGAATGAAATAAAATGTTTTAAAACTACACTCTCGGTGAGTCGTGGGTGTAGATTCACCTTAAATAGATATAGGTATGACGGTATAAGTATTTTAATACGCTGTTGAGATGCTACATTTATCTGATCTCAGTTTACTATTTAATTTTATAGTTTAGCATCTTCTGTTAGAATATGTTTCTCGATGCATTTTAGCACTTGTCTTCCTTTTTACAAGGCAATGTGTGTGTTGCTTACCATAAATTTAGTTATGATTTAGGTAATCCATTCTTATTGACACAGACATAAAGACAGACCGTAGGATTTTATGCGACGGGCCAGTGTTTATTTGAAAGGGGTTACGAAGATTAGACGACGGACCTGTTTTGTCTAAGCTATTTTTTCTAAAATAGACAATTTCCGCAGTTGAAATAATTACTTTATTGCAAAGATGACACAGATTCAGAACAACCATTTATGGATCACACATTTTTTTCCGGAGTAGGATTCAAACCCGCTACACTCGGCGTACAGTCAGTGGCGAGGCGAGCACTTAAACCACAAAATCATACGTGCAGTACTGAGTTGAACTATTATCCCATAGAAACGCATTACCGGGCAATAAATCCTCAAATTTTAATCGAGATCGTGATACCCGTTTAACGGCATTCACGTCATAGAGTAACAAACATCCCAACACCTTCATAAGCTTTTAATATTAGCAGGATTTCACCATGTATTTAATTAAAGACCTACTTTGAAATTAAACTACTTTATACGGATTTTATCGCGTTGTTTATTTCGCAATTTGATTAAATCCGTATAAAGTAGTTTAATTTCAATGAATTACATTCGCGTAAATGCAAGACAATATTAAAACTTACGTATTTAAATTACCCTTTGCTACATTATTATCCGATATAAATTAATTATCTTTTAATGAAAAATAATATGAGACGAACTATGAATACTTTAAGAAAACATTTTTTATTAAAATTCTCTCGTCTTTCGAGTCATTTTTACGGGGTTGATTATTCGATCTCAAGAATATTTATAGTAATAGTTAATAGAATATATAATAGGTTGCTCTCTTATCTTACGTTTAAAGAGCAACCAATGTTATTCAAGTATGTTATGGGTTTTCAATAAAATGACAATGTCAACACATTCACTTACTTTTGCGTACGTGAGTTTTTTCATATCATCTGACGAACAGATTTGTTGTGAGTATACATTAAAATAGTTTAGTTTCTAACTGTGAAAATATAATACTAGATTACATCAACGATTTCGTAAATTTGAACGAGTCTTAGTCTCTCCGTGAGCATGGCTCCTGGAAAGCAACCGAAACGTCGGATAAAGTGTAAAACAGTTTTAAATAATTTAATTACCTTAAAGTTAGTAAAGTTTAATAGTAGAGGTAGTGCAAAAGTTTTTAAAATAATAATTATAATAGAGTGTTAAATAAACAACGCGATAAAATCTGTATTAAATAGTTTAATTTCAGTGAATAACATTCGCGTAAACAGAAGACAATATTTGAACGACAATTCAGCGTAACATCATTTACGGTGACCTATACTCGTACTTCAAATTATAATTTCGGCTTCATTGAACTAGTTTTAACGTGCAAATTAGTTGAAACGTGCCCTGGACTTTAAGTTCTTTTCCAAGGTATTAACCTATACTTACAATTATACTTTGCCGTGAAGTTTGAACAAACAAACAGATTTATTTATTTATTTTTCGATTCCCAGTTCCGCATTAAGAAATTCGATCTAATTCCTAAATTAGTTGGTCCTCTAATTTATTCTAATCTTATTTTATAAGTATTTGGAATGGCGTTCTTCGCAGGTTTATAATTGTTATAGTTTAGATATTTAACTATTATCCGATAAAATAAATCTGTACATAACAAGAAATTGTCTTCTTCTTTTTATAGCAATGACTCGCGATCGAAAGATCATGGATTTGAATATAAAAATGGCTTTACGTCGATAGTGCAATCGGACTTAAAGCCATTCTTATATTCAAATTGAATCAATACGTGAATTTATTATTAACTTACGCAAACTAGCTTTCCTGTAGAGGTGGACATAAATTCTATTAATTTGTACCACAAATGATAAAACTAACTCTATACATTTTTTATGAAAATGAGTACATAACTATTTCAGATTATTATTGATTTTCGAATATGACTCATTTTTGTTGACAGTTGGACTCTAAACAAATTTGGTAAATAATTTACTCTGCTCGCAAAATGCAATGTTGTTGTTATCGTTGCTTCGGATAATGATAACATTGTTAAAAGGCGAATGATTTTTTTAATGTGTTGGTTATTCCAGAACGGGTCATGTATTTACATAAAATAAATTAGTATATTTACATAATTGTTTGCATACAAGATGGCGAAATATACTTGTATTGGCTATACTCGAATATTATGATAAATGCTTCATGTAAAATATATTATGCTTTTCATTGTATCTGAAATTTTAATGATTATGTTGGGGGCAATTGTTGCAAATGTATGCTCTTGTTTAATTTATAATTAAAATTTAACGTTACATCAGCATCATCGTCTTTTATGGCGTAGGACCAAAAATCTTATATATGTACAAGATAACTTTAATAAGCTATATGTTTAAAAATTAAGAAATTGTTAGAAATTAATGCTTACTATTTGTATTTTTCAACTGTTCAATTATCTTTAATTATATTCGTTGCGTACATTGAAGTATAATAACTACACATACACACTTTTGAAATTCGATTAATTATGTTTAAATATGGTTAATTAATACAGCTATTGGTTGTGAAAATAATTCAGACTAATTGCGATAAAAAAACAAACCGGTGAAATTATAATTATGTAATTAGTTTTAATTGACAAATCTGTCAATGAAATTGGGGCGTTCATAAAATGTGTTCATATTATTATTATTTTATATCGATTGTTAACAAGTTAAATAAAATATCTTATCTAAAACATATCTACTCACATAACAATCTTGGTTGTGGTCTGCCAAGCTCGGCGCAACTCACCGCGGCCATACACCCAAGAGTAATATAAACTACAATTTTAATCATCGCGGTCCTTGTAGGCGGTAGACTGGCAGGACAATGTCAGGGCTAAAAGCAAAACCTAGCTTATATATGCTCTGAGATCGAAAACAAGTACTACGTGGGCTCTAGTTCAAGTCAGGATGCCAAAGGAAAGCCTAAAAGGGCGGGTGCGTTCTATAATAGCGTCGTTTTATTGCGCGCATTAAATAATCGAGTCATATTAAGAATTTTATTTTTTTGCGACCTTTGTGGATATATTGAGCATGAGTTTATTTGTTAGGGTGACATATGAAAAGGAGCTCACATTTCTTGAAGTAGGAAATGAATTACTTTTTGCTTTGAATCTCAGCTGTGTGATTGACAGTAATACGTTTATGCGAATGGACTTATTGCTTGGCACAATTATTCTTTGCATTTAGTATAAAAAGTGATTATTGAAATGATTCATTTATACGCAGATAATCAATGAAATACTACAGTTTATTATTTTGTATTATAGGCATCAATTGAGAATTTTGTCTGTCAGTCAACCAAAAAAGAACAACGATCGTAAGTATTATATAAGTCAATCGTTATAAACAGAAAAGTGCACTCATTGCTGGGCACAGGTCTCCCCACAACTTTTCACACGTCCCAGTTACCAATTTTAGTCTGCCAGTTCATCAAAAACATTTTAGGCTCCGTGGATCGTGGACCATGGCTATTAACAAATCAAAGCGCAAGAAATATGAAGTATTTTCGTCTATACAACATAGTATGCTATTAGTTCTAGTGCTGAGATAATACATAATTATACGTTATAGATTTCTATGGTTTAATAATTTATCTGTTAGTTAAAAAGGGACCTAATCTAGGCTAGGTGTTATCTTTAACTATCGACCGGAATCTAAAACTTAAAATTGTTTAATACATATTTCTGCATATAGGTTTTGCAAATGCACGTTTCAGTAATTTAATTTTTATTTTACACTAGCTTTTGCCCGCGACTCCATACGTCCTGGAATTAGGAAGTAGGTACTTTAAAAGAAAATTATATTTTTCTTTCTTTATCGTAAGTAGAAGCTGATTGACACATATAATATTCGACTTCTAGGCGAGGTATCAAGATGAACCATGTATCAGATTTTAAGCTAGTCCTCCAGCAGCAACTGTGAACGCCGTATTTATAATCGTGCTGTAATTTTTGCGTGACGCGCATACAAACATACAGACAGACAGACAATAATTCTGAAAATAATTATTTATGCTTCTATAACTATTATAAAGACCCCATTTATTATTTTCTTCAATATATCAGTTACAATTTTATTATATGTATAAATTAAAAACAAATATTCTTTATTTTATATTTAGGCTAATTAGTGCATCACAACCGAATTAATCCGCTCTAGTCACTATATTTATAATTATATATTTTGTAACAATTAATTACTAAGCATTGCACAACTTTTAACGTTAATGTACATTACACAGAGGTATTCGTAATAAATTACACGCATCCACTTCTTCCTGGCCGATCCCTTGTCCAGTCACTCCACGTTGCGGCCCGCAATCTATTCCCGGTTGCACCATTAAATCATAGTCGCAGATACTAATGCAAGCGACCTCTATCATTAATCATACCTGTTGAGCATCTTCAGTTGGAATATTCATTACAACTTCTTAGATATAAATTGCCAATATGGCGCTGATTCAATGAGAATTTTTATTGTGTATTAGACATTTTTAATTAATTATTTGGAAACGTATATGATTTAGGAAAGTGGCGTGAGTAATAAGAACACATTTTATTTATCACTATATATTATAAAACAAAGTCCTCCACCGTGTCTGTCCGAAAGGCGATAAAACTAATACAAAAAAAGACGGATTTTCATGCGGCTTTCACCAATAGACAGAGTGATTTATGAGGAAGGTTTAGGTTTATAATTTGTTAAGGTTTTGTACTACCCATGCGAAGCCGAGGTGAGTTGCTAGTTTAGATAATATGTTCAATTATCAAAAATGTTTTGTTAGGTATTATTGACACATACATAATAATATACTATGACAATAAAGCCGCGGGGTAAGCAGTGGTGTGTTACATCTACATTTCACTAATTTCGGTTTTATAGCCAACGTAATAAGAGGCAAGCCTATTGTCATATTATACTTTTGGTACATGCGCTGTATTGTTTTAATCACCATCATATGTATCTGCAAATATATTTTGTGGTCATCATTATCATATTGTTACGTGAAATATCATATAATTCAAATTTTATATTAGGTCGCCTGCTATGACCGAGTTTTCTGTGAATCGGAACTAGTAACCGAATTCAAGTACAGCTTATGACATCTATAGAACATTTTATAAGTAAAGCATTATGGAAACTTTACCACTATTTAAAAAAAAAGTCAATGACATTTATTCGTGCTTATATGATGAGTATCAAAACTTAAATTAATTTAATCTAATAACAAAATAACTGAATGCAAGCTTATGTCAAATGCATCAATTTGTACCGATTGTAGTAATAGACTAAATATCAACACTCATTATGACACATAATTATCAACCAGTGTTTTGTAAGAATGTCACTTTTTATAACTAAAATATACGTCTATAGGTATGACAAGATATAAAAATATATTAAAACGTGGCGTGAACTTTTCACGATGATGGATAGATATGCTATAATAACTGTGACAGACAGAATACTGGTCCTAACAAGACGACAAAAATGAATCATAAATGCTCCAATTACTTGCATAAATAGCAAAGGCCATTGTAGCGCGCATTGCGTAGGATTCCCACATGCTTTAATTCTATTTGGTTTACTTAATTACGACGCAACACGCACCGACGCCTTCCGCCGAACGCTTAATTGAACTCTTCGCATAAGAAACTATTTTATTGATAAAGATTATAAAATCGTTAATTAACAAAGAGATTATTAAAAAGACTACAAATATAAAGAGTGTTAATTGCAAATAGAAGACTAAGACTGCACTAATGGTAAAGTGGACTACATGATCAAACTACAAGGTCTGGTCTCGAAAGAAAACTATTATATTTGTTTATTAGTTGAAAATATTATATTTATTATTTTAGTTAAAATTATTGTTGTACTACTAAAATATGCTTTACTTGTTATTTGTTATATGTGAATAAGATTTCAGAATATTTGCAATAATTGCGACAATTTTTATTTCGACCTTATCAAATTGTTTCTTTTAACGAATATTTTGTTCAGTTTAAATACGACCTAATTTCTGTATTCGTAATTTAAGAAACAATTAATTACGGTCTGAAATTATTTATTTGTCGTTTGTACGTTATACAACAGGCCACCAATAAATTTCCAGATTCTATTTTAAGCTTGAATCATAATTCACATAATTTTAAGCTTGAATCATAATTCACATAAGGCCAAATGTTTTCGATACTAATATTACATATAAAGAAGAAAGATATGATTTTTGTTTGTTTACTCAAAAACCACTCAACCGATTTAAAAAAGTATTTCACCATTAGAAAGCTATATTATCACCGAGTAACATAAGTTATTAATTTTACATGAGCAAAGCCGCGAGCAAAAGCTAGTATTTAATATAAACAAGTATTGATGCAAAAAGGGACATATTTATAAATGACGCATATTTGTGGCTATTCTAGTTCATATATAATATAGATGTAAAGTAAAGCAAAAGTTATTAATACAAAAATGCGTACAAATAAAAAGGAAAATTGCCGGTCACTTGAATTTTTCGAAAAGATAATGTACTTTTTATGACTGAGTCGAATTGAAAGGGCAACTTAATTTATGAACACCCATCTAGCCATCACAGGGTAAGGCAAAAGATCGCTCATATAGATAAGTATAACTTAAATATAAAAAAAACAAAATGACATAAAAATATAATATACATATGTATGTACCTAATTACCTATATATAAAAATATCTTTTATAGATCCAACTACATTTAACACGGTAAATATTTGTCAGAAGGGTGTATGTTTGTGTTTCTAAAGTGAAAAGGTAAATATAAATATTTAATGTTCTTCTTTTGTACCTACTAATTAATACAATTATAGCTAATGGATTTACGATGCTACAAAAAGTAAACTAGAGTGATATTTTTAGTCTACAAATTAAGCTTGCAAAGCAAACCACCAAATGCATTTTTTGTAAAATAAGTGTGATTTTGAAAATAATTATAACATTCGCTAACATTCAAGTCAGAAAATAAAAATCACAGTGGAATCAATTATTTAGTGACGACATAAATAAGCCGGTTTACAAGGGGAAGTACAACCTTTTTAAATTAAATTGGTGTAAGAGTATTAATATGACTACCGCATTTCACCCGATGAGTATAAGTTCTGGATGATTTCTTTCCTAATAATATCTTTAAAAATAATAAGTGTTAGTTTTTATAGCAGTAATAATTATAACTGTATATTTTTGAACTGTGACTATCTTAATTAAGTTAGTCACCGTTCAAAAATATAATAATATCAGCTCTGTTAGAAACTGTTATACTGCAGGGCACGGACCACCTCTCAGTGTAAGAAGGTAGGAAGGAAGCTAGGCCATAGTCCACCATGCATAGCCTAGTACGGATTAGCTGACTTCATATATCTTCGAGAACATCATGGAGACTTCTCAGATATGCAGCTTTCCTCATTATGTTTTCCTACGCTGTTAAAGCGAGCGATGTTTAAGTATTTAATACGCATATAAAGTCAGAGGCTTTGGGATTGAACTCGAGACCTCTGCGTGGCAGCCTAAGGAAGCTACCTCTGCTCTATCAATATTTCTGATTCTAATATACACAATATTTTTTAGAATTTTAAATTCGTAAAATACTTTTACAAATTTCTTTAATGATATTTATTATGGTGCTCACTCTAGCTTTAGTAATGCGAACAATTATAGGCGGATCGCCTAGATCGCCACTATAGCGGAATAAAAAAGGAGGCCTGTATTTCCTAACACCAACAGTAACCAAATTACGTTGAATAACTAATTCTAATTAAAGTTAAATAATAAAAAAATGTAATTTCAGTCTTTGGCAAAACTTTCTAAATGTAATTAAGACAATCTTAATCGGAATCTTTTTTTAGAAATACAGTTCACATTTAGGGGTTCCGTACAGAAAATAAAATAGATTTCTTTTGTATCTCTAATCAACAATCAAATAATAGATTATTTTATTTTAAAACAGTTACATGCATTACATTTCTCGATCAGATCGGAGGCGTTCTGGACAAAGGCCAGGTTAAGAGCTCCTTGAACCGACGGGCGTGTATGAGGAATGTGATGAAAGTGAATGAAGCCAGAGAAGTGTGTCAGGATCGTAGCAAATGGAAATCCGTAGTCTCTGCCTACTCCTCTGGGAAACAGGCGTGAGTCTATGTATGCATGAAAGTACATGCATTAATATAGATCATTTTTGCCTTGCCACTGCCGCTATGCCAAGTGTAGCGGGTTTATTTCCAATACGGCACAAAAATGCGTGTGATACAAATTGTTGTTCTGCGTCTGTGGATTCATTGTAAAAGTGGCTTGGAAGTAAAGTCGTTGCTTAGCTACCGCGCCGTATTCTGCAGGTTCGAGCCCACACGGGACAATTGGTGTGATTCACAAACATTTGTGCCAACTCTTAGTGTTATTTGTGTCCGTTGTTGCAATATTTGTATAGTCTCCCGTGACATAGGATATACACCAAGAGTGGGAGATGCCTGTAAAAAAATGTATACTTACAGACCAGTCATCATACATTTTCATTTAAGACTGCACGTAAGACAGATAATGACAGAGCTCGTGCGGTGCAATTCAAATCGGCGCGCGGCCGCCATAGTGAAATTGTATGGAGGATTTGAAGTGCTTTTTTGATAAATATGTGTCTTTATTGTCAACCAATAACTTAAATGTTTGGGATGGACAATTGTAATATTTATGTTTCGTTTAAGCTGTAAAATAGGATAGATTTCTACTGTTATAATCTAAAAAACACTTAACACGAGCTTACGTTTTTGCATTTTTCGTGCAAATTTACGTAATTCTGTAGGCGAAAATATTAATTATTTTAAGTTAATTACACGGAGTAATTGTAAACACATTCATTGTTATGGTAAATGTATATTTTATATTGATTTTATTGATTTTATTCACTTTACTGTGACGACTGTTTTGGTACATTTCGTTCGGCACAGTCTTAACTAATTCTTTTTTATGAATTGTTATGTCAGAATCAAAAGCGTAGTAAGCGATTATCAATTGTCTTCAAGAGTATTATGTCACTGGTACAATTAAGGATCTGGATCTAAAACAATTCCTTTCTTATCTTAGACGCAAGGAAAAGTCAGAGAGACGACAATGCGTTTGTCACATTGTCGGCCTCGGTGGCGTAGTGGTTAGTGTAACCGACTGCCACGCCTGAGGTCGCGGGTTCGATTCCTGCACAAGTCAAACATTTGTGTACATGAACATGGATGTTTGTCTTGGTCTGGGTGTTTCCATGTATAATATGTATGTATTTACAAAAAAGAAAATATATATGTATATTTATCCATTGTCTAGTACCCGTAGTACAAACTCTGCTAACTTTGAGCTAGATGGTGTTGTGTGTATGTGGTAGAATATTAATATTATTATTATCATCATGGTAAACGATGACGTCGAATATCATTAAATATCTTTCTATATTATTGTTTCCTTTTTCATTGCGAATTAATGAACCACTTTATAAACTAGATCGTATAAATACTTTTTGCGACATATAACGTAAATTAGGACTGAAATATAAATATATCATTATCATTAATAATATAAAACAGTTGCACTGTAAGTTTGGTGATAGCTACCAATGTTTTATGTTGACTGCACGGATGGCGTAGTGGTTTAAGTGGTCGCCTCGCCACTGCTGCCGCGCCGAGTGTTTTGGGTTCAATCCCCACGCGGGGCAAAAATGTCTGCGATTCACAATGTTTGTCCCGAGTCTAGGTGTTCTTTGTGTCCCTGTTTGAATGTTTGTAAAGTCCCCCGCGAAACATACTTATCCCTAGTTCGGGAGTATACTTATTCCTAAGGCTGGAGTAGTCTTTTTTTAAATAAAATAAATAAATAAAATATATGCGCAAATATGTTTGCTTTAAATTTTTATATTTTTATGAGATGGTATCTTCAAAGTATTTACTGAATCATTCAGGTCACATTCATGTACAAATAATACCAAATAAGTTTTAGAGTCACGGTTGGACTAAAAGCAAACATATTGAGTGCCAACTTTCGGTGTTATTTGTGTCTGTGTGTGTAAAGTCTCCCGTGACACAGGATATACACCAAAAGTATTAGATGACCTGATTGATATAGCAACTACTTCGAAGAAACCATCTCATAGCAGTAACTAACTGGCATATTCAGACATATTCAACTTAAGTGGCATTTTTAACCGACTTCAAAAAAAGGAGGAGGTACTCAATTCGCATGTATTTTTTTTTATATTTATTACCTCATTACTGTCGACTGGGTGAACCGATTTTGATGATTCTTTTTTTATTTAGTTCTTGCTTAGCTCTTCGGAAAACAGGCGTGAGCCTATATAATTATGTACAATGCATTTGACTATCTCGGCGACACAGCGGTATTATATGCGACTGCTCTGCATAAGTGTATCTCGAGGTCCGATGCCGGGTCAGGCCAACAAAGAGTTATTGGGTTTTACTGGCAAGACATTCTCAGCGGCAGCCCGGAGTTACGAAGTTGACGCTATTTCACACTTTTGTGTCTCGGATATGCACGTAAAGCCGTTGGTCCTGCGCCTAATCTTTCTGGTCGTATCCGATTGTCGTCTTATCCGATTATAAGAGTTAGGGTGCAGAGAGCGCTTGTGTTGGCTCACACACTTGTGCTCTATAATATCTCCTGTGCAGATGGCCAGTCTCGGTTAACATTGACCGCCGTGACTGAAATTCAATCTAGAGGACTTTATAAGTACAATTTATAATGTCCTCCAGACCGAATACAATTTATATGTGGTACGTGAGCTCGACTTTTCCTTTGAAGTGAATGTAGGAAAATTTATTGGTAGCCACTCCTATACATAAAAAGAATCGGTTACTTAGCTAGCACAAAAATATGAGTATTTGATTCTTACCTCGTGCTGGCCCTCACGGCATAGAGGAGCGTCCCCAGGGTGGCGGATGGGGGAACGGTTGGTAGTACAGCCTAGCTACGCTAACCGGCTAAGTCCGATGGACTCGCTGACCAAAGTAGGGTGTGGTCCTCCAGCATTTCGGGGGTTGTGCGGCGGGTTAACAACCCTCCCACGGAAAAAGACCATTGTTACGAAACCGACAAAAAAGTATAAACGATCCGATCCTATTAACGACGACTTATGGCAAGGAAACATGGACCTCCGATTAGCAACATGGAATGTTCGCAGTTTGTATAGACCGGGAACGCTGTACCAAGTGAACAAGGAATTGCAGCGATACAATATCCAAATCGCAGGTTTACAGGAAGTCAGATGGCGGGTAAAGGCGAGTGTATTGTAGAAGATGGATCACTGCTCTTGTACAGTGGTTCTGACTATGGCAAACACGACAATGGTACTGGGTTCCTGGTAAACAAAAAAGCAGTTGGCAGCGTTCTCAAATTTATCCCAGTATCAGAAAGAATATGTATGTTAAGCATTACAAGCAAATTTAATAACATTTCTATATTAAATGCCTACGCCCCGACAGAAATAAGCAATGATGACTATAAAGACCGCTTCTACGAAGATCTTGAGGTAGCGTATGACCAAATCCCCAACTACGATACTAAAATACTACTAGGGGATTTTAATGCTAAAGTCGGACGCGAAGAAACATTTTCCCCAACAATTGGCAAACACAGCAAACATTTAAAATCGAGCGATAATGGTATAAGACTAATATCGTTTGCATCCTCTAAGTCCATGATAATTAAGAGTACAATGTTCCCACACAAAAATATCCACAAAGGTACATGGAAATCATGTGATGGTAAAACGGTGAATCAAATTGATCATGTGCTAATAGATGAAAGACACAAGAGCATGATCCAGGATGTAAAGTCATACCGTAGGGCCGATTGCGATAGTGACCATTATTTAGTAGGAATAAAAGTAAAAGCAAAGATCAAAATAACATCTAGTAAACAAACTGATAGAGAGCCTTCTATTAATACAGAAAAACTTAAAGAAGAAAAGACAGTGCGTATGTTTAACTTAGAACTCAGTAATAGATTTGCAGAACTAGAAAATTTAGAAGACATAGATACCACATGGGAAAAAACAAAACAAATAGTTAAAGACATAGGATTTAGAATACTGGGCAGAACAAAGCGACAAAAAGAAAGAAAATGGTGGACTGAGAAATGTGAAGAGGCAATGAATAGAAGGAGAGTATGTAGAATACTAGCCGAGACTAACACTGAGTGGGACAGCAAATACAGAGAGGCTAGAAAAGAATTTAGAATAATTATAAGAACAGCAAAGAGACAGCATGTAACAGGAATTTTAAAAAATATGGAAATGTTACTAAGATCTAACCAATCGCGCAAGTTTTATCAGGAAATCAGAACAGCTAAGAAAGCCTACCAACCAAACATACAACTCCTGGAAGATGAAGACGGAAATCTTGTCTCAGATCCTGAAATACAGTAAGTTATGTGGCGCCAATACTTTCAAGAACTTCTTAACTGCCCACCTGTCAACAACCAGGCATCTATTAACCTAGACACTAGCCAAGACATAAACATAGACGACCAACACGAGGAACCATTAACCTTCGAAGAAGTGCGCAAGGCTGTGCTGAGGCTTAGGAATCATAAGTCCCCAGGAATAGATAATATACCAGGTGAATTATGGAAATACGGAGGGGTAGCACTGCAATCACGATTGTACGAAATGATCTGTAGAATGTGGTCAGAAGAACAACAAATGTAGGCATTATTTGCCCAATACACAAAAAAGGGTGTAGAAAAAAGTGCGGCAACTACAGAGGAATTGCGCTACTTCCGACAGCATACAAGGTGCTCTCATATGTTCTTCTCGCTCGCCTAGAACCTTACGTAGAGCAAATACTTGGCGACTATCAGTGCGGCTTTCGCAAAAATCGCAGTGCAGTGGACCAAATGTTTCTGCTGAAACAAATTATGGAGAAACGGTGGGAGTTCGCCCAAAGCGTTCACTGTCTGTTTGTGGACTTTACTAAAGCATACGACAGTATTAACCGAGAAATACTTTACCGGATTATAAGATCTTTCCGAATACCGGAAAAACTTGTGAGAATGATTAAAGTCGCCACAAGCATAAGCAAAATGCGAGTCAGAATCGGAGGAAAATTAACTGAGGAGTTCGAAGTTGTTACCGGACTAAAACAGGAAGACGCTCTATCACCTATCCTATTTAATTTAGCTCTCGAACACATAATTCAAGTCTTGCTAATAGATGGGGGGATAGAACTTAATGGGAGACGCAAAGTTATAGGGTATGCTGATGACCTTGCAATCCTAGGGCAATGTGAGATGGAAGTAATGAGCATGGCAGAGATATTGGAAATGGAAGGCAAGCAAGTGGGTCTCAGAATCAGTCACGAGAAGACTGAGTATCTCCATATGAAGAGATACAAAGATCACAGAGCAAATAGAAGAGATCTTATAGTCAGAGGCACAACCTATAGAGGCGTCAACAAATTTAAGTATCTCGGGTGCACGATCACGGATACAAATGAAAGGGAGGACGAAATAATTTTCGGAGCATTACAGATTGCGAAGACATACAATACGACATAGATGCCGTTGTTGAATGGTGCACAGCGAATAAGCTGTCCTTAAGTATCCCTAAATGTAAAATTATCACCTTCACTCGTTCCCGTTACGTACCTATTACAATGGCCTACGAGCTGGCAGGGCAGCCGTTTGAGCGAGTTACTTCTATACGAGATCTTGGACTGACCCTAGACAATCAATTAAATTTTCGCAATCACATCACAACCATATGTAAGGCTGCTAATAAATCATTAGGATTTATAATTAGAATGTCCTCTCAGTTTGATAATGTTCTAGTAATAAGACTGTTATATAACGCCTATGTACGTAGCAAACTGGAGTACAATGCGATTGTTTGGCATCCACATGAGCAGTTATATACACTTATGATAGAGAGAGTTCAACGCAAATTTGCTCGTTACTTGTACATACGCATATATGGCTACTATCCCTTTCTATACCCCTCGATGTTTGTCTCGGGAATGATTAGTCTCAATACCTTAGAATTTAGGCGCAATCTTACACACATAATGCACTATTATTTATTACTGGTACATAAGGTGGATAACCCTTCTGTGCGAGAGTGTATTTGCTTCTATGTGCCAAATCAGTACATGCGTGCTGTTGGACGTAGGCAGCATAGATTATTCACGTATCCCACATCATGGCGTCTACCGCAGGTTACTTATTGTCCAACGGCAAGAGCGATTGACAATATGAACAAATTACTACTTGCAAGTCCGGATACAGACTTATTTTATTGTAACACTAGTCAAATTTTTAAAAAAGTAACAGAGTTCCTTAACATGATGGCATAAATTATTTTATCTATTGTTTTCTTTATGAATACTCAAAATTGTTTTATTTTAGTAGTTAATATGATTGTTAATGTTAATGTTTCTTTTATATTTTATTTTAATTTATTTGTTTTGTGTGTTTAAAGTGTATGTTAGTAGTATAGCACTAAAGGCGTGTTGGTACAGATGCTGTAAGCCTCTAGTGTTTTTTTCTTTTTTGGAATAAATAAATAAATAAATAACCATCCGCATTGTCAACGCGCTAAGGTGTACTGCAGCTTTTCATAAAGTGTTAGTGTCTAAGTTGATAAGCAGAACCACAAAAATTCGCGTCTACAAAACAGTAATTAGGCCGATTTTAATGTACGGGTGCGAGACTTGGACATTGACACTGAAGGAAGAAAATAGACTATTAGTCACGGAGCGAAAGATATTCCGTAAGATTCTGGGACAAGAGGAGAGAAGGGGGAGTGGCGACAAAGATTTAATAGCGAGATTGAAGATCTAGTGTCAGAGCCGAATATCATCGGGGAAATAAAAGCTACCCGACTTCGCTGGCTCGGACATGTGGAACGAATGGGAGAGGATCGAGCTGCCAAAAGAGCATATCTCGGGCGTCCCACCGAGCGTCGTCCGGTGGGTCGTCCAAGGTACCGCTGGAAAGACGAAATAGCTAAAGACCTGAAAGAGATGAATGTGCTCGATTGGTCTGACTTGGCACAAAATAGGAAAGAATGGGGCACTTTAATGTCGGAGGCCAAGATCCACTTTGGATCGCTGAGCCAACGAAGTCAAGTCAAGTCATTTGATTCTTACGGAACTTATAGGGGGGCAATTGGGACGCACCTAACTAAAATAACTTCCATCAAAAGAAGATTGAAACAGTAAATCAAAAACATATAAATCATAAAAAATCAGTATAATATTACACCCTATTCTGAATCACTTAAAGCATATTTTGGCTTAATCTCATTATAACAATGTCTTTATGATTTATGATAAAGTGAAACGATCGTTTGAGAAGAGATCACTTTCTCCCGCGCATGCGCTGACGGTGGCATTATGCGCACGCGACTAATTTCAACAATTACGTACTACACTTACTCTCATTACACGTAAATCTGTAGAGAGTGGATTTATGAAGTATATGTAAATATATTCTGCCTTCTAGATGCATATTATCATGCTCATCCTCTTGCAATTATACCAAGAGAGCTGAGGCACGACGATATACACGCTCAAACTTCAGCAGCTGAGAGGACAAGTCCCATACAGAAGAGAGCAGCGAAACTTTATATTCCATTCAGGCATAGGATTTGTAAAACTTGCGTGAGTAATGCGCTGCAAAGAGTCCTGACGTTGCATGTGTCCATATATACCAAAGAAATTAGTTCCAATTAAATATTTTGAATATAAACAAATCTATGTAGACAACATACATATGTAGTCTCATGCCTTTGTTCCCCGAAGGTTTTCGCCTAGATGCATTACACATCAACTTTTCAACAGTTACGGTTTTAGTTTCATACATGCATCACACACGCACCTCATTCATTTCTGCTGTGGCACAGAGACTCTCAATCTATCTCTTTAAGAAGTAATATACGTACAAGACATAAATATACACGTTGCAATACTATAAAAGTAATAAAACAATTTACACTAATCGCTCTTCCCAACGACATCATCATCATTTTGGAAAATCATATATTCATAAACTAAATGTATTTGATTTTTAAATGGTATTTATTAAATCTTTTACCGGTGTTCCCTTTATTCGCAGACAGAAATTTCATAGAATCACGTTTCGCAGAAAATGTTTCATATAACATTTGGTCCATGTATTTATTATATTTCGAATATTATTGTTTCAACGACTTTTCACAGAAACACAATTCAATGAAAATTGTTTTATTTTTATTTAACGAAATAATCAAACAGCAGAATTATTTTTTTAACGAATGTTGTTTGTTTGGTGTATTTTTCCATAGTATTTTAATACAATGAAAATGTAGATTAAGTTTATCTTATCTTATGTGGGTGACAGTCAGTGCAGACCGGCGACACTTCGACCCAGTGGGATCTTTTGTGTCGACACTCTCCCAATAACGACTGCCATAGATGTTCATGGCAGCCGGAACCAACAGCTTAACGTGCTTTCCGAGGCACGGAGCAGGCGATAATTGTCAATCAATACGCACATAATTTCGAAAAGTCATATAACTTCCGAAAGTCAAAGGTGCGCGACGTGGGTTCGAACCCGATACCCTCTGCATTGCAGTCTGTTGGTCTCCCCACTGAGCTATCGCTGCTCGTAGATTAAGTTAAAACTGCGACCCCGTCAGAAACGATGTGCTACCAGAAAAGAAAATAGTAGGTTAGGTTAGAACGGCGACCATACAAAAAACAGCCAGAAACAAATTTTGTTACACAAACATTTTCTTGGTCATAAATTTTATTTAACTGAAGAATATGAGGATAAAGAATTCCATGATAAGAATATTGAAAACATAAAAATCCTTGAGTTGAATTTATTTAAAGTAAGTATTCTGTGTATTGATTATTCTATGTAATGATAATATGAGAAATGTTTTATGTCAAACGAAATTCTATAAAACAACGTACAACCTCTTTTACCATAAGATTTACTTTAGTTCAGTGTTATTTTAATTTTTACTATAATTGCCCATGCTCGTCACAATGACTAAAAATGAGTTAGGGTAAAGATAGTTCACTTTAAGATTACTGGGTGGTATATGCGATTAACGAATACTTCGATATACCCAATTGCACTATGTAAACTCATTGTAGATCATCACTATTATATAGAAAAAAATTCTCAATGTGACACACAAGCTTATATTAGTTGATATAATTAGAATTTTACTAGACTATAAAATTAAATTCACACAGTCTGTCTTTTCATATCCAAAGACTGAGGTAGCAAACGGATTGTGTCGTTTAGCGATTATCATATACCAATACTGTATGTATTTAGCTATATAGAGCTAAATACATACATTATTGGTATAAATTATCTTATTTTGTTTTTGTGTGAAGTAATGTTATATAATATTACAATAGAGCTGGCATATATATGTGAACTAGAAAAACCCTTATAACATAATAAAGATTTTTAAAAACACCATCTAAAAAAAAAATTACCTATAGTTAAAGATGGTGCGCCAAAATATTACTGGTGGCGAATCTTATTATACCAGTTTAAATAACGGCCTTTAAGCGGTTCGATCGAATGTCATTTTAAACCATTACTACCTGTAATCAAAAACTGTTTACTATAATTATGTAACTATTAATAATTATATGAGGATAATTATACGCGTTAATAATTTATTAACATACGCCTCATATTGCAAGTATCCATATGCTACGATAATCGCTTACATTATATTGCTTCCTTACATGTACAATGTACATAAAAACAGTGAACAAGAGTTATGCTCGGTGACGACATAGCTCAAATTACTACTGTCTCTTTGCATACTGATATTTTAACCGAACATATCAGTATTAACAAGAGTAAACAACGTTGACTCAAGGCGAGTGCCATTACAAACGATACCAATCTTTTATTTTATTCAATTATTGTATTTCCGTATGAGAACGTCATTAGTGAACACTCACTTCATACGCCTTGCCATTTATCACTTTCGTGGTATCACAAATAAAAAGCCAATTCTATAAGCTTATATTATAAGTCGCCGCGAAGGCAGAATACTCCACGCTGTTTGCTTTGTACTGTGAAGTACACGAGTGAATGGTCTTAGTACTTTTATTATGAACTGTATTCATGTTTTTTATTTATTGATCACAATCAATAAATAAATTATTATTATTATTATATTATTATTATTGACTAACTGTCACTCGCAGTTTTGCCTGGCTTACGTCGACAATTTTGTAATGTTGGTCTTTTACAACAACAGATATAATAGCCAGTTAGGAAAAAATTAATAGTCTTCAGTTATATAACTGATATGAATATGCATACAGCTATGGTTCGACACTTGTATGTTCTCGAAAGGGCAGCCAAAGATGTTTTACACCCAAATGTTCGCAAACATATCTTGCCGTTGACAAACAACCAGCCAAACAAAAAATCAAGCCAACGACATTAAGTTGCTAATTACCTAGGCAAGACCGTAAAAAACGGCCGAGTAGATAAAGTGTAACAAACAAATAAACTCACATTCGCATTTATTGTCACCATCGAAAAACATCGTGTTAAAACATGTCGTTAGAGGACATAGTTGTCATTATATTGTGATTTGAAAATATTATTAGTAACTGATAATCAACTATTTTGATAGAACTGGTCTATTCTAAATCCACTATTAGAAGACTTATAGAGCTCCGACCCGTTTAAAACTAGATCGTAAAGAAAAGATAAACTAACAATGCAAAGAAGCTTCTTCAAAGTGTTCCTTTAACAAAACTCGTGTAATTATTCTGTGACTTATAGCCCCAATTATAACATGTAAGCCTGACCACACATCCGGGACAGTTAATCACAAGGTTGATATAAAAAATAAAAAACAATATTTCATTATTTTAATCCAGGCATCTTCGTAAAAGGTGAAGGTTTTCTATCCGGAGACTCGGTGTTGCAAGTCGTTGACTGTGTGTACGAGTAGTAATTACGGTCAACAGACCTAGCATGGGTTACGTAGGAAGACTAGACTTAAGCGTCAAGACATGACGAGCATTTGATTGAAAGCAATTGGCAAGTTTTATATGCTGTCCAGTTACTGGATCGCTGCGGTTTTTATCTCGAAAGTAGTTTCACCGATATGTGACACCGATGTTATATATTCACAAAATAATGTAGAGTCACACATGTGAAAATTACAAATCATTGTGACACACCTGATATTATATTTTATATGATACAAAAACAAAACAGTTCAGTACCTTTTCCTTCTCTGTTTGTCAAACATTACATTTTTTGTTTTGTTTAGTATAAAATGGAAATAGTTTTCTTAATGTAAATTTATATAATTATTCCTCAAACTTTCAATAATGACTATGGCTGAATTTTGATCACTAGGCGAACACTAGTTATAGGTATTTAAATAACTTAGATATGTTACACTTGCACTAAAACGTAAGAATAAAAAATATTTATCAATTGTAGCACATTTCAGTTCGCCTAAGAAAGAGCGCCAAGAACAAGAATTAAAGATTTTAGATAGTCTTTTCACTCTTCTAATTTTTGTATCTTCTTAACGAAAACATAGGTGTAGTTTTCTGGTTACATACAACTGAATTTTTTTTAGCGTTTAATTTAATATGGACGTAACAAATTTATGTTATCTAGACTATTTACTTGAGCTAGGCCTGCGGGAAGTAAAGAATTGAGACATCGTATAATTGTTTCTCATATATTGTACATTAATTATGTGGTTAAAGTTCGATCTCAACCAATTTTATGTGATCGTCTTAATAATAAGCTTTTTATAAAAGTGTTTGCAAGGGGTGTGGTGAGCATCTTATAAATATTTGTTTTAATTGTATTCATGTTTTAATACAAGATACGTAGACATGTTACGACTATAATCAAGGTGGAGATATGCAGTACTAGGTGATACTTGATTATTGTAGAAGCTTCGGGAGGCGGTCGTATCACATAAATACTTTATTGTTATAGATTAATGGATTTTATTGATGTTATTTTAAAAGGTTCCTTGTTGGTAGCTTAAGTTTGCGTTATTTTTCAATGCGATAATGTAAGGTCGCAGGTTCGATCTGCAGGTATGCCAAAGATTTTTGATGACATCTTCATCTCTCGTTTTAGTTATTAAGGCCGGGACTCCACCAAAGCGGAGACGAGACGAGCGGAGAGGAGATGTTTTTTAAACAACCAATAGAATTGTGTTATTGACACATCTCCTCTCCGCTCAGCTTCAGTGGAGATCGCTGTGCGGAGATGTGTAATATTTGTATGGCGCGATGGAAGCGATGTGAGCTGTGCGCGGACGACGCGCAGTGGAGACAAGAGATGTGAGCGGCGTGCAGTGAGCGATGTCACCCTCCCTCCTCTCGCCCGCCAGCAACCCGCAGAGCCCCGCGCGCGCGCCGGCCGAGCCGGCCCGAGCTGAAAAACATCTGTTCTCGCACAGCACACAGCACACCGCACACATCTCCGCTTTGGTGGAGTCCCCCGAGCTGAAAAACATCTCTTCTCGCACAGCACACAGCACACCGCACACATCTCCGCTTTGGTGGAGTCCCCCGAGCTGAAAAACATCTCTTCTCGCACAGCACACAGCACACCGCACACATCTCCGCTTTGGTGGAGTCCCCCGAGCTGAAAAACATCTCTTCTCGCACAGCACACAGCACACCGCACACATCTCTGCTTTGGTGGAGTCCCGGCTTAAATCCTGTGTCTTGGGGGACTTATTTGCAACTACCCCAAGACACAGGCTTTTTAAACAACTCGCACAAGAACACCCAGACGACCAGTTAAACGACTATTTGTGGATCACACACATTTTTGTATCGTGATTGAACCCTCAACATTTGACGAAAATGGCAGTGGCAATCCGTGCAGTCCAAGTGCTAGTTTTCTTTAAGGATATTTTGGATAAAGCACATTTGCGGCCTCGATGGCGTAGTGGTTAGTGTATCCGACTGCCACGCCTGAGGTCGCGGGTTCGATCCCCGTACAAGTCATACATTTGTGTGCATGGACATGGATGTTTGTGTTGTTGTTTCTATCTATAATATGTATGTATTTACAAAAATATAGTGTATATGTATTTTTATCCACTGTCTAGTAGGCACCCATAGTACAAGCTCTGCTTAGTTTGGGCTAGATAGTGTTGTATGTATTTGATAGAATAGAATATTATATTCCGTTTCTAACAGTTATATGCATGCCGTGGCAACCTTAAGTGTGGTAGCACTAAAAACTAGCTATACATACTAGCAATAAGAACATGTATGTACCAGCATGAAGCAGCATGAAGACAAAAAATGTGCGCGTTACACGGTAAACACATAGTTAGCTAAATGTGAGTATGATACTTCTGCCTAATACTTTAGGGATGAAGTGTAGGCGTATTATGTACGTATGTATATTATTTAAAATACACTTAATATATATTTGGCGTACATTTTTGATTATAATCACTCAAGCTACATTACCCGTTTCCGCGATTAAAATAAAACACATCGCGTGTCCACAAACGTGACTATTATAATTCATTCGGGACAAAACGTGTACAACACACAAAACAATATCTGAATATATTTTAATACACGTGTATTCATTACAAAGAACAGACCACTAGTCGTTATCCTATTTATTAAAATAGAGGCCAATTATTGTCATATTAAAATCCTTAATGAACTCAGAATCAATGTTATGGTGTATAAACATCAGATAATCTTTTATATGAATTAAGCGTTCGTATGTTTGTGTCCGCGAAACTTTGGTTTTACCCGAAGTTCACACGAAAATAGGTAATTCATGTTATCAGACAGACACAGCAAAGCGTAAAGCGGGTTTAGCTTGCAACTACATAATATTGTGTATTGTAGGAAAAAGCCTGTTTTTATTTGGCTTAGGAAAATATATTACAATATCGTAAATAATCACGTTAATGTACACTTTAGAAATAACGCACATTTAGCTATAAATTTAAGTGTAAGACTTCGGCAATAGCTGATTGTTGTGTATTAGACATACTAAGTAACACTGATAACCTCAATATCTTTGACTGACACAGAAATCATTACCTGTCCTATTTGACTAACGAAACCGTCTATGTGATAACTACTTAGGCATCAATGAGTATAAACTACTAGTTTTCACCCGCGGCTTCGCTCGCATAAATGTAGGTTAGGTTAGGTTAGGTTTGCAACAGTTTGGCCCCGACCTCTCGTTACCGACCGTCGTATCCAAGATGGTCGGCGACGACAGGTGCTGGGGTGAATGAGGTCTTTCTGCGAGTCTGTCATCTCACAGAAGGAGGCGGCGGAGCGGGGGCGTGAGGAAGATCCTTACGCCCCGGAAGTCCGCCGCCGGAGGAGGGGGCGCAGGAGACGCGCTTATGTCGCTCTCCTGCCCCCCACGTAAGGGTTCCGGGTGCCAAGGCCTCAGGGGGGCCTGCCACCCACAAATTAAGAACCCCGATGTTCCCACGCGCCTTCCAATGTCGAAAGGGGAGAGCGGTGAGGCTCTCCCCTGGGGACGAGAGGTGGTCGGGTCAGTTTGACCCGGCCCGCACCCACACGGGGGGGCCTGCTATGGATGACTCAATTCTTTTAAGAGCTCCCAACAGTCCCCTCCATTGGGTGAGAGAGGGTACACCCCAGGTTTTTTAGTGGGTATACCAGAATGGGGAGTCCCACACGCCCCACCGGTGCCGTCCCCTAGCCGGCGGATAGTGCATCAAGCATTTTTCCTGGGTACCAAAAAAAAAAAGTTTGCAACAGTTATTTTTTCTGGATGAAAGGTACCCTATGTCCTATTCTGTACCCCTGACAACGTGTATGCAAAATTTCATGTTGATTGGTTGAGTAGTTAAGGCGTGAAAGCGTAACAAACAAACAAACAAACTCATTTTCGCATTTATAATTTTTAGGATTTCATACAGATAGCATAGACGTGACAGATAGTACGTACTAGTGTGTATTCTATGGACGAGATTTAAATAACAGCTTGATCACAAATACCATTTATCATAATAGACTGCCGATTTTATAACATTTGTTATTAGACAGAAATGTTTAAACATAGATGTAAATTAAATGGCATCTTCTATACTTCTGTTGTGTATAGTATTGAAGCGCCTGCCTTTCTACATATAGTGCGTTCCACACACGCTACCTTTAAATACTGAGCTGTTTTTATATAGGAAGGCGTTTTTTAAATATATAAATAACAGGCGCCCTTATACATGTAGATGTATAAGGGCGCCTGTTATTTAAAAAAACCAATGACATATATATATATTACTGCGTAAATAAACATACAATATACGCGGAGGTCGTCTTTGTCAGCATTGTGGTCCTCTTGGACTGTTAGTGTTTAAAATAAGAAATAATAATTTGATTGGAGATCATTACTAGAACAGTGATTTTATTTAGTTTATTGGGTCCTATAGTTGGCTCTTATTTTAGCATGCTGTTGTGTATGGAAGTGCTCGGTAAATGGTAATAGATTTACCCAAACTTACTCGTAGACCTAAAACATAACTGACCAAATGTCGGCGTAATACGTCTCTGGCTACCCTTTTGGGGTTATACAAACGTAACTCTAGGTGTGTACTCAAAGTATGGAAGTAAGGAACAGAAGTTTTGGATTACATCAAACAGAAACGCAAAAGTTAATTCAGAGCGTACAAAATAACTTCAGTGAGAGAGCAGCTCTGTAGCGAAGGCAATCGAGCAGGCGCAGCCATACAAACTGTCTGCGTATGATTCATTATCACAGAGCATGTGATTGTTTACCTCAGACTAGACTACATGCCACCAGGAACTGTAAATATAAATATTAATATAAATGTAGAAATTTGGATTTTTGTTACTTAATGACGCGTAAAACGTTGAACGGGTTTGGATGAATATTGGCACAGTGTTAGATCATGTCTTGAGTTAACAAATTGGATACTTCTATTTTGATATGCTTTGTTTGGCAGAATTCACGCGTGCAATACAACGAGTAGAAACTAGTGTAGAATATAAGTATAGGGAAGCTTACAGCAAACCCTTGAATAAGCTTTATTAAAACATGTTTAAGGTGTTTTATGTTTTGATAGTATCCATGCTTTGATGCAGTATATAGAACTTTGTACTTTATTACACAGAAATTTCTCATTAAACTTTTTCATTACGTAGATTTTCTAAAGGCTTTACGTTAGGTAATTATCATACTCTATTAGTTAAGCATGTTGCACTTAACGTAGTTACTTAGATACCTTTGATTATTTAAATATAAACATAGATTTCTACAATAAATTTCAAAGCCAACTCTCGTAAAAAGAATATCCAATACAGAGATGAGATCTCGTCTAATAACGTCAATCCTGAATTGGACTGCAGAGGACGTTGCGTGAAAACGTCCCTCCAACTCTTATATCGACTAACAGATTTGAAATGTATCTCAATCAAATAATCTTAGTAAGGTGATAATTTTTTACTATGACGACATCTCTCAAAAGTGCGTGATATAACGAGAAAATCATGTTTTATTATTTGTTGGTTATAACATTGCACCCTGTTCAGCAATAAATCAGTAAAACAAGTAGGTACCAGCATCGTTATTGAATACACTAAAACGTTGTAACTAAAACGTCCTTGTTTTTCTGTGCGTTTTCGGCTTGTTTCACTTAGAGTGACCCCTCCCCGCATGTTTGTTTACAATTTTTGGCGTCGCACAGCGTTCAGTGTATGTATGTATATACGCTTCATAAGAGCCTTTAATATTGTTGTTTTAATTTTTATAACATGTTTGTAACGAATTGGAAGTAATAAATTTAATGATATTTAAATTTTATTTTATTTCTATGTCCCATAGTTTATAAGTTAAAACTGGTTGCTAGTCTTTTTATAGATCCTTAAGAACCTACTAACACATACAAATGATCTATTGGAGGGGGGGAGGGAAGCTGTTCTCATACAAATGTATTCATCATCCTTTGAATTTTGCAATTCAATATTTATTTTAATTTAGCAGAATACATTTCTTCATTATGACATAGAGACTAGACAGAAGCTCTACTTTAAACATTTTTTTACGAGAATTAGCCTTCGCAATTTAAGTAAACAAGTATCCATTGCACTTAACTGTACATATACTTCTACTAACCCTCTTAGTTTATAAAGTACAATATATTTACGCATACGTGTCCCCCCACACTGCCTCTCGTAAAGTTCAAAACATATAAAAAGGTCTCTCTCACGGCTATAAATAGCCATTCTTTACTGGCTCTAGGCATCTTTCACCATATTTAAAGTATAATTAATACGTAGCATGTCTGAATAGCAAGACATTTTACGAGTTTATTAACTATATTATGGCGGCTGAACGTGAGTGGCGTCTTGTAAAGTTAAAATGTAGGTTTTTATGGTCAGGATCGATATAATTAAAGCTGAAGAGTTTGTTTGTTTGGTTGCACGTGCTAGTCTCAGGAATTACTAGTTCGAATTGAAAAATTATTTTAGTGTTGGATAGCCTATTTATCGAGGAAGGCTATAAGCTATATAACATTGCGCTACGACCCACGGGGGCGGCGCAGTAACCAAAAACGTAGGTGTAACCGCGGGCACAGCTAGTAGTTTATGTATAATAATTAATGCTAACTATATATAAAATTGATAATAATAAAACGATATAATGTTAGTCCAAATATGTCCTTTTGTTGCAGATTACGTTGGGTTCGATAAGACTACTAGTTTTTACCCGCGGATTTGCTCGTGTACAGTACTTTCTTCTAGATAAAAGGTGTAGATGGTATGTCCTTTTTTACCACTGACAATGTATATCCAAAATTTTATGATGACTGGTCGAGTAGTTAAGGTCAGGCCTTGACTACTCGACCGGTCATCATACAATTGTAACGTAACAAACTCACATTTATAATATTATTTTAATATTATATTAGTAGTTTATATTAATATCATAATAGGATACACTCATTATAGTCTGCTTTAACTGTAATTTTTTTTGTAGTTTGTATTGTGCATTCATTGTTAACTATATCTTTTGGATCACAGGTGTAAATATTCCATAAATATAATTCTAAACCGGTAACGTGTAGTTACCTTGGCTAATAATTTCCGATGTACCTTCAGATTGCATTAATGCAGTAAATCTCCTTTGGCAGCCATATTGTTTGCAGACGTTTTACCCGTCCTACCACAGACGTTAATAGCAATATGTAATAGGGTTCCCGGACAAAACTAATTAAGTACTTGTAAATTAATTACGTACTTAATTAAATCACTGTTTATTTGTAACTGATAGCTATAAATAGATAAATAGTCCGTTTAATAAACTTAGTAGCTTTTAACCTGCTGAGACGCACCGGCACAAGTACAGTACAGTGGTCGTACAATAGATTTTTAGTTGTCTGGTATTCTAATACTTGACAGACTTCTAGTTGTTTCGATCTCGTAGTTCCAGAGATATATTCGACTCTAAGTTACTTTGCATTTTCCGGGATAAAATGTAGCCTGTATCACTCCGCGGCCTGTAAGCAATGGAGGTAGCTGTATAAAATCATGTTGGTCTGTGTTGCTGTGTTAAAAGATAAACCAACACAGTTTTCCATTTATTGAACAAAGATATAATACAATAGAATACGCTGTGACGCAACGGTAGTGAATCCGACTGCTGTGCTGTGACTCGGGTTTCATTCCTCGGTCAGGCAACGTGTTATTGTTTTATTGTCCGTAAATTCATGGAGCATTCTAAGCAGCACATAGTCTGTGCCTAGTAGATAAGTATGGTCAAAAACCTATATTTTTGTTTACATAAATTCATTTTTGTTGTGTCTGGGAATCGAACAAATAACACTGGGCATGCCGGCAATAGTGAGATGACCATTTAAATCACAGCGCTATTAGAGCCGTCACGTCACTTATTTTATTAAATATTTATTTGTATAAATATTTCAGGATACTAATAAATAATTATATTTATGTATCAATCTGTGTAATAACTGATATTGCACTTTAAACAAATACAATTCACATCAATATTACTGCAGTTTTGATCTGAAAGCGTAACAAACAACATTATTATTACCACATATTTATATCCTGTTTATACGTATAAAAGTTTTTGTGTCGGACAACTGTATCATCATAAAGGATTTCATGTCACGATGTTATGAATATCGTAAGAAAATTTATTGTTTATGTTTTATGTTTTAAAATACAACTTCTACTCATAATATCAGTGGCATGGAAGAATTTACAAACATTCAAACAACGGACACAGAGAACACCCGGACTAGGAAAAACTATTTATGGATTACACAAATTTTCGAACCCACGACACTCGCCGCAGTGGCACTGGCGAGGTGACCACATAAACCACTACATCATTCATACATTTTTTATATAAATTGCATTTGCAGTTTCTAAAGCAAACTTAGAAAAGACGATATACCATTTATATGTATCTAGTATCGTATTTTCTAAGTTACTTTAAAACCGAATGGAATTTCTCGAAAGAATTATTTTTCAAAATAGGATGCCGATCTTGTCTAATAAACGTTAATTTTAAATTGAAATTTATTATATTTCCGCACTTCACGGTTACTCTAATTAAATAAAATAGCATTTGTAATATATGACACTGAGGCTAGATTGAAACTTTATTTTAAGCAATTCTATTACAAGAATTGGTCTTCAGTTATAAGTAATCCTATCTTTTCTTGTCTTATATAGCCCACTGGCTATTCTGATGGAGGAAGTTTAAACCATTAAAATACATATTAAAATATTGTTATTGCATTATTAAGACGTATATTATGATAACAGAACATCTGAAGTACTTTATCTTTAAGCTGCCAAGTTATTGTTCCAACGGCCTTCCAATAATCTACCACAATAGATGACCTAAATAATGCTACAATTTCTATTCTAGGCGCCTAGTGTTTGCACACAGCTTTCACGCAATCCTAATATTTGCGCAACAAAAATCCCTTTAATGTTTAATTGACTTAATTGCCTATTAACTACTAATCATTCTCAATAACACAGTAAACTAACGCGTAATACCGGATAACTGCATTTTGGTATTTTTCTTGCAGAACACGTAGAACAATAACAGGATCCAAAGAGTTGGGAGGGAGATAAAAGCATATATTTTCCGTTGGTGGGAAAGAGAGAGGCGATTAGCGTAACCTTTCGCTGAGCTGTAACAGAGCTAAGAATGGATGACAAAAACTGAATAAGTCAGTGCGGCATAGTACGGTGCGGGCGTCAGTCAGACCTCGTTATATTGTCACTTAAAAGTGACATTTAAGTTCAACTCATAGTGATAGGAGAGTGTTATCACAAGATGGCGTTCCGATCGTGCGTAGGAGTCGTTTTCCTGAGCTGTTTAGTTGGTACGTACATTTAAAATAAAAATACACTTACTGTATCCTTTGAAATTTTTGACGTTAATTATATGAATATTTATTCAAATCATGCACTTTCATTATGATATACGACCTATTTCGGTAACCTTTAATAGATTATTTAGAGCGAGTGAGTATTACAATATGTCAGGGTACCAGTTAGCCTTGACGCATACATGCAATTCCTGTCTAATTTAAATGTTAACCTTACAGCTCTACAATAAACATACAAATAAAAAACTACCAGTTACATTACAAATAATTACTTATCGAAATTAAAACGAATGTTGAAAAAGCGCATGAAAAAGCATGTTATCATTTAAAATAGCGTTAACAGAGTGGCATAACACTAAAAGCTCTTGAATATTTATTTCATTTGTTATTTAAATGTATTTACATCACAGCAGTCAATCGGCATTACGTCTGTAAGGAAGAGACATCAACGCGCTCGCATCTTCAAAAAGAGAAAGTTAAAGTAGCAATACTGTAAAAAACTATTCAACCAATTACTTTCAAGCCGTCTAATAACATCGTACAAATTAATAGTTTATCTTAATAGTTCTAGCTACTTTCTAACTAAAGAATGTTGATAAAATCACGTTTTATTCGCTTTGTTAGTCGAGACAATGTTATCAATTCTATCGGTACCGCCTCAATATATACATTGAAATGTCAGTGGAACCTTTGAATACCATCCCATATGTGTACTAGCTATGATCACGAACTCTGAGATCAAGCATTCCTTTGTGAACATTCGTATTATTTTCATACTGTCGTTTAGTGGTGAAGGCCTTTCACACAAATGCGTATGTCAGTTCTGAATCAATTGCCTAGTCGAACCAAAATATTCTGTCCTTTTGCTCTGATCTTACTGGTACAGAAGAATTCGATTACACATGTCTGGCAAAATTTGCCTCATATAATGTCTGATAAAAAGCACAGCCTACTCTTAAAGGCCATTCAGGCGTAACATTATGTATGGCTTAAAAGAAAATCTGTCATAATCCATCAATAGATCGCGAATGATCTGAGCTGTAAATAAACAAGTTAACTACGCGTATCTAACGGAGAAATGTATTAACATTCTACGCACGAAAGCACCGCTGGATTCCGATAAAGTTCAAATGAGTACATACATTTATTACGTACTTTTGTATGAAAGCTATGTATGAAGATAATGGATTACTTAGCAATACTCACAAGGCTTGTGACGTGAAAAGTGGGCCAGCGTTCATTCATAACGATGTGAATGTAAACAATGAGTGTTCATTGTCACATAAGCTTCTTGGTAAGCATCACCAATCACTGTGGGAATACTGATATTAAGAATAACTGTGGACCTGCTAGCGGAGTCATATACTTGAGCCTCATTTTGAATAAGTTTCATCGCATGTACGTAAAATAATAAAAAGCCTACTAAATATATAGTCTTTGTATGATTTACACATCTCGGCTGTTATACTAAATAGGTATATTTGAATATAAATACGGAACGAGCTAATCACATTTCAATAACTAGATATCAGCCTCAATTTTTATAAATTTCTAGTTGCTCCAGTAAAATCAAGACACCGAAACATCAAACCTAGTACTAAAATATTTTTGAAAATGATAATGTAATTTATTGGAACGAAGTTCCTTATCGCGCGTTGTGAAAGGGGGCTAGACGGAAAAAATTAAGACCAGAAGTTGTAACGACACTTTTTGCTATAGTTGTAAGTTTAAGGTTATTTCTTAATCTGTATGTTTTGTTAATGTCCGCAAGCCAATTATTACTAAAATTGAGCCAACTGATTAAGTCTATATTACATAATAATTGTTAAAAAAAAAAAAAAAATACAATTCCTTCACTAATTAATCGAAAGGAACTTCGTTCCATCCGAGTGTCCCTTGACACCTCTCAAGTTTAAAAAAAAAACATTAAACACATTTTTATTGTTTATTTCTTTTGCTTCTTTCATATCAAAACAAATATACAGCATATTTAATCTATACTAATATTATAAAGCTGAAGAGTTTGTTTGTTTGTTTGTTTGTTTGTTTACTTGAACGCGCTAATCTCAGGAACTACTGGCCCGATTTGAAAAATTTTTTCAGTGTTAGATAGCCCATTTATCGAGGAAGGCTATAGGCTATATATCATCACGCTAAGATCAATAGGAGCGGAGCACCAATGAAGAATGTTTCAAAATCGGAGAGTATTTTTTCCTTTTGAGAGCTTCCGCTGCATGCGCTGCGTAAACAGTTAAAGTTTCGCAAAAATCATATATGACAGAATTGTTCCCCTTTAAAAGTTCTAAAAAAAAGTCCGCGACCGCATATGTCTATCTTTTAAGGTTGGCTCACTATAACCATTTTTATGCTAACGAAATTTGTTCTAAAATAATGCATTATTTGCGAAGGTATTTTTATAAACATTATATTAATCCTTATCCAAATAAATACGTTATTCATCACAAGTATTTAATTTAAAATAAAATTGCCCTTTACATCATTCGATTTCAATGAATATCTTAGGAGATATAGCAGTTTTAAAATAACATCGCAGCAAAATAATTACCCATTACAGACATAGTACAAACGATGTTTCTCCTGGTTTATTCTGCGTGATTACTACTGGTTCGATTTGAAAAATTCTTGTTAAATATATGTATGTAAGCCTTGGTCTTGTTGCTAGTATACATTTTCTGCAGTCTATGGTGCAGCTAGATAATATTCTATTTAAAGCCAAGTATTCAATAAAACATTACGTGGAAGCCTCATTTAAGATGCAATGTAGTTTGAAATAACAGTTAACATATATTAACATTTGGTAAGACGTAGAATTGAATAGCGTTGAGGTTATTTCTGAATAGCAACGTAATTACATACATCCTTTGACTTTAAGATTCATAGATTTACATCTAAACTAATCATTTTTCAATCGGTTGTTGAAGGCAATAATAATCTTAGTTTGTAGGTCGTCATTTATATATCAAACCATAGTAGCTCTACAATGACTTATCATACAAATATTTTATGGAAGTACTTTTATAAATCAATATACGTACCAATAATGTAGTAACAGTTAATTTTATTATTAGTTATTGGCCAATAATAAATGAATTGTTAACTATCTATTAATAGTTTTAATCTGCCAAATATCTACTAGGAACGTATTATATTTTGTGGTATCCCTCTCATCTAATATTTCAGCAAACTTGTGATATGCGGTATAAATCCTAATCCTAACTAATATTATAAAAGCGAAAATGAGTTTGTTTGTTTGTTACCTTTTCACGCCTAAACCACTGAACCAATTATCCTGAAATTTCGCATATACGTTGTCAGGTGTACAGAAACGAACATAAGCTATCTTTCTTCCTGAAAAAAAGTACTGTTCCCGAGGAAAACAACAAAAACGTTCATATGATAATATAATATGATAGATGGCGCCACGTTCGAATCATGATTGAATTATATTATTACAAGCAGAGTACAACCCGAATCGATTGTCAAATTCTAAATTAACGCGAGCGAAGCCGCGGGCAAAAGCTACTATATAATAAATATTATAAATGTACTAGAAAAATAGCATATATAATATTTTATAAGCGTCTCATATTTTATTATATAGCAAATATACTTAAAAAATATGTAAATGTAAGAAGGAAAGCTTTAGTAAACTAACTTAATGCAACAATTCCTTTAAAAAAAAACAATAAGTGATAAAATGTAACCCGTGTGAAATTTAAACCGCTACAACAAAAGCAACGTGCTTACTACATAAAATTAGCAACCGCGGTAAAACAGCCAATTAGTCTCTACAAGCGAAAAAGATAAAGAAAGATAGCTTAATTATAACCTTTTAAAAAGGCAAAGTAATAAAGATTTATCTCATAGTAAATGCAACATTAGGTTGCATGGGGCTTCATAAAGCTTAGGTACATATCACACTGTAGTTTAGCTGTGATCTTGTGAAGGATAGATATTTTTAGCCAGTAAGCAGCTTCAGTTTAAGTAAAATTCCATGTTTGAGACAAAATCTCGATTGGATCACTCTAATAAGTTTATATAAATATAAAGTAATCTCTGCACTGTTTTAAACTAAGCCACCGATGGACACGGGCCTCTCCTTAGTGTGAGAAGGGTTAGGCCATTGTCCACCACGCTGGCAAACTGCGGGTTGGTAGACTTCATATATATCGAGAACATTATGGAGAACTCTTAGACGTCATGTTTCCGCACGATGTTTTCCTTATAATAATACGTATAAAAAGTTTATTTCAAGCAAAAGCCTGCCTGCTCTATTTTAACAAAAAATATGAACATCCAGTGAAGGTCGTATCGTATAGCTTCTATCGTAATACAGCATTAATTGTGTTTTGACACAGAGCCTCGCTGACCACGCGTAGTTAGGTAATGGTGAAATCGTTAAGCAAGCTGTTCGATTATCATTTATCTGTAACTACACAAATATTGGTTGTTGCAAATATTTGATGGTTGGAGGTTTTTACACAATAATACAAACGTGGATTCACGACTGTATCCGATGGAGGTACGCAGTGTTGTATTTTCAAATCCACATTTCATAGTCAAAGTCAAAAATCATTTATTCATTTAAGTTACAAAGTAACAATTATGAGCGTCATTGTTTATGAGTATAGGCTTACTAAATTTACATATAGGTTAGTTGCTAGGTTCATGTAAAGGGCCAAGCTTATGGGAAGATATCTGCAAGAAGCTTACGGCCACTCTTTTAAATCGCCATTCAATACTTTTAGTTCGTTCGTTTCAGTATTTTTCGCTAGTTACGTTTTAAATCCGGGGTAATAATAGCAAAACTATAATTCCTATTTCCATGCCACGCTTAAAAATATCTCTAACCCAATCAGACTTAGCAACAGTAGAGAATGGAATCCAAGATCTCAAGATCAGCTGCATACAAGCGTGTTATGTGTCTGGATAAAAGAGGCAAACTGTACAATAGGATTGGTGCAACAATGTTGCACAAACCATACTGCATGGATGACGTAGTGATCCATTTACTCATATTATCATTTCGCCATTGTTGATACATAGTGTTGCAAATGCGATATTGGCACAGATAATTATTTGATCCACACAAATAGCTATCATGAACTTCGGCTGACTTTTATTGTTTTAATATTTATGAAGATCGCCATGATACATGTAGTAATCTTAGAGTATATAAGTCTGTCGGTATCTAAAAGACAGATAAACACAAAACAAAAATTACAAACGGTCTAACGCATGTCAAAGACTGTGATTAGCTGACTGAATGAGCCAGAGCCAACCAAACAAATTTATAATTGGTAATGATTAATTTTATAATGTATTGCAATAATTTAATATAATCAATAATAGTATTTTGACTTCCAATAACTCAGATCATTTGACATTATGTATTTTCGTTATTATTATTTTAATTAATGAAAATTGATTTATATATTTGGTAAAGTGTAATCACGATCCTAATGTATTTATGTGTGTATTCGAATATTTCGACACAAATGTATATTTGTTTATGAAATAAATAACTGAACTGAACCATTTGACATGAGTCCAATCTTGAGTCGTCGTTTAGTACACTTTTAAAACCTGGAACATATATTAAAAAAAAACGCGATCGATCGCTGCGTGTCGATCCTGTTATATTCTATTTAGTTCTATGTATACACAACAGCAATAAAGTGGATATACCGTTATACTCAAAGGTCAAGTCAAAGGCCTCTTGTTAACTTTTCGAAGTTAAATACATACTTAAAGGTAATAATTTACTGCTCGCCGCGACAGTAAAGGTGATGTATAAAACGTGAAGCAACTTACATGCTTAATAGTTTGTCATAATTTGCACGTGTAAATACACATATGCACTGTGCATATGCATAATATGTACTTAATTTATTTCACTATTCCCTTTCAATTACGGTTTGTTATTTTTATCAAATCGTGTCATAATAGCTTTTGATTAAACACGAGTAATATATATGGTGATTTACCTTTTTTTGGAGTTGGGAAAGAAACAAAGGTTATTCTGTAACCTAGCTAAGCTGCTGGTTGCAATCCATTTTGATTGTATAAAACCAAGAATCACTTTATAACATTGTATGATTAATTGATTATGTATCTCAAGCTTAAGGTTTTATATTGTTGGAGTTAATAAAGAATTATTATTATTATATTATATTATTATTAATTAAAATAACATAACATAACATACTTACATATAGATATGTCTGGCTATGTGATACTATTCCACTGCCTTTGGTTCCGTGGCAGAAGTCTGTGCTCATCATGATCCGGGGTTTGATTAATTTCGGGCAATGTGTTATCGGGTTTTCTGTAACGAAATTCTGAGTAACATTACACCTTCTAGAAAAATGTTCGATAGGTGACAATAAACACGCCTCCTTATTCGTGGGATCTCAAATGTAGACAGTGGAATTTGGATATAATAAACTCTACCTACATTTTTGAGAATATTCAAGTGTAAAGCTATGTATGTATGCACCTCAACACAATCATTTGGGTCTGTGTATATAATACGTGAGATTTATTCCAAAAATAAAAATAAGGAAAATTAGTAAAATATGGTTTATTACTGCAATATATACCTACAAAATTGTATATTATAATATAAGGATGAAATAAATATTTAAAATTGTGCTTGTGCCACAAAATATACATATATTAACCTGTCAAGTCTTGGAATGCACGACATAATTAAAAACCTATTGTGTCTGGCCACAGGTGTGCCACTGTCACTCAATAGGTTAAACCAAAACGTACATTAGTACCAATATGTACCCTAAGTTACTGCATACATTTTGTTAAGTTATACAGTTTTGCTAAGATGTATACACGTAAAATATCAAGTAGTACCAGCTAAAGAATATCTTTAAACAGTTGTCATAACGAACACCATTACGCAAACGAAAAACATACATTATTATGCAGTGGTCCGACCGCCGGCGAGAAAACGACTAACTATCGGCGATTTTCTCTCTAAAGAAACGCACAATATATATACATTCCGTGTAAACGAAAGAGATGCATATATTAAAAGTTGCTCTCTGACTGTTCACACCACCGGCGACGATTCGCTTTACTAGTTTTGTCGCTGAGCGACAAAAGCTTTCAAAAATAAACTCGCTCAGCGATACTCATTCAGCGATGCTCGCTCGTCGCGCGCGCAGGTTTGCACAGGACTGAGAGACCGCGGGCGAGTGGCGCGAGTTATCGCTCGTCGCACTTGCACACTCGCTTATAGCCCGGCGACAATTCATCGAAACTACACACTCGCTTCCCGCTGATCGTCAACTCGTTTATAGTTTTTAGTTCTACTCGTTTCTCATTCATCGTCGGCGGTCGGACCACTGCCTTAGGTGTGTGCAAATATTTCGTATGTGAGAACTTCCAGCTTATGGTTTTTAAATACCTCACTTCAGTCAAATATTGTTATATGTATATTTGGTCATCGTTTCGTTTTTAACAAACGAAACTATGACTAAATATATAATAATATTTCTGTCACAAGAGGCTTTACAATTAGCCAAACAACAGACACAAAGAACATCTCGACTGAAAATAACTATTAGTGGATCACACATTTTTTATCCCGTGTGGGAATCAAACTGATACTGGCGGCAACTGTTTAAACCACCGAGATCCATGTAGTCAAATCATTTTATAACTTGTAATATTTGAACATTCTTCATTAATTCACGATATCGTGTTTAGGCTCAAGGTTGTTACACGATCAGTTTTCAATCATTTTAATTTTAAATATCCACTGGTCCGAATCGAGCGATTAAGTACAAACTTGCTAATATATTCAAAATTGACGACGGAGATATCAATATTTGTTATTTAATTTAGCAATTATCAACTGTGGCTTAAATTATTAATCGCTAAAATAATTAATGTATTGCTAAAATAGTAAATATAATTACATTGAAAGAGGACCTCCATAATGTATCATTGATATATTATGGATATTTTTTAATAAGTTGAACGTTTAACTCTATCATATCAACAACTAGCAACCCGCCCCGGTTTCCCGCGGGTAGTACAAAACCTTAAAAATTTATACATCTAAACCTTCCTCATAAATAACTCTGTCTATTGGTGAAAACCGCATGAAAATCCGTTCAGTAGTTTTTGAGTTTCAGGCAGATGAACGCGGCGAGGGACTTTGTTTTATAATATGTAGTGTTGATATAAATAATGGTTTTCATTTTTATTAGCTTTCTACTTTGCTGATTGACGGAAAAGAAAGCTAATAATCTAAATGATTATTATTTTGTTTAATTAATTACCTTTACATTTTTATCGGTTGCATCAATAGATTGTTTACCTAATGCTCAAATAGTTTAGTCTCAATAGGAAATGGTCTTTAGCAACGCTTTCTACCATTATTAATGACACGCCTGTTTCGGTCAACTAACGTAACTAGAGCCGATCGTTTGTTTGACCTCCACAATATGAAAGTAATATATATAATATCTAGCTTTTATCCGCTTCTCCAGTGTTGCGCACGAAAATAAAAGAACTATCCTACAGAAACCGAGGCTATTAAAAGAACTATCCTACAGAAACCGAGGCTATTAAAAGAACTATCCTACAGAAACCGAGGCTATTAAAATAATCCTACAGAAACCGTGGCTATTAAAAGAACTATCCTATAGAAACCGTACCTGTAAAAGAACTGTCTTACAGATCCCGCGGCTATTAAAAGAACTATTCTACAGAAATCGTGGCTATTAAAAGAAATATCCTGCATAAACCGTGGTTATTAAAAGATAACTATCCTATAGAAACCGTTGCTATTAAAATAATTATCCTTCACAAACCGTGGCTATTAAAAGAACTATCCTATAGAAACTGTAGCTGTAAAAGAACTGTCTTACAGATCCCGCGGCTATTAAAAGAACTATCCTACAGGAACCGTTGCTATTAAAAGAACTATCCTACAGAAACCGTTGCTATTAAAAGAACTATCCTACAGAAACCGTTGCTATTAAAAGAACTATCCTACAGAAACCGTTGCTATTAAAAGAACTATCCTACATAAACCGTGGCTATTAAAAGAGGACTATCCTACATAAACCGTGGCTATTAAAAGAATTATCCTACATAAACCGTGGCTATTAAAAGAACTATCATACAGAAACCGTTGCTATTAAAAGAACTATCCTACAGAAACCGTTGCTATTAAAAGAACTATCCTACAGAAACCGTGGCTATTAAAAGAGAACTATCCTACATAAACCGTGGCTATTAAAAGAACTATCCTACAGAAACCGTTGCTATTAAAAGAACTATCCTACATAAACCGTGGCTATTAAAAGAGAACTATCTTACATAAACCGTGGCTATTAAAAGAACTATCCTACATAAACCGTGGCTATTAAAAGAGGACTATCCTACATAAACCGTGGCTATTAAAAGAATTATCCTACATAAACCGTGGCTATTAAAAGAACTATCCTACAGAAACCGTTGCTATTAAAAGAACTATCCTACATAAACCGTGGCTATTAAAAGATAACTATCCTACATAAACCGTGGCTAATAAAATAACTATCCTACATAAACCGTGGCTATTAAAAGAACTATCCTACAGAAACCGTTGCTATTAAAAGAACTATCCTACAGAAACCGTTGCTATTAAAAGAACTATCCTACAGAAACCGTTGCTATTAAAAGAACTATCCTACATAAACCGTGGCTATTAAAAGATAACTATCCTACATAAACCGTAGCTATTAAAAGAACTATCCTACATAAACCGTGGCTATTAAAAGAACTATCCTACATAAACCGTGGCTATTAAAAGAACTATCCTACATAAACCGTGGCTATTAAAAGATAACTATCCTATAGAAACTGTTGCTATTAAAATAATTATCCTACTGAAACCGTGGCTATTAAAAATTCCCTTAGCTTTCTCAGACCCGCAGCTACCTCTATTCAAAATATCTGGTTCATCGGTTTCTCCTTCTTTTCTGGTCAAAAGAAGGACAAACCGAGTGACACACTTTCGTATTTATACTATTAGTAAGGATATATTTTAAAGTAACTTAAGGTCGTATTTTAGAAAGCACATTAATTAGCGCACAGTCTAGATAAGTTTAGTGTTTAATTGCAACATTGAACTTAAGGAAATGACCGAGCTCAATGTGAACCACATACCACGTTTGTCAACTTGTGAGACAGGAAACGTACGTGCACTGTAGAACTGCGAGTAGAAGTATAATTGAATCTAGTGCGTGATTGATACAAGTATGTAAGTAGAATGCTTTTGCTATATAGATAGTAGTATATGTTGCCTGTTTGAATCGTAGAATCTATTAAGTCACAGCGGCACACCGATGGCCTGACACAGTCCCTTTATTACGAAACGCATACTAACGGCCATATTCATAAAACTTACATGAGGGCTATAACTTTGTTACAAGTAAAGATTTTAAAAAGTATTGTTCAAAAGAATGCTAGCTTGCCTAATAACGATGCTGTCTATAATATAGGTATACAAAATATTTATCAATAAAGTTTTTTACAACGACATACTAAGTATTTTAACTACCAATAAATTAAGCTTTTAATAAGATATTTGTTATGATTAAGGTCGTTAGTATATAACCAATTATTGCTATAATAAAATAAGATTTACTAGTGCTGGTTTAAAACTGACTGTCTTAGTTTTGTAACAAGTAGGTTTTCAATTATGTCTGGCATTTCAACTATTGACAGTTTAAGTCGTGTAGGAGGTATTAATTTCGTTGTTGCAGAGGCTTTACGATTATCGTTTATAGGTACCGCGTGTCTGTTTTTGAAGGTACCAGTAAACGGGTTCCTGTAGTTATATTCTTAAGTTTACAGCCTGTTCAATAAGCGGTCACAGAAGCCTATAAGACCAGAAGTATCGGTCATGCATTGGTAACTGTTGTACAATTGAGCTGTCAGCGCATGAGGTAAAGGATCATACTAAATCTTCAACGAATAGCCGCTATCTCTTCAAAGAGGTTGGTTGCCCTATACCATAGCAGCAGAATATAAAGCTTTAGATTATACATATCATGCCTCCGCAATTAAATTTGAGTAGATATACGGCAGTCTTCGAGAGCTTTCGTATCGTAATGGTCTATATACGAGTAAACCTTACGTATACGGCGTTGACGGCTTAGATGGCGTAGTGGTTAATGTAACCGACTGCCACGCCTGAGGTCGCGAGTTCGATTCCCGCACAATTCAAACATTTGTGTGCATGAACATGGATGTTGGTCTTGGTCTGAGTGTTTCTATGTATAATATGTATGTATTTACAAAACAAAAGTATATATGTATGTTTATCCATTGTCTAGTACCCATAGTACAAGCTCTGCTTAGTTTGGGCTAGATGGTGTTGTGTGTATGTGATGGAATATTATATTATTATTATTATATCTTCTATTAATATCTGTATCATTAGTCTGTGCATCTACTAATGCAGATTACAGGAATGTTTATACCGTGTAGGAATGGAATCCAGTAGACGCGTGCGCAATTACCTAATAAACTATATAAGACATTACTCACTAGGCTCGGGTAAAACAAAACAACACGAAGACCAAGCAAAGAGAATATGTTGTGTATATGTAAATGTCTTGATGTGTGAAATAGAACGTAGTACAGTTAAATATTTTATCATACGATATTTAATCACATATTGAAATAAATATTCATCTTACTAATATTAGATATAAATAAATGTGAATGTGTGTTTGTTTGTTTCGCTTTCACGATTTAACTACTCGATCTATCATCATGAAATTACGCGTACACGTTATCAGGGGTACAAAAAAGGACATAGGTTACCTGTCAGTTAGAAAAAAGTACTGTTACCGAGTGATAGAAAATTGACATAACCTAAATTTTTTTTGTTCTTCTGTTCCCTATTAATATATATTTTTCCTTTTCCAGTGTTAGCATCATCAGCAGGTCCTGGCAAAGGCAAAGGCAGAAAGCCGGTGAACCAGCCGTCGCGCACCATCGCCGACCAGGACCGAGACGCGGAGATCACGAATGAATGCCCCGAGGATGGGTTCTTCGCTGACGCCGAACAGTGCGACAAATATTACGAATGCAGGTAATTTCTATATTTAATTACTATTAGATTCATATTATTTTTAAGTATTTTATTACAATGTCCCTCGTCGTTTCGCTTAGTTTACGGCAGTTATTATCAAGGGAGAAAATTCTGTCCCTAAAATGCGTAACTAGCCACTTAAACATAAGTCAAAATTATCATGCTAGGAGACGTAGGATCTTAGAGCTTTGTATATACTGGGCACCAGAACTTTGCTTTCCTTAATTATTAATATAAGTCTGGACCATTTCAACCACTCTATGTAAAGATTTTACCAATACATTACTAAATGACGTAAAATCCATTTTTATGGTAGCAGTGATTAAGTACGTGAGGGGTGAATGACTCTGTTGAGTAAAATTTGGTAGATATTCAGACATATTCAGTTGGACAAGATTGGAATTTTTACTCAGTTGAAAGAATCAGATTACAATAATATGCAGGGATATGAAACTATCCCAGTAGGTATTTGAACTCAATAGGCACAATATATAGTTAGATAGATATTGTCCCTATATATACTGTTCTTAGTTAAGAGCGATCTACATAATTATAAATACTAGCATTACTGTTTTATATAATTGACATTAAAGCATATTATTGCTAAGCTAAGATAAAATAAACACGTACAGATATGGAAATTACGGCAAAACCAAGTCAGTTATTGACAGCATACACTTAACCACATATTGAACTTTACAGAAGTATCATCCACAAAATAAAAGGAAATATAACAAATCACGTTACAAAGAACTTTCGTGCTTAAAATAAATCACTTTGGGCATATTTATTGCGAACCCAAAATATACGTGTCTCTGATTTTCTTCGTGAGTTCGATAACCTTGTGCAGTTTTGAGAATTTTAAATAAAGCTTACTCAACATTTGCTCAAGTGTTTCTTTTTGTGAGTGAAAGGATATTTGTCGGGCAGCGAAGTTGTTTAACAAAACATTATGGACGTGCACTTAAAGAATGAGAAAAATACATTATGAGTCTGTAAATATTATTTTAGGCTCTTATTTGGCAAAGTTCTAAGTGACGCTAATATAAAGTTAGGTATTTAACTAGAGGGTAATCTTCAGATCAAGTACTAGATGCAGTGTAGCGATGATGATTTTAATTAACAGACGCAGACAATATGTTTGAATCATCATCATCGTCATCATCAGGTTATAATAGTCCACTCCTGGACATAGCCCTCCCCCAAAGAGCGCCATAGCGCCCTGTCTTCAGCTTGCCGCATCCAGCATCTGCCTGCATATGTTTGAATGCATAAAGTAATTGATTTTTACGTAGCTCAACCTTTTAAATTTTACATATAAATTTAGACATAGTAAATGTTTCTAGACTTCGCGATTTGTTCACATATGAACTTTGAGGCAACTGGTAACTAAATAATAATTTGCGCCCAGGTATAATTTTGTACATATTTTAATTCGCAGAAATGGCGCTATCATTGAGAAGTTGTGTCCTGATGGCATGGTGTTCAACGACTACAGCCTTCAAGAGGAAAAGTGCGATTTGCCATTCAACCTAGATTGCTCGCAGAGACCTAAACTTCGTAAGTACATAATTTACAGGTTTATTCATTCGGTAAAATAGCACGCATATGACTGTAATTTTTCATTGGCATAACTTTAATTTACTTTCAATATTTTGTAGTAAGAGCAGATAGCGAGAGCGGTGTTACTACTAACTAACTATAATATATTTGAATTTGTAGATACATGACCGCTTACTTATTGGTGTTAGTCTGTCTCAGTCACAAACAAGCGTCGAATTCAAGTATCGTTATTAACAGCAAACACAAATAACTAAATTACTAATGAATTTACATTTACAACACGATACGAGAGTTCACACTCAAAGGAGAATGAATATTGCGTGAACTATGTTTATTGAGATGTGGGTTTAAGTTTACCCTAAGCTCGTGACTTGCATGTTCACCAACGTTTAAATAATAAAGTCATCAGAATTTATCTATGACTTGCCCTTAAAAATTAGCGAGTATTTGTTATACGGCGTCGAACTTTTAAGACTACCTACCTAATTATTATTGATATTAAGACTCATTTAAACTAAGCCTGATTGACTTGCTTTTAAAGTGGTTTTATGATCATAAATGTCACGTCTATGAATAGTCAACTCGTCTCGTGTTCTTATTTTAACTTGTAGAACAGAAGGTTATATAAAAAGATATCACTCAATTTTCTTTTTAATATTTTCGTTTATATGTGGCCAGGAATAATATGATTATTTAACAGATGCTATTTCAAAATATATTATCTGTGGCACGTGAACATTCACGTGTTTCTTTATGTAATTGATTAGGGTTGTCACAAATTTAGTATAGATTTGTGTTGGATTTATTATTTTCTCTACCTACTAATGTTAGAATAGGGAGTATGAATTATGCGAGCTTGTGGTATGTGGAGGGTAATTTACAAAACCAATGCACCTAGTTGAAAAATATTATACTCTTTTACTACACTATTCTTACTATATAGTGTAAGTCCAAAGGACCATTCATACGGGATCATATCATTACGGAAAATAAATATAATTATTGTACAGTCTATAGAATTTATTAAATGATGTTTAGAATATCGTTTGATGTGATATTCACCGAATCATCGTTCAACGATGAGTTGAATTATTACAAATCATGATTGTATTTGAAGCTACCGTCAGTTCCATCTAGTGACTAAAGTCCTTCAGTCAACCTTTAACAATGCCCAGTGATACCAACCTTAGCATATTTATAATAGGTGTTTAGTGACATCATTAGAATACAGATTACACATAAATATCGTAGGTCAAACGTCGAAACAACTTTCCAATTTCAAGGGAAGCATGGCCTTGTACGTGGCAGCCCGCGGCCCGACGACTGGAACCGGACATTAATTGTAATTACTATATAAGTATAGCTATTATTTTATATTTACATTATTAAATACTAGCTTTTTTTCACGGCTTCGCTTGCGTAAAAGTAGGTAAGGTTTTGTTAGTAACAATACTTTTTTAAATATAAAATACAGCCTATGTTAATGGGTGAGAACATAGCTTAAAAATGGTGCAAGAATTTCTAAAATCGGTTGAGTAGTTTTGAGTAAAACCCTTACAAACAAACAAAAAATCATATCTTTTTAATATTAGTATAGATAAAATTGTCTAATTAATTTGATTAAGTATGGTAGAAATTAGACCTTATTGTAATATAACATTGTAGCTACTGATGTGCTAATGATCTGTAGTAGAACGTTACGAACATGTATTAAAATAGGCTGCATTGCAAAATCTATATCTATACTAATATTATAAAGAGAAAAGATTTGATTTTTTGTTTGTAAAGTTTTAGCTTAAAAAACTATCAAATGATTTAAGAAAATCTTTCATCATTAAAAAGCTATATTATCTCCGAGTAACATTGGCTATATTTTATTTAAAAAAAGGACTGTTATTGGCAAAATCTAGTACATTTATGAAGTCACGTTTATGGACACACGATATCTTTTCATTTAAATATGGGCAATGTACCGGTTGCGGATGAAATTATAACTAACTACTTTAGATATGTATAGGTACATTGTAAATTATTGTTATTAAATAGTATAAATCTGTTACCCGATATTTATACGCCATAATTTTAGTTTGATATTGAATATGACAAAAAGGAACTTAATTGTAATAAGACTGTGGCTAGTGACCTGTAATATAATGCATAAAAAAACATGTTTTCACTCTAAATTATTATATTAGTCACGTTCGGTGACACGCGATGTTTATTTACTTCAATCGCGGCGCTAGAAATAGTTGTAAAAGCAGTTCAAATTGTAGGAACACCAAATATGTGCAGTAATGAGTAAGAGAAGCTTTAAATAAAATAAACATACATTTCATTTACAAACTTAAACAGCTGGTAAGCATCGTTGTCAAATGATATAGTTTCCTGAAGACGGGCAGCATTGCTTTGTTGGCTGGCAACTAATAACGCTTATTTGTTCTTCTAAAAAAAAACAACCTTCTAGTCTTCGCAAAGCTTTATTTTATGCAAAACTAGCTGACCCGCGCATCTTTGTCTGCTTCACATATGAGAATTTGCCCCGTTTTTGCAACATTTTTCATTTATTCTCTGCTCCTATTAGTTGTAGCGTAATATTATATAGCATTCCTCGATAAATGGGCTATCCAACACTGAAATCAATTCGAACCTGTAGTTCCTGAGATTAGCGCGTTCAACCAAATAAACAAACAAACAAACAAACTCTTCAGCTTTATAATATTAGTATAGATTTTAGTAGAAATCTACGTCTACATATTATTGTAAGTCTCGCCCAAATTATCAAATTTCTTATAAAACAACAATAAAGCACTCTAATTTAATTTGTAATACGACCTTGGTAGTTAAGCAGTATCGTTGACAAATTGTATTGTCATTTCAAGTGATACTTAGTTACAAAACTTAGCAGTATAATATCAATTTTACCGGTATGTCTACATAATAGAATAACGCACGTTTGTCCTTACATACTTCGGTAATATCGTTAACATTTTAAAAGTAATGTTATTATAACCTCGTTTTGTATGAAAAGCCATAAAATTCATAAAAATAATATCACATAATATGCCATAACACTTTAGGCCTTGTATTCTTGTCGCGGTTTACAGCTTATATTGCCAATAATTTAAATTATTTTCTATTAGGTGTGACAGTTATTGGGTAAAGTCATAGTATTTGTGTTGCTATTAACCAGTATTGCGCTTATTATCAAATATTTAAATTTTTTTAAATTAAACTCAAATTTATATTGATAAGTTGTATATGTAAAACCTTTGGCTCGATAGAAATGGATACCTTTCATAAGAAAAACCAACTTGCTGAAATTTTCGATTGTACAGTTTACACAGAAAATAACGTCCATTTTATATTAGTGTCATCGCCTTAACCTTCAAATTTTTATCATTATCAGAAACGCCCATACCGGCACTGCACTGCATCCGTCAGAACGGCTACTTCTCCCACGAAGACCCCAAGGAGTGCGGCAAATTCTACTACTGCGTAGACGGCAAGTTCAACATGATCACCTGTCCCGACGGTCTGGTCTACAATGACAAGACTGGCATCTGCACCTGGGCCGATGAAGCTAAGAAGAAGGGTTGTGGCGCTGCTGGTGGGTATCTTTCTTTCTTCTACGTGAACTTCTTTATCTTCCTCAACATATACTTTCTTTTTTACTTCTACTTAGAGTTTAACGTTTGCATATACTCGTAAAGTAGGCAGAGTGATTTTCTTGCACATTTCTCTAGCTATATTTTAAGGTTTCACATATATGCTGTGGTGATTGTAACCGTCTTATCGGTTCTTTGGACTTCGTATTTTCCGTGAGATTTGATAACAGGGTAGTTCATTGATTGAAACCTTGGAACTCATGATTTGAAGGCGGTATAAGTGCAAACTTATGATAGTATACTACTGAGAAAAAGATCTAATAACTTCCGTTATTTAAAATAGTCTTAGAATTATGTATTAATATTCGAGTGTACCAAATATTTTAATTAATTTGAATTATAACATTTCATTTCTTTTTATTAATACTTATTTTGTAGGTTTGTGGTTTATGATTGGCAATTTATATTTCGCAATTAGTTTATGAATGCTTTGAGCTATGAAATGACACTGATGAAACCTGATTGGATTAATATATGTATATTTGTTTGACTTGACGAAACTAGTTTAATTTCGCAAGTAGTTTGTGAAATAGCAACGCAGTTAGAAAACGTTCTGCAATATGTTATATAAGCAATTTCTTTATATTTTAACTTTTTATAGGGCTATGAAATTAATATGTTAATATGCTTTGACTGCCTCATTGGCGCAGATATAGTCAATACGACCGTGTGAGTGGTCTCGGATTTTATTCCATTGGCGAGCAAATTGTAGGTATGTAAGTTTTGTGTTATGTGATAATTTTCAGAAGCATAACAGACTATGCCCGGTAGACGAAAATAGGCGTGTCCCATTTTTATTCGGATTCTAAAACCATAGCACGTTTTTCGTCTACACGCATGGCGTAGTGGTTTAAATGGTTGCCTCGAAAATTCCGCTACACCGAGTGGACTATTATAGCCTGATGATGATGATGATGGTGATGATATAAATCTAAAGCTTATAAGAATAATTTTAAATAAAATAATTACTGAATAATGTAAAGGAGATTAAATAATAAGGATTTAGTAGAATTATTTAATATTAATCTGTAATAGACAGTAGGATCCACACATACATAGTTGTTTCGAATCTTCTCTGTTTCTTCTTTGTTCTTTATGTCCGTTGTTTGAATGTTTGTAACGGGACTTTACGACACAGCAATTATACCTAGAGACTTGACATTTTAATCTTAAATACCTAGGTATATGTGAGACCTAAAACATGCGAATGTAGGTATAGTACCTACGTATCTGCTTATTCCTTCGAAATAAGCGTGAAACTATATGCACATATAGTACTGCTGTTAAAAGTTAACTTATTTACATAATATTGTCTTCTGTTTACGCGAATGTTATTCATTGAAATTAAACTACTACCTATATACGGATTTTATCGCGTTGTTTATTTGACACTGTTACAATTTTTTTTTTTTTTTTTTCCAAAAAATTTTGTAACAGTGTCAAATAAACAACGCGATAAAATCCGTATATATGTAGGTAGTAGTTTAATTTCAATGAGTTAACTTATTCTCATCGCAGATGTATTTGCCTTCGACTGCCCGCCTGTCAACGAGACCTTTGGTCTGACGCACCCTCGGTACGCCGACCCTGAAGACTGCCAGTTCTTCTACGTGTGCATCAACGGTAACACGCCTCGTCGCTCCGGCTGCAAGCTGGGCCAGGCCTTCGATGACGTCCAAAAACGGTGCGAGTGGGCAAGGAAAGTGCCTGAATGGTACGTATCAGTATTAGTATTTAAACTGTTAAAATGATGAAATTGTTTATTTTTAGAGCCTAATGGTTTAAGGCAACGGACTTGCGGCCAAGGGATTGCGGGTCCTTTCCTCATTAAGATTGCACTGATCGATTACTGACATTGCTGACCTGCTCCTAATAGGAGCATATTGCTTACCTGCCTGGTTATTTGTAATTTGTCACATACAAATATAAAAAACATAGTGCTGTCGACAGACGTGATACTGGCAAGAAATAAATCAATGATGTAGATTAAATGGTATTTTGAAGAGGCACAAACCTGAATTATTTTAAAAGTTTGAACTATTTCCATTCTTATCTTTAAGCAGCACTAACTTGTGACGTATTTGCGTAACGTATTGCGTTAATATGTCATGTCTTAGCCCTTACTTACTAGTATTTTAATACACACACTAGATTTTGTCAGCGACTTCGCTCGTGTAAATGTAAGTTAGGTTTCCCCTGATAACGTGTATGCGAAATTTCATGATGATCGGTTAAGTGGTATAAGACGTGAAAGCGTAACAAACAAACTCACATTCGCATTTATAATATACCTTAGGATTTTATTTTATCTATACACATATCTAACATTTCATGGTTGCAATATTTTTCAGCGCTGACTGGTACAAAGGCCAGCTTACCGACGCTGAACTGGAAGCGCTAGAGAACCCTCCCACCCCAAAGCCGAAGCCCGCCGGCAGCGTGTCCTCACGCCGCAAGCCGCAGAGGCCCAGTAAGGGCAAGTCAGTGGAGCCAGCGGAGGAGTAACGCATTTAATGTAGACTAGATTAATAAAAGTATTTTGTAAGGAGATATCTGTTTATTTCATTACCTATTTATTTTAATCAGGGGGCAGGCATAAGCCTGCAAGGATGACGATGAATCTTCAAGAAACCTATGGACATAACAGATAATTACCTGTCCATTGTCACTGATTTATTCGAATCGTAATCGAATAATTAAATATACTACTTAGAAAATTTTATCGACTATCGAAATTGTGGCACAACAAGCCATAGGTACTACCATATCTTGGTGTGAGCTTGAATAAAATAGTTGTACCACGGCAAGTACATACATAAAGCCATCGCGGTAAATCAATGTTTGGGGATTCGCTAACCTCAAATATGGCGATAAGATACCTAGTAAGGATACCTCTTGTCGGGTTATGGCTATTTAAAGTCACATACTCCGTGACAAACTCATTTTTAGTTCTCATAATCAATAATAATAATGGTGATTGTGGTAGGTATATGTATATCTGATTTGGGTACATTGTCAATCCTATATAATTTCCTGTCAAAAACGTCTTAGAATCTCAAGTCTAGGCTTATGTGCATAAGCATAAAGGCAATCACAAATACCAATTTTGTGTTTGCTTTTATGTGAGTCGCTTTATAGCCACGACTAAAATTCAGTTAAAATCAAAGGTCAAATTCTCATAACAAAAACTGTTTAAAATATAGTTCTGATCTCGTCTAATGGTGATAAATATCTCAAATACAAGAATTGGCCCTATGGTAATTATAAGAAGATAAATATTTTGTGCGATGACTTTTTATAAAGTCCTTTTTAATTAAAAATAACTTAAGCCTAAACAGCGAATAAAAGCTATTAATATATAAATGCATAATTAAATTTGAAGATCTTCTTTTTCTTTGCGTCGAAAAGGATTATGGTATTGGGAAAATATTTGAGAGAAATAACCTCAGTAACACAAACACTTAAATACAAGTATAAAAATTCACTGTAGTAGATGGAGCTGTCTATCTTATAATTTTTATTTGGAGGAGTCTGTCTATCTTATAATTTTTAATGAGGAATGTAAAGTGTGATAATTTCGTTTTGTTATAATTCATTTTCTGCTCGTAGTGTTGGATTAATACGATAAGAATCCTAGCTGAGAGAAATTTGTTACTGGACATAAGACTCTCATGTCTTTCCTTATCAATTGTATTTGTGTCACTTGCATTCAACGGAGTAAAGTAGGTATTACGTGCGCAAATCTTTAGTAGGGTAAAGGATATGTGAATAAATGTACAAATCCTTTGTTATTTCCATGCAAATTCAGCAATATTATATAACAAAGATTTCTTGATAAGTTTACGCATGCAGCGCGTGAGGCAAGCGAATATTATGTAATAAAACATCAGCACATTTTAATTAATTAAATATATTAATCATCTCGCATAACTTTCTATTTACATTTCCACTATTTCAGCGTTAATATTTACAGAAAAAATCTATATGAAGACATGCATATGACATTTCTATAGGTAAAATACATATTTTCTATGGTAACTAATATCACGCACGAATCGTAATTGTATTTGGCAGCTTGTGTTCGATAAGAATTGGTAATAATCACGTTATAAGAAATAAATAGTGTTCGGTGGAAACATATTCCAATCATTCAGTGAAATTAAATTAATATAAAATATCATATCACAAAACGAAAACGTAATATTTTTAATGCTGTAAGATAATATTAAAAGTTTTGTATAAATGTGGTATGTGCGATAAAATTGCTATTCCATGTAAAAAATGTAATGCCCTTTTCTTATTAGTTGGCACGTGAGCAGCGTAAAAACCCTATCGAGATTTTACCAATATTTACTGTGTATATTTTTAATTGTAGGCACATATCATCGCAGTATATTCTACTTTTAAAACAATGTTCTCGTCATAAAACATGCCTGTAATTTAAAAAAGAACGTATTGTACGATAAATAAAAAAGCGATAAATTTAAATTCGCAAGTATGGCTGCCGCTTTGCGGCGAATTATGAAGTAATGGCTATTGTATAATATGCACTCGACATGGGTCTGTTACGTCGAGTGGGTATTGTTACGTCTTTGCCCTACCGACTAATTCGGAAACAGCTTAAATCATATTCTGCGAAACATGTATAAACAAATAGACTAATAAAAATAGTATAGTACTTTCAGTTAGTATGTTTTAAAGAAAATATTTTCTTTTATTTTAATATCGTTTTCGTCTTATGATACACCGTCTACAGCACAAATCACGCATGGCCACCCCCGCAGTGGGCTACAACTTCGGGGTCTTCACAAGTCAGGTTCTGGTCGTCGAAGATTTTGTCTTCACCGCAGGCGATGAGCCTTGGGTGTCCCTCAACGCAGGTGATCAGGTGGTGGCAGTCACCGGGCACTGGGAACCGAGGGAAGGGCCAGAACTTCGCCGCTTGGGTGTGTGATGGTACCTTGGATGGGCACTTGAAGCCGACAACAGCTGTGGAGGAGAAACAATTCTTAAAGCTGACAATGACTTTATATTTTATATCATAATTATGCGAGGGATCCCGTAATTCAGCCTTATTATATAATCATGATTACAGATAAGGTTAGTTAACCTGTCAATTGCTGGAATACCAGACACAATGCTGCTGCTAGTGCTCAGGAGGTCAATGTGTAAAGTTCTCAAAGATTTAATTTTATAAAAAATCTTAAATATCATAAATAACGTACTTTAGTGATGTTAGATTATTTTGCATATGACATCCACAATATAGTTAAGATAAGATAAGATAAGTTATCGCTTAAATCATATTCTGCCAGTCAACTGATTATATTTTTATTTAAGATTCTTAGTATCTACCTAACCTTTAAGTTTAATTTCAATAAAATAGATTTTTGGCTCGTCATGTATTACACTCGTCATTTGTTTTCTGGTACCAGAGCACGCTATATTGGACGCCGCAAAATGGCGATATTGATAATAATATTCATACCGAGTGACGGACGGCACCGAACGCAGGCAGCATCGTCACTATATAAGTATACCGTATACAATATGACAAGCAGGTCTAGCGTGTTTTCAGCTCTGTGATGCAGAACTACGATACATACCTTCAGGGTTGCAGAAAGGCTGGAGTAGATCGGGCCAGTTGCATCCGTGGATGCGCTCGTCGTACACCAGACCAGGGGTGCAGGGTTCCTGGTGAGGGATACCGTATGCGCACTTGACGTAGCTTGTGCTGCACTCGTCAGAGTCAGGGTAGATGCCGAACTGATACTCGCAGCCAGGAGTTGAGAGAGGGACCACTGGAATTACGTGAAAAATTAAAATTTTCCATTATCTATTATTTATTGAACTCGCAATCTCAGGCATGACAGTCGGTTACACTAACCACTACGCCATCGAGGCCGCCAAATAAAATTTTAGTGAACGCAGTAAATGCACAAATACAATAGAAACTAATATTACATTTTTATTTACTTTGGACACATTCTGCAAGCAGCAAACTGTTATAAAGCAAACTAGAAAGTAGCTCCTCATGCGTATATGTGAATATACATATTAGGTATGATCCTGATGAAATGTAGGATCAAGAATAATATAAATTTAAAATAGAAGTATTCTATTTATAACATGCTAATAAGAGAAAATCTTGCCTCAACTGGGAGACAGATACTACAAATTTTTCTTTAGCTACGATCCTGAGAATTGTCAATTACTTTTTCTCGATTCCCTATGCACGATCGTTAGTTCAAAACTGAGCTGACTCTAGACATTCTTAAAGCTTAACATCGAACAAAGTTCCTAATCTAAGTCCTTTCTTTATAACTTTTTATTTATTCAAAAGTTTTTAATGATTATGCTGTAAATCATTGACCAGCCCAGAGGCAGAAACTACCGGTTTCAATTTACAATCCTAATATTTTTATATATCTGCACGATTTTTGGCTTATAATACTCTGAACTTTGCGTTACACTAGAATGCTTCTGATCTGGGAGTGCAAGTATACAGATTAAGACGTTGAACTCACAATCAGCTTTCCTGTTGCCACACTCGACGCCCCAGTGGTAGTTGCAGTGGTTGTGCACGGCGCCCTTGCCGTCGAACAGCAGTCCGTTTTCGCAGGTCTCCACAGTCAGGGTGCCGTTGGTACACAGGAAGAACTGGTCGCATAGCTCGGGGTGCGCGTAAGCCTGGAATTTTAACAAACACATTTTTGATTAAATCCAATAAATCAGGACTGGGACAATTAACACATCTTATTTGATGCTTCTTCTTCTTTCTTCGATCTTAAAGACAGTTATCATAATATATTCCAGCTAGAATTATTTTGTATTGGGTATGATCTCGATATTGCAAAAGGCATTACTCATTTATACATCTTAAAAAAAGGACAAAGAACATAAATATATTCATGATAGCCATCAATACAAATATCTAAGGATCAATAGAATTTTCATTTAGGGCAATGAATTCGCAGCAATCGGCATATTTTAGTGGCAAAGCAAACTTCTGAACCACTGCACTGTCTGTTAAAGATATGTTTATTTACCTGAACTCCATATTGTTCGGGGCACGCTGGCGCATGCTCCAACAGGATCCCTGCATTGGCTGTAACAAGAAAGACATAATGTAAAAATACTAGTTATTTACAAATTAAAAATACTATATTTTACAAAACGCTAGTAACTTTTAGAAATATGTATATATTCATAAAACGATACGATAACCTTTTGATTTCTCTATTTAAAATTCCTATAAAATAAAGTATATGGCTTTTTACATAGAATAAAACTCGTCAAGAGTACAGTCATTACTTACAATTAACGGTTAATGGGTTTAGAAATCGTATGTTAATTCTAAAATACGTTTAAGCTTCATTAAAAAGATTAGTGCTTGATTCGACTCATTACAGCTGATACTTCAAACGTCGGTTTGTGAAGGAAGGAATGGCTGATAGTGGGATTGGTTTAGTATATCAAGTATCATACGTGATGGTGGATGATTACTGACTAGACCATTGACCATACAGGAGTGATATTGTCTTATATTTTACATCAAGGCACGGTCATATCCATAGACAAATTTGGACAACCTAACAACATCATCGAAGTTTTGTATCTATAGGCAATACATTATATTTTTGTTGTTGTGTATCGACCATATTATATATTAGCTATAGAACAAGTTACGTTTAGAGTTTATTTTAGAGACAAACTAACAAACGAGTTGTCGGTCAAAGAACTAAAGTAACAGCTTGCAGAATAAGCAAGCTCATGTGGCAATGGTCTGGTTAGATCTATTTAAGGACCAATGGTCGTTGAAGCAATCGAGTCTTAGAATAGAAATCACGAATATGTAAAAACAAGGTAGAAACCTTCGGCCAAGTGGACTAATGACCCAAAAACGGTAGCTGGGTTGGATTAGATCCGGATAGCGGCAGACAAAACCTTGTTACGTAAAATGGGAGAGGCTTATGTTAAAAACAGTGTTAATAGATAGATTAAAACCTTTCTTATTTTTGTGCGTAGCTAGGATTTATCTGGTCTATGTTCATTATGACTTTAAATATCCACACGCCTACATACACTACCAATATGTCATGCGTGTTATAATGACGGATTATACATGAACTAACGCCAAGCCCTACTACGTTAATGCTATGTCACATTTGTTTTAGTGAACCCAGCTCTAAATTCCGACGCAGTTGTAGTTAATGCCACACAAGACCTGTTAGTTTCATAACGAAATCAATCAACGACGATGTTGTATGATCAAACAATTTATAATAGTCAAAATTGATTTAGATGAGGTTCTGACTACAACTGAATGAAATTTCAGCTTAGCTATTTACATACAAGTCAGACCAATCGAGCACATTCATCTCTTTCAAGTCTTTAGCTATTTCGTCTTTCCAGCGGTACCTGGAAAAACGAAATAGCACAAAATATGAAAGAATGGTGCACTTTAATGTCGGAGGCCAAGATCCACTTTGGATCGCTGAGCCAGCGAAGTAGTAGTAGTATTTACATACAAGCCTAGACAAGGACTTATTTTTCGACGGGATGGCCAGTGATTACGCCTTTGTTCAATTATATATGCATTTTTTAAGACATGCTATTTAAGATAGCAAATTTTGACAAATAAAAATAGACGAACAATAGAATCGCGACCAAATTGGGTCGTTTCTGAGTCTTCCCTTTAATGCTAGTATCATATCTGCTTCTTTTCTGTCAATTGTGTTCGGTTCATATAATTTATATCGCGGTAATATTATATCTGATATTGCCAATATTCATTAAGCAATTAAATTTTGCCGCGTCATCAAGCAAGGGTTGGTAAGCATTAATTCGAGGTTGCACTTTCAACGTAATGCGTGTTACGAGCGGTGGAGCGTGGCATGTTGCAACCCCAACTATGTGAGGTCGACTGTGTATAATTGGATCTGTCGAACCATTATTTAAGGCGGTACTAAACAGTGCAGTAGCTAACAGCTGCTGATTGTTTCGCACTTGATAGGATAAGTAATTATATTGTGTTCAATGGAATCTAAAAGCGTGATGAACTTTAATGGTTGAAGTGAAGATAATAATAATAATATCATATAATAATATTCTACCACATACACACAACACCATCTAGCCCAAACTAAGCAGAGCTTGTACTATGGGTTCTAGACAATGGATAAATACATACTTATATACTTTTTTTTTGTGAATACTTATATATTATACATAGAAACACCCAGACCAAGACAAACATCCATGTTCATGCACACAAATGTTTGTCTTGTGCGGGAATCGAACCCGCGATCTCAGGCGTGGCAGTCGGTTACACTAACCACTATACCATCGAGGCCGACAAATAGTTCATCATCGTGCGAATAGTTCGTACATATTAATAGAGATACAACTTATATTATATGATTAGCGAAGTTCAAGGCTATTAACAGACAGTTGCTAAGGCCTAAGAAAAGAAAGCTGCCTAGATTTTACACTAACTCTTTTCTCTTTGTATTGTCAGGAAATTTCAATGGTCTAACAATTTTGTCTGCCAGAAAACTGTCACTGCTTATACCATATCATATATGTTAGTTATAAAGGAGTTAAGCAATATATGAATGGGTTTTAATGCCCTCTACAATATTGCTGAATGATATTGTACCCAGTAGACCACGACAGCCTTGCTCTTCGTTATATGAAACGAAATCATTGGATACGAAATCTATATGTAATACTTGTGCATTACATATAGATTCAGATGCCTAGAGATCATTATTATTAAACAGTTAAACTGGTCTAAATACTATAAACAAACACCAGTTTCTGTCCGTAACTTCATCTGCGTGAATCCCTAATGAATTTGCAATGAATGAATGAAAAGTTATCCTTTGTGTTAAGCCATGTCATGGTCTATCTCTTTCCTTCGTTGAGGTTCATTCAACGGTTTATATTTAAACAACCATACAAATCGCCAAAAATGTTCACAACCTTTTACATTTAATATATTAATAGGATAAACCTTTTATTACCATCGATACTCGTATCTTATCTTATCTTATGTGGGGGCCAGTCTATGCAGACCGGCGACACTTTGACCCAGTGGGATCTTTTGTGTCGACACTCTCCCAATAACGACTGCCATCTATAGACGTTCATGGCAGTCGGGACCGACGGCTTAACGTGTTTTCCGAGGCACGGAACAGTCGATAATTGTCAATCAATACGCACATAATTTCGAAAAGTCATATAACTTCCGAAAGTCAGAGGTGCGCGACATGGGTTCGAACCCGAGACCCTCTGCATTGCAGTCTGTTGGTCTTCCCACTGAGCTACTTACTACGATACTTGTAACAAAGGTATTAAAAACTGCTTTAACTGAGTCAAAACAAAGCTACCCACTAATTAAACCAAAAAGAAAATTACTTTCTTTAAGTTTCTAATTATACACTTTTAATTTTTGAAACTTTATAATTATAACAATAGAGAGTGAAATAATTAAAGTACATCGTTGCGATTCGTTTAATCGATTAATTCGATACAATTGCCATATAATCGATTATAGCACAGTTTATAGTGGGTTGATTGACTCGTTGGTACAATTGTAATAGTTTTAACTGGAATGTAAAGACTCATTCAAATTCAGGTGGTATATCGATTATCCCGTTTACTAGTATTGTGTATTCAGCATGTCGCCTAAATAGCACGTCTAATATACATACATATGTATATGTCAGACCTGTTAGTTGCGAACAACCAATGATTGTATATCTGATCACCATCGCCACCGAAATGCATACGTGATCTTTTCGACCTGCGTTACGATTAATGAGTTTTAAAATTAATATATCTCTTTATATTCAGCAGTTGTGAATGCAATAGCAGTGCATGAGGTCTTATGTTCGATTTCCGGGTCAGAGAACTGTCATTGAGAAGTCTGTAATTATGTCTTAGTAGGAAACAGGCTAGCCACCTATTAAGTGGAATCTAAAACAATAGGAGGCGATATGTGGGTGGTAATACGGATGTATTAGAGAGAGGTTTGCCTATCCCTTCAGGGGTAAAAGCATGGGACTATATAACTATGATATTATTTCTTTATGTTGCACGATAACACGGTTAACTTTAAGATTGCCGTTGTGATATTTGTTAATCGACATTAAAATTCATTAAAATTTTTAATTATATTGAACAAGCGCGCTTAAATGTCTATGTAAAGATAATATTGACGAAACAATACATGCGCATGCGGTCTGAGAACTGATATATAAAGCGTTGTCTGAATGTGAGTTCAATCTACTAGCATTGAACCACGTACAAAAAGACTATTGAAAACCTACTAAGATTAATTAACAAATAATAATAATATATACGATTATAGTATTGATTTTTTGTTACTATGATGGTTACAGTGCCAGACATTATTTCAACACATAATAAACAAAAATAAACCCGTTTTTTAAATTTACTCTTGTTACCAATTGGTTATAAAAGTAACCAGATTCTGAAGTTGGTGAAAATGGTACTTCACAAACCTCCTTAACAAAAATAGTATGTAAAGAATCACCAATATAACAGATCTGGATGCAAATACGACCAAATGAACTCTGACTATGGACTTACATTATATTCTACAGAACTCTTTCTTTTTCTTTTCTTGAAAGAACTAGCATCGTAAGAGTTACTGTATTAATGACTACAAACGTCAATTACTCCATGTAGGTAAGAATCCGATTTCCAACATAACCTAACCATTTTTCTACATTTAACCAGTCGTTTGTTAAAATGCCAGCCAAAATTAAAAACCTATTCTGTCTGGCCGCCGGTGTACAGCTGCGATTCATTAGGTTAATTAAAGGTTAAAACCAATTTTAAAGTCAGTATTAATAAAATATTAAAATATTCTTTGTAAAATACGTAATTAATCTAATTAGTGCATGTTATTTGAGAAAATGATAAAACCACTTGTCTATTATTAAATCAAATAACTCAAATCCTTCCATTTACTAACAGTTGATTTCTAAACTTAAGGTTGTGCAAACTTCGAACGCAACGGCTTTATCTCGACTTAGACAGAGACGTAGACGTCTAGACAACTTGATTACTTTGATTCTCTCGTCTCGTTTTATAATGCAATTGTTTATTACTGTTACTTAATTATAAAGATAATAGATTGCATTACAAATATAACGATAACACAACTATAATCTAGTTAATTCTGTAGTGAAGGTATATTATTACATATTTTATCTATTAGGTGTTTTATGATACAAAAGCGTATTGCGTTGCACAAGCATCAAAAGGACCAATCCTTATGATGCCTATTCTTGTACATTATTACACAAGGGGCCGACGCGGGTTACATACGCCTGTTATCTGCTTCGTGAAGAAAACTCCTTTAAAGTATGCATGTAGATAAACCGTTTTGTATCATTGAGTTATAAAAATACTAGTATTAAAAAATATATAATGACCCATATTATTAATCGTGCGTCAATGACAGATAAAAACAGTAAGTAGATTTCTACTTGATCGGTAGTCAGTTTTTCATAGGCTTAAGATGACTGTAGCAAAATATTACTGCAATCTACTTATATATATCTTATACTCCGTGTATCAAAGACCATAAGACATATAGATAGGCATATTTCGAAGTTCTTATGCCTCAAAGCAGGTAAAGTGCTACGAATGGTAACTTAGAGCCTTATTTTATAGTGAAAGTAAATATAATGATCAGCAAAAATACTAATTGGTCTGCAAATATTGCACAGCATAACGAGCATCTATACGCCTCAAATCACTGCATTCCGTCTCGGAAGTGTTAGGTTATGTTCCTTTTTTTAAACCCACCCAAAAATAGGAGCCCCGCGATTTTTCTGCTTACAAAAATACCAATACTATGCTAACTATTTAAATAACACCCTTTTATATTTAGTTATATTTTTATTTATGCGAATCTAGCATAAGACTCTATAAAATCTATAAACATTCAACTTTATATAATGATTATCATAAGTTCTAGTACCGGCAACATCCTACAACAGGTTCCGTTCGTGATAGGTCATCTTACCACGGCCTTATCAGGCCACTTTCGCCTTCCACCTTACACTGAACCTTTAGAAGAATCTTTCACTTACGGCAGCGTTTCCTGTATCGGTTCCGATAAGGAAATGCAAAATCACATAATTAAGTGGTATGTATAATTCCGTGCCCGTTGTAAAAGTGATTGCCTACTTTATAACAATACTAGTTTTCACCCGCGGCTTCGCTCGCGTAAATGTAGGTTAGGTTTGGAACAGTTCTTTTTTCTGGATGAAAGGTACCCTATGTCCTATTCTGTACCCCTGACAACGTGTGTGCAAAATTTTATGTTGGTCGGTTGAGTAGTTACGGCGTGAAAGCGTAACAAACAAACAAACAAACTCATTTTTGCATTTATAATATTAGTAAGGATTATAGTCAATCAATTTATTACTGTTATGTTTTTTTACGACAATGGTGGCAAACATGCAACCCCTGAAGGTAAGTTGTTACCGTAAGGTAGTTGTTAAAAAGGTTAAACGTAGTCCAGAAACACTTGTAAGATCAGGAGCATCGCATGCGCGTTGCCGACCCATTAAAATCCTATTTATTCCCTCTTGAGAGCAACGATAGCTCAGTGGGCAGACCAACAGACTGCAATGCAGAGGGTCTCGGGTTCGAACCCACGTTGCGCACCTCTGACTATCGGAAGTTATATGACTTTTCGAAATTATGTGCGTATTGATTGACAATTATCGCCTGCTCCATGCCACGGAAAGCACGTTAAGCCGTTGGTCCCGGCTGCCATGAACATCTATGGCAGTCGTTATTGGGAGAGTGTCGACACAAAAGATCCCACTGGCTCGAAGTGTCGCCGGTCTGCACTGACTGGCCCCCAAATAAGATAAGATATTCCATCTTGAACAGTGCTATATAGTTTCTCGGGTAAACCTCAGCGAAGAGCACATTGTCCAATCGGAGCGTTCGTGGGAAAACGCACTGTGTAGGAGTATTTAGGCTCAAATGTGTAAGGGTGAACTCCCCGCCGGGTTCGTTCCAAGCCTATAGCCGTCAATAAATCCGTCATAATAGGAGACCCTGGTAAACATCCGAACAAGACTTCACTTTCAGCTCTCATTCAAGCGCTCATGGTATGCATACTTACATAGATAATCTCATATATGTACATTATGTATGTATCCTCGAAGACATAAGCAGAGATGACTTATGTCAACACAACTTACACCATTCAAAACAATTAAAGTTATTTAACCTTTTAATCGCCCCACTTCATAACAGTTGTCGTGCCCCCAGCGCCCGGCACAGTGAATCGAAAATAAATAAGTATTTATTTTCGATTCACTGTGCCGGGCACTGGGGGCAAAAATAAATACTTATTTTAGGACTTCTAATATGAGACTAAAGTGTATTAAATTGTAAGTGATTACTTAATTATCCATTTACACAATATAAACATTTTTTTGATAGAAAACACCGTAATTAAATAAAAAAGCAAATTAAACGAGCTGTGGTATCTGGTCGGAAATATACGACGCTGGCGAAATGGACACGAAAATATTTGTCGGATTAATCCGATGTAAGCGGTTAAAAGGTTAACTTAAAAATTTTGAGCACACACTATTTATTCTAATCACATGTAACACACTAACACCATCCAAAACAATTAACGTTATTTAATTTCAACATATTCTAATCGTAGGTATTATGACCCCAAAATCTTCTTACTCCATCATTATCATTACGTACAATACTACAAAACGTTTGTAGTAACCCCTACCACGTGTGCAAGACGTACGTGAGTCGTGAGTGAGTCGAGTCAACGTCACCAGATGTCGGCCACGGTAGCAACAACCTCGAACACTTTTACTTTTACACCGCAACGGGTGAGTGTCGTCTTTACATTGTCATGGCGCGAATAAACGCGCATTGTAAAGGGATTTTCAAACGTGTACTTTCTGTAAAATGTGTTCTACATCTACAGAAAGTAATGGCTAGAAAGGATACAAACAGTAAAACATTCCTATTGTATGATAGTTAGTTTCCAATTAGATTCCCTTTAAAATTTGTTTAATCTAATACAGACAAAGTGCGGCAGAGTATATGAATTAAATATTATTTAGTTCGAATTTTTTTATAGACCCCATAAATATTGTATTAATAATTTTCCTTTGCTTTTTTAGATGACTAGGGCCAAACGTGTATTCAATCTTTAGGTAACGAAAAGTGTAATTCTTAATAATAATTAGACCAAACGTTTATTGCAAGCTCAGTTCCGCCTAGAATTGCGAATTAATATTTAAAAAAACCTCAAATGCCTTTTGGCATGTGTAACACCAATTAAGAGAACTAATTACTATAAGCGCTTTATAAAAGAACTTGTAATCGGCGCGTTATACTTTCGTGACCTTGCGGTGCAAATGGTATTACCTAGTGATAATGTGTGTTGGGCCTCTAAAATGGTACGTGGTTATGTCGATAGCAGTAATTATTTCCTCGGCATTTTAGAATATTAGATACTGCTCCAATATTATTAGTTAATAATAATCGATACGAGGAGCTACGATACCACAGACAGGCACACAGACACGTCAAACTTATAACACCCCTCTTTTTGCGTCGTGGGTTAAAAATAATATCTAGGAACAGTAACTAACATTAATAAATAATATTAATGAATCTAAAGCAAGTGAGAAACGACAATGAATTGACGTAAATCTTAGAGTTCGAAAAAATGGTTCAAGTAATATACAAAGGTCACGTGATACAATGTGACCTTGAGGTCAGAGGTCAAAGGTAATAGTCATTTCGGGGGTATATCGACTATGCTGAGTCGAATGGCGTTGACCGCGAGTCTCTAGCTCTTACGGTTCTTGAGCTGAAAGTTGTATAACTGACAGACGGACGGACAAAGCTGTTGTATAAGAGATTTATCGAACTCTAAAAAGCGTACTTATGCCTTTTTTTAGGTCAGGTAGCTCGGTGGCCGATAATAAAGACATTTATTATAGTCCAGTACGCTACTTTGTCCTGCCGAAACATAGTTGACAGATTACATGTCCGATTGACCAGGGACGATTGTTGGGTGTGTAGGTCGTCTCAATAGTTGTCTTTGCCTCAGGTTTAACAATAATTAAGAAAATTGGTCTATGTTTTTTGATTGCGATCTACTCATTTAAGAATAATTATTTATATAACCCATTAAATATTTTAATAATTTAAAAGTGGCACTAATTTTTTTATCTACATAGATTTTTTGAAGTAATAGGTAATAAATCGGCTATATAAACATTTATTGTCTTTCAGGGAAAACAAAGAAGTCACAAAAAAATACAATGTTCTCGTGATTGGGAATCCATAATTAAAAAGCAGAGTCAGTGTTGAGAACCAGGTTATTCGAAAGACGGTGTTAAGATAATAAGAGCAACAATTATGAGCAATACCTAACAAATAATTCCCAATCTATTTTAATTAGCTATTTTCTTTATACTTATTGAGTACATAACTATAATAAAATAGGTACAAAAACACATCCGCCGTGTAAGTCGTATAGTGATTTTGTCACGATTATTATTATTTGACCTAATTGGTTACATAATGGATCTCGTAACCTATCATTATCGTGGATTAGAAAATTCTGCCTTAAGATATGTAGTTATTAATGTTAACTCAATATAATTGCTTTATTAAGTGAACTATTTTTATGATTCTTTTAAAGACTGTTAATCATTTTAATTGTTTGAATCCATTATCAGTAAATTGCGTATATATGAATCCCAAATATAAACAGCGTTGTTTAAGTAAAACTTTGTGTAACTTTCTCATTCTTTGTTTTGATTGTGTATATTTTTTATTGTTAAGATTTTAGGAGGTGAGCATCCTTTCTCTTTATCTACTGCCCTGTCAAAGACGGGTTTCTACGGGTATTCCTTATATGACCTAGTTAATATACACTAATATTACCTACTTACACAGTAATACTACGGCAAGCTTCGGTGTTTCTCGAGCGCTATGATATGTCCTTCTTCAAACGAGGTTTAAAAAAAACAAAAAAAAGGCTCGTCTTATTTGTACATGAAAACTTACAAATGCGTACCTATAAATTATAGCCTCATACCATATTATAACATTGAACTAAGTTCGTTTAGTATTATAATGATGTATGAGGATATACATGAAATCTTTCGCTGTAGGTAGAATGTTTTATTGATTTGAAAATAAACTAAATAATCTGATTGCTACAATTTGCTTCTGAATGTAAGAACAGTAGCGTGTTTGATTTATTTGTCTTTGCAGCACGTTAAGTAATCCATATTTAGAGAGAGATTTAGAACTAGCACTTACTTCAGTTCCGCGTTCCATTTACGAAATGTTACAAACACTATTAGATCGGGTTTACGGCTTAACTTAAATGTAGAATTTGAGACAGTTGTTGTAAATTCTCGTTGTTAGCAATCATTTGACATCTACATTGGCGATCGATTTTCAATCGCGAAAACGATAGTTTATTAAGCAATCGATTTAATGAAATTATATCAAACATTATTTATCTATTTAGACCCTTAGTTCCCAAAATGGTCCTGGTGGACCCCCAGGGTTCTACGTTGACGTGACAAAAAAAATGGTGGTTCACAATTCGTAAGCGAGGATCCACGAAAATTGATTTGGTTTCAATACTAACCAACTAAAATGTTGGCTTGACTTCACCTATCAATGTAGGCAGATAATTTAAAAAGCTCAGCGACTGTTACTTGTAAAAACTTGCATATTTCATATTCAGTACCAGGAGCTCCAACCTACTAAAAAAAAAGTTTAGTCCGTAGAGATTTGAGATTTAATCAAATTTTTTAATTGCGTGATCTTGTTGGATTCTTCACCAGTATAAATACGAATACTAAAGAATATGATAGAAATATAGCTGCAGAGGGTCCACCGGAACCAGGTAAATTTTGAAAGTGGTCTATGAGAAAAAGGTCTGGAAACCTCTGATTTAGACAGACAGTAACGTAAACAATCTGCAAGCTTCAAAAATCCCTACATGAAACGCTAGAAATCACTGCACTTTGAAAATTGGGGCGTGTTTTTTGTATTTAAACAAACAAGACTATGGCGTATTATAACTATTACATTGTGTACATATTAGGAAGTAAATTATAATTGGATAGCTTGTTAAACGGTCTTATCGTTAGATATTGCAGCAAGCTTCGCAACACTTTTCTTATTGTTTAGCCGAGCCCATATCTCAAAGAGAGCTGCGAACCATAGTAAATATAGACCGTCTAAGTAATAGGACAGCATTACGTTTGCAACACGCGTGCCTAAAAGCAACTCGTTGTATTAAAGTACAGTACTGGTTGCTCAACGAGAGAATGGTCTATGTAAAGTAAGTTTTGTCAAGACCCGGAACTGGGCTGAAAAGGCCTAGTCAATTAGCAATCGGGTATGAAGCATTTATCAACATTTCCAAACGTTTCAACATATCCTACACAAGTTGTTTACGTAGTGCAAAATATCTTATTTGAATTCAAGTGTCTTTAAACTGGATCATTTTGTACAGAAGCTATTGCCACATGATCGGTACAAATGCGTATCGAAAATATATATGCAACATTTTAGCGGCCCGTGGAACTAAAAGGCGAAAGTAGTTACGAGCTGCTAGCCTTGGTGCGCAAGCGCAAAGTCGCCGTCACTACAAACTGTTTCAGATTAGATCGCTACACTCTACATAGAGTCAACAAGCAAATAACACATTATAATAATTAACATCTTTTCATATTATAATTAGCCCTCTAATCCGTTAGTTTCCATCTGAAGTTTTAGTGGAATAATTAAAATTATCTTAGATGTATTACAGTCATTAAAATTGTTTTAATATATAAAATTGCTATGGTTGGTGCAACCTCAGTTATGTTAGGAATGCACTCTTAGAACAACATGTATTGTAATCAAATTTCAGTTATTTTAATATCATATTCGACCTTGGTTATGCGATGTTAAATGCAATAAATTCTGATTCAAGTTTCCGTAGCTATTATCTATTGTTCTATTTAAAGGTTTGTCTCCGTTATCGTTTGTATCAGTGCTACTGAAATAAAGGTTGACTCAGTTCGGATTCTTTATTAAATTATGTAACAGGCATATAAAAATGCACGATAAGAATATTAAAAAGAATTCGTAGCCGTACTATAAGCCCAATGATAACCCGTTTTCATTGTGAGAAGGTTTAGGCTATAGGCCCAACAAAGCTGATCCCGAGCATGTTGGCAAACTTTAAACTACATCGAGTGCATTATAAACAACTCTTATATGTGCAGGTTTTCCTACGATGTTTACTTCACTGTCAAAGTGATAATAAGCTATGTCATTCGCACATACTTATGAAGAGCCAGTAGTGCGTGCAGTGCGATCAAACTTGAGAACCGTGCGTGACAGAATTAAGATGTGGTGCCATTTAAAAAAGAACGTGTTAATCCTATAGTTACTGACATGTATATTAAATAACTCCAGCAATATTTTAAGCTGATATCTATACACCTATACAAATAAATAAAATTGAAGTGTCTGTTTGTAATGTCAAAATAACAGCTTTTTATCTAATGCATATGAAAGTATATAAGGTACCTATACGAAAACATCTATTTTTAAATTTTTTGTCTGTCTGTCTGTTTGTTCCGGCTAATCTCCGAAACGGCTGAACCGATTTTGACGGGACTTTCACTGGCAGATAGCTGATGTTATAAGGAGTAACATAAGCTACTATGATTTTAGAAAAAATATAGGGTTCCGCGGAGAAAACATTTCTTAATTAAAATCTACGCGGACGAAGTCACAGCTAGTTATAAATAATATTAAACATGTCAACCGATAGGTATGTGCTTTTTAAGTTTATATGTTGTTTATATAATTTCGCGTTGAACATCTTTTATTATGGAATGATTTTTGGCAACGTATGCATTTAATTTTGTATAGATTAGTTTATTTTTATAAAAGTTGATTAATTGTTAGGAATTCTAAGGACATCTTATAAAGTTATTTACTATAGTTTCCTTTTTGTTGACCTACAAGAAATCACGCAATACTGTAGAAATTGTCCAAAGTAAGTATTATAATTAGCACGAACTAATGGCACTTAATTTATAAATGCTAGTGATAAGCAGTTGCCTTCATTTCTAGGTGCGTTCGACTAACGCCAGGCGTATCCATCGCATTACTGACCCTGTAAAGATTAGGCACAAATGACTAAAAGTAAAAATATTTTACTAATATCAAATTTACGCATAAACCTCCGTTGTTTCCAACTATAATTAACTACATATATATTTTTAATTACCTAAAAAAAAATGACAGCGTTCTAGAACAACATTTTCATGTATAAAGCTCAAACGAACACTTCCATATAATTTAAATATAAGAATTAAGTATGGTCAGCTTATAATAGAGAGTAGAGATCTATTTCACGTTGACCTTGATTACATATTCAAATAATTGACGTCGTTCTTGAATATTAATTCATTGTCAATATCACTTAATGTCTGTAATGCAGGCAGCGTTGAGTTAGCGAATTATATTCATTTACGTTTATATTATTATGTAAATATTCATATGAATCATGTTACGTGTTCTGTCCACTTGACTCAGTGTCATCAGCTTTGAAATAACAAGTTTACCAGTTATATATCAATTATTTATACTTCTTGTATATGTTTAATAAATTAATTAATTAACTCTACATATAACATAGAGCCACAATTGTATATTTACGAAGGCATTCGGCAAAGCCGTTTGTCTGTATGGCACCGATATTTATGGTTGATCTGCACTTAGTTTATCAAAAACAATTTTATATCGCTTCTATGAGAAAAAAGCTGCAATAATAGAGGTGACAAAGTACAAAACTAGAGTCAAAATGAGGTTATGTGTATAATTTGTATATTTTATATTCGAAAATGGATTGACGTTTAGGAGGCATATGACGGCAGCAAAATGCCGAAAAGCAGGCTGCAGCCGGCATATGAATAGTATCATTTCACCGTAACGTACCGTGTGCGTAAGAGTTATTATGGAAGCTCACATATAATCCCATCCATAATTTCTTTATGATTTCTGATTCCAATATTTCTGGTACTCCTGGATTTACATACAACTATAGATTACAGTAATCACTAACCAATAGGCTATATGCTTATTTATTAGTATGAACAAAAACTAGACATTTAAATCCTACAGTACCAAATAGTTCAGTCAATTAATTCAATAGTCCCTAATAGTTCAACTACATGTGAATCTATGTATATACATAGGTATATTCTATTAATAATAATTTAAAGGCTATTGATATTACATTACAACTCTTAGCGCATTATAACGTAAGCTTTTAATTGTAATTAATTCTAATTTCCGTAACCTCTATATCCGAAGACATAAGCAATTGTTATTCTCAGGTTACACTTTAACACGAATAACTTGCGGTCGAAAGTTCAGATTGTTCAGTTCACTTTCGAACACATACAGACAGGTCTCTCATATTCAATAACGCCGCCTAGAAAGACCCTATGCCTGACTGTCGGAAACAATTCCAAACTAACGAAAATTACTAATCAATCTAACTTTAATCTGGAACTATTTCACTCAAAGTTACAGCCTGGATGTTTATAATAATCCAAGTAAATTATCGCTAAAGATTTCAATGGTATAATACTCCTTGATTTATTCGCGATTTAAAACAAAGAAGAGAGAAGCAGAGAATAGAGGAGCCTATAACTCTATGTTACGTTGATAAGAAATTTCATCAATATCTCATTCATTAGTTTAGACCTGAAAATGTAACAAACGGATAGAGCTATTTTCACGCCTCCAAATTTTCAAAGAAGTAAGCCAAAATGTGTTAGTATTGAAGGACTGCGTGCAAATATAATAAGTATGAGTAGACTTGAAGACGACGACATAAGTAAACGAAAAATGTAAAAACAAATTACACAGAATATGTCAAACGTTTCCTCGGAGGTTACGCAACTGCCAAGATGGTGCAGAGCCGGTTTCACCGCGCCTTCCGCGGTTTTGCAATCCTATTATCGAATGAATAGGAAATCGAAGCCTTATCACACATTCATAGGCTTCAACTCTTTACGTCTTTGCTTTAATTAAGCAAATGTCAAATGGTTGACCCTGGGCTTAGAAATTTTTTATTGCCAAATTTTAGAAACCAGGTTGGTAGTTTTTGTGAAATTGGACTGTGGATTCAAAATCTTCACTTCACGCTCTGATTGTATAGTGCTCTAGCCTATAGAATCATTATTATTTCCATTCTATTGGCAATGGAATAGAGTGCCTATGAGATTAATGGTACTACTTATACTTATATTGTTATTGTAGTCTATAAGACGTGCAAAATTTTCGGTTTCGTAAATCATGACTATTAATTTTAATATCAATAACGTATATGGCAAAATTTTATAATTACTCATAAATTCGGCGATAACTCGTCTTGTGGTCTGTTATTTTTAAATGAATTGGAAATCCTTTTGAAAATAAAAAAGTTGAAAAAGTTGTAACTTTCTAGCTATATTTATAAAATTCATAGAATATATCATATCCGTCATATGTCCGATTTCCGTAGAAATCTGGAGTTTCTAGTCTTATGCGTATGACACGGCTAAATATAAATATTTGACGACGAAGGAAATATATATTTTATAGTTCATAAGTGTTACTTTGTGACCTTGTCGCCTACCAGGCAGACAAAGTACAGATAGGTACTGACTAATTCTTAAAAGACCAACCAGAAACACTATTTATTTGCAAATAAGAATCTACGATAGATCGACGTGTATTTACAATGGTGTGATTCGTTATAACGATATGTACAAAATTATTCACAATCGTGACCGAAAGTACCAACTACGGCAAAAATAATAATAAAATAAATTATTATATTGCACAATAAAATAAAAGTGAAATTTTGCTCTCCGATGTATTCATCATTATCATTAGACACGATGCATACGTTAGAAATGATTCAGAGTTCATTGATACTTAAACTATCAGCATAATATTGTTTTCCTCACGATATTCAAGTGTTGTTTGCTATTTAGTATCTTAAGGAATCTACGTGATAGATTCAGAGCTCATTAGAGTCATACCGAATCACTATACCATCATTTAAAGTAGATATAGTTGTACTGTAGGTACTTATGTATTGACATAATATAAATAATGTTAGAATCAATCTATGTATTGAAAAGTTACACATGTATTTGCAGTCATAGGGTCATTTAGAATAACTCTTTGTCGACAAAACGATAAATATTTACTTTGATTAAACAATTTTTCTTGCATACATGCTGATCCTTACATTTTTAACGAGAATCTCTGAAATGATTTTAGTCATATATAGGGCTTCATTTCTTTTTAAATAACTGCAAGCAAAGACTAAAAAACAAGTAAGAAGCAGGAAATAGTCTATAGTATATCTTTCATTTTTTATCAATCATGCATTCTAATCTAGTGCTGTCAATAGTTATATATTTACTACTATGTTTTAAAGATAAAATAAAGATCGATACTCTTTCAAACTGTGTAATATCTAACGGTAATATGAGGAAACAATTCTTCGATCTAGGCTACGATAATGTGTATCGAGTGGTAATTAACCTATTACTATTAAACGAGCCATCGGAAGCTAACCATTAAAGATCGTTTGCTCACCTTACAAAGTATGAACGCAAAATAAATCCCAATAAATAAAAATGGTTAATGCCTGTAAATCAGAATAAAACTGGCTGAAATAAAACGCGTTACACGAAAACACGTTATGAAAAATCTGTCAATTGTGTGAACTTGAAATAGCTGTAATCAGACAGAATTATTTTATCTTTATAATGTTAGTAAAACCTGTCATGACTAAATTATTTATAACCGTGGATGAAGGAACTTTCCACTCATATAAAGATTATTATTATATAATAATAATCTTTATATGAGTGGAAAGTGTGTTTACTAAATATTATATTTTTTATGCATATGCATAAAAAAATATAATATTTAGTAAACACAATTTTTTTTAGAAATAATCAGTATTTCTGTTTGTAAACATTTAGTGACATCTGAATTCATATCAATTTCGACATCGGTAAACTATTTCAAACTATATGATTTGATTTATATTGCTCATTAGTTACAACCGTTCAGCTACTCACATTTCTATTAGATAGCAATGGATATCGATCTGCACATCGTTTTTCAAGTAGCCGTACGTAGCATGAATGGCACATGAAATGACGCGCAAAAGAAAGCTCATTAAGTGTGCGTACAAGAGGTTCATACGTAATACATGTTAATTTATCGACAATACCGAGATGAGCGAATGAACCGTTGCGTAAGCGGCACACGCGCATCCGATCGATACAGGCATTACGAGCGAAACCGATTCGCAAGGTTTTTAGAATCTTTACGTCGTATTATCGACAGTAAAGCAAATGATTATTTAGATGTTACTAGCCTTGTATGTTGGTTGCGTCAGCTTTACTAAATATATATATATATATATATATATATATATATATATATATATATATACAGCTAGTAATTTGTTTTAATGTTAAATTTTTTGCTTTCTTTTTTTAAAGCACAAGTGTGGCTTATATTATGCTTACAATGAAAATACTGTACTCCAGTAAAGAGAAGTAATGCTGTCGTAATCAAGCTAATGGATGAGAATTAAAAAGATCTATTTTAAGTGCCACTTTGGTTATGTTCTCCAACACCGCCGAGAGTATGTAGTATCAAACAAACTGCTATTAAAATAGATATATATGAAAGCCGATATATGGAATGCATATTTTTAAATTAGTCTACTGGCCGATTATCATGACCACTTTTACTATTTTAATTGGTTGCATATAAAAAATACTGATACTTATTATTACGCTCTAATACTAATGAGGGACCGTTACGTTCTTTTATTTATTTAGTTACTAGCTTTTGCGCGTGGCTCCACCCGAGTGGTACCTACATCAATAAAAAGTAGCCTATGTCCTTCCCCAGGTTTTAAACTATATCTGTGCCAAATTTCATCTAAATCGGTTGAGTGGTTTACCCGTGAAAAGGTAACAGACAGACAGACAGATAGACAGACAGATTTTAAAACGGGACTCCTCCTGCTCTAGTAATTAATACTGTGTTGAAAAGAATACCCAGATTCGGAACAACCATTTGTGAATCACACAAAGTTTGGTCTCGTGTGGGATTCGAACCCACAACACAGGGAGCAGTGGCAGTGGCGAGGCGACCGCTTAAACCACTATGCCATCCGTGCAGTCAGTCAGTGCACTTTTATATTTACACTACGTACATAGCAATATGTACTAAATACAGTTAAATTAAAATTATGCAAATAAATGGAAAGCAGCTTGATTCCATTCGTATGAAATGTATGTCATAATATGTATTTCATTTTATTATATAATGGTTTTGATATTGTATTTATGAATCGATTATAAGGATAGCAATTTATTTCTTAGCGGCAATACAATGCAACCGAACTTTTTAAGGCATAGCAGAGATCGTCAAAATAAGAATCTTTATATCAACAAAGTTTTAATCTGTTTATCTATGGTTAATGTGCCATAGTAATTCGATACATCAAATACGTATTACCTAAGCATCTCTACTAAGAAGCAGTGCCTATTTCCCCTATCAAGAACAGTACCTGTGCCTGAGAGTTTCCTGACGACTAACCTGGTAACTCTATCTCATAATTTAATGATTTTAATGTATAATAAACCGGGCTCGATTGACTACATGGACTAAAATCACGACAGCACAGAACATTACTTTAAATCTAATAATTCTAAATGTCATATTAAGAACACCATCAATTATTTTTTACGAAGGAGTTTCAAACACTTCATTATTTTTTTACGAAGGAGTTTCAAACACTTCATTATTTTTTTTACGAAGGAGTTTCAAACACTTCATTATTTTTTTACGAAGGAGTTTCAAACACTTCATTATTTTTTTACGAAGGAGTTTCAAACACTTCATTATTTTTTTACGAAGGAGTTTCAAACACTTCATTATTTTTGTATGACTGTTACTAAATCTCACATTTTGTAAAGGACACTAAACGTAGAAACAATAGTTAATATTGAGAAACTGAAACCGAGCTATGTTAAAATATAACGTAACACAATGGACACTTGACCGCGTAATTGTTAATTAGGCAGTACGTTAGTGCAAGACCAACCTCGTTGTAGGCACACTAGTATCCAAAATACATGTACAGTCTATACAAATAAGTAAATTGAAGTGTCTGTGTGTAATATCAAAATAACAGATTTTTACTAAATGCATATAAAAGTACATATGGTACCTATTATTTTTTAAATGTTTGTCCATCTGTCTGTTTGTGTCAGTTTTGACGGACTTTCACTGGCAAATAGATGTTTCTATTTACCAGTGAAAGTCCCGTCAAAATCGGTCTAGCCGTTTCAGTGATTAGCTGACACAAACAGACAGACAACCTTTTCTAAGACAAAAGGCTAAGTTACTCCTTATGACAATAATTAGTAACTTAGTCTTTTGTTTTAGAAAAAAAAGGTTTTCGCGAAAATCAAAAAATCCACGCAGACGAAGTTGCGGGTAACGGCTAGTAATATTATAAAATCCTTCTGACATGACAGACAAAGCGTCACTAAAGATATGCGGGCACTACAACCTATGGATGCTTGAAATACCGCGTTGATTTGTGTCTACCTATAAAACATAGAAGTCGATGTACTGACAGCGTAAAGCATTCAGGCAATTGCATCCTTTGCTGATAGAACACTGCCACTTTAAAAAGAATAAGTAAAGCACTCTTCACAGGACTTATTTATATATTTGGGAATAACTACTTAAACATGATGTTACGTGGCTACACTCTTCTGTATGGTAGGAGTCTAGTTATTTTGCAGTAGTCTGTAGTTGGGGCTGCTTAAATCAACCAAACAGATGGCGAAATTTTAATATAAAATTATTTAAAAAATGTATTAAATAATAAATTACAATAAATGTCAATTTTTCGCGTAACATTCGCGTAAACGTAAGACAATATTATGCATAATACAATAAAAGTGTGTTTATACACTTTTGTGAGTGACCGACTGTATAATAGTATCTAATCCTTGTCGGTTGAGTGAACATTGTTGACCTTCGTAACACAAAAGTGTGTAAGTATAATGCAATTGTGTTTTTTAGTATTCGGGAATTAGTAAACTATGAGATCACTTCTTTCTACCCACATTCTTTGTATCTATGAAAAGATTGTAATGTACATTTTATCATGTAAAACCTCTATATAGATGGAACATATCTATCACATTATGGAATTCAAGACAATTGATATTTACGGGCCATATAAAATCCGAAACATTGTCTGCCTTTAAAATAGAGACAGGAAAACAAAGAAAATAAACCTCACCAGCTAACAATCAAAGACATAGAATATAAAAGAGGATCCAAAAACTTATCATTTATCTACTTGTCATTATGCACGAAACTAAAGTAAAAAGTAATTATTTTTCTTTCTGTACGTAATAAGCCACAACAAACCACAATCCATTTTAAAAGTGATGTCAACAAATACAAAAACAACATTTTATTTATTTCAATATTCAAATCACGTCCAGTCACATTTCAGACATTGCCAAAATGTTGCATTCATAATGCAGAATATAAAATGTATGTTAAATTCTTTATTGCAAACAAATGCAAGTGTTTACGGCGCAAGATAAAAATCTATACAGCGGATTGTGCAAACCGCGCGCGTTGAACTCTTTTGTACGAGCAATGTTTTTAGCTCGCTTGTTATACAATTTTACTCAGCAATTACGAATTATAGCCGTACGATTATTTCATATTTATCTCACGATTACCTTTTTTCCCCTTTCAACACTCACTATAAGTTGTATGTATGGTCTATTTTATTCTCTGTTCCCTGGATTAAGTAAGAACATTATAATGATTATTAAAATTGGGACAGAATCAGTTTTTATCAATCCCATCTATCACTTTAGGGTTGTAGTTAGTTTTATAGTTTATAAAAATGGTGTACTGGTCACAAGGTACACCCAGACTAGACATAAGTATTTGTGAAACACTTTTTGTCACCCGTGGGAACTGAACCAAGACTGACAGCCGCATTGATAACCACCATTCATACTTTCTTGCTTGCACCATTCTTTTACGATTGGCATTTGATTTTACTCATATTGTATTACATTTTTTAATTATAATAACAAATATACGTTAAAATCTAATAAGACAAATTAGTTTTTATATTAGCAAATTTTAATACTCCGCGAAAATTAATATTTTATGTAATCGTATCAATCTGTCACAGCCATAACGTCCCAGACGTTTCAATAACTATTAATCCGTTTCACAACGACATAAATCATTCAGCGACCGGCCCAAATATATAATACACATATATATTATTTTTTAAATGTCGTTCAGAAGCAGGTGTGGGCCTTGAGTTTCGTACAAACGGTCTCGATTCCGGCTCCCTTTCCAATCGGTTGGTTGTTGAGCAACCGAGTGCAGGAAACAGCTCTAGTATACAATTATACACGAGCAACTTATTAATTGTTATTTTGTTACTTAAATAGCAAATGGCACGTATGTGCTTACTGCTTATTTTGGTGTTAATTAAAACGGTATAATCTAAGATCTTAGTCTGTTCATATTAAAGGGTCGCCTTATATATTGTATCGTTGACCTTACATTTGATTTTACATCAGACCTCTGACACAGAAAAATTTATGCAGTAAATGAACTTTAAAATATTATCTAAAATTAATTAACAGTAGCCGCTAGAATGTTTATTAAAGAGTTGTATGTACATAATATGTTTGTGACAAACATGTATCATAAGTACTAAACTGATTTAAGAAATGATTTGGTAAAGAAGTAACTACTTTGATCTTGAAATCGTCATTTGAATATTCAACTGTAGAGTACTGGTTAGTGTTATCTATTGAATGGATGCTCTAAGTAGCAAATAGGCTTTAATTATAGAACCTGTAGCCGATATTCAATAAACTTACGATCAGAATTCGCGTTTGATGAGGTAGGTTCTACCTCATTGATCAATTACAGTTAATCCACTTTAAGTATGTAAGTAGTATACTATTGTATCACTTTAATATGTTTATTTTCTGTATACTTCTATACCGCATTTTTTTCTGTATATTAGAATACTATTATACTCTCAAACAATGCAACGTAACTCCACTATTTGTGTCAAGTATTTCAAACAAAAACTGATGCTAGCATAACATGTTGTAGCGACAACTGGTTACGTAACATAATGGTCAGTTAAACGTCGCGGTCAAGAAAAGGTCTTTATTAAATGTATGCCAAAGTAACCGCAATGTATTAAATTCTCAAGGTAATTATGATCAAAGTTCATTTCAATACATAAATTAGTTTTCAGAATTTAGTAGTAAAACATAGCAAAATTAAGTATGCAAAGATTATATGTTATATCTGATTTTATCTAAAGCCAGCATCAGTTTCGATTCTAACAAAAATTCGAAATGTAAAGAAAATTTTAATGTTGGAATATCTACAAAATTAATTAAATATCAAAATGCAATTCTAGTAATATATTATAATCAAACGTGAACTAAACTGCAGTTTATATTCACATTTGACGTATGTTTTAATTTAGTGGTATTTATGACACTGAGACTAGAATCCATTCTAGTTAGACCCTCAACTTTAGCCAGTATTTATAACTAGAATTGGCCCTCTGATAAAAGCAACGTACTTAATTTACATATTATAATTAAGTCTATTTTATAATAATTAATTGTTGGCAAGATATATAATCCTGAAATTATTTTAATAAGTACAAATGTAAAATTTAATATTAATATCATGTAGCTAATCTAATATATTTTATTGGAATAGGTGTGCATTTCATATTAATACTATCCCATTCACCGCTGGCTTTACAAAGTTTGGTTCAAATCACGAAGTCAATTTGCCTCATTTTATAGAATCAAAACATCGTGAAATACACACTTAACAGTTGAGCATGATATTTTCAAAGATGTATGAAATAATTCAGGAGTTATTAAACCCAACATCTACTTGACCAGGGCAGTCAACTATAACTTTAGTTATCTCATACTTTTGTTGTTATAAATTGATATCCTTATATTATTTTTAGATTAGTAAATAATTGTTAAATACCGTTTTGATAAAGAAACTAAACTAACACTTTTGTCGTTAAAATTAAATGCATTGAGTCAATGGTCGTTCCATTCAAGTTTTTTGTAAATGTCGAAACTTTAATGGCTGTGATATATATCGCACCTTATTGGCATTTAAGTCACAAGCAGTTGTTTATCATGTTGTTACATATGTGGATATTAACATTTCGTTACGACCCAAAACTAGTCAGACCAGTCTACTAAAATGGGACTATTCAATCGTGAAAAGCCAATCGTTTGGGTACAAACAAACACATGGATATTTACACACATATACACAAGCACAATATACATGTATAATTGTATATATCACATAGTGTGTCATTACTTCATTAGGTATACATGACATATGATACTTATGGCTATACAAGCTCTACTAGGTATATTTAAATAATTACTATATTAGAAATGCATTGTCCTGTTTATAGGTATTATTATTATATTTGAATAAATGCAATAGCATCTAATTACTAAACCTCTAAAGCAAAGACTCGATCTTTGTTACAAATTAGTCTAAGACTAAGTGATCATTAGACCAAATATGGCACCGCTTTGCCAAATTAGGTACGACTAATTTATAATACCGTAAAGAATGGTAAAAAAAAATTATTGTAGAAAGAAATATTTCAAGATCTTACCGCAAGCAATGCAGGCGAGTAAAAACGCGAACTGTGCACTATTCCTCATGTTTGCTAGTTTGTTTGTATGGTCGTCGCGACGTGTGCGCGTTGATGTTGGCCCGGTAGCACTGGCGGCGCGCGCGCAGACAACCTAGCGCCCGCCGTCGCCGCTCGGACCGTTCGTATTTATAGTGTAGAATGTAATTTCTAAGAATCTAGAGATACGTCGATTTGTTAAAAGGGATATTTTAATGTCATTAATTTAGTAGTCTAGATGAGAATTAAATAGAAGGGATAGTAACTGCTTGGTTTTTGTATTATTTTTAATTACAACTTCTATAGCTGCCGATGAACCGAGCCTGTAAGGCCTAGTTTGATCAGAATCGTAAATATAAACCTTTTATATCCTACGTTACCATACCTCATATTAATTGTACTGTAATCAGTATTATCTATTAGCTTGTATATGACTATGTATTTAGTGGCTATTTAATATAATTTATATTTAGACTAGTTGACCCGCGCAACTTAGTCGGCTTCATATACCTAAGATAATTTTTCCCCGTTTTTGCAACACTTTTCATTGTTGCTCAGCTCCTATTGGTCGTAGCGTAATGTTATATAGCTTATAGCCTTCCTCGATAAATGGGCTATCCAACACTAAAATATTTTTTTAATTCGAACCAGTAGTTCCAGAGATTAGCGCGTTGAAACAAACAAACAAACTCCAGCTTTATAATATCTATATATTAATACGTGTAGCGAAAACTTTGGATCCCTTTTTACGAAAATTGGGCGGACGGAGGAGTATGAAATTTCGCACACTTATAGTTTATACAGAGAAGAAGTGACGAATGCTAATATTTATATATAAATATACATTAAATTAATGAAAAAACACTACACGCACACAACCATGCATTTGACACACGCAGTCAAAGCGCGTAACTATAGTTACATACATATATCAATATACGAGTATAATGACATGACATAATATATATCAGTTGGTCGAATTTCGAGCACTAGGCGACCGTTAGTTAGTATAAATAGATTATGAGATTCGTCTAGAATCTAACTCGCTGACAATCGGGCTGGTGTCTCTATTAAATAAGTTTATATAATTTAATAATATCACATTTTTCTGTTAATGTTTTATCCCGAGTTCAATTGTCACTTCGTTAGTAATCTTTTAAAACTATGAGTATTATAGAATATTGAAATTTATACAGCAGTTTCAAAATGAGTTTGAAAGTGAGTCTATATCGAATAGCACTATAAATATGAGCGCCTGTCAGTATCGCGCTCAAGACAACTCTTACGAAAACGGCCATATACCTCACGCGGCGTGCTTTGTGTGACAATGTTCGTGTACGCGGACACTTAGTCGCTGGATGTGACACCAACGATATAATATCTATAAGGTATTCATCTATGCGTCTATGCCACGCGAAATAAAATGATTATTATTATTATAAATTTAGTAATACCAGTACTTTACTGAAAAAATGGACTACCGATCATGAGATTCCGAGAGTCGGTATCGGATCGACCCATATCATCGAGCTAGAATTCGGAATTTTATGCAGGAAAATGAGTAGCGCGAAGTATATATGACTCCTTTTATATTTAGATTAGTATGTTAGGATGGTCGTGAACTTAAGCATATAATGTGGATGGAAGTGAAGTACTCACTGATTCTTTAAAAGCAGTTTCACGAAGAGTCTAATCTAATAAGACAAATTTTATGAGCAGTTTGGAAATGCAGTCTTGAAAATAGTACAAAACGATGGCATTTTGAGCTAGAAAGATTTCAAATAGCCTTTAGAACAATATGAAATCTTCAAAGTATCAAATAATTTGACAGCGTGTGTTTCCTGATACTTGATTTTGTAGAGTCTAAGGTTAAGCCGTGATACGAATGCCTTGTGTCGTCATCGTAATGGAACCATCTCATTATTGCTAATGGATGCGAATTAAACCTCAGGTCATTATGCAAAAGCGCTGAGAGAAACTCGATGTCACACGAGAATATCAATCACAGATATTTGCGCGATGATGTCAATCCTTATGATGGGTAGTTTATTTTGGAGAACAGTTGTTATTTTTAGATAATAGGTAGCAAGAAGTTTAATGATTTTTGATAACGTCAAATGGTGTTATGTTTATTTTTATACAATTCAGATGCCTTGATAGCATTGATGGTCTAATAGTAGCAATAGCCTCGTCGGAGACCAATGGCCTGCTACGCAGAGGTCTTGAGTACGATTCTCTAACTTTTCGAAGTTATGGGCGTAGTAAATTGTTAATTATCGCTCGCTTTAACTGTAAAGGAATACATGGTGAGGAAATCTGCATGTCTGAAAGTTCTTCATCATGATCTTGTAGATATGTGAAGTCCACTAACTCTCACTGGGCCAGCGTGGTGGCCTATAGCCTAATCCTTTTCACATTAAGGAGATACTCGTGCTCAACAGTGGGATAGTTCATATACAGGGCTGAAATTATAAGATGCCTTGCCTATCATTGTTTGCAATACCAAGATTACCATTTACGCGTGAGTGACGCTGGGGTGAAGGACCTAAGTATGGAATGAACGAAAAGGAGTGGGTGAATTAAATATTTGATCCTCCGGCACTCTCGCTTACCGTAGAAATGCTGTAACAGAATTACTATTTCCACGCTGAACTTCTGCAAGAGAGGGGTAATACTTCAAGTAAGTCGGCTCTTTCTTACAATCACCAACTAATAGACAAGGGTGAGTAATTCCAATGATACTGTCGATACTCAGAATGGAAGTCGATATTAAAAAAATACCTTTACACAAATTGTCACTAAGATATACTTTTGTGAGAATTTGTGTTTAGGTATGTGTTTTACTTAAAATTCATCACACCTGTGAAAGATATATCAAAATAAATTCCAGTAGTTTTATATAAATGACATTCATTTAACCTTTTAAGTATCAGTGACCCGCCGGTGCCAGCGGCCAAACACAATTGTTTTCCAATTATGTTTGGCATTCCAGGAGTTGACAGATTTTTCTAAGGGCATAAAAATAAAAGTGCTTAAACTATCACGCGAGCAGAACCGCGGACGATAACTAGTACTTGCAGTGTCATAACAAGCATATAACGTGATAACTAGTACTTGAGTGACAACGTAATCTTTTCTTAACTCATTTACTGCAGCAAACGCAAATAGGCCTTAAAAATTTCAATTTCAATTTCAATTTCAATGCTTTATTGCTCTCCATATGTAATTACATGTTGTTACAAAAAATAATACAATAGACCAAATATGGACCCTGTCGGGCACGGCAACATAGATAGTTTAATAACGAGCCCAAATAAAAATATCTACTTCTACTATATGTATATAGATCTATACATTTTTTCTAAATCAAAGCTACCTTTGTAAGAAATAAACCTTTTGCAAATACCGAACAGAGTTTACACAGTTTATCACACTTTATTTTGAAATATAATTGATATTATTTTTGAGATCTAATATTAGTAAGATGTAATTAAAATATCACGTCAGTCATTACATGTACAATACATTTTGAAATTTAGAGTCGTTAAAACATTGTCTGCCAGCAAATTTCAATGATATTGCACGGGCCAAGTGCAATAAAATACAAGTGGCCATTAACCACCGGGCGTGGTTACAAGCGAGCTTGCCAGTTCGCTTGGGCGGCCTCGGCATTCGAAAAATTACTGATGTAAGTTTACCAGCGTTCCTATCTTCGGTCCATAACACGGAGGAATTGACCAGGAAAATCTTGGCACTTACAGTGGTTAATTCTGAAGTGCTGTGCATGACCGACGCCGTGAACGTTTGTTAACTCGCAGACAGCTACTTGATTTGACTTTTCTCTACAAATTGGTTAGAAATGAGTTCCACTGCCCACCACTTCTGAAAACTATCTCCTTACGGGTTCCTAGCCGTGTTCCTAGACAAGCTGTTCTCAAATCTGGGCTATTTTATTGTCCATATGCGAGGACTGACTTAAAGATGTTTTCAGCTACTTCCCGAATATCAAAAACATACAACATAATTTGCGGAGAAGTTGATATTTTTGCTGACACACTGTCAAAATTCAAAAAAGTTGTGTTAAGTTTGTTGAAGGGCTGAAAGTGCTCATGTTTAAAATATTAAAAATGTTTATAATGTCTTGTGTTTTTGTTTTTTTTTTCTTACGTATATTTTTGTTTACTTGATTATTCATAGTGTGGCCTTCTTTTGTTTTGCATTGATGTTTTAATGTTTGGTATATTGTTTGTTTTTTTATTTATGTTTTTTTGATATTTTAATAATTATCTTATTAACGCTATAATATGGTGCATGGTGTGACACCTTAAAATGTTGTGCATTTATTCTTATTACTGTGTAAATTTTTAATGTATAAGCACAAATGTAATAACTATTGGTTGTCCAAATAAATAAATAAATAAACGCTTGGAAACTTGCTTGCCCAAGCATTGATTTACCGGAAAACCGGCTCTCTCAGACACAGTGGGATGGGCCGTTATGCAGCCTAGTTCGAGAAAATCTCATTAATTCATCATGCCATTATCCTGTGCTGCTGAATGTGCCCGCTTGCTGGCTGTGGGAGAGTGGGAATCGGGCCTTTGGCTTCAGGCGCTCCCGTCGTCCAACATAGGTACCATGTTGGATGATATGACCTTCCGCATTGCTTCTTGTTTGCGCTTAGGTACTCCTTGTGTTTCTCCGCATCGGTGTCTTTGTGGAGAAGCCGTCGACAGTCTCGATTACCATGGCCTGTCATGCAGCAGGAGTGCTGGTCGTATATCACGACACGCCAACCTCAACAACATACTCCGTCGGGCTCTTGTCACCGCTGGCTTTCCGGCTCAGCTTGAATCTCACGGCTTGGTACGCGACGATAGCAAGAGACCAGATGGTATGTCATTACTGCCATGAAAGATGGGTAGGCCTTTGGTGTGGGACGTAACTTGTGTCGACACCCTTGCGCCATCACATCTTTCTAGCACAGCGGGTTGTGCTGGTGCTGCTGCTGCATCAGCGGAGACGCTCAAACGGCGTAAATATCAAAACCTTATTGGTGAGTACATATTTGAGCCGTTTGGTGTCGAAACGCTGGAGCCATGGGGTCCAAGTGCTAGGTCTGTTTATAGAGACCTAGCTAAGCGGCTCATCGACGCTTCGCTTGACCAGAGGCCTGGTATTTTCTTTGCACAAAGAATAAGTATTGCCATTCAACGTGGCAATGCTGCCAGTCTTCTGGGCACGTTGCCAATTGACGACGATGCGGAGGAATATTATGACGCTTTTTAATTGTGAAGTTTTATTTTTCTCTTTAGTTTATACTAGCTTTTGCGCGCGGCTCCGCCCGCGTGGTACCTAAATCAATAAACAGTAGCCTATATCCTTCGCCAGGTTTTAAACTATATCTGTACCAAATTTTATCTAAATCGATTGAGTAGTTTAGCCGTGAAAAGGTAACAGACTGACAGACAGACAGACAGATAGACAGACAGAGTTACTTTCGAATTTATAATATATTAATAAGGATTTCTTGTAGATAATTTGTGTATATATATTGTGTTAATTATTTAATTACGTGAGGAAAATAAAAATAAAATATCTATTGCCACCAAAACGTACAAACAATTATGTCACCGTAAATACATCAATAATAACTTATCTTGCCTGTATTTTAAACAATTATTTTCGTGCATATTTCGGTGCCATTACGGTAGTATTAAATTAATTGCTCAATATTTTTGGCATGAATATTGCTATTATCATGTATTAACTGCAAATGTGCACTGATTCGTAACCGGTAGATCAAGTAGATGTTAGTCAAGAAGGCAAGATAACTAAGCGTTGTACTAACGCGTAGGATGTTCGTCAAAGCAATTAAATAGTAAGTAAAAATAACATAAATAAGTAAAATAAAATAAGGTTACAAATTCAGTGTTGCAAAAGCCAATCGACTTCTTATTTGGTCCTATTCAGGTGCGGTTGTGTTCAAACGCCCTGCGTCTAGCGAATAAACGTCATTCATAATGCCACATTGAATAGGTTAAGCAGAAGTTTTTTAAGAGTCAAATACCGGCACTGTGAACTAACAACAGCATAAATTAAGTGGTCATAACATATTTGATTTAACTGGTTGCACTTGTAATTCAGTAGATCACGAAATATGAATTATAGTATTACTTCATGCCTCATACGATATTTAAAGCGATTAATCATCAGAGCCTGTTTTATTTTGTATGAAAGAGAAAGGTGTGTGTAATATTATATTAAAGGGTTCTATAGTATATTAAACAGAGATATCATCGTGGAGAGATCGTCGGAATGTCACATAGACGTCTTGAGTTTTATCTAAAGGTCCACCCGTCTCATCTTTCAATGATGTCTGTATTAAATGGTTCGTTATCACTTGCTTTAACGATAAAATATTATGGAGAAACATGCACAGGACCATCGTAGTTGGACATGATGTAATCTTTTTTATACAGAGAGTAACCGTGTGGCCAGCAATGAAACAATTTATAAATATGGTTAACAGCGTGTATTATATTATTATTTGTTTCTCTTTCATGGGTATTTCCCTAATATGTTAGGAAAATACCCGGCCCTTTGGGAGGCTTACACGGAAACATGGGTCCAACGTGAAGAGGCTCTTCGAGAGTTTTAATCAAAGGTGGGATGAAACACCTACAGCGGCTCTAGCCGCAGCAGGCGTAGGACTATTGCAACGCATGGATTCTAATATATGGGCTATGGGTATGGGTGTTTGATGGACTGGTATATTGGTAACTATGGATGATAAAACGGCGTCTGCCCTGAATACTCTAATAGCATCAATCGAATGGACAGACGGTGACTCGCCAACTCACTAGATGGGCCCCCTGAATAGCCACGATAGGCATACAAGCCAGCAGCAAAGGGCAACACCGGTGCGAGCGGCTAGGAGTGTTAAGCGGTGCGGCGCCGGTTTCACCATCACGGGTCTCGTGATAACATTATTATTATTATTGTAAACTATTGACAACAGGTTGATCACTAACCACACAATAAGAAGAAGAAGAAGCGTGTATAACATGAGGTTTGGTCGCTGGTATTAATGATACAGAGTTTTATGTTAGGCACACGATCCACACTATGGCTCTAAAACATATCTGAAGGCTTTCATACAAAAATAATATATTAAAAAACAAAATATGGTCTTAAAAATATATTGATACAATGAATTTGTCATCAAATAGATGCGCTCATTGGAATTAACTGTAGGTTTTGAATTAACAACTAATTAACGATTCTTAAAGGTACTGATGTCATGACCAATGTCTGGCTATATCCGAATAAAACGAGAAAAGAAGAATGAAGTTGTATTTTTCACATTTCTATTTAATAAAATGTGTTTAGAATTATTTACATACCATGAAGGTATTGTTGGATATCCATCTAAGAAATCGTTTTTAAGCTCACTGCTATTTATTTATATAACTTTACGATCGTAAAATTTGGCAAAATCTTAATATTTATCCTTATATTACACGCTATATATTAATAATAATAATAATAATATTCTATCACATACACACAACACCATCTAGCCCAAACTAAGCAGAGCTTGTACTATGGGTACTAGACAATGGATAAACATACATATATACTTTTTTTTGTAAATACATACATATTATACATAGAAACACCCAGACCAAGACAAACATCCATGTTCATGCACACAAATGTTTGACTTGTGCGGGAATCGAACCCGCGACCTCATGCGTGGCAGTCGGTTACACTAACCACTACGCCATCGAGGCCGATATTATCCTGTGTACAAGAATATTTTGTGTCCTTAATCAAGAATCAAGTCATTAATATACATCAGCTGTGTAAAATTCGGCGAAAACTACTTTGCAGTTAGCTTGCATTCACAAATACCTATTACCATGTTAGGAACATTAGGGTGAGCTCATTCAACTATACTATACTACTAAGACCTATATCTATACATACATACATACAAATAAATAAAATTGAAGTGTCTGTTTGTAATGTCAAAATAACAGCTTTTTAACTAATGCGTATGAAAGTATATAAGGTACCTATACAAAAACATCTATTTTAAAAATTTTGTCTGTTTGTCTTTTTGTTCCGGCTAATCTCCGAAACGGCTGAACCGATTTTGACGGGACTTTCACTGGCAGATAGCTGATGTTATAAGGAGTAACTTAGGCTACTTTGAATTTAGTAAAAAATAGGGTTCCGCGGAGACAAACACTTTTTAGTTAAAATCTACGCGGACGAAGTCGCAGGTTACAGCTAGTTTATATATATAAATATATTACTAAGGACATAGACATTCATTGATTTATCTTTATCAAACGCAACGTCAACGGAAACATTTGAGAGACTGTGATTGGATCAGGCACATGTTTTAAACAAAATCAATTACAATATTCGCAATTTTAACGCCTGTATCCTAACAAACATAGATTACTTATTTACACGTTCAATATAACTAGTATTTACAAATATGAACTATTTAGTTGCGAATACAGCCTACTGTTTTGTAATAACATGACAAGCGGCTTGCTTTTCGTAATCACTTCTCCTTGTAATTATTTATTTTAAATTATATTAAACAATTTATTTTATACATACCACAGCTGGTAAAACGAGTAAGAAAAGCGTATACTCCAGTGTAAAATCGTATTTTAGTGCCTGATTACGTAGGTACTTCGGTACTGGCACCATCAAATAATAATTAAATCTTTTTGGAATAGGGTATAGCAAAATGTTGTCAACATTCGACTTAAAGTGTATGTAAATCATGCAGGAAGCTATCCCAAGTTACCCGCGCAGGTGAGTTTATCAGATAGGTAACTTGTTTGAACCCACGCAAATGTCTCAATTTATGCATGTTAATGCATTCTGTGCAAGAACCAAATTAAATCTAATTTATCATTATAGCGATTGTTACCTCTATCGAAAATACTACCTCTGCCTATCTTAAATAATATATTTTAAACGAGTTGAAATATCCTTGAGTTTATCAACAAATTCTAAAAGACAATAGCAATTTTTGTCAATATGAATTAATTCCACGAACTTTCTTGGACACAATTGATAATTAAGCCTTGCGGAAATAAACACTTCAATGGCAATTTATTCGTAATAACAGGTATTTTTAAACTGATATTATTATTCAATAGCCTATTTAAATAATATGCCTCTAGAGACAGCGAGTGGCGATGAAACATTACATCGACGGTTGTGATGCATTCGTTATTGCTCATTCATTAAATCATTCATTCATACATATATAGTCACCTAAGTTCTCGTGGAGGTAGGCAGAAGTCTATAAAAACTCAATTTGATAGCTATGGTTTTAGAGCCTATAGCCGTTTACTGGACACAGACTCCATACTGCTTCTGAGTATTTTTGTACCGAAAAATCATATATCACTTTGCCCGGGCTTCGAGCCCCATACCCCATGAGAAGCAGTCACTTACACTACTGCTACGTCACTTATGCAGTCATTCATTAATTAATATAGAAATTAACCCATAGTACGCCTGTTATAATTTTAAATATAACTCATTAAATATATGAGATTATATTCAATGTGACCTTAACTTAGGAAAAGTCCAGGATATATACAGCGATAAGTACAACAATAAATATAAGATAAACAATGCTTCATTCAGCGTTATCTTTTTAATTATGTAGTCGCATGCAACATAGTATAAAAACAAAGCATAATGAAACTTCATAATACGTCTCATTTATCACGTTATAAAATCTATGTCTTTTGATAAGAGTCTGTAATTGTTGAATACTCTAAGCATGCACACATTGAATGACCGGCACAGAGTTTTGTCGTAGTAGTTGGGAAGTACTAGATTCTTATCCCCAGTTAAAAATGTAGTTCAAGTATTTAAAACCTGAGAACCGCAGCCTTTTTTTGGTATAGGAAGATGTTTTCCTTTCCATATATTATATGTACCTCGTAGAATGCTGTTTACAAACATGAATTTAATAGACCTAGAGGACACTAAGGTTTGATTAGTTCTAATCAGTCAGATCTGTCTAACTTGATAGTTCTGTCCTTGATATATTATAAATCATATATTATGAAGGACGGGCGTTACAGTTCCAGTATTGAATCTACAACCTTCGCCTTATTAATGGTTTTGCGAAGATTTATACCGTTGCGACTAATATATAATTATGTTTATTATTGTCCATTCTTCAAAAGTTTACTTGCAATTTAAATTGCAATTTACTACTAACTATTCTTGTTTATAAATGCTTTTATTAGTTGAAGTTTTTGTCAACGTCAAAAATGTAATATGTAACGATCGAACCTATGACTTATAGATCGTATGGAAGATGAGATATACTATTAAGCTATCAACGCTCAAATGAGTACAGAAGATAGTAATGCATATTCCATTCGAATGATATTTGAATACAACTGTAATCGAATAAAGTAAGTATGTGCAAATGTGCATGATGAAGAATGCTGTGCAAGTATTTATGTATAGTGATATCAACATATTCAAATATAATTCGGATGTAATGGGGTAGTTGCCTCACTTTTTTTTTAAATCAAATATTTACATAACCCAAACTCTATAATACAAAGAATATTCTCAAAAATCTACTGAATATTGGTCAAAGCTGGAATAAATTTCAAACGACAGAAAAAGGATACACGATACAACATTTATTTTATATTGCCACTGCACCCAACTTTATCTGTTATATTCAAATGTAAAATATAAATAACTCTCTTATATTCCAAAACGGGAAATCTTTTTGTGCAAACATTATCACTCACTGCAAATAAAGATCTTTTCTTTTAACTTCTATCTGCAATTATATATATAATCATGAATCAGGTACTAAAACACACATAGGAAACTATCCTATTCTTTACACTGCTAACCGAAAATCAAAATAAGTAAAACCTACTTTCCCATTAATGAAATTTATACGACGCATGAATGAAAATGTGTAAATATTAATGAATAAAAGCATATTAAAAGTCGCCGCCGCGTATTGATTGCACATTGTGCTGGAACAAATCGGTCACGAATCTGGACAAGTGACAAAAACTAGACGTTATCGGTTATCAGCCGCCTTACTAGTTATGTTGTAAAGCGCTCGATGTGGTCGGGAGTTGCGAAATGTGGAGCTGGTATAATCGATCTTGTTTGTAAGTTGTTCTACTGCTGTGCACAATAAGTCATAATGAAAGGGACTAACTAGATTACAGTAAAAGTCCATTACACAGCTTTTAACATAAAGGTGTGCTCATATTTCTACCCTGTAGTGTTGGGCAGAGAATAGTACAACTGTACACTTTATTTTATTTTATTTATTTTAACAACCAACGAGAACATACACCTTAAAAGCTAAAAGTTACAGTGGTACACAAGTATTGGTGCTGTCTTAATTACAGGTTGCCACGGAAAGCAAATTACATAAAGGTAGTTGGGAGCATAAATGTTCCCCTAACTTAAAAAACTTACATAAACAATTTCTTACATAATAAGTACTTACAAATATATAGTAAAAATACAAAACTTTATACTACTATATCACAGATTAGTGATAATAGTTTGTTAAACTTATATAAACAATTTCTCTTTTTAAAAGTAGTTAAAATTAGACTATCTACAAAAGGCAGCGAAAGCCTAGTAAGAGACCGTTGGACTGCCACGCAGACGTCTTGTGTTTGACCCCAACGCATGTACCGCTGACTTTTTGACATTATGTGTGTATTAAATATGTAGCTAACGATCATTTGCTTTAACGGGTAAGGCAAACATCGTGAGGATACCTGCATATCTGAGAATTCTACATAATGTTTTTGAAGATATATGAAGTCTGCCAACGGGTTGTGCTCGCCTGATGCGTTACAAAAATATGTTCATTTAAGTATAGCAGCAGGTAAACTACTCTAATTCGAATCGATCCTTAATCGAATTATCATAAATATTCTGTAATGCGTGTATGCTACTCAGAATTGTGCTGTGTAAAAGACAATTGTCATGCCGACTTACGTACTCGTAGTAAACACAGCCGGCTACATATATATATATATATATATATATATGTATATATATATAATATGTATTATATATATATGCCTAACCCTTTAAACAAAATTATAGAGGAGTAATGTCCTCTATCTTACTACAAAAGCTAAATTCTGTCCAATAATTCTGCGAAACTATGTTAGTATTCTATTCAACCCAATAACTAAAAATAGCAAAGCACACACCCATACGCTTTCTCCATCCGCATCATGAATACTACGTAGTACTCATGTGTATTCTGTGCCAATACGAGATAAATAGCAACGTTATGCAATATAGCTTATGTATTCATATCATAAAAATCGCGCGTCGCTATCGTGTTTACACACCGAAACGTATTCCTTACAGATTGAATGACAACTATACACGAACTCTTTGTGCAATAAATAATTGATTGACATTGATAGACATTGAATTATGTTATACATTAGTCATGATATAGCAATACAGTTAAGCTAGTTTATACTTTGAGAAGTCGCTGCCGCTTTTGCCAATTATTTGATGACAGTTTGACAGACAGACAAAACCGCGGTTATACGATTTTTTTTTAAAGACATCTCTCTCATTACGAATAAATCCTGACACTAATCAAACATTTAAATAACGAATATGGAGAATACCCGGACTCAGAATAACCAGTTCAGAATCAACCGATTTAAATTTGTTATCCCGTGTGAGATTCGAACCCTACCCTTTTCATTGTAGTAGGGGTGGAGCGACCATTTAAACCAATACGCTATCCGTGCAGTTATCGTTATCATAAGCAATTTCCTCGGTAAGTAAAATTTCGTTTCTATAATTTTAATTTATTTTTGCATAAGGTCGGCAACGGGTGAGGTTTTCCTGTCTATTATTTGCTACTTTTTTGTATCAAAAGCAAATTGCTACCTTTTTTGTATCAAAAACAAATTGCATAGGTACGTTATAAGTATAATTTTAAAGTTTTTAAAATAATGTCAAAGATAAATTACATATTTGACACAATTATATTAAGAAGTTATGTAGGAATAATAGAAAATTTTCGAGACGGAGATTTTCCTAACATTTAGGGTATAACTGCATGTTTAAGTATTTGCCTCGCCCCTACCTCTAAGCCGAGTGTTGTGGCTACCAATCCCACACCAGCTAAAGTTGGGTTATCCAGAAACAGTAGTTCAGAGTATGGTATTCTTTATGTTAATTTGAATTTCTTTAAAGTCCCCGTTATCTATGAATTTATTGCTAGTGCGGAAATAGACTTTAAAATGTGCTTAAATTTAAGTGCCAGTTTTGTATTTAATTTTGGTTTAGGTAGACAGAAAGTTTCGCAGAAGCTATACAACCCTGAAACCGAACTCAGTGCGTAACGCATACAAACATAAATGCAAACCTATGGTACGAAACTAAAAGGGCGTATTTCTTCATTTTCAAGTACCTAAATTTTATTTGAATAAAGTTATTAAACAACGAAGAGTGATGACGTCACATCAAAGGTCTTGCCTTTTAAATTAAAGGCAAAATGAACTCATTTTAATTACCATATTAATTGGCTACATAATATTTTTATAATCTAAGCGTAATAAGTAATTGTGTGAAGCAAGGTCGTATTGCCCATTGCCGGGGTCTCAACCTCCTTTCACAAAAACGTTTTTGTTATAATTTATGTTTTATAATAGCAATATATAGGTACAATTAGCGACATAAGTGTAACATGTGTAAGATTTTGAATTCTTCTATCATTCAAAGTAACCATAATTAAATTAACAAATCCTTTTAAAACCATATTTTAACAGGATTTGTTAATTTAATTATTGTTACTTTATACTTATGTCGCTGTTGCTATTAATTTAATGATAGGCAATAAATACATTATGATAATCAAAGTGATTAATTCGTAAACTAAGGTTAGAATTTAATGTTTAGCTATTTGTGTCGCTGACTGTACAGTCAATGAGAAAAGTCGATAAACATCAAAGTCAAATAAGCGTCAAAAGTCGCTAAACAACTGAGGCTACTAAGTGTGTTGATCATTGAAATATTTTATTATTCAAGTTATAGACTTTTGTCGCAAGCATTATAAGACTATATTAAATAAACATTTTGTACATTTATCAACAACTAGCTGTGCCCGCGGTCTCACCCGCGTCAGTGGTATTTGTGGTTACTGCGACTCTCCCGTGAGCCGTAGCGTGATGGTATATAGCCTATGTCCTTCCCAGGGTCTCAGGCTATCTCCATTCTAAATTTCATTAACATCTGTTCAGCGATTTGAGCGTGAAAAGGTAACAGACAGACAGACAGACAGAGTTACTTTCTCATTTATAATACTAGTAAGGATTACTATTTATTTGAGTTGCAAAATCTAACCTAACCTTCCAGGATTCCTATCGACTGTGCAATAGTAGGAATCGATATTTCATGATTGCAAATCGACAACTTTTAGACATCCACTGCAAATAAAAAAATATTTCTCTATCACACATGATGACTGATAACTTTTTCAGTCATCATGTGTGGTAGAGAAATATCTTTTTAATATTTTTAGCATTTTTTTAACATTAATGGGAAGATGAAAAGATTTGTTTTGGGGCGCTGTTGCTTCTCTCTTCTTCAAATCCTAGTTCTTATAATGTCCTATAGTTATTTAAGTGAAAGGCTAGAAATTAAACTAACAATTCAAAAATAATTAATTAATCAGTTTGTTTTTGACCGCCGGCGTAGTCAGAAACATTATCTTTTATGATTGATAATGACAATTTTCTCTGCAAACTTTGCAATCGTAGTGTGTGCTGTGCTGTCATTCAACATTAATTCTGCTTTTGCACACCATAGCGCAAGCGTGAGTGTCGTTTTAGAGTAATAGTATTTACAACGAATACTAGTAACTAATTTTATAGTATTAAAATAGCAACATTTAAATACTCTTCTTCTCCCTAGCCTTTGTTATTCCCAAGTCACTTGGGGTCGGTTTTCTAGTCTAACCGGATTTGACTGGATATCAGTTTTTACACGGAGCGGCTGCCACCTGACCTCCGCAACCCGAAGGCTAATGATACCCTAAGACAAGACCAGATCACGATATCAGAGGGAACTGACTTCCCAATAACGACTGCCATAGATGTTCATGGCAGCCGGGACCGACGACTTAACGTGCTCTCCGAGGCACGGAGCAGGCGATAATTGTCAATCAACATTTAAATACTATAAAGATGAATTTGAATTCGATGATGATTTTTTCGTTTATTTGAATCAGCAATCAAGACATAAAGTTTTGTGATCCACATGTAAATGTTGTAAGTCTGGGTGCTCTTTATTTATGTAATGTTTGCAAAGTCATTTAATTTGCAAAGTTGCATATAATAAACTATTTTTCTATTGCATATCCATTTTAATAAATCCGATTTTTCTCACATCGATGTATCATGCGCCAGCGACTGCGATTGCGCAATCTGCTACAATTACTATCTGTAATTGGCTTGCAATCCGGCTGTAACGACCTAAAGCCGATCTAAGACTTTACTTGTTAAATACAATTAGGATTATATATTGCAGATCACAGTTATTATGTTACGTTTGTTTTGATTGGTCAATTCATTTTGAAACGGATTACTTTAATTAGGTACACCTGGTTTGTCGAGGTTGGATACAACGAAACTCTAAGCTCTGACACTGGAGTCAAACAAGGGATCTTTAGTACCTTACATAAAATTAATCCAAAATAGCTTTTGGTGTGTTGCTACACTAGCATGTGCAGAAGTATTTAAGTAGGCGCTCATGGCAAAAATCGTATATGAAAAACGTAGGACTAGTTTTTTTAAATTTTTTATTTCTTATTTTTTATTAGGGGACTTTTACACATTGTGCACATCAGTCCCATCGTACCCTAATTACATTTTTGCGTAAACAGTTTACAAATATTATTTATTTAAAAGTAACAAATACACACATTTACTGTAGAGTCATCAGCCTAAACAGATTCTTTCCTGCTTCGGAATTAGGTTGAGTACGTATGACTAGTTAAAACTATTTAGATGTACTACTTATGAGGAGATCTTGACAGGTTCCAGAGAATAATCAACATTTAAGTAGGCGCTCATGGCAAAAATTGTTTATGAAAAACGTATGACTAGTTAAAACTATTTAGATGTACTACTTAAGAGATCTTGGCAGGTCCCAGAGAATAATCAACATTGGCACTGTTACACTTAAAGATAGCTTGTAGTTACCAAACATCTCATAGATCACCGCGCGTCGGGGTACATGTGAATATGACACCGACTGTTATGACAAATCGATATATCGATCGGTACCATAATTTTAAAGCTTTTAATTCTAATCTTCGTATACCGGTATTATTTTGGGTTGCGGGGATCAGATACCCGTGCTGCCAGTCTGGGTGCTTACCTGCCCTAAGCACTACACCTCATTATAGACTATGGAAACTTCATTCATTGATTCCAGTTCGAGCAAAATCCCAGGTTTAAGTTATAATCTTTTTGTACTTTATTTCTCATTCAATTTAGTTATTATCTTTTTATCCTAACAAGCAATAGTTTCCAACGATGCCCTAGCCAGCTTTAGGTATATATTATTGATTAAAGATTTAATTGCTTCTCGGTTTTTAATACATAAATTTAACGAAGGCAAAGAGCCAATTATAAGATTCAGTATCAGTTATGTCGCTTAACGACTATTACTAGAAAGTTAACTTGTATAAACAAACTTAGGACAGGCTGTAATGTAAATAATATGTGGAATATAATTCGATTTTCTTTTTCCCTGATGGCACTACACTACTACTACTCCACCACCACAAAATACTTACCTCTTATATAAGAATATGATTGTAATTTGTATTAAGAGGTAAATACATAATGTACGTCTTATTTTATTATATAGACTTTGGTAAACGCCTTTCATATAAAAATAGCAATATGTCTAATGGAAATTAAAACTTGCGTAGATAAAATCAAAAGTTTCTATTAATGTTTGCATGCCTCAACGTACAATAAATATACAATTATTCAACCACACTTTTGTCACATGGTTAGTTGATCAGCACAATATACAATCCAGGCTGCTTTAAATTGGCCAGCTGAGAATTATATTTCTTTGGCATTGTTTAAAAGAAATATAATTCTCAGCTGGCCATATTTTTTTGAAGTTTTATTTAAGAACACATCTAATTGTTTTTGTGAAAGAGGCTAGTTTGTCAATTAAATGTATAACATAAATAATAATATCTTAAAAATAATGCCTCGATGTTTTTGCGGTTGTGAATGCAACACTTCATGCACAATAAGGTCTCGAATCCTGTTCGCCTCCACAGGTATTTTCGATACTCCGGTCGGAAAAAGTTTTATTGTAATTTTTCTGTATCGAAATTTTTAGCAGCAGCACGGAGCCTAGAACTGTGCCTAGTAAACGATAATAATAGGTTCATCCGCTATTTCGCACGACCATACATAGTTAAAAGTAGGTGTAATGTATGTATCTTGACAGACTAATATTTTTGTATCAATACATTTTTAATCTGCTCACCTTTCATTCAATGTTGTCCTTAATTATTTGATACATAGTATTGTGCAATTAAACTATTTGTTACCGTGTTTTAAAGCTCAGCTTTGTCTATATTCATTGCTGTATATTTGCTGCTTCGAAGCATTTGTAGTAATTAAAGCCATAGTGATTAAAGTTCTTAATAATATTTTTAATTTATCTAACATTTGTCAGTACAGATCTGTTTTTTTCATAACAAAGACATTTAGAAAGCATAGTTTCTTATCAAAAATATAATGAATTAAGACATCTAAATAGTAATATATGCTGTCTCTCCATCAAATTTTATCAAGATCAGTTCAGAGATTTAGCTGTCAATTCATAACAGATGTATTTGTGATTTGATGTCATTATTTATTTTATCGTCTATACCACGCCATGTCTGCGTATGTTGTGTTTTGAAGCGCTCTTCCAATTAACTCCACAATTATTACTCTTTCTATCCAGAGCAGGACATGCTGTGCTGCAGCACACCGCTACACAACAAGACAAATACCGCAAGGTACCTACAGATAATATTAGATATAATGCCTTATTATCCGCACCACAGAAATGTGTAATTTACAAAGGTAGGGTAGGTTTACTAGGTAACTAATTATTTACATACACACATTAAAAAAATTCCGCGTTCACTTGGAAAAGTTGAGAAATGTATATGATAGTTTTTTACCTTTCACGCAATAACACTGTTCTTGCTTGCAAGACTTCAGAAAGTCCACCTCGCATTTTTCAAATGAACAATTTTAGAGAAATTCATTAAAACAGCTTTCAGGCAGAAACAAGAATAAGGGTAATTTATCATTCACCTCGTTTTCGATGTGTTTTTAAATATTATAGCAATAAATATTCATTAATTATATTTTCACACAAGAAAAAATATCTCGACTTTTCCAAGTGAACGCAGACTTTTTTTGATGTGTATACTTAGGCTTAATAAAACTCGAATTGGACTTATTAATATTTATTAATTTAAAACTAACATCTTAATAAGTATGACACTTTACGCCTTCTTGGACTTGCCCTTCTCTAGCGACTGGCCTTCGTAGAAGTTTTCACTGAAACAAAACATTACATGTTAATATAAAAAACCAATTGTTATGTATCCTACTAATACAAATGTTGGCCTCGATGGCGTAGTGGTTAGTGTAACCGACTGCCACGCCTGAGGTCGCGGGTTTGATTCCCGCACAAGTCAAACATTTGTGTGCATCGACATGGATGTTTGTCTTGGTCTGGGTGTTTCTATGTATAATATGTATGTATTTACAAAAAATAAGTATACTTGTATGTTTATCCATTGTCTAGTACCCATAGTACATACTCTGCTTAGTTTGAGCTAGATGATGTTGTGTGTATGTGATAGTTTTTTTTTTTTAATATTATGAATGTAAAAGTTTGTGACGTTGTTAGGATGTTGCTAAATTAATAATAATAATATTAATAATAATTAATAATATTCTACCACATACACACAACACCATCTAGTCCAAACTAAGCAGAGCTTGTAATATGGGTACTAGACAATGGATAAACATACATATATACCTTTTTTTTTTGTAAATGCATACATGTTATACATAGAAACACCCAGACCAAGACAAACATCCATGTTCGACATCATCAACATCGATAATCATAAATAAACTATTGAACGGATTTAGCGCCCAGACAGAAGGTTGGATTAAAAATATGTTGTATCTGTGCCTATAGTATTCACGAGTATAGCTGGAATCAGCAATTAGTATTGATGATTGTACGGAAATAGTCTGTAAATGCATGCTTCCTAAAAATATATATGGGAGTTCATGGGTATTAGATAAAAGGCTTAACAACATTGTATTATGTCCACTTTTAAAATAGATAGACAAGTGATCGCCTGAAACACAGGTCTAACCTAGTTCAGACAAGTAGCTTATAATAATTTAAAGATTTTTAATTATGCTTTCTTGCCTTGATTACTATAATTATTATTTTGGTTATAAACTAGTTTATTAAGGCATTTAATTATTGTTAGATATTAAGTTTTAATTTTAAGTTAATTTAAGTCCACTATTGTACACTTTTTTTTAGCCGAATAAATTTTATTATTTATTATTAGCTTATAGATTGATGGATCTGCGTGACTGGCTCTATACCTTGGGTTATCCTCTGGTATTTTTAAGACAAGATTTTGTAAAACATATTATACTGTTCTGCTAAACTACAGCTTGGCTTACTACAATATTAGTATGTATGTGCCTCAGTTCCTGCCTATGCTAACGGTTGTTTGGAGACCACTTCCTTTATGCCCGGATCAAGCTATGTGCCTAGAAGATGGCAATGGTCAGAATCTTGTTAAGTGGAACATAAACATACCTACCTAGTGAAAAGAGAGTGTAAAGGTATACGTGTGAGGTGTAAGGTACTTACCATCCTGGTACTTTTTCAGGTTCGTCGCACATGAATGTATCCTCATTGTAGACCTTGCCAAGGGGACAGCTTCCCTTCTGCGGCTGTACGCCGTTGCGGCATATGTAGAACTTCTGGCAGTCCTCAGGATGAGGGAAGGTGGGGTGGGGGAGAGCGCGACCATTGGGTCCGGTGACCTCACCGTCGGGGCAGGTGAAACCGTCGTCAAGAACATCTGGAAATAATTGTTTGATATAAATATGTAGATATATTTTGTTTTTCAATAGACAGTGTTTTATCAGGCTCTATGTAACTACTTATACACAACACGAAACTTAATTACGGTAAATAAATGTATAAAGTGTTTGTTCGTTATGCTTTTACAGTTAGACGGCTGAACCGATTTTTGTAAAATTTGGGCCATACCAAACTTCCAAGGTTCAAGTTACATATATAGGCTCTATCTATAGATAGCTTGAATCTGGGAAAACAGTACTTATGGTGCAATTTACGTAAATTTTCTGTAATAGAAGAGACTCGCGCTTTACCACTCTTCAAAATTTTCAATAACAACATTTTAGGTACCAGATGGTGAGTAATATGTACGCTATAATTATCTTACCCTTAGTGACATGATCACACTGCCTGTTGACGACTTCCTTCCAGTCGCAGTTGGAGGACTCCTCGTCGAAGTAGAGACCGGGTGGGCAAGGCAGCTCGTTGGGGATACCATCGGAGCAGTAGTAGAATTTGTCGCATGCCTACAACATACGTACACTCAATAAAATATTATTCTTAAAACAAAATTATACAGCACAGCCAGAAAAAAAGAAAGAGCTAATACCGCTTGTAAAAAAATTAGGGTAGCTATTTTAATTTTGATCAACAAATCATCAGGTATGGTACGATTACCACTGTTAAGATTAGTTCTTAAAATATAATATTTTACTCTCAAATCTGTTAACAATCTCGGATTGTGTACTGTAGGGGAACAATGTATTGTGGTCTTCCAACACAAAGGTAACCAGACCCTAAGAGGTTGGATGATCTTGACAGGAGAACAGTGCGACATTTAACTATAGGTCGCTTTTTTATCTTCGTACGTCCTTGCCGCCGCATTACTTATTTTAGCTGTTAACTTAACAGACTAGGTTAGATAATGTCGCAAGAAAGGAAGTTCTTCTAAATCTTTGGTTATCGACTTGCTTCTTGTAGAAAAAACGTCACATCAGTGCATTACAAACATGACTAATCTTAAAATGTAACTGTACTTTTGAAGCATATTCCAATGCCTCAGCCATTAGAGTACTTGACTTCTCATTACTCTAACAAAAATACCGTCCCACTTGCCTCACTTGACATTACTCGTGAGTAAATTACTGCATTTTCGACATGAATCACATGATGTACGCGATCAAGATGCAGCTATATTTAATGTCACTCCGTTCACTGCCATTTGCTGGGAAGGGCATAAACGTAGCTAGCTAGCTTTTACATAGTACCGGTTGTGTCACAATCTTACCTGTGGATCGGGGTGCCTGAAGTAACCGTTCATTCTTGGGCAGCCTTTCGTGGGTTTTGGCTCCTCTGTGAAACAAATTATTGTTATATAATTATGTGGTTATTATTTATTTTAAAAAGGTAACTACTTTGATGACTGTAGGCAAAAAACATTAAAATATCGGACACAAAGAACACCCAAATACGGAGTAACTATTTATAGATCACACAGATATTGTCCCGTGTGAGATTAAACCCACACTCGGCGCAGCGGTACTGGCGAGGTGACCATTTAAATTTTAAACCACTACGCGGTATGTGCAGTGTAGCGTAAATTTGGACTTGGTATTCAAACTAGGTAAAAGTTTCGATCGGTTTCATTTTCAATTAAGACAGGAATGCACGGCAATATTCTGTTAAGAATTTATCAATTTCTGTTAGAAGTACCACGAAATATCAGTTTTCAATAGCTGGTAATCAATCAATCTGTGAGACATAGACATATTCCGTTAGCAAAATCCTATGATTATAAACTAGATTGCAAGTTCGGTGCGTTGCGAAAATGGTTGTCTCGCTACTTGGAGGGCGTGTTCTAGGCGTGACCACTGGAGAAAATTTTGTGTGATAACAAATAATTAAACGGTCATTATTAACGGAATTAACTCAGTCTGGTAGTATTTTATGGCGATTGCAAAATTTAACGAACTCCAACAAAGTGATGGGATTGAGCACCTCTTTAGCAGCTGAGAATTTCCGAATTTTCTACATCTATTAATACAATACATACATGTTTAAAATATCTTGTCATCATTTTGTCTTTTAACCCTTTGCACGAGCGGCCTACTGGCAGCCAGATAAAACTGGTTTGCAATTATGTCTGGCGTTATAGCAAATGTTACGTTAATAATAAAGGTGATGTTAAACTTACGCAGTTCCTTTCTGTCGCCACAGTCAACATTGGAGGGGATGTCGCAACGCTCCTTGCTGGAGTTCTCTTCGGAGAAGACTAGTCCGTCAGGACACAGCCTTGCTTCTGATTTACCTGTGATATTAAGAATAGGTATTAAACAAAGTGTTGCTAGTTCCATTAATTTATTTTATTTGAATAATAACAGCGACAGATGCCAGTAATATAAGTTATTGGAGTGAAATATCTTAATGTATCGATATTGATGAACAAAAAATAAATACAAAATATAGAAATTCTCTTTCATGCTTCTTTCTCACGATACTTCAGATTTATCTTCGCCCATAGTTTCTTCAACTATAAGGCGAGCCCTTTACCGAGTACTTTGTGCAGCTACTAAGAATCTCTTACGGAGAACCTCAATAAGCCTTTGCTTGACCCGGTAATCAAACCCAATCATAACAGCACTCGCATTCACTACCACTGCGTAACCCAAGCATTCAGATTTTAGAATTTCTGCGTGGATCTAATATCGTAACAAAATGTTCACCTATAACATATGCACGTTTACATACGGTGTCAGAGGTGAACGGCCATCTGGCCAGTAATCCAAAGATGCATTTATTTGCATACTACAGACAAACATGTATTACAAAATCCTCAATTCCATTCACTTGCCTTCAGTATGGAAATAAAAGTGCATATGTGCATGTATATGTATTGCAAAATGCAACCGTAATACAATGATACTAAGGTTAACTACTACTTGTATACTTTGAGGTCATAGTGCTTACTTAATTGTATTGCAAGCATTTTCTAATTATTGTAACGGTTGTTGATTTCGGTTTAATATTGTTGACTCTTTCTATTTTTATAAAGTGGTAGTATTGTAAGAAAATCTGTCAATATACAACACTTTTTTCATATTTTATTATTATCACAAAAATAAATACTTTGCCTATAGTGGTCCAAAGATTTTTAGTTTTGTTTTTAAGGTATTTCAGATTTTCACTAAGCTTATATTAAGGTATAATTAATTTGCCTTTAAAAAGGCATCTGCTTTTGTACTTGGAATTATGCCTGAATCGCCGTGGACTATACCTATATTCAAATCGTGGACTAAAATCGATCAGATTGTTTATAGTTTTCTATGTGAATGTATGTATATGGTGATCCTTGTGAGATTTACAACACATACATATACTGTACTTTAGCACGCACATATAAACCAAATGACCTATTTCAAAAATCAACGTTTCAAAATCATACATGGGTGCTGACAGTTTCCAGATCACAACAATAGACATGCATGGTCATGACCTATCACGCTTAATCTGAATGTATGAATACAATTCAAAATCAGACCGCGCATAAATACTGTTAAGAAAGTCAACGCTTATTTGTAGGTGACGAAATGTAATAATAAGCTCATACGAATATGAACGTAACTCTACAATAAAACACTAAGCATAGAGTAAACCTTTGACAATAATATTAATAAAATTTATATATTAATACGTGAAGCAATATCTTGGTACTCCTTTTTTCGAAAAGAGCGCGGACGGAGGAGTATAAAATTTGGCACAGTTAAAGTTTATATGAAGGAGTGGCGAATCCTAATATTTATATTAAATATGCATTTGTAATACATTACATTAGTGAAAAAACACTACACGCTGTGTGCGTGTAGTATTTTTTCAGTAACTATGCATTTGACACACACAATCGAATCGCGTTCATAGTATTTCGGCATTGTTCGGCTGATGTAGAACTATTCTTCGTAACTATGGTTACATATATCAATATATAATTACATAATATATCAGCAATATCTTACAGGCAACCTTTGGGTAGATTGGAATGATATAATATATTTACGTATTTATATGTAATAAAGAAAAAATAAAACAAAGTAGTAAGCTTAGGAATATCGTCAATTAAAGTAAATAATAATTTGTTTAAAAATGATAGGTAAATTAATTGGCGAAATCAAAATGAAATGTGGTTATAAGGGTATAGTTAGTAAAACGTTAATAATTATCAAACTTAAAATTTAAATCAATTATGGTAGAATTTTGCTATAATCGCTATTACTAATTAACACGTATAAAGAAAATCTTAAGAATCAGAGCATCGGCACAGTATTTATTATATTTGTTTATTCTAGTTTCCAAACTTAGGAGAGCACCGATTAAAACCTTCTAGTCCAACTATAGTCATAAGATAGGTTTGCACTCTCAAAATATCCTGATGCTACACGGAGTGATTAATCTGGCAGTAAGTTAATATTAGATACAAATCGATTAAGACAGGCGCATATGATATTAGATTTATTTATCGTTGACATGGCACGCTTAACACGAACATAGTTAAAGGTGCATTTATTTGTATGCGAATAAAAGAATAATTTCATATAAAATAAAATCTGTGTCACAAACCAATTAACATAATTAAAGCCCACTAAAATACAAATAATATTATTTTACGAATTTAATATGTAATAACAATTTCGTAAGTCTGTATTCAGTGCGGAAATTGTTAAAAACAGATAATAATAAGACCGAGTAATAAAAAAGCAAAACCGGTAACAAAAAAAATATTACATTAAATGTCGAAATATTAATTACCTAATTAATTATATATTATTTTAGCTCAGCGTAAATAATAAATACGTTTTGAAAGACGGTTAAATATCGTTACAACAAGCTTTCTTTTTTTTTACGTGCGAAGTGTTTAATTTGCATTTTTATTTACCAAGAAGTGCGGTATATTAGAAATCTTTTTAGTATTCCCTGTGTATGTGCGGTACATGCTCATTGTTATAAAATGTAGAAAAGAAGAGTAAATGTTTCGTATAAATTAGAAAACGCAGTTACCTTTGCCTTTACCTGACATTTAAAAAGCCGATTGAGGCCCCAATACTATATTCAATCAAACCTATGCTAGCCTAGCTAAAGAACTATCAGTATATTATTCTACCTTATGTCTGATTAAATAAAACTAAATTTCACAAATCATGTATTTCTAAAATTGAGTAGGGATATTATTTGTGTACAAGTCATAACAAAAAAAAATTTGGAATTAATTCACTCGTAACTTAAAATAACAAAGATAAGTCTCATTAGCGCCGATGTAACTAATTAAACAATTATCAAAAAATGTATATTACAGTTATCCAAAGACAGAACTTTTCTTTACGAGCCAAACTCATATTTTCGTTTTTATTAGACACAAACGTTTATATTGCCATTCATACTAATATAGTCCGAACTATAATCTGTTATATACGACCTTTAAATTACAGACCTAATAGCATCTACAATATATAAATCACTTTAATAGATGTTACTATTGAAAGCTTACGAAATGTTTATTAAGTTTCTATTGTTTCCACTTACACTGATACATACCTGATAGAAAGCTATTATATTTATGTAATGGGACTTTCTTCTCGACTCTTAATTGTTAATAATAATTGAAGAAACTATTATTTCATTATTGTAGAAATGTTAATAATGTTTCTGAGAACAGTAGTATTAAAATTACATATTATTACATAACTTTTTATCTCCCACATTTAGATATCGCAATATTTTCCAATACCACAAATAAATATTCAAATATTCGAGTAAGTTCTTATTCTTTTATTTAAAAAGAGGGATTATGGATTCTTGTCTTGAAACTCAAAATCTGTTACCTTCATTCATACCAATTATTTTAAACGTCATTAGTATCTTCTAATCAAAATGTCAATGCAATATCCCTATATCTAATCAGTTCGTGTAAACCAAAAGCTTAAAATCTATGAATGTATGTAGGTCTTACTTTAAACTGACAGCCACATTTTCGGCAACAGCATGTAACATAAGTAGTTTATTACCCAGTTATGGTCGCCTTCGTAACATTTTGCTATTTAATGAGGAAATATTCGGTATTTTTACACTCTACTTGCTCTAGTAATGAGAGTGTCGAACGTCAGTAAAAAATGCCCGCTGTCATGAAACTTGTGTAGTAATGTCACATTAAATGTGGCGTAGGCCTATTCGCTAATTGAATTGACAGTTGGCACGCGACAAAACGGGACACGCTCATTCAGAATTTTAGTCACGCCACAGATTACATAGTTATAGATAGCCGGAGCCAAAATAGACCAACATGCGCATATACACGTGTGTAAAATAAAGCCTAAACTATGAGTGTGTGTCAATTTTTGAATAAGTTATATTGAATAGAGTTTCTGAACGAGAGAATCGAGAAAGAGTAGAGAGTCAGTATACAGTACAACCACAACATAAATAGGGGCTTCTTATGCTATGGTTGTACTGCGTACTGACTTGAATAGGTGTTATAGTACATTTTATACGCATTTGAAAACATTTAGGCAATTTATCAGAATCGCAGGACTTCGCATAACGTTTTTATTATTATAACGTGGATAAATTCATAACTTCTCTAAGTTTGCCATTTTCAAAATCTCTGATCCTGCTCCAAAGCAGTTGTTTCGTTGTCACTAATGATTTATCTAATATGAACTTAAAATAATTATTTAGTTATATGCAATATTAAATTAACTCTTTAAATTGTAGACTATTTTAAGTTATTTAAAATGATACTGTTTAATTTTATATTATCCAGCACTCGTTATATAATTAAATATTTTTACCTTTACTATAATCACCTTTTAACACTTATATAAAATAAAAAAGTATGCTTTCACAGCAATTAACTTTTACGAGTTAAACATCAGTTACAATAAACGCTCATACCGAAAAATACATCATCACAATCGTGTGTTCAAATTGCCGCATTAAGTAATCATAAGCATTGTTATCTTTATAAAGTAAAACAACCATTACTTTTACCACCAACATAGAATATTAAACAAAAAAAAATAACTATCTCACGCACTTCAAAAAAACTATTCACACGTCAACCTAAAAGAATTCCATTGTGTTTAAACTTATTTAAAAAACCACATTAAAATACCTATTATTGCATACGTAAGATCATTAAGTGAAACCCGGAACACGAATCTTCAATAACGCAATGAACCTCTTGCATTTGCTTACGTCACTGGTGGTATGCGCAGGCTCATTGTATGGGTAACCTTTGTACTGACCTTTGCTGCATTTGTAGTAGAGGTCGCACTGGTAAGGATCCGGGTAGAAGCCGCTCTTCTCAGGGCAGTCAAACTCTTGTGCTGAAACTGAAAGAAATATTTTTATGAGTATGTAAGTTATACAATTAACTCCGAGTTTCACAAGTAAAAGTCAGTCTCCCAGGATATTACGCAGTAACTTTTTAAATTCAGGCCTTTGCCTAGAATGTTTACAATCGTGGAACTTTCCATAAGAAGAAAGCTGGAGTATCGGCAATTATATAAAACTAGAAACTTCAAACCTTTGATGCATGGCCTTTGATTTTACGTAACATTTGTGTAGTTATGCAAAGGTGAGTTGTTTCATCAATATACAAAATATGAGTTAAGCTAATGCTATCTGTATAAATAAGCAGTTTTGGTCAATATACTGCTAATATACGACTGCCACGCCTGAGGTCGCGGGTTCGATTCCCGCACAAGTCAAACATTTGTGTGCATGAACATGGATGTTTGTCTTGGTCGGTGTGTTTCTATATATAATATGTATGTATTTACAAAACAAAAGTATATATGTATGTTTATCCATTGTCTAGTACCCATAGTACAAGCTCTGCTTAGTTTGGGCTAGATGGTGTTGTGTGTATGTGACAGAATATTATTATTATTATATTATTTGTTTCTCTTTCACGGGTATATTCCTAATACGTTAGGAAAATACACGGCCCTTTGGGTGGCTTACACGGAGACATGGGTCCAACGTGAAGAGGCCCTTCGAGAGTTTTAATCAAAGGTGGGATGGAACACCTACAGCGGGACTAGCCGCAGCAGGCGTAGGACTATTGCTACGTATGGATTCTAATATATGGGCTATGGGTATGGGTGTTTGATGGACTGGTATATTGGTAACTATGGATGATAAAACAGCGTCTGCCCTGAATACTCTAATAGCATCAATCGAATGGACAGATATATTATATATATTATTATTATTATCACTCTACGGTAGTTAACCTAGCTTCTACTCTTTTTACTCATTTTACTCCTATTTAAGATTTATATTATGTTTATTTACCAAATATAGTAATTATTTCTTGATCTTTCTAGAACGTTGTCGGATTGAGACAGGAAAATAACTTTTAATTAATAATGTTGTTCGTAAGGGGAGTTATTAACACAAAAACATATCTAAAAACATAAGCTACAATAAAAGCCTTTTTAAAAGCTCTTCTCAAAATGTTTCTTAGATGGAACTAAGACCAGCTTAGACAGTAAGAGAATGATTATCTTATCTTAAATCTTTAATCAAGAGAAGTCAGTTATCGAGTAGATACATAAAATGCTTCGCATATTTCGAATTGACAGCTAGTTCAATACACGAGAAAGTAATCTAACGCCTTAGTCAAGGTTGCTAAGTCTTTGAACTACTTGCCAAGTAGGTGTACGCACGAAACTGAATATTTGATAGACTAGGTTTTTGTAACCGATGTACTTACACTCGTGCGTTGGCGTGTGTTATTTTATTTTTACTTGTACAACTTTCAAATACTTAGGCGATATAAATGTGGTAGCAGTTCCATGCCCGGTTGTAGCAAAGTGTATCTGAGCTTTCTCTCAAATAAAGATGTATCACTACTGAAATCGGTAGCAACATGGAGTATGGTAATGCTCTCAGACAATAGACTTGCCTATATAAATATCAGGGGACTGAATCAAAACCAAAAATATATAACATAGAAAAAATTTTTATAAAGTGCCACTATGGCCACCAGAAAGGGGGCAATATATTATCTATTGTGTGTTACTGCACAACAGTCACTGTAAATATCGAAGGCTCGCATTTCTCATCATACAATGTCCACGAGAGGTGGATAAAACCTTCGCTTATCGGTAACACCATGACTATGAAATAAGCGTCAAACAGCGAACTTTGGGTCCTTATATTTCAGACACTTATTGGTCATTATATAGACATGACTTACAAAAGGCATCTCTCAATAACTATTGATAATGTCTGAGACAATTTATATAAGACAAAGCACAATAACGGACCTCGGAACATTGCGCAATGTTTCTTTGTTAAGAACCATTGTTATCCCGTTCACCAAATTAAATTATCAGCTGAATAAACGCATAAAAATGTCCTTTGTCCGCAAATATGGCTTTGGTTGAATGACTACTCTCTTTATAGATATAAAAAGATCAATACTAATTCAATTTAACGGCTATTAATATGACGGACACAAAAAAGAACGCTATAAAATCTACTAATATCTTAGGAGTTTATTGGACGAAATTTGTAGCAAGGGAAAACTACCATAGTGTGATAGTGCTCGAAGTTATATGCATATTTATATATGGTTACTTTAGAAGAGCGCTTTTGCGGGCCAGATTCTCTTCAAAGATGCAATTGGTAGTAATGCTTATGCACGCACACCGGGACACTTACCGGACATGTTAGTACTGCACGAGTCTAGTGCCTGGAGAGGCTGGTAATCTGTCATACAGGTCGAGCCTAGTACAGATACCAGTATCTCACATAGTTGCGAATATATATTTCTAGAATAAGTTTTTTTTATGTGAAATTTCTTATTATGTACCTATGTGAGAGAGAAACAATAAACTTATTATTATTTTTAAAAAAAGATAAATGTAGGTATTTATAATTTTTCATATAACAATCTTAGAAATGATAGGCTCTAAGCATAACCGAACGCCTAGTTATGAATCATACAATTATTTTCCTAGGCGGCAACAAATGCCATAAAATAATTATACAACAGGGTGACGATTTAAACCACAGTACTACCTATACAGTACTAGATTATTCTATCTAGTTTTTTGAATGAAATACTAACTAACGATCGACACGCGTTGCGATGCCTCTTTCAAAACTTCAGTATTTTGTCAGACATGTTTGCGAGCGTGCGCACAATAATTCACCGAATTTTATCGCAATTGGGTGAACGATATTGGAATGCATTCGTTACAAACAAATAAACATGCGTCTTACCAACACTAGCGATTAAACTGTAATGCTTTGCTGAAACATTTATTTATCTCAAAGATTAAAATCATAGTACATTTAAATATGGTCACTTGGAGATCGTTAACTTGTTATCCGACACTAACTGTTAACTGCCTCCGTCGCGCAGCGGTAGTGAATGCGACTGCTGTGCATGAGGTCATGGGTTCGAATCTCGAGTCAGGCCAATAAAAAGTTATTGGGTTTTTCTGTTAAGAAATCTCAATACGAGCCCGGAGTTAGGAAGTTGGCGATGTTAGACACCCCCGTGCCTCGGAAAGCACGTAAAGCCGATGGTCCTGCGCCTGATCTCTCTCCGGTCGTGTCGGATTATTCGTCCCATCGGATCATGAGAACAGAGATAGGGAACACAGAGTGCACTCGTGATTGCGCACACACTTGTGCACTATAATATCTCCTGTGCCGATGGTCAGTCTCCGTTAAGATTGGCCGCCGTGACCGAAATTCGGTCTGGAGGACATTATCCGACACACAAAGCTAACATGACATCTTAATTTTAGATATATTACTTTCACGCTCAGCTATCCATACATACATGCAAATAAATAAAATTGAAGTGTCTGTTTGTAATGTCAAAATAACAGCTTTTTATCTAATGCATATGAAAGTATATAAGGTACCTACACGAAAACATCTGTTTTTAAAATTTTTGTCTGTCTGTCTGTTTGTTCCGGGTAATCTCCGAAACGGCTGAACCGATTTTGACGGGACTTTCACTGGCAGATAGCTGATGTTATAAGGAGTAACATAGGCTACATTGATTTTAGAAAAAAAAATAGTTTTCCGCGGAGACAAACACTTTTTAGTTAAAATCTACGCGGACGAAGTCGCAGGTAACAGCTAGTATTAAAAATAAAACTAGATTGTTCTCTACTATGTAAATATAATCTGTAATTTAAATCTTTGATTTATCCACTTGTTTCAAGTTCTATAAAACCTGCATGATACACAGATTTTATCTAATGCGGAACTTGTCCTTGATTATTTATAGTCAAAAAGGACATTAAAATAAAATTACACAAAAAGCTTAGGTACATTTTAGCTACCAAATGTCATAACAATTAATAGACCAAATCTCCGTAATGTATAATTACATACGTTAATAATTATACAGTTATAAATTTACGTAACTCAAAATTAGGTATTAATTTTAATAACCTAACCTTGCTCCAGATTACTGTACCAACAGTCAATCACTTCCTAGCAATATTCTTAGAAGTTGACCCCTACAATAGTTACTATAAGCTTATGTACGCAAGTGACAGTGAATAAGTCCGCCTTGGAATTTCGCAATGAAACTACTTATTGCGTCATTAGTGCCTGATAATCGTCAAGAGAGTAGAAAGTACGAAATTGTTTCAAAGTGTAACTATTTGTGAAACAACAAGTGTACTGGCTTAAAGCACAGAATAAATAAACAGTTTATATATTGTATTTACTACTATTTTTAATTCAATTGTAGTCGGCCGTACTAAAATAAAATTCAAAACCATCTATTATATGTCCAGTAGTGGGCTGATATGGACTTTAGAGCTTGTTGGTCATGTGGTATAAATTGAAATCGCTTTGCAGCTGATTGTGATGTCCCAGGCCGGGAAAACTGCTACGGGCTTCTTTTCAGGAAAATTTCGTAAACGTAAAACATAATATCTTTAAATCCTTATATTTTTGGCTAGATTTATGATTAGATACATGGCATACATACATACATAGATTCACGCCTGTTTTCCAGAGGGGTAGGCAGAGACTACAGATTTCCATTTGCTACGATCCTGACACACTTTTCTGGCTTCATTCACATTCATCACATACACGTCTGTCGGTTCAAAAAGCTCATACTCTGGTCTTTGTCCAGAACGCCTCCGATCTGATCGAGAAACGTTCGCCTAGGTTTTCCTCTTGCGACTGTTCCATTCACACTAGCCTTATAAACTTTCTTATATACATGGTAATAACTGGCTAAATCACTGTCACACATAATATCGGTCTATAGCACTCTTACGCATATATCACTGATAGGATAGACAGAGTGAGATGTTACACCTTTATTTCACTAACTATGCTTTTACACAGTTCAGACTCCGTGCTGCTATTGTAAGCGTCTTGACAGAAAATCTCAATAACACTTTGCCTGTCCCAGGAATCGCAGTTGGAATTCGTGCACAGGCGCATTGATTACCGCCACCAAGGCATAATTCGTGTCAAATAGATTAACAAACTATTTTTATGACTGCCACGTTGGTGCAGTGGCGCAACCAGGAAATTCCTAATAGCAACACGAAGTCAAGAATAGTACTCAGGAGACAGTAAACTCGGTTAGGATTACGTAATATAACACCAATACATACTTGCTTTACCCCTTAGGGAAATAAAAGTATGATGCTATTCGGTCTTTACTTATAAAATTACCGTTTTGTATGAACGTCGAGGAAAGTCAGTCAAGCTGTGCTTTTGATACAAATTATATCAATATTTAGGCTTTTCCAAGATATTATTTACGTGTATAGTAGCTTGATTTTAGGCCAAGAATAGTTTGTTTTAAATTATTAAACGACCAAACTTTGAACACAAACTATGCTAGATACATATAGTATATGCACTTCTATGTATATCTAAAAAACTATAAAACAATTCGCCATGTTTTAAGCACCACGTAAAACGGAGCAGCCTTTCGGCGTCTACCAGGAATATTTTATGACGTCGTGCTGCAACTGAGAATTTCCTATCAAATTGATCGAAAACGTGCGCTCGTGTCATTGACCATACAAATTAGATATCCCATTATGCACATATGTATTTGAATATTATTCAAATGACACGCATCACTATCATGATTGCTAAACGATCATAACCTTATTGACACAACATCTGCATAATACATCACTACATCACGTTATGTTACGTCTGTGAAGACTATTGACTTTTCTCTCTCGATAGTAACATTTCTCTATAAATATTGTTACGAAAAACCAATGCAAACGGATATTACGAGCTAGCCAACTACGAGTAAACGATACAAAAACTTATTAAACATTCATCTTTTTCTTTTCCTTATCATACTCGGAACTGGCATCGTTGTATTTTTTTGTTGGGTTAAATGTTTATTTGAGGAGTTCGTCACGCAGTAATGACGGCGCACATTAATTGAGGACCAATGAAGCGAAGTGACTCAAAGTTTAACAAGTAAAATTCCTTTCGTCTCGTTCACACTTATATGAGCATCCTTTTACAAAAATTGTGACGCCTTCGAAACCTCAAAAATGCAAAGGTAATATTGTAATAGTAGCTGGAAGCTAGAAGACATTGAAAAAAAGCAGCGTATGGTTACGGGACTTGCCTATGTTTACAAGTAGATGTCCGACTGTTTAAATAATAATAGTTTAAAGCACCAAAGATTGAAATTTAGCCTAGCAAATGTTACTACATAAACATAATAATACTGAAACAGATATTTACAACCAGACAATTGCATCGCAAACTATCATTGCTCTAAATTTGTATGTAGAAAGACGTCTAATAAATAAGTTTATTGCCCATATCAATTGCCAAATTCAAAAGTTACGAAACTAGTTCAGGTAAGACATTTTAGGTAACAACTTAGATGACAGGTCGTTACTTTTAAAATATAATTACTAGGTTACAAAACTTAGACATGACATGTGTAGTTTGTATTTATAAAACGTGCTAATTAAACAATAATTAACTTGCTATTATTTAAACATTTATTTATTTTAAGTTGCTAATTAGTTGTGCAAGTTTGCTAAGATTAGGCCACTATGAAAAAAGTTACAGTACTTCAAGCAATTACAGGGTTCAAATGAACAGTTACTTCAGGTAATAAGGCTTTTGTCGAGAGAGGATTTTTTACACTGTTTCGCGACGCAAATAATTGTAATGGCGGTAAAATCTCTTTTTACTATTTCTAATTGATAGAAAACTCAAGTGTAAGAATATCGATATCCATAGAGCTAGAGGAGAGAGGGGATGTATTCATGATTGTCTCATCACAGAGACTAAAGTATGTCACCGAAGCTGTCTCTAAAAGTTGATTTAAGAAGAAGATTGCCTTGTTGGTTTTTTTAAGCTACTGCCAAATTGAAGGTCATGCGTTTCCGGATCAGTAAAGTATAATTATCTTATGCTTTCGCAAATATCTACTCCTGGAAGCAAGCGCTATGTTCGCCATCCATTCTATGTTATACATATATACATATGTATGTTAGTCTATAGTGCAAGCTACGAGATCAAGGATAGAGCGAAGTGGGGAACTAGAATAAAAAAGGCTGACCCTACGAGCATGTGGCATACCTAGTCAGGAAGACAGCGGGAGAAAGTATTTCACGAGAATTTACAAGTTAGACAAGTAACCGGTCCTTTGGGAGGCTTACATGGGGCCACGGATCCAATAATATTATGATTATTATCTAAAACTAAGGATTGCTACCGAGATGAGAGTGGTTTACCTTTGCCTAATACAACGGAGATATACCCGCCTAATGTATTTTCTAGTTCCTCATAATATCGAATAAAAAAACAATTAATAAGGATCCATGAGTTCAACTTCAACTTTAAACTTTTGACAGCCAAACTAGTTCCAAAATATCAAGATATAAGTTAATTTACTTAATTTAATCTGACAGATAGTTATCATGACAAGTTTTATCGAGTGACGCTCAACTTAACTCTGATCGTCACTAATGCATTAATTTTGCCGTGGCCTACATGTTAGTAAGCTTGTATAATATGTATATTATATTATCGCATACCCAAAACCTGAGTTAAAACACCACTTCAGTATTGTTTTGATTTTTCTAGAAACATCTAGAATGTTTTATTTATATATTCTTGGCAATAAACTACACACATTATTTAAATATGTTACGATGAGACCGGTATTATGTTTACTAAAACTATCCACTAAGATATGTTGTAAGTATTTTAATTTCATATGTGATATTCGTGTAAGATGTCCAACGTTAGAACGTAAGACATTTCCCTCTTATTCTATCAAAACTCAATTAAATGCACTCCTTAACTTTACTCTTTTAAAAATACAAGATTATTAAGCTCTGCTAGGTGCAGACACTTTTAACTATTACAAAGTATGTAAATGGTTGTTGCACTATATTTTCTTTCAGACACAAATTGCTATAGAGCAAGTTACGCACACCAGAACGTGACTTATGTTTCGAAAATTCGCTGTTTCCATGCCCTTGCAACACACATTAAGTAAATTTACCGGAGCACTGAACATTTGTTAGGTGAAAGGAGAACGCTCCCTACTTCAATTCACCCGATATACCGATCAAACATCGACTTCATGTATTTAAACATTAAATAGTAATTTAACGATCGAATAAAAACCAGTACGTAAGTATTAAATAAGAACAATTATTATAATTAACTTAATGTGGCTATGCGTGGCTTGATTACTACGAGATGTACATTTTTCTGATCATGTAAAAAAGAGGTCGAATAAAGGATGTTAGATGAGAATTTCCGGAAATTGCTTTCATGCAATAAACGGCAAACATGAAATCAACGCATGCTTAAAGTGGAAAACAGCTAATTATCTAAAATCTGGAGGTCAGTACTGGTTTAACAAGAGATTTCGTTAAAAACATATTAATAATAAATTACTATTTCACTCACTGGAATTAAAACTCAGTTATTACTCATCAAGCTTATTTCAGTAACGCTATTGTAAAGCATACTTAGGTATTTTAAAAGGCTATCTAATCACTTCTTCAAAACACTTCTTCTAAAAAGCATATCAATCAGATCCTAAAATGCATGCATTGCATTAATATTATATATTTTTGACTCGTAAATTACATTCAATAAGATTACAAAGCTCATTTTACGATGCTTGGAAAATTCTAGGACGAGAAAACACAAGTAACTCTACTTTGTCACACTATTGCAACAGCTACAAAGACAAGCCTGACGTCATTCCAGAAATGAATGCAAGAACTAACCCTTTCATGCTTAGTACAAGATAAGTCGCTCATTACGGGCTATTGTCAACCGGGTTCCAGTTCCAATTGAGTCATTCGATCGGTTTGCGAAATTATAACTAAAATGTATGACTGTAGGTACTGTTAAGTACTGCGCTCGTATTACCGGTGTTTAAAAGCCTTAAAGTAGAGCGACAAATTATAACATTTATATCGTGAAATATCAATAAGTATCTACAGTTTATTTAATAAGATAAAAGAGCTTAATACTTAGGTGAAACGTTCATAATTTTTCTTAATAAGACAAGATTTTTAGCCTTCTTACAGTGGTTAACACGTCTTAAACTATACAAGAAATAAATGACAGTTCATATAGACTTAGGCAAATTAAATAGGCTAGAAACATATATCCTAAATATGACCCACAGAAAGTGTACACTTTGGTTAAGTAATTCATAAGCACAACCCTCGGCAAACTAAAAATATCTAGCGTTACATCTTATTAGATAAATAAAATTAAGACACTTACCTAATGCTACGAAGCCGACGAGATAAAGTAAACTTTTCATTTTAATTTATTTGAGGTAGTATTTAAAAATAGAATTATTATTAAACTGTTGGTACGTGCGTTTCGTTTCGAAGGTTGGTGTGTATTGCGCTCGGTCGCAAGCCCATTGTGGCCTGCGCGGGCGCAACTTAATACACCACGCACGATAGTATTGGTTGCGACGAAAGTGAATGAAAGTTGAAAAAATTGACAGTGACTGATGAAGATAATAGATACGCGGTCAATAATTACTGTGCTATTAATGTGTTTGATGTACCAATTGAACAAAGCTATATTTTGGTACTATTCGATTATCAATTATTTTTAATGTTAGTAATAATAACCACTTTATAGCTTTAGTAGACTTACGTTATTTATATTAGCATTTGATATTACTAAAGTATTTAAATAACACTAGCAGTCGCCTAGTGCTCGAAATTCGACCAAAGTTTGCCTGTAAGATATTGCTGATGTATATGTCATTATATATTGATATATGTAACCATAGTTACGCGCTTCGACTGCGTGTGTCAATTGCATGGTTGTGTGCGTGTAGTGGTTTTTCATTAATTTAATGTATTTCTAATGCATATTTTATATAAATATTAGCATTCGTCACTTCTTCTCTGTATAAACTATAAGTGTGCGAAATTTCATACTCCTCCGTCCGCCCAATTTTCGTAAAAAAGGATCTAAAGTTTTCGCTTCACGTATTAATATATAGATATTCTAAAGCAATATGTAATTCCCTAGTTAAAATCTACATCTAAATCACTCTATGATATTATTTAAGTAGCATACCTATATTGTAAGTTTTTAAGCTTTAGCATAATTATGTTCTAATACAGCTAGCTCTTTTAAAATTAATACTATATGATATTGTCTTTGTCATTAATTACGATATACGTTTGTCGTATTAGCTTTAAATAGCTAATATTTACTAGCTACAAGTATTTCTTTACGTTCAACATCAAATATCTCTCTCTTCCTGGCTATGTATCCCATATGGTGGTGGTAAGCCTTCTTTATTTTCTTCTTCCACTTCGCCCTGTCCTTGACGTCTTCATCAGAAGCATTGCATGCCTTCATGTCTCTGCGTAAGACATCTATCTACGTGGCCTTGGGTCTACCTCTAGTTCTTTCAAATATAAATTGAAAATATATAATATAATATAATAATTAATAATTATACACATACTAGAGACTTGAGAATTATTATAGAACCAGAAAGCAAAGCGTTCATAATAAATATTGTTGTAAATTTTCTACGTATTGTTTAGTGAGGTTCTGCTTGCGTTTCACCATAATTTCACCTAATGGTAATCAACGAGGGTTTTGATGAAGGAGTATGCTTGCCTAGAAAATGTCTTTTAATCGTGATTTGGAAATACGATGATTGTACCTATCAGGATATATAAGGAAATCAATTCCTTGGAAGTATGCATGATGAAATGGCGGCAAACTGATTCGTGTTTGAGTTGAATATCTAGTATGTAAGTATGTACTATGTTCTTGATCGGTTTTTGTGTAATCTAGTACTACTTTACAGCAATACGTGGTAAACAAAACATTTTTTTCAAACCTTTGAAGTTGACAGCTTGGCTAATGATATAAGGTGACGGTAGATTATGGACCCCTGTAACCCGTGGATTGCTCATGCTGCAAAAATGAAACAGCTTTGTAAGCTGTATTCACCGCTACCAATACAATACATCACTTTTAGCAACGATCTTTTGTAAGTTGCAAGGTCCTGGCCCACTTCGACGCTCCGCATTTAACAGTAGGTTACTTTGTAATAAAATATAATTATAATAATGTATATGATATAGATATTACACTAAACCATTAATTTGTTATCAATATATTATTATATATATATAGTGATGAACGGATAGAAAGTTGACGTAAGATTATTAACATTTACTCCTTTTTATCCTGTAAGTAATAGCTCTATACATGAGCAGTGATAGCTCAGTGGGGAGACCAAAAGACTGCAACGCAGAGGGTCTCGGGTTCGAACCCACATCGCGCACGTCTGACTTTCGGAAAGTTATATGACTTTTCGAAATTATGTGCGTATTGATTGACAATTTATCGTCTGTTCCGTGCCTCGGAGAGCACGTTAAGCCGTTGGTCCCGGCTGCCATGAACATCTATGGCCAGTCGTTACTGGGAGAGTGTCGACACAAAAGATCCCACTGGGTCGAAGTGTCGCCGGTCTGCACTGATGGCCCCCACATAAGATAAGATAAGATAAGATAAGAGCTCTTTACGCTCACAATTTTCATTCCTTTCTTTTCATCGAATATTTACCCCAGGTCCGCTAACACGCGAGTGATACCGTTGGTATTACAATCGATCTGTGACTACATAGAAGTTAATCATCAGGCGGGCAATATATGTCCTTGTGTGCAACTGTTGTATATAGGAAGGGTGTCAATCAAGAGCTTTGGTCATTGCCGACCCTGGTAAAAGGCATTAAAGATTGGATAAAAGAAAATATATAAAGATTGAGGGCAATGGTAAATGTGAGCCTCTCTCTGTCGAACGAAACCACTTAGTGAAGTAATAAAATTAACATTAACATTATCTTAGAGAAAACCCTTACGTGTGATAATAGTTGCACCTGCATTTAGCGCATGCGTTCTCATTACAGTGAGTGTACTTATTAAGTCACCAAGAAAAGTCACGATAGTCGCTCTATAGCATTACTTATTCATGTATGTACGTGTGCATACTGTCGCATTGTCGAGGTTCTGAGACGATAGCCTCGGAAATGTCGACGCCACGACCAATTCCATGGAATTACATGTCGTTTGGTTGTTAATCAGGTGCCAATAGGCCTTAAAGTATGCTAATAATTCTTGTATACCATTAAAATATAAAATTTTATAGGTGCATTCTTTATTGGTACGCGTTCTACGTTTAAATATTATAAATAACCTTTTGTTTTTTATAGTTCGGTCATGATAAGGAGGCAGTATGTAATTTCATATGCTCTCGCAAGCAATATGCTTGTTATTTTTAAGTTTATCCTGGTGGCATATTTATCAGTACTGGCTGGTTGTAATTAAGAATAAGTAAAGCCTTGAAATTATCATCCCATCGGCATTTTAATCACACGTCGAGTCTCAAAAAAATAAATTTTAACACAACCATCGGGCACTTTAATTGCAGTAAATAATTATTGATATCTGCTCTGCTTGGTGCCTCGTAATGTCTGCTATGCATGATATCTTCGGTTCAATGCCCAAAAAATGCATTATCAGTTTTATTACAAGAAATTCTCAGTAACAGAACGGAGTATGAAACTGTGAATGTTCGAAAGACGGCAATCGGCTCGCTGCTATGTAATAATGGGATCTAAAACTATCCTACTACTGTATATTAGTGTTCCTAACAGATTTGATAAAATGTAACATTATTTTTACCACCAAAATCTTAAGAAAGGCGGTGAAGTAGAGTAATTTTATAGAGAAGTATATAAAGAGGGACTACTTTGTTAATATTCGTATACGTTAGAACTAAATCACTACGATATAGTTTTTTCAACTAAGATGTCTCTAGTTTTAAAAATAAATCTAATTTTACTAGGCAATAATATTTTATGTCCTTTGTATTAAGCACGTAAAGGTTATCAACCCCAATACAAGGCAAACCGAACAAACAAACGTTTGATTTAATTTGATTTGATATTTTTGTCTAGATTCATGCTAGACTTACAGAAATAGGTAGAAGTTTATTCACCCATTTTTCGCCAGCTATATAACATGTTTTACGCCCATGTGACAAAGGTCGAGCCCATTCTCGAAATACGGGAAAATTCCAAGACTCTGTGCTTCTAAGTGTTTCATCATCATCATTATCTCAGCCGAAAGACATCCACTACTGGTACTGGACTTAGTAGTAGACATATTTTCGGCCTCCCCCAAGGTTTTTCACACAGACCGGTTTTGGGCCAACCGCTTGCCACTAAGAGTTTAATGACAAAAATCTAAAATCAGTTTGCACGACCCAGGCATTAAGTCGGAGTCCTAATGCACACAGTTCAAGATTCAATACCGCTATACCTTTGAGGAAAACTTTAAAATAAACGCCAACTTCATAATAAATGTACCACTTTTTTAATTGTAACTACTTAATCCAATATATCAATCATTCGTTTTTCTGTGTCAAGCCCATGAACATTTACGAGCTTTTCAAGTCTCCTTATAGGGACCTTGAAACGACTTTACAACCAACATGATCGCACATTTATATAGTACCCTATGTAACTGGGAGTAGCGTAAGCTTAACTTATAGAAGATTGCAATCAAGTCCCCTTCTTTTGTGTTTTTGTGATTAAGACGCTGCATTCTTATTCTTTCGTGCATTCCACCTATTTACAACAAAATCATTTTCTACTAGATTTAAAAATTATTAATAAGGTTGGAACAGAAATCTATTGAATTGTTAAGCAACATTTAGACAGGTTTTGATATATATAAAGGCTACAAATACTATTCATTAGCTCTAAATCGAGATCTCACAAAGATTAAAATAAAACGAGTTTATTTAAATGCAAATTATTTTTTAAAGATGACTCGTGTATGATGTTTTACCATACTTAAATCCCTGGCCAGGAGTGTCACCAAATTATCAACGTTATTTTTACACATTACAATTAAACTATGAACTGTTAATGTATGTATTATATCACGGTTTATGTAATTAACAACTTCTTAAAATTATGTATACTTGCACCTTTCCAAAAAAAAAGTATCTGCCAAAAAAATAGTGGCTGCCCAATGATGATGGCATGACATGTTCCATATAAATATAACTTTATAAAACTGGAAAAATTAAGACTGCGCCCGCTTAAGCGTAATTACTAGTCACGGTGAACTTAACAAAAATCGAAACAATTCTGCCTGGATGTAATTTGGTGTTGTCCCCAAGGTACATCCAGAATCGAAAGAACTATTTGCAGACACAAATTTTACGCCGTGTGGGATCGAATTCACAGCAGCGTAGTGGCAATACAGTGATAAAGCTATTACAACGAATTTCCTGGGAGAAAAGCCTAAGAACATTTTGCTCGAGGAATCAAACCCGGCACGAAATTATATTCGACAGTTACAAACGGTATCACTTTTACACCACCGCCCAAAAGAGACAGTGTAATAAGTTTAATCCAATTTAGAACCTTCAATTATGTCAAATATTGATAGCTATACACCACACCTACAACTATCTATAGATACAGTGAATGATAACACCATATTAAGCAACTTAAGAACAATTATAGTTGGGTAACGAAATACTCGCAAACTGGTCTAGGCATTGTGAACTAGACGCGAGGAACCGGCGTTGCGTGTGCATATTCACGATTGGTAAGGCTGCATTCATACGTGACGATTGTCGTGACAACATTCCCACACTGAGAAGAGGCCACCCTTGCCCAGCAGTGAGACAGTTTATATACAGGGCTGCTATTATTTATGTTATATTAGCGTTTGCCTGCGATTTTGCTCGCTCGGGAAGAGTAGATTTTCCTGGATATAAGGTAGAAGGAGAGAATAGAATGGCTTTACACTTTTATCGGTACGCAATAGACAAACAAACCCGCTCGATATCAGTATCAAGCGGACGCACTTTACCTACCACCAATAATAGGACAGGAGGAGTAGGAAAGAAAAAAATTGACTGCATGAATGGCGTAGTGATTTAATTGGGTAAGCTAGATTTGATTTTAAACAAAATAAAATAAGAATGCCATAGATGAGACAACATATTCGGCATCGAAGATTCAAGAAGCCGGAGTCGTATATTCTACTCACAGTTTCCGATCAGGATAATCTCTTAATGACAATGAATCTATGGACATGGCAAACATTAGTTAAATACTTGTGCAAGCAAGAAATGTGTTGTTACATAACATCCATAAAATATAAAGATATAGAAGAAAGCAAATTCGAATTAAGTTGGTCAATTGTTCGTTACTGTATATAGTGTACCGTGGCGCAGCGGTAGTGATTGTGATTGCTGTGCATGAGGTCTCGGGTTCGTATCCCGGGTCGGGTCAACTTTTGTTGACCCGACCCGGGATACCAAACCAAACCCAATAAGTTTTTACTTATTGGGTTTTTCTGTTAAGAAATCTCAATACCAGCCCGGAGTTAGGCAGTTGGCGGTGTTAGACGTCCCCTTTCCTCGGAAAGCACGTAAAGCCGTTGGTCCTGCGCCCGATCTCTCACCGGTCATGTCATGTTACCGTCCCATCGGATCATGAGAGTTAGGGAACAGAGAGTGCACTTGTGTTTACGTACACACTTGTGCACTATAATATCTCTTGCGCAGATAGCCAGTCTCCGTTAAGACTATCTAGACTGCTATATAGGCTAAACGTGGCCAAAATTCGGTCTGGTGGACATTATTATTACTGTATAAAAGTAACTTGATCAGAAATTTCTTAACCTACCCGTGTGTGTCAGCGAAAATATACGCAACTTTTCCGCGTCGTATCGACCTAGTAAAAAACACACATGTTTCTACTTAGCTTACCTTGTTAGACTTTAACATTGCTATGCTAAGGTGAACTAATTGCCGTCCATAGGATAAATAGGCTCGACTCTATGCAGCAAATTAGAATTGCCTAATAGAAGAACCCAATAAAACATTGACTGACCCGGTAATCATCCGGGTTCTCACGTCCGTAAATTTAGGTGCTAACTTATATCATTGGACCCAAGAGACAGTATATCTGATAAAGTATTCGGCTATTAGCGGAACGACGGAAAGTCATTACGATTTTAAATATAAATACATAATTATTAGTGAATGGATGTTCCATTAAAAGTAAAAGCTTTCAATAATAATTACTTTCGAAACAAATTTCTCTGTAATTACAATAATTGAATATTGCATATACTAACATTCAAATTGTGTAAACAGACTTTTTATTTGTTAATTTGTGCGCTCATGTACATTAATCTAACAAAAAATAACATAATTGGACGTGGTTTTCAGTGTCGTGTATTTTTGTAGAATATTTATCTAGTGATAAGTCTTATTTAATACCTAAACAAAGAAAACAGACGCACTCAAAAATATAATATTTGTTTTCTTACTTGTTCAACTTGTTGAAATTAAACTACATATACGAATTTTATTGCGTTGTTTATTTAAAAAACACTAATATGACATAACACTAATTGAAACTATTAAACTACTACTGCTACGCGATAAAATCCTTATATTTTAATTTCAATGGATAATATTCGCGTAAACGCAAGACATGTGACAATGTTTTCCATTGTCATTCAGTAATGAGTAAGAGTTGCCAGACTGCATTCGTTCTCTAATACAAAGAGATGACAAAAAAGACAAAACATAAAGATGGGTCTTTATGTAAAGTATCTAGCTACCAGTGTTATAGTTATCACTTACAGTGATTTCGACGAACAGACTGCCATCTGTATAAATGTAATTTGTGTCACCCGCGTAAAATATTGAGTTGCAATGTGTTGTTATCCTGCCTGAGTATCGTGAGTGTGGACCTGCCTCACTTTTAGTAGCGTCCTGCGATAAGACATTCAATGTCGTAGTAAATAATATGCTTTTGATCAAATCTTACTATATACCTTCATAAAAATATACTTGGGCATATTACATACAGGTTTCAAGGACATTATATATGTAAGTTCAATAATATTTAATACTAATATTATACTTCTTCTCTTGTACGTCTTTGTTCTCTTGAAAACGTAAGCTGAAATAACGATCCAACTTAAACCTCTTAGCAGGCAAACAAATATATTGATATCTTTACGTAACCCACATGAATCTTATATTTAATATTCTTTACTGACTTGTGTTTGACCACGATCTCACCTAATGTTTAGCGACGATGTGGTCGACTATGGAGCAGGTTTACCTAAAACTTCTAGAAGGTTCTATACACTCGCGAAGACGCTCAGAATGTACTCATCGAGAAAAACATGGGTAATGTAATAATAAAAAATCCAAGCCTTTGCGGTACATAGTTCTTTAAAATGCTATATTTGTACCAAGATTATTATAGATCAAAAAGTATTAAATTGATGTGGAATAAGCCTTATAGGCGCGCCGCCAACAAGTTCGATGACTGGTTGACTGCCATGGATGCGTTGCGACATTTCATACATCAGACAATAATATATAGTATTACTATAATGTAGATATAACGCTAATACAAGCTCTAATTGACAAATTACAGCACAGATGGCGTAATGATTTAATTAGAGACCAATTGCCAATGTATCAAAGTTTCCACACAGGACAAAATATTTGTGAGCTATGCCAATAATTGTAGTGTAATATATGTTCTAATTTCAATAAGTTTGCGTCGTACGGAAATCATTTGCATTTCTATTATGGTAACTAACAATTGTACAAGACTCTATATTATCATACTATATTATTATCCTTTTTTTATAGAATCACCCAATATCTTAACTTAGTTCTTATTTAAACAAAAGGCCAATATTCCTATGTGTTTTAACTCTTAAATATTTGTATATTCACATAGATGAAAAATTAAAATAATGACTAGCTAAAATATCTTTGGCATAGAAAAATATTGACAAATAATTTCACTTATAGTATAAGTATTTTATACATATAGTATAAGTATTTATTTCATTTTGTTATGTGGATGGAAGCTTAAAATTTCATCTAGAGATACATAGGTTTCATTTTAATAATTTATAGAATCACATTTTATTTAGGTAAATATTTAAAAAATACGTTTCATATAATGCCTAAGAATAGATCTAAAAACTCATGCAAAGTTAGAATTTTATATTACTTAAACAGAGGTTAACCGATTTCTGAAAAACACCTCCACACACTGCACGAATTATTTGTTTGAGCTCTGTATAAAATATGTATTTCCACCCAATATCCCCATATAATGAAGTCATAGCGAAGCAGTAATATAAACTACTTGCCTTATTCGATTCAATACAGTACAAAACAGTCAATTTTATAACACAAGAATAATCTCAATTTAACTTTTGAATCGACATACACATTTTGGTCTAGATGTCCATATAAGTACGTACCTAATCTGATTTATAATTGCTACGATAAGCAAACATGCTGAACAGTTGCCAAGTGCGAAATGTTTTTAGAACGCATTAATTAGCCTCAATTGCTTACTTTGTATTACTTGGCTCGTGTCAAAATTTTAATAGCCAATAATCATTGTACTGATTTCTAAATTCTCTTTCATAATTGGAAAGTTTGACCCTCAAGAAGTTTTATTATAGTTTTATACTAGGCCTATTGTAACATATCACTTTAGTAAATAAGCAAAGTTTGCAACTTTAATGTTTACTATTCTTAAACATATTATAAATGCGAAAACAATTCTCTTTGTGTGTCGCGTTTTCACGATTCAACCACTAAACTAAGTTTGATATTATTTTTTACCTTTATAAAGACGAACTTTTAACTATAGTCAATGCACTGACTTATACTAATATATCTTTGATGTGTATTATATTCACGTCCAGACTGCTGTGTTACATGTCCCACTTAAAATGAGGTGATTCTTTAGCCGTCTATTATACATATTTTCAGACCTTGCGCTACACTGATTATCCTAGTAGAAAACCAACAACATTGAACCCAACCCAGAAATGACACTCAAAATCTTACGATCATAGGAAAGCAAAAGTGCAGACTTGTAACGAGACTAACGTGGCATTTAGTCTATCAATAATCGTCATACGTATAGTGTGTAATATAAAGATGTGATCATGTTTAACAGTGGTAACACATGCCATAAACTGTTTTTTAAATTTATTATTTTATTTAGGGGTTTTCTTCATGCGAAGCATATCAAACTCATTGCACCCAAAACAGTAATTCGCTTAACTTAATAATATAACTTTAATATTTTTATAGAGGGGGTCGGGTCGCCCGCGCTAACTCTGATGCAGGCTTACTTAACACACTCTGAATAAGTGTCACGTTATTCCGCTTCAGGCTATGACTTCTCACAACCGACTCCCTTTCCACCTCGTTCCTGACACATTCCATTATCAAATGTTGCACATCTCCAATCTTTCTACAAGCCCGGTAATTAGGAGAGTCCACCTTTCTTATAAGATAGTACTATACTATATATAATAGATAAGATACTTACTCTACGCTTCTATGAGCGTAGAGTAATTATTCGAAGTCCTTACAGTGATAATTCTGCCATGTTGTGCAGCAGACAACATTACACCATCAACCCAAAATGACATAATCAATAATTATTATAGTTTAAGAGTGCAATTTGAAACATTACACATCGATCAACACTGCGTTGTTGAACATCTTCAAGTTCCTTTCACTAAATTGTTGCTCTGCATACGAACTTTCATAATTAGTTCGCCAAACATACGAATAATGACGAGCCGTGATTGTACATTGCTGAAAATGCAATAGAACACTGAGAGATATCGTAATACTCCTTAGATCGTAAGGCAACAGTCTATAGCTAGCGAAGTTCATCATCATCATCATGTCCTCCTCACCGTGTCCGGTGACGGCGACTCCTTCAATTTAGTCTGGATTGTTGTTGCGGTGGGCGCGTATGTGACTTGCAAAACCGAACTTTGTTTTGAAAGTTCGATCACAAGGCCCACAATAGCTAGCGAAGTTAAGATGCAGCTAATCTGGCTACTGCGCGTAAGTAATCTGTTTTATTGGTTACTAGATTACATACTGCTATTTTACTCCTGCAATACAATATAGCGCTTATGTTTCCGTACGTTTTTTTTAATGAACACTCTAGGAATAATACCTGTGTTGCGGGGGACTATACAAACATTCAAACAACGACCACAATTGTTTGTCCCGTGTGGGATTCGAATCCAAAACACTCGGCGCAGTGACAGCGGTGAGGCGACCACTTAAACCACTTCGCCATCCGTGCACTCAATTTTGTGACGTGGTGAGGTGCCAGGGCCGATTTCCAGGTGGAGTAAATTGTTATTGAGTTTTATGTTACAGAATTCACTGTAGCAGCAACTAGAAATTTCTCCTGACAGGCATCTTCTTTTCCGTCAACCGATGTCAGAAAGGATTTTCCGACCTGTACATCACGGGCTTCAAGCCATATAAGCGGATCTGCCAAACTCTTATTATGTAGATACGCATCTACGGCTTGAAGCCCGCGACATCTACAACACATTTAACACGCCTATATCTTCTGGTATTTAACCAGAAGAACTGCAGAAGAAGCAGAACGACTGCTTTTATCTACCATCATATTATACCTTTAATAGGTATGCGATAGACAAAAGCAGTCGTGTGAATGTCGACGACATAAAAAGCTCGCCAATATCTGGCTGTTTGTTTATTTTGATTACTCATAGAAAATAATAATAATAAATGTACTAAGCTTGAATATTAAGTATATATTTTCCTTAATAATATATAACCTGTTCTGTTTTCAGTCGCCTATAATGTGTACTTCTCAATAAAAGTACACAATAACATAATATTCAAAGGTCATTGAAAATGCAATTGTCTGAACATTCCAGTTTGTGGTGATTGCCAAATATGTAAATGAACGTTCAATACAATCCAAAAAACGAACAAATATTGCCGTAAAACTGGTTAACGAAGTTCAATATATTATGTTACCAAGAGCCCTTCCGTTGTAAATGGAATTCCAATAAGCAAAGTTGAAATGTACGGATCTATAATTAAAATTTGGCATTTTAATTTACCCGGCATAACCATTTAAGGCGCTAAGAGATTGTTTTCCACGTCAAAAGGTAACCAGATCAGAATGGAAATTGCAAATTAATCGATAAACTAGTTGAAACCTACAGTTTTGCTCACGGAGCAAATGCTCCTTGGTTTTGTTAAGATGATATAATATTTGTATGAAAATGAGCTTAAAATGACGTGTAATGTAGGTAAGCGCATTGCTTTTGACAGTTTTTGTCGAAGTAAATGTTACTCCAACAGACGTGTGATATGATTAAAAACATTACAATTAAATCTTTGGATACGCACGACATCTTAATCCGCAAATCAATATATTAACTTTGTAAAGTTTAATGGATACGTGTGTCGGCATAATCAAAGTAAAAGTAAAATATGTATGTATATTTAAAATTTCCTTTCGTACTTGATAATGCAAATTATGTATGTACGTCATTGAGTTTATGTAAGCTCTATCAATAATAAAGTGCAGGTCAAACTTTGTACAGAGACTGTTAAAATGGTCAAGTTCCTAAACGGCTAAAGCAAATTAAGTTGCCGGCCATGAGACTGCCCCTAGGGCATTAGCCGCAGTAGATACCACTCCCAAAATTTAAAAATGAAACGTAACCTCATTTTCTATTTGAAAAACAAATTTCAGTAATAAGGTAGTAGCTATGTGATGCCAGCGTATAGTAAGGTTCTTGTAACTCCTAGGGAACTACAGGAGTCACATATATTCTTATAAAAAATTGCTTAATTTAGCTTGCACACAACTACATAATATATTCTTCAATTAGTTATTGAAATGTGTAATATCTTATCTTATCTTATGCCAGTCAGTGCAGGCCGGCGACACTTCGACCCAGTGGGATCTTTTGTGTCGACACTCTCCCATTAATGACTGCCATAGATGTTCATGGCAGCCGGGACCAACGGCTTAACGTGCTTTCCGAGGCACGGAGCAGGCGATAATTGTCAATCAATACGCACATAATTTCGAAAAGTCATATAACTTCCGAAAGTCAGAGGTGCGCGACGTGGGTTCGAACCCGAGACCCCCTGCATTGCAGTGTGTTGGTCTCCCCACTGAGCTATCGCTGCTCGAAATGTGTAATAATTTGTGTACAATAATAATCTTCTTATTGATGAAGCTTAACATAATTAAATCATACTTTTGTATCTCTGAAGAGTTAGGCAGATATCAATCACTCTCAAGCCACCAGCTGAGCTTATATTCAATGTAAAGAAGAATGAGCCTACTGACATCCACCAGCCCAGCAACAAACTCCGTCGAGAGAATTGTTAGCTGTTTGACATTTTCCTTTACAGCCTTTAAAGAATCTTGTTAACTACAACTGTTGATTTTTTAATTTTAGGCGGCATATCAAGTACTGCGACTTAACGTAACCAAAATGTCTAATTTTATCATTCCTTTATCAATCTTGGAATCAAACCACCTCATCTCACAGTTGAGAGTTAAGCTTATCTTCACGTTTGCGCTGCTGGACCCACAAACCAGCCATTACATAAACTATAACCTGAAAATTAAACTAGTCTAATAGAGATCTCAACGAGGCACTTTCTTATTGACCTACTGTGTATATCATGAAACCACATCGTGACTGACTTGACAGTTTGTAATTTCGTCTAGTTAAGCACTCATACAATTTACGTGTCATTGAAGTTCGACAAATGCTAGCTAATATTACCAATAAGAAAGTATATTTGTTCGTCTAGACTAACTTGTTGGTCAGTGTCATACATGAGCAACTTATCCGCGTCGTGTACAAAAACCATTGAAATCTCATTTACGAAACACAAAGTAAGTAATAGCTTAAAATAAATAAGCTCGCTACTTTGTAATTTAGTTAACAAGCTCTTAAATGATGACTCAACTGATAGATTGCTGTTACAGATTGCAAAAGATTATATTGGTTGCTACCTATTCTTTATTGTGTGAATCAAGTATTGTTTACTATCTAGATTTCTTTAGGTCTTAGTTTAGGTTTCAGATGAGGAATAAGTATAAAATATACTACGTTTATCTAGATTTCCTATATTAATTACTTTCTTTATTGATCTCGCTGTAGTGTTGGAATTACAGTCGGCTAAAGATATGGTCTACCACCCTACGATTGAGGTTCATTTGAACGTCATGAAACAACAAGGTCGATTTCCCTTTGCAATATTAAATAAATATTATGACAGTAACCATTGCTCTCTTTATCATGTACCTATTATATTTACGTCAACCATGTGTCAAGTTAGAAAAGTCAACCTTAGCGATAATTAGATGTCACAGAAACTTTTGTCAAAACTGGTTGACCACTTTCTTGGCCGACTGTACTACCATCTGATAGGAAAAATTTAGCCCGGTATGTTCGAGACGCTTCTATGGCTTTCCGATTCCTTTCTTTTATCCCGTGTTTTATTACTTGCCCAAGGGTCGGCGAACACTATTTTGAACGATTACTATAAATTCTAAATAATATACATGTATATACATAGTCTCACGCTTCCATACCTACCCAAAGGCCTACTAAAATTCGTGAAATTGGGTGTAATACATACAGATGTTTTACGCATACTTGCTTTTAGATTCTACGTAAAGGACGAGCCTATTGGCGTTTACGTCACAGTTCTAAACACCGTACTACTACTGCTACTACTACTATTGTCATCTGTGTGAGATAGCGTGGGAGAGCCACGCTTCGGCACGAACGGGCCGGCTCGACCGGAGTGATATCACGGCCTCACAGACAACCGGCGTGAAATAGCGCTTGCGTTGTGTTTCGTCGAGTGAGTGAGGGTACCGGAGGACCAACCCCCCTTCCTGGGGGAAAGGCGGGGTCAAATTTAAAAGGCTGGCAACGCACTTGTGACTCCTCTGGTGTTGCGGGTTTCCATGAGCGGCGGTAATCGCTTACTATCAGGCGATCCGTCTGCTCTTTTGCCTGCTATATACTCGTAATAAAAAAATATGTTATCTTGGCCAAAAACCAAAACATGCTTGGTCTGACGCAGGAATCGAAAGATCTCATGCACAGCAATCGAATTTACAACCGCTGCACCACACGAGCATTCAAATGCTGCTAACGAAACTATCCTAATATCATTATTACTAGGTACATATTATAAAACAAAGTTCCCTGCCGCATCTGTCTGTCTTCTGTCTGTTCACGATAAACTCAAAACTACTAAACGGATTTGCATGCGGCTTTCATCAATTGACAGAGTGATTCATAAGGAAGATTTAGGTATATCATTTGTTAAGGTTTTGTGCTACCCGTGCAGAGCCGGGACGGGTCGCTAGTATATTTATAAAAAATGCTTGCGATTTAGACAATATGCACAAAAAACTAACTAGTTCTGATGCAGCAACAGTTCATAAAGTTTTGTTTGCAAGAAATTCGTTTATTTATTTAATCAATTCGTTGAATCGAAACCAACAATAAGAGTATTATAAAGCTGCAGACTCGAATCTAGATTCTATCGCGATTGCATTATACTCTAATTAACTATTTAGCTACAGCAGTTTAAATAAAACCGAGTCGTGCATTTATCATTAAAATCTCATCATGCCTGTATTTCTTACTCATTATAACAAAAAAACGTAATAGTTTGTATAACCATCACTAGTGTGTGGGTTCCGTTTATTTTAATACCATCTTTTAGTTAATTTATAATTACACCTTGTAATGTGCTCATGCAAAATGGTGAAAGTATGTAGAAATTTAAATATTTGTAACATCTCAAGTATTATACCCATAGTCGCAAATAAGTGATTGAATTTAATTTGTATAAGAAAATAATCTAGGATCATCTTATATATAAAAAAATACCCTAAACTAATAATCCTTCCGTCTCATTCCTAATATTGAAAAACGATATTAATGAGAGGGAAGTTAGATAAAGCAATTTGAAAATTTAAAAACATGCATTATCATGTTTCTACAGAATATACCACGGGGAGTGCTTTGAAGAGTTATTCCACCTTATCCCGCCCTCCCCTTTCCTATCCAGAACAACGCGTGCTGGGCTCAGATGCCATCCTTACACGGTAGAGTCGATTAGAGCGCGTACCAACAAGTTTGGGTCCTCATACCTCTGCCGAACGACCAAGGCATGGAATTCTCTGCCAAGGCAATCCTGGGTCCTTTAAGCAGGGCGTGAAAAGCACCTTCTCAGGCCGTCAAAGTAGAGACCTCAACATCGCCTCGGCTGCTATGAGGGCGGTATGGAGGCCACTGCTCTTAGACCACACGACTGCTTACCATCAGGTGGAGTGTGGTCATTTTGACAAGCAAAATAAAAAAAGGCAAAAGAGATATATGCGAGGATCGTAGCCAAAGGAAATTTATGGTCTCTGCCTACCACTTCAGAATAATAATAAGTAAGTATATCTAACCAAAGACACTATTGCCGCACTAGTAATCATTCTTGTATTACAAGGGACGTTACAAATGCTACATCTAATACTTTTTCCAGGTCTGAGGTCCAATGCTCATAAATTTATTTAAAAACAGAGTTCTGATCTGGTGTCAGTCTCATTTTCACTACAAATGGGATTCTCATAAAATTAAAATATACGGCAAAAGTGAACATATATTGCATTTTAGTTCACAATTGGCGCTGACTAGATTACATTGTAATGCTATTTTAAACAGTTTATATTATAAGAATTGGCCATCTGGTATCTACACTTAAAAAGTAAAAAGATTTCCATGACGTCGAACTTGACTATAGAACCTTGGCAATTTTTCCCGCCGCTTTATCTGTTAATTTCTCATAGCCCTGCCTCAAGTGTTATCTTTATAAGTATCTTACGGCAATGCGATACGCCATCTATCGCATAAATCTAAACATTATACAAATTTATAACATTAAGTATGTGAATATATGAATATTATTCAATGCTATGTTTAATTCAAGCAGCATGAATAATTATTATATACATAATTTCAGAATGTTATCTCCGAAAAGATAGGCAGACCTTATAACTCCAAGATTAAGCTGGCTATGGCTTTAGGTTGCACGTAATAGGGTGCAAGCCTATTCCATATAAAATAAATATTTTTAAAGTGTGGATGTGACATATAAAACATCATGAGTGTGTCATTTATTTAAATAAAAGTGAACATTATTTACTCGGTACATATATGTTTAAAATTATTCCTAAATATACAATTCTTACTAATTGAATACATACAAAGAAATGTTAAATGTTTTATACTTCTTTCACGCCGCAACAAAAAGACGGATCAACGTGATTTTTTGCAAAAGAACAGTACTCTTATGGCGTTTTAGTGAGTGTTCTGTACCTCGAACTAATATAAGGTTATAAAGGCGGGAGGCCAGCTCGTTCGCGCGTAAACCTTTTAACAGTTTTCTATCTGTTTATGCAGTTTATTCCCGGAGAGTAAACTGGATAGTTAATTCTAAGTCTAATTGAGTATGTGAAAGAACTACATGAGAACAAGCATGACCTAACCGTTACAAGCGCGCCTTATTGCCCCCTGATAAGAGACCTTTATAGTTTTCTTAGGCGACTATGGAAACTGTCTTGCAACAATGGCTCCATGTGGCATCGGTACTTTGGAATCCAGGGATAAACAGTGAGAATAAAGGACATTTTTCATCCTAATATTCTTTTCTATATACATTCACACCGGTAAACCTAGTAGCTTATAAAACGGTTATACTAATATTATCTCAAGCTTTCACCGTAAAGAATGTACAAACAGACTAGTACCAATTATTATTTTGTATTACTACATTGCAGAGGTAGAACTTACACTGATCCAAGGTCCATATTCCACTGTACCCTAACTACATTCCGCGGTAACCTGAGGTCTTCCACTTCACAAGGTGAGTGCGCTTGGAGGCCACCAAAATAAAATAAAAGGTCCGAGTTTAGATTGGAACTTATAATAGGGTCGACGACCTTTGCAATCGGCTTAATGTGGTAAATTTGGATTCGAAAAGGTTCTTTCACACGGATCGTAAGTTACGACTTCGTTAAGAGTCTTGTTATACTTTTACTTTGTAAAAGATATGATAATGTTATGCTGATTTGGAATTTTTATCTCTCAGACGATAAGAAATGGATAAGATTGACTGGAACGATGGTGCAATGGCTTAATTTATTTTAGTTTAATAACAACGTTTCACAGCAACCAATTACATTAATTAAAGATACACCTAATAGGTTTTCCTGTTTCCAGAACTAGCATTGTGTGATCGGGTTGCATATATAGGACCTAAACACAATAGCAAAATATACACACAGACAACCGTATATTCAAAGTCAAAAATCCTTTATTTTATTTAGGTCACAAAGAAACACTTATGAACGTCAAAATACATATATACATAGGTTGATGTGTTTACTAAGCTACTGAAGCTAAATTTAGGCTAGTCTTGCCGGCACTGTTCCGGACTACGTACTGAAAAAATCTTAACAGCAAAACCCATAAACACTTTGTCCGGTTCAGTAATCTAACCCGAGACTTTACATTTACTACCGCTGCGCCACCATATCATACTAGCATATTGTAGTTTATATTCAGCCCGGCCTAATTCAGGGATAAATCTATCCTTTCTTTTCATAAAGCTTTGGCAGGTAAGCGATGGAACGCAAATTAAAAAGTATTAATACAACAAAATCTACACAGATATCTAAGGAAAGGTGAAATCAGTAGAACAACTTTTATGTAAACTTGTGAATATTGTCAGCGGTCGCTAAAGGTCAGGTAAATGTCAATTGAGAGTCAAATGTTATAGGCTAGGAGACACACTATAACGTGTGAGTCGTGTCAAAAGGCTAAATCGAGTTTAGCAGGCTTTATTAATTAAAGCCGTTTCTTAAAAATATGTTATTACTAGATTTTGCGCGCGGCTCCGCTCGCGTGGTACCTACATCAATAAAAAGTAGCCTATGTCCTTTCCCAGGTTTTAAACTATATCTGCACCAAATTTCATATAAATCGGTTGAGTGGTTTAGCCGTGAAAAGGTAACAGACAGATAGACAGACAAATAGACAGAGTTACTTTCAAATTTATAATATTAAGTAAGGATAAGTAAGGATTAAACGTAGATTAAATTTAATATATTACCTACGCACTGAGGAAAGTCCCAAACGTATAGTTATTTTCTTCTACATTATCTTATTTAATAAACAAACATAGAGACCCATCTTCATTTTATGTTTATTTTGTCATCTCTATAGTAGTAGAAGTAGTACCTGAATGGAACCAAATGAGACGAGAATAAATCCTAACCTAATGTAATAAATGCAAATGTGAGTTTGTTTGTTTGTTACGCTTTCACTCCTTAACTACTCGACCGATCATCATGAAATTTCACATACACGTTGTCAAGGTTGCAGAAAAAGACATAGAGTACCGTTTATCCAGGGAAAATACTGTTCTCAAAAGAAATAAAATTGTCAAAATCTACATTAACACGAGCAAAGCTGCGGGCAAAATCGAGTGGTCTATAAAACTTAATATTTTGATTTCAGATAGTCTATCAATTAAATGTTATGAGAAGTTTAAGGAGATGATGCTCCACGCCTACTTCTTAAATTCCGGGACATAGATATGCTTCTATGCTTGTCCACGATCATAATGTCCTATATTCGATTTCCGAGTCGAACAAAATGATATAGCGTGTTGTAAGGAAATTATAGTTGCCTTTTATAGATTTGTAAATTATTTTACATAGTTAGAGCAAATAGCCACGAAAGAAAACTTTTAATGAAATAGTATCAAAATTTGGTCAACGAGGAAACTGAGGTCGAGGTTCGATTCCCGCACAAGTCAAACATTTGTGTGCATGAACATAGATTTTTGTCTTGGTCTGGGTGTTTCTATGTATAATATGTATGTCTTTACAAAATAAAACAGTATATATGTATGTTTATCCATTGTCTAGTACCCATAGTGCAAACTCTGCTTAGTTCGGGCTAGATGGTGTTGTATGTATGTGATAGAATATTATTATTATTATTATCTTAAATTTGGATATAAAAAAGTGGGGCAGAATGGGGATGTCTCACTCCCTCGCATAGGTGCAGCTAAATAGCAGTTACGTCATAGTTTATATCGTGCATCCTTTTTCAGTCATTTAACAACTACCCCTAATACCAGATTTGAAACGCTTGTCCTAATCCTAACTAATATTATAAAAGTGAAAATGAGTTTGTTTGTTTGTTTGTCACCTTTTCACGCCTAAACCACTGAACCGATCATTCTGAAATTTTGCATATACATAGTCAGGTGTACAGAAACGGACATAGGCTACCTTTCATCTCGAAAAAATTGACTGTTCCCGAAGAAAACAACAATAACGTTCTAATGATAATAGATAGCGCCACGTGTCTTTCGAATCACGATTGAATTATATTATTACATACAGAGTACAACCCGAATTGATTGTCAAATCCTAAATCCTATGTCGGCCTCGATGGCGTAGTGGTTAGTATAACCGACTGCCACGCCTGAGGTCGCGGGTTGGATTCCCGCACAAGTCAAACATTTGTGTTCATGAACATGGATGTTTGTGTTGGTCTGGATGTTTCTATGTATAATATGTATGTATTTACAAAAAAAAAGAATTTATGTATGTTTATCCATTGTCTAGTACCCATAGTACAAGCTCTGCTTAGTTTGGGCTAGATGGTGTTGTGTGTATGTGGTAGAATATTATTATTATTATATTATTATTATTATAATTAACGCGAGCGAAGTCGCGGGCAACAGCTAGTATATTATTAATTTTAAAATTTATTTCATGAATTCTTTATATTAAAGAGTTTGGGTAAGTCAACTACCCTATTCTAAGGACAGTGTCTTGAAAAGTGTCTGGTAGATGGCACTAGGCTCACCCACTATTACGTGGGACTTAAAAACATATTTTATTGTAGTAGCGCAACCGATGTACACACGGCTACACATCAAGTTAGACACCCTATATACGCATAACTACGCTACATACAAAACAGAGAATTGTCGGAAAGGGACCGTGCATAGTGGTGTCGATGCAATGGTAAGGATAGAGCGTCGCGTCCCGTTCAGCGTGAATTAGACAAAATAACAAAAATATAACGCATTCTCTCGCACGATTTGCAGCGTTCAACTTCTAATAGTTCAAAGTCCAAACAGTCTAGGTTGATGTGTCGCTGTGTGTACGTAAAAAGTTAAATAATATATACTTTAGAACTAATAATGGTAGCGGATAGCAGCACCCAAAATTCTTAGTATCTATGTGTATCAGTGTGTATGTGTAAACTTTTTTTTCTGTAATAATATATATGTGTATTAATTAATCCAATTGGATAGCTAATTGTGGAGGCTTATAATTAGCAATATTGTTACATATATAATTATGAATATTTATAAATGTTATTAGTAGTAGCCTTCTTCCAAAACCAATAAATAAATAACGAAGTCGGGAAGTAGTCAAGGTATGATCATGTAACATAATGGCCTCCTCGTGGCGAACTTAGATTTGCGGTTACTATTCCAATCTGCCTAATGTGTATCTCCATTAGTAGTCTTAGCTCGCCTCAATATTTAGGTTAAAGAATCGCCTAATCACGATGTAGTTTCTAATGAGTAAATAGTTTTGTGGCGCACTTTATTTAGTTTTTGTTTTTCAAGACTTACTTACTTAGATTTTGCTGTGGCTTCGCTGGCGTAAATTTAGGATAGGTTTGTTTAGTAATGGTGCTGTTTTCTGGATAAAAGGTACCCTATGTCCATTTCTGTACTCCTGACAACGTGAATACAAAATTTCATGTTGATTGGTTGAATTGTTAAGGCATGAAAGCGTAACAAACAAACACACATTCACATTTATAATATTAGTTAGGATTAGGCTTCAATCTGTCAATTGCTGGAATGCCAGATATAATTAAAAGATGATGTCTGGCCGATGCCGGTAAAAAGCTATCGTTCAGAAAGTTATTTTGTGTATTTTATTGGCTCTACTCTTATAATAATTAAAATTAAATAATAATTCAGGAGTTTGTCGCAACAATTAATTAAAGTTATGCACCGCATACACTAAAACCAACAGTTTATACAATTAAAAGTGTGAAAATAAGTAACAAACAACTCAGTTGGTACTAGTAGTAAGACAAATAATTTACTTGGTAATGTTTACACAGGCCCAAATAAATCACAAAACTACAAAGCATTGTGTGTAGATTTGCACGACTTGTTAAGTGAATCAACATAAATGTCAATTAAATCACTACAGCTAATGATCAATTTGCATAACCGGGGAATAGTGGCACTAGCACCATGTAGGTACAGTCCTACGAAGAGAAAATAAGAAGAGTAAAGTAAAAAAAATAACGTGTACATCATGAGCAAAATATGTTTCAAATTTATATTAAATGCATCTCATGTCCCACGCCTGAAGCAGTGATTTTACTGCCGTTGTGCGTAGTTACTTTTATATGTATATGTAGTATACATATAAAAGTTACTCTCTGGAAACTAATAAGGAAACTAGTAAATAGATCCTACCTAACACTAATTAAAGTCAGTTAGTGTCAGGTAGGATCTGCTTAGCCTTGTTCTCACACAAGGCTAGAATATTTCTAGCCATAAGCTGAGACTACTCTTAAGTACCAATTACATTTGACATTAACTAACAATCAAATTAAATTTAAAGATGATGTTACAAAATGTCAGTGCGCTCTATCACGCGATGCAATTTTGGTACCATAGATGTTGCTCACCCAATCATCCTCCTTTTTTTCTAAAAGCTATAAAATGAAAAGGCTGGACGATTTTTAGGGCAGTGATGAATATACTTGCTTGTCATCCTACTGCTATAATGGGCCTTGTATTAAGGTTTCGCGTGCATATGATTTAAGATTTAAATGTAGAACGTAGGTACGGTTCATATTTTATAAGGACTAGGTTCTTCCGCATTAGGACTTATTACTGCAGAGCGTGTGCCTGCACAAACATTCAAATAACGGTCACAAATATCAACTGATCTCAGAACAACTATTTATGATATTTCTTTTTACTACGTATGAGGATCGAATTCACAACACTGCGCACCGACAACCGATAGTGGCGATGTACCACTTAATCATTGTTTCAACCTTAACCTTAACGAGTAAATAGCCGAAATCCAGGCTCTGACATCTGCACTTCGAGATCTGACTGATGCGACGGCCAGAAAATTAAGGGTAGAAAACAAAGAACTATAGGTATTCTTCCAAGGTGAAAAATTTGTCTTCTCGCTCCTAGACCATCTATGCAAGGTACGTGCAGTGGGAACTAATTTTTGAAAGCTTATTGTTTTTGACACGGTTACATGTTAAACTGACGTCTCAGAAAGTTGCAGTAATGACATGTGACTAATTTCATATTGTTACACTATGCATGATTGAATTTGTATGAAGCACCGCATAGTTTGACGTTAAGAGTATGGTTATGCTTCAGACTTTATGAATAGTATATTATATATTTTTCTTTTGTTCGAAATTGCATGAGGGTTAGACGGAATTTGATCGTCGCATATTTTCGTATATACGAGTGTGATGATCATGGATCAATTAATTACGTACTAAATTGTGTGTGTTATTTTATGTATGCTTACAATGATTATTTGCAGTTATATGTATATAGTAAGTACTATCGATCAAAAGTAAAAGTAAACGCAATATTATGCATGTATATCTGCAAATGATTTCGCATATGTGTAACTTATATTTATTTTGAAATTCTACCTGTATAGGATAAAAATAACTTAAGAACATAAATTCTTGTAAAAGCGCGAATCGCGGGCAAAATCTATTAATATAATAGTTCTTTCTGCTAAATGTGTTACTACAGAAATTTTCTTGACTGAAAAACCTGTTACTAATTTCCCGACCTGAAAATCGAATCCCAAAACCTTATCCGGAATAGTCGCACAGCCATAATATATAAGACACTACGGCTGCGCCAACCAAGCAGCCCGAAAAAATAAATAAAACTAAATAGCAGCCCTGAGATGAGATATAAAGCTGACTTCACCTACAACTTAAGTGGACTTAAACTGAGCGTGAAAAGCAGCTCCTTATGGCATAAGAGATATTTGATAGCATACGGCGTATGCTATCAAATATCTCTTCATCATTTCACGTGAGAACGTGGTGGCTCTGCTCGTGGACTGAACGACTGCTTACCATCAGGCATAGTTTAGAAATTTTGACAGGTATCAGGCTACTCAGAAAGTATTGCGAAAAAAAGTTTTTAGGGCAGTCTGCCCAGTTATAATCTATTTTGAAAATATGATTATTTGTAAGTAAAATAGGTACGTTCCAATTTTAAAATTCACTCTACATTTTTTGCGAGTTAATTTAAATTATCGTATGTCATTGATAAATGGACCAGCGCCGGTAACATTTTCGCGCTATACATTTTTACGACTTCAAATGTCGCCTGAAACCGGAGGAATCGTACGATAGACTTCAAATGGCATTCATGGATGAAGGCCCTTCTAAGGCAACCGTGTATCGTTGATATAACGAATTCAAGCGCGGTCGACTAACTTTGAGGGATGAAGCAAGAATAGTTTTTAGAGTAGTAGAGCCTCGCTGATCAGCCGGCTGAAGGGTCGGCAACGTGAAAGTGAAAAAAAAAGAACGCCTATCAAAGTGAAGCGATCTAGGAGCGAGGGATGATTTTGATTGCGAACTTTTTCAATTTGACTGGCTACTTGGTGTCAATTCCTTTACGGAACCTAAGAAGGATCAACGCCGAATGGTATAATACCAAATGCTTGGCAGAAGGTTTTTCTTTCTTTCTTTCTGTTGTGAGTAACCAAACACAGGGCTTTTTTCTGTTGTGAGTAACCAAACACAGGGCTTCGCGGGCTACTGCTCCACCACGACAACGCGCCCGCGCACAACGCGCTCAAAACGAAAGACTTCTTGGACAGTACGCCGGTCAAACACCTGGTGTCACCCTCCTTACAGCCCTGACCTAACACCGTGTGACTTCTTTTTATTCCCGAAAATAAAAAATCTGCTTAAAGGGATACATGTTTCGGAAGATGAGCTGTCAGCGTTCGAGCAGGCTGTAAACGAGGTGTCTGCGGCGGACTAAAACAAGTATTTCGAAAAATAACTCAGACGCATGAAACTTTGTATAGAGCTAAAAGGATAAAGTACTCTCCTGAAGGAGAGTACTTTGAAAAATTTAATAAAAAAATCTTTATCTACAGAACACTTTGTTTTATTTTCGCAAAACTCTCTGAGTATCTCACATAATAACAGAAAAATCTGATGGCCGGTATCACGTATTAAACACATCAACATTATATTAATAATAATAATAAATTTATTTGAGATTCATATCCAAGCCATTTTACTTATGCCTATATATGTTACGTTCTATGACAATAACTAAAAACTTTTATTTACTTCATAATAAGAGCAGCCTATAACTTATCAATCGTATATGTTATATATTAACCACAGTAGCAACCAGAGTGATAGTAGATTGCTGTGGTTGCTAGTGCGACTTTCTGTAATTGATTATTACATATTTTTGCCACAAGGATTGCCTCAATAACCGATTTTTATTGTCAATAATATATTACCTCAAATTAAGAGCTCGGTTCCAAGGCACGCACCTTTCTTTTATCAAAGTTACGTGTTTCCTTCTTCCTTCAATCCTGGGTCCTTCAAGCGGGGCGTGAAAAAGCACCTTCTCAGGCCGTCAAAGTAGAGACCTCAACATCGCCTCGGCTGCTATGAGGGCGGTGTGGAGGCCACTGCTCTTAGACCACACGACTGCTTACCATCTGGTGGAGTGTGGTCATTTTGATGAGCAAAATAAAAAAATAAATAAAAAAGTTATCCTTTAGTTTACTAAATCTACCTATAACAGTTTGCATGATGAACTACGGCCTGATAAGACATATTTTACACTGAGTTTTCTTTCATAACGTAAACATAAGTTCACACCTTTTTCGGAAGAGATAGGTGGAGATGAGATAATATACCTATTACAGTTCACAAGTCATCTTATAGGACCCATGTGATTTGCTGCGAGCTTATTACCATCTATTATGTCTTGAATTTTATATCACCCTATTACACACATACATACATAGCCTCACGCTTACATATCGCACTCTTAATAAAACAGGGACTTACCTGAGTATTTTGGATTAAGCAAATTTAAACTCTGTTGCAATTACTTGACTTGAGTATATTATTAGAATTTATAGTCACATAAATAGAGTTCAAATTGCTTTACTTCCAAATTTCGACTTAAGTCGCTATTCTATTAAGAGTGCGATATATCCCCGAAGAGCTAGACAGAATGTGTGTATATTATATATTAGCTATATTTCGCCTGCTTTGGTTATAGGTTCCACTTAATAGAAGGCGAGCCTTTTACCGTAACGACTACCGTTTATCCACTTATAATAACACTTTGATCAATCCGGTACCTTGCTATCAGCCGTAGAGGGCAAAGTTATATCACAGGACCAAGGAGGCAGCCTTATTTATAACTAGCTGACCCACGCAAATTCGTCTGCTTCACATAAGAGAATTTTCCCCGTTTATGCAACATTTTCTATTGATGCTCCGCTCCTATTGGTTGTAGCGTGATGTTATATAGCCTATAGCCTTCCTCGATAAATTGGCTATCCAACACTAAAATAATTTTTCAATTCGAACCAGTAGTTCCTGAGTTCAACCAAACAAACAAACAAACTCTTCAGCTTTATAATATTAGTATAGATTTTATCAGTACCTTTTGTAGCTTTAGAGACCACTTACTAAAGTCTTAAGTAGTTTAGCAGAAAGGTTTTAGTCCCGATTTATAATTAAAATAATAAGATTATTTTTTTATAACATTTTATAAAGTTCTAAGTAGTAGCTAGTTTGAAACATTGTTACGTTTGTCGGCCTCGATTGCCTAGTAGTTAGTGTAACTGACTGCCAGGCCTGAGGTCGCGGGTTCGATTCCCGCACGAGTCAAACATTTGTGTGCATGAATATGGATGTTTGTCTTGGTCTAGGTGTTTCTATGTATAATATGTATGTATTTACAAAAAAAAGTATGTATGTATGTTTATCCATTGTCTAGTACCCATAGTACAAGCTCTGCTTAGTTTGGGCTAGATGGTGTTGTGTGTATGTGGTAGAATATTATTATTATTCTCTTTATTACTTATTTTCTCTAATAATTACATTTTTAAATATAAATATAAAAATTATGTATATTTAAAAATATAAAAACTGAAATGACCCACCGATATCGGGTGCAGGGACCAAGCTATCGGTGGTTAGGGCTCCAGAGAAAGGAACCTCCGCACTATGCGCGCCGTGTCGAGCAATACTGCCTTCTGAATCGAGGACTTGACCCAGCTATTCAACGCGAGCCTCTTAAGATGGTGGTCGAGGCTCTTGGCAATTAACCCGTTTACCGAAACGACTATCGGTACAATGATCGCCGAGCCTACATCCCACATGTCGACAACCTCGCGAGCCAAGTCCAGATATTTAATTTGTTTATCTTTTTCAGCTTTCACGAGGTTCTCGTCATGAGGGATGGTGACATCGATGATCATTGCAAGGCGCTCTAATCGATCTATCACCACAATATCTGGCTTGTTAGCCACAACGGTTCTATCAGTGATGATAGATCGATCCCAGTACATAGTGACACGACCATTCTCGAGAACTGGATCGGGCACATACCTGTAGTACGGTATCTCTGAATCCACAAGATTGTACTTTAAGGCAAGTTGCTGATGGATTATCCTGGCCACTTGGTTGTGTCTGTGCAAATATTCGCCGTTGGCAAGACGGGAACACCCAGAGACAATATGCCTGAGAGAGTCACCGGGCTGGTGACACGCCCGACATATGTCGACCGTCCCATCCTTCAGGATATGCCGCCGGTAGTTATTCGTCATAACAACTTCGTCCATTATTGCAAAGACAAAACCTTCTGTTTCGGCAAAAATATATTATTATTATTATTGTTTTGTATGTATGTTGTTGTTTGAACGAGTATTTCGGCAAAAAATAATAACGATATTGTAAAATTGTTCAATGATTCCACTTTTTATGATTTCTAGCAGAAGTGGTTTATAAATAACTAGTATTCTTATTAACCTTTTTAGCTAAGCTAGGATGATGATGTGAGGAGTGGGTCGTCGTTGGTAGTGCTATGGGTGCGATACGAAACCACAACCTCTCCAATGTAAGATCAATGGCCTATATAAATTGATTCGCCATTAGCAGTAAGAGTTATAATAATTAAATTTAGTTATATGTCCAGTGGACGTGAAATAGCTCATTACTCACTGCACATATTAATGAACTATTTGCATGCATGCAATGCATTGTATAGAAAATATTGTAGTGATTATTAGAACAATCAATTCTTAAGCAAGATTGTTCATATATGCCTTGCAAACGCCCTCATATCATTTTGCATACGAAAAGAAGCAGTTTATGCATCGAAAAACGTATTAGGGAATGGGTTGTATACACTTTTATAAATATGTATAAAATAAAATGCACTGATATGTTTAACTTATAATGTATTTAACTTATTAAGTCTTAACATAGAACTACAATATCGTATCACTAGGGAGGTTTAATTCCTCGTTTTGGGTCCGGGCGCGGCTTCTTCTGAGTCCTTGTACCAGTCCTCGCTGTGAACGTACAAACAAATATTATAACAAAAGTATACAAGAGATAAGTAAAGGTAAAAAATACAAGAAAAAGAAACGAAAAGATGTATCTATATATGTTTAAAGTTTCAGGTGATAATTTCGATATTGTAACTATTTATTAGTTTACTTTCAATTAAATTAAGAATAAAAGAACACGTCTTCATAGAATGTTATTTTTGTCCATGTCTAGAGACTAGTGATTTTTATCCTCATTAATTAATCTGTTACATATTTAAATATAATATTTTTGTGACAAAGTTACCAAATAAAATTGAAGCTACTTAAGTTCTTATCAATTTAAGAATGAGAAAGTACCAAATTTGTACTAAAGTTAGCATATGAACTTTCTTTTCTTATTTATCATTAAGGTGTCGCGGCCCGCCTTATGTTAAGTAGTGATAGCGCATGATTTCATTCGAATGATAATCGAATACAACTGTGGTCAACGCGATATAAATTTGTTGCTCAAATGTTCAAGGATGCAGCGTACATATTTAACTACAGTGATGTAGTGCATTCAAAAATAATTCAAATACTATATAGCACATTACTAATATCAAGCAGTTGCCGTAACGTATGAACTATTGCAACAGTAGGTGTAACATTCGTGCTTTCTCTTACTTCGATATTGACTCGCTAAATATATTAAACTATAATGAAGTTTACTCACCATCCGCGCACGTTCTCAGGCGCGTCACATTTCTGTGACTCCTCGTTGTACACCTCTCCAACTTGGCAACCAAGGTCACGGGGCTCCACGCCATTCAGGCACACGTAGAAGCGCTGGCAGTCGTTAGGGTGGGCGAACTTAGGGTGGGCAACGATCTGACCTTGAGGGTCAACGAGTTGCTCCTTGGGGCACTCGAAACCGTCCTTGGTCTTCTCTGAAAAGAGGAAAACCTTCTTTAGAAAATATTCGTTATCGGTTTTGGGATGAAAACTATCAAATAACTTCAAATACTTGTGTTTGCTAATAAACTTTGCAGTATTAATAAATACTACAAAATCATACAATAAAGTCATTAACAACGGTTTTTGGAGTAAAGAATGTACATTGCGATATTAAGTGAAATTACCTCGCAGAAGGATACTAGAATTACATGTAATCTTAGTTAGCATATATTGGCGCCGATCTAAATTCATATGACCTAGTAATATTTTTAGAACACACTACGACACTACTGATCGACGGTTAATATTTCCATACATATTTAAAAGCGCCTCTATTGGTAACGTTAAAGAAATAATAAGAAGTAAAAACATGTAGGAAAAGACACGAGACAGTGCTTCGAGTGTTGAAAATTTTTCTTTGAATCTCAGGATTTCATGAAAAGATGCGTCAATATTAGACCTAACAAAGCTATCGACGAATAATACTGTACAAACTTATTAAATTATACACAAACGATACACTGAATTATAAGTCAACATAACCATACCTGGGCAGAATGAAAAAGCATTGTGTCTAGACGCTTGCCTCCGAATTGCAAATTAGGAATTAAAAATGAAACAGCTACCAACTTTCGAAAAAAATTACAAAGTCCAGAACATATGATACTTACTTTCCTGAGCTTGGCATCCCTGTCTGCCAGCAGAGTCGGGCCACACGCAGGTTCCAGAGTACTCGTCGAAGTGGAGTCCAGCGGTACACTTGACTTCGGTGGCCTCACCCTCGATGCAGTTGTAGAAGATGTTGCATACGGAGGGGTCAGGGTGGGCAAAGAAACCGTTGCGACGGGGGCACTGGGTGTTGGGCTTGGCAGGTTCTGGGCAAAGGAAATTGGAGTTTAGTATATTATTTCTATAATCTTAATACACTATAGGCATGCATAGTCAAGGATTTACGTGTCTAACGAAAGATATATACATGACCTTATAGTCATTGAAGTTCGACCGTGATATATATTTTTTATAACATTTTATATTGCTTTCTGCACAGGAGTGCAACGTTTTCTTTTCACGTATATATATATCGAAAGATCTTGCGTTAACGACACAGATAAGTCTCTGAAATATTTTCTACTGTATCTGAATACATAAACTAAAAGTAATAGCAGGCAAAATATTTTTTTTAAATATTGTTTATTTTGTAAAGAAATATACTACTTATAAACGCTTGGTAAACCATTGACAAGAACTATTACATATTAATGACGGAAATTATAGAGCGGGCACTGCTACTACGGAAGTTAAATATAAAGCAGTTTTTGTAAATAGTTATTATTATTCATTCAGTTTGAACAGGATACGTCCAAATGTATTTCAATTTACGTTTAGATTCATCAACAAAAGAACAACATACGAAATGCGAATGTTATATTTAATTGACAAAGCATAATATAGACTGTCCTACACTACACTCTGCTATACTGCGTTTGTAATCAACCTCCTTTTGCAATGATTGACTTTTCGATATGTATATACAAAAAAATATAAATTAATTTCTAGATTAAAGGTTAACGTGAAATTACCTATGCTAAATTAATATGTCAAACTTAAACTAAACATTTGAATATAATTTCTGCTGTTACGCAAACATAATTAATAAGCATCGGTCTTAAGATAATAAAAAAACAAGCAGTGTGACCTATAGCATTTTTGAAACGGTTAATAAATCATACTATTGCACATCACTGACATTAATTAAGACGACTTCAAACTTGTTACAGCCTTCCAATGAAAACTACTTTTAAAATTCGCATTAATTGAAACTTGATATGTCACTTTTGACTAGATGTGTCTGGGAACGGCCTAACCTTGGACGTTGATGGTCAAACTAAGATTTTTTTACAATTGCATTCCGTAAACGAGGAAGTCGTTTCGATTCGGTCTCTTTCACTTGGTTATGTCGTCAAGAGCTCTACGCTTTACGGCTATATTTAATTATAAACGCTTGTCATTCACCTTAATGTTGGTTAAATATAAATGTTTAGATTTATGGCTTTCAACGTCGACAATCAAGCTATTTATAATCTGTATTTTTATCATCAGCCTCTTTTGATGAAGCTTACATAATTAATTTATTCTTAAACAACTCGAGACTTACGTCACATCGTAAAAATATATTATTTGAAATTAGAATTCTAATTCTATGCTGAGACAAATTGATACTTTAAGGCTTTAGGTACTCATGAACTTAGCCTGTGAACTATTAAAAGTCAAGTCACGAACGTTTTTGTCATCGCATTCCTTACATTTATACGCAGTAATGCTTTATGTCTATAATACAGATGCATTCCAAAGAAAACGTTTATATCCCTGTCATGCGGTAGAATTATAAAATACCAACATTTACCAAATAGTTTACAGCTATTAGAAATTGTCTAGAACGTTCTTGTATATATATAATTTATTTAGAATTTGTATTATTTATATAAACATATTTATATTCATTCCGGTTTGCCTTATCCATATTTTAGAATTATCTGCTCTTGAATGACTATTCTGGAATAACTTCCAGATAAGTATAACAAGTAACGTCACTAAAAATATCTAACAATCAACTAAAATTAAAGATTTCTGGCAAATAACCTCTTTAGGTATGTTCGTATTAAAACATTCAATATAAACGATTAAGTTAGTTCTCCAAAATCCATTCAAAACGACACTAGTTATCTGTAAGGAAACATATTCCTCTATCTACTTTAAAAGCAAACTAAGTTTTAGTCTATATGAGTTGTCACTCATATAGATCTACCTGGGCACACACAATATGTAGTCGCTAACTGTCGTTAGCGACTACATATTGTGTGTGCCCAGGTAGACACGTATGAGTACCGGTTGGCCTAGAAAGTCGGCGGCGTGACTACCGACCTAGCCGGTCAAAGGTAGACAGGATACCTTCACTTCACTAGAATTGTCGTAAGCGAACTCAAGGCATTCGATCTAAGAGTGCGAAACGACAATAAAAGAATAATGTTTTCCTCGTACATATTGAATAATATATTTCTTAGAATTTTGTATCGCAATTATTTTTATGACTACTGTCAACATTCTGAATAAAAAGTCTACATTGAATAATATATAAGAAAAAATATTGAGAGCATGGTGATATTAAATAAAGCAATAGATATTATAAGATTATCGGAAGCTTTGCTTTGCTTTAATTAACAATTATATTAACCATGGCATTAGTTTACGTGAGGTCCAGGATTGATAGCATAGCGAAATAGAGTGTTTTTCTTAAAAATGTTTCGTAGTAGTAAAAATATGTTCAATAGTGGGCCTTAAATACAGCTGATATAATATTATATCACAAACACACAACACCATCTAGCCCAAACTAAGCAGAGCTTGTATGGGTATATCCATTGTCTATGTGTACTAGACAATGGATAAACATACACACATACTATTTTTTTGTAATTACATACATATTATATATAGAATCACCCAGGCAAGACAAACATCATGCACACAAATGTTTGACTTGTGCGGGAATCGAACCCGCAACCTCATGCGTGGCAGTCGGTTAAACTAACCACTACGCCATCGAGGTCAATATGTAGATGATATGTAGATATAGGCATGAGTTTATGTATATATGTATTCACGAATAAACGTTTTGTTACAAATGTGTTGCATTTTGTCACTCATGCATTTACATCATCACGTTTATATAACTTTTTAACGCAAACCATATTCTAACAAAACTTATACTATAAGTAATAAGATACTTACGCAGTTCAGTCCTGTCACCGCAGTCTACATTGAAGGGCTGGTCGCACTTGTTGATCTTCCTGATGGTGGGGTCGAACACCAGACCGTCGGGGCACAGCTTGGTGGTGGCTTGACCGTCGATGCATTCATAGAACTTATCGCACTGGACCGGGTCATCGTACTGGCCGTCCTTTGCGGGACATTTGAAATTTTGGGCACCTGAAGAAAAAAAGAAGATATTAATTTGTGTTTCTAGGTACAGTCGTATTTATAGACTAAAGTTATTCCATGTGGTACTAATGTTGAATTATTTCTTGATACTTCATTATAATAAACAGGGGATATCACGACACATTTATAAGTAAGCGAGTTACTGATTCCCTAGTGAGCTTTAAAGCAGTTATAATTTATTTCGTTTTCTGAATATTTTTTTTAATGCATCTCCTGCACTAAGGAGATATCCTGTGTCGCAGGGGACTTTACAAACATTCAAACAACGGACACAAAGAACACCCAGATACGGAAGAACCATTTGTGGATCACACAAATTTTTGTCCCGTGTGGGGTTCGAACCCACAATACTCGGCGCGGCGGCAGTGGCGAGGCGACCACTTAAACCACTACACCATCCTGGCAGTCAATATCAATGTTGACTTATTTCTAGATGCGTCGTGATTATAAATAATTACTGATACCTGAGTGAGCTTAAGTAACAGTTTGACGTTCATATAATTGCCTACGAATGTTATATGAAACAAAATTCTTACGACAAAAATTACAAAACGTAGCGTCAAAATAGCTTCACTGTAACGCCTTAATTAGCGGTAAATGTAAATTGTTACTTGTGCAATATTGAAAGCATTGACCCAGAACAAATAAGGATTACTATAATCATTATATTATGTGTAGTTGTAACAATAAAATTAATTAGCACATAATTGTAACGTAATATTGCCGGTAAAGCAGGTTTGCCCAAAATTCGGGCCGGTATAGAAAGCGTATTTAGGTAAAATAACTCGTTTTTCTTTAGACCATCTAAGAGTACGACAGATCGAGTTTTTTATTACATAAGTATGTACTGTTATATAACATAGTTGGCACACATTCGCGCGTCACCAATACGTTACGACTAGTGTTGTGATTGGTTCCTTACTCGAGTTGTGCAAATATTTTTTGTGTACGTTTTAGTTGCTTAAAAAGTATTACGTTCTTTTTTGCATGATCGCCAGTCAATCATGTCTGAACGCATTTTATTTGAGAAAGTATTATCTTAGTTATTCAAGTACCTTTCGCTATATATTGTCTGTAACGCAGTCGAGTTCAATCAATCAAGTGTTAAGAAAGTTTTAAGACTAGTTTAAAGTAGAACTTAAATATATTTAAATTAGTTAAATCATACTCGAACTTGATGAGCCGGTCACATTATTAGATAAATATTTAGATTAGTGCTTGACATTTAAGGAATAGCGGCTTTTTGCATTTTTAAACGATGCCAATTGTCAAGGCCGTGTCTAATTAAAATTGCAAATTCTTCAAATTATTAATTCTTTAATCCTGTTGAATGTATGTAGATCTATACGATGGAGAAGATCATTAATAAAATTATGTTGTAAGACGCGTTTTAATGAATAATAACCCCTTGACCCATTAAAATAATAAGATAATATTTTTGACAAGCAAAGGTCAAATATAATAGGCATTTTAGAGAACAGGCTGCTACACGATATTTCTCTGAAATCTTGCCAAATGGTCCGTCATTATTTTGTGTGCTTCGTAGCATTGTTCTATTTACTCTTAGTCATCTTTCTACGCATAAATACAACGATATGGAGATAAGTATGTCACCAAATGACCCACATCTTTGATGTTATAAAACAACTTATACGACTCAAATTATGTAACATAAACACCATGCCTATCTACTTCGAAGTAATGGCCAACTGTTTTTAATTTTATCTAGAATAAAGATATGATATACACAAGTTATCATAAATATATCATTATGCTTGTCAAGTTATATCAGCTATTATTTAACTTTTTTTCTATTGAGTTTGTATAATAAATGCTGATTCAATATTCATTAGTATTATATATTATCAATTTAGTTATTCCTATTCCTCTGCCTGTAGAGTATTACACAAAAGACATAGGTCTTTTGTCTTTCTAAATCGATCAGAATAGTAGGTATGTATCATTAAAATAAAGTCACAACCTGGACTGCATGTTAAGTCTAGTATTTTTTCTAGAACAACGCGCAAACAATGTATTGATAGTTTTAAATTGAAACCTAAAACCATTTCGTCATTCGCGCAAACAAAGTTGCTTAAAATCCAACAAGAATTTTCTTTAACTTATTCAGAGTCCCTAGTTTGTTCAGCTTTATACTTTATAGACTACAAGTTAATACTGAATACAAACACAAGCATACTTCAACAAAAGCTTATAGGATAATAATGTAACACATGATTATCGACGGGGCGTTGTGCGCAACTCGCTGACTGCTGACGCAACGCGAAGTGAAAGTGAGTCGAGTTGCGACACGGCGGTGCATCGCTCGATGCATCAAGGGTCGAGATCACACTGACCTATCATCCGATTTCATCGTGTTGCAAGAGTGTCAGCATTCATGTTGTATGCTGTGACAAGATCTAATCGATTCGTTATCGTTCCGCTTTTATCGATTAAAACTGATATTCTAGGATAAGCTTAAAAATCGTACTTGCCAGCCAGTATTTCCATCTCCTTATAATAAACCTCACAAAAATCTTAATAAATTGCAATAATTATTGATAACAGGCCCCTACTATATACACTAAACTCGCTAGGTTGAGCAACCACAATGATTTCAAAATAAAATGATTCCTTGTATCGAACTGTTAACCTGTCAATTGTTGGACTACCAGACATCATTCAAAGTTTATTCTGTCTGACCTCCGGTGTGCTGCTGCCATTCAATAGGTTAATTTAAACCGTTATAGAAAACTTTGTATTTAAATCTTTAAAAAAAGAAGGCAATTGGTCACAAGATCTGACAGTAACATTTTTAAATTCAATGTATTTGTACTAAGATATATAGATTCCTAGATAGTTGTAACAGTCGAAAATATTGTCGAAGGTAATATGAATGTTGAACAAACCCTAATGACTAGAGAACCGGTTTCAAGCGCGATAAGGTTTTAAGGTGAAACACTCGTGTTCGTGAATTGGCTGGAAATTCTTTGAAATCGATTGCATTTAACCCTGTCAGTAAAGGCAATTTATATTGCGACATGAACATAAACTTACTGTGCGTTAGTATCCCAACCTTGGCTAAGCAAAGGTCTTTGTTCAAAGAGCTGATTCTCATGAAGTAGACTTATTTGTCTAGTAAACTTATGGCGACACAAAATGGCGGATGTCATTTGAAATCTTTTAATTATTAACGACATCCGCTGGGTCTATTTGACAAACGTCTTTACTTCGTGGGAATAAACCCACTATTTAGATTTCTAAATATCTAATAAATTGTAAAAGATCTACAACCAGTTATAATAAAATTTTCGTAATTGCCTACGGCTTATATTTGTTTTAACTAACTATTCAGCATACAAAAGCGAATTGAAAAGATTTTAAGCTACATTATAAGATACTATCTTTTGCCCGTGGCTTCGCTCGCGTTAATTTAGAATTTGACAATCAATTCGGCTTGTACTCTGCTTGTAACAAATATAATTCAATCATGATTTGAAAGACACGTGGCGCCATCTATTATCATGAGAACGTTATTGTTGTTTTCCTCGGGAACAGTAATTTTTTTCGGGATGAAAGGTAACCTATGTCCGTTTCTGTACACCTGACAATGTATATGCAAAATTTCAGGATGATCGGTTCAGTGGTTTAGGCGTGAAAAGGTAACAAACAAACAAACTCATTTTCGCTTTTATAATATTAGTTAGGAAGTTAGGATTAAACAATATCAATAAGTAGGACCACTATAACAGAATTACTATTCAAGCTCAATGTAGCAATTCTATTTAAACACTATTGTGTTAGTATGCGCAGACATCTGCATTGATCTACGGTTTCAATTACCATACTATTAAACTGTAATGCTTGCCTATTATTATTAATAATGGCGTCATTAAACTTTCAAGTGCCAATCGATTAATAAAATATACATAAGATGAAACATTAATCCTCGTTTTAAAGGTTACATCGAAAGTAAAAGGTTGTCAAGGAAACAACACATCGCAAACGGGCTTGGACTACAAGATTTGCGATCCCAAGAATATAAATAATTTATTATCGCATAAAGAAAAAACTAAATTTATTTAACACACGGAGCTTGTTCGCAATCACGTTTTTCTCAGGTAGTGACCGGCATACAGAAATAACTATACATGGTACATAAACATATTCTGGTAAACGAGTTTGGGAATTTATTTGGTCTCTGTAGGTTTATTGCTTATTTGCTTTTCCGAGCAAATGTTTAAAGTTGTAAAATTTCATAGCTATTGCTTTTTACCTTAATTGAACACCACATTTTGGTGAGATCATATTTCGTTATGAAAGTTCGGTGAGAAAATATTACATTGAAAAGCTAATTCTGCTTTAATTTTGTAGGCCTATCTTCTACACTTCATTGCTATGTTATAGTTCAATCACTTCATTATTTTGCTCTAAATAGCTTTCGGTAGTGCCTTTTATATTTAAAATCAATATTTTGAATGATATATCATACTTTAATTTACATTCTAGCTTATATACTCTTCTTAGATTCCCTTTGAATTTATCTAGGTCTATCTAGGTAAAAGTCCTTTCAAGTCAAATTAACATGCTATTAAACACTAAAAATATGCAGAAGCATGTAAGTCTTATTTGTACAAAGAAATTAAATAAATAGCATATGTTATGTACCATTCAATATTAATGATCTCGTCATCAATTTCATCACGTCATAAGCCAGGCTTTTGATAATAAATCAACGAACATGCAATTAATTGCTTTCGATAATTAATAAGACGAAAGAGGTTCTAACATTATTGTGTACACATTTGAATATAATTTGTGGAACAATTATTAATTCAAGTACCATGACTAATCCAATAACTGAGTTTTTTAAATAATTACTTAATGAACAGTTGTAAATATGATATAAGAAGTTATGAGCTTATATTGCCAAATGACTTATGTATGTCTGAACCAGGCTTCTATAAGCATTAAGTGACCGATCAAGACACTTTAAGACGAATCCTCTGTTCTTTAAATGTATGTATATTAAAAACCTATCAGATAAGGTTATGCAAGCCTAATATATGTCAAAAGCTTTCTTAAACGAATGTATGGCATTGTTAAACTGTTTAATTTTATCTATATACAACGATTGGACCGACCGACACGCCACATGAAACATGCCACGTTTCTCTCACTTTCAATGTGTTACAAAAGACAACAATATTTGCGTAAATTTTAATACCGATGTCAACACAGCGCACTGCAATCTTTTGTAGAAATTTCTTATATTTCTATTTTTACCAAACGAACAAAAAGCGTTCAAAAGCAGTGAATGTCAATGTCACATTACAGAGAAACCACTCGACGGTAAACGCAACGTGATTTCGCATTATTTTCATTCATTTTTATGGTATCTGTTTCGCTGTAGAACTGACTTTCTAGTTTGAGCTTGAAAGGTAGAATTTCACTTTAACTTAGATTTATTGTCTTTATAAGAGATTCAATGACCAGCCAACAGGTTTAAAACAGTTTCGTTGCATGTTTTATCGACCTACCTATGTATGTTTTATCATATTAAGCTTTTCTACTTTAGATGAAAATGAAGGCAAAATTAAATACACGCATCTGACCCTTGTTTTCAGTTACATTAATCAATATATTTATTTAATAATAGATTTATTTACTACACCTACCAAAATAATGCATATATACATTTTCAAACTGCCTACATAAAGCCTTCATGTTGCATGATGTATTTAGTATGAAATAGGAATACTTGATGTATTAGAACTATGTTTTCTAGTCGACAGACACTTTACGATCACGAACTGTTTAAGCCGCCTAAAATATTAACCCAAGGGCAAATAAGGTTCAAGTGGCAATTTTTTGTGTATACAATTGCACTTAGTTAATTTAAGCTTTAACTGAAAACAGCTTATGATTTCGTTGCATTTTAGTCATTGAAACCCAGCAATTAATCTGACAAATATAGTTGATTGGTGTGGGTTTTGATTACATCCTGTGTATATAACAGAAATACTAGAGAAATAATAACAAACAAATAAATATATTAATAAAGAAATTAGAACTTGTCAAGAGCATACGTGTTGTTGCCATGGTTTGCTTACTAATTACAAAGGTTTAGTTTATAAATGCAAGTGTGGTACTTAACGGAACGCGATGGGGGAAATGAACCCGAAACCGCGTGCTCGGAATAACTAGAGTCGTTCAACGTTTAATAGATCGTGCCATATGTTTGTATGCGTGTAATAAATTATGTATGAAGTGTAATGAGATAAGCAAAGCTCTAAGTACATTATTATATGATAATAACTTCGTGTTTGCCATTAGTAAGTAATTTGAGTCTTCCAAAGCAGCCTGCTTTTCAACAATTAATCAATATGTTTGGAATTATATGAGAGTAATGGTTTTGATATATATTAAAACCAATAATTCCTCCATAAAAAGACAAACACCCATACCCGAAACAAAACGAAAGTTAAAACAACTGAACATTATTAGACACATTAACATTTTCTTTATGTAATGTGCACATCATGCATATCATGCACATTTCAATATCAATAGATTTCTCAATATGTAAAATGCTGAAAGATATATGACGCAGAAACAATTACAAAATTAAATTTTGAAACGAGTTGCGACATCGGCGATATGTCTGAAATAGTCCACACCGTCACACTGACGTTCGAGCCTTAATACAGTTTACTGCATAAATAACTTCGGTGATGCATAAAATAAACTTTTTGTGAGAAGGCTTTTGAAATCAATTAGCCTATAAACTTCGCAAATTTCGTCGACGGTAGTGAATTTGGATCGAAGATTTATCGTAACTAGTTCGTTGATAAGTTTTACTACATCAATAATATCAATTGCTGGAATTCCAAATACAATTGAAAAAATATAGTGTCTGATCACCGGCACGCCATAGTTGCTCAAGAACTCAAACCGTTTTTGAAAAATGGCCTGTTATTAAATCTCTCGTTTGACTTGGATAAATAAGTGACATGACGCGAAAATGGCGACGAGATGACCTTGACTGCTATGAAAAAGTCCGGCATGTATTGACACAACGCATGGATGTTTCGAAAGAGAAGAGAGAATTTGCCCTTTGTGGAATAACACTAAAAAGCTGAATATAACTTACATTGTAGAGAACGTTTCAAATAGAGATATTCGGTTTAATCGTAAATCGTAAATCACGTGCGTATTTTTATGAAGACGTAAGCAGTAGAACATAAATTATGCTAGTAGTCATGTAGCATTCGTTTTTGTACAGAATGATAAAGCAGAGTTCTCTTCTATTGAGAGATTCTGAACAGTAAAATAACCAAAAGTTTTTGTCTATTTGAAATTAGGACCTGTATGATTTTCCATCACTGTCTTTATTTCTTTATGTGACAAAAGCTGACTTAATAAATTATTTATAATGCTGTATTTTAGTAAATTGTAATTGTGTCTACAATTAGCCAACGCCTATTTTTCGTTAACGGTTTGTGTGCCACAATCACACGGGTCACAGATAGTTGTATAATGCTTTCGCAATCGTTACATAGCCTCACTTGGTATTGTTACGTGTAAATAATACACTGGCATGATTGAGTTATGTCAAATAAATAGCACTCATGTCAACACTGTGAAGAAATCGGTGACACTGACTAACAAAGAAACCTTTTTATAGTTTCAGTAAGGACTTAAAAGAAGATTAAGGATTCACGTGCCTATATATATTACTTATTTGGATAATTTTTCTCTTAATATATTAAATTAGTATTAACAATATTGTAAGCTCGATATTTAAAAATATATTGTGAATTGAATACAATAGGAATCAATAAAATAATACGTGAACGCGTTGATGTCTTTTGTACTGAACAATGTTCAATAAGGAATCGTATACGTGGCTACGATGGTGTAACTTGTTCAAGATATAGGTGACACACATTAGTAAGTATTACTTATATTACTTTATAATACATAACTTATGTAAATAAAAACGTTTAAATAATTAATTTACATTATAATCACAAAAATTTTCATTCACATGCAATACTAACAAATGAACATATTGTTAAAATTATTCATAACATACAACAAGTATACTTACTCGCTAGCGCGGTGATTGCTGTTAGTACGATGAACACTTTCATGATGGCCTTTTGATTACAAAATTATAAAAAAATATAATTATAAAAAAGTTTTAATGACTAGATAGCGGTCCGACCCCTGTGACGACCCTGGCGAGACTGACGAACAACGCCGTTGCGCGCGCCTTTTCTTCGCCTGCGCACGCGCACTGAAACCGGTAAGACTTAGGCGTGATTTAACAAATTTTTCTATTAGTGAAACAATAATAATTTTAGCATTACGCGGTCGCACAGACATCAGCTGATTATATTTTTAAATGATTTAATCATTTCTGGTAATTCCTAATAGAGATTATCGCTTTCGCAATTTGCCATCACGACATGCATTTTGAAAAGTTTGTGTCACCATTTACTTGTAGTAGAAACGCCCTTGACAATAAATACTTGTCGCATTTTGCATATACCGTTCAGAAAGGCGAGAAAGGCTTGTTGAATTACACTAGTATGTTCGTTTAAAAAGCATGCATTCATATAAAGAAATGAACGTTTCAGTTCTGGATACAAAATATGTTATTGGTTTACTGCTTTGTGTCTATAGCACCAGTATTGATTGTATAACTTACTTAACTTTTTAATTATACCTCTTTCTTATACAGACAAAAAGTACTAATTAAATTTGTTGTTATTGACGCAAATTATATAATTCTTTCATTAAAGGTATCGACTTGAACGACTTGTAAATAAAACAATTAAGTAGACTAATTTAAGTGAAGTAATTTAAGTAAAATTATTTAAGCTGGCTAATTAGATCTATGTAATCTTTGCTGACTGTGATGAAAAGATATGGGTTGAGGCGAAAATGAATTTAATTGTTTTAGTTTAAGAAAGCGAGATCTTAACTATTATAAAAAGAGAAAATTTGTTAATAAACCCCAGCGTTTGAACCTCTGTACTCGGTTATACGTACGTACAGCCGAGTACAGATAATGATAACGATGATAAAGTGTTGAAGGTGTCACCTCTCTACCCAACTGAACTATCCATAGATCAAGCGTCGTAATTTTCCTTCACACTAAAATGTCGCATGTCATCAGTTACCTCCAAAGCATATACTATACGACATTTCCAATTACTGATATTTATTACTATATATTATAAAATAAAGCCCCCCGCCGCGTCTGTCTTTCTGTCTGTTCGCGATAAACTCAAAAGCTACTGAACGGATTTTCATGCGGTAGTAGACAAATTGATTCATGAGGAAGGTTTAGGTGTATCATTTGTTAAGGTTACCTGTGCGTAGCCGGGTCGGATCGCTAGTAAAATATATATAGAGAATAGTTGTTTCCAAAAATGGCTGCTTCAGTGGTGCAGTTCAGATGGGTTTAATTCCTGTATTGGTCTAAGTGTTATCGGATATTTCTATCAATGAATTGTCAGTGTCAGCCCGGCCCCTATAATGCAGGTTCTAAACCTTAGCTGTAATAATGTTAGTATACTAAACCTTTGCCTACCGCGTCGGAGATAGGCGTGAGACAATATTTGTCACAGACAGACAGACAAAGTCACATACAAACAGTAACATTTATACCATTTTGTTACGGACCCCTGAAATTAATAGAGAAGGCATAAATGCAGCATGACGCCTCCATATCTGAAGGTGTTGCATATTATATTTTAAAATGTCAAAATTCTGGTACCTATATCACTGTATCGGCTTAATCACATTTTGAAAAAAATCGAGTCCCCAGACAAAATCCTAACTCTGTTCTGTGACCCCAGCAAAACAATATTTTTGTATATAACTACATATTATTAAAAACGATATTTGCATATGCAGATTTTTGTATTAGCATTAGCTATCGTAGATACTGATTGTAATTAATTAATTAAAAATTCGTAATTCATATACCGATGCCGTCATGTAGTTGCAATTCTGCAGTGGACAGCCAGTCATGACAGTGTTGCAAGTATCTAAATTATTTGCAACCTTCGCAGTCCGGAATTTTGTAAGTGAATTTCTTTATATATCAAAAACCTTTCGTTTAAAAACAGTGTAATTATAATTAATAACACCATTGGATCTCGACACATATGCATGGTGAAGATACCCGTAATGTTGTCGAATATGCGTGAAATCCTATGAAAGATTGCTGTAAAGGATAGTTGTGATTAAATGGTTGTTCGCACACTGAAAAGCTCTGTATAAGTACTTCGTAATACTACTAAAAATTGAGTAAATACTAAATAATATCAGCCCTGTATTAAACTGTCCCACTGCTGGGCACGGGCCTCTTCTCAGTGTGAGAAGGGTTAGGCCTTAGTCCACCGCGCTAGCCTACTGCGGGCTGGCAGACTTCACATATCTTCGAGAACATTATGGAGAACTCTCATGCAGATTTCCTCACGATGTTTTCCTTCACCGTTAAAGCAAGCGATAATTAACTATTTAATATGCATATAGTTTCAAAAAGTCAGAGATGCGCGCCTTGGGTTCGAACTCAAGACCTCTGCGTGGCAGTCCAACGGTTTCCCACTAGGCTATCGCTGCTTTATCGCTCCTTTCATTAATATATTACAGGCAAATAATTTTTTTTGCAACAACGTTGGCACGAATAGGCACTTGGCTTCCCTGAATGGTAACAAATTAACGTAGGCTATGACCGCTTAGAATACCAGTAAAGAGAAATTTAAAATAGTTTAATAGGGAATAAAAGGGAGATGTAGGTATGTGAGCCTGCAGAACTTTTTACTTTTTGTAAACATTTTCCGTAAAGAGTGGTAATCACCTAAATAAGCGAGCTTATACACACATGCCTCCAGTCCACCATCAAATATTTGTTGTAATTTTTATTTTTGATTGTATTTGTGGGATGTTTATTGGGGCGCTACGGTTCGCAAAGAGATTAGTCATCAGACTGTTATGCGTGCTGAAAGCGCAGGGTCGTTTTAACTAAATAATTCTTCTTCTCCATTACTAGCTGCTATTACTGCACAATTTTAAGATTAATAACAATTGTTACGTATAATTAAAAATCTAACAGAACAAATGTATATTCACCTTATATTATTACCTATTAAGAGTTCACTAGAGCAAATGAGTTAAATCAGCGCATACGGGTGAAAGGCCAACAACCTGTTGCTATGCGTAGAGCGAGCTTAATTGCTTTATGATAGGTAGATTTTGTAATTATTTAGTTTGGCCTGACATGAAAGATTTGAAACTTGGTTTCAAAGCTGGTTTCGTTTTATAGTAATAAATTATCTTTTCAAATTGTTTCATGTTAGATTTTTAGATATCTCGCTGCAATGCACCCATTTATTCTAACGAGTCAAGTGTCGAGCGAACATACGTTTGTCCGTTTTCTTTTATGGCTCATTTTTTGTGGACGACTTATGACCGCTCGACAGTTAAGTTTGTGCATTGTTGCAGTGGGCGGAAGACGGAATAGGCTCGCTCCTTATTAAGTGTGACCTGAAACTGAGCTAGGTAATGTTAGTGAAAATATACGACTGCCAAGTGCTTCCAAAATATAGGATTGGGAATATGTATGTGTTTTGTATTATAGGAAACTTTGTGAATAATATAAACAATGGATACTAAAAATCATTTTGAAGTCCTTTTGTTTCGACTATTCCACACAACAAAGGAAGGTACCTTTGATACATTTATATGTAGAAAGAGTGGCATCTAATCAAATATCATACATTGGGAATAGGTTAATGCGTGATAGGCATTGTAGAAAAATCCAATAACATCTATGGGAGTTTTCTTTTGAGAAATAAAATTGTCTTTTGTAGGATTATTTATTCTTATATTTCGAATGAAAGATAGTATCAGCAGTTCAATGTAAAGTGTTGAATAGCAAAATAGTTTCTTTTAAGTGTAACTTCTTCCTTCTCTCTCTACCTTGCGCTCTGTCTATCTCTCTCTTCTTAGTTAGGTAAATAAATTTTACGTAGCTGCTTTTCTTGTGATTGTTGCCAGGACGAAGTCCACCAAAAATTTTATATCAGTCAGGTGTTGTCATAAATGCATCATAATTATAACTGATAAATATTCAATAACCTCTTATTTAATATATTACTACGACAGTTTTATTACGTTTATAATAGAATATTTTATAATGTTTAATGCACTACAAACTATAGAAATGTACATGGTATATCTCAAGTTGTACTAAAATTAAAGAAACTATGTTCTTTCTCTGCAATTAGTATAATTAATTAATATAAATAATTTTACGTTTTTGCCTTAGCCAGCCTTATAAGTTGACATATTAGAAAGTTTTACAATATTAATAAAGTATGAACTTAGTTGCTACCTTATTATCTTATCTACCTTAAATATATAAATTGGCATTAGTATTTTAAAAGATCAATAATAATCCCGATATTTATCGGGATTATTATTGATCTTTCAAGGTAAATTGAATTTATAACAGTCGCCGTAAATTCAATTTAACTCGAGAAAACAATTGATGTAATTGACAAATAGATATTTCGAGGCGAAAGAATCTTTATGTTCATTGTGCAATGCTCGTGATGATTCTACGTTATACAGAAAAATGTTAAACCTACGAGCAATGAAAAACAAATAGAAATGTGATTTTCAAATTGCAGTATTGAGTAGTCTATAATGAAAACAGTAGTCTATGATGTCTATATTATACGCTAGTTTAAGGCATAAAGAGACTTTAAACAAAAGGAATATTTTTAAATTAATCATGAACCAATAACAATACATTATTCGTCACAATACCTCGTACTACTTGCACCATTCAGCAACATAATTAAAACATAAATATCAAACGAACGAACGCCGATTCTTCGAGCTAACTGTGCATTCCAAAAATCAGTATACGGACGGATACGACACGCATTTTAATATGTACCTATTTTATTTTACCAGCCATGATTGCACGTACGCTCTCTATATAAGGCATATGCTGTACAAAAGAGAAAATCTTTGGCAGTTTAAACTAAAACTTAGTTTGTATGGGCAAGGAATCCTAAGAGTGGAGAAAACTATACATATCTTAATAATTATTACTACTAAGAACCGCCCGAAACTTCAGTTGTATGATACACAGTGATACATACTTCTATATCTATACTAACATTATAATGAGGAAATATTTGATTTTTTGTTAGTTTGTAGAGATTTAACTCGAAAACTTTACAACCGATTTAAAAAATATTTTCCCATTAGAAAGCTGTATTATCACCGAGTAACATAGGCTTTATTTTATTAAAAAACCTAACCCAAACTACTCTTACGCGAGCGAAGTCATTTTAAAGTTAAACAACGCCATCTACATGTGACGTTGAAATATTATTTCGAGGTTAAAAATAGAGCTATGTTATCCTCGATTCCTTTGGTTGTTTCTGTTAAAGAATTTTTTTACTCTTCTTTTTTATGGGAAAGAAAAATAAAGTAGCATAAAGTAGCCGTGCCTACTAGGTCATGAAAGGTGAGGCACCTACGTCCGACATGAAGTAAATCTAAACTAAAACTAATAGTATTCAATGTATAAATAACAGACATACTGCGATTCAAAAATAATAGTCGGAATTCAAAAAGCCGACTAACTGGAAATGATATATTATGTGTATAATTTCTTAAGCGTTAATGAAAGGCTTCTGCGAATATTAACTCATAAATATGACAAATAGGCTGACCTAAATTGAATTTGGAAATAAACCTCCCAATAGTGTCTATACGAGGAGACTTATTGTCTTTACTATCGAGACCACTATTTAAACTTTTTACGAAAACAATTAGAAGAAAAAAATAACAAAATACAACAGTATGCCTTCATAACATAATAATCTTAATAATCACTGACCTTATTCTGGAAAACGATACTATTAAATGCCTTACAATTCATAATCAATCAGAGGAATAATTTCTTGTTTTTGTTGTCTGGAGACAAAAGTTTCTCTATTATTTATTGTTTAATTATAACCGGCGAAATATATACCTACCCCTTCAGGAAACACACAGAAAAATGTAAATGTACACCTATATACGCAATATCTTTAAAACAATTAGACTAATTAACAGCGAGTGATGTATCCAACTTTTGATTAGAGAATTGCTTGTTGTAATACAAACCGGAAGTAATAGACAATATTTGCCTAATACTGACCTGTCTATAGAAGTGTTATGTCATAGACGTTTTAGTAGATATTGTATACCAGTATACGAAATGTCTTGGCTTTTTGTGTTTAATTTGTTCAGGTAGGTACGACGCATAAATATAGATACATTATTACACAAGCGAAAATTAGACTGCCTCGTTGGCACGGTGGCGGTAGTGAATGCGACTGATTTTCATGAGGCTTGCAATTCGATTCCCGGGTCGTAAAAAGTATATCGAGTTTTCTGTCTCCTAACAGAAATTCTCAATCGCATCACGGAATCCAGGACTGCGCTGTTGGTCTCACGTAATACAGGTCCCACGTAAAAGGTAGTATACATGGGCCCTAAGAAACCATAGTTGTCAAAGTACGGGCGTAATACTCCTGAGCCTATCCATTCGCCTATATAAGGCGTGACAGCTCTATATATATATATATATATATGTATAACACATAATGGAATTAATACCCGTTACGTATTATACCTATATATATAGATATGTATATCAAACAACGCGAATGTTTAAACGTTATTTTATAGGCGAGAGGTTATAACTGTATGTGTGTCTATGTTATGTAAACTGTGTCCATCAAATTACTGGACGAGCTAAACAACAATTAAATGTCTACCGACCCTTGGTTTATGTCGAATGTAGGGCCAGTACGACAGTATTAAGCAATTTATCACTTGGCATAAAGTTTGTAAGGTAGTAGTTCAGATGTAAAAAGAGAGAAATATAAAATAGACACCCTGCTATGTTTTCGTTGTTTAAAAATATATACCTAATACCTAGTATTATTGGTATAAATGTTTTTTTATTGTGAAACATCGTGGAGCAACCGACTTTTTAAGTTTACTTACCCGCACTTAGTGATATAATAATATTATTCTTCTCATACCGAAAGAAAGCTCGTGGCCTGCTTGCAGTAGGATAACTCAAAAAAAAAATACTACAATAACTAAACAAAAGTTTAAGTAGAGCTATACTGTGCCAAATATCGTTTGTTTTTAATATACCTATCATAAAGGCCAAATTACAGCAAGTAATTAAATATTAAGTAAATTGTTACTTATCTAAATCTGCATATGTACAACATATGAATAAAAAGATGTAACGGACATAGCCCATAAACTTAAAAAAAAACGTTTTCTAGCAATTAAAATAACTACGACACTTAGGTAACCCTTTAAATCATTACCAAATTGAGTACCGTAACCGCTAACTACAGCCAAATAGCGCCACACAACAACAATAACTCTAAGATAAAAAAAAAAATATATATATATATATAGTCCTCCTCATCGATTTCGATGACGGCGACCTTAGAAATCATGGACCTTTTCTTTGATGAGCCCTAATATGGCTTGCTAGATTAAATATATCCTACGATAGACGTGGCAGTAGAGTTGGCCTGCGCTGTTGTAAATGTATGTGTATGAAGGTTTAGGTCTTTCGTTGAGTATTTGGCGTCTTACGTCAATTGTTTGGAGACAGTTCTCCTCAAACGTCTTAATCTTGTTAAAGACTAGACGTTCCCGCGGTTTCACCCGCGTCTATCGTTACTGCGCCGCCCCCGTGGGGTGTAGCGTGATGTTATATAGCCTATAGCCTTCCTCGATAAATAGGCTATCCATCACTAAAATAATTTTTAAAATCGAACCAGTAGTTCCTGAGATTAGCGCGTTCAAAGAAACAAACAAACCCTTCAGTTTTATAATATTAGTATAGATGGTTGATCGCCATGTAGACCTATTTGTAGCAAGCTTCTCCCAAGACGAAATGTCGATACCGCAAGCGTTTAGGTGACGCTTGAACACATCCTAATAGCGGAGATGCTGGCCGCCATGTTTCCTTTTACCACCTGCAATCTCCGCATAAAATATAGCTTTCGGCAAACGGCAGTCATCCATGCGCAGAACATGTCCACACCATCTGAGTTGCCTTTGCGTGAGAAGTCTATTACACACGAAAGAAATACAAACCCAATCCTGAGTATTATTGTCAAAGTACTTTCGTAAAGTAAAGTTACTTTCGCATTGCCTTTAGCCCTGGCGAGGATCGCGCGGCCTCGCTCCGATAGAATAAGAAACTAGTTGATTATACCTACGTACTGTCCGTCATTGAACGGAAAGGAAGAGATTGTCGTGATAATTTTACATTGCTTGGAACAAATTGTCACGTCGATACTAGCTTCCGCTTGTTACTTTGCTCGCGTGGAATGTCCTTAAAACAGACCATATTACTCAAGAATAATGTAGATATATACTAGTGAAAGAATTTCTTGAATCAGTTGAGTAGGTACTCTTAGACGTTCTGCAGACAACAGTCTTTTATTCCAACATGTAGAAAAGGTCCGTCTCTGTCCGTTGTCGCCAGCAGTTTGTTTTCTCGACCGATGTCTGGCGAACTCGGTTGGAGACCAATGGACCTTTTGTCTTTGTCATTTGTGAGCATTGTTGCATAGATATAGACTTCATTATGTTATACAATGCTGGTTAAAATGTCTGGTCGCGAAATGCCTTAGAAAAACATCTTAATACAATATTTTCTTCTCAAAATTCGTATATAGCCTTACGTCTCTATCTCTGAAGGGATGGCAGACGTATACCTACTACTAGGCGCTTTACTATTTTCAGATCTCACGATATAATAATATGTAGAAAGCAAGCCTAATGCCGAATACCACGCATAGTTCTATACTCAATAAATATTTGCCTAACTCGAGAAGCGAACGGGCATGACCAGCAGACCTGCTCAATACTGCTGCGCCACTGAGCCAGTCCTTTCTAAATATTAGTAGCTATAGATAGTACTTTCATATTTAATATACAGCATCGTGACATTGCCTACTAATCGAGAATGCTCACGCTCACTTTGACGACGGATAAATTTCAACTCGTCACAACTAGACACGCTTGAAGGCGCTACAGCATTTGCACATGTCGACATCTTCATAAAACGCATACCGCAGCTCAATAAATATGCTACTACTAACTTGTTAGTCTGGATTGACCAATAATAAAAATTATTATTTTTATGGCTGATATTATTATATCAGCCCTGTTTATAAACTGTCCACTGCTGGGTCTTTTCTCAATATGCCACGACGCTAGCCCAGTGTGGTGCGTACTTTTACGTAAATCCTACCAATATTTGACGGCCTCGATGGCGTAGTGGTTAGTGTAACCGACTGCCACTCGTGAGGTCGCGGGTTCGATTCCCGCACAAGTCAAACATTTGTGTGCATGAACATTGATGTTTGTCTTGGTCTGGGTGTTTCTATGTATAATATGTATGAATTTACAAAAAAAAAACGTATATATGTTTATACATTGTCTAGTACCCATAGTACAAGCTCTGCTTAGTTTGGGCTAGATGGTGTTGTGTGTATGTGATAGAATAGAATATTATTATTATTATTATTTATATTAAAGATGTCTATATGTATATATTTTTTTTTTTGTACAACTAAGTTGGCACACAAGCATATGGCCTACCTGATAGTAAGTGGTCACCGCAGCCTATACACCACAAGCATCACTTGCGCGTTGCCGACCCTTTAGGAAAGGAAGAAGAGAAAAAGGAAGTGGGAAGGAGAAGGAGCGGGAATAGGGAAAGAGGGTGATTGGGTCTCCGGCATACTCACTCACCGAATGAAACACAACTGTAGGAATACTGGTATTTCACGTCATATGTCAACATGTTTGAGTCGCACACTCAAGGACACGTCCACCGTAAACAATATTTGAAAAACTTGGCACACAGACCAAGTCCTGGATTAACATATAAAATACTTTTCAAACAAAGCAGTATGCTTTTCCAAGGGATACACGTGATGGAAGCTGCGAGCACAATCTAATATCGCTTAATAACTAGAATCAAACCTGTGTGAAGAAACTACAGATATCGTACTCTCATTAATTAGTTTAAAAGGATACAAGTACATTATCTGAACTAAATATTGACATTATTATAAGTACTAGTGATCATAGTCCAAGTACTTTATTTTGTCTTTCTGCACTGCTTCTTCATATAAACTTAAACTACGCCAAATCTTACACTCCTTTGTGCGCGCAATATGCCGAAAAAGGGATAGTACCTAATGTTTTTACATATTAATATATTGATTTACTGTTACTAACCCTGTTAGAAGAACTAATATCTGGTGACGACAGGCTAGGTGGTTCAAATTACCTTGTAATAGATTAAGTAAGTAAGGAAACATGTACCTAGTTATTGTCATCATGCGTGCAAGACCATGGCCCGCGCCACGGTTGTTTCTAGAAATGCCATAACCACGCTATCAATAATGGTTCAACGCACTTGCGTGGGTACAGAAACCTGCATTATTTTTCACGCTTTGCCAAAAGTATGGTAACTGCCTTATCGAATTTTTGGAGAAGTTGATAACATAATTATAAATGTAGGCCATCGAAGGTAAAAGTACGGATATTAAGCGATCAGTCGTCGTTACACAATGATAATCATTTTCAACGCTTTCTTAGTTTATAACAATCAACCACGCTTTATTTCAATTATTGGAATCAAGCGATACCTGTCTATTTAATGAACAATATTACAATTGAAAGTAGGTACGTATTTAAATACTTAGGTATACCTTCCTTGAAATTAATCTCGTTTCTATTCTGACTAGAATAATAAAGATACATCGGCTTGTTGCAATGCATTCTGAGGCATCCTCCGTATTTTAGTAGGTAAAAACGCAGTCTCTACGAACGAGACCGGTAGAGATATCTGTGAAGGACACAAAGCTACGCTATGGTTCGCGGAATTTTTATTGCATTGTAATTCTCAGAAACTACGAAGTTAAGACAGAACGGTACACACAAGCATAAAATATTTTTCTGTTAGTGTGTACACATGTCGTTTTTTGGAGACATTCGTATTTTCTTTAAAATAAGACGTCAAATAAAACGATATCAATAAGGTAGATATAACGAGCTGTCCTTACGAATACGGAACAAGTCACAATCCAGATAGATAATTTCATCAGAACAACTTATTTACATAAACGAAACCGGTCTCTCTACTCAACAGATAGATCACAGACGCACGGACAATGCGAATGACAGACAATAGTACACTTTCACCTTCAACCACGTATCATAATAGGTATGCAATCGAAATTAATTACATATATTTAGACATACGCGTAGGACTTTATCTAGTCGTAGGCAGCATACGCATCTAGGAATTTCTGACTCAGAGTTCGCTCGATTATGTAATAATACAATGCAATAGACAGCTGGCAGCAGTAGTATTTCAATTGTACTTTGTTCTTGTAGGTACCTTAGTTATTATATCTAGAATTTGAACTTGGTAACTATAAAATTTCCAAAGATCAAGCAGATTGATTTACTAAAAGCTACGATAGCCTAATGGATAGTACACCGGAGTTGTAAATCTATACTAATATTATAAAGCTGAAGAGTTTGTTTGTTTGTTTGAACGTGCTAATCTCAGGAACTACTGGTTCGAATTGAAAAATTCTGTCAGTGTTGGATAGCCCATTTATCGAGGAAGGCTATAGACTATATAACATAACGCTACGACCCATGGGAGCGGCGCAGTAATTATTAACGCGGGTGAAACCGCGAGCACATCTATTATTAATAAAGATGTCGTAGGTTCCAATCCCACTCATTGTAATAGCGACATGTAGCCACTCTAACACAAGCATATTAGTTTATCTAGAGGGGTTAACTAGAAAAGGTACAAGTAGATAATTTGCAACACAAATGAATAGTCAAACAATCTTTAAAAAATTTTGTCTACCGTCTTTAATCCTTGAACATATATAGAATGAAAACGTGAACAAAATTTGAATGGCAAATATGTATAGGAGCGTTTCATTTTGCCAGTTTTACAAATTATCAGAGAGCAAATTTTTCTTATTAAGTAGATACGTTTGCTCTCTTATCGCGTGCTACCTACATCCATAAAAAGTAGCCTATGTTCTTTCCCAGGTTTTAAAGTATCTCTGTACCAAAGTTGATCCTTATCGATTGAGTGGTTTAGCCGTGAAGAGGTAACAGACAGACAGAGTTACTTTCGGATTTATAATATTATAAAGTAAAGAAAGTATGGATTATATTGAATAGGTATAGTGACATATATCACTATACCTATTAAATGTAGCTTCAAATGTCCAGTTTAAAGCATAATTAGCAAGAGATAACATACAAAATATTTGGATCAGACAGCTGCTCTACTGTCCACTAACTAAAAAGGAGTAAAGGCGAACGTTAAAACACGTGTTCTATAGTACTTAACGTCATTTTAATTAATTGACGGCAGTACTATACAACCATTTATAATTGTAATCCAGCATTATTAGATCAAATAGAATCAAAAATAAATTTATTCAAGTCAGGTTACAATGTAACACTTATGAATGTCAAAGTTACACTAAATTTTTCTGTGAATTTACATTTACTGCCACGTTCAGCAAAGCAAGGGTGTAGGGCTCATGAGAAGAACGGGCAAGAAACTCATGGCCACTCTTTTTAATCGCCAAGTTTACAATAAAATTTTGTTTACAAATCATAACTGTGCTGCAACCATTTCTCCATGAATTACCTACTAGGTACTGAACATACTCAAGCATTTAACAAAATTTGATGGTAGCCTCTAAAGCAGCAGTATGATAAACAGGAGCATCCACTTCCTAGTTCTAGTTCCAAGGTACGTAACCTATTTAAACCTATTTGACTGTTTGAGATTTAGAGAGTATTTGGCCCAAGACTGCAAAGCGCAACTGACGCGTCTGCTGACCACATACTAATTCTACCTATAGGTGCTATATCTACTAATATTTTATTAGTATTTTTTAATATTCTATCACATACACACAACACCATCTAGCCTAAACTAAGCAGAGCTTGTACTATGGGTACTAGGACATGGGATAAACATACCTATATATAATTTTTTTTGTAAATACCTACATATTATACATAGAAACATCCAGACCAAGACAAACATCTATGTTCATGCACACAAATGTTTGACTTGTGCGGGAATTGAATCCGCGACCTCAGGCGTTGCAATCGGTTACGCTAACCACTACGCCATCGTTTGTTACACTTTAACGCCTAAATTATATAATAATATCAGCCCTGCATTAAACTGTCCCACTGCTAGGCACGGGTCTCTTCTCAACGTGAGAAGGGTAAGGCCATAGTCCACCACGATGGCCCAGTGCGGGTTGGCAAATTACACATATCTTAGAGAACATTATGTAGAACTCTTAGACATGCAGGTTTCCTCACGATGTTTGCCTTCACCGATAAAGCAAGCGACAATTAGCTATTTAATACGCACATAACTTCTAAAAGTCCACGATGCGAACTCTGGGATCAAACTCGAGACCTCAGCTTAGCAGTATAACGGTTTCCCACTAGGCTATCGCTGCTTACACCCCTTAATTAGGTACTCGACCCACTATCATGACATTACGCATACACATCATGGGTACAAATAAGGACATAAGACCATTAATCCAGAAAAATGCAGCGGGCATAAGCTAGTACTCTTACAAGTGCGTCTTAAACTTAGCTTTTCTCTAGGCAGCCGTCTCATTTATAAATTAAGCAATGACCACTGCTGTAGAAATTAGGCCTGCAGGCTTTCATTCTCTCTTATTAACGATATATTTGACTTAAAAACGATTGCATAATCGCTATGTAAGACATGTAATTATAGAATGGTACAACTAAAGTTACTAAAGAGAATGTCCGGCTATCCTGTTCGTGTATTAAATTAGCATGAGGCGAACAAACAGAGATGAGTCTAAAGGCGACGTTACGTAACAGCGCGTAACACAGCTACAGAAAATTATTTACTTAAAGGTCAAGAAAAGAATAGCCGTACTGTTAGCTGAGAGGTCAGACGCAAATGACGATAAAAATTAAACAAACACGCCACTCTCTGCTATTGTTTTTAACGTTTTCTGTTTATTTTGCAACTACATGTCTTTTCGCAGTTCAAACTTACGTTGACTGTTGAGTTGTATTGCGTTTAAATCATCATTTTAATCGATTACAGATAACATAACTGACATACATGTTATAATTAATATGTGCACACGATATTATGTATATAAAGATCTCTAGTCCGAAATAGAAGACATGTAGGGTACCTACTTATTTTACAAGAAATATCTCCCCGTGTGCATATTCGCCTGAACCATGCATTTTAATTTATAGTATCTATCATACCTCATATTTACCTAGTTTTGAGAAAAGTTCTCAATTTAGTTACGTTCTATCGAATTCCACTGATGTGTATTCCCAGTAGATTTCGACAGTTTTCGAGAACTTCGAGAGCTGGGTAGTGCACACAATTTCGCAAAGAGGTGCTGTGCTCCTCTGATGCCCCTGCTGATTTCCAAACAGGTGGATTTTGTTAAAAAGAAACATCTCTCGCGAATTAATACACCGCCTGATATTAGGCATTGTATCAAAATTAAGATGTCTCAAATAAGATTTAAGACTAGTAGCGCCATCTATTGTTGCGTTTTAAAACATAACATGTATTTCACTTTATGTGACTATATAATAATATATACTAGCGATTGTATTCGAGAAGAATTTAATATATAGAAGAATATAATACATTTTCAAATACTTAGACTTGCTTAAGAATTTTGGTGATTACCCTCCATCCTAACTAATAATATGAATGCGAATGTGAGTTTATTTGTGTGTTACACTTTCACGCCTTAACTACTCGACCGATTATCATGATATTTAACGCATACACGTTGTCAGGGGTACAAAGAAAGTCACAGGGTTCACTCCTCATCCAGATAGAAAATACTGTGGCCGAGGGATAGAAATTTATTGCCAACTCTACATTTAAGCGAGCGAAGCCGCGGAAAAATCGAGTCAGTCATAGTAAAATCACAAAACCTCACAAAATTTGCATTTTAATGTTTAAGTATATTTTGTTCTCTCTTTATTATGTTGTATATTTCAATTTAAACACTCACGTCATTTGTTAACTGCATCAAAAAAATACCAAGTAATATTTTATTATTATTTCATTTTCAAACTGGCATTTAAAAGTAATCTTAATTAAAGTTCGACTGGCTTAAAGGCGCAGCGAGAGTATATGCAACTTCTGAGCATGGGGGATTAATTCCCGAGGGCAGAGTTATTGGGTTGGTGGTTTTGTCAAGAAATTATTATTATCATTAGTAATACAGAATCTGGAACTGTATCAAGTTAACGGCATCTTATGACGTAGTAGTTAAAACCTTAGCTAGCAAAATATGGGTAATACCCTTCTTTTATCTGCTTCCGTAGCGCAGCGGTAGTGAATGCGATTGCTGTGCATAAGGTCTCGGGTTCGAATCCCGTGTCGAGCCAACAAAAACTTATTGTGTTTTTCTGATAAGAAATCTCAATACAAACCCGAAGTTAGGAAGTTGGCGGTGCCTCGAAAACCACCACAAACACCCCCGTGCCTCGAAAAGCACGTAAAGTCGTTGGTCCTGCACCTGATCTCTCTTCGGTCGTGTCGGATTATCCGTCCCATCGGATCATGAGGGTTAGGGAACAGAGAGTGCACTTGTGTTTGCGCACATACTTGTGCACTATAATATCTCCTGCGCAGATGGCCTGTCTCCGTTATGTTTGGCCGCGCCGTGACCGAAATTCAGTCAGGACACTTCTGGCTAACCATTCGGGATATAGGACACTATAACACTGAAGGCAGAGGTGTATATAAGTATGCAAAACTTCCATCACACAAAATTAAAATACGGAAACATTTTATGTATTTATTTATTTATTTACACTTTAATAAAGTTAACATGATCTTGTAACAATGTTAACACAACGTGCGTTTAAACAAAATAATATACGTACAATTGATTTTATAATCCTCTACAATGTCCCATGGTCCACCCAGGTGAGACCCAGATCCCAGATGATATACAGGAGGACTACTGACATTAGGAGTTTTTATTGAGTACAAGTTTGCAACACTCGATAAACGTAGGCATGTCTACATGCTCCAAAAGCGCCCCTAGCGGAAGCTTTATATACTAATCACAATTTATAAAGACATCTCGACTCTTTATCGTAATTGAAAAACCGTGAAAACTTGCGCAGCAGTGCTATTCTGTAGAAGTCACTATCGAACTCGCTTCTGAATCTGCGGTCTACTCCACTAGTCTCTTTTGGCTGATTTGACTTCGGCCATTTTTCACTCTTTCCTACTAGGACGTCAGTGGTTGGGATAAGTGGTCTTTCGTTGCCACTTATCCCTATAATGTTAGTTTCGTTAATAAGTATATATTATAGTACCTGTCTTTAATTTCGACCATACCTACTTATTTACAAAATTGGCATGGTAGGGATGAGTGAAAATGAAATTTCACACATCCCAACCTGTGACGTCATAGTAAGGAAGAGCAGCGATAGAGCTCAGTGGGGAGACCAACAGACTGCAATACAGAGGGTCTCGGGTTCGAACCCACGTCGCGCACCTCTGACTCGGAAATTATATGTCTTCCAAATTATGTGCGTATTGATTGACAATTATCGCCTGCTCCGTGCCTCCGATAGCACGTTAATACGTTGATCACGGCTGCCATGAACATCTATGGTAGTCGTTATTGGGAGAGTGTCGACACAAAAGATCCCACTGGGTCGAAGTGTCGCCAGTCTGCACTGACTGGCCCCCACATAAGATAAGATAAGATAAGATAAGGAAGAGTAGACAGTAGCAGCTGCTAGAGACTAGTGGAATAGACCGAAACTGCAGTCAAATCTATTGATGCTACAGAGATTGGATTGATGTGCACAGCACTTCTATTTAGAGGCGAAAATAATTATAATATTTGTGTGTAAACGGATGGCGCTAAGCGCAGGCAGCACCGTCAGTTCAAAAATATAAGTTTCATATGTATCGCCTGTGTAGTTGTCACTTACACGGTTATATAGAATACCGACTGACCCGACAGACATCCTGTCCGAACGTTGTCTTGCAATTCAATCGCAGGCCCACCTACCACGTCCAATTGAGAGTTTATACCATCCAGGGACGCACTCAAACACACACAATATTTTTTTGTCTGTTTTTGGTGACTTACTTACGTACAGAAGATTTATATATATAAAGATGATAAACAAGGCGTCCAGTAGGAAGCTAGCATGTTCCGAGCTCTGTGATAACTATAAATACTCTATTACTTAAAATGTTATGTTTGGTATCGATATGAAAGCCTACTGAATAGTCTATGATAATTAATAAAGAATGAAGATACTTTGGTATTGTCATATATAATAATAATAAAATCGTAGAAAAGTCAACATTGAATATTTTTTTAAAAGAATACTTGGAGCGTGATCTACAATCGATATCCAAGCCAAAAATATAGTTTTTAGAATTTTTGTCTGTTTGTCTGTATGTATGTCCGGGCTAAACTCAAAAAGTACTGCATGGATTTACTTCAAATTTTGCATGAATATTACTAACAGGTCGGGTAAACATATAGGCTATATATTATCACGCTATCACCTACGGGGGAGGAGCTGTGAATCTTTATTTTTCTTACGCATTCTGTGACAGCGTGTAATCTAACGACGCATATTTAAATGTTGTTTTTGGGTAAGCCATGCTATTATCTAGCTTTACACTATAAAAACTACGTCATTTAAGTAACTTGGGAAGAGAAATATAGTTAGGTTCCGCGGCGACAAACACTTTTTAGTTAAAATCAACGCGGGCGAAGTCGCAGGTAACAGCTAGTATATAATAACTTAAGCAGTTTTAAAGGATTCTAATGTAATGTATAGAAAAGATGTAAAAACAAAAATGTAGGAGTGCACTACAAAAATTGTGTTTCGCTTCAACAGCAACTTTTACAGAATGGCCAAGAGCGGGATTCGTTGTTATCACGTTTATGTAACACTAGATGTGCCCGCGGTTTCACCCGCGTTTATCGTTACTGCGCCGCCCCCGTGGGTCGTAGCGTGATGCTATATAGCCTTCCTCGATAAAGAGGCTATCCAACACTAAAATAATTTTTCATATCGAACCAATAGTGCCCAAGATTATCGCATTCAAACAAACAAACAAACAAACTCTTCAGCTTCATAATAATAATATAGATATTAATAAAATGCTATGCCTATCAATTTTAATAAAAAATATAAATACGTTAACATACATATGTACATTATAAATACGTATGTTAATAATAATTGAATGAGTCTAGGTGAAGCCAGTAGCGTAGCGCAGTGGGGGCGGCATTTTTAGGGGGCGGCAAAATACCACAATAAATAACAATAATACATCTTGTAAATATTTGAACCATTTTATGATGAACGAGAGCAATCGGCAGATGTACAATACAAGATAATGATTACTGTTCTTGCCGGAAAATTCTTTAGAATTTCTGTATATTTATAGTCTTTTGAATTGAAATATATATCTAAATAAGAGGGCGTCAATATTTTCTTCCGACCCGGGCGGCTGACACCCACGCGAAGCTACTGGGTAAAGCTATCAATAACTATACTATAATTGAAAAATAAGTTAAAACAAATACTATTCATGTTTTTCAGATAATGCTTTTGTGTACTTTTATGCATTCTTTATAAGAAAAAGGCATCTAATAACAATAAGAAAATGTTCATGACTATTTAGTGCAGAGCATTATCTTATTTTTATCCGTTTAAAATAAAAATATAATTATAATATAATTAATTATTAGCATAGACAAAAAACTATATACATATTTATTTTTGATCTTTTAAGTACCACATGAACACTAGCATGTTACAAGAATAAGTATTAAATCTGACAAGTCTTATAATACCAGACATAATTAAAAATATATTACATCTGGCCACTGGTGTGCCGCTGCGACTCAATTGGTTAAAAATAACGAATCCCACTCTAATACAATTACTTAAAATCAACCTTATAGTTGTTACTTGAAACGAAACTCTTCTAAGCAACTTTCACAGTTTATTCGAACATAGTTTATGCAGCTAATCTTTTATTTTTGTTGTCAAGCTATGTATGTTTATAGGCATTGACTTTTCTAGCAAACTATAACATTTCACGCTGTTATATCTAGTATTCTTATTTATACAAGATCAACGTACATATCACCTGTTATTGTATTTTAATATTTTTATAATACAGCTAGCGCCATCTAGCGGCATTGCTTTTATTGCAGTCGCAAACAAATATTGGCCTCAACCCTCATGATTAAGGCCAAGCCTACGTCAAGAAAAGACTCGTTTTAACTACGGACAGTTACATTTTGACATATTTTTCATAGAATATACGTATTTACTGTTCGTAGGTAAACAACTCGTTTTTTGATATAGGTACCGGTCCTATGTAGACGATACAGTTGACCCAATATTTATTTTATTACTTTGTGCGTTGTGTTAGCTCCTTGCCTTTAAAACTAGACATGGTTTAGAGCTATCCCTTCCAAATACTTATTCCTTTTGATCAATTCATCCTTTTGTTTCTTCAACATTCTAAGTTTCTCTTTTAAAACAAAAACGCTATGTAATTTCTTTCCTAACCTCTCTCGCTTCGAATCGTCTGTCTTTTTCTTTAGTACACGTCCATTATGTGTTATGTATCGTATCCTGGTGTTACCCTCTTTCCCTTTATGTGTGGTTGTGAGCTTAAACATGGCTGTTTCATTATATACATTAGTGAACATACTTAATATATCTGTATAAGTTTCTTTAGCTAAAATATCGACGTATTTAGGAAAGTTTGGTTGTGACATATACTGGTCTATGTTATATCTATGTATGTATTCATGTTTCGTATATGTGTCGCCGCTTTGGTCGGTCGAATCTTGAATTATCTCGGTGTCTTCATTTTCTATTTCCTCTATATCACTGAAAGAAAATATGTTTAGTTATTTGATTAGAATTAACTACATATAATATGATTCTTGAACTGTTACTGTTTTACAGAATTATTAAGATTAGGTACAGTCAGCAAAATAAGTAGCTGAGAGCTAAACATATTTATAATACTAGATTTTGCCCGCGGCCCCGCTTGCGTATTTATATGTTGTTATGTCAATATTCTATCCCTCGGAAACAGTACTTATTCTAGATGAAAGGTAACGTAGGTATGTCCTTTTCTGTATCCTTGACAAGGTGTATGATGATTGGTGGAGTAGAAGAGGCGTGATAGCGAAACAAACAAACTCACATTCGCATTATAATATGGCTTATGTTTAACTTATCACCAAATATAGTAAAATATAACAGTCAAAAATAGTAAATGATCACCAAATTGCACAGCAAAATATATTTAAAGAGATCAAACTAAGTCGACGGGTGCCTATTTTTGGGTGCACTTAAGAAGGAACCTAACATAGCCTAACCCTTCCGAGACGGAATGCAGTGATTTGAGGCGTATAGGTGCTCGTTATGATATATTTTTGTAAGCATAGTTTACTGCGCAATTACTAATTTTGGTGGTCATTATATTTAATCCCATATAATATTAATTTAAAAATTGTATGATTAAAAATCCTAGTTATTATTCTGTATTTTCGAACTGTGGTTTAATCAACATCTTTTAGCTATTACTTCTTCTTACCTGACTTATGTATGCTAAATGTACAAAATCTTTCTATGCATTAATATCCATAATACCTACTCACCTATAAATTATATCTTCACTAACTTGAGTACTTTTATCTACACCATCTTTCAACCCGTTAATTATATTATCATTTATAACAAAGCCGGTTACATTACCATCCTTCATGTACACGTCGAAAACAGGCAATATTGTCTGACCTGTATCCATATTTCTGTTTGTCTGTATTCCTACATCATGCCCAACATTTTCATTGACTTCACTAGGTTCATTAATATACCCTACTAATTGTTCATTATCTTCGTTCATATACTGTATATGATCAACTTCTACGATATCTTGTGAACTATCAAATTCTTGATGACTTATAATAATATCGTTGATGTTTTCTTCAGAAGTATCGTTGTGTATTGCAACAATATCATTATCAATTATACTATCGTTAACATAATCTTGTGTTTCAATATGAGTTTCCTCATTGCCATCAATAACGATTGTTTCACATGCAATGTTGTCAATATCATGTTCAATGACAACTCCGTATTCGTGAACATCATTAATCACTTCGGGGAAATCATTAGCGATGATTTCTTGAGTATTATCGGAGGGATTATAATATTCAATCTTATATGCGCAAATTTCGTTTTCTGGGTCATATGGCTTATCGGTATGGGTTTTGGGGGAGTTCTCAACTAAGGCTGTTCTGAAAATTAATTGTATATTATGTAATTAATACTATAAAAACCTACAACACAGTATTCTCAAGCAGAAGATATTTGTTTTATTTTTAACCTTTTGACCGCCACGGACGTCCATTCACGTCAAATTAAACCGTGCTCACGACGCCACCGATGGCATGGCACGTCGAAAATACGACTATTTTACAGTTCAAAATAAACATAAAAAAATATGTTTGTTTTGTTCCTTTTACCTATTATTTAAAACTACATTAATCATCGCCTGGCGTAGGGGGCACGACGCTACTTTTATGCTGTGGCGGTCAAAAAGTTAAAGAAGCGGATAAATAACTTTACCTATTTGGCAACACAGGCACACATTGGTCGGAAACCCATGGGTTCTTTTGTATTTCACACTTGACGGAATCTTGTAGATTCTGCACGCTTTGTATTGTCTCACTATAGCCAACTTCCGGGCACAGTTCTACCTTAGTCCTTTTGGGGCTATTCGTTAAAGGTCCATCCTTCAATGTTTTCGACTCTACAAACATAATCAACTCAATTAATACGATCGAAATATATATATAATTATTTATATAATTTAATGTGGGATCTTTTACGGTTCGTAAATAAAGGTATTCGTTTTAAGTTGATAGCAATAGGAACTATGCAACAAAATTAAAGCCTGGCAGACAGAGGCAGCTAGACTGCCATGCATCTTATGATCGATGTAACGCATTTGCACAGTCAGAATCATCTCCGACTTTAAAAATGTATGTATGCCTTTAAAATGGGTCACTTTCGCTTCCGCTATCAGTGAAGAAACCATCGCTAACAAATCTGCGTGACCGAAGGTCAAGTCTGAACTGTGTTAGTCTAGTAAACCTAGATATATATTTATACTGCGACATTAAGCCTAGTGTATAGTATAAAACTGGACAGATGGAATCGGTTGCAGAGGGAATCAGAGAATGGTATTTAGTATATCCAATAACATATCGCTATAAGTATTTACATGAAATATACTTACTTCTAATATACTTACTTCTTTTGGTTTGTGAATCTCGCTTGGTCTTATTTCTATGGTGTGTGGGCGATTGGTCGTCACCTGTAAAAGTAGTCTTATTGTCATTTCTTTCACAGCATTTTAAATCCAGTTATTATAAACGTAGGTTATAAAACCTACGTTTATAATAAGCTTAACTTCTACTTTGGGTATAAACCCAGGGTATTAGTTAAGCTTATCAGTTAAGTTTTCAATAGGTTTACTGTAATTAATATGTCTTGAATAGCCTAGTCCTGTAGTAGTCGCTTATACTATTAAGAAATGTAATTAAAAATTATCAATAGCATATTAGTATCACGAATTGTTTCTAATATATGATACTAGCTATTGCCCGCGGCTTCGCTCGCGTTAATTTAGAATTTGACAATCAATTCGGGTTGTACTCTGCTTGTAATAATATAATTCAATCATGATTAGAAAGACACATGGCGCCATCTATTATCATAAGAACGTTTTTGTTGTTTTCCTCGGGAACAGTAATTTTTTCGGGATGAAAGGTAGCCCATGTCCGTTTCTATACACCTGACAACGTATATGCAAAATTTCAGGATGATCGGTTCAGTGGTTTAGGCGTGAAAAGTTAACAAACAAACTCATTTTCGCTTTTATAATATTAGTTAGGATTAGCACAAGAGCTGTGCGATTATCGCTTACATTTACGAATTATTATTTGAATGTTAAAGTGATTTTAATATATTCGAAATTATTCATCGTTATTCAGCTGCATTATTAAAATAAGCTCATCGACAAGCTCGGTCGCAACAAAACAAGAATCTAGTTAATGTATCACAAAGTCATAAATCGAATAGCAATCATCAGTCCATATCTATATTCGCATCGAGAATCGTAAGTTTATAAATGTAGGTACTATATTTTTAAGGGAGAAACACACATTGCTTCTACTCACACTAAGAAACGATCTCTTACATCTATAATATATAAAAATCTTGTGTCCCTGTGTCTATGGTCGCAATCCTACAAAACGGCTCGACCGACTTTATACATTTTTTTATGTATATTTGGTAGGTATCAAAATAGGTCTTAAAGTATAGTCATATAAGTATAGTCATAGGCCGCTAGAGGGCGTTCACAAGTAAACATTGATTAAGAGGAGCTCCGAAATTTAAAGGAAATTTAAATAGTTAAAGTAATTTATTAAGTACTGTTTGTGGACTAACGTACCCACAATAGCCCAAATATAGTGTGATAGTGTTATTTAAATCATATAATAAGTAACTTTCTATAAAAATAATTAAACACAAGTGTGAAAACAAACCATTAAATTTTTTTTAAAGTGGACTTAATCAAACAGGACTTAACAGAAACAGTGGTGAACAGTGCATACAGTAATATAAACTGAACCTTACGCTTAAAACTCCGTGAAATAAGACATTTAAGTGTAATTTGCAAAATTTTTCATCGTTATTTTATAAATCAATTTCAAATATCTGCTATTTCGAAATTGATCACTACAACCAGCGACATCTTTGAATCAGATTCGAAATACCCAATCCCTGTAGAACATTGTTATCGATAAAGCAGGATACTACCACAGATAATTAATAAAATTACACAAAACTTCTCGTATTTCTCAATAAGTAACGCCATCGTGTGACACTCACGCGAACTATGAACCCAAACGAGAATGTAACAATGAGGCGTGCGCGTACCCATTCATTTGATTACGTTGACCAGAGTTTGGAGAACCAGACGCTAGATGGCACCATGCTTAGTGTCCCGTCTATATCCGATGACGAAAATTATGATATTGTACACAATTTAAAGAAACAAGTTGAAGATCTAACTATCAAATTATGCAGTGCTAACGCTGAAATTGATACTTTAATCCTAGAAAATAGCCGGATAAGACAAGAGAATGAAAATTTAGCCCGAAAAAACACTCTTTACAAAAAAATCGCATCTAGTCCAGCGTCCACGCCGAAGAAGACACCGAATAAGAGAAATTCGGGTACTAGAAATATGCTCAATAAAACCACACAGACAGATATTTCAGTGGCACAACAAAATAAGTCTCAGTATGAACACAACCACAGTGTCCAACATTCCGTTCGAGAGATGGAGCTACCCGTATATAACAAATGTACCGTAACACAAAGCACAGGTAATAAGACAAAATTAAAAAATAAAATGTGTATACTGAGCGCAAACAAATACAATATAAATATACTGTCATTAGCTCTAAAAAAGTTCTATGATAGTTATAACGTGTGCCATTACTCAAGCCCAAATGCTGGAATAAAACACCTACTAAAGGAACTATCTAATAAGACTCATAACTTCACAATGAATGACTTCTGTATTATAATGATTGGTGAAGAGGACTTTAGAACTACTAGTAACTACGTTGACTTAATACTTTATATGAGAAATATATTACAGGACATTCAACATACAAACATTATAATTATGGTACCGACATTTAAATTATTTCACTATTTTAATCTATTTAATTCGAGAGTAGAAAATTTCAACAATCTGCTATATTTAGACAATACTACACATCAGTATGCATATTGCTTGGACTCAAACCTGAATTTGACGTATGACCACAACATGTTTAGACGATCAGGAGACTTAAACAAAAGAGGTATGGCAACCATATTTAATGATATTTATCAGTATATATGCGAGTTAGAACAATTTGGTGACTATGGCTACAAAACAACAGCAGATGAGATGGATTCTTTGGTAATTACACCGGATACGTCTACTCAAACAAAATCATTGGCAGTAGTAGAAGAAAATCAACTTTTTCGGGCATAAGAACTTGTACATACTACACCAAAATATCGCTGGGTTAAGGACCAAATCGAATATTCTAACATCCTGTCTACAGGACCTACTTGACAAGGGTACGAATATCGATATAATATGTTTGACAGAACATTTCATGATGACAGGTCATGAGAATAGTTTCATGATCCCTGACTACAGTCTTGCGACGTGCTATAGTAGACCTAACTCTAGCAGAGGAGGTTCGTGTATCTATATAAAAATTGGTCTCTGTTGGCGTCACATTCCAGCACTTGTAAATCTTTCAGTTTCATCTGTCTTTGAATGTTGTGGAGCGGAACTGGTGGATTACAAGATTATTGTTTTATGCATATACCGTGTACCTAATCCCTCTAATCTAAAACTATTTTTTGAGAAACTTAACATTGCTCTTACATACATACAAAAACATTATAGTAAGCATGAATTAATAATAACAGGCGATTTTAATATAAACATACTAAAACAAGATAGTGTAACGTTAGAATTTGAATGTCTTCTTATGAACTACAATTTAAAGTTGCAACTAAAAGAACCTACTAGGTTAAAATCTCAGACATGCATAGACAACTTTGCCCACAATCTTAAAAGTAAATGTAAAGCTGAAGTCATAGAACTTGCTTTGTCTGACCACACTGCCCAAATACTGAAATGTAATGTTAAGAGATTATGTTTGATAAAAAGTTGGAAAATTACTAGAAGGGATTATAGCAAGATAAATATTGAAAAATTTAAATACTGTTTAGGGCAATTGTCATGGTTGGAGTTGTTTAACACATCTGACCCAAACATGGCTTATAATATTTTCTTAGATGCATTTGAATTGTTCTACAAACTATGTTTTCCTCATAGAGTTATAACTGTGCGCGTGCATAAAAAACCAAACTGGGTCTCACGAGGTATAAAGGTCTGCAGTATCAGAAAACGTGAGCTTTTGTGGAAATATAGAAAAGCCCCTACTCCGGCTAACAAAGTTGAACTTATCCAATATACTAAGAGATTTAAAAAAATAATCAAATTAACTCAAAAGGCCATTAACATAAATAGCATAAATAATTCACAAAATAAATCAAAAACTGTATGGCAGCTTATAAATGCCAATTTTAAACAAAATAAACCACAAGAAGGTATAAGTCATATTTTAATTGATGGCAATACTATAAAAAAGCCATCCCAAATCTCGGACATTTTTAATAATTATTTTATTGACAAAATTTTACCAATTAATAATTCAATTAAATTTCAATATAAACAATTTTTGACATCTTCACAAAATTCAATGTTTATGCAACCAAGTGACCCACATCAAATATTAAATATAATTAACTCACTCAAAAATACTATGAGCGTGGGCTATGACGGACTGTGCACTAAGGTTATAAAGCAAGTAGCTCATATTATAGCTCAACCCCTTAGCTATATTTTAAATTTAGTTGTAGAAACTGGCATATTTCCAGATAAATTAAAAATAACAGTAATTAAACCAATCCATAAAAATAATAGTAAAGAGGACATTGGTAATTACAGACCTATAGCCCTGGTGCCAGTATTCTCAAAAATATTTGAAAAATATATTTATGAGGCTCTTTATAATTATTTAGAAAAGCAAGCAATTCTAGTACAAGAGCAAAAGGGATTTAGGCGTAATAAGTCTACAACTATGGCAATTTACGATTTCTTAAAAGTCGTGATGTCTAATGTAGATAATCGTATACCCATATGCGCAATATTCATGGATATGACCCAAGCGTTTGACTATGTGGACCATGAAATATTGTTGACCAAGCTTGAGAGGTACGGCATAAGAGGTAACATTCTTAAACTCTTCGAATCATATCTCAAAAACCGCTCGCAGTATACAAAACTGGATAAAGTTGATGTAAACACTAAAAAGGAAGTTTCTTACGTGTCCAAACATCGCCAAACAATGTTCGGTGTCCCACAAGGAAGTATCCTGGGGCCACTTCTATTCCTCTTGTATATTAATGACCTCCCAAAAGCCACATCTAACCCAATAACGCTATTTGCAGATGATAGCACAGTTACAATAAAATGTAGTAACACTGATACTTACGAACAAGAAATAAAAAACACTTTAGATGATGTCATTAAATGGTTAGATGCAAATAATTTACGAATTAATATTGGCAAAACTACCCTAATGACTTTCAGTCAACGTACGGCTCAGACTAATTTAAATATTTGTCATGGTAATCAATCAGTACGTGAGACTCAAACTACAAACTTCCTTGGGCTAATAATCGACAATAAACTTACATGGAAACCACATATTGATGCACTTTGCAAAAAAGTCAGTAAGTCTGTTTACGCACTACATGAGCTGGCTCAAATAACAAATGTAAGTTCTGTTGTTACTGCATACCATGGTCTGGTCGTTTCGTTACTAAGGTACGGTGTAATTTTCTGGGGAAATTCAACAAATAAAGATATTATCTTTAAAATGCAGAAGAGATGTATTAGAGCTATGTTTGCCTTAAAAACGACGGATAGCTGTCGCCCGTATTTTATAGAACATAAACTTTTAACTCTACCCTGCTTATATATATTCGAAGTAGCTGTATTTGTCAAATGTAATCCAACTCTGTTTATGTTAGCGTCAGATTTTTACAACAGACGTCAAAGAGATGTGTATCGGCTTTGTATACCTAAAACTAAAACTGCTCTGATGCATAAGAGCATATTTCATATGGCATCTCTTATTTACAACAAACTGCCTAAAACAATTAAAGAATCTGAGTCTAATTTGTTCAAGAAAAAATTAAATGAATATTTAATAAATAAATGCTATTATACGGTTACTAATTATCTAAATGACAAATTATACAATGACATTTAAACAAATTTATATTATTATTATTATACAATTTTAATTTAATTTATAATTTATTCTTTTGCTTTGGTTATAATAGCCGGACATCTATTAATTATTCATCCATTAATTGCTATTTTTATTCTACAATTGACTATATTTTAATTATATGACATTGTATTTAATTTTTCTGAATTTTGATATAAAATGACTTATTTTTCGACTTTACATAATTAATTTATTATACTTTTATCAATGTTTGCATGCCACTACTATGGTCCAAATACTTGCACCTTTAATGCCATCATTTGTAACACCATTTGTCACAGTATTTCTGCAAATAAATATGATTTTGATTTTTTGATTTTGATTTATATTTCATACCGCTAGGTTATTAGGGTGTCAGCCTAACCTACATTTACGCGAGCAAAACAGCAGGCAACTGCTAGTAATGTGATAATATCAGTGCTGGATTAACCACGTAGCAAGAGTAGCAATTGCTACGGGACCCGCGCGAAAGGGGGCCTCGTATATTTAAACCCACTCATCTCTGCCTGAGCGTAATATTTTGAGTGAGACTTATTACTTAAGATGCGGTACATTGAATTTACTTGATGTCACAAAAACGTGAAATGTTACTACTTTTCCTACTAAGACAATCCACGTCAGACAATTAACCGACTATTTCCTTGGCGTAAATAAAACACCGAATTTCATACGATCAAACGCACAAGTTCTACAAAAAGTCGCTCGTATAAATTTGTAGAATTTCAGTCGGCCCAATAATCAGCTCTACAAAAAGTCTGACGTATGCAAGCACTCTTACCCGAAAGAATTTGCTACGGGCCCTGCGCTTGCTTAATCAGGCACTGGATAATATTATGTATTCTTAACACACTTAGCCTTATGCATATAGGTATATTACATATTGAAGTTTCCATTATGTTATATGACTTTATTTTAAATTGATTTAATAGATAATCCTTAATTACTTACAGTCATCAGTCAGTTCCGGAGTGTAATCATCATTGTTACCATACACTTCTTCAACAACTGAAAACCAAATTACAGATTTAAGCTGAATGTATATTGGGAGAAGTTACAGTTTAGTAAACCGCAAATATAAGACAAAATAAATTATATATTCTCGAGGCAATAAGAAAATACAAAAGTTTTAGCCTTAGCCATTTGGAAAAATATCTTATGGTAATGAATGATGTTTTATAGTAATGAGTTTTAAAATAAAATATGATTAAGGCTTTATTTTTTAAACTCGTATGGGCAAATATTGAACCAAATGATCTGAGTTTGATTCATTTATATATTTTATATTTTCAAGCTCAGGACTTTGATTAATATATGCAATAAAGATTTATTACATACCTATAAAATATTAAGTATAAATATTATGTATAAAAAAATTCATTACTGCTCACCTGCAATTTTTTTATTTAATAGTTCTAGTCTCTCTTCAGTTAAATGTCTCTCTCCATATTTTGATTTCTGTAAATTCTTCTCTAAGGCATAGAAAAATGGATGACTCATATTGAGCCCTGTTTCCATTTCTACATATTTTCTTATTTTCCCTTTGTCCACTTGTAATGTAAGAAAATCCATTATCTAAAAAAGATGTTTCTAAGTTTAATTTAATAAATTCTGTTAATTTCATAAACACATGTAAGAAATTTCAGAATTAAAGATTGTATGTAACATAAGTCTGAGAGAGAGAGACTTGAAGACTGAGAAAGAGAAAGACAAAATGTTTTAATATGATACTGGACTACAGAAGCACCTTCGCATGCCTGCTTTGGCTGTTTGTCGCGCCACACAATATATATAGTATAAGTATAAACCATAAAGCGTTCTAATTACACACAATTTCTTATAGAAAATATCAATTACTTTGGAATAGAAATAGTGATCAGCAAAATAATTCATTTTATTGTAAAAAAGCATGGGGTGCCTAATGTTAAATAAATTATTGACAGACATTGGTGAAAGTCACTTAAAAGATACCATAAACAGCACCCACACTTTTTTACAATAAAATGAATTATTTTTGTTATTGTTGCCTTGGAAGATGGGCAGGCCTTTGGTGTGGGACGTCACGTACGTGGACCCTTGCGCCATCACATCTTTCTAAGCACCTCCTGCTGCAATCGCGGTAACCCACAAACGACGCAAATATAGTAATTTAGTCGGCAATTACATTTCTGAGTCGTTAGGGGTGGAAAGCTCATGGGGTCCGAACATTCGTATTTTGTATAGAGATGTCGCAAAACGCCTGATCGGCGCTTCGCGTGATCAGAAACCTGGTCTTTTCTTGGCCCAAAGAATCAGCATTGCCATTCGTGGTAATGCTGCCAGTCTTTTGTCAATATTTAGTAGTTTTATAATTATGTTATCTTTTTTAATGTTTTTAAAAATTTATTAGAATAATTTGTTTTAAGATGAATAATGTAAATATATTGTAAATGTTATAATTATTCAAATACAAAAAGAACATCCTTTATTCTGTTAATAACTCTATTTCTATTGTAAACTTATTGAAGATTATTATTACGTAATTATAATGTAATACAATACACACAGTATGCGGTAAACCCACCATATGACCCAAAAACACACTGAGCACTAAGTGAGAAGTGGCTTATTATTATATCTCCTAAGTGACATACTTTTTCCTCTTGGAACATAGTACAAATAAGAACTTAATACTATAGCTTACTTCTTGTTTTATATATGGAGGTAATCTCCTCCCATGCTGCAGCTTACAAAATTCTTCTAAAGATAATTCATGATCATGATGATTGCATACATATACAACGGTCAGTTCTTTCTCGTTGGGGAGATGTCTTAACTTTATTTTACAGGGGCAGTCAGTCTTCATATTGTTGTTCCTGTAATAAAACAAAATAATATAGCATCAGATTTAAAGGTGGTATTTAACCCTTTGACCGCCACGGACGTCCATTCACGTCAAATTAAACCGTGGTCATGATGCCCCCGACGGCATGGCACGTCGAAAATACGACTATTTTACAGTTCAAAATAAACATAAAAAAATATGTTTGTTGTGTTCCTTTTCACTATTATTTAAAACAACATTAATCATCGCCTGGCGTAGGGGGCACGACGCTACTTTTATGCCGTGGCGGTCAAAAGGTTAACTGTTCCTATCTTCATAAAGATAGTTGAGAAAATGTTTGAACGTGACAAAGTTTAAATGATGTATGATTAAAAATTTGTATTGTCACATTGGTATGCAAGTCATGCCCATAAATCTTGGGCAGGGTAGGCAGAGCCATGTAGCTGTTTTTTTAGGTTCCAAATAATCTATCTAATCAAAGTCTATTATTGTCTACCAAGGCAAGACAACTTTGTAACTTAAGAAAACCAACTATTGCCCAACCTGGTTATAAACCTTAAGACTTCTCCTTTCCTAGAAACATAACTGCGTTACCGCGGATAGTGACGCAAACACGACCAGAAATGCACAGCATGATAGCACCGAGTGAGAAACCATCAGGCAAGATGAACCATGGCGGAAGCTGTTAAAAATGATGCACACAGTCACAGGCCACAGTCATTAAATCGTATTACTAATGATACCTGGACAAAGGTGCAATATAAACGCCACAAAATACAAAGCAGGCGCGGGGTGGCTCAACCACTCGAGCAGTTTAACTTCAGGGTGGAGGATAGAACTGTCCCCTTGTATATATCGCGAGTACATACGGACACAACCCTTGATGATATCTCAGAATTCATAAAATATAAAACCGGACTTGAGGTTAAGGTGTACAAGATAAATAATGTAGACAATGTATTTGACGCATTTAAAATCATTGTACCATTGAAAAATATTGATTTATTTTTGAACGACAATGGACATCAATTATGGCCAACGCATATAGTATTTAGGAGATACTGGGAGCGTAACCGTGTTAATAACAAAAGACCGCTAATGAGCAAGACAAGGCCAGCGCAATGTAATCAATAATCTACATTATTTTCTTTAAATATGGATAGTATAACTATTAAGTTAGTATCATACAACTGTAGGTCACTCAAGAGGTCTATTCAGGAAATACAACTCTGCGTGGACCAGCATATAATTGCTCTTCAAGAAACTTGGTTGTTCCCACATGATTTAGGAGTACCTACTAAATACAATTAATACACAGTTCGACAGCTATCTTATTTCTGCAATTGACATGGAGCAAGGAGTGTTGAGTTAAAGGCCGTATGGAGGAGTAGCTTTATTGTGGGATAAGAGTGCATTCCCATGTGCGGCGATCGTCCCCTGTAACAACAGTCGGTTGGTGGCGGTTAAGCTTAGGCGCGGAGATCGTAGTGTCTTAGTGTTCAGTGTTTATATGCTTACAGACTGTGAAGATAACTTTCCTGATTCATTGTGTCTCGCAAACATTAGTACAGTGTTAGAAAGTGTGAGCATTGAAACTGTTTTTGTACTGGGAGACTTTAATGCACACCCTGGGACACGGTTTGGTAACGAACTGATGGATTTCTGCACTGAAGAATCACTAACGTGTATAGATCTTAAATGGCTCGATGCTAACTCGCACACGTATATTAGTGAAGCGACCGGCTCGCAACGATGCACGATGGCTCGATCAGTGTTGTTTCTGCGTCGGCCGAGGCAGTAGTGAGCAGTGTTATAGCGATAGCGATAGTCTATCGATAGTATTGTGATACTATCGTGGCCTTGAAAATCAGTCATACTATCGATAGTCCTATCGAAACTATCGAACCTTGACGATACTTTTGCCGGTCAGAGGGAGGCCCCTCTGACCGGCCGACCAAGGTAAGCCAGAGTTGAGAGTCCTACGGGCGCTCTTGAAGTTCAACCGCAGCCAACCAGTAACGACAAGCCGGGGACGAGGCCCTAACCGACTCTCCGAGGCATTCAGGACCGCAGTGTCACCACTCACATTCAGCTCGCCACAAGCTGCCCTGCGGTTTGTGCGCTTTTATTTAACCTGATGATAATATTTTTTGTTTATATCACAAGGTGAAGGTGCTAGTTTTAAAGCTAGTGTACTGTGCCCTCCGGTATCGCGTTTAGTCTCATGATAACGACTGTCCCAGAGGGGTTTACTATTATTATTTGTTTCTCTTTCACGGATATATTCCTAATACGTTAGGAAAATACCCGGCCCTTTGGGAGGCCTACACGGAGACATGGGTCCAACGTGAAGAGACCCTTCCAGAGTTTTCATCAAAGGTGGGATGGAACACCTATAGCGGCACTAGCCGCTGCAGGCGTAGGACTATTGCTACGTATGGATTCTAATATATGGGCTATGGGTATGGGTGTTTGGTGGACCGGTATATTGGTAACTATGGATGATAAAACGGCGTCTGCCCTGAATACTCTAATAGCATAAATCGAATGGACAGACGGTGACTCGCCAACTCACTAGATGGGCCCCCTGAATAGCCACTATAGGCATACAAGCCAGCAGCAGAAGGCAACACCGGTGCGAGCGGCTAGGGGTGTCGAGCGGTGCGGCGCCGGTTTCACCATCACGGGTCTCGTGAAAACGAAGACCCGGAGCGGGTTTCCCCGTAGTTATGCCCTTGAAAATGACACCCACCCCCAAGCATGTAGCTCTAGCGGCCTCCTCTGACCGGCCGATCACAGCAAGCCAGAGTTGAGAGTCCTACGGGCGCTCTTGAAGTTCCACCCCAGCCAACCAGTAACGGCAAGCTGGGGACGAGGACCTCACCGACTCTCTGAGGCATTCAGGACCGCAGTGTCGCCACTCACATTCAGCTCGCCACAAGCTGCCCTGCGGTTTCTATTATTATTATTATTATTATAAGTGCAACATGGTAAAAAATATAACAACATACTAAAAAAACCATACCTTTTCCTTAATCCTTTTTTCTTATACTTATCTTTATTTTTAAGATAAATACAAGTGTAAGTATATGATTCACGTTCAGTATTGGGTTTCCGTGAATCCCAACATTTATAATAGAAGTACCATCTCTTAGCATACTCATTTATATACTGTACAAAGTCATCATGAGTATCAAATTTGTCACCCGGCTTGACAAGCTTTTCATCTTCTAGAAGGTACATATCTGAGTGTTCTGTACATACTTCTGTGTATGGAAGATACACATGTGTATTGGCTGTAAAAACAGAATAACTAAATAAGATAATGAAACATTGTATTGAAATTAAACTGCTTTAAATATTGACTTTATTTTAGAAAAATAATTAATTTTTGTGTCTATTTAGTTTCTCTGAGATTTAGGTTTCTTTTCAGCTTGTTACAGACAGAGAGTAAAAGACAAAGAAAATAAAGCATGTTATCAAACTTCATTAGCACAGACATGTACTGTGTAACATGACACAAAGTCCTATGAAGCACAGGGCATGATCAGTAAAGCATGAGACAGTACTGATTATCTTGTGTACAATTGATTACACACATTACCATTAAAACAAACTAGAACTAGATTAAGAACAAATATTTGTCAATCACACAAATGATGTTGTCTCATGTGAGATTTGTATCCACAACTCCATTCTCAATGGTTGTAATGGCTAAGCAATCACACGCTGCTATACTATTTATGCAGTCATATAATAAAAAGGAATATTAAATACTAGCTTTTGCGCGCGAGTCGGTCCGCGTGGTAACATCAATAAAAATAGCCTATGTCCTGCCCCAGGTTTTAAAGTTTTTCGTAAATCATATTTATATTTCATTTAAGTATTTATTATACCCTATATAATGAGGTAACTTTCATCTTGGCACAAAAAAGAAATATTTATAGCAATATAAAGCGAAACTGGAATCCATACAAGCCAGCGCATTCTCCTTTCTGTCTCGTGTGGCACTAGGCGCACTGGCGTTTTCTAAGAATCTCAGTGCTTTTCGTAAATAATATTTTTCTTTAAAGTATTTATTATATCCTATACAATGAGGTAACTTTCATCTTGGCACAAAAAATATTTATACCAATATAAAGCGATACTGGAATCCACATCTTAAGCGGTTATGTGGTTTAGCCGTGACACGGTAACAGACAGACAGAGTTACCTTCGATTTTATAATATGTATTAGTAAGGATAAACTTTGCTACATTTTAGTTAATTACAGACAAATGCAATCATAATAATCACTTAGGTAAAGCTGGGCCCCAGAGGGCCAGATTACATCACATAACTTAGAACACTATTACAAGTCTAGCAATACTGACCTTTCTTTGATGATTCACTGTTCATTATAGTTTCACAGATCGCATTTTGTTTTATAAGTAAACCCGAAGAGTATCTAGAAAACAGGTAACATTAACTTTAGGAGTCACACCTCAGATATAATATATCTGAACTATGACCGCTAACAACACTAAAAAATAAATATATAAAAGTTCTCAGTTAATATTCCAATTAACTGCATAATATAAACATCTCATCTATACTAATATTATAAAGCTGAAGAGTTTGTTTTTTTGGTTGAACGCGCTAATCTCAGGAACTACTGGTTCAAATTGAAAAATTCTTTTAGTAATATATTAGCCTATTTATCGAGGAAGGCTATAGGCTATATAACATCACGCTACGACCCACGGGGGCGGCGCAGTAACCATAAACGCGAGTGAAACCGCAGGCACATCTAGTCATACATATACATATACAATCTCAAAACATAGTCTACATATACAATCTCAAAACATAGTCTAGATATACAATCTCAAAACTTCAACAGTAGTGTATTATAATTATAAAGACAGTGGCTACAATATCCAGGTCCACATATCTGTATCCCAAGTAAGAATGCGGCTTCACCCAAGTGGATCCTATAGGAATTCGTGGTCTACATAATTATGTACCAAGTTTGATTCATATCCATGTAATGGTTAACACAAGTTAAGTAACAATCGATCAAACATCTTCCCAAACTTTTACATTTACTATATTAGTAGGATGAATAGTCATACCTTGGTTTTTCAACAGTAATGTTACTGTCATCAGTCTCAATTTGATAACTGTCTTCTATGATTTCCACATTCATACCCACATCATTTGTTGGATCGTCCAAATAGCAGTGGTCTTCGTAAAAATGTTTGTCGAAACCCATTGTTAATCAACCTCAATATGTTTTAAAACTTATGGTTAGTAAACAGAGTACGTTTTCCCAGTAAAAATTGTATAATTAACATATTTTCTATGTTGCAACTATACAACTAAATACTGTTTGATAAAACAAGTACTTGTAAACAACACACAGATGCATAGGCAAGAATATGCTTTTAGAAAACATTACCTATAATTCAAAGATCTAAGGTTATGCTAAAAAGCTTTGATAAATATAATGACGGCCACTAAATATTGCAAAAAAAGAAAGTAACTAGTGCTTATTTACTAAATATTCGTAATACACATTAATATTATATATCTTCCGTATTATTTGATTTTTTAAATAACGTTAAATTCAATGAGATAGCAACATACATAAATAAATCCTACAGTAAGACAGTAAGCTGTTTGAAGACTTTGAAGTGTTTTTTGACAAATTGACAATAATACTTCGGTTCGGTCACAGATTATTTATATTTTGTATCTATATTTATGCAGCTAACTTTTTAATAACTTCTACCAATTTACTCATGTAATTTCTAGGACGAATAATAAATAATTATTATTACGCCTTCGTATATATGGCCTTTCATATCATGTAATTATTAAAATAATTTAAGATTTGTTGAAATAAACATTGTACCCCTTAGTTTCCACGTAATTATTTACGAGCATAGTCATATATTATGTCTCTGTATTCGAGTACCGACTAAAATATGTACTAACTTGCTCTAACATAAGCACAGGACCTAAAAACATAGCGCTGGTATGCTCCCTAGAACATTTATTATCTACTAATTTGGAAAGAGCTGAAAATGTTCGTAATACAAACTAGTTTATCTTGTGCTCTGCAGCTTGTGGAACGTGAGGGATAACTACACTAACATAATATATATAATGTATCAAAAAATATTTCAGGGTAATAACCAATATACAATATCTTTGGTAATAACAACAACAGTTACTTAGTGGTTGGCGTCACCCTGCCATACCGACATAAGGTCCGTTCACACAAACCGGCTCGGAGAGGAAAGCAGATTTTTATCACGTTTAAAACAGAGTTTTGAATAATTGTAATAAGGTTTATTTTTACATTTCACTTCTTTTGTTATTAAGAATGCTTAAACGCGTTTAGTGTGAAATAATAAGAAGAGCCGACCGACTGCCTCTGATGACGAGTTTGCGCAGGCTCTGTTTGCGTGCTCTTTCGCACTCGCGCAGCCGACCGGCTCCGATTGCGTCTTCTATCGCTCCGCGACCCGCGTGCGCTATGTCATGCCGACAGTCGTAGCCATGGGTAGTTCATGCAAATCTAAATGTTTTTGTATGAACGACTCATTCCTAGACGTAAAGCGAGACAATATACCGCTTCAAATGCGTCGCCACAATAATGCTATCCTGAGACTATAATTCAATTGTATTAGCATGAACTAGTAGTGCGAAATCCGAGTCATTTAGGACACTGCGCGGAACTAGAGGTATACCGCACCGTCTATGTGAAAAGAAGAGCGCCGGCCGAAGCTCTCCGAGCCGGTCTGTGTGAACGGACCTTTAGTAATAGTAGTAGGTAATGAGCGTTGTATTGTTCGGTTTAATAATATCTTTATTTCTTATTTAAAACACAAAAAAGTGTAACTTACATAAGAAAGCATAATATTCTTGAAGGTTAACAAATAACATGTCCGCTACCACTTTTAACTTCACAGTTTCACTAATTGTTTACGCAAATAAAACACACTTATATACACATTGCAATAAAACTATTACAACAGAATGAATACAAGAGGAAAAGTTAATTTTAAAACGATAATTATTATAAACTTATGAGCAAAATAAGCCGCAATATGCTTAACAATACAAAAAAATAATACACATACAATTTACATTAATTTTGTTAGTCGGTAGACGGTGAAAATCGTGTGGTCCAAGTTATGCGCTATATGCTTTTTCGCCTCTCCTGCGCGATAACTATTTGTCTCTTACGTCAAGAAGCAATGATCACTAGCTACGTAGTTTAACAATTTTCTTTTAAAGATTGTGAGTGTGCTTGCACTTTTCATTTCAACAATATGGATCCTTGCGGGACGCCCCATGTCTGAGGCTGAGGATTGCTTTCATGATTACCAATCTTCACAATCTGAGATCTATCAGTAAGGTAAAAGGTTAATATCTTGTGTGCGGTGCCTGTTACTCTAATACTGGGTACTAAGTTTTTTTAATAGTAATGGGTGACTGACTGTATCAAACGCTTTTCGCAAATCGATGAACACACCAAGTGCTACTTGTTTCTGATCAATCTTTGTTTTAATTTTAGTTGTTAAATCTGAGGTTGCACTTAATGTGTTCGACTTTGAGCGAAACCCATATTATTGTCAATCATATAAAAAAGCGTTAAAAAAAAAGTGTTCTGCAATAATATAACTCCAAACTGGCCGGGGCGGGGTCGCGCTCCGCATGTGAAAATGATTCGCGTATCGTCGAGGAAAATCGTAGAAGGTTAAGTCGGTATAACCGGGATTCTTTCCTCAAGTGAGTCCGACATAACCGCTCCGCCTGCATCCGCGGAGGTGCACCACTTTGTTTATGCTCGTAGATCAGGAAGCAAGTTATTCAATAAAACTATTTGGAGTCTTAACAATTTGGCGTAATAACGAGTCTAAAAGGTATAATATAAAAAACTTAAAGTTAATGCGGTATCGCCGTCGTGGTAAGATGAGTAGTAGTAGTCAATGCATCCCCCAAGTAAATAAAAGGAATAATAACCGGTGTTAGAGCGGTGGACAGGACGGCAGCATAAGACCTTTTCCTTCCGGCTGGCTAGCTATTGACAGGGCACGGTTGCTTGGCAAATACCTGCACACGGTCGTTAGGAGGGAACCGAGTTCAATCTGCACTGTGTGTGATGAGCACACGGCATAGCACACCCTTGAGCAATGTCATGTGTGGCCGGTGCAGCGCCGTGAACTCGACGTTGTGGATAAACATCTCTCGCTGTCGGCTGTCATCAAAGCCATGTGTGCCAAGTGGGTAGCGGTCGCATCCTTCTATGAGAACGTCATCCTGCAGAAGGAGGCGGTGGAGCGGGTCCGTGATAAAAGTATCCTTGCGGATCCGAGCCGCCACCAGTGAACCGTGTATTTTGTTTTTGTTTTATGTATCCACTAACAATAGTGCTTTTTTACTTGACTTAAGCAGTTATGATAGCTAATGGAAAAGGTGGAGAAAGCTAGGTGGCAATGTTTTGAGTATCGAAGTACTTCATGTCCCCTAATTTAATATTACATGTTTATAAATTTCTCCATAACATAGGACTAGAAATGTTTCTAGCCCTATCTTGTGGAGAAATTTACCTATACTATATCCTTAAGTGTCGCATATATATGCGGGAGAAGACTTAAAGAAATGCGACATGAAAATATTACCGATAAATGTGTCTGTGATTTTATTATACTTACCTCGAAATAATATTTGCTCTATCTCTACACTATGTTATTGTAACATTTACTATATGTATGTGAATTTAAAAGATTTCTGTGTTATTTTTTTACTAGTGACCCACCCCGGCTTCGCACAGGTAGTACAAAAATCTTAACAAATTAAACACCTAAACCTTCCTCATGAATCACTTTGTCTATTGGTAAAAATCTCATGATCAATCCGTAATCCGTTCAGTAGTTTTTGAGTTTATCGCGCCTAATAGCCAGCCAGACAGACAGACGCGGCATTGTTTTTTAACATGTAATAGTCTAAGATCCGGTTGCAAGATTGCTACATGAATCGAGTACCTATGTAATAATAATCTATTTTTTATGTATAATTATAATTATAAATAGGGGAACATATTTTTGCCAAGGTGCCAATCAAAATGTGACCGCTAGTAGTTTTAATTAAAATATGATTAAATGTCTTTTTTTTTTAAATTACATTCACGTGTTTATAAAATAAATTATAATCCACTGCACAGTAATAATGTACAGAACTTGAAAAGTTATGGTTGCCGTTGCGCACTTGGCCGCAACTATTCGCAGCCAGGTTTAAATAGGTCATATTTTGTTACATTTATACGTTCATGACGGATGTTCATCATTTATATCTTAAATTGAAGCAAATTTTTTTTTGTCCATGACAAAATATGTCTGCCTATGTAAAAGTGGCCGCAAGTAGGGATTGCCAGCTGTTAAAGATAGATTAAAGTGAAAGAGAGTTATGGCGTTTCATCTGTCGTCAGACAAGGATGGCGATTGCCAGCTGTACATTATTTTAAAGCATAGATTAATATGTATTACGGGTATAGATGGGTATCTTACGTCATGAACTTGTACCGCGCTTGTAGCGCCATCTAGTACCCATAGTTGAACTTGAAGTTCGTCAAAACACGTACCTATGTATATATAGATATGTAAAGTATAGATTAGTACCTACGTATAGCTACTACAAATATATATTATGCATATTAATGTGTATAAATTGTGAATCTAAAAACATTTAAACAAAATATATCTCAAACGTATCCTACATAGCATAATCATATACAAAAAATATGGTATGTAAAATACGTTTGAGATACTTCTAGCTTGTTTAAATGTTTTTAGACCCACAATTTATACACATAGCTACGACGGAGGATAATTCAACTCGACGTCAATAGCAAGCTCACAGCCACAGCGGAGGATAGTTCAACTCGACGCTAATAGCAATGAAACCACTTTCATTATAAACAAGATAATATTGAAAGTTAAGAAATGAAAAAATGCCTGTGCGCATCAAAACACCGCAGACATATTTAAATTTTGATTGAATTAGAATGTTGCCGAGATAAAAATGAAAATTCATATCTGTAATCAAGTTTTATAAATAAAGTCTAATTTATTATTTAGAGCATGGCGTTTAATCAAAAATAGTAAAGTAATAAACTATTTGGAGATTCAGTTTTATTTTTAATTAATGGTATATAAAAAAGTGAGGCTCTTTTATAAACTCGTTTTTCTTTTTTTAAATAACAACATTGACGACTATTTGTACTAATTTATTTCAACTATGTCCGTTAGATGGCGCTAGTAAAATAAATCCTAGAAGATTTGTTCTAAGATACTACACCATGTTGTAAAGCCAGTGCGCATGCGTCAGAAGCAGGGCCACTCACACTCACGCCAAGCTTACGACGACCCATCCCGACTCGGGATTCCCGAGAGGTGGGTCGTCGTGAGCGTTGAGAAAATAAGCGCCATTTTTTAAAATATAAGTTAACTAAGATGGCGACTACGAAAATATAACTTTATTTGATGCGATATTGATGAAACGATGTATATTTAAATAAGGTAAAAGGTGTTAATCTGAACTGGATGAACTAGTACTTTCTGGAGTATTATTGCGACGCACTACCAAATATCCTACTGTTGCTGTAAAATACATTTTGAATATAATAATTTTAATGTAAATTAATTAAATACTCCACAAAATTATGAAATACTAGATTTTGCACGCGGCTTCGCTCGCGCTAATGTAGATTTATGTTAAAATAGATTTTTAGTAGCCTGTATGTTATGCCGATGAATAAACAATAATACTGTAAAGTTTCATTAAAATCTGTTCAGTAGTTTTTGCGTGAAAAAGTAACAAACATCCATCCATCCTCACAAACTTTCACATTTATAATATTATTAGTAGAATATTAAATATATTTTTTTAATATAAATCTAGTTAACCAATAACTATAAGAGTTTATTGGTCAGACTTACAAATTGTAACCTCTGGTTTCGCTTGTTTTTTCTAATTCGCCATTTGTATTATTTACGTCAGTCGTCACTTGAATTTACAATAAAATTGTAACGCTCGGAAGCAAGTGGAACGGGCAAAGCCGTGGTCGTGAGCGTGAGGGCGTGAGTGTCGTGAGCGCTAAGTGTCCTATATACAAATGTACTCTGTGGCTAAGTGGAACGCACCCTAAACGTCAGATCTCATATAATGTCAAAACAAGAACTGACAAGAAGAAAATAAACACTTGAACATCATGGTATTGTCGGCCGCTTTCGTTAGGAGATAGTTACTATTACACGACTAAGCTATAGTCACAACATTTTTAAATCTCCAGTCACTACCGTGAATCATGATCATTGCTTTACAGACTTTGGTATTTTTTCGCGAAACTATACTGACTGCGCTCAGTCGCCTGCTCCAGCCTTATTATAAACGGTTTACGCTACCGTTCAATAGAAATGACGAGCAATTGGAGGACGAGGAATCAGACGAACAAGTGTTCGCAGAGTTCGACGATGAGAAAGGCGTTATTTTCTTTCCGCCCATGTACGCACAGCGGTACGCTGCTGTCAGCGACTGTCTCATGGATGAACAATGGCGTGGGCAAATAAAGAAGGTAACTTTAAATCTGTTGTAATAATTCTTGAACTCTTCTAAACAACACTGACCAAGTTTTGCAGGTAATGTCTTGGCTTAGCTTTCCATTGACGTCCGTCGAGTTGGTTAATATTTTTTTATAGAAAGATTACATTATTATAAGCACATACGCAAAGTTTCAACATGCGGAGACGCGTAGTTTTTGAGAAAAAGATATTGAAAATCAATTATTTTTCCAATATTATGTCAATCCCTGCCACAGATTATATCGAATTCTCTCTATTGAACGTTTCGTTTTACCTACGGTTAAGTTGTCATACGTTCGTTAACATTTTATTTTATGTAAATTTACGTAAATAATTATATTTTATACCCCAACTCCACCTGGTACAAGTCTGTCCTACACCTAGAGTGTTTTTTAGAGCCGGAGGCGCGTAGGGAGAGCAGCCTCTGCCCGCTGTAACTCCTCGCCTCCGCAGCTTCGGGTTGTTGGTTGCCTTCGGCGACCAGCCTCAGCCGCTCCGGCTCGTCTGATGCCTACGATTTGTTACGCAAGGTCGTAGAGGCTGCTCTTCCCGCAGCGCCGGAGACGTTGCAGTCTCAAAATAGATATAGAAATCCCTCTGAACCAATCCCCCTATTTTTTTCTGATGAAGGGGGTTTCCCTCTTCCGTAGAAGGGAACCCCCCTTCCCCTCCAAAGGGTTCTCCCCTTGTTTTTTGCATCTGTTATTAATTTTAATCCATAAAATGAGGAAAATTTCTTCAGAATTAAAAATTAAATAAACTCAAAAAAGGGAGCGGTCCGCAACTATTCCTTTTAAGGGGGGTAGAAGGTACTCCTTCCCCCCTCCCCCGCCCCTTCTCCCTCCTTAATTCGACGGACGTCAATGGAAAGTCGTACCAATGTCTTCACTAGACCTAGCCACTAGCAATAGTCAGTCGGGCCTCTAAACCACATTGAGTACAATCGAAATTCTTATCTACTACTATATAGTTTTACCTAAAGTGCCTCACTAGTCACTAGTGGTTCCTAGCATTTAGATTTTATGTGAGCATTATAAGTTTAATCAAAAATGTATTTAAAAAAAGGCCTTTATCAATCAAAAGAGATTTATCAAAACCACTATCTAATATGTTTTATTGGTTCTATAAAATAAAATTGAACTGTCATGTTAATTCCATAATATAAAATAAAATCACTAAACCAATGCTAGTCTATTAACTCAAATTACTAAGCACTATAAACTTGAAGATTAATTTGTAAAATTTTTCATAAATTGGGATTTTGTCTGAAGAACAGCCACTTCAGCATTGCACAAGTGTAATAATAGTGAAAGATCAATTAGTTGTATAACATTTTTAACAGTCATCTTGTTTGTGGACACTATGGATTATAACATTTCTATCTGATATTCAAGAGCTATTTTATGTCTGTCCTAGTAACTATTTAACCAGATTCCTTATGGTAAATACTTTTATACATTTTTGTCTTTAATAGGAGCAATAATTATTGTTGATAATTTTTTAATAGGAAGGCCATGCCGGTCATAAATTACCATGAACACTACATTTTCTATTGTGTCTGTTACATGGCAGCCAATGTGTTAAGTATGGGGTATGTTATGTGATGTGCAGTCTATTTCTAAGCAAGATATGAGTTAAACTGGGAATGTCTGCTGTTCCCTTAAGCATAGGACTTAATTAATTGAGCTTAGAATTTAAAATAGACTATTCCATACATAATAAACAAACCATTTGATTTTGTGAGTTATGTATGGAGTTCTTTGCTAATCATACTTGAATCAAGGCAATACAGGCTATTATTAGGTATGAAGGTATTGTAGGCAACACATTATTTGGTGAAAAGATTAGATAAATAATTAGGAGATATAATTGTATCAAATAAGTACAGCAGTAAGCCAATAATGCCTTGCCACAGCCTTGGTTTTCTTGCAGAAAAATAGTACACACTAAAACCACAGAATCTGATGCTACACCTTTTGGAAAACAGCGGGTTGGCACTATCTCGAATATTATAAAGTCTGAATATTAGCAATGTATCACATATTTTCATAAGGCTTGCCACTGATGACACAATAAAGTATACAAATGTAGGGCTTATCAACAAACTGCAACAGATTTTTTGTGGGTCATGCAAGTTACTGGGTAAATTTCAGTGTGTTCTATTTTTGTATTTTCAGAAGTGTACTATTTTCTGTTAGATGTAGTAGACCTTACTCTTGGTTGAAATGTAAGTCCCAGTGGGACACTTGATTATTCTTTTGTAGTAACTATTCAATTTATTTGTAGGTGGTGGATTTTGGCTACCATGACATGAGTTTCATCAAATACCTAAAGGAGGTGCCTGGTATACAATGTATCCTGGGAGTAGACCTTGAGAGCATACATCTGAGGTGCTCTTCTGATCTGTTTGGATTTGATGATTATTCACCAAGGAGAGAGAGTCCTATACAAGTCACTGTAAGCAATAGTAGCAGTACATTGTAAAAAGTATTTAGTAGTTTAAGTTTAGATAGTTACTCTGTAAACATTCCTTCTTACCTGCACTGGACAGTGAAAGTGTTTTATTTGTTATATGTATGCCACTGTCTTGTTGGTCTCTTGGCATAATCATGCACTTACCCAAATATGATTAATGATGACATTTCAGGTAATGCAGTGTCATTGGCTATTAGGCAACCCAGTAGCTGCTTAACAGTATCCAGTGTATGATATGAGATGGTGCAATATATCTGGTCACCTCTGCTGGTAGGATCGTAACTGACGTGGGACAAACAATTTGTTGGTCCCACTTACTATATGTGTGGGACCTAAAGGCAATATGCGAAATGTGTGTGTAGTTAACCTCTGCTTAAACGTAAATACGGTAATACTTTGAATTACGCTACCCCGACGACGTACGCGAAGTCGGAGTTACGCGACTTTCAAATCTCGTCGATTCGTCTTTTGTTTTGATCATCGCACAACTCTCAAATATCGATTTTAGACTTACTGTCCCTACACTATTGTTCAGGAATTGAAGGAATATTGCGGGAGAAAGAGTCTTTGAGTCGTCAAACTATGTTCTTAGATTTTATGAAGCCTTCTACATCACAATATAATACATAGTTGGCGATTTTATATTTGTAAAATCCAATATGTTCATATGCTAAAGTATAACCCAACTTACGCGAATTCGACTTAGGCGGTTATCGCTCAGTCCCACTTATCGCGTAAGTTCGGGGTATGACTTACAAGTGTGATACATTTAATTTGACATATATACATTTACATTGATAATGTCCTAATAACCCACTATTGCTTTTGTGTACTTGTAGCTATTCCAAGGTAATGCTGCCGACCCAGACTACAGACTGATTGGCTGTGACGCTGTAATCGCTATAGAAATGATAGAACACATGCTTCCCCACGATCTGGATAGACTGGTGCACACTGTGTTTGGTTTCATCAAACCTTGGATCGTGGTGATCACAACGCCAAATGGCGACTTCAATGTTCTTTTCAAGGCTTTAGAAAATAATGGGTTCAGAAGATGGGATCATTTCTTTGAGTGGAGTAGAGAACAGTTCCATGACTGGTAATTTATTTAAATTTAATTTAACATTATACAATACAGTAGTAACTGTAGTTAATGTAAAATTGTAAAGTATAGTAACTAAAAAATGGCCAGAGTATTATTCCCAATGTGTATGGATATATACAATGTATATGAATGTTGTTTATCAATCTAAAATATCAGCAAATGTCTTCCTTTTATATAAGTAATCTAATAATACCTACTACAGTTTGTTAATCCAATACATAAATCATCAATTCCATTTATAGGTGTTCTTCTAAATCTCGATTAAAAAGACGTAAATGAGGAGTATACTTTCAAAACCCGTCAAAACGAGATCAGAACAAAAATAATGTTGCCATTAAATACGAAGCTCCTTTGTTGCTTGTTCCATTGCACTGATAGTTTTCAACAAAATCCACTAAAATTCTATTAAATCAGCTCACAAAAGTAGCAGTTTGTTGTAAACACCGCTAAAATAGTACATTTATATTATGTCTTTAAATGTTTTTTTGAGATTTACCATTATTTGGTGAAAAGTATTTTAGAGGATTTTGAAACTAAACTACTCAAATATGTATTTCATATTTTGCCTCCTAGAAAACTTACAACACTGTGCTATCTCCGAAGATCGTTATCGAATTTAGTCTCCTTTTACGACGATAAGGAAAAAATTGTTTTCACTTTTGTTAATTTATATCATACTAGCTTTTAGCCACGCCTTTGCTTCCGTATTTTCAAAGAAGAAAAACTATGTAGGATCGAATTTATGCTTAGAAACTATGCATTGTCCATGGAAAAACCACAGCTGTAGTGCATATCACTGCTATACTACCTCTATAAAAACGATCGTGTCGGGCCGCGGCTATGCTGCAGCGTAACAGTTTACAATCCAATAATTATATTTTCGTATTTATAAAATAAAGTAAGGCTCTTTACATTTCGATCATACACCATCTCATCATCTCAGCCGAAAGACGTCCACTGTTGGACCTTCTACCGACTAGGCCTTCCCCAAGGTTTTTCACACAGAACGGTATTGGGCAGACAACCGCTTCCCGCACCATACACACACAATAATAATAATATGCCATCTACAATCATTTTATATTAGTACCACAATTTTTGTATAACTAGGACTCAATTATCCTTATCCTTACTAATATTATAAATGCGAAAGTAACTCTGTCTGTCGGTCTGCCTGTCTGTCTGTTACCTTTTCACGCTCAATCCGCTGAACCGATTTGGATGAAATTTGGAATGAAGATAGCCTGAGACTCTGGAAAGGACATAGGCTATATAATATCACGCTACGGCTCACGGGAGCGGCGCAGTAACCACAAATACCAATCACACAGCTAGTCTGCTATAAATATAAATGTTGATGCTCGTTTCAGGTGCAGTAACATTGTAGTGAGGTATCCTTTATATACAGTGACCTGTCAGGGCATTGGCCCTGGCCCTCCAGGCACACTGCACCACGGTTGCTGCAGCCAACTGGCCCTGTTCATAAATAAAAACTATCAAAAGCAAGAAGATTTGGATGTCAATAGTTTAGCGCTTGTTCAAAGTGAGTAAATATCTTAGAAATACATATGTTTTATACTGGTCGCAAATGAGGCTAGGAGAATATATTTTATAGAGAGTACTCTATGCGTTATGTCTACGCACACCCAGTGCCATACAGTCGTAAGAAGAATATGCTAATTTTAGAGGAAAGCAAAAAAGATGTTCAACCTGATATATTTATTATAGGAAGTACTTTACGATCGCTGAAGAGTATCGCGCAAAACTTCGACCGTTGTACGTCGCATTCTTGGACATGGAAAAGGCATTTGACCGCGTCCCAAGGGATACGATCTGGTAGAGCGTTCGCAAGAAGAACGTCCCCGAACATTATATTAACATCATAGCCGACATGTACAAGGGTGCGAGATCAATGGTACGAACAGTAGTGGGTCAGACAAAACCAGTAGCGGTTGCAGAAGGTATGCATCAAAGCTCAGTACTGAGTCCCTTCCTGTTTTGCTTGGTCTTAGACTCACTGAAGTGGCGCAGTCCTCAGCCTCGTGGACTTTCATCTACGTAGATGACGTGACTATCTGCACCGAGAGCCGCGCAGAGTTACAAGAGGCACTTCTGTTGTGGAATCAGCAGTTACAGGCCGGTAGCCTAGCGTTGAGTGTTGCAAAGATCCAGTACATGTCTTTTAATGACCCAGACCCAAGTGACAACAGTCCGATTCCCATCGACGGCCAACTTGTAACCATGTGCGATCAATACAAGTATCTGGGTGGTATGATGCACAGATCTGGGAACATAGAATGCAACATTCAACACAGAATAACCGCAGCGTGGCTAAAGTGGCGGGAAGTAACTGGTGTCACCCGCGAAAAAAAGATGCCTGTCAAACTGAAGTGTTTGATCTATAAGACCATAATAAGGCCAGTCCTTATGTTATGACAGCGAAACATAGGCTGCAACACAAAAGAACGTGCATACTATCCAAGTTCAGTGTCATGTTTTGTAAATGGTAACCCATCTTGGAGCACAACCCTGGTAACGTTGGTTAACCTTATTGAACGATAAATCTGCGCGGCCACTATGTCCATGAACGAATAAAATCAAGTTTGGGTTTTGCATCATACACATTACACTTTTTAACAACTTGTGGTTGTTATTCCATTTTAACCTTTGTGCTATTCATGAGTAAGTTAGTAGTAAATATTTTTAATATTGTTCTCAGAAGTGCCGAGCCAAAAGCCTTTGCACGACCTGATAGAGTGCTGGGACAGTCCTGACTATAGCTTACTACCTGACGTTAATGATTTACCTACTTCGCTATCACGGTGAGATTTTTTTTTGTTCATACCTTTGTTGTAAACCTGTAGGGGGCCATCCGTAAATGACGTCAGACCAATTTCATGATTCTTTGACCTCTCCCCCGTCCTTGTCACAGCTGGTCACATTTGTGAACTTAGTGTGACGTCACACATTTTGCAATATTACATACTAGAAATTATTAAATTAAAACAGCAGTTCCAAAATTAGTGTGGGAATTCCCACTTTCCCTCGCGTAAAGCGGGGTATTACTGTACTTAGACGGATTAGATTTTGAAATGTGACGTCACGAAATTCAGGTTACATTGTGTGACAAGCAGGGGTCCTATCCCTTGTCACACAATATCACATGACGATGACGATGACGTAATTTATGTATTGCCCTTATTCACAAATTTTACCTAATAATACGTACAGGTATTTATACTATAGATATCGGTTTCGTATTGAATTGTAATTTGTAACTAGCTAGGTATTATCTGCCAATCCATAATATTTCCGACTGCTGTATGTGAGGTCTTGGGATCGATTTCCGATTAGGGTAAAGTGGGATTTACTTTCAAGAAATTCTTAGTAGCAGTATGGAGACTGACACTGAGTCCATTAAACGGCAATATCCTCCTCCTCTATTACGTGTGGCGAAAATCCATTGCTGATGGAATGTGGATGTAGATAATACTCAATAGGTGTAATACAATCTTTGTTTACTCCTTCGGGAATATCGGCAAGTGACTAAGCATTTATTGTTACGCGCTAAGTACGTTGGTAAATCAGCTGTCCTTTTTTATTTTTAACTAGCTGTTACCTGCGACTTCGTCCGCGTAGATTTTAACTAAAAAGTTTTTGTCTCCGCGGAACCCTATTTTTACTAAAATCAAAGTAGCCTATGTTACTTCTTATAACATCAGCTATCTGCCAGTGAAAGTCCCGTCAAAATCGGTTCAGCCGTTTCGGAGATTAGCCGGAACAAACAGACAGACGGATAAAAATTTTAAAATAGATGTTTTCGGATAAGTACTTTCATATGCATTAGATAAAAAGCTGTTATTTTGACATTACAAACAGACACTTCAATTTTATTTATTTGTATAGACTAGATTTTGCCCTTGGCTTCGCTCGTAAATGTAGGTTAAGCAAGTAACAGTAGTTTTCTGGATGAAAGGAGAAATTCTCCTTACAACGACGTGTGTGCGAAATGTCATAATGTTAGGTCGTGTAGTTAAAGCGTTAAAGCGTAACAAACAAACACATTCGTATTTATAATATTAGTTAGGATTATAACGTATGAAGGGGCACAGAGAGGGTATGTCGGAAAGTAATCAGCTATCCTAAACCATATTCCTCTTTCCTTCCAGCATAAAATCCTTAACAGAACTCAATACCGACAACCAAAAATCAGGTGTGGCATTCATGATCAGTCCGTCCTTGTCTGTCTCCATGCCTTACTTCTCGCTTTATCCTGATGTGAAGGAAACCCTCACACAGTCGGATAAAACCTTACAATGTAACCTGGACTCGGAGTTTGGGAAAAGCTTCCTGATGTTTGATGGAGAACAGTGTATCGATGTAATGGCACCACGGAGATGTGTCAATAATAGGATGTATGAGATTGAAGATGTTGCTAGCAGGTTCTGGTTTATATTTTACATATTAGTTTTAGTTTGTAGGAATGTTTCGTATAGATCTGAAATAAAGCGCAATTTTATTGCTTGCGCTTAATTTTAACTGCAAATAAACTACGTGCTGAGACAGAACCGTAAACGGTTTAGCTACTGGCCGACGCTACGTCGTAAAACGTCGGCTACTGGCATTGTCAATGGTTTGTCAGTTAGTCGGTGTCATCGTAAATGATTTGTTATCACCGTATTTGAACCAAAAATCCTGCGCTCTCGATTCGCTTGTTGACCGGTATAATAATTTATTTATTTATTTGGATCGCCAACAAATGATACACATTTCTTACTAGATAAATAATAATTTACAGACATGCCTTGTGCTCATTCTCTTACAGGCAACCACATCTAACAAAAATAAAACTTTCGCCACAAAAACTAAGTAAAAAGCTCTAAATACATTAACATAATATTAAAATTAAAATTATATTGAAATTAAAATGAAAGAAGAAGTAGAAAGTTATAATAAAAATGGAAAATTATACTTAGCCTAGAATGGTATCATAATTACCGAATAATAATTGATAATATTCAATTATTATATAGACCAACGATTGTATTTAGTGGTTACTATCTTCGTATCTCTCGAATGCGCGATCGCACAGTTCTCGATACTTTCAATTATCAACAACATTCGCGCGCGGATCGGTGAGTCAAGCGCACGCGTTAGCCTAACCGTTCCTTAGCGCTATGTTATTATATTTTTTATGTATACCCTACGTTGTTTACAATGAGTGATCAAAGTAATAGAAGTGTAACGTCAAGTTTACCGAGATTATTAAGTGATTGTAGTGAAGATGAATCATAGATTCGGATGATACAGCAAGATGAAGGTATTTTGAATAAAACTAGAAATAGTTTAGAGACCAATGTACATAGAAGTAAAAGAGTGAGAAATGAAAGTAATGGGTTTGAAGAAGTAGATGATGATGATAGTTGTATAACGATAAATAGAAGACCAAAGCGGTTAAATAGAAGTTTACCTAAAAATAGTGACTCACAAGGTAAGATGGCTATAGACACAGTGAAGAATAGTCATAAATATGAAGTATGTATTACTGATATAAAAGCACTGCCTAAACAAATTGCCTTGGCGAAAACGTTAAAGAAATATGGTATTGACGGTATTAATGAAATTAAATACAAGAGTAGCTTTAAAGTCTTACTTACATTTGAGTCTCAAGAAAAAGCAAATACCCTTTTGAATTGTAAAGAAATAGCGGATTTAGGATTACGATGTCAAATGACATTCGAATTGAATATATCATATGGAATAGTTAAACAAATGGATTTAGAAACTGATATTGAGGAATTAAAAAAAGTCCTGAGTTGCGATACTGAGATCATTTCTATAATACGCCTTAAACGAATAAATGATGAGGGCAAATGGATTGATAGTGAGACGATAAGGTTAAGTTTTAAAGGGGCGACTTTACCACCGTATGTCTATGGATACGGTTGCAGGTTTATGGTCGAGCCATATACATTCCCCGTCTCGCAATGCTCTGGCTGTTGGAAATATGGGCATTTTAGGAAATATTGTCCCGGCAAGAAACTCCTTTGTCCTAAATGTGGACAAAGATAAGATAAGATAAGATAAGATAAGATAAGATAACATTTATTTGCATAAACATGTGTATACATACAATTTCAGGCATGTAGGATGTTACAAGATAGGTACTTATTGTTCTTACATGTTTGCCACACCGTGGCGTACAAATGTTGTTTAATTTTATAGTAATTAATCATTGACAGAATTAATATAATAATAAAGTAAATATAGTTAAACATGTCTTAAAATCTTAATAAGGACATTAATCGAATTACAAATATGTCAAAAAATAATCAATACAATGTCAAAATAATATAAAGTTTAAAAAAGAAAAAAAAAGAAAAATGAAATGTGTTGTTTAAATTAAGTAGTAATAAAAATGTTAACTAACTACTCAAATGCTATTCTTTTTTATTATTTGAATTAAAATATATATAATTATTATACATAATGAAAATGTCTTGTCATATTTTATAAAGTAGACTAGTTATAAAGAATCCTGTAGAAAATCGGTGACATTATAATACGCTTTCTCAGCCAAGAATAATTTTATTTTTTTCTTAAATGTATCGACAGGTAACTCATGCCAGCTTTCAGGTATTTTATTATAAATTACCGGGGCCATACAAAAAACGCTTTTGCGCATAAGTGCAGTTCTTGCAGTGTGTAAGCATAGCTTACATTTATTACGCCTGTTTCTTGGTACTACGTCTGCCATGCGAGGAAACAGATTAGTATTAGTCTTGACGAATATTAAGATTTCTAGAATGTAGAGAGAAGGTAAAGTTAATATACCATATTTTTTCAAATGGGGCACGCAACTGTCGGTAGTTTGTAAGTTTAACATACTTCTTAAGCATCTTTTTTGAGCTTTAAATACGATGTCTTTATTAGTTGAGTTTCCCCAAAAGATTATTCCGTATCGGAGGTTGGACTCAACTAGTCCATAATATGCTGTAAGAAGTGCGTCTAAACTAAGTATTCGCGACAGGGAGTACAAAGCGTATGCACTACTACAAATTTTTTGATTTAGAGCTTGTATATGTGTTTTCCAATTGAGATTTCTATCAATAATTAGCCCTAGAAATTTTGTTGAGTTAACTGCGTCAATATGATTACTATTATAATTAATGTCAATATCAAATGTCAATGGCCGTTGGCTAAAATGCACAATATTTGTTTTAGATAAGTTTATTTTTAAATTATTATTGTCTAACCATTCTATAATTTTCATAAGTGTCTCAGTGACATCATTTTTATATATCTCCTTACTTTTGCAAGGAATGACAACTGTGCTGTCGTCTGCAAACAGTGTCATAGGGTGTTCATTGGATCTAGGCAAGTCGTTTATATATATCGTAAAGAGAAGAGGTCCTAGTACACTCCCTTGTGGGACACCGAACTTCACTACCCGTTCAGTAGATGTAAATATTTCTTCTAATTTTGATTTAGGGTTTATTCTATTTATTTGCGTTATTTGTTTCCTATTTTCGAGATATGAACGAAAAATGTTTAAGACATTCCCTCTAACACCATATTTTTCCAGCTTTTGCAATATTATGTCATGTTGGACATAATCAAAAGCCTGTGTCATGTCGCAAAAAATAGCGCAGACTGGCGTATTTTTATCCATATTTGTTATGACGCTGTGTAAAAATTCATATATGGCCATGTTAATGGTCTTATTTTGTCTAAAGCCTTTCTGTTCATTGCATAAAATATTTTTCTTTTCTAAATACGTATTGAGCTCTTTATATATAAATTTTTCAAAAATTTTTGAAAATACTGGTATTAAGGAAATTGGCCTATAGAATTCCATTAAGTTCCGATCTAGCTTTTTAAAAAGAGGCTTCACTATTGAGACTTTAAGAGCATCTGGAAATACACCTTCATTAATATTTAAGTTAATTATGTGACTTAATGGCCCGCTAATTTCAGAAGCTACTGCTTTGACTACCCTCGTGGAGATGCCATCATACCCTACGCTATGTGTATTTTTTAGTGATAAAATAATTCTCAGTATATCCTGTGGCAAACTTGGCGGCATAAACATAGATTCCTTTCTGCTAGATATGTGTTTTGTAACTTTATCGCCGGAACATAATATAGGATTAATCTTATCAACAAAGTAGTTATTGAATGCATTTGCAATATCACACCAATTGCGAGACTAAAGTGCATAAATGTCTCAATTGCAATGGATCCCATATGTCTTTCGACAAAAGTTTCCCCATTTTCTTGAAAGACAAGGAAATTCGCAATATTATGTGTAAAGAAACTTGTTCCTATAGGTGAAGTGTGGTCATTTTGACGAGCAAAATAAAAAAAAATAAAAAAAAAGCGCTAGCGTTATACCTTAATAAGCCTGTTGATACAGTCATCACACATAACCTGAATACATTGAATACAAATATGTTGGAGCAAACCTATTCTGCTCAACCAATAAGTTATAGAGATGTATTACTGAACAGTTTACCTACCACATGTATAAACCAAGGGAGAAACGAAGAAGAATGCGAAACGTCGTCAAACTATGAGTCTTATGAACAGAATGGACGAAAGGTACAAAGAAAAAAGAACAAAAAAAAGAAAAGTCTAAACAAAGTAAGGAAATGAGCTACTGTAATAGTAATGAAAATGATAATGACATCCCCCAACATTTGGTACAGGATAAGGATGAAGAAGTAAACGATGTGAGCCGACCCAAAAGGATTTTCTATAAATTGATCCAAAGTACAAAAGAAATAGTAATGTCCAGCGCCTTTTGAAGATAAGATAAAAAGTTTTTGTAAAATAATATTTGAGGAGATATATAAATATGTAGCAGAAATTTTAAAAGATGCCGATATATTTAAAAATTTATTCTTCAGTTCTAATGGATAATAATAATAAATTAAGGAATTGCTGTATTAATGTTATGCAGTGGAACTCACAGAGTATAAGACCAAAATTAACAGAATTAGAAACACTATTGTTAAAAGATCAAATACATATTGCGATTATCAGTGAGTCATGGTTAGATGAAGATAGTCGACTGTACATATCACAATATAATATTTACAGAAGGGACAGGCCAGACGGTTACGGAGGTGTGTTAATTATGATACATAATTCAATAAAATGTGAATTAAAACCTACCAGAATAAATAATGCAGGCATAGAAATGGTGCACGTGAAAGTTCACAACTGTAAATATATAGAATTATTTCAATTTATTGTCCCTCTTCGGTACAAACAAGACAACATGATTGGAATGAGTTGTTTTCCCTATGTACGGGTAAAACTTTAATAGCTGGAGATTTTAACGCACATCACTCAAATTGGTCCATCAAAAATGATACTAGAGGACATCAAGTTATGGACGCTGCATCCGAGTATAACTATGTACCAATAAATGATCGCAGTCCAACCAGAGTGAGATTCGTAAGTGGTATATTACAACAAACATCTCCTGATATCACTTTTACTTCGTCTGACATAGCAATTCACTTTAACTGACGACTACTAAGCGAAAACTTAGGCAGCGACCACTTGATAATAAAAATAAAAATTAACTATCAGGATTCATTTCACTTTACTACAAAACGTAATTATAAAAAGGCCAATTGGTTAAACTATTCTAAAGATAACTAGGTACTTGTACTTATGATACGCAACAAATGTACACAACTTTTTTTTCTGTTATTAACAATGCAGCAAATAAAAATATTCCATCAATTATGATTTGCAATGACCCTCAAAGATATTTTAAGCCTAAAGCATATTGGAATCCGAAGCTTTCAAAAATTGTAGCGGAAAGAAGATTCGCGCTTCGTCAATTTAGGCGAAACACTACTCCCAGAAATCTAGTTGTGCTGGAAGAGAAAACTGCAAAGGCCCGCCAGGAAATAAACCGAGGTAAGACAAATAGTTGGCAGATGTTTTGCTCATCTATTGATGAAAAAGTGTCGTCTTGAAATGTGGAGAAGAATGAGGTGGGTCAACGGTTACAGACAAGATAAGTACTATGTTTCAATTGAAAGGCGGCAGAAACTTTTACGTAGTTTAGCTCCTGATTCTGTATAGTTTTCCAAACCCACATTAAGCTCAAAAAACTCATTATTAGAATCGGAATATACTTATCAAGAACTAGAAGCGTGCATAGAGAAAAAAGAGACAGTTCCAGGAGACGATGCCATAACATATTCTATGATCTCCAATCTTCCTACTGTAGCTAAAATGTTTTTACTTCGAATATATAATAATATATTTAATACCAGTTATATTCCGATTGAATGGCGGAACATTAAAATTATTGCAATACCAAAGTCAGGTAGTACATTAAATACATATATGCCAAACTAAGACCAATTTCACTTATATCTTGTTTATGCAAAATCTTTCACTTAATGCTAAATAAGAGATTAGAATGGTTTGTTGAACATAATAAAATTTTGTCTTCTAGCACAACAGGTTTTCGGAAAGGGCGCTCATGTTTAGACTCACTTACTCAGTTGGTTACAAGTATACAGATCGCGTTTACTAATAATATTCCAACTTTAGTGAGTTTTCTTGATATAGAAAACGCCTATAACAATGTTTTAATTGACAGTGTCGTCCAGTCATTAGATAAGCTTAATATGCAATTATTTATGGGAATTTCTCAGAGAAAGGCATCTAATCATTAAAAGTGAATCAGACGTCGAGAGTGATATCGTTAGATGGACTAATCGTGGACTTGCGCAAGGAAATCCGTTGTCTCCGTTGCTTTTTAATATTGTGACCCTCGACATTGCTAAAAATAATATGATTGGAATTGTACAAATATGTCAATACGCTGACGACCTAGCATTATTGGTAAGCTGTAAAAAGTTAAGCGACTGTGCTACTCATATGCAATACTCTCTAAATAATGTTGTGAAAATCTTAAGCGACATTGGCTTATAATTATCAGCATCTAAATCTAAATTCTGTTTGTTTAGTCGGGGATTTAAAGGCAACAAATAGAATTATTTGCAAATAATGAACCTCTAGTAGCAACCGACAATGTTAAATACTTGGGTATGTGGTTAGACTCCACACTTAGATGGGGCAAACATATTAATGAACTAAATTCAAGATGCTTAAAAATATTAAATATTCTCAAAGTCTTGGCTGGACCGGGTGGGGGATTCATACTATTAATTTAAGGCGTTTGTACATAGCTTTGGTTAGGAGTCGCATAGATTATGGATGCTTTCTATTTGACAACAGTATAAAATCAAGAGTGTACAAAATAGACAAGATTCAAAATCAAGCTATGCGAATAATAGGTGGTTTTATTAAAACAACTCCCATACATGTTATCGAGAGCGAACTATGCTTGCCCCCATTACATATAAGGTGGATGTATTTAGCGTTTAAATATTGTTTAAAGGTAAAATCAAGAGTCGATGGCGTCACAAATAAATTAATAAGCAAACTTGCTTCATTTTCATCTAATAGATATTGGGCAAATAAGAAAAAACCGGTTCTAATGTTTACTTGGAATTATATTGGTAATGAAAGAATCTATTCAACTTCCTTTTTAGACATGTATAAATTAATTATTTGGTGCAGTTATATAGCAATCAATAATGTAATTAAAATAAATTTACAAAGTGTTGAGAAACCTAAAATGTATTACGAAAATAATTCCTTAAGGAATTATGTTTTAGAAGAAATTAACATAAATTATAATAGTCAATGGTATAAGCTGTACACTGATGGGTCAAAGAGCCTAGCCACCGTGGCAAGTGCTGCTTACTATGATCCAGTTGCTAAGAGAAGTGAGACTTTTAAAATAGTATCGCCGGTATCAATTATGACAGCCGAACTGCTAGCTATTTTGGAAGCTTTGAATTATGTCGATACGTTGCAACATATAACAAAAGTTGTAATATTTACTGATAGTAAAAGCAGTCTTCAGCATTTGGCACGATGCATCTCTGGTTTCAGAAGTGTATCGATTGCCTATGCGGTGTTGCATAAAATTTACTCTCTTCTTTTAAATAACATGGACATAGTACTCCAGTGGATACCATCGCATATTGGATTGTGGGGCAACGAGGAGGCTGACAGGTTGGCGAAAATGGCAGCTACGTCTGGCGTAGAAATTTTTGTTTTACCTATCTATTGAGAGATACTTAATAGATATAAAAAATACTGTTATGATAAATGGAAGGTACATTTTAATGAAAAATCTAAATCCAAGGGAAGTTTTTACAAAATTATTCAAAATCAACCTCCTCGCGTCCCATGGTTTGATAGTGTGGAAATTAGTCGCAGAACATTAGTGACTGCATATAGGATCCGTTCTGGTCACATGCCATTAAGAACATTTGCGTTTCTTATGATAAAGGTAGATTCGCCTAATTGCGAATTGTGCAATACAAAAGAGGACGTGCAACATATTTTAATGGAATGTGTCCGGAACGAGTCCGAAAGAAATAATATAATTCAATTGTTAAACGTAAATACATTAGATATAGGAACATTTAATATATTTCTAGCTAAGCCTTTGTCTCGTGAGGCTAGGATGATTTATGCCTTAGTTAATTTTTAATATTACAATTGCTTGTACTATTAGGTACAGTAAGATTTTTGTAAAACCTATATATATGTAGTTTGTACATGAAAATTATAAGTTATATTTAGTTTAGTTTACGATGGAACTGGCATGAACTGTGTTCAAAAGTTCCTAATAAATAAAAGAAAAAAAAAATAATTATCAACAAATAATCGAAGAATATCGTTAACTAACCTAATTGGTACATCCGAATTCAATTATTTCTATATAGTAATATTTTATATTTGAGTCAACCGCGCTATCATAAGATGGAACTGTATAACTGCCTTCTCTTGTAACATATTATAATCATACAATTTTCAGACTGAACTGCTCAACTCATCAAGTGAAGAAGTTTTCGAAGATCACGCAGAACTTGATGGCTAAGAACAAAATAGACTCGCTGGTCCATACTCGACGGGTGGTGGACGAAATACGACACCTCACCCAAACTTTGAACATCAACAAGTTCAACATTGACCAACCTGGAAACGACAAAAGCATCTGGTGTAACATCAACTGGGGGGATAACGCGCCGTACTGGAACCAGTACTATAAGATCGTAAAAGAATACAATTATCCTTTTGAGGTAAGTCCTTTAGTATACTAAGCTCTAAAGCGCTGGGGTTATGTTGAATGTGGTAGTTATGAATGAAAATGTATACCCAGCCATGGCTATCCATATGCCAATAAATTTATGCAACAGCAGAGATATCAGTTGGATGTTGCCATCCTTTAAAATAACGAGTCCTTATGTTGCCAGCGCAAGCAATAGAAGTTAATCGCTCCCTTCTGATAGCGCAACGCCTCTTCATGGTACCTCAACTTTACCTACCAGAGAAACTTTGCCCCTGAGCCGAGTGTTGTGGGTTCAAAACCCACATGAGATAAAATTGTATGATTCATAAAATTTGTTTTGGGAGTGGATGTTTATTGTGGCCCTTGTTGGAATAATTATCGTTAGCCTTCGGATTGCGGAGGTACTGCCCCTGAGCCGAGTGTTGTGGGTTCAAAATCCACATGAGATAAAATTGTATGATTCATAAAAGGTTGTTTTGGGACTGGATGTTTATTGTGGCCCTTGTTGGAATAATTATCGTTAGCCTTCGGATTGCGGAGGTCAGATGGCAGTCGCTCCGGGTAAAACTGATATCCAGTCAAATCCGGTTAGACTGGAAAGCCGACCCCAAGTGACTTGGGAATAATAAAGGGTAAGGAGAAGACATGACCCGGGATCCCAAAAAGCCCTTAGTCTTCTTAACTGTAGTACGGTTACCGTCACAATTAAAATTAAATGTAATCAATAGTGGCCAGCACTCAAAAGAGATTTAAATACTCACTAGGTATAAAGCGTACTTTTTAATATCAAAGAATTAGTCAATTATTCCTGTTAGGAGTTCCGTCCGCCGAGCTCAGTCCCGTTTATATTTTTGAGAATTACATGTCATGAGTCATGACTATCCCAAGTACAGTGTGTTCAATAATTTAAAACAACAGTATCTCTTTCTGGATGACTATATCCAGAAGCTTGTTACAAGCCGACTAATCGTTAAAAATTGAGACATTTAGATATATTTTCCATGCATTGGCGAATAGACTCCCCATTATAATTGCAGAATGATTTCATTGACTTCAAATCTTGAAAAGTCGTCTGTAGTCTCATACATATGAACAACAATTACCTTTATTTCTTAAAACAGGTTAAATCAGATGAGTGCCGTATCCTAGAGCTAATCTCTGATGAGATCAATCGGATGATTGACGCCCACTTCGACGAGGATCAGTCGTGTGTCGTCAACAGGCTGGAGATACCTATCAAACACCTGATGACTGCAGTGGAACACATCACCGATGACGTGGACAGAGTCAGGTGAGATTCCCAATAGTATTCATACGTAGTCTCACGTATCACGAAAGCAGTATTACACCGACACTTACACATACACACACGCATGCGCACACGCAAATCACCGTGCTCATGCGCGTGCCTACATAGACAGTAGGACGGTCCTTATTTTTCGACTTTTGAATTATCACCACGGCATTTTGTCATTTGATTATATACATCTAAATATGATTCTAGGTTAGCTGAACAGTAAATATAAATACTAGTTTTTTGTACTCCATATTAGAAGTAATCTTAGCCTATTGAGTGAGCAGCACACCGGTGGCCAGACATAATAGAGGTTTTCAACCTGTATTGTCAACGACTCCATTGAACCACACCTCTGTGGTGCCGTTTACATTTTTTTTAGGTAACCACACCACCGTAATAAAGTTCTAATACAAAACTTATGTATGCATTTATCTATATCAATTATTTTTGGAGAACACGAACAATTAAAAACGTATTTCAAAAAGGCTTTTCCACATATTAAAGCAAAGATAGGAAATGAGGTTAAACAAAGATACGTTGAAAAAAATAATAGTTATTGTATAATATCTGGTATAGTTTTTTCATTTAGTTTTGTTATGAAGTTATGTTATGATTAATTTTGTTTTGTTGTAAAGGATACAATTATTATGTTTTACGAATCCCTTGTGAACTCGCCCAATTTTCAGCATCTTATTACCTATTATCATTAATAATTAAAGCATAACAAATTGTTTTTATACACGTTACACATCACTAGACGGCAGTGGTGTAGTTACCTAAAATAAATTGTAAACGACATCACAGTGGTGTGTTTCAGTGGTGTCTTTGACAATACCTACACGGTTTTCAATTATGTCTGGCCAGTGAACGTAAATCAAACATGGAAGCAGTAATTTCATACTAACCACAGTTTATTATTGACGCCACAGGTACTTACTCAACACTGCTACTCAAAAATAAACGTTACTGTTAGGGCGCGTTCCCACTATGTCGTGACGATTAATTTATCGTGGGACGACTGTCGTCTTAGCTGTTTTCATTATATCGACTGTTTATCGTCACTGTCTCGTTGCAATATTTTATCGTCGAACGTATAAACGACGAGACGATATTTTTATCGTGGCTACGATGGATAGTCGCAACAATGACACACGATTTGCCGTCATGATTAGTCGTGACGTTATTTTATCGTTTTACGACTATCGTGCTAACAGTTCCCATTGACTTGACCATCTGTCGTCACTGCGAAAAAAAGTCGTGGACGATAGTTAATCGTGTCGTCCTGTATGTGAACACCTCTATTTAAATACACAAGCCACGACGCTTTAAACGACACGATAATCTATCGTCACGACATAGTGGGAACGCGCCCTTAATGTGGTAAGACAGTTATTAGCTGTTCTGTTTTACAGTTTAATTACTTGCTGTCAATGCCAGGAACTCAACCACATCGATATAATTAAACATTACTATAGCGAATCTGTGGCGCAGCGGATGCGACTGCTGTGCATGAGGTCTGGGGAGTTGGGGTTCGAATCCGGGTCGGGCCAACAAAAAGTTATTGGGTTTTTCTGTTAAGAAATCTCAATTGGCCCGGAGTTAGGAAGTTGGCAGTGTTAGACACCCTCGTGCCTCGGAAAGCACGTACAGCCGTTAGTGTTGCCCCTGATATCTCTCCGGTCGTGTCGGATTGCCGTCCCATCGGATCATGAGAGTTAGGGAACAGAGAGTGCACTTGTGTTTGCGCACACGCTTATGCACTATAATATCTCCTCCGCAGATGGCCAGTCTCCGGTAAGATTGGCCACCGTGACCGAACTTTGGTCTGGAGGACATTATTATAAGTAGGTGGACTTAATCTAGATGCCGTAGTGGCATTTTTTATGATGAGAATACTGCCATGTTTTATTTCCGTTAACTGTGACTGGCATTCCAACAATTGATAGGATGCAATAAAAACAGTGTCTTCTATAAATAGTTACACTAAATTTGAATGTATATTTTCAGAGATCTGCTTGAATGGTATGGTTACGAGACAGTGGATGATGTAGTGGTTTTGTAAAAGTAGGTACCCTAAATTCGATTGTGTATTTCCAGAGATCTTCTTGAATGGAATGGCTACGAGATAGTGAATGACGTGGTGATCCATTCTCGGCTGGTGGTGGATTCGGCGTCCATCGGCACATCCGACGAAGACCCGCAGGACAACGACACCAACTTCTCTGACGTAATCACTATCAAAATTAAAAGCAGCTTGAATCAGACTTAGCCTTACATTTAGAGTATCGAGAGCTAGAATATTGCGACTTATTGGGGAATAGACTGAAATTATAGTTTTATACGTTAATATAGCAGGATTTAGAGCTGTGATTTCGGCTAATCGTAGCATTGTTTTTGTATTTTAGCAAAGCTTTCTGTTGTATCCATTTAATCCCTCGTGTGTTTTTTGCACACCTGGTGTTCATAAGCTCCAAGGACATTCCATTCACTTTTTTTTGCCGACACTCAACGGGAAGGCCTATTTACACGAGGTGATTTTCTTAAGGTGTGTTCAGATCTGGCGGATGCGCCACGAATGCGCTGCTCGTGACTCGCTCGCGAGCTGCGTGCGTGTGGCACGCGTGCGGTTACTGCAATTGTTTGGTGCGCCTCTTTGGCGCAACTTACGCAAGACTTGTATAGGTAGTGTTCCGTTGCTTTCATACTGTACATGTCCGTTGTAAATATGCTCGCGCGCGGCTCTTGCACCATTCACGCACGGCGCGTAGTTGGCTCGCGAGCGTCGCGCTGGTGGCTCAAGAACGGCGCGCGCGCTTCAAATGCACGCACGCAGCTCGCGAGCGGGACGCGAGCGGTACATTCGCGGCACATTCGTGGCGCATTCGCCAAATCTGGACACACCCTTATATCAATTGACTTGCTATGCCCATTTTTCCACCAAGTAAGACAAAACACTAGGTACACTTGTTTCAAGAGATTTGCCTCATGTAACTGAGACTACTGTCAACTTGCCAAGAAAACCAGCGTCGCGAGCTGAATGTTATTCTCAATAAGTCTTGTTTATAAGACTACAGCTATTTATAATCGTATAGACAAGAGGAACGATATCCTACGCACTGACAAAATTGCAACTTGATATCCTACTTCATACCAAAGATTGTATTTTAATCTCCAGGTAAATTCAATTTTAAAAAAGTAAATTTTTGTCTGTTGTTAATTGTTTAATATATATTATGAAACAGATTGGTGCACTGCACACACTTGTTAATCATAAATATTAATTTTTGCATACCGTTCATACGGTGAGACATGCTGTGCTTATTTTATTAATTAAACATCTTTGTAACCGTGTTTCTAGTAAATAAAGATTATTATTATTATTATGCGAATAGGTTAAAAACCAACACGTAAGACTTGGCGGTGCTGTATGATTTATTCTTAGCGAGTCTATCCCGCTATGTATATGTATAGAGAAAAAGTGAATATAATGAAAATTAATACAACGTACCGAAAATACATTGGAAATAAACTACTAAGACTTTCCAATTCATCGTGTTTATTAATTCCACAAACTCACTAGATAGTGCCATATATTTTTGTAATTATAATACATTAATATTTTGCTGATATGTACCTATATTATGATATTTTGTAAAACTTAGCTGCTAAACTCTTAACAAAAATTGTGGTAACAATTGGAGCAATACTTTTGTATTGCTCCACTCGTTGCTACAATTTTTGTCTCATGCTTCATTCATGCTTTTGCATATGGTCCGCCTTATTTATAGTAGGCGTTTGGCAGGCAATACTAGGACTTTCACTCCCCTATTGCCATCCCACCAGAATCGGAGTCGCGTGTAGGTGAGGCTAGAAGAAATTCTAATGCTAAACATTACTTAAGTCAATAAAATGTTTACGCGTGTAAACCTTCTCAAGAGTCCAAGTCAAATGTGTAAGTAATAATAAGTTTATTAATAAGTGCTACTAAGATTGAAATGAGAGTTAATGAAGCAAGAGTGGTATGCCAGAATCGTAGTAACTGGTAATTTATAATGTCTGCCTTACCCTCCGGCGGGTAACCTTCATTATGATATATAAGGAAGATTAGTCTATATCGCACCCCCAGTGGATTAAAGGCGTAAGAAGCATATACTAACTTTAAAGAAAAGCAAAAAATTCTGCTTTGTCTGATATATTATAGAAACTACTTTTATAATCTTTTGTTTACTTTAGTGACACAAAGACATATCGTAAGATTTGCATATATGTGTGTAATATCAGCCCTGTATTAAACTGTCCCACTGCTGGGCACGGGCCTCTTCTCAGTGTGAGAAGGGTTAGGCCATAGTCCACCACACTGGCCTAGTGCGGATTGGTAGGCTTCACATATCTTCGAGAACATTATGGAGAACTATCAGACATGCAGGTTTCCTCTCGATGTTTTCCTTCACCGTTAAAGCAAGCGATAATTAATTATTTAATTATATAACTTCGAAAGGTCAGAGATGCGCGTCTTGGGTTTGTACCCGAAACCTCTGTATGACAGTCCAACGGTTTCCCCTATGCTATCGCTGCTGTATATAAGTGTATATTTTATCAAATCTAATGTATTTTATTAAGTTTATAGTCTTTTATGATTAAAAAATATCAAGCTTATAATGACGCGATAAATGTTTTTTTTTTGTATAAAGCCTTTATTTTTTGTTAAATCACAACAAAAATAATTGGACGTACTTTCTGAAAAACGTTCCAACCCACAAAGTTAACATTTTGAGATAATCGTTATTGAAGTTCAATCCCGTATTGCTTCTTCATACATGTGGGTTGGGCTACTAAGTCATGATTTCATATTTAGAGTGATAGTAGAGCTATCAAATTTTTCCAGCTATTAAATAGTAACCCCGTGACTAATTTGCTAATAATAACTCAATTTTGACCCGAGTGTGGGTTGAAACGTTTTTCAGAAAGTACGGCCAATTGAGCTTGTGTATCTTTACTTGCACTATTCGAATATGCGATAACAAAATCGATGTAATTGGACTTACGCTTTTATTGCACTGGGGATGCGATATGTGTAGGTATGTTACCTGAAATGTTTTATTAAAATTGTAATAGTAATTTTGTTTTTTGATTACATTACCCATTCTTTCATTCATTTAGTATCATATAGATCAGAAGTAATAAGAATTTTTCACGTTAGACCACTAAAACTCACTGGGAATACTTAGTTTTAATGTATGCCATAGACAAGACCCGACTCTTCTAACACAGGTTTCTTAACTTAACAGAAGAGTTCGCAAAACTATTTCTTTTATCTATACAAATAAATAAAATTGAAGTGTCTGATTGTAATGTCAAAATAACAGCTTTTTATCTAATGCATATGAAAACATCTATTTTTAAAATTTTTGGCTATTTGTCTGTTTTGTTTGTTCCGGCTAATCTCCGAAACGGCTGAACCGATTTTGACGGGACTTTCACTGGTGTTATAAGGAGTTACATAGGCTACCTTGATTTTAGAAAAAAAAATAGGTTTCCGCGGAGACAAACACCTTTTAGTTAAAATCTATACGGACGAAGTCGCAGGTAACAGCTAGTTAATAATAAAAAAACAAAAAATACTAGTTGTCCCCGCGGTTACACCTTCGTTTATGATTACCGTTGTGCTCCCGTAGCTCCTAGCGTGATGTTATGTAGCCTATAACCTTCAATAATCGGCTTTCGAATGCAAAAATAATTTTCTAGGCCCGTTAATTCTAGAGATCAGAGTTATAATTATTTATTTAAGCAGGCTTATTATATTACTAGACTAGCTGTGATCCGTGACTTCGCCCGCGTGGATTATTTTATTTCGCGGTACCCTATATTTTTCTTAAATAAAAGAAGCCTAAGTTACTCTTTATAACATCAGCTATCTGCCAGTGAAAATCCCGTCAAAATAGGTCGAGGCGTTTCAGAGATTAGCCGCAACAAACAGACACATAGATAGACAAAAAATATAAAAAATATTTTTTATATAATTACAGTATCAATATATTTTCATATGAATTCAGTAAAAAGCTGTTATTTTGTCATTACAAACAGACACTGCAATTTTATTTATTTGTAGGTATAGGTGTCCATTTTTAATTATATTCTAATGACTGTGGTGATTAGTCGCCCTACCTACGGTATGTTGCAGTTATTAAACTGGGTTCTGCGAACTGTGGTAACCGGCGATGGACCATGACTTCTATTACATATTTACGATAACTATTAAAAAAATAAATGACAGATTTACTTGGCGTCCCTTACACAATAGGAGAGAGACAATTTTTATTTGAGCTAAGGTCAGCTGTTTCTAGTAGGTACATATTTCCCTCGCAGTCAGAAGATAATTCTTCGGAGATTTCTTATTGCAATAAGCTAATAAATTATTCTATCTTATTTGCAGTGGGATAATGTGACCGAAGTGCAATCCACTACGATATCGGAGGGAAGCACTATTCTGCAGGATTATCAGGGTTGGCAACTTTCATTCTTACGTAGTAATTGGCTATTATATTTATTAGGCTCGCAGGCGGTGACACTTCTTTTATAGTTTCCTAGCCAGGAAGCTGGTTTTTTGTATAAAAAGATTTGTAACTACTTAGGTACCTACGTCGTTAAGCAGAAAATGATTGCCTGTCTAGCATTATTACAATAGCAATGTAATGATTGAATCAGCTTGACATTACTCTGCGATCAGTGATGCTGTCTCAGGTTCGATTCCTGGGTGAGATAAAATAAGGTATTTTTGTTAGAGTATAATAAACTCGATATAGGGAAATTTACTAGGTTATAAGGCGTTTGTGTCACCACTGCGGCATACGCAACACGTACAAATTATATAAAGTTCCGTGTAAATATATACATATATACGAATCTATTTCAGTATACTGACTGTTCACATTCCGCTCGAGAAAATTATCTCTAATATTTTGTTACTCAGCAACACCTCACTTGGTACAGTGACTGGGCCGAGTAACCTAGCGATAAAACTAATATTGATATTGCACATACCGAAGGGTCCACTAGGAGTAGACACACCTCTACGCATTTGCACGTCACCTTGTCTTTTCATACGTTTCCTAAAAGTGCCTCTAGCGGAAACGTTTACGTACTAATCAAAACAGAAAGACATACGGACAGGACTGTTATTCGGAGGGAGGTGCGCGAAACTCGATTGTTCTACATGGGAAAGTGTAGAACTAATGCCGGAGAGCGTACACCTCTTCGCCAATTATTGAGACGTACAACTCACATTTTATGAATTATGACAATTTCCGTTTCACTAATTCTACATTTAAGAAATATCTCTTGAATTTCTAGCTGATCGATATTTTTTTGATTATCTTGTTACAATACTTATAATTTTCCTCTTTTTTGCATAATACACGTCCGTTATTATTTCTACTGTACTTGTAATTTTGGGAGCCCACTGTCCACCCCCTGCATGTCCAACCCGGGTGCCCAGGGTCACAATTTTTTTTAAATAATTCCCACTGTCCCCGGGTGGCCAGTGAGATTCATTATTAAAATAATTCACTATAGCCACCGCTGGTGGACACGGCTATAACTTTTTCAAATATTTACAATGGCCACCTCTGGTGGACAGCGTCACTTAAAACCAAACATTCTCTTTGTCCACCTCTGGCGTAGAGTGCAATAACGTAACAGTTGTACAGTTACAAATAAAATCCATCAAAGTATATTTTGATTTGATTTTTATTAATTGTCTACAATATTTCAAATCAACTAGATATTTACAATAATCATTAGGTACAGAATGTTCTTCAAAATAGATTATTTACCTATATGTTAAAATCATAATAAAATCTTCGTTTAAATTTTTATTCTTATCTCATAAAAACAAAAACATAAATATCATTGCAGTATTAAGATTGCGCCGAGCGTAAGACAGATAATGACAGAGCTCGTGCGGCGCATATTCAAATAGGCGCGCGGCCGCCATAGTAAAATAAAATTGTATGGAGGATTTGAAGTACTTTATTGATAAATATGTATCTTTATTGTCAACCAATAACTTAAATATTTGGGACGGACAAATTGTAATATAATTATTTATGTTTCGTTTAAGCTGCAAATTTACGTAATTTTGTAGGCGAAAATATTAATTATTTTATGTTTTTTACACGGAGTAATTGTAGGTAAACACATTAATTGTTATGGTAAATGTAGGTATATATTATGTTTGTACTAGATGTTCCCGCGGTTTCACCCGCGTTTATCGTTATTGCGCCGCCCCCGTGGGTCGTAGCGTGATGTTATACACCGTGAATTTGTAGTCGTTTTGGAACCGAAACGTGGTAACTTAGGATAATAAGTAGTATCAATAAAAATAGTAAAATAATTGTACTGCGTATAGTAAAAAAGTTGGAATATAAATAATTCATTTATTCGAGTTTGATCGTAGTAACGCACGGACAATTCATTCACAAACGCATGCACACGCATGCATACGTCACCGTCGCGGCGTCCGCGTTGCTGCGCCGCGCCGCCGCGCACACACAGTCGAAGTTATGAACGACGCACGATAGGTAACTACGTATATCAGCTGATACCTATCCAGAACCTCGTGTACCACGACCGAGTCCTATGCGTCATTTAAAAACTAGTGAAGCTACACAAGAATTATAAAATTAGGTAAATGCAATTGCGACGAAATTGATAATAGGCATATCACAGTTCAGAATCAGCTGATACGAGGCAATACGTTTCCTCTTTTTACTATGTAATTTCTGCATTGTGAAACATCACAATTAATACGTAAATGGATACTCCAATTTCTCCTTCATACTTTACACGGGCTTAGGACCGTCGGAAATACTTTATGTGAACATTACTTTCGATAAATAGCTAACTTTATTTATTATGTAATAAAAATAAACACAGGTGAACGAACTGTGAGTATTTCGGGCGTATTTCAAAAATTGGAGCTATTTACAAAATAATTAACTTACATACCTATGGACAGTTTATTAAAGGCCTCCACTATTGCACTACGTAGCTTCTCACGACTTTCACGTTCACGAAAATACATAAGTCTTTTTATTTCCGACATTGAGGCATGTCTGGGCTTCTCGGCGGCCAAGCCACGGGACCGTCGCGGCCTATAGTGTAACCATGTGATAGGTATCACGTATCACCAAACTGATTGTTGAGATAGCTACGTACTGCACTTGCATAATGAGTGGGACAGCCGTTGTGCTAGTAATACATATCGTGTATTGATAACGGCACTTCCTCCAATAGCTCGGATATTAGTTCGTAACATTTCTAAATACGAGCTGCCCGTTAGATGACCTTCAATAAAAACAGGCCCTATTAAATGGTCGTTTATAAATAATATCGCCCTAAACATTCACACTGAATCTCACTTGGAGGTGGTCTTCCTGTATTAAGTGAGGGTTTACAGCGTTGCGATTATAGCGTTTTACAGTCCCACTCGAGTAAACAATGACTCATCTGTCCACAGTATGTTCACATTCGTATTATTTAACAACCACTGCACTGACATGGCGATCCGTGCTGGTACATCGTTGTTGTTAATTACGTGAGCCCGACAAAAATGATAAGGGTGTAATCTATTAGTATTTAATGTTTTCCATACAAAGTATTGGCTAACATTAAATTCTCGAGCCGCCATTCTCGTGCTTCGCCGCGGATCCCGCTCTAATATCCTCTTCGATCTCCGGGGGTCATTCAGGAGTCCTCGGCCTTGCGCATGAGTCGGCGTACGGAATTGTCCATGGTCGAGAAGGCGCTGAGTTGCAGCTAAGATGGTGGGAGTGGTCGGAACTTGAGGATTTTCAATCCCTCGTAGCCGCAGCACATTCAAATGCTTCAGCTGGGAGTACAACCATCTGGCCTCTTCCAAATTGTAATTGGCAACAGCATACAGCTGAACCAAGTAGTCAAAGAGTTTTCGTACTGACGACTATGTAATTTTCGCGTGACAATAAACAATGCATTATGCAACCATTTCGCGCGTCGGTTGCCGCGGTACTGAAGGGCGGGCGGGGTGCGGGGTCGGGAGCGCTCGCCGCCGTGCCTAGGCGCCTCGCGCCTGTGGTATATTAGGGTAGTTAGTGAACGCGGATTGGCAGGCGGCGCGGGCGCGGCGGTTTCTGTGTTGTTATTGGCAAATGTTTTACCGCTTAGTTAAACATGAATGATATCGATCGTAGTGACACGCGTAATCGTAGTACGTGAAATTGAGTGGCGCTACCACGAGTTCTCATTTATTTTTCGTAAACGACATTAAATTTAATGTTTATAAATAAATATATTTTTATTTTATTAAAATAATCACTTTTGTCGATTCTATGATTGATATAGAGTACAGGATTTTCGGTTCCAAAACGACTACAAATTCACGGTGTATAGCCTATAGCCTTCCTCGATAAATAGGCTATCCAACACTAAAATAATTTTTCAAATCGAACCAGTAGTTCCTGAGATTAGCGCGTTCAAACAAACAAACAAACAAACTCTTCCGCTTTCTAATATTAGTATAGATTAAACAAACAGTGTTGATTTTATTCACTTAACTGTGACCGCCAGTTTTGGCACATTTCGCTCGGCGCAGTCTTATCATTTCCAGTAATTATTGGCTTACGGTTATTTGTCCAGTTACAAATTCCAGTTGCGTTTCTTGTAGGTATATACTGATCACTGAAAATATTTTTTTTTTTTCGTTTGCGAGGATTCACTATATTTTGGCTTAGCTGCATTATTCACACAACGAAAAAAATGCGTCTACTTGAATAATGTTTAAAGCTTGCATCATGTTTGTTTTTTTTTAATTTATTATTGCTTTATTCAGTTTATTGGTACCATTATATATGATGTTAGAAGTTATCTGTCATCCAATGATGTTCTACGTATTTCCGAAATTTCAAAACATTCGGATCTGTAGTACTTTTGCGGGTTATAATTATAAAGTCATCCGTTTTTTATTTCTGTTTTGGGCAGTAATGGGAGTACCTACCGTAGTCAATGCTACCTCACGAATTTTAAACATGTCTTCAGATGTAAGATTTAAATCAAAGCATTTACTCCATATGGCTTTTTTGAAATGTGTATCAAATCCTTTTATTATTGCTGAAGGTAAGAATCCTTTCAGTATGATGATCTGATGGTCTTCATAGCTGCTTTCTCAAAGTCGATTGTAAATTTTCTAGGTTCCCATTCTGAATCTGACTTGTAATCAAATTAAATAAAATAGTGTAAGACTTAACATCTCGGAAAGTAATAAAGGCGTAAATCAATGGGATTATGTTGGTACTATTTTCTGTACTGTGTACATCACCAGGTATCGAGTACAACTGTGTGAAAGGTTCACTACAGCTTTTGAAGGTACCATCACAATAAAAATCACGAGCCTTATATATTGTTTATATTGCTAAATTATATAAATTTCTATCAGCCAAGGGTGGACGAAGAGAATGTTTGGTTTTAATAGTGACGCTGTCCACCACAGATGGCCATTGTAAATGTTTGAGAAAGTTGTAACCGTTTCCACCAGCGGTGGCTACGGTGGTTTATTTTAAGAATGATTCTCACTGGGGACAGCGGAAATTATTTTTAAAAGTTGTGACCCTGGCCATCCGGGGTGGACAAGCTGGGGGTGGACAGTGAGAATAATCCGTAATTTCATAGAAAATAGTGAGTTATACGTTTTCAATATTTAAACGCTAAATTATTTATAAAGACTGTAATGTATAAATGTTTCTTGTACCAAATAAATAAAATACTACTAAAAATAATATACAGTAGGTAAAATAACGAAAGGCGTTCCCTTAAAGCGGTTATTATACATCATTAATAGATGCAAATGAACATATTTGCATAGAAAAATAAGCATGCAAAAATGCAAGCATGAAAATTAAATTAAATGTAAAACTAATTAAAAAGTCATTTTAATTAAAAATTCATAACTAAGTAAAAAGCGACGTTGCCGTTTTGCATTGGTACTTTTGTGCGTGTGCAGAGTGTTTCTTTTTCGTGTCTGTTTATAATTTTTTATTGAATATTTTTGAAGTTATTAAAATAAAATATTTTTTGTTTTTTATGGGAACATTTTTTTAGGATCTACGCACGCCATAATATTGCCAGTTTAAGGGAACGCCTTTTGTTAGTTAACCTACTGTATATAATAATAATACTAGAATTGCGTCGAGAACTAAATGAATTCATGGTTCTCTCCAAACATGTTTTTATTTATAAGACCGCTGCCTCTGTCGAGCGCTGGATCACAAATTACGCAAGCTCCGTACAATGGTGACTGCCGACGACGACATTACAACGGAACTAGACAAAGTAGTGTGCAAGCTCATGAAGCTAGCCCTGCGTACGAGTAAAGGGCGAACTAACCCTCCCCCTACAAAATGGATGCAGTGCAAGCTATTGGACCTGCTAACACTCACAGAGAAGTCTATTGAGAGACGCAAGAAGCATTTTATTGAGAATTCGTTTAAAGCTAATGTATTTGGTAAGTATGATTTATTTATTTATTGAACTGGCTATAAGCTAGTGCTTAGTGTGCTAGTAAAGTTACAGTGCATGGCGGTCAGATCAGTGAGCTTTGAATACGTATCTATATCTTAATAAATATATAATAGGTACATATAATTGTATATTTCCTCGCTCTACTATACTAGTTTTACAAGTTGAGCTAGAATCTTAATAGTTCGCAATGTGGAACAAAACCTATTGACCTATTACATTGTCATTTTACTCTAACCTAGTAAATCAAATACCACCTCTTCTTCGTGAGAAATATCTAATAACTAATAACTTATAGCTTGCGGTCTGACCGGTTTTCCGCGACCTATCTTATCTTATCTTATGTGTGGGGGCCAGTCAGTACAGACCGGCGACACTTCGACGCAGTGGGATCTTTTGTGTCGGCCCCAAGATTGTAGGTACTGCATAAGCCGCAGTGTACAATTCAGAGGGAGAAGCCTGAAGTCTTCAGGATTTGGATATGCCAATCCCATCAGACCCATCCTCAGCCCAGCTGACGCGTCGCATTCACACAATAGGTGCGATATGGACTCGTCCTGTTCACCACAGGCTCTGCAGATCGAATTGTGTGCCAATCTCAATCTGCACAGGAAGTCGTTGGTGCCAAAATGGCCAGTGAACGCTCCTGTGAGCAGGCGCATTTGGCTCTTGCTATACCCACAGAACATCCGGGTAAGCCTGTGGGTCCATTTGCAATGAATTTCTTGGAGTGTTCCAGACCCCTAAGGGCCATCTACTAACCTGTGTTTATCATTGCCATGTGCATTCAAAGCTGCCTTGACGTGGCTCTCAGAGTCCCACGAATGGCTCGGGGCCCACAAACAGTTGTTCCGAGCCCTTTCTGGCTAACTCGTCAGCCTCCTCATTGCCCTGCACCCCTGCATGCCCCGGAACCCACACCAGTCTGACTGTGTTCTTCCTGCCTAGCCTGTTGAGGATCTTATCACAGTTCAGGACCAGTCTGGAGTCCACCCTACAAGAGTCCAGAGCCTTGAGAGCAGCTTGACTGTCACTGAGAATATACACAGTCTTGTCAGTGACATCACTGTGGATATTCTCCCGAGCACAGGCAATTATAGCGTAGGTTTCCGCTTGGAAAACCGTTGCATATTTGCCCATGCTTTGGCTCTCCTTACAGTCACTGCCATAGATACCAGCGCCTGATCCTGTTTCCATTTTGAAAACATCAGTGTTCCAGTTGAGACAACCCTTGTCAGGAGATTGTAGACCTTGTCTCCATTCGTCCCTCGTGGGGACCTTTATTTTAAAATTCTTTTTGAATATGTGCAATGATTATATTTTGTCGCATCCCATGCTCATAATCCTTTTGAGATCCTTTGAAATCTCCAGTTTTGTGTGTCGAGTTACCGGCATGTTGACGCTCCACAGCCCATGCACAGATAGTTTATGTAGGGCCTTTATCGCCTCTGACTCCACAACAATGTGTAGCGGCGTTAGATCCGGTAGGACCTCTAACGCTGCCGTTGGCGTAGTCGGGAATGCCCCTGTTGTAGCCATGCAGGCCAATCGCTGCACCTTCGACAGCGCGTTCCTGCATGCAGCTAGTTTATTTCTTGTCCACCAGACAATGCTTCTGGGCCTTGGGCTTTAGTCCCCAGGTCTTCCCATAAGTAGAGTGAATCATGCCGAAGATCCGCTGGGCCTTCACTATGACTTTGTCTACATGAGGTTTCCACGTTAGTTTGCTATCTAAGGTCATGCCTAGATACTTCACCTCCGTGGACCATTGTAACTGCGTACTATACATGGAGAGAGTTCCCACACCTGTGAGATCCCTCTTCCTAGTAAATGGCACGACAGTACTTTTAAACTGACTTTAGTTCGACCGCGACCTAAAGTCAGTTTAAAAGGTACTAGTGACAAAACTTAAAGAGTAAACAGTTTCCATGATACCGGTATGGGATTATGAGGCGAATGACAGGGCGGATGAAGTGAAAAAGTTGATAAGGTTTGAATACTGCAATGAAAGCCATTAGACGCGAACGAAAGAAAATATCTAAATGTAGCATCGACCCTATCTATGTTTAAAGAAAGATGACTACAGGCAAATGTGTCATATATATAGACATTTTATTACAAAATAAAGACGTAATGATTGAAACCCGACGGCTAATGAGCTAAGTTATTAATTATAGAATTACAACAGTTTTGGGCCGAGTAAACAAAAAATATTGTCGTCGACCAGCTATCAGTCTGGCTGAAGAGGAAGGCCATGCTATGATATTTAGACTTACCTACTTTAAAACTGCTTTGGTCTCGAAAAGAAAGATTTTGTAGGTATTAGGATATTGCATGCTAATTAACGCTATGTGTAAAATTTCAGGATACAGTGATGACAAAACTCTAAAAATTGCTAGTCATAATAAAACGCTAGAAGACCTCACGTAAGTCTTTCTTTATACTCGTTGTAAATTTATTTAATTGAAGTTAATTGTAGAAAAGGTACGATTGCTAAAAGGATATTAAAATTTAGTCACTATTATGATACATTGTTTTAGGTCAGGTCGAAATAAAACTCGTAACGTTTTTCGTAGTTCACACTGGCTTTATTTTTACTTTACACTTGTTATTCTCACTGCTGTTCGACATCGACTGTGCTAAATTTCTACAGACTAGCTACCTCTATACCACGCCGCCATGACGAATGAAACAACGATAACTTCATAATGGCGGGGCATTAGTCAAATCAGTGACTTATTAAAGCAATAATAAATTGAAACTAATTAAATTAATCTACCAATATTATTTATGTGTAAACAAAATATAAATTACTGTAAAATATAGTGAATACATCAAATTAAATAACAAGTAAATTATCTTTGTATAATTATAATTTAATACAGTACATATGCTACTTAATTAAATAAAGGTATCGAATAAATTCTAAAAATGTGTATAAATTCTAAAATGTGTGAAAATCAAGGTAATATGTGTATAAATCCTAACAGTTCGGTCATCCTGTTTGAAGCGAGTCCCTTCGCTGTTTTTGTTAAATTATATTATTATTAACATCTTAACTTATTACTAAAAAAAATACATAATTTGCATGCGTCATGAGTTGTTGAGTTTACATAACTATTATATGACAATGTTTACGAATATGACTTAAAAGTTAACATAACTACTACGTACTAATTGCTGTATTTGATAAATCAGGGACATACCTCCTCATTTTCGCTTGTACTATTATTGTTAGATGAATCTGATTCTAAGTCTCTGTTAAAATTTATCCAAGGTTTAATTTTATCTATAGCAACAATGCTTTCATACTGTTTACCACGCTTACGAGTTAACCCATTCAATGCGGCAACAAATTTTGCTTTCACTAGCCAGAATCGGCTCATATTTAACGTAAACGCCGATCGGCGTCAGCCGCACTTGATGAAATAAAAAAAACCAAAATATCTAAAAACTACTCATATCAGGCATTTCATTAGTAAATTCCAAACACATTTGTTGTTTTATTAATATAATATCTTTTTTGGGTAAAATATAAAACAACTATATATGACGCCGATCGGCGTCCTCCGAATCTGAGTATGAAAAAATAAGACGCCGATCGGCGTCCGCCGCATTGAATAGGTTAAAGGTGTGTCCCTAATTAGGAATCTGTCATTAGGGAGCATTTCTACTATGCGGTATGGTCCTTGATATTTGACAGCAATTTTTTGGGATTTACCGTCATGTGGGACCTATGTCTCTACGCGTACCAAGTCACCTACCTTATACTGTGTTGGAGCCTTTCTATGTTGATTATAACGAATAATGTCTTTTACCTGTTGCTCTTTTATTTTTTCGCCTGCCCTTTGTCTTACGTCTTCTAGTTCCTCGACTGAGGTTCTATTTAGTCTCATTAATAATGTCATGCAACTTACCTTCAGTTCTCAGTAATTCTGAAGGACTTTTCAGAGTTGTTTTATGTTTTGTGGTATTAATGCCAATCTGTATATCATAGATGTGTTCATCCCAGGATTTATCATCACCACCATGGTTTGAACGGGATTTCGAACGTTTGGATAACGCATCTAAAATACTTCTGTTAAATCTCTCGACTTGCCCGTTTGCCCTTGGTGTTGCGACGGCATTTTGAATATGCTTTATGCCGTAAGATTTGACAAAATCCTGGAATGTTTTACTAGTAAAACTAGTACCTTTGTCGGTGATTAAACGAGTGGGAACACCAAAGTAACTAACGTATTGTTATCAAACAAATTTATTAGTTCAGTAAAGATAATCATATCTTTACTGAAGTAATAGATTTGGTGTTCCTTACTGGATTGATACTTACGTATTTTATGAAACCATCGACAATAACTAATAAATAGCAATTACCCTTCTTGCTTTTTATAAATGGTCCCAGGTGATCTGCGTGTATGGTATGAAAGGGCGTACTAATTTTTTCAATAGGGTGTAATTCACCTTCTTGTTTACCACCTGGGGTCTTGTGATGAGCGCATTCCAGACAAGAAGAGACATATTTTTTTTACAAATCGTCGCATCTTTTTAAACCAATAGTGCTCCTTAATACGCTGTAGTGTTTTCTCAAATCCACAATGACCGAAATCATCGTGGTTCATCTTCAGGATTTGCCAATGTACAGTTCGTGGAACGAACCATTTTAAATTTTCATTTACGACCCGGAAAACACTATCATTCTTTATTTTATAATTTTTACGTACCTCAAGAGCCTCCTCCATGGAGGAATCCATTAAAATACTTTTGATCTTCTTGACTTCTTCATCGGCGGATTGGACTGTAGCTATCCAGTCCTGATCTGTTTGCTGTATTAATAAGACATCTAAAATATGTAACTCACTAACCGGGTCGTCCACGGCGTTCCTGCTAAGTGCATCTGCGTGCGCCATTCGAGCTCCGGGGTGATATTCAATAGTGCAGTCAAATTCTTGGAGAAATTCTCTCTTTACTAATGTTGACCTTAGCGAGTTACAATCTGTCATGATTTTAAATGGTATACCTACCAGATAAACACGAAAACGATTCAGTGAGGCTACAACTGCTAGCGTCTCGAGTTCGTAGGAGTGCATCTTACGTTAATCAGTATTAGTTTTGCGACTGAAGTAGGATATTACTTGTAGTATATTATTGTTGTTTCGTTGCAGCAATATACCTGCCAAGCCATCCTTACAGGCGTCTGTGTGCAATTCGGTTTCGGCCTTGGGATCATACAGTACAAGTACTGGTCGATTTACAAGTAACTCTTTTACCTTAGTGAAGGCGTTGTCTTGCTCGTTACTCCAAACCCATACAGCACTTTTACTCTCTTTCTGACAAGAGAGTAGTTTTTTTCAAATTATCAAATTCACCACTCAAAAAGTTTATTGATTCGCGCATGTCTCTTATCTGCTCGTTTAATTCGCGTAAGTTCACCGACAAGGTTTTATTAAGCGTACCTATAGCTTCTTATTAGAGAATGCTTACTTCTTCACGAACATAGTCACGAAATTCCGATCGTAGGCTATCTGAGGTTACATTGGTAGGCATCTGTATCGGCTCCGGTCTAGTGTGATTTACTTTCCGGCGAGTAACATTGAATGTTACATCAGCTAAGGTAGTTGGCGTTTAGGGACGTACAGGTGCGTTAGTGTTGTTTACTCAAACATTATGGGCAGAGCCAGTTGTCTTTCGTTTTGAGCGCGGTGTGCGCGTGCGCGTTGTCATGGTGGAGCAGTAGCCCGCGGAGTTCTGTGTTTGGTAGCTTGTTGCTCACAATAGAGAAAACTTCTGTCAAGCATTTGGTAGTATATCATTCGGCGTTGATGCTTCTTTGGTTCCGTAAAGGAATTGACACCAAGTAGCCAGTCAAATTAAAAAAGCTCGCGGTCAAAATCTACCCCCCGCTTCATTTCTGGATCGTACTGATAAATCCAGGACTCTTCACCTGGAATGATGTCGTAAACACGCCGAGACGAGACTGCTTCAAATTTGTTTATCATATGATGGCACCATTCCATCTGGCCCTGCTTCTGAGCATCGGTGAGATTGTGCAGCACCCAGCGTGAAACTATCCTCCACACGCGAAGATGCATGTGTAGAATCTCGTGAAGGCTTCCCGATCCAATGTGCAGTATTTGCCAAACCTCCTGATACGTAACTCGCCTATTGTCTTGGATTAAATCTTTCACTGCTAGCACGTTTTTTTCCGTAAAAGCGGTAAAAGGGTGACCACTTCTTTCTTAATTTCCCAAAGTTAGTTGACCGTGCTTTAATTCATTATACTAACAATACACGGCTGCCTTGGAAGGGCCTTCATCTATGAATGCCATTTGAAGTCTATCATACGATTCCTCCAGTTTCAGGCGACTCTTTAAATCGTAAAAATTCATAGCGCGAAAATGTTCCCGGCGCAGATCCATTTTTCAATAAGATACGATAATTTACAAATTCGCAAAAAATGTTGACGGCTATTTTGAAATTGGAATGTATAATATTTTTACTTATAAATAATCATATTTGCAAAATAGATTATAACTGGCCAGTCTCTCATACATAAAAACTTTTTTCGCAATACTTTATATAATATAAATGTAATCACGCCACTAAACGCTTATACCTTTTTTTAATAATTATATAGACTGACTCTTTAGTTTCATTTATTAATTATAATAAAATTTCACTAAAATGTTTGTAGCAATACAAAGCGTTATGTACCTCGGGTTAAGCCTTTCGGCACCACACGATGTGAATGTAATAAACGCTCTAATCAAAAATAACCCTTTTCAGAGAGGAAATGGTTGAAAAGTATCGTCACATAATTTCGTCTGCAGGTAAATTAATTTGTAATAAAATATATTAAAATATTTGATCCAGTCTGGAATTAATGACGTTTTGATCAGATACATCAATGAAAACGGCAACCAATGAGCCTGAATGTCAGTATAACGATACGGAGCCTGTAGACGATCTCATGAGTACTGTTAGTGACGAATTTTTCGTGAAATTAAGTAAGTAAATATACCTAACATGATCGTACGTATTCGTAATTTGTTTACTCGCAAAAAATAGCTGAACGAATTGGATGTAAAGAAGATTGATAGAAAAATAATAAAATGTAGTTATATCATTATCTTTGATACTCATTTATTTTATGAGCATGACGTGCTTCACATTAAGCCATCTCAACTGCGTTCTATGGGAGTTAAGGATATGGGGTTCAGTAACTGAACCTTAGAAAATCATTATCCCAGGATAACAAGTAACAATCGCTTCGTGGACAATAACTAGTCTACAGAATATGGTTAGACTAGAAAGCGTCATAAACAGCAAATTTTTCTCTTATATCTGTACCAACTATACTTTTATAGATACAGATGGTCTGTTATTTATTTGTAATATTTGGAGCCTATGTCTATTATTTATTTGTCTATTAGCTTTTTAAATTTACAGACAGTGAATTGGATTCAAATCTTCACCTAATGGTATGCACTACGGCAGATTTAGAATCACCAAGGCCTCAAAAGGCTGAAAGAATAGAAAGAACTAAAGCGTGGCTAAACGTCGAAATAAATCCATCAAATTTTTTTAATGACAATACTAGTTGTGAGGATACGGACAGTATGGCCAACGTTAGGCACAATCAAAAGAGGTCAAAACACATGACTTTGAGTAACGAAGAAGTATCAGCAGTATGCACGACAACTCCAAGCAAAGGTTCATTTAACAAACACAAATCTAAAAATGAAGACAAGAAAAAGAAATCAAGTAGCACTCGTATTACGAAAAAGGTAGCACGTAAAATATCTGGGCAATATAATATTGTTAAGAATTCTAGTAGTAAAAACACGGTAGTTGAACAGCGTTGTATTGTACGATCGAAGAGAAAAACTAATGAAAATTGTTGTTTAACTATGAGGGCTACAAAGCCAGTAAGTTTTAATATCTTTAGTAGGTGTAAAGAATATGGTAAATCAAATTTTCCATAATTTAGTCCTAAAGTTGCTTATAATATTTTTTTATTGTAGATACCAGAAAGCATTATAGACCTTTGCCATCAAGAGCTAAAAGTTGAAAAAAATTTAAAGGAATTTAATGCATTGAGTAATGTTAGTAATTTTAATGCTATTGTGATTCCGAATCATTCTAATCCTATAGCTGCTACGGAAGAGGATATGTTGCTTGACATTATAATGAACACACAGGACTGCACAGATCTTCATAAAAGCATAGGCACCGACGCAGAAGCTGAAAATGTTGATGGCTTCAATAAAAATCGAATAGATCATCTAAGCAATGATATTGATATTAACTTATTTACCAGACATGAAGTGAGCACGGAGAATATATATTCGCAAACTATATTTTTGAATGGTAATATTGTATGTTGTAATTCTCATATTAAATATAATTATGTCACAGGCTTCCCTATAAGTTAAACCTTTAACATATATAAGGTTATAATACAGGTAACTCGCGATATGTAACGATTTCTTTACTCATACATGCTGCACACTCAGTTTTATCCAGTGTATTGATGTAGTAATGTTTAGCCCTTTCTTACCATCTGGTCGCAAGGCCGTGCAGTGGCCTTTCCTGTATTACATGAAATTGCCATCTTAATCTTATTCTTAAGCCAGTCGCACCACTACACTATATATACATATGTCAAACAGATTTCCGTTCTGACTAAAGGAAAAATAGATATTTCTGTTCCCCTACTACAGCATGTGTGGTGGTTATCGCAAATCATGCCTTATATCACACCTTACTTGTATAACGTCCATCTTTATAATCGATAAAAAATATAGCTAACATATACTTCCTTGTTTAGACATAAATGAACCTAGCACATCAAAAGGCATCCGTCACAATATAGGTATGGATGTACAGTGCGGTCCAGATACGTTAGCTGCTTACCCAATGCTATCTGCATCCACATCTTTAATTAGAACTCCTCCAGTGTTCTCTACAGGGATTAAAATTCATGACGCTGTCACTGATCCTGAGGTACATGGTATTGATTTTGGTACCATTACACAAGACAATGGTAATGATAAAATAATGACACCTAGATCAAGATCAGTTGGAATTAAGATAAAGGATTCCGCCATAAATATTTCCACCGCACTTGAAAACTTTACCACGACTCAAAATCTTGCTGTATCCCGAAATCAAAGCCCTTTGACACAGAACGGCCGATGCAGCCCTATAAAAAGGAACTCTAGCTCTAAAAGCCTTGAACTAAATACAATAATTCCTGAATATGGAATTGATACGAATGCCAATGATTTATCCTTCAGAACGGAACTAATAAAACCTATATCAAGTCATTTAAAAACAGGAGACTCGAGTTCCGAATTTTATATGAGTGTCGGCAGTTTGCCGAAATCTACATCACCATTTGCGAATCTGTCTAAAAATACAAGTGAAATAATATTATTAAACACTTCTGAATACAAAGAGGGCAGAGAAATTGAAAAAATAACAAATATAAACTACAGTAAACCAAAACTTTGCTGTGGAGGAATTCATGTGCATAGTTATAAGGACAGACAACTAACAGAAGACATTATTTATCAAGGAGAGTGGCAGCAGTATAGGGTAAAACCTACACGTAAAAAATTACATAATACTACTCTGGCAAAGAAATTAAACGAATCGGGCTATAAAAAACAGAAGGACACGCCAAAAGAGAAAAGAGTAAAGCCAATAGCCAAGATTCCCTGCGAGATACAAGAAAAAACAGAAACAAAAGTGCCCAGAAATCCATTGCAAGTGCGTAATCCCAGAATCCCAAAACCAAAACCAAAAGAAGTTAGAAATGAGTCTAATAAATTATACTCGAACCTACCCAAACCTGTCCACGATATCGCAATAACTAGACCGCCCAAAACTCTTACAAATGTATCAAAGGTAATTCGAACGATACTTTATTACTAATATTACTTTTAAACGTAATACTTTTATTTCGTTAAAAATACATTTTATTCATGAAATCTATAATTTTGCAGGTTGCTTCAAAAATAACAATGAAGTATGCATCCTTTTGTATTATTATAATACATATTACTTGTGGATACATTTAATTTTTGTAATAATATTTTCTATTTTAGTTCAAAACATGTAAAATCCGCATTTACTGCTAAGAAACCTCAAATAACAGCAGCTATTACTGTTAAACAAGAAAACAATTTACAAATTGTAAAAAAAAGCTACATACCCTTATATATGAAACGAAAAAATTTAACGAGAATATCAGATAATAATAGTTTAAATAAGAGCATTGACTCTGCCAATAGTGATGTACAGCTCAAGAAAGAGATAGTAAAGAAAAAATATATTTCTCTAGCTAGATCAAAAACAGAAGAAATTAGAAAGGATTTATTAAACATCCATGATAAACTAACTAAAAATACGTATTTTGTGTTTCATAATGAGCAACGAGAATGCAATTCCTCTACAAATGAACAGAACACTGCCAATATAATAAGTAGTAATGATAATACTATTGAAAATGATAGTTATGTTACGCGTGAGGATAGTTCTCAATCATTAAATAGTTTGACATGTTCCACACCAAATAGTATAGCAACAGTCAGAACAAACGAAGTAACTAACAAATCGAGAAATTTGCCTTATAGAAGACATTCTGCATCATCCCATAAAAGTAGTATAAACACTAGCGAATCAGAAAATAGCACACCGAATAAACCTAAAAAAGTTCCTATAAAATGTAAAAGTGCCAAAAGACCTAATAGTAAAGACACTAACAACATGGAAAATATTCCACAGACAATAGAAAATTTTGCCACTAAAGAGACAGATAAGTTTGTCAAATCTTCGTTTGTGCGTCAACATAAGAGTGTCTGCATAGCGCAACTAAAAACTGACCGTTCAACGATGCAGACCACGACACGTAGTTTAGTAAAACATAAAGTTTCAAACAAATCTAATGTAAAAATACCCACACCGGATAATACAGTCGAGAAAAAACGATCGCTTGATAATATGGACGTATTCACAAAGATCTTGAAATCTGAATCATTTTCCGCAAATGCCGACATTGTTTCAAATCAGAGTACATCATACGGTAGTTCAGAATGTGCGAATATGGTTTTAGTAGTAAAACCACAAGAACTACTTACGAGGCAGCAAAACATTGCTATAACGGACAGCATTGTGAATACTGCGGGAAACAGTTTATTAACTGAATGGATGCAAGATTCACATGTCGACAGTGAATCGACTAACATTAGGCAATATATGAGCCATTTAATTGAAGAGTTGTTAGATTTTACAGATTTTGTAGATATAATAGATTCTAAATTAATGAGTTTGAGTCTGGACGGAACACAGCCTAGAATGGATACGAATGAATCCATATGTAGTTTTAAAACAATGACAGCTGATTATCTTAATAATACATATGGGAATCCATTGATTCGCACTTTTGACTCGGTCCTCGGTGATGAATCTACACTTAGTTTGTCGGGTACAGGATTGACTGTGACCGATTTAGATTTGCAATCATTGAAATCTATAACATCAGTTTCAAAGCCTTCTGAGTACTTTTTGGCTGATAGTGAATTAAATACTAGTATCCCTTCGGTAGAGCAAACCCAGACATCTGCAATGGTATTCAATCCGACGTCTGTGACCGACATATTTGAGCGAAAAGATATGCGATTAATGCAGGTACGTATTAACATCTGCAACACAAGATACTTAAATTGAGGGGGCTTTAGGAGCTGACCCCTAGACGAACATGTGCTCGTGGAAACGATTAAGTAATAAGGAAAAAAAGGAGACCATGAGATGTAAAATGGCCCACCTGACGGTAAGTGGTCACCGTAGCTGATCGACGCGCGACGCTTGCAACACCAGAGGCATCAGTTGCGCGTATATTCCTATTATTTCTATTCCTATTTCACGTCGGTATTCTGTGAGAGGGTAGTCCTTCTCCGGTCGAGCCGGCAATTCATCCTGAAATCAGCGAGGCTCTAACCTAAAATTACATTTATCACTTAGTTTACAAAAGACACAACCCCGGGACGAAGCTTTCTGGCGATACGTAGGTTCCAGTCAGGAAGATAGGATATTGACATTTAAATTAAGCGCAGTTAAGGGTCGAGAGAAGAACATTCCTTTTTTTTGTGACATGCCCATCGCGACACATCGTTCATAATGCATAAGGATGTTTTAGTTCAGCAATTAATTTTGATGTTATTGTAGAATCAAGCAGGAGTTATTGCCAATCAAGCATTCAGTGGTTTTAGTCTTGACGGAGAACCTGTGACCAGCGATCAGCCTGATCCTATCTCTTTAATAGATTCAGAGACAGGTAGTTTGGCAATGAGCGCAGCAAGACAAGCGGTTAGTATATTGAGTTAGTTTGATTAAAAATGATTCTCACTGAGCAGCGAGTGCTCGAACGCAACAAAACGCATTTGAAAAGTTCAGATGATCGCTTTTATTTCTCTGCGATCTATCCGTGGCAACCGGTCATCTTTGGGAGCATGTTGTAAGACGGAGTCAAGACGAAATCGCCTGATTGCCTCGCTTAGTGGGAAGTGTACTGTAGAACTTTTAAATGTTTCCTATAAACACTACCCTTGCATTTTTATTTCATTTAATACCAGATCAAAGAATTAATAATTAAGTAGAAGCTCGTCTGCGACCTAATGACTATTTGTTGTGTTCTTGCGGTCAATGAGACTAGTTCATTATTTTGTATGTTTTATATATGTATGTACAATATGTAACAGTAAGGTATGGTCAGATTTTAAGATCGTGTAGTGATCTTTGTAATAATTTTAATATGAAAAATATATTAAACGTATGAATATAGATCTGGCGACTTGACGTTATAGCGAGTTTTTTTATCAGATAGGAGCTGATTTGTAGGTTTTAACTCTCGTAGATGCTGATTGTTATACCCGAATTTATTTATATAAAAAATAAAGAAGCCATGTATGTTTATATTGAAATGCAAACATAATAATATAAAAACGGTGTATTAGAATTGCTTTTTTACGACAAAAGTAAATTCTGAAAAAAAGTCGTCGGGTTATGGCTGAACATCTAGAAAATCAATACTTTACGATTATAAAATATGACTGCGTCTTACTGTTACATCCTGTATTTGAAGATTTTGTGGCTTTTAGAATATAATTAGTAACTAACTTATCATCAAGAATGCTATAATATAATATAATAATATTCTATAACATACACACAACACCATCTAGCCCAAACTAAGCAGAGCTTGTACTATGGATAAACATACATCATTATATACTTTTTTTTTGTAAATACATACATATTATACATAGAAACACCCAGACCAAGACAAACATCCATGTTCATGCGCACAAATGTTTGACTTGAGTGGGAACCGAACCCGCGATCTCAGGCGTGGCAGTCGGTTACACTAACTACTACGCCATCGGGGCCGCCAAATTTACAGACGCTATGTTTACAGACCTCAGAAGAATTATATATATCGGGCCGTTCTTCGGAGAGTTACCAATCTTGTTTAATAGACGAGGATGCTGTGGTCCCTAATTGGTTATTTCAAATGATCAGTCAGCAACATTCTGTAAGCTCATCTTTGAAATCATATATTAATAGCGCTTTGACTTCAACAAATGAGTAATAAAACTTTGTCCTTTCTTCATTTTGCACATACCTTAGTATACAGATGTAACAGTAAGGTGCGGTTACATTATACACTTCTAAATCATTTGAATAAATTTCTGATCAGATAAATTTAAATAACTAACTTTATGTCTACGATTCAAAAGCGTTACCGTATCTATCTAGAAATTAAGATAAATTTTATTTATATTGACATACCAATATTTGTATGTGTAGTATGTTTACCATAAATGGTGAAACTTAAGAAAAAAAAGGTTGCATACTTTCAAAAACCGATGTTTCAGCTTATGATACTATTTGTCATCAATACTAAACAGAGCAGAAAAATAACCTTATCTAACTGTTGCACTCTGTATATATAGCTAAAATATTATATTAAAAGACTGTCTGCTGAATGACAACTGACAAGCTTTTGTATTTTACACCAGGTGGCAGAAAGACAGCCATTAATTGGTCCACAGCCAGCACCGCTGGCTGAGCCGATGTATGACGGCAACGGCAACGTTTTAGACACGAGCATGCTCGGCGTGGCGGCTGGTGCGGGTGATGGACGAGGGATACACAGTGATCAGTCTCAGGATAGCTCAGGAAGAGGCACTTCTCTAAGCTCCAACGATACATCTTCATCAAGTACACCGAGCGAGGCTAGTACATTCATCATAATAATAACATGACGTCACAGTTTCGTTTGCTTCAGCAAAAGCCCTATTCATAATATTCTTAAGAAATTCTCCGTAACATGCGCACGGTAGACAATAGATATGACCTTTATCGGACCTAAAACAATGTACATACATACTTAGACTCACGCCTGTTTCCCAGAGAGGTAGGCAGAGACTACGGATTTTCATTTGCTAAGATTCTGATACACTTCTCTGGTTTCATTCACTTTCATCACATTCCTCATACACGCTGGCTGGTTTAAGGTGGTCTTAACCTGGCCTTTGTCCAGAACGTCTCCGATCTGATCAAGAAACGTTCGCCTAAGTCTGCCTCTTGCGACTCTACTTACTATAGGTATTAGACTATGTAGACAGCGTGTAGCGGACAGGTGTGATTATGTTTTAGGAACGTAATATATATCTAATAAATAAACTATGTGCCTTATCCCTGGGTTAAAATAAATTATTAAAATTTTTTGGCAGTTTAACAGACATTTTATTCATTTATAATGTAAACATCGAAACAAACGCATTACATTACTATCAAAATTGCGCATGGTCATTTTGGATTCACGGACGTCACCGAGTCAGCTATTAGTGTTGTTTAAGAAGCGACTTGAATGTGCTGTTCGATATTAGTGAAATTAATGTACATATAGATTATTTCTCGCTGTTTTCCATTCTACAGAGGCTTAATTGTGACCAATCCTTTCTATGACACGCTGTATATGAGAATATTGATTTTTAATTTAAATATGTTTTAGGCCATATTGGTCGCCCCGTCAGGATTCATGACTCAGTTTGATCTGATGCCCGATGCTACGGTTAGCTCTGCTCGAGAGTACGTTGAGGTCGCCAGCTCTGACCACTCACGGAATACGGCAGGTACTACTTACATTGTTAATATTTTGTAATACACTTACTTGCTTTTACTTTTACAATATTTAAAAGTATATTTAATGAATTGTTATTCCGGTCCTTGTCTTTTGGGTTCCTGTTCTAGTCATTGTTCTCAAATTCGTTGAAGATGGCAAATATGCAAAATGCAGTCAATTTTATTTGTATACTGGTAACGTACATAACGTGCTCTGTAGTAACCAGTAAGCCTACGAGCGCATGTAACACTAGGAGTTAAGCACTCTCATTTGCTGCAAACGCACTCTGTTTGCCGCGACTGCGTAACAATTATTTAATCTATGTATATGTTTTTAATTATTCTTTACATGTGTATGTCACTGAACTTAATTCTTCTAAAATTCTGTACCGTTTTAGATCCATTATGATGAATTGTTTTGTGTGTATATAAGTTCAGTTGGATCCCGTACGTGGCACTGCTGTCAGTTCTTTTGGGCAGGACAACGATAATATACGTATGTAATAAAATAGTATGCGGCAATCGCAGGCTTAGTCGATAAATGCCTAATTCTTAAAATGTCTAACAGCCATTGATGTATAAAAAAAACGATGTTTATCCGAATGCAAAGGTAATATAATTATAATTAGTTGTTATTTTCACTACAAACAAGCTATATGGAAAAAGTAAAGAAATCGGTTTAACAAGATGTAAAAAAACCGTAATGTCATTCGCAGGGCCGCTGTGATGCCACTTTTCTCACCATGCTATATACCAGAGGGATGGCAAATAATTTATGACAAAATTGAATCATTAAGTGCCGAAATGAAGGAGTATCAAAACTACTTAGACAGTGGCATCGCATGTCCCCAATAATATAATAATAATAATACCCCTCTGGCACAGTCGTTATCTTATCATGAGACTAACGTGATATTGGAGGGCACAGTACACTAGCTTTTAAACTACCACCTTCACCTTGTGATATAAATAAAAAATGTGTCACCAGGTTAAATAAAAGCGCATAAACCGCAGGGCAGCTTGTGGCGAGCTGAATGTGAGTGGCGATACTGCGGTTCTGAATGCCTCAGAGAGTCGGTTAAGGCCTCGTCCCCGGCTTGCCTTCATGGTTGGCTGGGGTGGAACTTCAAAAGCGCCCGTAGGACTCTCAACTCTGGCTTGCCTTGGTCGGCCGGTCAGAGGGAGGCCGCTAGAGCTACATGCTTGGGAATGGAAGTGACATTTTCAAGGGCATAACTACGGGGAAACCCGCTCCGGGTCTCCGTCGTCACGAGACCCGTGATGGTGAAACCGGCGCCGCACCGCTCGACACCCCTAGCCGCTCGCACCGGTGTTGCCCTCTGCTGCTGGCTTGTATGCCTATGGTGCCTATTCAGGGGGCCCATCTAGTGAATATTCAGACCCATTTTTCTTTAAATATATTAAAAAGGAAATAAATTATTATTATTATTAACATATACGCGGGTATTATTATGTTCACAATGTTTGTACAGTATATTATGGCTTAATCTAATATAAATAGAACAAAACATTTGTGAGAGACTGGTGCCCGAAATAGGTATAAGAATACCTGTGTTACGGATCACTAGGCCCCCAAGACTTGATGATTGATACTATTAGATCAAGTATAAACAAAATGTAAATATATTGTAAATGTTATCTATAATAAAAATAAGACTGAATAAAGTACTGAAACATAAATAATAATAACAATACCTAAGTATAAATCTATACTATAATAGTACTAAGAATGCCTATAATTCTATTGGGGTATACATTGGATATTGGATATACATTTAAGGTGTGTGTGCGTGTGCGTGTGTGAACGTGTGCGTGTGTGTGTGTGTGTGCGCGCGTGTGTGTGTGTGTGCGCGCGTGTGTGTATGTAAGTGCACGCGTGTGTAAGTGTGTGTTTGAGATAGATCAGCTGATTGGTATCAATAAAATCTCAGTTGTATTATAGTCAAGAGTTTTGAGCCATTTACATAGTGTTTGTTTACGCGCTGATTTGCGCATTGGATATATGGTAAGATATGTGTTTATTTTATTATATAGATATCCACCAAGAAAACAGTAAAATCTTTGGAAAAGTCTGGTGTGAAAAGAGCCAGTTGGACAGATATTGCCCTTTCTACGTTTGTCTTTATTTAAATTTGGGTCGTATGGCAACTGAGTGTGTTTCATAAAGATTATAGAGAGAATGAAGGTTTGCCTGACTGTAAGGACATCCCAGCGTTTATAAAGATCAGTGGTTGGATACCGAAAAGGCTCTTAGCGCCCTCTCAACTTCTATAAGGTGCACTTTACCTGCTCCTCCCCAGGAAGCTATGCAATAGTTAACTATTGACTGGCAGAGTGCAGAGTACACAATTTTGAAAGTCCTAGTATCCGCTACATGTCTTAACGTTTTGAATATATATATCATTTTGCGAATTCTAGTCACAAGGGTATCAATGTGGGGATTAAAAGTTAGTGTCAGGTCCATGTACACACCAAGATATTTAATGGTGCTAGATCTTGGTAGAGGTTGGCACTGACAAATAGGCATTTTTTTGAGTCTTGTTTGGCAGAAGACAATATATTACGGGAATTATATTTGTTGTATTTTTGTCTGAATGTAGATCAAAATATATGGAGTACCTACAGCTAATAAAAGGGGCGAGAAGCGCTTTTAAAAGTTCCATCTCTATAGAAGCAGCCTTTTACACCTCGTATAATCTTTCTTAACAATTTCGAAGTAAACACTATTTTCTCGGTTTCGCCATCTTTAGCAATCAAAAAAATTTCAGCCAAACATTCAGGTATAAATAGATCCTCCAGATTATGAAAAGTTAACTTATTTGCATGTAAATTCCTGGCTCTCTTTTATCTATTGAAAAGATGGGAGTTTAGATGAGCTAGTACTCGGCATTATCTTCCTCTTATAGGTCTCAAATTTCGACATACTTCTTTATTTAATAATTCCTTTTAACAAAAACCTCCTCCTTTTTTGAAGTTTAACCGACTAAACAATATTTTTTCTTCGTCGGGTTCGCATTTATGGCTGGATAATCTTAAGATTTTCTTCCTTGTAACGTCCAATGTCAGCGATGTACTATATACCACTTTATTTGTGCATCGCCAAAATGTGCTTCCATTTTTATTTATCTTTCTAGTTTTATTGGATTTTTTTGTCTCTCTGTAAGTTTTAGTGTTGGTCTGGCAGTTTGAGTACTTTTTGCGACCTACCTAAATGTCCTTTCTTTGGCTTTGTTCGTCGAATCGTTGAGCTCCTTAAGTTCTGAGTTGAGCTGCACGATTACTGACAAATGCGTGCACTGACTTGACAGGTCCACTCAATCTGTGTGGATTCTTTCCTCAAAAGACCATTTCAGACACTAATCTGCATAGTCTTCACATGATCTGACCAAGATTATGTCTGGACTTAAAAGAGACTGTGACCTCTTGAGTTTGTTTCGGCCTTTCTTCTCAGAGTAGTCAGATACGAAACGCCGGCCTCACCTAGTTTTTAAAATGTGATTGACATGTAAAAGTGTTTCTACAAACCTACTTACAGAAATAAATCATTATTATCATTATTATTATTGTAACGGTGGTCTCTATGAAGCAGGGCATCGTTACCTTTCTGATTTTTATCAAAACTAAACTCAATTTCTTCCATTATTAAACGCGCAGAGCTCGCACAATAGAGTGACACAACATAGAAAATACAGGTTGGATTACTTCGGTCAAAAAATTAAGAACTACCCACTTTATCAGTGTTTGTTAAATTAATATGTTTTGAGTGAACCCTACCTTCATAAAGCTACTACTTTTAATAAACACTAATAATAAACAAGTTTTCAAATCAATAACAAAATTCACTTTAATTTTGAATTTGCCGAGGCATTTATAAGCCTCGCACTTGAGATCTGACGTTTAATTATGACATTACAGTGAAATGGCTGTCAATTGTCAATGGTATGAAGAAAAAGTTTGTCATTATATAAAAGTTGATAAAACTATAATAATTGAAATATAAGCTTCAAATGTTGTTTCTCTTTTCCGGTATATAATTTACCTAAAATTATATAAAAGGTTATGTATTATTTTGCAAACTTGTAGCTAATAAAACATTACTCTTTTCAGAGCAACTCATTCGGTTTTTATTTCAATAAACATTCAAGAAAAATTGTGTTAGAAGTAACACATTATATGTATAATATGTATGTATTTACAAAAAAATAAGTATATATGTATGTTTATCCATTGTCTAGTACCCATAGTACAAGCTCTGCTTAGTTTGGGCTAGATGGTGTTGTGTGTATGTGGTAGAATATTATTTATTATTATTATTATAAATATTTGTTGGTAAATTGCACAAATTATAATTATGTGTTTAATGTGACTCATATTTTATAATGGTTCCATAATACGACATAAATACTATGTACTTTGAAGGTAGGGAATACATTTATGTATATATAATATTTTTAAGTATAAAATCTTATTTAACCCTAGACACCTAACCTTCGTTGATTCGACGAATACGCGATATTAAAACTTCTGTCTCTTTTCGCCGCGCGCGCCGAATATCGTGTTCTCGCTTTTCAACTCAGTGCCCGCTACGCTCTCACGGGAGGCAGTCCTGTTCGGCAGGTAAGTGCACTATTTTTCGAGTTATTACGAAACTACTCGTCGTTTCGACTAATGGTTAGGTTTTGTGTATAATTTGTTAAAGCAACTTGTGTTGTTTGTTTGCAGTTTTTTCACAATGACTTTAATACAAACCGTGTCAGATGATAATATTGCACGCTTATTGCTGGAAGAGGAAGATCTAAATACCTTAGAGGAATTATCTGGTAGCTAAAATGAGAACAATGTGGAGTTTGAAGTTCTTCAAAGCGATACTCAAGATGAACCGTCCGACCATGAGGAAAGCCGACTTTATGATCAAGAAAGTTGTTCACTTGTTTATTGGAGCCACCATCAACGTCTATTCCATTAGAAATTGATTCAGGTAGCAATTAAAATGTTTAAACTGCCTCACGGAGTAATATCCATAGTCGGAGCCGTCATGTTTGGGCCACGAGCAAAGGACGTACTTCGAGCAGAGCAGCCGCTATAAATATTGTTCGACTGGCCAGAGGACCAGCACGAGATGTACTAGGGATGGGTGGATCTACTTTTATTATTAGAAAAATTCATGATATTAAAAATTTGCGGACTATATTCATATAAAAAAGGCGAATGACAAAGACATATTGTTCAAAGTGCAGTACTGCTATTTGTGATGAGCATAATGTTGAAGTTTGCGTAATTTGTACTTCAAAAAATTAGTCGGTATATTTTTGTTATAGTTAATAAGAATCTTATAATTTTAGTTCGCCAAAGAAAAAGAGGCTTTTTTGTGTTATTATTTTTATTTTTATTTTTCTAAGTGAGTTGTAACAATTGATCTCAAAAATACCAGTGCCTTATTAAAAATAGTTACAAAATAAATAAATGAATAAGAATTTATAAATAACTTGTTTTATTTATCATGTTATGGGTATATTTAATACATTTATGTAATAAAAATGTAAAATTTAAGGCAAAAATGTATACTTTGAAAAATTGTTCGTCGAAGCGACGAATGGCTAGGTATAGAGGGATATATTAGAAGGTTAGGTGTCTAGGGTTAATAATATAATATTTTAATTACGATATTATTTTTATTTCATAATTATTATATCATTATTATTATTTCATATTTAATTTTTTTAAATAATGAAAGTAATATACTATACATATATTATATGTGTATATTATATATGTATATTATATATGTACATATATTGTATATATAAATCCATTTGAGAATTGGCCTTTCTAAGAACTAATCTTTTAGCGAATTAGCCATTTTAAGAACTGGTCCTTTTACGAATTGGCCATTTTAAGAATAAATTCTTTTACGAATTGGCCTTTTTAAAAATTAGTCCTTTTACGAATTGGCCATTTTCCGAATTAGGCATATGTAAAATGCTAGGCATTTTAAGAATTAGGCATTTATCGACTAACCCCAATCGCAATAATTTCAACGCACCGCTTTACGCATAAAGAAACGAGCGCTATACATGCGTCGATTCAGTAGATATAATTTTGTTCAAAAATCAAATAACAAAGTGGCTACTATACCACGTTGTATAGAATCCATCTTAAATATTGTTGCAGACGCTGACACAATAACATTGACAGTCCACAGCCGCCGCCGTCCGAGGATACATATCAACGCAGTCAGCGATATCGATGCGGACATCAGTTCACTTGACACTGATGTGCCCGACTCCTCTGACTATTAGAAAAAAGATTCTTCTATGCACTTTATGGCTAAATATAACTTGTTGTAGTTTCGATGGGGAAATTTATGGAAATTACTTTTTTGCAAGTATTATTTTGCTATGCCGTATGTACTCCATGGTTATGAAGATGTTTCAGTTTATTTGTGTTATCTCTTGGTTATGTTAGACAGTTTTATTCAAAAGGAGTGTGTTTAAATACTTAATACATTTTTTGCATAAGTTTTACATTTTAAAGGATAATCTTTCATTTGTTTGAATTATTCGGTACGTTACCTCGTAAAGTGTGTAGATACGTAAACTTAAAGCGACCTATTGTGTGTCTTGTAATGTGTAGTAGCGGTCGAGACTGGATTAGAAATTATTAGTGGTGCCGACGTCTCTCATTGTATTGTGGCGTTACTAATAAATTATTTGTTTACTCTATAACCTACATCGTTTAATTTTTATAGGCAATAAATTCCTCTATAATGTGGGCCCTAAAACTATAGCTGTCCTAGAATTGGCATGAAATATACTAAAGCTAACCCCTTTGGGGATATATGCTGCACACAAAAAATAAATTGAATTAAATAAAATGATAGATATACACGATTTCTAAATATAAAAACATACATACACTAGTTACTTAATATAAAATCAAGACAGGGAGTGCCTGATCAAGTATAGAATCATTCCAACATTATAATTATCTACCTTTAGATAAGAGAAAAAAGGACAACTGACATATAAGCGCACCATTACCTCGGCAAAAATATTGACGAAGAGTAGTAGCCTCGCCCAAGTATTAAAGCAAAAGCACTCTTAGAACTAAAAAAAACACTATCAGGGAGTACCCTCAAGTATTCTTCAGATCCAATGTAAATGCTAATGTTTAAAAAGAAAAATCATAGGTTATGTTTTTTTATCATCTAAGCGCTGCTAGTTTACAATGCATATTTCAATTCTTTACTAAAGAATTATAATGTACATATGCAATGAAATAAATTATTTACTTTTGTGCATGTAAAGTTTTCAACTAATAGGCAGGCGGACCCCTGGTTCGTCGGCATGGTTGCCTCCAGAAAGTAAACCTTACTCATTAGCTGAATATGTAGGATACACTGAGGGTATTCCCCAACAGCACTCCAGTTAAAGCGTTACTAAGTATATTTTAAGGTAACCGTTCTATTTTAACACTCGAAAATACACTAAGTTGTGATGATTCCTATGGGAATCGCGTATAATGTGATTGTGTGCAATTATGTGGGTAGTTTATTAAATTTGTGTAGTGTATTGTAAAGTGTACTGTACAAGTCGACACATGATGGCGAATGACAATATATTATACTAAAGTATTAAACTAAAGTATTATACTTATCAGTTCGTTTAATGTTAAAAGTCTAAAACACAGTTAAACAATCGAAATAAGTATCTACTAATTAAAATTTTTAGAACACGAAAGAAATAGCGCCATTAGAAAAAGATTATTATCGAAAATGTGTGCGCGTAATTACTGATCCCACTTCTGAAATATAAAGAAACTCACTCGTCTAAAATATTATGTGACTATATTATCAAATTCACAGCAATTACACGGACTGTCGAGAACGTCTTATTCAGTTGAATGCTAGTTCCTATAGCTAGTTCCTCACTGCTGAGCGATCTTTCGCCAAGAGACGAGTTACTTTTTCCCTTCTACAATAACCCCACTATTTAAAAATTATGGTTGGCTGTGTTGCCAGTTGGGTAAATAAAAACTCCCGAACAGAATTATTAACAAAAATATGAAATCATGATATGTATGTAATATGTATCAAGATGAAACATGCACCACCTTTTAAGTTAAAGCTTCAGCAATACAACTGCGTGAACCGCATGCAATTTCGTGGAGTAGGTAGTTTTCAACATTAAAGCGTCTATTTAAGCGATTTCAGAGTGTACGTGTTCCTGCTAGTGTTATCAGCGAATATGAATGCGACCTAGTTTCTCAGGCAATTTTTGAAAAATCAATGAATTAGTGAATGAGCAAGATCACGCATTAATGTTGCAAATAAAACTACTATATAAGAAAGCCATAAGTACTTTCTTGAAGATAAATACAATAATTTTCTGTAAGACCTGGGATTCGAACCCGCATGATATATTAGCCACAAGATCAAGTTTTTGGAATAACTATCCTATATTTTTACCGAATCGACGTGACGTGCCGTATTGATGTATATTTATAAAATATGGACGGATATTTGTATATTAATTTCATTTATCTCGATTTATTTTAATATTTTTTGAGCTCACGGGTAATGGTAGCTAAGATGTCGAAGTAAAGGGTAATAAGTACAAAAACAGATATTATCGAGGAAATGTCTTTTTTGCATTTATTCATATTGTACAATCTTATAATATGATTCATTCTGCAAAATTTTACAGGCGAGCAAGAATTCATATATAAAACAGTAGCTCTTTCGTATTGTACATAACCATTTTATCAGTATAGTGAAAACATGCGTATAGTTTTTTTAGTTTTAGGATAATAAATTACTTAAATACTAATTTTTAAGTTTGGTTCTTTATTAATACAATATCAATAGGATTGCCTATCCTGTAAAGTTATTGGAACGTACCAAAAAACATTCTATGGTGCTTCTCTCGACGCCGATGAACTTTCTATGCTAAATATACAATTATAATTATAACTTTTAATATAAAATATGATCGTCGTGAAGCGATTACACAGATACAAGGCAGGCATGACAATATTTGGGCTCAGACTTTCTTATCTCACTTCAAAAGTTTAATTTATTCGATAGGACTACAAGTAACGAGCACGCGCGCTATTATCGAACTATGTCATAAGTATATTACGTGTGTCAGCCATGAAATGAGTATCGCGAATGAACCGGCTCGTCGGCAACGTTCGTACACGTGGAAGTGAGCTAAGAGAGTATTCTTAGTTACGATTAATTAATTTAACAACTTTATTATACATTGTTCAGAAGCTGCTGCAGTCGTGTCAGTGAGTGTTAGTACTTACTCTGTTGTTTTGTCAAAACTATTATCGAACATAAACCGCTGTGTCGTTTGTCTAAAGTGACGTGAATATGGAACAATACAACGCATAAGAATAATCGAACGCCACTTATCTGTAGTAGTTCAGGTAACTATTACATCGACCTCTCATTATTATTTTAAGGCAGTGAAACACCCAACTTAAATTGAAGGACAGTTGGGGACGAGATTACCTAGCTAACATTAACTAGTAACATATCATTAGACATTTTCACAGGCGACCTCTACACAACGGTCGCTTTATATTTTACAATATTTACACATCTTATACACGTATGTTAGTGAAACATCGTCGTAGTCAATACGAGGGAGTCACGAACGCTAAAGCAGGACGCACTGTAATTCTATAATAGATACCACTCAGTCATCGAAAGTCCATCGGCTTGTTGTAGATATCATCCTAACACCCCGATTACAAATGACAGAACGAAAATACTCATACGACTATACAATAACAATATAAATATTTTTCATGAGTCAATCTCGTCAAATAATAAAAGTACATAGAAGAAATCTAACACTCTGAAATCGAGGGCAACAAGTTTATATTTTGTGGGAACACGCATTTCTTCGCGAACACTTTTTAAAAAACAATTTTTATTTATTTCATTTATTACGACTAGATTAGCATTGTAATTATAACATTAATAATATCAATTGTTCAAAACGATCGATTCACATACATATGTGTAGTAAAACGGATTCATGAAAACAGGCGTATTTATTAACAAAGTATAGGTACTATAATAATGGACAATACTGCACAAAAATGACACGAGTCGCGTACCAGCGTAGAACACTTTGTACTAGTAACTATAACAGAGGTAAAATATAAAAGCTATCTTATAACCCGTTCCTGCCCTTCGCAACAAACAACAACGATCAAAATATGAGGGAATAATATCCGATTCGACTAAATGTATCTACTGGATGGACTACCGCGTGTTCGGGAACAACTCACTTGTTCCGCCTAGAGCAAAATAACACGATTCTGTGACCCTTCTAGCGCTTCGAATCTATCAACATTTATACATTCACAATTTGTTTGTCCATCTATTTATACAGCAGGCTCTGTCGTCATCTAAACTAAGTAATATTGGAACAAAAACTTTAACAACTGCTCCATACTTTTATTTTCTCTATTCTAGGCAAACGCTAAACATACCAACCCATAAATTCTAATCGTCTCCTTCGTTTATCCCAAACACGCGTCGTCCCTTAGAGAAATGAACAACACCCCTATGCAATCACACAGTTCTAATAATAATTTCTCATTTTTCCTCATGTTATCACAGAAAATCATGTATTTACAATTTTGTCGTACTAAAGTAACCTACATCATGCTTTGCAACAAATGTATTTGATGGTGTTGATCGATTTACACTTTGTACATGACTATTGTACTTGTACTCAATATTGTGTCGGTATGACACGAGTAAATAAATTTGAAATTAACTGTGCTGGAATAGGTTTCTACCGAATGTTTTTAAAAAAAAATTTATTTGACTAAAATGTGTAATATATAGTGCGACAGTACAATATTGGCGCTTCCAGTGCAATAGTCCTGTCCAAGAGCATAGCTAACAAGTGACTAGATATGACAATGGCATGAAGTAGTATCAAGTGGGATTAGGACGAATATCGGATTTATTATTATATACGGTACAATCGCCGGCAGAATTGGCTTGGCAGCTTTTATAGAGATGTTGAACAAAATTTATTTTGTAAATTATCTTGTTTAATTATTTATTTCAACATCTTAAATCTTTTCTCTTATTCTAAAGTTGCAAACCAATTCTGATGTAGAATGTACAAACAATATTTCGATTTTGTGCCTGGTGACATTTTGTTAGTTTTTATTCATTTGAAACAAGCAGCCATCCACATAGATCAATAGTACCTTTAACGTGACTATATTGTATTTAATTAATTATTTAAGCTATGCATTGTTTGTGACTACTTAAAAAACATTCATAGCTTATATAACGAAGTAATAATAATATTTATTAAAAGTCATGGCAGGCGATTAATCACTATGTCGATGACTGTACATATTCCCAGTGGGAGTATCCAGTAATTTCTTAGTATAATAATTATTTTAATTAACGAAAGTTTGGCTCATGTTTAATTTACGTGCTAAGTGTTACTTTGAGGTATAGTTTTAAGAGTTAACTCACAAAGCAATGAGATACTCCCACGCAGGGGCTTGTCATCACGAATGATGCATAAGTAGATCTATGTTCAAGTATTAAACCTACACATTACGAACCAGGCAACAAAATCTTTTAAAGGCGACAAAATCCTTTTAAACAATACTCAGTACACGATTTAACAATTTGGGTAGTCATTTAATGCAGAAATATATTTTCAAAGTTTACACACAATTCATCTTTATTTAGTTAATCGTATTTAAATTTAAATAACGTAGGTATAAAGCACTTGGGGGAAGGACAGCAAATTCAATAAAAAATGTTTAATTATTTATTTAGTATATATTAACTAAGTAAAAATTATTCGCTATGTAAATATTTTATACAATACTAGTATTAATTTGTCTGACGATGAATCGCTAGTGTTCTCCCAACGTGTAACTTGAATGCGAAGGGGCGTCGGGCGGCGAGCGGCGCGCGGCGCCGGCCCGCGCCCTTTCGTCAGGCGATATAACGTAGACTTTACGTAGTGCAAATTTAATATAGAAAGTTTACTTTTACAATACAGACTAGTAATTTCATTTATGTAAAAATCCTAGCGCAAACGAGTCGTCCGGCACCGTCTCATACCTCGATCGCCCTAACCGTAATACAAATCAAGGAGTAAAATTTTAGCGAATTAAAATTAAATTTTCCAAAACTTCGTAAATACTAGAATTCGGAGGCGAGCCGCGGCGGGCCGGGAGCGACGTCCGAACCCCTGAGCAACGGGAGTCGTCTATTTACACACGGTCGCCGAGTATAAAACGAGATCGTTCGGGCGGGCGGGCGCTCATCAGAAGGTGTGCGCGGCGGCGGCGAGCGGCACGCGCGCGCGGCCCGGCGGCAGCGCGCGCACGTCCCGCGTCGAGCGCGCGCGGCGGCGCCGCTAGCACCAGTCGTCCTCGTCTGAGTCCGAGTGGCGCGCGCGCGGCTTGTAGCCGTTGGGAAGGCGCGGCGCCGGCGCCGGCGACGGCAGCGCGCGCGCGCCCCCGCCGCGCCCCAGCTCCAGCGCCGCCTCGTACGACAGCGGCGCCTCGTACGTGCGCCCGCCGCCCCACTCCGCGTCGTAGCCGCGCCCGCGTCTGCGCGCAACCACAACACGATCATCACACACACGCCTCCACCAAGTATCCTAGCAAGAGTGATGTGTACTCACCTCTCTCTAGATCTATAATCTCGGTGTATCAGTCTTTCAACTTCTCGGCCGTATTCGTACTCGTCATGTTGAGGCTCCACCGGTTCTCGGACGGTGTGCCTCAGGGATAACTGCAAAGAATGTTGTATTATTTCCGTTGTAACTTCGGTGACCGGTTGCCTTCGCGCGGTTCGGCGACTACATACGTGCGAGGGGCTGTGGCTGATTCTGGTGAAGGGTGGCTGCTGCTTGACCTGTAGCGTGGACGGCTTGGTGGGCGTCGGGGGCAGCTGCCGGCCGCGGCCTCGCCTGGCGCCCTCTCGCTCCCACGGTCGGTCGCGCCACTCCCGCCACTCGCGGTCCCGCTCGCGATCCCGATCACCACCTATCGGTGCCCAAACTGCTCTTTGAATGATTTGATATTCTAATCTCTAATCAACGACATCGTATCGAGCTATGCGGTGATGATATATATGAAATATTAATTGATACATAACGGGACTTTAGTAAATTAGGGTGACCGAATTAAATCAAGGAAAATAACAGGGGTAATAATAAGGTATATACTTATTCAGATATTTAAGAATAAACAGATGTGCAAACAATTTTCTTGTGGATGTCCACCATGCTCTCCGTCTACACTCGCGCCGCTTTCATACATCTACACACGTGCAAAGCCGGATTGCATCAACATCAATTAACTAATAATTTTAGATACGTTGCTATGCCAGCAAAGGGTCTTGTGGGTCTAAACAATTTCGAAACATGTTTGCCAATTTCAACTTTGGTTCAGACCCTTTGCTTTACAATAATTTATACTGAACATTATATATTAATTTCTTGTATGAAATTTTGAATTGTCTGAATATAATCCTGATGATGCTCATTGTCGAATTATATTAACGATTTGAGTTGAGTATGTATTTCCAGTTCCGTAGAATGTACTCAAAGTGAAGGTTTTGATAAGTTTATGTTGACAAGAACTTACTGAAGTTAATGAGTCTATACCTATATAAGCATATTTGATCTCGGATCTGACAAGTTTACCGTAAGATGCCTGTTCTTATCCTAAGTATCTCATGTACGATATCGCAAAGCTTGTTGCGTGTTATGACAGACAGTGTGGTATGTGGCGTCCGGTGTATGTGGCGAGTGGATCTCACCGTAGGTGTGGTGTGGCGGGCTGGGCGATCGCGAGGGCTGGCTCAGGCTGGTCGTGGGGTGCGGCGCCCTCCACTCCTTCCCTGCTGTCAGGAATACCTTCATGTACCTTCCACCACGGTTTACCCTAAGCCCGTCGGACTACCGACCTTATTTCCTTACTCACAAAGGTGACTCTAAAAGTTTTGGGTGTCTGTTTTACGTGGTTCCAAATGTATAGGTTCATGGACACGGATTTGGATTGATAAGGATAGGTTTGGTTTATTAGCTGTGTGTCCAAAGTTGTGACTACAGTTTGTAGGAGAATCAAGAGATTAATACTTCGATACAATAGGTAAAAGTTGTTCAATACAATAAGAAAGAAATTTCTTCGATGTAACTATAGCTGACTACAGCAGAGATTACAAAAATAAATACAAAACCATTAAGCTTTTGCATGCTGCATGATTCATGTGACGTTGTTGAAGTGCATGCGTCCCAGGTACCTCAGTATTGTGAGGCGCCCATGATCAAAGCAGTTAAGTTATGTGCAAGTAGGAGCAAGTATATCTTGGTTGGGAACCAATATTTTAGCATGCAGCAGGCAAATTAATTATTTGTTTATATTTATAATACAGGCCAATTTATATAAATTTCACATTTACTTTGGTTATAGTGGCTCAAATCTATTGCCAATCTGTAATGTACTTACATCTAGTATCGTGTGGCCTGATGATTAAAAGATTAATGACATCACTAACAATTAGGTTATGAGCATAATAAACGAGCAGTTTTTAAATCATAGCTAATCAGCTACAAGTATAAGGTTTACAAGACTAGCCTTGTGAAAATGTTCAATTTATAGCTAGATTTTACAATCTAAATATCTAAGTTTATGAACTTATCAATTTGCAGCGTAACTGCTTCGCTCACTGAGTATCTTATAACTACATCTACTGAAAACATGAGTAACTACAACTACATTTAAGCTAGACTTCCCATCTTCTCACAAAACTTTCAGAGTACCTTCATGAGAAGAAAAATGTTTGCAAAACTGTTCTGAATCGGTTAATTAAAGCTAAAAAAAATAGTTTGGTATGTTATCGGTAAATGTTTTAGTATGAATAAATATTAATACTACAGGAATAACATAATAATAAATAGTTAATAGCATGTAGCTCGTTTAAAGGCTATATATTATTGAAATGTGATAAATACTATATAAAACGCTTTCTCTCATCAAAATTGCAGTAGCGTTAAGCCATAAGTACTTGGCGAAAGGGCAAATCTGTTGATATGCTATGAAACAAGACAGAAACACACCTTATGAGCTAATATGAGCAACTAAGTATCTACAGAGTTTGACTATTATGGACTCGGTTAGAGGCTATCACCAGATTTGCCTGTAGGTTTGTATACATAATTATGTTTTGATAGAACATTAGGTAATGGTTATACTTGGGCTTATTTAGCTGAGTGATAGAATAATCGGCTTACCATGCGGGTGGTAGTAGTGCGGCGCCCTATGCGTTCGCCCGTGTCTTTGATGCTCGTGCTTGACTATCTCGACGACGTTGCTGACGGTGTCGGAGAACCCGATATCGTGATGATAACCTCCGTAGTGGCCTCGTCTTCTTGGACTTGGCGTTCGTCTGAAATGTATATCCATTTAAAAACATGTGACATACAGAGTAATTCCTTCACCATGCATGTTACCACTCATGCAACACCGAGAAAACGTATCGGGGAGTAAAATTGGTTAGTCCTGAAGAAAATACATTTGGTTAGTAGAAGATGGTTATCATGGCACATACCATTGTTCACAACGATAACTTTGAGATCAATTGATTCTTCTTCGATGACACTATAAAAATAAAAAGGAAATAACAAAAACTAAATAATAACACAAATAAAAATTTCAATCGTGTTGGTGTTTTAACTTTACCTTAAACTGGATGATCTGCCGTGGTGGCCATTCTGGTATGTGTGAGGTGCTTGTAATCTTCCGTCGTCCAATGACTCCATAGAAGCATGTTGAGACCCTTGCATTTCCAATACCTAAAATAGTAGCCAGATTAAAAACCATACAGATTGAAACTAGGTTCTGAATCTGCAAGCTAGTGATGGTATACTTTAAACTTACTGTCCCATATTTACAAAATTTCTGTTTGATATTTAAAAAAATAACCATGCTCAAGTGTTCTTTTTGCAATCCATGCGTCAGTCCGTGCTGGTGCAGAATTATATTATAGGCTACTTACCAAAACTGTCAAAGAGCTAAACTATGAAAAAAATACTAGAAACATGCTATGTTTTTTTGTCATGCATCATGTTACCCGGTAAGAAGTACGACATGTTCTGGTGTATTGTTAGATATTATGACTGTATGTTCGTATGTTCATGTATTGACAGTGAAGTGCTATGTCTAAGAAAACTTGTAATAGTTATCCCTAAAGATATAACTCATATAAAAAACCATTCCCTAGTTATTTCGAAGAAAGAGAAAAGACAGTATATACTACAAGATTGACATAAAGAAAAACAATCATCTATTACTGAAAGTGTTTACCTAAACATCAACAACCATCTGTAAACTTTAAAACGTTTACGATTAATACTTTTGTATATAAGTACCTACGTCACATAATTGAATCGATTAGCTAAGAGCCTAAGGCCCTAGATTACTTGATTTACCACAATATTACCTAAAAAAAAGATAATATTAATGACTAAGTTTAACAACAAACATATTTATCATCCTATGATATCGTTGTTAGTAAACACCCAAAATAAAGGAGTCAACATAAAAATAATTACAACATCGACTATCTATGACATATGTAAATGCATCGATGTGTATTCTAAAGGGGTACACCCATTTAGCGGATACATTTATACAACACATTATCAACCAACATCACGAATAAGTATGTCTATTATATCCAATGTTTCACTTTAGTTTTGGTAGAAATTTTTTGTTAGTGGAATGATATTGGCGGGAACATCAATTGCACTAGACAATGGCTATCATGAGGCTCTGGTTGATCAGGTTTTACAACAGTAATGATCGAGTCAACATAGTCACGTTTTCTCCTAAGGTATTCACCTTTTTATTGTTCCTGTAACAAAAGAAAATTCTTGTTTGGAAGATAAATTGTAAAGAAGCAAATATAGCTACAGGCAGATTTAACCTAGTGCCAAATCGCAATTATTTGTTCCATATTGTATATAAATAAAGACATCTGTATGAGCTCAGTTTAATAATAGAGCGATGTCGCACTAGCGTAAATCTTCCTTAAAATACTTTTTTTATAGAAACAAGTTAACTATGTGTTCTTGGTAGTAATTGTATATTGCTGGGACTTTTTCCTGCAATTTGGTATATTTTACTAACATAGAATTAAGGTGTATTTACTAAGATTTAATTTTATAATATATAAATATACAAGATCACGTATGTATATTACAAATATACATACAGAAACATAACCGTGAACTCTACCTAACTACCGGTTTTCTCTCATATTTATCAGATGGTTGAGTTAGTAGCAAATTGCCTTATAACTATAATATTTATTTTATAATAATTACAATATTTTAATCACTTCTTTAGATGACAATATTTAGCCATAATTATATGTATATAAAATTTCAACTTAAATGAATTTGTTGAACACTAATTTATTCTCATCTAAGAGTATAGTGCGTAGTAAGAGTGTTGAGTTTCTTTTCATCATAATTTTATCAATATACGCCTATTGTAATCTTATGGCAACTTATTTGTAACTTAATAATATTAATTTGTAGAACATATGATACTCACTTGAGAGACTTTCGGTTGGTGCGTCTTGCGAGGTCGGCTAGCGTGTGCGGGTCTTCGGGATGCCCGTCGCCGGCGCTGGTCGGTTGCCCCTCGTGGCTGAGCGAGCCGGCACGTGAGCCCGGGCCGAGTCCCGCCGCCACGTCCATCAAGCAGTTAAAGAACGACGCCTTCTGCACCACGCACCCCGTATCACGCACCCACCCCACACACGCACACTTGCGCATGCTCATGTCACACAGCGTCAAAGCGCATTGGACTCAAAGGTCACTAACGGCTAAAGCCTACATGAGTTTGCGCAAACATCCCATATATCGTGTCCATGCTGGAGTTCTCTTTAAATAGTGTAAATGTAAGTGTCGCATGTGTAATAGAGAACCAAGGAATGGACAGTAAATAACCGAATTGAGTATTCTGTAGTGTTAGTGAAGGTGAATTCGGCTACAAGTATCTGAGAAAACAGCTATTAAACGTTATTTGTATCATGTCGGAATCATTTTGTCTAGTTCATGTCTGTACAAACGATTGTATAAGAGCTGAAATTACAAAGCATCTTGTTTCCAAATAGGTGCTGTATATAAAATCATGTGCGACAAGTTTGAAGCCATAGGGCCAAGATGGCATGTTTCACGGTTGCAATTAATTCGTAAAATCTATATGGAATAGACAAATTATCTTTGTTCTCCAGCATGCGCAGACTTGAGAATTATGATTATTGCTTTAATAAACTTTTATGCTATAAGTACAAAAATTATAGGAGGCAAATAAGAGCGTAGCAAGGAAGCGTAATATTGACGTTTCTTAAGTCACCAGGCTTCTAAAATGGTAAATTGATTGAGCCAAAATGTAATTAAAAGTAAACTTCACAATTAAAAAGCGATCGAACAAAATTAAAATTGAAAACTTTTGAACACAACAGTATTCCACCATGCACGCTACCTATAAAGAGAAATAATTAATACGACGGTAATCATAAAATGCAAAGTGAAAATTCAAACATATGCCTAATAAATAGCAAATGGCAACAGGGACGATGTGACATAAATCGGTACGACAAACAATATCTACGGTAGGATGATCTAACTACAAGACACATTATCAAACAACTGTAACACAGACACAATCCTAGTTTGACTACATATTTTGCAACTATAGGACAGGTCATCATGTTGTGGTTTACAAAGCCCTGACTGATGAACAAAATTGTGCAACAGCTTGTCGTTTGTCGCACTAATGCATCTTCAAGTGCTTTACTAGGACTAATTCTAATTTAGTTATTTAATTAATTAAAATACTAAGCTACATTATTATTTGATTTATTTAATTCTTGACCATCCATTCGTCTATTTATTGGTCATCGTGTATTATTTAATATTTGCATTAAGAATAAATTTATTTAAACACGATGCGAGAAAAGACTTATGATAAAGAAAAATATCTAGAATAGTGCAAGAAAAAAGTAGTCAAAATTCGTTCCGTAAAATATTTTAATACTACCGGCTGAATGGCCGTAGGGCTATTCTCGTTGAATGCCTGAAAAGTAAACCACCAATGTAGTCGACTCGTTAGAGTCGATTTCAACTAAAGTGATTCTGTATTGTTGTACTCTTGTTATACAGAGGTATTTTAACAGGGAGCCAATCACAAGTTATATTATATTAACGTAGAAAATGGTTATCGAAAAGGTTCAAATATTTGACATGGTTGGTAAATGTACACAACAATACATCCACAGGTAGACAACACAACCAACTCTATTAAACTAACTATAATGTTCCAAATTGTAAACTAATGTGGGGAATTATAGGGGCCATCAACAAACACTACTTGTAAACGTGTAGATTAACCTACCCACGTAATAGTTACATTTGGCTCAAAGTGTACGTACATACATATATACAATTTGCGTCAGCCACACGATATTACTTTGGCTTCATTGGATCTACACAAGTCACTATATTGATATGTTTATTGAAAGATTCAGTATAATACACAGATAAGTGTCGACAACGAAGTTACTCAAAGGTGCAGTAGGAATATTTTGTAAGTACTCACCGGAACACCCTGTTGTGCAGCTCGCCAACTTTCTAGTATGAGGAGACCAGCGTATATCTTCCCAACCGTCAGTTTTCCAGCGTTGAGAACATCGTTTCGAGGCACCAGCAAGTCGAGCATCTTCTTTGCTTGTAATGGCCATATGTGGGTTATCGTTTCCCTTAATTCCTCATCTGCTTGGTCCATTTCATCGGCTGAAAGAAACATTAAAACATCAGCAGTAGTTTTGTGATAAATTAAAAACAACATTTTGATGGTTTTATTTGTGAGACACATACGAGATCTCATTTTGATGTTAAGATTTTCTCGTATTAAGGCAAATAGTGTTGTTGTAAAATTAACTTTCCCCTCTTCGTCTAGCGGCATATTCATTCTAATAAGCTTCTTATATGCTAGTCTATTAGGACATTTATTGCCAAACCCCAGAGGGGGATCCATGTTTTTCAACATATCGTACATTTCTGTATAATGGATCTTCCCCCTGAAATGGAATAAGTTTAAAACATTAGTATACAGTAACATAATTTTTCAAGTATGCAATGTTGTTAATTGATAAAATGTTCTTACGTGGCGTTTGGGTCGTATTCCGCCCATATTCTAACAAATTCATCAAGATGATGTGCGCCGAGGATGGATGAGTCCCTCGTTAAGTAGTCAAAGTTATCCATAATGACGGCAACGAACAAATTCAACATCTGCAAGCAAACAACTCAGTCGCATATTTTAATAATACTGAACATGATTTTGTTATAATTGAGGTCAATACTTACAAGAAATGAACAGAAGAATATGAAAGACACGAAGTAAGCGTAGGCGAGCGTACTTCCGCATTCTTCGTTGGGGGCCTTGCCTGCCAGTTCGTCACACTTAGCAGGCTTTCGACAAGCCAGCATGATGTTAGGCCACGACTCGCCCGTAGCGCATCTGAATATATAGTGGCTCACAGCAACCATTTCGCGTTTAAAATATATCAAGATATTTATAAACTCATTAAATAAATGTTATTTTGAAAATGAAAATTGAAGACATGAAGTTAATTTTAGTTACGTCAATTTACGGAAAAATGAGTATTTGATTTCCAACAGACAAGTCTACACGGTCCACAACTAACAGTATGAGTGTTAAGACAGATGGTTACTCTTGACAGACAAAGTGCATGCATGAAACGTGCTTGGTGATACACAAATTAAATCATACTAATTACTCCCACATAACTCCACTGAAAAGCGTATTTTTTTGCTACTGGATTTCGCATGTATGTAAACTAATTAGTCCTTTCATGTCTATTGGATTGGAGTGGTAGAAATGGTGCTCAATATGTTTGTCATGTTATTATACGCCTGTTGACGATATGTTCTCAGGCTGGAGTAAGTTGTATTGAATGTTCCTTACCTGAAGAGTAGCATGAGTGCTTGAATGAAGCTTCGAAAATTGTTGTGTCTGTTCATGTCAGACTCTGCATTTAAGTCTATATTGCCAAACACCTGTGTCCAAGCAGATACAACACAGAATGTCAGCTTTGTTTGCAAATTATAATGCGTAGCCCGAGTCCTATGCTGTTCCCCACAAAAATAAACACTCTACCGTAGACGGTTCTATGACTTGCACTAGATACCACAAACACGATCATCAAAATAAAAGTACCAAACTCTATCTAGAGATAACAAATATAAGCAGTCTCAAAGTCAAGGACACCAACAGGATTATCGTTACCACTAAGGTTCATCTAAGTCTACGTATTGATTTCATGAACAACATATTAATGGTGTTAGTCATATTGCCAATGAGAATGATAGTAAGTACATATGTAACACAGATTAGTAAAGACAGATTTTCGGCAGTGGCCGCAAGAATTAGAGCAACTACTCTCTTTTTGTACTCTCACCGAAATAGTAGCAAGAGTGCCGCCACGAAAGATTGGAAGTTGTTATGCCTGTTGATGGCATCAGCTGGATCATATTGTATGTTTCCGAAAACCTGTCATTGGAAACTTATCAATACTGTTTTACTTTTTTCTTAAGCCAATCTTAAAATGTACTCACTACTTGTAAATGAGAATGTTGAAGGAGTATACTGGTAAATGATAATTAGATAATAATAAACATCTATGTATTTAAATTTAAAATATGGACTACGTTACTACTTTTATTTTGGAGTATAGCATGTTTTGGAATATGGCAAAAGGTAAGTACTTGAATGTTCTATAATCACTATCATATTTGTAAACTATTATTTGGTTATCCTATGGAATAATTACAAACACTATATTGCATGGTAATATGAGACTAGTTACTGATAATCTTATTAACCCTTGAAACAGAGTTAAACTTGCACAATGAATGGATTTACACAATACTTTACAATAGATCGAGCTATAACTAGACAAAAAAGGCCCGATCCAGATTCTACTTCGTAGCTGTTACTCTAAGCTTTCTAAAAATTAAGACTATTAAACCCTAACACTACTTACTATACATATATATAAACTAGAAAACTTTATTAAAATCTAGTCTCGCTAGAAATAATTGATAATCATTTTTACTTTCTATATAAGACGGCTAATTTATAATAATAAAAATTAATACAATTAGTACCCCCATTAGTTCCTAACAATCAGTTGAAAACTTCATATTGAAATATAATTATTATCTGGCACGATAAAAATATAACAATTAATAGAGACATCATAATATATTGCACATAATAAGTTTCGAGAGAAATGCCAACAGACCTGCATCCCGATGATGGCATAGATGAAGAAAAGCATCGCGATGAGAAGGCACACGTAGGGTAAGGCTTTGAAACTCTGCACAAATGTCCAGAGCAGTATCCGAATGGTATAGCCCTGTCGGAGCAGCTTGATCAGTCGCGCGGCTCGAAACAGGCGTAGGAAACCGACGTTGAACGTGTTTTCCTGCGAAATATACACACGTTTACAATAATTCATTACTTTGGTGAATATATTTAAAAAAAATCAACCATTAATAAACCTCACACTCAAAATACTTATTTTATTACAAACATGTCTGGTAACGTATGAAGCTGATATTTCTGCCAGGCATACTCCGTTACTAGAACTAGTTTATTATAAGATACAAAACTAACAACAATGTTAAAATAAAACTAGTTCATAAGGTAAAATTCAATTCTAGAAATATTATATTTATAAAAATAAAATAATAACTTGTATAATTATGAAGAAAATGAAAAAATATAATTAAATGAAGTTATAAGAAATTGCTACTTCTTTTTACTGTATTGAAAAATATTCAATACTATTTATTGTCATATACAATGTATGAGAAGTCTAACAATATTTATAAATAAATTTGTAATTTCTATGGACTTATTTTAAATGAATACATTAATTCAAATTGTCGTAATATCTAAAACAACCCCTAGTATAATTTATCCCTAGCAAACAACCTACGTATAAACTACGCAATGTCTATACATCCTAAAGTTCTAAAATTATGTTCTAGCACTACAAATATTGCACCATTGTCCAATAGTATATACACTGTCTAGCTAATACTAATCCATACAGTCTATTAACGATAGTCAACGATGGTTGACAAGTGATGTAAGTACCTGATAATCAAGCGGTTAGTCGATACTTTACTCACCGGTCTTGCCACGCAACCCCACGCACGATTGTTTTAGTGCGATCGTTAGCAGACCCTATCGATTAGCTTTAGCTAGGCTGTAGTAAAAAGTACACACTCGTTCTAAACCATTGACAAATCCTTTACAAAAACTAAGGTTCCTAGCAATCAAATAGTTAATGTGTTACCTGCTGACAGGATATGTCAGCACAGTTTTCAGCAAGGTCGGTCTGTAATCAGGATAGATCCTTTATGTTCAAAATTCACTTTCATCAAAGTTAAAGAAGATATAACCAGCAAAGAAGGTTTGAGTTAAGGCAAAGATGATATTAGTACAAAATAAATATTAGTAATAGCTGAGAAAGATTTAAACAGATCAAAAGTCATGAATACTTACGCCAAACTCCATAATGAGGGCGTCAATAATACTTCCAATGACCGTGATGAAATCAAATGTATTCCAAGGATCTTTGAAAAAATTCTGGAAATAGATCATGATATCAGATTACGCTCAGAAAATAAAAGTAATGAAAATTGCTTTTAATAGTATTGTATACAAACGAAGTCAACCGATACAGTTAATATTCATAAAAAATAAATACAAATGTACGCTTTCTATTTCTGATTGATTGTAGATCGAAGGACTTCATGAATAGGAAAGGAATTAGGATATCTCTCTTGAATTTTAATCAAAATCTATGCAAATACATAAAAATGTTATTCGTAAATCTAATAAAAGTTAATGCTATTAAAACCTATATCTTATATTAAAAAAGCATAATCTTGTAAATTCTCTAGAATAATGAGTTCTAAATTGAAATATATTCAAGTCAATATTGAATATTAGTAGCTAATCTAAAATATTTATAAAATAATGATTAGTGTATTGTGTTAGGCGCAAACAATGAAATAGCCATCCATAAAAATTGTTATTATAAATATTATACAACCCATGTATGTCATCTGGGAAACCAACGTTTCTGCTAATATTCTCTTAATTTTATGTCTTAAACTAATGGCGTTGTATTTTGCATTACATACCCATGGCTGCTTGCATATATTAAGTTAAACTAACTTATTTTTAAGTAACAAGATAAATAATTATGTTTTAAATATTATAAAAATTCAAAGTGTGTGTAATTCTTACCGTACACCCGAAGGCGATCAGCTTCAATACGGTCTCGAGAAGGAAGAAGATCGTAAAGACGAGGTTCATGAATGTTAACGTATCCATGAGTAGTAGTGGAGCCTCGTGAAACTACCACAAAATCAATACCAATTGTTTAAACCTTAACTCAAACATTATCAAATTAATGAAAGCTAAATGCGAGATCATAATTATTTTTGTAATTTTATTGAATTATTTATTTCATGTAAATGTATAATAAATAAATTGTTCCAGCATTTAACTTTAAATGATTAAAATTATGTATTTTTATCTAGCCGATATTAATATCTAATAAAATTATAATTCGTTATGTAAATATTTTCATATTTTAGTGAGTTTGTTAGTATGTGTATGTTAGTTGTTTGTCGATGAGTATTATGTAATTGATATTTTATGGCGAGATTTGTGGCATAAAGTGCACGTGCGGCATGCTGTTCCAAATGTACAAACATGCTTAAAAGTGTTATGACAGACAATATTGACATACAATAAAATACACAAATCATACTGACCTTGACTTCTGCAGAACTCCGCCAGATTTTTAAATATAAAAGTAAACTTACCTTCACCAATTACGGTCAGCAAGTATACAATAACGAAATCAGGAGGAAACAAACATTGTTAATGCGTGTATACACAAACAAGTGCCACATGCAGCAGGAAATTAAGCCATGCTTTACAACATTTGCAAATAAACCTTTACAATCATCATCGTCGTCAGAGAGAAACTAGTTCTGGATACTTGGGAAGGGAGAATAATTACTCGGCTGGAAATAATCCCATACAGTCATGTAAATAGATAAAATAATCACGTTAATTGCAGAAAGAGTACATTTGTACCTGTATCGTATTTTTTTCATTTATATTTTGTTATGAACTGTACTATGTGTCGGTCGATACTTTGTGTTTGTGTACTTACTTTGACACCGTAAGCGATGATTTTCAACACCGTTTCCACAGAAAACATTCCAGTAAACCCCATATTCGAATACTTGAGGACATCCGCGTAGATGTCATTTTGATTATAGTACTGCCATTTGTGATGAAGTGCCGGACGTTATGGATAAACCCATGGCAATGAAAATACATAATTGTTACTTTATTAACTCATTCGAAAGAAGAATAGGTATCACGTAATGTACAAATTGAAATTTGTATGGAATCCATGTAAGTTTAGTAGTCAGATCAGTTATGTTACGGTTCATGTAACGATTATTAATGGTACATATTACTATATAAGGAGAGAGGATAATTATAATATAAGGAGTCAGTGACAAGAGTTTGGTGAGGATTTGTGCCAAGATCTTATGAAGTATGTTAAAAGTAACATAAAATTAGACAGGGTCACAGTGAAGTTAAAGCTATAATATTTTATAATATAATAAGTTATATATAAATATACAGACCTATAAGAACAAAAATAAGAAACAGAAACAGGTTAAACATAAATAAATAATATATAGTGTTAGAACTTAGACCACGTTACAAATCCCTTATTTTTAATTTTGGTTCAATTAGAAAATGATCAATTTTGTCATTTTTCCAATAAATATACAAAGCAGCCCATAGCCACCAACAGATCACGCCTGGCAGTAGGCCATTCCACCAAGCATGCACAATATCCACATAAAGACAATTAGGAAGAGGTCTTAAATAAGATCATGCAACACGAACAACATATATGGCCCATGCCACGTCCTAACTGTACCCAGAGATATTTGTGCATTCACAAGCACGAATAACCGAATAAAATGTTTGGTGTAACTGTGCCATAAATGTGCTGGAAGGACAGGTATACCGTGCAGTAAACACCGATACATACATATTTAATGAATAGCAAGCGAGGAGTAACGGAGGATTACTCAACGAAACACAGGAAAAATAAAATTATTCATTGGCGGTACACTTAACGGGATTGGCTCAGTAATTTCAAATACGGCGCATTCCGATATAGTGTATACTGACGCCGATTAAGTATAGTGATATCGTAATCACGTTTGTATGTTGACTGTGTGTATGTGTGTGGTGTGATTTTGAAAAAAATAACCTACAATAATAGATATTTATATGTTGTGCCAATGTTGTTGTTGTTGTATATCATGATATCATCCAGATATGCATTGATTGTCTTTTATATTCAGAACTGTGACGTTTCACAACTAACAATAAATCTGACTAATTATAGGGTCTATTAGGTGCTAACAAATATAAAACGCATATACGGCAAAGGTTACATTTTAATACACTTTCCTCAAACTAGGGAGTTTACTTAATTTGTATATGAAGAAACTCTCTAGTATGGTCAGTGCAGGCTTCAGTGAGTTCAAGGACTGTTTGCTAAACTAGATCATCACTTTTAGTGCCTCGTGAAACAGGCTAGGTTTTTTAGCAACTAACAGTGATCATTTTCTACTCTCCACATTTATAGTGCTTCATCTGTTTATGTAATTTGTATGATCACTTTTGATATGTCTGTACTATATACAACATGTCACAGATATAACGCACAACCTCAAACACCCCAATTAGATTATTAAATCGTAATAATAATATAATCATTAAAATATTACTTTTATGTACTTAAATATATTAATTTAACGAATTAGTTCTCCTTATTGTGCACGGATAGTATATATAGCGGATAGTATAGATAAATTTTCGTTTATTTCAGTTGTTTAATAAATAGGCGACTATAATTTAATTCGTTTTAATTATTTTAGGGCTAAAAATTACTTATATTACAAATTGCTGGAATTGATTCTAACAAACTACTTTCAGGATGTGCGTTTATTTTGTTACATATTGTATATATATGTACATATATTATACATAAAATATACTTTATATTAATTTTACCTATATTAAGACACTTATAGTAATTATTCTATAACACACAGAAGCGTCGATAATACATACCTTCATCATGAGCAACAATGTGTTGAGGACGATTAGAGTCATGATGAAGTACTCGAAGGGCGTAGAGACGACTATTCTCCACACTTTGTACTTAAAACTCGCCCTTTTGCTCGGCATATACCTCTCGAGAGGTCGTGCTTCTATCGTGAAGTCTATACATGATTTCTGTAAGTATTAATAATAAATCTTGGATGGTTTGAACTGCGTTGCCTACAAATAACTGTAGGGTTATATCAACAACGTATATAGTAACAAACCACAAGATAAAACAAATACCAATATAGGTATTTCATTAAAACAGTACTACCAATAAATTAATCAGTTTAGCATATAAATAAAATATTGTAAGTAAGACATTAACATCAGAATTTAAACACTTTAAACATAAAATGGATTACCTGATTTTTATCAATTTCACCGTCCTGCAGTTCAGCTTCACCCTGCTCTTGAAATGTGATAATTATCAGAGCTACGAATATGTTAACAAAGAAGAAAGGAAACACCACGAAGTAAACGATATAAAATATGGACATTTCTATTCGAAAATTTTGTATGGGTCCCCTATCTTCGTAAGTGGCAGCCATTGAATTTTGTAATACTCTGAAAACAAAGTAAAATAAATTAATAAAAATAATTTATTCATTTAGGTCCTAAAGTAAATATACAATATATATATATGTATATGATTTTATTAGCTAATCTCATTTTATTTGAATCAGTGTAGACTAAGAGAGAAATAATTTCTCGCTTGCGATTTACGCCGATGCTTGATAGAATGTTAAATGGTCACGTGGCATGCGTCTGTTTATCCCAAATCTCTAATTACGGAGGAGACTAAAAGTTAGAGGCTGCAGGATGAGATTGCACGGATGGCGTAGTGGTTTAGGTGGTCGTCTCGCTGCTGTCACTGCGCCGAGTGTTGTGTGTTCGAATCCCACACGAGACAACATTTTATGTGATCCACAAATGGTTGCTCCGATTCTTGGTGTTTCTTGTCCGTTGTTTGAATATTTGTAATGTCCTCGCGATACCGTATTTACACAATGTGCGGGTGTTAAAAAAATTGAACTAATTTTGGCCACAGCCTAGAACGTTGGTGTTATAGCCGAGAACCAAAACTGAACCTGTCGGTCGGACTTTACTTGAAATTCATATAATATCATCTCGTGTTGTGTATGGTTTCTAGAGTTCTTTAAGGGGACAGTGACTATAAGGGTAGCAAAAGATTTTTTCGATTGCGTTGGGGACGCTGCGTATAATATAAAGTCAGAACTACACTATACTAATATTATAAAGAGGAAATATTAGATGTTTTGTTTTTTTTGTAACGGTTTAATTCAAAAACTAAACATCCGATTAAAAAAAATTTTGTGCCATTAGAAAGCTATATGATCACCGACTATCATAGGCTATATTTAAAAATGTATTGTTACTAACATAACTTAACCTAACTTACTTTAACGCGAGCGAAGTCGCGAGCAAAAGCTAGCATACGTAAGATAAAACGGCAACGTTTTAATTATACAATCGTTGCTTAAAATGTAAAATTTTTGTAATAACAACTGTATATGTTTTGGTGTAGAATATAGAGATTAAATTTTTGTCACATTTTAAATTTATGATAAAAGATTATTTGCTATAGAATGTACAATGGGTGCACTCACTGTGGCCACCCCTCTCCTGTCTGCACCGCGAACAGCGTTAGCATAGCCACGGCGACGTTGTCATAATGGAAGGATTGTGTTGTCCACGTGCGCGTGCTGATTTTCGGCAGCAAGCTGTTCGACTCGTACACGAAATACGACCCTCTGTGCACATAAAATTAATTCATTTGTATACAGAATAAAAACTCTAAGTCTAAGGCTACTATTTTTTAAATGAAGAGGTCATGTTTTTAACATTTATACGGATAGATTGCGAATTTTTTTTGATAAATAGATAGATGTTTCAAATTGGATTGTTTAGATTGCATAGTATTTTGAAAAGTGAGAATTTTGCGGTCTATTTCTATAACAATAACTATATAGCTCTTAGAATAACAGAACTTACATCAAATAATAAAGAAAAATACTTACTGGCAGTCTTCAAAAGTATTCTTACTGATATCGTTGCAGTGAAAAAATTTACCATTAAAAAGTTGAACCGCAATTACAGCGAATATGAATTGAAACAATATGTACACAATGAGAATGTTAATGACATTTTTTAAAGAGTTCACAACACAGTCAAACACTGCTTTTAACTTTGGAACTCGTTTTATAGTTTTCAAAGGTCTGAGCACTCGTAACACTCTTAACGATTTTATCGTGGACAGATTCTGTCCCGCCCCTTTTTTCACGCCTCTGCAACAAGAAACAAAAATATTAAATAATATCAAACTACAGTTATATTACCTAACAGGACATTTAATAATGACGTATTATTAAAACTCATTGTTATTGTAAGTTATAATTGAATAGCTTTTCAGATTAATACAGGCACTGAATTTCACGTTATTGTTGTTAACCTGCCAAGTCTTGGAATGCCATATTAAATTAAAAACCTGTTGTATCTGACTGCCAATGTGCTGCTATGAATCAATAGGTTAAGAAATAATTTGTGACAGGTTTAGCTAGCTGCTAAACCTGAATAAATTTTAAACTCATAAAGGGATCATACCCGATTTCGAATCCGAAGCTGACTAGGGCGCATATAACGACGGCGGCATCCATGATGTTCCACAGGTCGCGAAGGTACGCGCCCGGGTGGAACAGGACGCCGAGGTCCACTATCTTCAGTAACATTTCCACGGTGAACACTCCCGTGAACGCGTAGTCGAAGTAGTTCAGGATTTTATTCCTGTTAAGGTAAATGCTATTAGTAAACAAAAAGTTGTGGTGGAGTAATATAAATCTTAGAACAGTAATGCATTTATACCTTACTTTGAAAATAAAGATATAAGTTACCTTACTTACTTATGAAAAAAGATAAGCGTGGGCTAGCATATATCAGATTCAAGTTTTACTAAAGTCTATTCGTGACAAAGGTAATTTTATAGAAAATTTTTTAGCTGCTAATGTACATAAAGCATATGTCTAACCTTTCACTTTCTTCGTCTACGGGGTCTTCGGCCGCTAAAGCCGCAGAACTCAAACATATAACTACCATAATAAAAAAATCAAAGTATCTTAAATTTACAACCCAGTGTGCGCCTCGCCTAATTCTGAAAGGAAAATACATTAGAATATTAATATAAAGTTACCTACATATAATTTATTTTGCCATGGAATTGAACTATTTGTAAGACATACGGCGGGTAACGGAAATGTGTATGCGTATTAAAGAGTCATATAGTTCCCATGAATAGAACGCAATAGATATATTTGAATAATAAATATTTTACTTATACTGATTATTATATTTTGCTGATATAACTTAAACAATAATTGGCATACATAATTTTAAATGAATTCCAATTATTTTTAAATATTTTTAAAATTTATTTACTTATTTATAATATTGTGAATACATTAAATATAACAACACAACAATTACATTTTTGTAGTTATATATCGCTCGGATAATAATTATGTTATTTATCTTGCAAACTTACGGATTAGTAGGTGATAAAATAAACATGGACGAATATGGCAGCATTGGTTTTGGTCCATCTGGTATCTCCTCATCGTCTTCTTTTTTGGCATCTTCTTTCTTTTTCTGTAATTTTCAAGCACAGAATATTATAAGGTTTCTTATAATAAGAAATATCTCCGTCTAAATGTTCATAATGTTTTTAATCTGGCAAAACATAATTTTAGTTACTATGAATTCTAGCTATATTCTAGATTAACATGATAATAATGTTTTTCTTGTTAGAAATGAATATTATGAATGACTTAAATTATTAACTTTCAGAATCAACCACTTCTAGTTCTATAATCTTTACATTTAGTAATAATTAAAAAAACACACAAGCTTGTATTTTTTATTACAACATGCTTATTAGATACACTAGAAGAATACATAATGTTCTTTACACACAGGAAAGTATAAGTTACAGGAAATTATATAAATGATACACGAATGATGTAACGAAATAAAAGTAATGGGTAAAGGACGAGTATCTGATGAGTCTGATGAGTCAAGAAGTCACCTAGCTTAAGTTAACGGAAAGTCATGTAGATAACCATTAGCTAAGACCATTAGCCATCTAGAAATAAGACAATAAAGACTTCATAAAAATAAAAACACCTATCATGACATTATGCCCACAGAAGCGACATCGACCCATCTATGGTAAACTTAAAATTTTGTTGATTTATAATTTTTAAGAAATATATCACACGGACTACTTGTCATGCACCGTCATGCAATTTTAAAATTTATATTTAGATAGAACTGCTAAAGAATCCTATGAATATAATGAAAGTATTTTTAAAATATCAACAATATTTTAAGTCATTAACATCAAAACATGTTCAAGCGTAGCTTTGCCAATGCTGAGCTCGGTTTACCTTCCTACTCGATGGCGAAGAGGGTTTTAAGTCTACCCGCGGTGGAGACCCGTCCACCGCGTGTAATGCTTCCATCTCTTTCTCCAATTCCTAATTATCCGGAACAACGTATGAAATACAAATTTCGGTCGCAATAAATAAATAAATGACCAATCCGTACAACCGCTCGCAAGTTAATGTTAGTGGAAGAGTGGTTGAACATGCTATGGCATTGAAACTGTGATTCTATTAACTAAACTCCAAAGCGTTAGAGGGTGAATTCTAGTAGAAGAATTAACAAATATAAGCTTTGACTTACTTGGTGCTGTTTTTCTTTGTCCTCCTCGACTTGTTCCTCTTCTGCCGCTGTCAATTCCTGTAAATACAGATATTGCAACATTTACACGAGAAGCGGCGTCAGATTTACAGGGGAGCATTATACACACATCAACGATGATAGCATATCATCTGTATAAAAACATCTAGTATTTTGCGTTAGTTGATCTAATTTCATCCATCTAATATGAAACAAAATATTTTGAAATAATATGTGGATAAATATAAGATCAAGTAATACAAAACCACAAACTTGTGCAACATTTAACGCACCTGTGCATTGGCCAAGTTGTCGACAGCGATGGCAAGAAACACGTTTAGCAGTGTGTAGTTGCCGAAAAGTACGAGGATGACAAAGTATAGCGAGTAGATCATGCCTGTCCGGATGCCGCCCTGAGACTGGATGCCGTCATACATGACTTCGTTCCAATCTTCTCCTGTTAGGATCTGGAAAGGGATATGTTCATTTAGTATCAGTAATCAATGTTACACTTTATTTTCATCTTGTTGATTAGTATTACAGATGAGTGTGATTTCAGAAGGTGGCAATCTATAACCGATAATAAATTAACATTTTTAACCAATTCGCTGTCCCGTGATAGACACACACAATAGAAAATCTGGAACCTGTTAATATTTGAAATAATTATTTCAAGGAAATGTAACTCTCTCAATCATATAAGTGACATTTCCTTCCAATATATTTACACTAGATGTTCCCGCGGTTTCACCCGCGTTTATCGTTACTGCGCCGCCCCCGTGAGTCGTAGCGTGATGTTATGTAGCCTATAGCCTTCCTCGATAAATAAGCTATCCAACACTAAAAGAATTTTTCAAATCGAACCAGTAGTAATCACGCAGAGTAAACCAGGAGAAACATCGTTTGTACTATGTCTGTAATGGGTAATTATTTTGCTGCGATGTTATTTTAAAACTGCTATATCTCCTAAGATATTCATTGAAATCGAATGACGTAAAGGGCAATTTTGTTTTAAATTAAATACTTGTGATGAATAACGTATTTATTTGGATAAGGATTAATATCATGTTTATAAAAATACCTTCGCAAATAATGCATTATTTTAGAACAAATTTCGTTAGCATAAAAATGGTTATAGTGAGCCAACCTTAAAAGGTAGACATATGCTGTCGCGGATTTTTTTTTAGAACTTGTAAAGGGGAACAATTCTGTCATACATGATTTTTGCGAAACTTTAACTGTTTACGCAGCGCACGCAGCGGAAGCTCTCAAAAGGAAAAAATACTCTCCGATTTTGAAACATTCTTCATTGTTGCTCCGCTCCTATTAATTTTAGCGTGATGATATATAGCCTATAGCCTTCCTCGATAAATAGGCTATCTAACACTGAAAGAATTTTTCAAATCGGACCAGTAGTTCCTGAGATTAGCGCGTTCAAGTAAACAAACAAACAAACAAACTCTTCAGCTTTATAATATTAGTATAGATTACATTATACTTCAAAATTTGAGATTTAAGTAACTGTATTATCTCAAAAGAACAAAGTTCATTGAATTAATTGTAATCTATACAAATAAATAAAATTGAAGTGTCTGTTTGTAATGTAAAAATAACAGCTTTTTATCTAATGCATAATTATGAAAGTATATAAGGTACATAAACGAAAATATATATTTTTTAAATTTTTGTTTGTCTGTCTGTCTGTTTGTTCCGGCTAATCTCCGAAACGGCTGAACCGATTTTGACGGGACTTTCACTGGCAGATAGCTGATGTTATAAGGAATAATTTAGGCTACATTGATTTTAGAAAAAAAATAGTGTTCCGCAGAGACAAACACTTTTTCGTTAAAAACTACGCGAACGAAGTCGCAGGTAACAGCTAGTAAGAAAATATATAAATACTACAGTAATATGTTGCTTTCGGTTTTTCCTATAATTATGTAATTAATGTTCTTATTGGAAAATGTAAATAACTATGCTGCAAAGAATAAAATACCTGGAAGACAGTGAGCAAGGCGATCGGAAAGGTGTTGAAGTTGGTCGGCGGGGTGCCCTCTTCAAAGTTGAACTGTCCCCCGAAGAGCTGCATGCCAAGCAGCGCGAAGATGAGAATGAACAGGAAGAGGAGGAACAGCAGTGAGATGATGGATCTCATCGAGTTCAGGAGGGATATCACCAGGTTTCGAAGTGATGCCCAGTATTTGGTGACCTGGAAAATAATTTCAATTGCTTATGTAAAATACTTTATTCTTTTAAGAAGTACATATTGTGGTGATTTTTCTAGGTGGTATATTTAGATATCAATGAGTTGTATGTTGTTTGTGTCAGGATCGTAGCAAATGGAAATCCGTAGTCTCTGCCTATCCCTCTGGAAAACAGACATGAATCTATGTATGTACGTATGTTCAATTGTTATGTAAGAATGTTAGTGTAAACATTAAAATCACCTTGAATATCCTTAGCAGTCTTAAAGCTCTCAGGACAGATAAACCGAAGGAGCCACCCTTGACTTCGGACCAGACAACCTCGAAGATAGAACCGGAGATAACGACACAGTCGAAACGGTTAAATGAGGACTCGAAGTAGATTCTCGGTCCCAAAGCATACATCTTCACCCACATTTCCATCATAAATAATCCCAGGAATACAAATTCGGCATAGTCTGCAATGACATGATGAATTATTAATGAAATCAATAAGTAATACTTTATTTAAAACAATAATTCTGGAGAGTAATATAAACTCGTACATAAAAATGATGTTAGCCATTTTGGTTGTCTATAGTGCTCTACTGCCACGCATATCGTGTTGAAGAGCACCAAGACAATGACGAACCAGTAGAACCACTGCGTCTTCACCGTATGCCTGATCCAAAACCGAAACCTCTTCTCTGCTCTCCAGAAGTCTGCACATTTGCCGACCGCACGTGTCTTGCTTTTGAGAAACCCTGTAGTGATGAAAATTATTTCAGAAGAAATCCTTATGGTCATAATACCGTTGTTCTTGCAATTGAAATTTTGACACGTCAAATTACAAATACTTTCTGTAAGTACAAAATAATCATATATTAATTTCCTTTCAAAAATCATTTCAATATATTTTGGGTTAATTTTGTTATAAAATTTGACCTCATTTGATGCCCAAATTCATTTGGGGGTTATAACGTCGCATGTAAAAAAGTCATTACTTATTAATTATTGGCAATTTAAAGTGTCTAATGTTTATTGCATGTTCAACGGCATTTGGTTAACTAAAGGAATCGGGTTTTACATCCAGCTAATTGTTTTTAATTCTAGCGTATACGCACGTAACATTAGCGATCCTACTGATACATGTCGCGTAAATGCGACACAAATGCTCTTGTGGTACATACATTAAGCTTGTTATTGATCGTTAAGTTTTATAACACGCAGTAATTGGACGGTATGGAAATGGCATCGAAATTCAATCGGGGTCATAATCCGATACTTCGCTCGTATAAATCACTAACAACCCTCATCTGGGACAGCCGTCATGTTATCGCCAGAAAAATATTAAGTCACGTTTTATGGTAACTTTTTAGTGAAGCTCACGAAGTAAAAGCTTTGGATACGTACAGGGGAAACAGCGGGCTTAGAGGTAGAAGATTAGCGAGGGATAGTAAGTTTTACACGTTTGTACGTATTAGCTATAGCTTTATATAATGCGTGATAATAGATGCACTGTTTAATCACATCGTTCTATTATTGTATGCGTACAAACGTTTTAATGTTTGGATTAGTTAAAGGGTCAACTATTCCTAAAACTATTTCTAGTCTATTTCGACTACTGTAGAAGATGAAAAGGAATATTCTACCAGCATCACGTTTGATCCCATACCTTGCTTTTTCTTTGGAACTGTAAACAACCAACACACAAATAGAGTACGAATACGCAATGGTAATGGATGAAGATAAACAAAGAGATTTTATATGGTCATGCAACATTCACGAATTTACATTTAGATTGCTGTTGAATAATATATAAATGGATATAAATGTGACTAATATAGCTGAAATTTTATATATACCTATCCGACTGATAGTAAAAATATGTATATAGGAAAAGTAAATAGGGTATAGATAAGTAAAATAAAAACAGCATGCTTCTATTTTATATTCCTGGTCAAGGATTGAAAACGAATTGAGTGATATAGATAACTTTCATAGATTATATTATTTATAATATAGGTACACAGAACACGACACTCAGAGAAGTAAACATTCATGTAATAAGTTGCTCTACTGACCGTCATCACCGCAGTCTTCATCCTGTTCTTCCTCTTCCGTGTCGGTGCTTTTACTCTTTCCAAGGTTTTTTAATTTCTTTTTAGACGCTGCTCTTCTTCGTGCTATGAATCGAAACGAAACAAAGAACGTGTAAAATTTGGATAGTGTAATTAGTCATTGTATCATTATTGTATATAATAGAGCTAAAGTGAATGTTAAACTTAAAAACAATACTTGCCTTATGCGAAATCGCAAATAAACCGAGGTAGTCAAAATAATTCCTTAAACTTCAGAATTTAGCTTTGGAAATTTATGTAGTAAAACGAATGGAAAATTCTTATTGCTACGTACTAGTGTTTTAAAGTTTATGATAGAGAATTTGAACGAGGAATATAATAGCGTATATGTATATATAATAATACATTATGTATTTAAACATACATCAAAATATACGGCACTTCTTTAAAACTAGTGATAATCTTATAATGATCTTTAGTTATTATCATTTTACTTGCTTACCTTCAATTATGTGCATTTTTTCTTCTTCTGTTGTTCTTTCTTCTGCTAATATAACTTCCTCTGCAAGTTAAAATTCTTTGTAAATAATCCAAATAAGGAAGTACTGATACTTCATATTTAAATAAATGTATCTACACATACCGGCTTTACATATCCACTCAACGTAACCATTAAGTTCTTTCTCTAGTTGCGCTTGTCTTCTTAACTTAAGAAATTCTTGTCTATTTTCTACTTTCTCTCTTTCTTTAGCGAATTCACTGGAAATACAATGATATGCGTGATAGACTAATCTAGCAATAATTAAATTATAATACTTTATGACAAATTATACTGTCTAGCTTTAATGAGACGATATTTTAAACAATTTTAATAGCATTACCATAATTTTAATATGTTAAGACATATTAAAAGTATGGTTTTATTGTGAGTGAGCCTTTTGTAATAGCACAAAATACAGCAGCACAAACTCTGTGAAAATCTGTTACTTTTATACATAGATATATTTAGTAAAGATCTAGATTATATAAATTTTAGCAATACTGCTGCCTACTGCACACGTCATTAAACAAAAGACCTGCTTCGGTAATCCAGTTCAGGTATGCATTGAAATCTGCGTTGAACATTTGACGAGCTCTTTCCTTTACGAATTGAGCTCTCCTTTCAACGCGCCCTCTCTCATTAGAGAATTCTCTAGATATAAAACAATTGTAAAATAAATAAAACAATGAAACAAAAAAAAGAACATAAATAACGAATACTGAAGTACATGTGAATGAATATAATTAAATAGTGGTCACTTACCCGCTAAGAACACCGAGAACTAAGTTGAGCATAAAGAATGAACCCAATACTATAAGAGGCACAAAGTAAATCCAGTTGAACGCACTACCTAATGCGTCATTCGTCTGAAACAAACATGATAGTAATTTCACCCTTTTTGATTACATAAAAAAGTTCTTTTAGGCAGAAACAAATAAGATAAAACAAAATTAAGTTTTGATCAATTCATAGACTAGGTATTTAAAGTATACATAATCTGTTACTCATAGGTGTTGCACACATTGGATTCTAGTAAGCTATCACTACTTGTTTTGATGATCTTAAAAAAGCTTAAAAATATGTAGATAATATAACCTAGCTAAAATATAAGGAGAAATATTCAGAGATGTGTTTTATACACAGATATTTTCGAATTAATTTACTAATTTGTTATTTACTAGGATACCTTTAGGATAACAATTATTTGCATTTAACACCTGTTAAGTAAAACTATAATTTGTTCTTAAACGTGAGAGTAGCAGAGGTACAAAAAACAGTCATACCCAATAGAGGATGGCAGTCCAGCCCTCCATGGTGATGCACTGGAAGACGGTGAGCATAGCGAAGCCGATGTTATCGAAGGACGTAATGCCCCTATTCGGCCCCTCCCATTTCTCCAAGCACGTGCTTTTCTGGTAATTACATACGTTCGCACCGTATGGTGCTAACGTCTCGTTGTCCGCATTGCACGGTGTTGGATTCTCTCCGTCCATCTGTATTTCACCTGGTGTATAAAGATTGTTACTTAAATAAATGTTTGTATTTTCATTTTCAAAGTCATGAACGTATGAACGTCAATAATGACGAGTTAATGTTGGAATCAATAAATCGGCCTTTTGTTAGTTCACCACTGAACACAAGTTTCTATTTATTATCGTCACTAGACCTAGCCTGTTCTGCATCCATCCTACCTGCCATCTTCTGAAGCAGTTGGATACAACCCAATCAAGTGAATCGACGCAGTTGATCTTCGATTCATTTCATCGAGGCCATCCCGCCGTATGTTTACCGAATTGAAGATTCTATTCAAGGAAAGGTTTGCTGTCGATCTTTCGATTAGAGCGTTATGACTTTAGCTTGTGTCCAAGTTTTTACCAAACTTGCCGACGAGTCAAGATCGAAGAAGGCGGCCTCGATGGCGTAGTGATTAGTGGAACCGACTGCCACGCCTAAAGTTGCGGGTTCGATTTCCGCACAAGTCAAACATTTGTGTGCATGAACATGGATGTTTGTCTTGGTCTGGGCATTTCTATGTATAATATGTAGGTATTTACAAAATAAAAAGTATATATATGTATGTTTATCCATTGTCTAGTACCTATAATACAAGCTCTGCTTAGTTTGGGCTAGATGGTGTTGTGTGTATGTGATAGAATAGAATATTATTAAGAGGCTCCATATAGGCTATGCGCCATCTCGCTTAGCAGTTCCAATCACTCTGTTACTGTGACGATGTTGACGGCAAATCCAAAATGTGAGATGTCCTCATATTTCACATATTAATTTTAACCCCAACTGTTAAGTGTTTTGAAAATGTCAGTGCGTCGGTGAAGAGCAATATTGCATTTCTGTGTTGTAACTCAAAGCGGAACAGTCACAGAGGCGATGTAATACACACATTTCAAAACTTTGATATTGCGCCAATTAATATATTATGGCTTCTTTTTAAAGGTATACTTCTTCAAGAAGCCTGCTATAAAGTTTTAAAGAGCATTTGCCCTCCGTAATTACTGCACCCCAATTAAAGAGTCCAATTTTTGGTTTGCAACGTTCGAATGCTCTCACGTTGGCATTGAAATCTGCCAGGACCATGATGTAGTGCGCCTTGGTTGTACCTTGCATTGCCATAACAAAGTCGTATATAACTTAGGCTGTCTCATCGTTACAGGTCTGTAATATTTTTAGAGTATACCTTTCGATGATTCTATATAGGGTCGGCTTTGACCTGCTATTCACTTCGTCACATTGTTAATTTCCACAACGCTACAAAGGAGGTCGTCGTCGTAAGTCTTTTGTCTCAAAGATTGTGGTGTTTTCTCTCTTGTTTCAGGACTCAGATAGACTAAGTAAATTACAGTTTATGCGTTCCTTGAATTCAGTGAAACTAAGTCTAGCCGGAGTGCTAGTTTTATATTTGGCTAAGTGGAGATATTTGTGGTAACTTTTAGCAGCAACATTTTTTATTTACTGTCTTGTGGTTGCCCTGACTGGAAATTGTGGGACGTGCCATAAATTGTGTAAATGTTGTTTATAACTTTTTCCCCTATTATGGCACATATTTTTATCCATATCGTGTGTGTTACTTTGTGATTATATTTTAAATTAAATTTAAATTATGGATAAACAACACAATAAAACAAATTTGTATTCATTATATATTTGTTAACATTAGTCAGTTAGTATAAGAAATATAAAATCGTTCCAAAGGTGACTTATGAAGTTACATTGTAACAAAAATACAAGTTGAGTCTACAAGTAAGTTTTATGCCCCATAATTAAAACGTAGAAAGTTTCTTACTACCTGCTTATTACGTTTGAAGTTAGGCCATTAATTTAAATAAATTTCATCATGCGATGGTTTAGTCCGTGAGTCAAGACTGCATGTTATTGTCGCACCAACTTAAAATGGCTTATTATAAATGGCAGGTATGTATTAAACGATAGCGAGCTTAGCAAACATCGATGAGCTCGTTTGTTTCAATAAATATAATATTATTTTATTTTGATGTCCAACAGGCTTTTTACGTACATAAAAAAAAAAAAGTACTGTGTCGCGAATAACTTTTTAAACATTCAACCAACGGACACAAAGAATCTGGGTGGTTTTTGTGTCCGTACACAAATACAAATATCTCTCGCCACAGTGGCAAAGGTGAGGCGAACACTTAAACCACTACAAGATCTTGGCAGTTGATATATAACTATAATATTGTAAACGTAACAGTAGGATTACTTGTATACCATTTCGTCACTTTAAAAAAAAAATGAAAAGTCGTGATTATTTTTATGAGTTTCTTTACACGCGATTTATGTCAAGAACGTAGAAAATATAAAACATTGTTACGGAGTTTAGGTGCTTCGTGTCTTAAACCAAATGAAAGCTCTTTTAAGTCTATACTTACCTTCACTTGTCCTTATTTCACAAAGCTATAGAGCGAAGTAACGTTGATAGTATTTTGTTAAGACAATTATAATACTTTACCATTTTGGTAGAACATACTTATATTCCAAAGTAATACTCACTAATATCTTCTAAATTATAACAAGTCTTATGCAGCGCCCCTGAGTAGAACTCGAGGCCAATGATAGCGAAGATGACTATCGCGAAAAGCACCAAGAGGCCAATCTGCAGCAGCGGCGCCATAGCCTTTATGATAGACTTCAATACGACTTGCAGACCTACACGAAAATAGTGCTTATTTTATAAAATAATCGGATTCACAATCCTGTTGAATGCCCTGGAATTTATAAACTTTTAATACGTCAATTGTGAATAAGAAAACATAACTGTTAAATTTTGTATTGATTTTTAAATTATTAAGAATCTGTAGACTATATTAGCGGGAAAATCGATTCGTTCATAGGATTATACTAACATTTATAATTATGGAACAAAAATGGCATTATATTTCTTTAGGATTACCGATAATATCTTCCAATAAAAACAGATTCAGAAATCTAATAATCAGGGCAATCAAAATACTTATGCAACAATTGGAAATCAAAAGACAACATATTTACGGCTTGGCACGTATTTTCCAAATAATGGGTAAGAACAAAAAGTTAAAGTGATTCTCGAAACAAATGCAGCTGATATAGTCTACGTTCTTCTGTTCCAAACAGATCAAAATCGAAGAGAAAATAAAGAAATTGAAACATACAAAATCACAAAATAATAATTCAGAAGTAGAATTGAAAGCAGGAGTTTAAAAATTGCAGGGCACACCTTGAAAAAGTGAAACTCGGTAAGTATTGATAGAATTTTGAAAATTTATGTACGTATTCGATATTAAAAATATACGTAAAAAATTTAGAAATAATTACCAATTATGTCGCTTTTATCTCGATGTTAGTAATTTTCATCGGTGATCTTATTAAAGGATAGTTTTAAAAGATATTAAGAAAGAGGTTTATTGACTGATGCCATATGTCTAGTGATGAAGTCAATAAGTATTGCAAAAGGTATATTGTAACAATGGTAAAACAATATCAAAATCAAAAAGTTTTCGTGCAAAATATGAAAAAACCGTTGCATAATTTTTTGTCAAGTATAAAGGCGCAATCACAGTAAAATATTAAAAAAATTGACATGTTCGTATTTAGCGAGTAACAAGTATATTTTTAAAAAGCAGTGGCATAAGTTACTGTTGATTAGTCAGCGTTAGTATATGAACAAAATTATGCAACAGTGATACTAGTGGAACTACAATCCGAGTAACTAATCTATGAATGTTCTAGAACTCACTAGGAACGCCCGATACTAATTTAAGGGGCCTCAGCACCCTAATGGCACGCAAGGTCCTGAAGTCGACGTCGGCTGGCGCGATCGGCAGCTGCGTGATGATACTGCCAAACACATATCACTCGATACTATAGCTTGAACTAGCAACTAACTGAGAAATAAAACGCTACTGAAGACTGTGCTTCCGTATAAAAAGAAAACAAAATAAAAAATGTTCTATCATTTTGACAGGTCATTTGTAATATTACATGATTCTATTGTTTAACTTTATGTAATGTACTTGACGTTAAATTAAATAAAAGTAATATAACTGAAAGGATAGACGACAAAGCACAGCCTTAATAATTTTACGAAAAAATTACTACAATCTAAATATCGTGTATCTAATTAGTTAGGTTATTATTTGCTATGTAATCATATTAATTGTTACGCATTTTAATCTAAATACACCATATTTATTCACACCTAAAACCATTTCTGTATCTAATTTCTTACGTATTAGCTTTTTATAATTGATATAAACCTACACAATACACAAAATGTATAGCAAATATTTACTATTATGCAACACGTAGCTTTAAAACATTAAACATCTTCAATAAATCACATATTAATTAAAATTCACACATTTTCTAATCTATGTTAAGTATGTCAATAAACATGTCGAGAATACGATGCTACGTATTTGTTTACTAATGATATTAAAAACTCTATTTGTCATAAACTAGCTGCAGTTCTACGTTCAAAAAGTTCCAAATCCAAAATTCGAAAACATCTAGCGAGTAACGTTCTATAACAAATAAGGTAGAGGTATTATGTGAACTTTTCGCCAATTACTGTGAATTACTTGGTATCCGCGAGACGAGCTTGAGCGGTCGGAGCACTCTGAACGAGCGCAGCATCCGCAGGTCAACGTCCACGTTGTATTCGGCGAATATCGTCATCGACCTAGTTTTTGTTATCCAATATTCAATAATGTCAATTCTTCTTCTGTTTGACGTAACCTAGTGTCCTACGTTTTGGAAGTTCAACCAATTGTGTGGCCTAATTATATAATTTAGATTAGTTGTCTCACGGTAGCAGCCTCGACGCCAGAATTTTCAAAGAATTAAGATACAGTCGAGGTTGCTACAGGCGTGACACATGTACAAAATTATGTAAAGAAATATATTGCCAATGTTCAGATTTCGCTGTTGCGAAACTTTCTTTACGTAATTTGGATAACACGTCCTTAAGAAATAAATAATTCTAATGCATAAATATATATAAAAAAATCACTCACCCAGTTACTACAACGAAAAAATCCATAATGTTCCAAACGTTCCTAAGATACGATCCCCTGTGTAAAACAAAACCTAATGCTAAGATTTTTAACGAGGCTTCTACACAAAATATTCCTAAAAAGTACGCCTCGGTCTTTTCCTGTAACAATGAAACAATTATTAAGCATGTTAGGTATACCTATAAACTGTATATCGCATATACGGGTGTACCTAGTTTTTTCTGCAATCATTTGGGTACTATCACAAACTAAGAGGATCTATTGGATTGTGCTTTATTTTTTCTCATAGATCCGCTTATTGTGCGCGTGTATAAGACAGACTGTCTTATACACGCGCACAATAAGCGGATGTCTGTCTGTCTTAGACAGTGCGCGAAGTCTTTAAACTTGACACTCACTAGCACAATATGTTAATTTCACTTGTACCTATAGATTAAGTGCAATAGTACATGTAGGTCTATGATACTGGCCACAATTTAAACATTGTGCAGATATGAATTATTTTCAATTTTTTCGAAGGTTAATTTCAAAATTCAAAATAGGAAAACGAAATATCCCTAATTTATAAAGTTAGTACCCCGTAATATAATTATTACAAGTCAAAGAAAACAGGCGTGGCTCTAATGTGCACGTTAAGACGAAGGGCAAGGCAAGGGACTTGAGCATTTAGCGTAAGTGACTGTGCATTATCTATAGCTTTCAAATATGTTTTGAAAAACTCTGTAGAAGAGATACATACGTTTTATTATGCATAAATTTGAAATTTTTATTTTATCACTGTTTGAAACAAATGGAAAGTACGAACTATAAAAATAACTACGCTGACTTTGATATTATACGAATTTGACACAACGATAAAAAATGTGTCATGTAAGACCATGATACTTCTTTTTTATAGTGTTGTGTACAAATTTTAACACACAGCAATAACTTGGTCGTACTAATAATCTTCAGGATATACTAATTCTAAAGCTCTACATGCAATATACAAACGTTTTTAAACTTTCGCGATTTGTACACATATTAATATATCTTTAAAGTTTAAAGGTAATATTTATTTATCGCCCAATGTTTTGACCGATGTGCATTGCTATTGGTCATGGGTTGACTGATGTGAGGTCACAGGCGTCTTCGTGAAGTACGGGTTTTGGCTACTACTCTCACTTGGTCATTTTTATTTCAATTCACACAGCCGGTACTTTGACACAACATTAACGAAGTTACACTGACGAACTCATCACTGCGGCGACGTTTATATTTGCTGATGACTGCATTCCAAGACGTAAGAAAACGATAGATAGGTACATATTTATTACCTTTAAATAATGATTTAACCACATACGCGATTAAAAACAGTTGTCTAATAGTATATTTAACTATATGCAAATTATAACATATGGAGCTTAGGAATGAGTACATCTTTGAGAATTCCAGAAAACTTGCATGAAAGCATCTCGATGTCGCGTATTCTCCTTTTCATTCGCCTTAAGGGTGTTGAATTTGAGAATATACTGCTATACTGTAGGATTTCTGCATACTGATATGCTGGTATATTTACCAGATTCTGTGCTAAGATGGTCTTATCGCCGTTGGGCAAATGCTCCTCCAGCGCCAGCACCACGCAGTTGGCGATGATGGTAAGCAGCACCGCGTACTCGAAGGGCGGCCACTCGATGATGAACTTTGTATACCTGGAAATAGAAATGGAATTGCATTGTATACTATTGGTACTACTATCTTTTCAAAGTGGTTTATAAGTATTTATTAAATCTATTCGATCCATTTGGATTGAACTACAGATTTATGTATACTACATAAATCTGTCGATCCCTTTTACGGGTTCACAAAGAAACCGTATTTGATAAGCGAGGAGTAAATAACGTTGAATTAATAATAGAATAATATTAGGTGCACAAGGTGGACCGACAACTTGGCAACAGTCGCAGTAAGCAACCACTCCAACCGGATGTGGGTGGCCCAAGAATGGTCTGTGTGGAAAACCTTGAGGGAGGCCTATGTCCAGCAGTGGACGTCTTTTGGCTGAGATGATGATGATGATTAATATTAGATCAAGTTCACCTATGCTAATGGTACAGGTTTAAACTTAACTCCAAAGGTAAATTATTGCCTGAAAGTTTTTATAAAGAAAACAAACATTGGTAACTATTTACTGGAGATTTTTTTTTTGTTTTGTAAGATTTATATATCGGTCGGTGCCATGTCTGTAAAGCGGTCATTGAACAAACCAGTACACTACTATTGCAGTATTATTGGAATCATTGAATCCACAATGTTTCGAAGCTTATATATTTTCTTTGTTAGAAGGCACTAGAAAGGTATATACATACATAGTTTAGCGGCTATATTCCCAAAGGGACAAAGGGCAATGTAGGCAGAGATGCCTTATACCCACATAGGCCAGAGGTGCATAGCGTTAGCTACGGTTTTAGATTCCAGGGCTCGCCTGTGGTCGTTTACCGGCACAGTTGCACACTCTGTGCTGTTATTGAGATTTTTTTGACTGAATAACTCAGTATATCCTCCTGTATCCGGAATCGAATCCAAAACCTTATGCAAAACAGTTAAATTATTTTGTTTGCAGTTGGAATAAAATAATTAAATAATATTTCGTCCTATATATACTACAAACTAGTCTGATATGTCCTCATCACACTAATTTAAATATTATCACCGACACGTTCATTATTAGAAGTTATTAGCATGATATTTCGTGCTAATAACTTCGTACATGAAGTAGGTAAGGACTATGCGCGATAATATACAAGATTATCGCATTACCTTTCGTTTAATGCGATAATACTGACGCTATTTCGCGATCCACTAGCTGCCGATCACTGGGTAATGCAGTTACCGATGCTAGATCGAGAACATTAATGCACTGTACATTAATGTAGGATATTATCTGGCTCTTTATTATATTTCAGAAAGGTATTTTGGAGGTCCTTGACTAGTTTCTTTAGTGATAAACTTATAACAGTTCTACCAGACATGCGTTGTTTGAGTGTTTGTAAAATAAAATAGATATATTCATAGGGCAGGAGTTGCCTTTTAGAGAATAAAATAAAACTAGTATATTTTCAGGTATGTAGTCCGCGTTCTGCAGGAATAAACCCCAAAGTTACTATTTAAGAACTACACAACAAGTTCCTCTCGATGGGAAACGAGGAACATTTTATAGTGCCGTTGAATTTTACAAAGAATCTTCTTTCGATAAGCACACTTTCACACAACGGTTGAAGTTGCTCAGGTGTGAAAAGTTGAACAACTTTAAAAGGTTTCTTACATGAACGGCGAGGACAAGTATTCGGTGCAATGCTCGTATTTTATGGCAGTATCGCATGTATCGTTCTTTTATTTCTCTAATGTTGTAAATATACAAACTGTTTAGTTCTGGACGCTTTAAAACTGCATCCTAATAATAAGTATTGATTATTAACGTTTAACGTATCGAGCCGCAGTTGCACACCAGCACTGCAGCCAAATACAGTGAGTTTTCAATTATGTCGAGTAATCCTACAATTGACAGATTAAACGCTTGAAATATCCAAACTATCATATAAGGTCTTGTGAATTGATTTTAGAACAACGGCTATAATTAACCATTAAAAACGATATATTCTCGCCAAATATGTCAACTAGTAGTACATTTTTGACGAAATAAATACGTCATTGAATTATTTTATAATATAGCAAGTATTTGATTCTTTGTATGTCTGCTTTGCTAGAATAACATTCAAAATATTTTATTGTGTAGTTGGTATTCATTCTATAATAAATAAGTCTAACTATCGTACCTGTCAAACGCATATTATTAAATTAAGTTATCGACATGCATTTTAAAGCTGCCAAGTCAACAGAATTGTAAAGTGATACTTTTCAATTAAATTCAAAATTGCTGTACCGATTTTTGTTCATAACGATGCTTGTCGTATTATTTAGAATTGAATGAAATTCCTTACAGAAATAATACAGCGTTCCCCTATATTCATTTCGAGGTGTCCTATATACATAACTTAGAGTGAACATCGTGAATTTGTTCGTGTCGACACGAAAATATTTCAAATACGGTCGCTTTCAAAATTAAATGACTGATGTGTTCGGTCAAATGAATCGATCTTCTTTCCAGTTAACTGTTTGTAATAAGTTGTTTTGGGAGAATGTAGTTGTGTTCTTATACTTTAAAATTTATATGATTGTCTTATTCGATATGTAGATATGTATATGTATCACTTGACATATTTCCTTATTAATATATATAGGTAACAATTTGTATTATTTCTTAAGTATGAAGTTTAAAGTCAGTAATATAATCGATCACCTACAAAAAAAAAGAATTTGAATGCAAACTTAGGAAACTATCAATGAATTCCGGGTTAATTAAAATGTTAATACTAGACTCGGAAACAGTAGGTAATAAATTATTCTAAATAAGTTTTATATAAGTATCGGATTCACTTAAATAAAATCATGTGTAATATTTCTTAAATCAATATTGATTTTATGACAACTGTATGAATTACGACGAACAAACAAGGACAAGACATAAAAATATACATGAGGAAATAGTAAAAAATATTACTGGTATACAAAAATACAGTTACAAAATCATATATACAATCAGTAACAAACCTAGCAAGCCCAAACGGTGTCCCGTTTCGCAATACAATCTCTTTTTGTTATCAAATTACGTAAATACATAGTGTAAGAACATTCGTTTGTTTACAAAATGCATAAGGGGGAGCAAGGTGTTCGTTTAATATGTATAAGTGGGGGCTAGCCCCTCCCCCATGTTAAGTTCTGGCCAGATGTTGCGCACTGGGATAAACCGTAGGTAATATGAACATGCTAGTCACTGAGATAGTTGATTTAAGTATCCTCTATTGCAGGCAATATAAAGTATTTTACAGGTTTGCAGTGTTTGGAATTGGTTCTGGTGAATTAGGTCGTAATTCTTGTGATATTTTGTAACACATTGCAAGGTGAATCCGATACGATTTCAACAAGGATATTAAATGGTGAGTCATATAACATTTTCCTCTATTTCTGTGAATCTTAACCAACGGTTAAAAGGGCAATAATATACGCTGTCATATTGCATTCTCAATAAAGTGACATTTTCGGTTTTATTTGTATTGGATACGCAATTCCTAGCAAGAAAAGTTAGTTATGTTGCTGACTAATATTTATTTGATTGAGGTTTTCAGTGTTATTATTTTTTACGTTGTTAAATTCAGTACGTAGGTATATACTTAGCTTTAGTTGGAACTGAATCTAATTGCTCTGTTTGTTATAGGTCACATTATTATTTAGAAAGTTCAATTTGAATTAGTTAATTTTTGGTAAGACTTCATTGTAAGCTTCATAATCTGTAGATACTGAACTGACTGTAGATATGTCAGTTATGTACTTATAAACTAAATGTGACGCTTTGCTAGGTCCTACCTGAGTCGTATTTATTCCTACTAATATAAAAATTACATGACATGACTCAATTACGCGTAAACAGCATAAAGTATTTGTTGAAAGTTCGCACACAGATAAACAATGCCTTGGATTAACGCAGGATTTTTATGAGTGCGTTCCCAAAAGTCACGGGAGTAATTAATTTGGAATAGTATAAATAATTTATTACCGGCTAGGCTAATCTAATCTATAAATTCCTATACACGGAATGTTTGTCTGTTTATTCTTTCTTATGTCTAAAATTAGCAACATGGCGTTATGAATTTTGAGGTAGATAGAAGATATATAATCATCGGTGAAGTAATAAGTTTCCTTTTCTATCAGAAAATTATATAAATATATTTTGTACCACATAAGCGACGAAGTTGAAATTCGTCTTAAAATATATTTAATAACAACCATACTATTTCTTTACCCATTAATTCTATGCATATTTATATAAATAATTTTGTTGTTGTGTGTTAGGTCTCTCCTAACGGGACGGTAATTCTTTATTACCAATTTATATGTCATTTGCCGCACTAGAGATAATAATTTGACACAAGTTCCATACATGTGAAATTCCTATTACAGGTAAGGAAAGCTACAACTGTAACCCATCGCTGATATTATTTTTAGAAATACTTCTACCGCGCTTAGTGTAATTCTTGCCACGGGGGGTTTTACGAACATTCTAACGAGGTATACAAAGAATACGAAAAGAAAAGTGGAATTGTTCGGACTGATCCCTGCCGCCTCTTTTCGCCATTGTCCTACGCGACAGCATTTTCATCCCCATCATTTAGATGGTTGGCAATCCACAACTGTGCGTTTCCCCAGAAATATTCAGCCTTGCACAACAAAACTGTGGAATGAGCTGTCGCTTGCGGTATTTCTGAACCAATACGACCTTCAACACTACAAGAAAAGAGCGTACTCCTTTTTAAAAGTCCGGCAACGCATTTGTGACTCCTCTGGTGTTGCGGGCGTCCATGGGTGGCGGTAATCGCTTACAATCAGGCGTCATCGTCTGCTCGTTTACCCCTAATACATAAAAAAAATACCCGGACTCAAAACAACTATGTGGATCACACCCACAATACTTAGCGTACTGGTTGTGACGAGCCGACCACTTAAACGACCAGCCATGCAGTCAAATATGTACATCCACATTGTAACTTGCTAGAAGCTGAACAATAATCTACAATATGGTGTTAAAGATGCATATTATACTAACCTCCGAATAGGATTTTCGTTGGCAAATATAAAGAGTGAGCTGGGCCCTGGAGTAGCGGGCTGGTGCGCGCCGCCCATGGTATCAGCTGGCGCCGCGCGAGCCTGCGCGCCCGCCGCCTCCTGCGCTGCCGCCAACCTGGAACGCGACATCAAACACTTTAAAACGTAGTTCTTTAACGTTCGTTATCCACACAGGTGTACATAAACCCTCGAGCATTGAGTATAGGCTGAACACAAGAATTTGTACAAGGAACGCGTTCTTTTTGGCTGAAGATTTAGGTTTGCGTAAAAACGCGCTCCTATTATTATCAGTCATAGATGTTTCACGAACGCGACGCGAACTTGAAATATTGGCTGAAGATATAGGTCTGTATAAATACGCGCTCCTATTTTTATTGCTCATAGATTTTTTACCAACGCGACGCGAGCTTGAAGTATTTGCTGAAGATATAGGTTCGCATAAAACGGGATAGACTCCACTTATTCCAGTAGCAGTGATCTGAAGAAGTCAGATTGTATAGTTGAACCTAGTGAGAATAGATACCGTGTTGTCGATTGTGGTTTGAAGGATTTTTACTGTATCGAGCTTTCATTATGACACAACATGATTCGCACTCTTAATAAAACAGCGACTTAACTCGCAAGTTGGAAGTTAGGCAATTTGAACTGTAATTACTACACGATTAGAGATGATATTGCCTTAAAAAACAATGAGTAAAGTCTCTTTTTTTATTAAGAGTGCGATATGTATAATAGTTTCATAGATATTATGTAATGTATTGTGGTAATATATTGTGTGGTCATACCAAATAGAAAATTACTCGAGTAAACTTAACGTTGTGAGTTGCAGCGGCCCACCGGCGGTCATTTTAGTAATTGACAGATTTCGTTAAAAATATAATTGTGTTTGACATAACTTTCTTTGTTTGTAGTAATTATGCTGGATTTCGAGGTTCCACAACTGTTAAAATTTCTTAAGCGTTGTAACGTATAAGAAAAATGTATTGTTGAAGATATTGGATTTCTAATAACTGGTGACTAGCTTGTATTCGTTGTATTACTCTATACTAATATTATAAAGCTGAAGAGTTTGTTTGTTTGAACGCACTAATCCCAGGAACTACTGGTTTGAATTGAAAACTCTTTTAGTGTTGGATAGCCCATTTGTAGAGGAAGGCTATAGGCTATATAACATCACGCTACGACCAATAGGAGCGGTGCATCAATGGAAAATGTTGGAAAACGGGGAAAATTCTTTTATGTGAAGCAGACGAAGTTGAAGTTGTGCTGGTCAGCTAGTTTAATTTATAAAGAGGTCACTATTATAGCTGCTATGATAGTAACGTTATTTCAACTTTGCAAGTTGCACAAGATAATAACAAGACATATGGTTTGTTTTATTTGTTTCTCTTTAACGTGTATATTCCTAATACGTTAGGAAAATACCCGGCCCTTTGGGAGGTTTACACGGAGACATGGGTCCCACGAGAAGAGGCCTTTCGAGAGTTTTAATCAAAGGTGGGATGGAACACCTACAGCGGCACTAGCCGCAGCAGGCGTAGGACTATTGCTACGTATGGATTCTAATATATGGGCTATGGGTATGGGTGTTTGATGGACTGGTATATTGGTAACTATGGATGGTAAAATGTTTGTTTTATTATAAGTATCTTCTTAAGCTTCATATTGTGACAATAGAATTCTATCTCCTCATGCAATAGACACGTGTTATCGATTGATAGGTGATCTCAATGTAGATGTTATATATGTTTTTTTAAAAGGACAATTTAACAAGGTATGTTAAAACTTTAAGAAGGCAAGTTAGTAGAATATAATACTTGCATGGCCTTGAAATCACAATATTAAATGATTTTTTTTAAAGTAATACATACTCAAATGGTTTTATTACAACAAAATAAGTAAGTATATATACTTTTAGCGAATGGATGAGTTGATAATTTGTCATATAATATTTTCATTCAAAACTTTATCCAGTACTGATTCTCTCATCATGCAAAATGCAGTCTGATGTATACAAAGTTCAAACGATCACTTGTAATGAACAAAAATAGCAAAACGAATTGAGTGACAATGTAGTACAGCTCGCTTCTGGAAACCAGAATAATTAATCAAGAACCTACTTAAGGCAGTCAGTTAGACAACAAATAGTTCGATGGTATTCTTAGGTGGCGGTTTGTAGCTTCTTAGCCATTTAGCATGTACTTATAGAGGTCTTAAACAATACCCGATAACGATGTAAAATTGGACCATTTTTAGTGAGGTACTTAATTTTTTATCATTTTAAGTCGCGGCGGTACACAGGCGGTCAGACACAACAGGTTTTTAATTATGTCAACACATATATATTATAAAATATTTTGTGGCAGACAAATGCTTTTGTAGCTTTTCTACTAAAAGTAATTGTGTATAGAATTGACTCTATTTCGTCGCTACTTACTTGTATGTGGTGGTAACATAGTTTCATTAAAATTTCCAAAGACATTGATAGGTTACATAAAACCAATTTTTCCTCAAGCGTGCTTGTGCAATAGTAAAATGAGAATGAACTATTTAAAGTTAGGGGGAAGAGAGCGATACACAACGCTCGGTTCCTGGAAAACAGAATAATTTAATCAAGAAGCTACGTAAAGCAGTGTACGAACGGAGTCAGGTCGGAGGTATTATTAATTCGTAGCTGCTCTAGCGTGCTACAATAACATTAAACAGTTCTGTGCATGACTACGAAGGCTCAAGCGGTTAATGATATCATTATCAATTAAGCTCTAATGTTCCGCTAAATATGAAACTATGTTAAATTATTAATAGTTTCGCTTAACAAATGTTTAGCCTTTGTTTTTCTATGTTAATATTTAAATTAATTTATTATATGCATGCGTCGCTCTGACAGAATGGTTGGGACAGTTAACCGTTTTAACGAGATGGTTTATCCTTAATTTTCTTCAAAGAATGATTGTTTCAAGGACAAAGGAACAAACCTACAACGTTCGTAATTTAAAAACTGTCTAGTAGACAGTTTTCAAATTAAGAACTTGTGAACGTAAGTTCGTAATTTGAAAACTATGGCGCTCTTTGGGGAGGGCTATGTCCAGCAGTGGACTATTATAGCCTGATGATGATGATGATGATGATGAACGTAAGTTTAATACAACTTTTTTGGCTATGGTTTCTAGTCAAAAGTCAAAGTCAAAAATCATTTATTCATTTAGGTCACAAAGTAACACTTATGAACGTCAAAGTATATAGGTTAGTGAGTTTACTAATTTACTGAAGCTACATTTAGGTTAGTTGCTAGGTTCAGGCAAAGGGTTGAGCCTATGAGAAGAAACCTGCAAGAAACTCACGGCCACTCTTTTAAATCGCCAATTAAATATGATAAGTACCCTGCATGTTATACTAGTGACGTAGCAAGCGTCTATGTGCTATGGCAACTGGTTATCACTAGCAGCACGTAAGCTTGTTTACCACCATATAACAAGAGAAATTGTGCAACTAAGTGGGAGTTAGGAGGCAATACATTTAAAAAGAATGGCAAAGATCCCTCATCCCTTTAAGAGGACCTGAACTATATCAAGTACTAATTTATAAAAATACCTTGACAAACCTAATAGGTTATACATAAGGTACATAATAGGTAACTTATGTTAATAGTTACCACATTATACAATCACACTATGCTATATAAACAGTATATAATTATAACGGTTTGTTGGCAGAATTTGAAACCGCCATAGAAATGTAACAAATGGTATATAACCAATCCACAGTTGATTTACGTTTATTAGCAGAAAGGGTTAATAAATTACGTCTTAGAACAGCGAAATTGAATAGATATGCAAAATCCAGGTCAGTAGGTATCTTCGAACATGTGACTGTAGGCGCAGTCAAACGAATGGGGAAGCTACGGGCTCCGTACATTAGATTAATTAATACGCCTGTATTCGGTTACTGTCAGGGCTGCCACCTATAGTTATGCCAAAACAAAACAATTTTCTGTTTTATAGAAGATAGCTTTTTGCTTCGATAAGCTTCGCTCGCATAAAAGTAGATTAGGTTAGGTTAGCTCAGTGGTCGGAAACCCGCGGCTCGCGAGCCGCATGTGACTCTTTGACTCCTCGGCTGCGGCTCTTCCACGAAATGTTTAGTGCAGGCACGGATTATTATTTATCTTGCTTTATATGTATGATACCAAATTTTATTTTATTTACTGTTGGTTAAACTGACTTATTTGACATAGGCAAGCTCGAAAGTGTTCCTTTAATCCTAATTATTCCCATAATTACGTCTTCTGCTAAAGCAAAGCTTAAGTTAAAAAAATGGCTTATTGAATAGATGTCAATTGTGTATTCTCTATATTTGGCTCTTTTGGTTGACAAGGTTGCCGACCACTGGGTTAGCTTAATTATGTAAGTAACAGTACTTATATTTTTAATAAAATGTAGTTCATATTACACGTTGATAATATAGCTTTGTAATGGTAAAGGAATTTTTTAAATCGGCTAAGTAGTTTTTGAATGTAATCCTTACAAACAAAAAAAAAAGAATATTTCCTCTTTATGATATTGGTATAGATTTAGATAATTCAAGTATTATGGATAATCCTTGTGTCACGGGGACACATCAATAATTAGCTGCCTCCACAATAGCTGAGGCGGGCTTAACGTTTATATTTGCAAATTGTACGATATTAATAATTTTTTTTATATAATAATAATAATTTATTTATTTTGTCATTATAAGGTTACATAATTCATAGGTTACTTTAATGGCCAATCCCGCAAGTGACATAATTTCTGTGTCGCGGGGGACTTTACGATTATTATAACAACGGACTCAAGGAACTTTCAGACTCGGCACAAGTGTGGAGCAATTAAACTTATTGTGCCCTGTGGATTGAATCTACAACAGAACCGCGTACTGACTGTGGCAAGGCGACCATTTAAACCATTACACGAGTAGTAAAAATCAATTATTAGATTATCCTATATAAGAACTCTAAACTATGTTACATTAGTACTATTAGGTTATATACTTAAACTGTTCTAATGGATTTGTAATACCTATGTATTAATAGCTATTATTAGTTATTCTTGAACAAATAATAACAGCTTTTAATTGTTTTAGTTATTTATGATTGGAATTGTAGCCCATGACACTGTCTGTCTGGCCAGTGTTCTTTAACGATATGTAAAAGACGCGAGACCTTCATGTTTAAATTTACTGAGTATCTCTCTAATGCAATTACAAAATAATAAAATAGATATATGTTGTTATAATCCTAACTAATATTATAAAAGCGAAAATGAGTTAGTTTGTTTGTTACCTTTTCACGCCTAAACCACTGAACCGATCATCCTGAAATTTTGCATATATGTTGTCAGGTGTACAGAAACGTACATAGGCTACCTTTCATCCCGAAAAAAATTACTGTTCCCGAGGAAAACAACAATAACGTTCTTATGATAATAGATGGCGCCACGTGTCTTTCGAATCATGATTGAATTATATTATTACAAGCAGAGTACGACCCGAATTGATTGTCAAATTCTAAATTAACGTATGCGAAGCCGCGGGCAAAAGCTAGTAAAAAATAATTAAAAAGAAGTAGTAGCTAACTGTTGTCTGCAGGAAAAAGGAGGTAGGAAGTGTTAGTATATTGTAATCGATGGTAAGGTAGGCCCAGCTATTAGGAATGGAATTAAATCTCTCTTTTAACCAAAGTTATTAGTGGGTTAATGAGAACGATAAATACATCCCCAGTGTGCATTAATCGCGTTCTGAGATCCTTGCTGATTTTTTATTTGTTTGCCAATTATGTGTTTGTAGCTCCGTTGATAACATTAACGGAGCTACTTAGCTGAACGGTCATGCACTTTTGCTATTCATTTCAGGTAGACTTACCTACATTTACAAGCCTAGACTAAATATTCTAACTAATATTATAAATGCGAAAGTGAGTTTGTTGGTTTGTTACGCTTTCACGCCTTAACTATTCAACCGGTCATCATAAAATTTCGCATACACGTTGACAGACTCAAAAAGGACATAGGGTGCCTTTCATTCAGAAGAAATACTGTTTCCAACCTAACCTAACTTACATTTACGCGAGTGAAGTCGCGGGTAAAATCTAGTAGATTTATACAGATAGAAAGCTTAGTCTAGAGACAACCCTAGCAACCGTATACAGTATGTTTCTATTTTATGTCTCGTGGGATATTAGCAAAGTGAACCGTTTACGCCAACGAGTTTGTGGTAATGATTTTTTTCGAGTTCTGAGTAATTTTTCAGAAAAGTTTATTTTAATTAAAGTCCGTGTGTTGTAGGCTGTTGCAGGCGTGTTTAAAAGTTTCTTATGTGCGTTCTGTTTGTAAAATTGTATTATATTTCAAAACTGTTTTTAATTCATCCTTGTGGAGTTTCGAGTGGTAAATTTAGGTGTTTGAATTACTCAACTAGAAACACTGTGCTTTGGAATGATTTCTATGTTTTTAGGTACAGTATACATAACATCAAAACGTAGTCAACAACTAAAATAATTTTGTTCCAATGTGCTGTCTAAACCTTCAATGTAAAGTGTTAACTTGTGAGTGGCATGTATATTAGAACCTTAGTATTTAAGATTTTACTATGCAAGTTATAGGTAAATAAATAAATCACTTATAGTGTGCATTCAATCTAGGAGCCTTAAACTGTGTAAAGGCACATCAGTTTAATACTATGGTATGAGAATTGGGTACAGCCAAAGCATGCAAGTAAATGACAAAAGATATTTAAAAGGTTTAAATTAAGATATAGATCCAATGACCTCATTAGGGAAGAATTTAATGTGACTGTTTTAATTATTTTGCAAAGATTTCAAGGATATTGCTTGCTGTTTTTAAGTTAAATGGTTTGCAGTGGGTCTTAAAAAAGAGATTTAAGATAGTACGCAACGTAACTTGATTGTGTAGATTCATTGTAACGACATTCAGTATTTTATCATTCTGTTAATTGGATTGTTCTGATAAGTCACAGTGTCATACAGTAAGTTTATAGCCTTAATTCGAATTTCTAAGATGAAAATCAATACATAATCTACTAATTCTATGAAGGCAGAACACGTATAGGTTCTATTCGTGCACTTCCAGGCGTTTACGCCATGGAGGTTGTTATGAGTGGCGACGTTGCAATTGTCATATTTTGAAGATATCAAACTTATTCTAAAGTTGAGGCAGTAAGTGTGCTATATAACCGATATCTAAATATATTTGCTATTTCTACTATGCATCTTACGCATCAGTGTGATTTCCGATCTATTAACTATATAGTAAAACTTAAACAAAACTACAAATATCATTGTCTGTTTTTTATGATACACTTTGCACATCAGTCTGTGGAGTTAAGAATAATAATATCCATCTTAATAAATTACATTTAAAAATCCTAAACTATGACATATAATTGCGCCGTTGCCATTCGGAACAGTCTACATCGCGTAAAGGCTCCTAATATCGATGCAGGTAATCGTTATACATTTGTACAAATATCTAAATTAGTTTGCAAATCGGGAGTGTCCGTGTTCATCGTCTAATGTAACTGACCCCTAAACTTTCACAGATCTGGGTCAGAGCCTACTAAGAATAACTCAATGATTTTGTTCGGAAATATGTGACTCTGTAATTAATGGATTCCAACAAACCACATACTTCTACTAATACCATACTTCGATCACTTTTTAATAATAATTGGAGTAGAAAGAAATTAGGTATTAAGATTAATTATATAGGTATGTGACATGTGGATTAAATTATTTTAGCGCGTTATTTTTAATGTTAGAATAAAAAGTTGAGTCAGGAATACTTTTGGCATCAGCCAAATATAATGTTAGATTAATATAACATGTAAAATTTTAATACAAAATCAATTTATTATATGCTTAAGTGTTGAATGCTGAATTTATCAAATCATGTATATTAGACAGCTGTTCTAAGTATGGACGTGTTTTGTATGCGCTATTTCAATTTATAATTAAAAAGGATTTAATTATTTTAATTATAAATCGGACAAATACACGAATTCGGATAAAAGCATTAAAAACGAAAGCCTCGTTAAGATAAATAAAAAAATTTGTCAATACACAGAATAGTTATTGATATCGCCACAAATTGCTAGTATTCTAAGACTATGCAGGATGTGGCTGAAAACGAATAAAAATAGAAAATAGTATCCTTGCGTCTTGATAACATAATTACGTATAATATGCATGATGCGAAAATTTACATATGACCACAAAGTACAAGAGCAAAACTAACTGTAAAATATATTACCACGCAACTTTTTATAACGAACAACATCATAAAAAGGCTAATCACACTTCGGACCTAATATTATGAAAACTTAATACGATTTTGATGAAAGAATAGACACCCGAAAACCTCATCGACACAATAGAGCCACGGGGCCGAGGGGTGCGGTGATGGGTTGAAGAGAGGGGCGGGGGGATGGAGGTAGGAAGGGGAGGAGGTCGAGTGATCGGCCGCGAGTAAGGACATCGGCGCATCTTGCCCTTCGGCCGCCTCATTAGCTGGAACACTCGAGTTATTGTCGTCTGGGTATGAGAATAGGGCGCTAGAAAATGTCGGTCTTATGTTACTAGACTGTGTTGGCATAGCGGTAAAGTGTGTGCTTGCCTTTTCATTTGTGACTTGTCAGATTGTTGCGAGTTGGCTTTACTAGTTTTTGGCAGTTGTGGTAACTTCACTATTAACATTTAACTTGATTTCGTGGTATGTTCCCTGTACTTGAACAATAAGATGATTAACGATACAATATTATTTTGTAATATGTAAACTGCCATCTTAGTCTCCCCGTGACCATGGCTGCTGAAGAGCAACCGAAACGTCGGGGAAAGTGTAAACACAAATATAAATAGTATAATAGTATAGTAATAGCATAAATAGTTTTAATAGCTTTAATAATTTACTTAATTAGCTTAAAAATTAGTAAAGTTTAATAGTAATAGTAGTGTAACAGTTTTCAAAATTTTGTAATAAAGTGTCAAATAAACAACGCGATAAAATCCGTATATAGTAGTTTAATTTCAATAAATAACATTTGCGTAAACAGAAGACAATATTATATGTAAATATTTGAAGTGAAAGTTATGTTTATGGAGATGCTTTTAATTTGAGACTATTATATGACAAACAGAATAAAAATGTATTCAATATATCAATATTGAATACATTTTTATTCTGTTTGTCATATAATAGCAATCATATAATCTTTTTGGCCTATCAAGGCCAAAAAGATATCCTGAAGATTGTGAAATGTCCAATACATTTGTATTACGGTTTTAAAAATAAGTAGGAATATAAAGGACATGATAATATATTATACATGTAAAATATAGAACGTCGCTTAAAAAATAGTTACACCTGAATTACAAGCGTATAGAGTTACATGGTTTTTGTTAATGTTAACTACATATCAATCAATCAATCAGCCCACCTCAGTCCACTGCTAGACATAGGCCTCTCCCATTTTACGCCACAACATCCGGTCTTCCGCCTTCTGCATCCAGTCTGACCCAGCTACCTTTTTCAGATTTAACTACATATAGGTATCAAAAAACGTAAACCCACAAAGATTTAATTACAGATTATATGAAGTTGAATAGATCAACTTGCAATCTTAATCCTAATTCTAACTTCTTAACTTTAATATTATAAAAGCGATAATGAGTTTGTTTGTTTGTTACCTTTTCACGCCTAAACCACTGAACCGATCATCCTGAAATTTTGCATATACGTTGTCAGGTGTACTGAAAACGAACATAGGCTACCTTGCATCCCGAAAAAAATTACTGTTCCCGAGGAAAACAATAATAACGTTCTTACGATAATAGATGGCGCCACGTGTCTTTCGAATCATGATTGAATTATATTATTACAAGCAGAGTACAACCCGAATTGATTGTCAAATTCTAAATTAACGCGAGCGGAGCCGCGGGCAAAAGCTAGTAAAAGACATATAGGAAAATGAATAAGCTACCTCGGTTTATTATTTTTTCTTAGAAAGGTGTACGAAAGTTCCCAATATACGCAAAAATTCTAATTTAGTAGAATTATGTGACTAATACTGACAAAACTAATGTGTCAATGGGCAGTCATTAGTAGAAAACACAAAAGTAATACGTAGCTACAGACATATTATTAAAGAAATTATAAGCAACATATCTTTCAAAATACTTTTGATGCTAGTCACAAATTTGCTAGTGTAAGCCTCTTCCTACCTTTCTCAAGAAAATACAGCTATTTATAGACGTATTGATAGTTAAAAACATACCCCCTTCTAGCTTTTAATACACTTACGTTGACATATCCATAGAACTATAATAATTTGTATGAACTAAACTGTACTATCCACTTTACCGACTCCACGTAAGCAGAAAATAAATAGAAATATACTAAACTTGCGCTGACAGCAAAAAGCATACTATGAAACAAAACTAGTAAAACTAACTTAGAAACTTTCGCGTCGCTTGGTTTAATAATTAAAGCACAATTTATGATACGGTACATTAAGGCAATCACGCTACAGTATGTTACATAACGCTAAGTAGATAAATACTTCTGTTAGATATTTTAATACGACTGTCAAATATGAGTATCCAGGATCCTGGTATAAATGAGAAACCACAGAATAATAATATTCTATCACATACACACAACACGATCTAGCCCAATCTAAGAAGAGCTTGTACTATGGGTACTAGACAGTTGATAAACATACATATCGGCCTCGATGGTGTAGTGGATAGTGTAACCGACTGCCACGCCTTAGGTCGCGGGTTCGATTCCCGCACAAGTCAAACATTTGTGTGCATGAACAAGGATGTTTGACTTGGTCTGGGTGTTTCTATGTATAATATGTATGTATTTACAAAAAAAAGGTATATATGTATGTTTATCCATTGTCTAGTACCCATAGTACAAGCTCTGCTTAGTTTGGGCTAGATGGTGTTGCGTGTATGTGGTAGAATATTATTATATTATTAGAATATTATATGTACTTTTTGTTTGTAAATACATACATATTATACATAGAAACACTCAGACCAAGACGAACTTCCATGTTCATGCACACAAATGTTTGACTTGTGCGGGAATCAAACCCGCGACCTCAGGCGAGGCAGTCAGTTACACTAACCACTACGCCGTCGCATACGCAGAATAGTAATGAAGTATGCAAATAAGAAATAATATATCTAAAAAATATATGATAAAGAGTTATCTTAACATTTGTACGTCATTATAATCGTATCGCACGCCAACTACATGGTATTAAAAATAGTTGCTATATTTTAGGATTCAACTAGAATATATTATATACTAGATTTGGCCCGCGGCTTCGCTCACGTAAATGTAGATTATGTTAGGTTTGGTTAACAACAGTACTTTTTACAGTTTTTACAATTTGCAAGATTAAAGCTATCCTATGTCCTTTTCTGTTCACCTGACAACGTGTATAAATTTCATGATGATTGGTCTATTAGTTAAGGCGTGAAAGCGTAACAAACAAACAAACTCACATTTGCATTTATAATATTAGTTAGGATTATTGAATGATATACACGAAGGTATTTGTCGTTACTCAAGAATTGTGAGAACCCACCAAATCTTAGTAACATTCCTCAGACAGACTAACATCCTCTTATTAACAAGCGTTTTACAGTTAAACATAGGTTATTTAGAAACTGATAATGATAATTTTCAGGTCAATATAACCATGTCTAGACACAATGATAAAAACATTGTGCCCGAGTCAACAAGTTAATTCTCCGTTAAAATAAATAAAAAAAGAAACAGCTATGTATATTACCATAACGAAATATGTACTACCTCGTCTGAGATAGCTGGTGTTTGTTGATAATACAGACAGTGGAAAGGATTATAGCCAATTGTTATTGTATAACCCGATAGGGATATCTTTTTCTAATCGCTAATTGACTTGACTATTAACCTATTGAGTTGCAACGGCACACCAGCGGCTAGACACAATATAATTTTATATTATTCTAAGACATTAAATAATGACGTCATTTAGTCAGTCACTACATCTACGATATTATATATTTATCACCGTAATTTTGAAGCATACTCTTTATAACACAAAATAATTATTATAAAGAACTTTATAAAACTTTCACACACATTAAACAACAAACTATAGTTTAAAAATAACTTACGACTTGTCTATAGCTCGTTCATTTAACAACTAAACTAACTAATACGATTGTTTACTTCAAAGCTCATAATTTGTATTTAATTTGAGATAATCATTAGGTGAACTGTTTGCTTGTCGAAAAAGATACTTAAATGTTTCCAAATACCGATTGACGGTCATTAGATAAATATGCGTTTTTTTGATATACCTGCTTTTAGTTTTTGTTTGTTTTGAAGGAACATGATGAAGTATTATAAACTTTTGAACTGCTTTTGGTATGTTTAGGTGTGCATATTATAGTCTTTATATTATTTTATGTTGATACGTTAATTTGTTGTATTGTTATTGAGTTTAGTAAGATTATAGTTTGCTTGACAAACAATACTTCCATTTCTATGTAATTCACAAACAAGAATATTTTTTTAATACTAAATATGTATTATTTTATGTGTTCATGTGTGATATATTGACAATTAATATGAATTTATAATATTATCGCCTATGTTTTAAGCTGTATAAATGCATTATGTATGTGGTTTTCTTAGAACGTACTATCTGCTTATCTCAAATAGGATAGATGCCGATGAGATCCAGTAATATTCTCAATCTGAAGGTACATAAATAAAGGTACTTTTAACTAAATAAATCTGGCAATCTTGTAGCAAATTATTATTCGTACCCGATTTCGAATATTAAATTTTAAAGGTTAGTAAATAATCAACTACTAAATAGGCATTTTAGTATCTGCTTGTAATAAAATTCTATATTTGAATTAGCCGAAGCGGCGCAGTCCTGTCATTTTTCAATATTTTCATACAGATCGACTTTTTATAATAGACGTAAGACAAAAGTGATCTGCTTAAACCTATGAAGGGTACCACACTGATAAAAATAATTATTAATAATATAATCACTTCAATCACTAACATACGAAATCCTTATAGGTTGTTATTGGCAACACTCACAGTCATTACCGAAACGATTTGAATTTTGAACACACGTAAACCCTAAGCAATCGACAACCGACGAAAACACTCACCGACATCAATAAGTCAAATAAAATCCCTCGCTGTATTTGAAATAAAATTGAAGAGTAATAATGTGACGGTTTCCACCAATCGACGAAAAGTAATGTACTGCACACACTCATAACAACTTCCAAATAGCAAAGTTCTATCATCAAATGAAATATTAATATTCATAAGTACATGACCCAATACAAAAATATGACAAGCACACATAATGGTCTTACAGCATTGTCTTATTTATCACCGCAACAAAACCATATTTCTGTATCTATCGAGGCCGGCTATATATCAGACATACCTATTTAATATACACGAGAGATTTTGTGCCAAGTGGTATAAGGACAAAACGCTATACGATGTCTTTAAGTGGACTTTATTCAAAGATTTACAATGAGATATATTTGGCCACTTTCCATTTTGTCCAATTTTCGTGTGGCGCGTCTACATATCGGCGCGGTCACGACTCACGTGGTCACTTTATGTAATTGAATGATTTGTGTTGGAACCGCATTGGACAATGATATTATCGAGTAATATTTGAGAGAGACTCGGTGACATGTTTATTGGATATAAATATGGAGAACATAGTAATGTATGAAGCTGAGTAGACAGCTTTTGGATTTAATATTAATAATATCAGACATGTTTTATAGATTGTGTCACTTCATAGTATAGACTACATACTTACATTGAAACGAATATAAATTACAGCACAAGTTGCCGAAGTGTGAGTTAGAAAACTAGGTGTGGGTCGGGCTGAACTGCTACTGAACTCGAACTGCTACTGGGTTTTACTGTAAGAGAATTCTCAGTGGATGCATGGCGTCTGGCAATATGCCTAGATGGCAATAGGCTCACCCCTTTTTCCAAGGATCATAGCTAGCGGAATGTAGGTGCATTTCACCGCTTCTTTTTGCTGACGTCTTCGAGAATATGCAATAGTGAATGTATATATCAAGTACGTATGTATGAGGTGGGTGTTAGTCCGGCTTATCAGACAAACACCCATCCCACTCGGCTATCGCTTGTTGTTTATTTCTTTTAATATTTAAATGAGAATATTAAGCATAGCTTTTTAATTTTGTTATACTGCCAGACCGGGTGAAGGTCTTTACTATATCTTCCAACATCTGTCTAGACGTATTTAGGTATTGCACTAATAAACTATGTAAATGTACTAAAGAGTCTTGAACGTTCTTATTTCTACAATCGTTTAGTTAATGGAAATATTGCTTTGTTTATATATAGCATTCAGTGTAAAATATTGTATTGTATAATACAGTAGACAAGTCATGTGATTTTTATGTAAATATGAGTATACTGATTTAAGATTTTGATGTATACATTTGGGCAGTCATGTTGTGCTTTTGGAAATCTTTTCATAACGATAAATATATCTGGCCCATAATTAATTCTTCAAAGAATTGAATGTCTGGGTTGGTCAGAAAATGTCTGTTTATAATATTTTAAGTGCGTAGAAAATTGGAGCTGATTCGTCAAATTATCAATCTATGCTAGGTTGATACCCAAATAAGAAATAGTTTTTTTTAATTGACCTATTTATCTGGTATCAATTGCGAACCTAAAATATAATAACAGTATGCTATTACACATCGTATGTTATAAAATTATTAATGATAAAATTTATTAAAAATATTTTAGTAAATACCATTACGTCTTTTTCTAATGTGCACTTCAGAAATAAAAATATGACTGAATAGTTAAGTTGATCTACTCACTGTTTTAACGCATTTTATAAAAGGTTATTTACTGACGATTCATACAAAATATCTGTCATGTGAAAGTTAAGTGAAACCTGTGTCGCGTTTTTTAAAAATCATTATATTAATAAAATGGATTTAGATCAGGTAATACCTAAATCAATTGTACTGAATGGCACTAATTCCAGGAATATGGCGTTGTGATTGCGATTGAATATTTTCTCATTGCGCGATTAATATGACTCTATATAATTCGTAACGGTAATAAACACGATTATTTATATTGTTTATCTTTAGATGCTTGACTTTACAAGTTGGTAGTATCATCAAATGATCGCGTCAGTTCCCGTTTAGAACTTTAGTATCCCATGCAGGGCGACTGTTTAGAAATTCTACTATGTACTATATACTTCGGAATGTTTCAAATATACTACACTACTAGTTAATGTACTTTAAACATGACTATATAAAATTTAAACATGATATTCGCGAAAAATCTAATAATAATTTCTTAGTACCTATTCCAAATTTGTTTAGCCGCCGTACATTCACCCGCGACGGCTGACATTCAAAAAAGCCCTTGTCTGTGCCCTTCATAGTCAAAAATATCGCTGGCAACACATAAACTAAGAAAAACATGTCGAACTAGTATACAAACATCATTAAAACACAATGGAGTTACCTGAATGGATCTATGGGAATGGTTTATGGTTGGAACGGGAAAGTCGTAAGATCAAAGCGGTTAAACACGTTTCAAATTGAAGGACACCTTTCGAGAGGAAAGTTGTACAGTATTTTACATAACATTTCAGTGACGTCATTGTCCCTGAAGGGATAGGCAGAGTTGTATTATACCTACATTTGATCAGCTACGTTTTCAGCATATTTTCGTCTGCACATTTTCAGACTTCGTGTTGTTACAGAGGATTTTTACTAGGAAAACGCATTAACATTTTCTCGATCTGGGAATGGAGTGATGTCACGATTGTACGCTAACGAATGCTACGGGACAAACGAGTATCTTAGACTGAGAAGAGACTTAGTAAAATTTGGGTGCGAATCCAGAGAGGACAAACTGGGATCGATGAAGAAACGCTACAGAAGAATTGAAATAATAAAACTCGTGTTGTGTTCTTTTGGTTGTTCAAAGATCCTAAAAGAGGCGCTGTGTTCTCAGCAAATGCATCTGTGTTTTTGCCTTCTACGATGGCAGCGCAGCGTTTCATTTGCCGAAGCAATAAGTATGTAATTCTTCTAATGTTACAAGCGTCAAAAAAGGTAGCTACGATAGCTTTTCATAATTACGTGGGTGGTATCCCTGTTTGCCACCTTGGCGGTAATAAAAAGTGGTGAGATTGACGCGCTTAAACACGTTCCAAACTGAAGGGTGTTCCTCAAGAGGAAACTTGACAGTAGGTATTTAGTCCGTACTTTTGTTATTTTGTAGCCTGATTTAAACTGATGAACAAGTTTGGTTTATGTTATTGAATCATAATACAAAATAACTAAGAAATTCATGTATATATAAGATTATTTTTTTGATAAAAATTATTATCAATTTAAAAGTGTTAATTAAAAGCACAAAGTTTATTGCGGCAATATTTTTATTAAAAAAAGAATACTAGCAGTATAATTAGCTTCGGCTGAAGTCTTCTCTTACGGCCAACATAGGCCTTAGTTTAAAGGCCACATTTATTAAAGATTAAAATTAAACTACTTTAGACTAAACAGATTGCATCGTAGTTTATTTTGTTTAGTCACAACTTTTAGAAATATCTTCATTTATAATTTGTCCGCCGATAGAGTTGCTTTTCATGCCAGTAAGATAACGGGGATATGGCTAAACTAATAGTCGAGTGAAGCCGTAGGTTTTAATGTGACATTTGCATTAGTCCACACTTTAAATTTCGAATAAGCAGACGCTATGCTTTTTTAAATAACACTACCAGCACAAAGTTCGATGCGATTAGCGCGAATGCAGGTAGCTTTCCTAGCACACATTGCCTGTTAAATCTAACGACTTTGTAACAAAATGTAGCAAGTGTGTGAATATCCTAACAAAAGCGACAGCTACAGCAATAAATCTTGTAGGTAAATTTCACGGCAAGTTCATTGAACTGTGTTACATTGCGATTGCTCACTGAACTTTCAACAAAACAACGCTACAGATAAATTATATTTGATTATGTACATATGATATACGCTGTTTCAAGAATGTTTTCAAACTGTGTTGATAAATTCGTTTTGTGCAAGAGTTATTATAACATAATTGGTAATAAAAATAAAGCTGAAAAAACAATACATTGATAATAATTGTCCAATGCCCACCGTATTCCAAACATAAACCTTTTTCATTTTAATATACTTAAATATTATCAAAATACCGGTATGTTCTGTGATAGTAAAATTGTAATAAAGTAAGGAATGTAATAATGACTATGAATATTGAGTTCGTTTAATTACAAAATGTATCAAGATCGATCATTAGTCGGTCTAGTTATACATTTAAGTCTAGTAATATATACTTAAGTCGTGAAATATATTATGTGCCGGTTTTTTTATCTATCAAGCGATATGACATTGGTTCTGTAGAATTCTGTAGAAAAATGACAACGTTGTCATGTTCTGTTACTTTTTCAATGAAGCGGCGTAGTAAGTTTTTAGACTATCGCTTAGAATGGTAGACATAACGATAGATAAAATATCCTTGTTCGTACCAGAGTATCAACTTAAAGTTGTAGCTAATTATCTTATGTTTATAGACGATATTATTATGTTTAGTTGTTCACAAAGCGTCAAGCATGGAATATTGGCGGTACATCGAATATTGACGGTACGTTGGTACGTTCAAGTGTTCAAGTCAATAATGTTAGAGCAAACAACACGAAATTGCATTCATGAGTAGTTTTGTTTGGTTTATAATCTATGCATCGTTTGTTTTGCTGTGAATCTGGTTACAATTACATATCTTATTAAATATTTAAAAGTGTCCACACTAAAGAGAGTCAGCTCACATATGAAATTTACGTGATAGCAAAGGATAGTGTACAATAATTTTCAATGTGAGTTAGCATGATATTATTATATAAAAGATGTATTATTTTTATAAAGTTTCTGGCTTGTTCAAACTGCGATCATTTTGAATTCGGAACTACCGCGCTTTAATTTATTATTTAATTATCTAAATTTGCGTTATAATATACATGATAAAGCTAAAATAAATTGAATACTCACATAAATTATTATCATTGTATGTTATTCTAATAAATAGATATTTGACGCACTGTTACATATTGAAATACCACTGTATATCCAACATCCATTTATACATTTGTAAATTAATATTACGAATTTACTTTAACGTGAACTGTAAACGAAAATAATCGATATTAACATACAATTTAACTACAGGAACTGAATCCAAGGCCAATTATAATTAGGTTATACTTCTTACTGTGGATTTCAAATTATGTAGGTACAAAATAATAAAAACCTATTTACAAACCACTTCTTATTAGTTGAAAAACTTTGCTGATAATAAAAAGTAATGCTAATTTCATTAATATTTTTTTATAAACACGCTATTTTAAATTAATACCCGAATAATAATTGTAAACATCACTATTGATCAATTCTGTTAAGCGGGATCCTTAACAAACACTCAAGCAACTTGCACAAAGAACACAACACACTATTTTTCTTTTTAATCGAACCACTCACCGCGTCGATCATCGCAACTGAAACCACAACCAACAATGCAATCAACCGAATTCAAAAACCGAAAGTCCCAACAATCAAAAACACGAATCACAAAAAAAGCAAGTCCGAAAAATGAACCGACCTGACGCTGACAGATTATTATAATTCGTGCACCATAGGGTTTTCCCGACTACGATTAACATAAGAGGCGACCTCGAGGCCTACATTGATAGACAAAAAATCTCCTGGGTTGGTTCCAAAGCGCCCAGTTATCTCGTTTTTTGGAAGACAGGGAGACGCGACGGCGCCGTTTGCCCCGACGATCGGGCGCCGAGCGCAGAAATAGGCCACCTCGCCTGCCCGAACTGCTTTAAACCCCGTTGCCTGTTTTGCTGTTTAATTTTGGACCGCATTCAGTTGACCCAGTGCTTCATTGTATTTGGAATTAATGTTATCGAATTTCGGATTGTACTGTCATGGCTTATGAAACTATGTTATGTTTAGTTATTTAAACTAATTCCAGACTAATCGATTTGTTGACAGATTTATATACTTAATGCTGATTAGATTTTAGAGTTTGTAATATATATTTAATTTCTAATTATATCGATAGTATTAGTTAGTAAACAAATAATCATAATTTAAAAATGGAAACTATACACAATGCCACTGTCACTTACCGATTAGGCGATTATCAACGTAATAACGTCATTTAAATTAAAAAGATTTTAAATACAGGCAATATAAAACATATAAATATACTTAGTACTAATACATAGTTGCTTTTAGGTAATACGTATTGATTAAATGATAATAAATACAGTGTTTGTTTATTGATTTTGTCGAATCAATCATGCACAAAGGACGAAGCCATTTTACTTATATTTTAATAAGTAGACTGAATGTTCTAGCGACTGCGTCTATGTACATAATTACTATATATTTTCAAATACATATTTGTTTTGTTCTATGGAGAACTAACTTATTACTAGTAATAATTAATTGATAAGATAAAAATATTGATAAATAAAAGTAAATATTCTACTAATATTAATTATCCCTAAACCAGTTAACTACATTTGAATAACTATGTGCCTTATAACCAACTGAAGTTAGGCATAAGCTCAGTGACGCACACGAATAAGCGTAGGTGTTTCTGAAAGCGTCGCGTCACTGCGAAACTGAACCCTGTGAACTTTGTGATCAAATTAGTAATATTACTTGTTTATTCAGTGTCCGGGAACTTGAAACTAATGATAATGCACATTACATTTTAATATTGTTAATTAGCCTATACTATAAAATACCCTCTGTCACAAAGACATGATAAAAAAGGTTTGAATTTCGAATATGCTTTGTTATTAAATTTTATCGTGTCTATAGTTTTTAATGATACAAGCTGATTATAAGCACGGATAAAAAAACATTCTAATTACCGAATTATAGAATTCACAAAGATTACTCATTGATCTAAGCATAACTAGCTATTATTAACAAATCAATACAAGTCGAACCAAAATATTTGTTCGGTTGGTATTAATGAGCGTGTTATTACGTAACAGTTCTGCAGTGTCTGGAGTGCCGCCAGTGGGTTGTCCTTGCGATCCTTGTGAAGGGAGATAAGTCGGCGACAGCGCGGCGCCATGGATGGCGTTATGTGGCATTATGCCATTTGGAGGTCACAGCCCATCCCCGGGATACGAATCTACCGCATTCTGACGTACGCTTACGACGAGCGTGGGATGTCTGTGTGGGTAGACAATATTTTTGTTTTGAGATGTAATAGATTTATACATTGTGGTATTGATGTCGAGTGTTGGGATACAATGTACGTACGTTATATAAAATGTATGTGCATAATATTTTAAGATCGGCGACATATCTGTTAAAATGGAACATTTATGTAAATTGATCTATAAACAAAGGAAAGAAATAAGCAAAAAAGTAGTTATGTAATATTTTGAGATTTTATTGGTGAAAGAAAATTCAATGTTGTTATTTTACTTTTCTTGTTAGAGAAAATTTGTTTAAATAACATATCAAATATGTTTTAGAATTATGTTTATTTTATGAACCTAATATTTATCAATTAGTAAGATATAACAAGAAACACATCTTGATGTTTTTCTGTCACGAATTTATAGGAGATTTATCACAAGATTTGATGTTTTTAATAAATTTTGACTAAGAAGCGCTGTTATACTATTTAAGTTTCTGGTTTTGAGTCTTGCGTTTTGCGTCCTACCGAACAAAATATTATGTTGCTGTTAAGGAGTCAACAAATAATATTTTTCAGATTTTGTTTGTAATTTTATTTTGAAGATGTTCTAAAGGCATTTTTTACTGTTGTTTTAAAGCAAATGTAATTATTTAATGTGCAATCGCAATGACCAGGGTTCGTTATTTTTTAGTAAGACAATACTAAGTAGAAGTACAAAGTCAGAATTGTGCCCAGTAGATGGCACGCGTGTGTCCACGTAATACTTGGGACTTATATGGGACCTTAAAACATAGCTAACAAAATGCAAGTGTCATACACCTCTGCCTTTATCTTCAGAAGCTTACAAGCGTGAGTCTATATGTGTATTAAGTGAAGGTTAATTTGCACAATCCAAATACACCTCTTAACAATTTCTTTGATCCATAAAACCATTCGTGGAAATCACTTACATCGCAGTCTGGAAAACAACTTGCAAATATTTTATAGTGGAAATTCTGCTTTAATTTATTCCTTTAATTATATAATTATCTATCACGTAGCTTGTAATTACTATACTGCAATCTATGAATCGATATTTCTATTAATACGCCAGATTGATTTGTCACCTTTAATTTTCATTTAAACGGTGCAATTAGATGCCATTACTTTTACATGAAAACAGCATAAGTAATGAAGGTTATATTTCCCCAAAAGATCGATTTTTATCCAATTTTCGCATAACTTATCTATGTATCATAAACATTTGAAGGTAAATACAACCAGAGTCGAAAAATATATCTACGCATCATACAAAGTTATGTGCCGCGTGTTGCTATATTTTGAGTGGCTTTTGTTCCGTCTGTGGGCTTTCTTTCATGCTGGATTTGAGTGTGGTGAAGAAACATACGGTAAACATGAACTGGACAAAAATGTTGTGCTCCACAAATAGTTGTTTTGAGTCTGGGTGTTGTTTGTGTCCGTCATTTCAATATACACAAAGTTGCCCGCGACGCAGTATTTATTTTTAGTGCAGTAATAGTAGTGAAAATATTGTTATAATAATGTGGCATTAGATGGCACTGTGAGGTGAGGATTCGTTTTTGATAAATAATAACAAAGAAGCTAAAGATAGCTGGCATTAAAAAGAACGTTTAAAAATAATGTAACAAGCTTGTTATTTATGATAATAATATAGTCACGAACTACCTTTTCTTATGTCACAAAGTGTAAGTGTATGCGTCCTCATGCCATACTACTGTCTATTACAAATGACTACAGATAAATATTATTTAAAACCTGAAATGCTTCTTACCTAATATTATTAACTTTTCCTTTATTTTTAGAATTTAGTTTTATATGGACAGTGACATATGGCATAATGACTGCAACACCTGGTACATAAATGAGTTGTAAAATACTGAAATTATAATTTGATGATGATTTAAAAGAGTGGCCTTGAGTTTGTTGCAGGTATCTTCTCATAGGCTCAACCTTTTGCCTGAACCTTGCAACGAATATAAATGTAAATTCAGTAAATGTAACAAACTTACTAACCCCTTTGACGTTCATAAGTGTTACTTTATGACCTAAGTGAATAAATGATTTATGACTTTGACTAAAAATAATATATAATTTAATAACGAAATATTTAAATTTTTCTCTCTAACTAATAATATGAGACCAATGTGATCGTAAGGCTTGAAATACACTAGCGGAAACTAACTCACTAACACACAACGTAAGAGTGCCAAGTGTTCCAGAAATATGACCCGCATTAGTCACATCATTCAGCATTCAGTTTGTTCATTTGACGACAGAGTAACTGAACGGTTCTTTTACACGTCCTCGTTTCATATATAATTAAAGTGAAATTTAGGTTTTATGTATTTTAGTATATTTTTCACTTCGTAGCTCTATCCTATATGGATGAAGGCAATGCCTATGTAGTACCTAGTAAAACATGGAAATACGAAATAATATTATATGCATTTGACAAGAAGTAATAGTTTAATAATTAAATAATGTTACTTATTCCTTCCCATGCATATTATTCCTAGTAAAGTGAACAGAAAAATGTACAAACTGTTAAGCGTTAATTTGCATATTGAAAGTTAACCACTTTATCCGGACTGTATCGCGATTTATTAAAAATAACAAATTAGTTTTATAATATATTTAATATCTGTTTGGCCCTTCCCCAGTTAACCCGCGACCATGGATGTTGACAACCGAAACGTCGGAGCAAGTATAAATATAAATAGTCAATTATTTAGTACCTTGTTGCAATATGCCACATTGCATTTAATGATTAGTAACAATATATTATTTATTTAGACATACTTTACTAAGCTTGCTCTTGATATAATTTATAATATAATTATATTACTAGCTTTTAGCTTATTTTTCCATCCAAAGGGCACGGAAAAACAAGCCTTTTTTCTAAATACAAGAAAGCCTACTTATTTTTTGTACCCTTGGCAATATACAGACAGTAAACAAACAAAAAAACTCGCATTTATAATAATAATTAGTTTTTGCCCGCGGCTTCGCTCGCGTGAATATAGATTTTGTAAATTATTTTTATCCCTTGGAAACAGTTTTTTTTTTTGTATCTAAGGCAGCCGATGTCTTTTTCTGTACCCCTGATAACGTAAACCCGACATTTCGTGATGATCGGTCGACCGGCTAAGGTGTGAAAGCGTAACAAACAATGCACATTCGCATTATCATATTATCACATCAGGGTTGGTTTGAGGCATAAGCCGCAAACCAATAATAATCCTGAGTGATAACCTCATTTTCATTATATAGGTATGTACATTATTTCTATTTTTTCTGTGTATTAAAATATTCGTGTAATAATGTGTACTTATGTTTTGAAAATAAATACTTAGTTACTTACATTTACAATATTAGTAAGGATTAGGATATTAATTTAAAACATTATTATTAAATATTTATAATTATATATTATTTATTGGGCAACGCTTTTCTGGCCTTGTACCGACTTTTGATAATACATGTTATATAAAATAGCAAATCGTAAAAGATATCTTAAAATATTTAATAGCTCTGTCAAAAGATGAATTAATAATGTAAATGCACTAAAACTAAAGTCGCTAGTGTGCTCTAAGCGGTACAACCGCATTGATACACACTGTCGCCGCTGAAGCGTTAGCCAGTTAGGCGTAATAACCGAGTTACCACGGTTAACCGGGTTTGTGTCGGTATTTATAGCGGGGCAGACTGCGGCTTATTATAATATACAACCTATAGTCGTGTAGCCATTCAACCTATGTATTAAAATAATATAGGAGCTTGGTCGGTGGTTAAAGCAACTGATTTTCATTTACGTCATTCAAGTGACGAACACCCATATTATAAGCTCTCCTTAGTTTGCGCTAGATGGTGTTGTGTGTATGTGATAGAATATTATTACACGCTCTAAATACACGGTAGAGTCGACTAGAGCGCGTACCAACAAATTTGGGCCCTCATACCTCTGCTGAACGATCAGGGCATAGAATACTCTGCCAAGGCACGTGTTTCCTTCTTCCTTCTTTCCACACGACTGCTTACCATCAGGCGGAGTGTGGTCATTTTAGGAGCAAAATAAAACATAAATAAAAAAATTGCCACTCTCCAGTACTATTAGATTCTAGTCGGATGGCTCAATGCTCTAGCTGGTCACTCTCTATTTATATTAGGCATAGTGTTTTGGGGTTCAATACCTTTAAGTTCAGTCCATTGCTGGACAAAACTTCTCCCTTTTTACATTACATGGAATATTAAACCAATATAGTTTTTTTTTATAAACTAAAGTGGCAAACATTTATATGGTCCAATCACTTGCGCGTTGCCAACCTTGCAAAAACCTTTTAACACCTTTTTTGTATAAAATTGTTTGCACTATTTTAAGATATTTATATATGTACGTAGGTATATATGAACGGTGCCGGCATGGCTTTAGTTTCTTCCAATAACTTCGGAGGGTACTTTTATAAACAATGTTTTAAAGCACATTTTGACTGTTGTAGCATTGACTTGACGATAATAAGCATAAGTAATATGTTTAAAAGTTTATTAAAGCGAACATTCCTGTCATACTCACAAAATTAATAGACATAGCATTATAATTAATACTACTACAAGCTTGTGATAGTTAAATTATATATATTGATTGCAATTTAAACAAACAAAATCTTTAGTTGCAGTCGGCATGCAAAGTCGCAAAACAATATCCATACATTTTTAAAACCGTTGTTTCCTGGTATAACCTCAACATATTTCCAAGTATCGCCGAGCGATTAATTAAGGGTGATCAATCATCATAAAGCTACGCTGCAGTGTGTTTGTTAAGCCCTGTTTTTACTTCAAACGACTTTGTTCCTCAGCTCTGCAATTGTCATATGACGTCATAACCGTGTATGCTTAAGTGAAACGCAGAACATTTTTTTTTCAACCTTTTACATAGCAGGCCAAAGCTTCTATCAGAAGGGTATAATCATCATTATATTAGTCGTATGACGTGATGTGCTGAATATAGACTTTCCCCATAGACTTGCACTGCTGCGATCGATGTAGCGCTTGCATTGCCACACGTAGGTTATTGTTGTCTTCACTCCTAGCTATGAAATTAATTATATTTATACATACAAAGTCTCACGCTTACATTCCCAGTTATGGCTTTAGGTTTCACGTAACGGGCGAGTCTATTGCCCTCTAGTGGGCATAGTTTCAGACTCCGTATTGCTACTGAGAATTTCTTGCAAGAAACCCAATATCACTTTGTCTAAATCAAAGTCAAATATGATTTATTCATTTAGGCTACAAAGTAACTCATGAAATTCTGAATCTATTGGCTGGTGAGTTTACCACTCATACTTTAAATCGCCAATGAAACATAATTTCAGTATAATATAACTCATGTCAACAAGATGTTGCAGACAATATACCTAAATTAATTATTGACTATATAAATCTAAAAAGGTTAAAAAGAACGTACTGTACACTTTTGGAGTATAAAAATTTTTCAAAATCAGCTGTCTTATCCCACAATAATATACCTTGGGACATGAGTCAGTGAATATACTACACTGTCGCAGTATCCAACCCGGGTACCCGACCCGGGAAGTGACACGACAGTTCATTCACTACCTCTGCACCACCGAGGCAGTCAGATATTTATTGCACCATTTATTATAGCCTATATAACTGTAACACGTGTCTTAAGTCGTGTCTAACACCCTCACCCCTTGACCAAGGGGTATATTAGCAAGGCATACTATGTAAATGCATGGAATCTATTTTTAAACAACGTTTTGCATAATGACTCAAGAACATTATTGTTGAAGGTATCGTTTGTAGTATAAGGATACGATTTAGGTCTCAGCATTGTAATTAGAATGTTTTTATTCCTTCGTACAGAATTCAATCCAAGGTAACTATGATTTGCAGATGGTGGTCGTCTCGGCACTTGCCACGCGACGAGTATAGTGGATCCGATCGATTTGTCCATAATTTGACTGCACGGATGGGTATGTTTAGGTGGTTCCCTTGCCACGAGTCCAGTAGGTTGGATCACAACAAGGGACACTTAGTGCGATCCATAAACAGTCGTTCCGAGTTTGGATGTTCTTTATGTCCGTTGTTTAAACATTTGTAAATATTTCCCGAGAGATTCACTTCTATTATGAGATTTGTCGATTTTTAAAGAAGAAGAAAAAGTTGGGATAGGATATAACTTCGTTATGTAGCAAAAAGGTAAGAATAAGGCCAATACTGATAGGTTTTGATACAGTATTTCTGTGTCTAATGCTTATTACTGAGTATTTATACAGTGATTTTTTAACATAGGCCACGTCATGAGTTATTTTGAACGGTTGTGCATGTTGAAAGATTTGAGTAAAATATAAATTAATTCGTTCTCAGTACTTTAGAAAATGAGCCTCAGTAAATACTTATACAAACATAAATAAATAACTAATAATAACTTTTGCTATTATTAAGCATTGGTTTTAATCCGCAGCTTTGATTGCGTGAGGCACACGGGAACCTATAAGTGTCTTGAATTAACACATAGAATACTTTTTCTATGTGTTAATTCAAGACATCGTCTTCCTCTGTGCCAATTTTATCCAAATCCAGAAGTTGTTATTGCGAGTCAGGTTATTCTTTGTGTATGTTATTGATGAATGATAAATGAATATTTGTAGAGTACCTCGCGACATATGAATGTGTTTAGTGCGAAATTTATCATTAAAATACTTTTACTTTTATGATGTTTATTATACCTATAGGATAAATACATATAGGATAAAATTATAACAAATAAATATGTGAACTAGAACATATCAATATACAGTTATAGATAATAACTATTAAACAAAACTTTTGTATTCAGAGACTAGCAAAAAGCAGTTCTCAACCAATACGCTAAACAATACTGCTTGACATTGTTATTTAGCACAATAGGACTGATACTAAAAATGATTGCGCAAAAGAAGTCTTAGAATGAAGGTCGAGTTATATGAGGCGTTGCTTAACCATGGGATCAATGACCGGCAGTACGCCGAACGAGAAGCGAAAGACTCGGCGGCGCCGGTCACAGTAAGAGTAGACTAGCTGATACTCGCTCGAATATTATTATAAAAGATTCTAGTACTTCTACTACTGCAATAGTATGACATTATTGGATATTACCTAAGAAATTGCCATTTGTATGAAGATCTCGTTGGCAAGTCAAAATTGTAAGGTACTCTTTTCAATTATTTATGGATGGATGCTTAATCTCCATTCTAAGCATCTATATGTTTATTCGATAAAAGTTAACCGTATTGATAATATTCCATATAACTAGAAATTTAGCTATCCTATGCAATTAAGTTAATTGTTACATAAACGATGGATTTTCTATTCCACCGCGAATTTTCCATCGACTGTCCTTTTGCCATTATTATATTGTTTACTTGCAACACGTACCAAAAAAGTAAATAAATATACAACCTTTGTTGAATGACAATGTACGACGTAAATGCTTTACCACGATAACAAGGTTTTGCGAATTGAATTTTCTCCAAAATGTCAAAATTCACTCAAAGATTTCTCTTAAATGCCTCAGTGCGTTATGTTTCGAATACAATTTAATTTACCGTCGGGTTAGTTGATTTATAATACTAAAATACCACTCTTGACACCATGACATTCGCAAAAATAAAGACTAATCGTGTTAGTTTTATGAAGATTTTACCTTTTTATATTACACTTCTTATCCGTTGACATAAATATGGCGCCTTTGATTAAATAAAAAATGGGCTCACTATTAACTTCAAAACAGAATACAAACTAGAATAGTACCAATGTAACGAAGCTTTTGTTTCATAAATTTTACCGAGAGTATTCGGACTGTTAAATGTAACATGTTAACTGTCAAAACATCAAAATATTTTTAGTACTGGCTGCATTCTAAAAACTATAGAAATCGTAGCGCGCAATTTCAAAAAATGAACTGAATCCCGAACGTAATAAATATACCTTTGTAGTTGAATCTAGTTGACTCACCGTCGAACCAAAAAGTCCGCCTGCAGTGGAAGCGAAGCTTTAAACAGACGAGTCGTAATGACGTGTAGGGCTTTAAAATTGCAACGGTACGATGAGCAGGCGAGTGCTACAGACGTACCGTGAAATGTTTCCTGTATGAATGTACTGTTTATACACGATTGTGTGTTACGCTTTGCAGATGCAGTTTTTGAACGTGGGTGTACTAATTTTGTGTATGTGGTTAAAGATTAATAAATGGCGTTATAAGTAGTGAAATAAATGTACGTTACGGGTTTTTGCTTTAAAACTAATTAGGTATTAAATATTATTTGTAATATTTTGGTAAAGTTTATCGTGTGACAGTAAGTGTGTAAGCTACTATAACTGATAAAAAGGGCAGCCAAGTCTCAAAACTGATTGCTATTTTTACACGTTCAAATTTATAAAACGCTGTTAATAGTTGACAAGATGGAGAAGATTTCAATAAGAATTTAACCTTTCAGTTAAATTTAAAGAAACCGAACCTTACTATCTTATCTTATGTGGGGGACAGTCAGTGCAGACCGGCGACACTTCGACTCAGTGGGATTTTTTGTGTCGACACTCTTCCAATAACGATTGCCATAGATGTTCATGGCGGCCGGGACCAACGGCTTAATGTGCTTTCCGAGGCACGGAGCAGGCGATAATTATTGTCAATCAATACGCACACAATTTCGAAAAGTCATGTAACTTCCGAAAGTCAGAGGTGCGCGACGTGGGTTCGAACCCGAGACCCTCTGCATTGCAGTCTGTTGGTCTCCCCACTGAGCTATCGTTGCTTTTAAACCTTACTAAAATCAAACTAATATAATTTTTTTGATATAATAATGCATGGAAAAACATTGGTATCGTCATTCGAGATAGTTATTTATCTTTGTAGAGTAAAATAGTTAGTTTTACGTTTAGCTGCCATTAGTGAATGGACTTAGGCATTGCCAGGCGACTTATAGCCGGTTGGCACGCCAGCCGGGGCTTGTAAACACGTCGCCATGTAGGCGAGTGCCATCTGCAATGCAAAATAATACAGTGACACTATAAATCCAGCCATTTCTTGCCAAAAACTTGGCATAAAAACATTTTACCCATTTCTGAGAGACAGTATTCCCGTAAAATATTTATTGTCATCTTAAAAAGTAGGTTAAATATATGAATGAAGATCGCAGATATTATTTATCGGTGACCTTCGAGAATTCTTTTAATTTTGTTGATTTATTTGTACAGTATTTTATTTTATATTGAAAGTCGTAGCCTATTACTATGTTTACGAGTTAACATTTATGATACAAAAGTTTCAGGCTAATGGATGTTAGATATAAACAGAAATGGACATCTTTTAATTTTGATTTGTGAAGTTATATACAAGTTTGGTTGTATATGGCTGTTAAATTTATAATAATATGATCTACGGAAGTAAGTTTGTAAGCGGCCCTTTTTTGCGTATATACTGAAATTTATGGGCCTGCAATTTACATGGTTCCTGGCAAATAAATATTTCCTGTAATTGAGTTAGACCTTATCTCTCCCTATCTCTTCTCCTAGTCTCAGGTAAAAGGTAGATCAAAATTTTTATGTGTACTCTAAATTGTTTATTATTTAGCCTATTTAGTTGCAGCGGCACACCGGCGGCAGACACAAAAGATTTATAATTATGTCTGGCATTCTAAGACTTGACAGATTACATAACTAGTTATCAGTTACTCTAACGAACAAGGAAACGAGAGAATGCGAGTATCTTGATAATATTTAAAATACGGAAATGTGGTCGCTACATATTTGGTCGAGATTGCAGACTATGACCTGATATTTTTTAAATATTAATGTTACACTTGTAATAAGAAAACAGTCAAAAAGATATGCGTTGATACAAAATCAAAGTAGTATCAATATAATAAATACCAGATAAGAGTTCAGAGTTACTTGTCGTTAGATACGAGCTGAAAGTGTTAACTATAAATATTGGACATAACTCAACAAATCGAACACTACCAACAAACGCTACACTGTAAAGTTCATCCAATCGAATTCCCAACTTCCAAACGCAATGTCAGTCATCGAATATCCATGGGCAGTCGCGTCAATATCGTCAACACAAACAATTTTGACGGACAAAACTAGATTCCCGAGGTATCGGCGTTCGTCGGATATGGGGCAATTTCCCGCGAAAAATTACTAGTAGAGACTCGACACTGATACCGACCGACAGGTAGGACTGGGTGCTACTGACAGCGAGAACTGGCCGCCTGCGGATTATAGAGCGCTCGAGTTTATTGGAGCTGAAAATTTAGTTTGGAGCCGGTGAAAAAAATACATATTGAAATATAGTTTACTGTTCAGTTTTCTGCGAGCATAGAGAGCGGTATATTATGTTTTAAGGATGTTATTCATGAAAGTCTTGATTGACTTATCTACTTAGTACCTACTAGATCTTGCCCACGGCTCAGCTCGCGTAAATGTAAATTATGTCAATTTTCTATCCCTTGGAAACAGTACTTTTTTCTGGATGAATGTTATTTTATGCCCTTTTTTGTACCAACAACCACCCACAACCCTTTCTTGTACAATGTGATTACGAAATTTCATTATGATCGATCGAGTAGTAGGCGTAAAAGCGTTACAAACAAACCGATAAACAAACTTTCATTCGCATTTATAATATTAGTTAGGCTCTACCAATATTTTCTTTCGTTTACGAGAATAAAGTGTAAAAGGTAGTACAGGAAAGTACGACATCCTGCAAAAAGAAAACACGCTGTATGGCCAGTCATTTGTCAAAGTCTTCACATCAATCATACGTTTAGAAAAGTTTCGTTGAAAATAACCTTTAAACTGGATGAAAAATATAAAGCTACTGAGCTGACCCCAACTAATTTGAGGCAGGCAAACTTTGACCAGCAATAGGATTATTATATTATTACAGTTATCATTTAAAAGTTCTTACAGATACATTTTAAACTAAGAATAAATTGACGTCGTATAGATATTATAGGAAAACTGATTAATGCGGAATCCAAATACATGGTTAGACGTGTTTAAAAGTATTCTACATTTAAATGCGAAAAGTAGGCATCAAGTTTGACAGGCCATACATAATTGATTCGTAAATAAAAATAAAAACTGACATACGAATATAAAACAACATACATAATATGTTATGTTCACACATAGTCAGCTATCAGCTGTTCAATGACGTCAGAGTCCACGAGTGTTGCTCGCAAAGTGGATTACAGTCGACTTGAGTGTCCATGTACGTCACGCGTCAGTTTACTTACCCACATACTAGCTGTTGATCGCGACATCACTTGTGGTGATGCATTTTGTTTTACGTTCGTTTTCTTGACCAATGATGCATTTAAAGGAATGAAAGATATTGAAGCGTTCTAGGCTATAGTGCTCTAGTGATTGTTAGTCATTCTCTAACGTGATTGATTTGCTCTCCAATATAGAGGTATGAGGTACTCTTCATTATGATGATCCATTTAGGTCACGTTGTTAGGAATAGGGTTATATAGTCAATGACTTTATCAGATTGCAAATTCTATTTTGATGATACGCCATGGATAATATTGTTACTTGAATGTTGTTACTTTGAATTCTGCGTTACAGAATATGGTCAATCCGAAGATAATGTTCAATTTTGTGGTTTGTATGATTCTGCATGTGTTTTCTATTTGCTTTACTGAATATCTGTTTATTATATTTAATTATCTGTCATAATCATATATTTTAGAGAAAGAGATTGTAGATGTCCTATAACCAAAGTACATGAATGAATTGTTTATAAGACGTGCTATTCTGTAAAAGTTTTTACCTAAATCTTACCTGTCACTTCGGCAGAATCCATAGTAATCATCTATTATTCTGACTACGGATAAGCTTATATTTTCATTGTTTACATAAAATTGAGCTAAGGTTTTAAATCTTGCAGAATCGCTCAACTAGATTGAGATAAAAATGTTAGTGAATAAAAGAAAAATGTATTTCAGAATCATAGCTAATAGCCAATCCTCATCTCTGCATATTCTTCCAGGAACCAGGCGCAGTGCAATAAATCCGTCAGTTTTGTTTTACTTTTAATAGCTGCAGTCATTTGTACGATGTACTGTCACAACTCGTGTTCACATATTTGTTTACTGCGTCGGCGTATTGCCATGGTGACGACATGTGTATCAATCAGCTGAGCCGAATGACCGGAAGTGATTCAAAATTGATTAACAACGTTCATAGACGAACGCACTGTTAATTACCGGACGAAACGGTTTATACGTGGAACAATTTAATTGTCGTTTCAAAACGGATTGTGTAAAGCGTGTTAGACCTTTCTTTCTGATGCAAAATCTGATTTCAAAAAGAGGAACAGTGTTTTGCTAGGACATTTTTCGTGTGATGTTTTTTTAGTCATACGATCTTTAAGGCGACAAGCGGTTACTGTAGCCTTCAGATGCTTGCACTGCCAGTGAAAGTGATTCCACTATCATTGTACTTAACTGGACGGATAGCATAGTGAGCAAGCGGCCGCCTCGATACTGCCGCTATGACCAGTAATTATTTAAGTGAACTACTAATCATTGTACTGAATCTAGATGTACCTACTTTAGGAAATATGCCTTATAAGCTACCAAAGGTCCGTCCGCTATGATGGGGAATCTAAAAAATGCTGAAATTATTGACTTTAGTACGTTTCTGGCCACCACGTAGACATGTATATATGCAATATACAGGCGTGTATATAGTACATAACTCTCTAGGTATATAATACTCGTTGTAAAGTAATTGCTTGTGAAGTTGCATGCTGTAATTTAGTTCTTACAGAGTAATTAACAAAATTGGTACCGCTACCGCGTGTAAAAGAAAGGCGTGGTCATATTAAATTGACGTTAAATGCATACATACAATATTGTTATAAAAGTAAGCATCGAAATTAATTGTTATTATCTATCTACATTTGATTCTATTGTTAACATCGTGGTATAAGTTTGTTCTGATGTTGTGAGCGGGTTCCATTCCCGGCCATGTGTAATTGGATTTTGTATGTACGGGTGGAGTAGTGGTTTATGTGATCACCTCGCAACTGCTACTGCGCCGAGTGTTGTGGGTTCGAATCCCATATGGAACAAAAATTTGTGTGATCCACAAATGGATATGCTGATGGATGTTTTTTGTCTGTAGTTTGAATGTTTGTAAAGCCCCCCGCCATACAGGATTTAGGCATAGTGCGGGCGTTGTCTTTTTAAAAACAAAATTAAAGGGACGAAGCCTGTGCCCAGAAAATGGAGATATTAACATATTAGATTCTAAGAACAAGGCGAAATGTGGGTATGAAACATCACTGCTTACCTGTTAAGGAATATGCAGGCGTAAATACATATATTTTAAAATGTATATATGAATATTTTATATACATAGTTCTGTCACCTCATACACTGAATTATTATTTGCGCTGTGTAAATTTATTTTTGCAGTATATGTAGGTCAATACTCGATATTGTTCTGACAGAAGTTGAAATAAGTTCAAATATTGTTTCCGAATATTTGTTGATTGTACCGTGGTTTGTACATCGAGTTCACATATAATATCATGCCTACGACTACATAGGAGCTCTTATTCACATATACCTATATATCACACCTACTACTATATAGGAGCACTTATCCTTACTTCCTTACTAATATTATAAATTACTCTGTCTGTCTGTCTGTTACCTTTTCACGGCTAAACCACTCAACCGATTTAGATGAAATTTGGTACAGATATAGTTTAAAACCTGGGGAAGGACATAGGCTACTTTTTATTCAAGTAAGTACCACGCGGGCCGAGCCGCGCGCAAAATAATAATAATATTCTACCACATACACACAACACCATCTAGCCCAAACTAAGCAGAGCTTGTACTATGGGTACTGGACAATGGATAAACATACATATATACTTTTTTTTTTTTTTTTGTAAATACATACATATTATACATAGAAACACCCAGACCAAGACAAACATCCATGTTCATGCACACAAATGTTTGACTTGTGCGGGAATCGAACCCGCGACCTCAGGCGTGGCAGTCGGTTACACTAACCACTACTCCATCGAGGCCGAAGCTAGTCTTATATATATAACAAGGGAGTGTTATAATTAGGAGCCTGCTGACACCGAGATTTTTGTCTCGGACAAGATCGAGTATTTCTTGTGTTGGCCCCGCGTGAAAAGGGGCCCCGCATATCTAAACCCACTCATCTCTGCCTGAGCGTAATTTTTTGAGTGAAATTTGTGTGATAAGATGTGGTATATTGAATTTACTTGATGTCACAAAAACGTGAAATGTTACAACTTTTCCTATTAAGAGTATCCACGTCAGACAATCGGTAACCGACTATTTCCTTGGCGTAAATAAAACACCGAATTTCATACGGTAAACGCACAAGTTCTACAAAAAGTCGCTCGTATAAATGTGTAGAATTTCAGTCGGCCCAATAATACTCTTACCCGAAAGAATTTGCTACGGGCCCCGCGCTTGCTTAATCCGGCACTGAATAGGGGCCTTTGTTTATTTTAAAAACAGCAATATTGAAGTAGCCAACATTTTTCAACTATATTTATAGCTTAGCGCTAGAGGACATACTGCGTTCGGCATAGCTCGACGCTCAAAAGGTTAAGATCTATAGTTTACAATTTTCAAAAACAACAAAGAATCATGGTGCGAGTTTCAAATTCTGTTTAGTAAAAGGCAATTACCTTAGCTTAAAACCTAGATCTAAAACATATCTAACGAAAACTGACTTACTGTACCCGTAGCACGTATAAACTAAGCCTAAGCGAGAATTCGGGTAGCCTTAGTTACAACCATAATAATATTAAGATTTTAAATAAAGTTTGCATCGGCACGGATGGTTCAGTATTGTAAGGGGTCACTTCGTCCCTGGCATCGCTGCGGCGAGTGTTTGTTGGTTCAATCCGTCACAGGCCAAAATTGATCTTTAAATTGCTTTGTTCTACGTATTTTGTCCTTTGATAGTATAATGTCCTCTGCGACATGTGAATCAATAGTATGTCTGATGTAGTTGCTATTCCAACAAATAACTACAGTTATGGCACGGTGGCCAGTATGCGTAGAGTATTGCATACACGCTCGTGATAAACATTGATAAATCTGGGTGTTACGTGTATTTGATGCTTCGATGTTTGCAAAGTGCTTTCCAACACAGGAATAATGTTGAGTTTGGGAGTCATAATTTGTATGTTTAATAAATATAGAGTCACTGTGTATCATGAAGAAGTAGCCAGAATTATGTTACATCTACATTTCACTACTTATACAGACTGTCCCAGAAGTTGACGTCAAGCCAGAATCAGGTAACAGGCTATGTTATAATAGCTATCAGAAAAATATTAAAAAAATCTAATTTACGTATTTTACAAAGAATAGGCATTTAAAAAAAATCAAAATAAAAACTGCACCCTTTGATGGTCTTTTCACTCCTGCTACTACAGATATTTACATATTGAATATTTTTTTTTGTTACGTATTCTCGAATAATGCTTCTTTAAGCTCTCACCTAAAATTTAAAGTCTACTGCCACTTTTTCAATATGGTCACTTAAAGTTGGGCTAAGTATTAACTTTGAACCTTTGATTGGAAAAAAGTGATATTTACTTCCAAGCTGGAGCAGTGGACTCAAAAAAAGTAAACATCTGTAGAAACAGGACTGAAAAGACCGTCACAGGGATCTTTGTTTTTTAAATGCCTTTAATTTTTAAAATACGTAACTTAGATTTTTTATATTTTTCTGCTAGCTATTATAACTTAGACTGTTACTTGCCTCCGGCTTGACGTCGATTTTTGGGACAACCTGTATATTCAATCCTACGTAATAAGATGCAAGTCTATTGGCAACCACCGAAGGACTGCACGGATGGCAAAGTGGTTTAAGTGGTTGCCTCGCCACTGCCACTGCGTCGAATATTGTGGGTTCGGATCCCGCACGGGCCAAAACTTTGTATGATCCACAAATGGTTGTTCCGAGTCTGGTCGTTCTTTGTGTCCGTTGTTTGAATGTTTGTAAAGCCCCCCGCGGTACAGGAATTACGTCTAGTGCAGGCGTTGCCTTTTTTTAAACAAAAACAAAAGAACACATTTTAAGGTGGACTTGAGCAATATTAGGAGTCTACATAACTAAGCCACTACTTATTGTAGTAGCAATATTCTCTAGTAGTATACTTACTTATCGTGTCGATGGCAACATATTTTATATAATTTTCGACCATTTTTCGGCAACGCGGATTGCATTTGGTTTAGCCTGGTACAGGTCATCCAGTGTGCACGATTCTGGGCTCATGGGGCACAACAACAGATGCCTCATTGTCTGTGGTGATACGCCGCAGTCACATGCATTCGTACCTGTGTCTATATATCCCCACCTTGACAGATCGTCTTTACATCGGCCAACCTGGGTACGCAACCTGTTGAGTGCCTTCCAGGTTGGCCAAGGCAGTTTGGCTCCCGGAGGTAACTTTTCTGCCGGTGTGATAAAAGCAGGCAGTAAGAATTATAGTAGTATAAGAAGGGGAATGAAAAGCTAATCATAAGAAAACATTCATCTAAACATCAATTATTTTCTAAATGACTCAACACATCGACTGCATCGAGCACGAAACGTAAACGCAACGGAAACCTGGCTCACGAACATAACGCGAACGTGCAAGTAATGGTTTAACACGTCACACCCGCCGCCCCACTTCTGTTGTTAATTACTGACCCGGTATAATTTCGACGCATTTCTACGTTACACTGTTAAATTCAGTCGCCTTTATATATACATACATACATACATAGATTCACGGCTGTTTCCCAGAGGGGTAGGCAGAGACTACGGATTTCCATTTGCTACGATCCTGACACACTTCTCTGGCTTCATTCACTTTCATCACATTCCTCATACACGCCCGTCGGTTCAAGGAGCTCTTAACCTGGCCTTTTTCCAGAACGCCTCCGACCTTTATATATAAATAACTTTAATTGCATTTATATATTTTGACGGAACCTAATGTACGGACGAATTAAATAAGAATGTGTTTGTTTGTTTGATATTTATTTACGTGAAAAGAAATAAAACCACATATTTATTTAACAAAGTTAGCTTAAGTTTTCAAAAATATTTTTATTAATAGTATGGCACAGATTAATATTCACATAAACCTGTGATGCCATTCAAACTGGAGTAGCCACTTTCCCAGTAAGGGTATCTACGCGCTTCAGAAGATTACAGCGAAACAACCTTATACTACTATGGTGATAAGGATATCTTGATTCTTTAGGAAGACGGATTGGATCTTTGTATTGTTAGCAGAGCCAGAATCCAGTGTAATTTTTACTCTTTTTTGAAGTGTTACCAACGCGCGATTATGCGGTACCTATCCTCAATATTGTGCGCGAAAATAGGTTATCGTAAACACTTTCCTTAGACAGGGCGTGTACTTGCTTGCCCCCTTGGAGTTAAACAATACACTTTACATAATATGGCTGCATATACATATATACGCGCGTGTACAACACGGTGAGATTCTATAGGTTAATTCTGTGGCCCAATAAATTTATATAAAAGTATAGCACATTTAGAGACAACGCTGATTATATTCAAATCAAACGTCAGTGACAACTACACCGGTGATACAAATATGGCATCTGTATTTTTGGCCCGACGTTACCGTCTGCGCTTTGCGCCGTCTACGACTCAGCACAAATATTATTACTACTTTCGTCTGTCAACATATTCTACATGAATTAAGACAAGTCTACTCTTTGCTTAACTTTGCACTTATACATTAGCCACTAGCTGTTACCTGCGACTTCGTCCGCGTAGATTTTAACTAAAAAGTGTTTGTCGCCGCGGAACCCAACTATATTTCTCTGCCCAAGTTACGTAGTTTTTATAGTGTAAAGCTAGATAATAGCATGGCTTACTCAAAAACAACATTTAAATATGCGTCGTTAGATTACACGCTGTCACAGAATGCGTAAGAAAAATAAAGATTCACAGCTCCACCCCCGTAGGTGATAGCGTGATAATATGTAGCCTATATGTTGAACCGACCTGTTAGTAATATTCATGCAAAATTTGAAGTAAATCCATGCAGTACTTTTTGAGTTTAGCCCGGACATACATACAGACAAACAGACAAAAATTCTAAAAACTATATTTTTGGCTTCGATATCGATTGTAGATCACGCCCCAAGTATTCTTTTAAAAAAATATTCAATGTACAGTTTTGACTTTCCTACGATTTTATTATATGTATAGATATAGTTTATTGTCAAACGTATTTTATAGAAGAACCTTTAGGTCATTATTATCATATTAGGAACAGATAGAAAGATTGCGATGTCGTTGGATATCGAAGTAAACATATTCCTGGTAAAACTATTTATCGTAAAGCGCTACGTTGACCTAGTAAGTTAACAGTGAGCGCATGCGCAGCTGGAGTCGTCCAGCCTTATCGTGAATTACACGGCTGGACAAAGTTAAGAAAGGTACCAGTACTGCGTGAAAAAGTGTATCAGGCAAGTCATCAGTACCTTTGGTTCGTCTTCCACTAATAAGTACTCGCCTAACTAATATTATAAATGCCAATGTGACTGTTTATTTGTTACGCTTTAACGTCTTAACTACTCGACTGATCATCATAAAATTTTGCATAAGCGTTGTCAGAAGGACAAAAAAGAACATAGGACATAGACATTTTACATGATTCTAAAACAGCTAGCGAAATGTAGGTGTAAATCATCTCTACGTATCCTTTCAAGAATATATAATAATAATAATATAATAATATTCTATCACATACACACAACACCATCTAACCCAAACTAAGCAGAGCTTGTACTATGGGTACTAGACAATCGATAAACATACATTTTTTTTTTTTTGTAAATACGTACATATTATACATAAAAACACCCAGACCTAGAAAAGCATCCATGTTCATGCACACAAATGTTTGACTTGTGTGGGCATCGACAGGCGTGGCAGTCGGTTACACTAACCACTACGTCATCAAGGCCGACATAATTATAGTATGTATTGTCTGAACCTGTTAACCTGTTACCTATGAACATTATCCTGTACAATAAGGTCAGAATCGATAAAGCTGAATACTGAAAGTTACATCACAGAGTAAAACCGACGGTAGTTGAATGACCGAATGATTTCCTTTTTTATTATACATAACTCGTTTGAACTGAACTGAACTTTAAACGCTTCTGATTAAAGAAACGGTTGAGCTCCTGAAATGTCACGTCAGTTGAGTATTACGAAAAACTTGATGACTGCCTTGAGAACAGTGGTAGTGCGTGCAACTGCTACATGAAGGTTAGAGTTCAATTTTCGATTCGAGAAAAGTCCTATTGAGTTTTTCTGTGGAGAAATTTGCAAGACGATGAAACAAGATGGTAGATGGCAATACAACTGCCGTCTATTTTGTGGCACCTAAAACGATAGCTGGCATATTGTCAGCCTAATACACCTGCATTAGGCTGACAATATGCCAGCTATCGTTTTAGGGAAATTTGCAAGACGATGAGACAAGACGGAGTCTGAAATTGTGCCCGGTAGATGGCAATACAACGGCCGTCTATTTCGTGGCACCTAATATATACTAAATTTCAATTCACCTAATATTGCCATCTACCGGGCACAATTTAATAAAGAAGAGGTCTTTTTACTCCTTCGGGGATATAGTCGTGACATTATGTATGTACGTAATATATTATCTTCTCTGAAAAGAAAAAAGAAAAGAAAAGAAAACGACGACGGTAAATATGTTTATGTATATCATTATTAAACTTTTTTAGTTAATATTGCGCATGAACAATCTAATAACAGATCAATCTAAGCAGATTCCTAGATAGCACAAAAATAACCTATCTTATTTTTGATTAAATGTATAGGATGTTGGATGTTGCCTTTCATACAGCTATCCCTTCGATGGTATGATGTGCCCCGGAATTAAATTTTCCCATATATCAAAATGACACACGTGTATACTTCAACTAAGCGAAAAGTAGACGTGGCTGTCAATAGTTGAACTTGTGACATTTAGGATATAATATGTGTCTACATACAGAGTTTCACGGTTCTGTCCTCGGGGAGGTAGGCAGAGATGTATAATACATTCTTATTTCGCAAGATATGGTTTTAGGATCTATTGGCGTTTACTATACATGGTTCCGGACTCCGCACTAATAATTATAATACTTGAAAGCAAAATCCAATAACAGTTTGTCCGGCGTAGGAAGAGAACCCGTGCCCTCACGCACAGCAGTCGTTCTCACTACTGCTGCTAAACAAAGGTAAAATAACAAGTTTCAAATACGTTTGATCCTACTTTATATTAATTTAATTTAATTTCCTATATTTTGTTCTTTTACATTTTATTTTACTTATAAGTTGTTAATATTAGTTAAGTTGTAAATTATGATTGTTGCTTTTGTATATGTAAATAATTAATTTCAGCCAATAAATATATAAATTGAATAAAAAATGTTTCTATTGATATTATAAATGAGGAAGTGTATGAAAATGTTTAAAATATTGATGTTAGTGAACCTGACAGGAACCGTTACTTAGATGAATTTTGAGAAAACTTGACATACAGGAAGACCATTTCCTTTTTATACGATGATATAAAAATAATATACATTCATGCGGGTTAAACCGCGATCGTTAAAAAAATTGTAAATTTTTAAATCTTATAAACTAATTATAAGACTCTATAATCATCACCCACAAACTTGCAAAGGATATTTCTTTACATACTAGATGAATGCGTGAATATTAGGTTGTCAAAGTAATAAGTACGTAGATAAAATCCGATAAAGAACCTCACAGAGCTTGGGCACAGCTATTTATATCTGTGGTTAAAACTCAGGTCAAGTAATTACGTGGATCTCTATTTATAAACAATTTCAGCTGCCTACAGCGGTACTTGAAATAGGCATTAAATACATGTTTAAAATTATAACAAAAGGTAACACAATTACGCCAACACACATGATTAGAGACACAATCACTGTCTCATTGAATTTGTTCCCTGTATTTTATACAGTAAAAAAGAAAAACAAGCATACGAATCGCCTTATAGTAATCAGTCACTGTGCTGATAATCGGTTGCAAAACCGGGGGTCTCGTTCTCATTCAGGTGAATTAATAATAATAATAATAATAATTGTTTATTTGTTCTCTCACATAGAACATAATATTTGACATCTTAAACAAACAGTCCATACAAGAAAGCAGTGAATGCATAGTCTGTGTGGGAGACTGGTCTCTGTACTAGGAGGTTCTGTATTACAGCCTTTCCGTGCTATGAATAGGTGGAATGTGTATGATTGGGGCTAGTATGTTCGTGTTGAGAATGTACGTCATGTTGGGAGATGTGTGAGTGGGTAAATGTATGAGTGTGTGTGTCCATGTGAATGTGCTAGTGTGTGTGTGTGTGTGAAGGTGTGTATGTAAAGATGGTGTGAAAGCAAAAGTATGGAAGAGGATGATAAGATGAGTCATTAAAGTCACAGTGTTACTATACATTGCCTCGTCACTGCATCAAGTTTAGTGTGACAAAAATTTTAGTGATCCACAAATCGATGTTCCAAGTTTGGGTGTTATTTGTGTCCGTTGTTTGAATGTTCGTAAACTCGCCAGTGACCCAGGAATTATTGCTAAAGAGGCAATTGTCTTCCAAAAAAAACAAAAGAAGTCGTAGGTACCAATGCAGATTTTGATATTCAGAAAATAAAACAACCGTTACGTACGTATATAGATGCAGAAGTTATTTAAAATAGCAACATATGCTTAGACTCACTAAACTCTAAGACCAACAGTATAGCTTCAATGCCCGAAGAAAATATTAGGAGCTACGCTATATTATATGCTATGCTATATAAAATGCTATGCTATACTATATGCTATGCTATTTAATATGCTGTACAATATTATATGCTTAATTATTTTTTAAGTTTTGATGTACTTTGAAATGAATGCAGTAGTCATTCAATAAATATTATCTTAGGCCTAGTTGGAAATATTATACATAATTATATTAAAGTTTATCGTTTCGATTTTAGATCTAAGTTTGCTGTACGAAACATCATTAATTAGCTTTAGACTCGATAAGGTCAAGTATATTGGTCTACCCACGCTCTTAGAGTAATGTTAAGACTCATTGATTTATTGACTTATATAAATGTAACAATTCAGGTTCAATCTCCGGGTCAGACAAAAATGTTATTGTGAAATCTAAACAGCTGCAAGGATTCGAGACAGTATCTATAGGACCTTTGAATGTAAGGAGGGCGCAGTAGTATAAGGGCAAGCGTCGGCACTGCTTATGAGACAATCAGAAAGACAACACCTCACTAGGTTTAATTTGCGTATGACGGGGCTTTACAAAGATAAAAAAACAAAGAACACCTAGTCTCATAACAACTATCTGTTGATCACACATTTTTTTATCTCAAATCTAATACATTCGACGTGGCATCCTCCATAAACCACTGAACCATCCGTACAGTCGATACTTAGTTAAACCTTTGGCTTCCATGGCTAACAACACAAAGGCATCAGCATTTAAAGTTAGCGACAAATGACAAATTAATCATACCTACGCATTATGTCATCATTCAAAGTAATTCCGAACTGTGTCCAAGAACAAGCTTTTATTAAAAGGCCAATTAATAAATTAACGTGTCCTGATATAAAACTACTTAGTTTAATTTAATTTTAAAAAAGCAACCATACTATCTCTTTCTTATAGTAGCATCTTAATACACATTTCTTTGACAAAGGAGTCTATGTCCTTAGTCATCATTTAAGCTCTATACCAAATTTTAAAAAGTAAAAACGAGCTACTTTCGCATTAATGTTATTAAGTATGTATTTGCTTCACTGCCCTATTTGCGTTCGAAATTTGAAAATTCAGGTAAGGGCCGCTGGCTGAGCTACCACGTGTACAAGCCCGGGCGGTTGCGTTAAAATAAATATTAGTAGCGTATTTCGGAACGCAGCTTTTCACTGAGGTGGAGGCGCGCAAGTGCGAGCGGGACAACACGAGACGAGATGACGGGCGCGAGCGAGATGACACGAGCTTATCCGATCGATAGCCGCAGCCGCAGAGTGCCGCGCGTGTGACGTCACGCGCCCGTCTCGTCATCTTTGACTCTGTTCAAGGAATTGTCACTATATTTTTGTATAGAACGAACGCCATTAGCAGTTCAATATGAAAACGAACTATTCATGTGATGGACAGGAATTGTAGGGTACCTATTGTGTTATTTGTGTATTTCAAATAGTAATAACTGTTGTAGATATCATTTAACTTTGTTAAATATGAACATATTATTGTAATACTACTGCTCTGTACAAAGATATAGAAATCCATAATTAATAAGTTATAAAGTAGTTTAATTTGTTGAAACATTTATATCGTAAATTATATTCTTTGCTAATTCTTAAGCTTAAGGTATCGTAAAACATCGAATTATATGTTATAAAACCAATTAGTTCTTATACAAGATGAATTCATATAAAAGACCAACATAAATGTATTAACAGCTGAATAATTAATTCTTACGCTACGAGCTCTCGTAGACCGGGTACGAACTACGGGCTACGGCGTAGAGCTACGGTACTGTCAGTCAAATGCAGTAAATAGTAAAATGTATAGTCGTAGCAACGTACCTTGAAAAGGTTTTAAATTGTTTTTGTAACTACAATGTGTAAATTTATTACGTTATTTTTTAATTTTATAAAAATGTGTTACTGTATGTTTGTATCCTGACTGTTACATTAACGTTCCAAAATAACAAATATGACTTAATTAGGTATGCCCTGGTGGTTACCTCGTCGGTACCTTGACATAATTTTGTATGCGTCCGTGAGAGGTTTGATTTCCAGGCAAAATTTTAGTAAAATATTTCTCAGTTGGATCACGGAGTCTGCAAATGTGCATATAAAGTATATCTTGCAAAATATAAGTTTAATACCACTTGCTTAGCCTTTCGAAAATATACAGGAATCAGATGTATGTATAAGTATATGTGTATGTATAGCCATTAGAAGTAAATTCTACTGCTATCAAACTTTATGATATTTTAGTCAAATAAATACAGTGTGTTTTTATCACACGATTTCACAGTCCGCATAATGGCAGCAATTAGTTGAATGTAAGTCTAGACAACATTGAACAAAATGCAGGATGAGTCACGGGGAAAGCCTGAGTTTTACACAGAGACATGACCATAAAAATGCATGAATATTGTTATCAGCCAAAAATATGTTTGAACTTGCCTTGTCCTAATCTTACTAATATTATTATAAACGTGAATATGTTTATTTAATCACGCGTAAACCATTTAGCAATTTTTAAGGTAACTTAAAACACAGGCAGAGCATGGATTAACACATCGGATATTTTCATCCTGATAATAGGTAGGATAATAGGCATGGCTTACGCGGAGAAAGCATCGGTGTAAAAGCTAATTAAGCATATGTTATGCACAAATATAGAAATTCACAAGTACTGATGCCCGTTATTGACTATGCATGCTTTGTACATGATTTCTGAAATTCAAGTTAAATGGCTATTTAATATATAGTGTGTATTTACTATCTCGATCTTGACCTGCAGTCGTTGTTGCTAACCACTGATTGGTAGCAGGTCATGAGGTCAAATTTGCAGTGAAAGCCCTCGAATACCATTTTGGCAAATGTAATATTAAAATTAATCTACTATTCACCGAACAAAACTCGATAATTATTTCTTACTAGAAGGTGCCGGTGTTTCATCCCCGTGATTCGTTAACCGCGTAAAGTCATTGGTGTTACGCCTGATATCTTTCGGTTTATGTCAGATTGCCGTGCAACCAGACTACGAGAGTGAAGCAATAGAGAGTGCACTTAAGCTTTGTTTTAACACTTGTACACTAAAATGTCACCTGCGTAGATGTGTAATTTCCATTAAAATTGGACGTCGTGAAAAAAATTGGGCTTGGAGAACATGATTCGTGCAAATATGTATCAATAAGTAACTGACTTATATCAGTTGCTTATATTAATACTTGATTATAATGATTTACGCCGTTCAACATAGGTATAAAAACAATAACAAATAGAGGACAAATACCAATTAAGTTTAGTTAAATAGGAGTAATAATAGCCTAAATTATAATACCTCCATCAACAATTGAAAGTCAAAATGAACCTAGAGCTCTATTATAAATATCAAAGTTTGTAGAGATGTTTGGATGTGTAAGAGTTGGGATATTTGTGACTCGATTATATGTTAGCCATTAAACGGGTTTAGATTAAACTTGGCACACTGACAGACCTCTCATATGGAGAGCGCGTACCAACAAGTTTGGCTCCTCATACCTCTGCCGAACGACCAAGGCATGGAATTCTATGCCAAGGCACGTGTTTCCTTCTTCCTTCAATCCTGGGTCCTTTAAGCGAGGCGTGAAAAAGCACCTTCTCAGGCCGTCAAAGTAGAGACCTCAACATCGCCTCGACTGCTATGAGGGCGGTGTGGAAGCCACTGCTCTTAGACCACACGACTGCTTACCATCAGGTGGAGTGGGGTCTTTTTGAGGAGCAAAATAAAAATTAAAAAAATATCAATATCAGCTGTAAATTTATCCGCGACCTTGTCTGCTTAAATCCTACATGGACACAGCTACGTGTAGAAACTGAAGAAGAAAGATATGAAATTAATGGTCACGTCAAGTTGTTAGTAAACATCAGTTTGCAGTTAATTGCTATTGGCACTTACACACACGCAAACATCAAAGAAACATAATTCAGAATTTTCAAATATTATATTCTATGTTTAATAGATTATAGACATAAAGAATTATCATTGTTAGCTGAGAGAAGCTATTTACATTGAAATGCAGTAATTGTCAACCTAAATTTCAAGACTCATTGCTTCTAAACCTGGTAGTTTATGTCAAAATCACTATCCATTTTGAATGTATACTACAGTAAAAAAATTTATAATACATAAATTATGATTATAACTAAATTCTGATACTAGACTGAAGTTTAGTAAAATAATGCCAAAAAACCAGAGGTCGTCAAAAGCCAGTTAGCATAACATATTGTTTTTTCAGCAACGTCGATATCCTCATGTTCTATATGCCACGTATAATTGAGTACGTACTCGCCTTTACACGTTCATACAAACTCTTAATACAGATTATGCCGTAAGTTTAATTTTTAAACGCGCGTCCGGCCGGGCCCGGCGTAAACCCCTTAAAATACGATAGAGGGCGCCCGCACGCATTTTAATTGGACCGTGTTAATATTACAGACGATGTAATTCTGTAATTTTACTGCCAACGTTCTGTGTGTATCATCGTTTGATGTTTTGTTGTGTTTGTTTATATTTGCCAACTTTGTAGCGATTTTACAAAGAACGTATAATTATATATATATATATTAGGCACGTAGAGAGAATTAACAAAGGAAATAAATTATATAAAGTGAATGGGACAATTGAAAGAAAACCTAAGTGAAAGTTCTCTTAGAGCTATTTTAAAGAAAGGCCAGGTTAGGAGCACCTTAAACCAATGAGCATGCATTTAGAATGAAATCACATTTTTTTTCATTGTCATAGCACACTAAAAACATATCTGTTAAAATATATTAATAAATAAGAATATACTTTAGGAAATGTTTAACATTGTATATACCTGAAAATATTATGTTAGTTACGACATAATGCCTTTGGAACAATTTTTGCCTGATAAAGTAATTTTTAATTTTGAATCACAATTTTTACGTATATCGAGGCAAAAATCATCATTTGATGATGCTTATAACAGTACCAAAGCAACAAATGAAACTTATTTGTGAAACTGTTACTAAGACTTGGTCACTAATAAAAATAGGCTTTACATTGTACCATGTCGAGTCGTTGTAGAGTTTAATGGCTCCTGCATTCGACGCGGTTAACATGCGTAAGTTACAGCACAGGCGCGGGTTGAATGCATCGTGTAAACGACCTAGCGCATGTAACTGTATGATTAAGTAGTGCATGTAGTTTGTGCAGCTTGCGCATGTAGGCCACGCCAGCTACTTGCGTCGTGTACTAACACAATACCACATATGTCGGAAAAGCGTACTAGTGTGAGTAATTAACAACCTTTAGCATTTGGCATAATTATCTATACTGCATTTGCCTTCATTTGTATTTAACAACTAGCTGTTACCTGCGACTTCGTCCGCGTAAAGGGGTTTGGGTAAAGTTGGCGTTGTTTTAAAGTTGAGCGGCCAGTAATGAAACTCGGATATGATGAAAGAACAGAACAATGCGATCAAAAGCTATAATGGACACATTTCTCTAAACCACATCGGAACAGAGATATTTAGTTTGGTATTGCTCATTAAAATCCAAGAAGTTGTTATGTTCTTTTGCAGTATTTTAGGTTTATTCCGTATTTTTTTTGGAATTCCAAATAACATAAATTAAATACATACAATAATGTAAATGACCGGACCGAACGGCCCATAGTGTAGCACACGCCGGCGAGCTGCGCACAGACCGCCGGAACAACCTTTACGCGCGACGCTGATCGGCCAATCACCACCTGTTTTCCACTACTATATAGGTTTTTCAAAATCCCAATTGCAAGAAATCCTTCAAAGCTGTCCTATTATTTCTCAGCGGTATAAAAATAGGGCAGGTAGAGCTCTCGCCATCGTACTTACTAAGCTACATACGGGCGACTCAAATCAGAGTTTGTCTCAGATTTTCAATATGTCAAGAAAGACTATACAAAAAACGATGAGCCTCGTGAGACAAGACTTAATAGAGAAGTTTGTTCCACAGCACCTTGGCTATGATCATTTGACTCGTCAAGATGTTATATCAAGATGTTTAGCAATCCCAAGGACATTATTTGACAATCCTGATGTTTCTCTGACTGAAAGGAAGGCCATTATCATACTAGATGGCACGTACATCTATTTGCAAAAAAGTAGTAATTATTACTTTCAGCGAAAGTCCTATAGCTTACACAAATTCCGGCATTTATTAAAGCCTTTTTTACTGGTTTGTCCTGATGGCCACATCATAGACATATATGGTTTATATGAAGCGACTAAATCCGATGCAACCATTCTCTCAGAGATCTTTAAGAACCCATGTGATCCCTTCCACTGGTTCTTTCATGAGAATGATGTGCTAATATTAGACAGAGGATTCAGAAACTGCATCGAAGATGTGGAGTCTTGTGGATACCGTGCATATATGCCCTTATCAAAAGATGACAATGAATACCAGCTTACGACACAACAGGCCAACGATTCAAGAAAAGTAACCATGTGCCGTTGGGTGGTCGAAACTATTAATAGCAGGTTAAAAATTCAGTTCCGTCAGCTTCGGTCTCAGTATTTTAATGTAGCTGCAAGTCATCTATTTGAAGAAATAAGAATAGCTGCAGCATCATTAAATGCGTTTGGGGTACCACTGACCGATCATAGGCTAACTCAAGAAATAATAAACCGTATAGCTCACCATAGTACTCGGAATCAGCTAGGCGAGTATGTCATTGCGAATAATCTGAATAGAAGAAGGGCTGATTTTGAATGTATGAATGCTGAAGTTCCTGGCCTGGATGATTTTCCTATTTTCAGTGCCGATGATTTAATTCTCTACGCACTTGGAACGTACCAGGTACACCAAGCTCGTAGTTACTACGGTGAACATGTAAAAAGTGACGGCTCATATGTGATTGAAGTATGCAGAGAACCCAACATTAATGATTTTTCGGCGGGAGCCTTAAACTGGATTGATCCGTGGCTTCTTAGAGAACGGATCCAATCCCGACATTCATCTAGACGGTCATATTACGTGTATATTCTTGTAGAAAGAACTACACACGGGCTGGATGCAATATTGGGGCACTATTGCTCATGCATTATTGGGAAACGGACCTTAGGCTGCTGTTCACACGTAATGTCCATAATATGGTAAATGAGATGTGGCAGATATCAAAATAATCTGACTTCGCCGGCACAATTCTTAGATAAAATTATTCGACATGACATTGAGAACGAAATAGACGAAGTGAGTTAAAAATGTGTTTTAATTATTATGTAATAAAATGCAACAAAGTATAATAATGTGTTTTAATTATTTCCTAAGACCCAATACTGCCGGCACATTAACAGAAGGTCGTAAAACAATAAAGCTAATCTCTAATATCGACCTTATAAAGTAATAAATAGGTTTTTTTTACATTAGGCAATAATTGAAGTATTAATATTGATCACATTTTTAGAATCTTCAATTGCAAATATCTCAGCTCCGATTTCACTTAGGACAAAAATAATTTGCCATATATGAGCACTTGACACAGCATAACAAAGTAATATTAAAATTAATGGTGGCCGCTGAAAAATAGAATGACGCCACTAGTCCATACAAAGTTACCCAAACCCCTTTTAACTAAAAAGTGTTTGTCTCCGCGGTATCCTATTTTTTTTCTAAAATCAAAGTAGGCTAAGTTACTCCTTATAACATCAGCTATCTGCCAGTGAAAGTCCCGTTCAAAATCGGTTCAGCCGTTTCGGAGATTACCCGGAACAAACAGACAGACAGACAGACAATATTTTTAAAAATAGATAAAAAGCTGTTATTTTAACATTACAAACAGACACTTAATTTTTTTTTATTTGTATAGATAAGCGAGTGTATCATTCGATATTATCTCATCCATGTCTATAGACCGATATTATGGAACATTCTCTATTATTACTTGTATCGTTTTCAGGCAATATAGTGAAGAAACCATTCGGTCACCATGCAGAGGTCTCGAGTTAGATCTCACCTCTGACTATTGGAAGTATATAACTTCGAACTCTCAGAGGTGCGTGCCGTGCATATTAAATCTATACTAATATTATAAAGCAGAAGAGTTTGTTTGTTTGTTTGAACGCGCTAATCTCAGGAACTACTAGTTCGAATTGAAAAATTATTTTAGTGTTGGATAGCCTATTTATCAAGGAAGGCTATAGGCTATATAACATCACGCTACGACCAATAGGAGCGGAGCAGCAATGAAAAATGTTGCAAAAACGGGGCAAATTCTCTTATATGAAGCAGACGAAGTTGCGCGGGTCAGCTAGTATTGAATAATTGTTCAATTTAACTGTAAAGGTAAGACATATGGAATCCTCAATATCTGAGACTTCGCCGTAATGTCGTGACGATATATATGATGTCTTCAACGTGGTAAAGTAAGGCCTGACTATTCTCATACTGAGAAGAATGTCCAGAAGTGGAACAGTTCATAAATACAGCTGAAATGTTTATTATTATGAACTGATAAAATCTTGCGATGCACGACAATATCTATGTTATGTTATCTTATCTTATCTTATGCGGGGGCCAGTCAATGCAGACTGGCGACACTTCGACCCAGTGGGATCTTTTGTGTCGACACTCTCCCAATAACGACTGCCATAGATGTTCATGGCAGCCGGGACCAACGGCTTAACGTGCTTTCCGAGGCACGGAGCAGGCGATAATTGTCAATCAATACGCACATAATTTCGGAAAGTCATATAACTTCCGAAAATCAGAGGTGCGCGACGTGGCTTTGAACCCGAGACCCTCTGCATTGCAGTCTGTTGGTCTCCCCACTGAGCTATCGCTGCTCGATATCTATGTTATGTATCTATGTTAAGTATCGTATCATTATGTATCGTTCTACCGTTAGTAGTTCGACTTACCTCTCCATAGGTGGCGATACTGGCAAAATTAAAAGTCGCAAGCGTTTGTTGCACGGGCTACCTATATAAGGTCCATGAACTTTATGTTTTGTGTGAGAATATAGGCACGTTTTAGAACAGACTCGGTAGTTTTATTTAATTCCCTAGTCATCAGTGCAGTTTCGTGTACCTATTTACACCACAATGCAAGTACCATCAGGGTCCTTGTACAATCTATAATTATCAGTCTCCAATTAAATGTTGGTATTAATGTTCGCATTTATATCAATCAAAGAAAAGTGTCTGTCTGTTTACTAAATACCACCATTTAACACTCGCATCCCACACTTTGATGTGGGTGCTCTTTATAGCAATTACGTATTATAAAAACTTTCTATTGTAAAGGTCATGCAAACATTCAACCCGCGCGTTTCGTAATATGTATAATTCATGTTAAAGATAACATGTAACAGTGCCGAAACACATTAATTGGCTGAATATTTGCTAGTCATAGTTACAATTACTATATTATATATACCACAAATATCAAAATAATAATAATGTCTGTCCATTCGATTGATGCTATTAGAGTATTCAGGGCAGACGCCGTTTTATCATCCATAGTTACCATATACCAGTCCATCAAACACCCATACCCATAGCCCATATATTAGAATCCATACGTAGCAATAGTCCTACGCCTGCTGCGGCTAGTGCCGCTGTAGGTGTTCCATCCCATCTTTGATTAAAACTCTCGAAAGGCCTCTTCACGTTTGACCCATGTCTCTGTGTAAGCCTCCCAAAGGGCCGGGTGTTTTCCTAACGTATTAGGAATATACCCGTGAAAGAGAAACAAATAATAATAATATAATAATATTCTACCACATACACACAACACCATCTAGCCCAAACTAAGCAGAGCTTGTACTATGGATACTAGACAATGGATAAACATACATATATACTTCTTTTTTGTAAAACATAGAAACACCTAGACCAAGACAAACATCAATGTTCATGCACACAAATGTTTGACTTGTGCGGGAATCGAATCCGCAACCTCAGGCGTGGCAGTCGGTTACACTAACCATTACGCCATCGAGGCCGTCAATACCGCGAAAGTAGGCAGAAACGTATTTTACCTTAACTTTTTATAAAATTAACACATGTTATTGAAAATATTATTCTAAGCTCATGTAAATGTTTAAATACATTTAAAGGTTGGTATAAAAGCTATGCTATAGTTCAATGCGCGCCCGAAACTCGGTGGCTTCAGTGAAGAGCGTTCTGCGGGAAATGCAAAGCGCTGTAGCGTCGAACGCTTTGTTCAATCTACACTAAGGTTTGGTTACAACGATAAGGAGATGAAATGTACGGCAACAGCCAATATACTTATAATACTTATAATACTAAAAGCGTTAGACAACATAAATTTGTAATACCTAAAGTAAGAAATTATTATGGAAAAAGAACCAGCAAGTATTTGATCCCTACATTGTTTAACAAACATGCCTAGCTAAGAACAAATGTTGATTTAATGACCAAAACAAACTGTTAGAAGCAAACTTAAAAAGGTATTGCTGAGTTAAACCGCTTAATTTTTACTTACTTCTTGCTTTATTGTCTGTATTTGATTTGATTGTTATTGCCATTAAATACTAATTATTAAACCATTGTAAACCGAGAGCGTAAAACTGGTTCCATATATGAAGCACATATGTGATAATCGAGCGCTAATCCCGCCAACAAACTGTTATGCAGTTAGGTGGATTTAAAATAATTGTAACAATATGTTATTATTTCAATAAAATTCTAAAATCTCAAAAAAAAAATCTCAATCTACATTAATATAACGTCATCTTTATCTAAGCCCCAAATTAGTGCTAGCTACTACACATCTTCTCTCCTCTACTTTGATGTAAGCCGGTCCTAAGACCGCACAATAACCAACTTTAAAGACAGGGCAGGCTTAAATGAGTGGCTATACAATGATTACCTCCTTTTCGTGAATAAAAATATGAAACACACGCAATCGCATGACGGCAGGCTACTCCGATATTTGGGCATTAAAAAATATCAGATAACGAGTCTGGTTAAATGTTTTTTGTCAGGTGTAAAGTAAATGTTAGAAAAGATTGGGTATTTTTTGGTTTCGTGCTTTTTCGGTGAATAAATTCGAGCGGTCATTGCTTTTGTTGCAGTAGGTGAATGGCGCTGTTTGTTTACGATAGTATAGGTTTAAGAGCCACACTATGTATCATGTACAAATCAAACTATTTGGTAATCCAAATAGTTTGATTTTTACTATTAACGTGTTTTAGTGTTATTAAGTACTTACTCATATTATGTTACTGTTTCGCGGGTTAAGTGTCTTCGCGGATTCGGCTCAATAAAAAATAGGATCTTGGATTAAGACTCTTTCAGAGTTAGAAAGTTAGTGATGTTTCATCCCCGTGTATCAAGAAGCAAGCAAAGCTGTTGATTGCGTGCGTAATCTCTCTATGTTTCTTGTCGGATTGCCATCATATCGAACTATAAGAGTTAGAGAATAGAGTGTATCTGTGTTTGCGCACTATAATAGCTCCTGCACATATGGCTTCCTCTACCAAGTTATGCCACTGAAAATCAAATTTGATCTGATAGACATTAATTGCTAACTTAAAAATGATTTCGCATGCCTGTTATTACTTAGATTAAATGCAAAGCAAGCTATATGCGCATGCTACAAGTACGAATTATATGCGCGGCTACACCGCGTCAATCATTTGCTGAAAGCCTTCAACGCAGCTATGTGCTCCGAGATGGCTTGCGTCGGCAACTATTAACTTATAGTAAGCTCTGAACTTATAGTTGTACAACTGTTTTCATTATTACGAACTTCAGAGGGAACTAGAAGTTCGGTGCAACGAATATCTGTCGTGTATAAGTCACTAGATGTGCCCGCAGTTTTATCCGCGTTGATGATCACTGCGCCGCCTCCGTGAGTCTTAGCTAGATGTTATATAGCCTATAACCTTCATCGATAAATAAGCTATCCAACAATAAATAATTTTTCAATACGAACTAGTAGTTTCTGAGATTAGCGCGTTCAAACAAACAAACAAACTCTTCAGCTTTATAATATTAGTATAGACTAAGATGTTCCCGCGATTTCACCCGCATTTATTGGTACTGCGCCGCCCTCGTGGGTCGTAGCGTGATGTTATATAGCCTATAGCCGTCCTCGATAAATAGGCTATCCAACATTAAAAGAATTTTTCAAATCGAACCAGTAGTTCCTGATATTAGCGCGTTCAAACAAACTCTTCAGCTTTATAATATTAGTATAGATTAAGTAATGTTAAATCGTTAGTCAAAGTTAATATAAAAGTATTTCATAAATCCAGTAATCTATTGTCTGTTTGTAAATTATGAGAGCCTTCTTACATCTTGGAACTTGAATGCTTTTCTATGCAAACGGAAAATACACGTTACTTGCTCATTTTACATGAAATGACTTCATTAAAACTTTTACCGCTTTGAAAGGCGCTTGTGTTTGCAAAAGCTTACGTTACAACATATTATATTCCCTTTTGAAGAAACAGTAATGCATTTTATAATAATAAGGGTAACTTAAATTAAAGTACAGCCAGTAACTCGGATTTCTATAGCGCATGCGCCGTCGCTCATAAATTTGAAGTTACGCGCCAATGGCGTGTGTTTGGGGATAACTTCAACTGGGCTCGGCTTAGTTTTTCCATTAATCGTATTTAAGTATGATAGACATGTAGTGGTTTAAAATACTTACTAAGAACGATAGATATGGTTGATATGATAATAAAATGGGCTCTAAAACATTTAAAGACTATTCCAACATTTATTTAGCATGACATAATACTTTTTAGATAGGCGGGAATCAGCTTATCTTTGTGAAGTTAAGTTTAGTAAGGATTTCATACTAATCTATGTCTTAACCATAGATATATAAATAAGAATCACAATTCGTTGATAAATTGCAATAACTTGAGGCTAGTCAAGTTTGTAATATCAATATTTTAGTTTACACGTGAAACATACACAAACACAAATACACTTACAAGTTCACATTTATAAAATAACTCTTTAAAATCTTAATTTCAGAATAAACATAACAGTATGCCATTTTTACAGGGAGCATAAAATAGTTTTTGCGATCCAACAAACCTCACCATAGTCTAACTCATTTGCTCTTACATTCATGTTACTACAATAACTAGACAAATAAATAATCATTGCGTATGCACGATCAAATATAGATTTACTGATAACACAAGCCCACATTCAATGAATTGTCAACACGATACTAATTGATAGATACAGGAGCATACGTCATAGTTATTACGTCATCAGACAGCCAATGAAAATTACGGCTGTTTTATACCGTTGTAAAATCAATTAAGCATGGACATTATTGTTAAGCTCCTATGATGTATTGACTCTGAATGTGTTAATAGCTTTTGTTGTTCAACGATCAATACTCTGCTAAGTGTGTAATTTTATAACAAAGCGTTATTTTTAGTTGTTGTGGGTTGGTTGTGCACTTCGGTTTGTTGTATATTTTTTCTGTTCTTGTGTTGTTTGATTATTACGAGGTATCATATAAATATTTGATAATATTGTCTTACCTATGCGCGAATTTTATACATTGAAATTAAAGTATTTTATAGCTATTTTATCGCGTTTTTATTTGAAAAACAGTACATTTACATAAATACGAAGCCACTACTATCTCAGTTTCCATAGCAGAATGTCACAACAAGTGTTAATCTAAATAGTTTAAAATAGTAGTAAAGTTTGATAGAAGTTTAGTTTAAAATTTTGTAAAAGTAGTGTTTTCAAATAAACAACGGGTTAAAATCCGTATAAAGTATTTTTATTTTAATAATTATAAATGTTTGTTGTTCTGAGGTAATGTAAAATGAATGCCACATTTTCTGATATAGCAATTGCTTACTTTCAAACGTTCGATCGTTCATAGAGGTTAGTAGAAATAAAAATTGATCATTGGGGTAGTTGAAAATTAGTAACAAATTTTTCATATTTACTATGAAAATAGGTAGAACAGAAATTAGGGAAAATAGAACAGAAATTAAGTAACGCTTAGTGTTATAACTCTATTATTGGTACTTTAACTTAGATACTAATGCTTGAATATAGTATTTTTGTGTGAACGTCTAATGTGTGAAAATCACAAATATATTTATTTTCCCGAATTTCTAAACGCAAGCGGACACAACCACTGTCTTATCCGTATTTGTGATTATGAACTACTTTGTTTGTCTATCTCCAAAAGTTCTTGCTACGATCACGTCTGGTCTCAACATTTTCAGAGAAAACATAGTAGTCAATGCTCAACAAACAAACTAATTAGGGTGAATGCAAGCTAACCGATTTTTTAAATGGAAGAATGTGCGTGTTTGCGTGTTATTCGAGTTAACAAGAAGCGATAAAGGGATATCTTCTTCTTCTTCTTTTCGGGTGGTTAGTGGTCAACCTGTTATCAAGAGTTGTTCAAGCCGCCCGTAGGCCTCTGACATGGCTCAACGACTGCTATCAATTTGACAACAACCGGGACTGACTTTTTACGTGCCCTCCAAAGCACGGAGACGCTCAGATGAAATACCACTAAGCGGTCACCCATCTATAGACTGGCCGCACCCAACGTTGCTTAACCTCGCTAATCGTTTACCGATCAGTGAGTGCAACTGGCTATAAGCGCCTCTAAAGGGATATTATTGATGCCATAGAGATAGCTAAACTGAGACAGGCTATGTAGAGTACAAACAAAATTAATGCCTGAAGATCACCGTATCGTTGGTATGAATGTATTCCACCGCCAATTCGTTAGCTACGTTTCTAGTACCCTCGTAATAGGAGGATTAATTATTTTCATATTATATTGTCTTAGGCTTACACAGATGTTACACGTTTAAGTAAAACTACTTTATACGAATTTCTGCGGTTTTTCTTTAAAATCCTATATTTAAAATGTTAGCTATATAAATTTACAATTTAGCCGGCGTTTCGACTTATTACATACATATACTTGTCACATTTGCTGCTACTAAGAATTTTCTAACATAAAATCCTTATAACATGGGAACCGAATGTATATCCTCACAATATATACTTATACAAGACTATCGACCCAAACCAACCAAACATAACTCCATATAAAATGACCTATATTCGGAAATGAACGCTTAGCTGCGGGGCACGCATTCGACAAATAACAGGTGCGCCGACTGTGACGTATATCCTTTATGAATAGAGGCTTCAACGGTGTTTGCATCGTACGACATGATTGTAAAGTGAGGGCGCTTTATTACACTACCTGCACTACCGACTTTCACTTTCAGTTTCATTGTAACAATGTGGTACTGCTTAGTATTGTGGTGAAAGTAAGTATTAAATTGTTAGGGCAATAGAATGAGCGTGTAAATGTGCACGTTTTGAAATGTTGGAATATCGTTTAGTGAAGAGATATATATATTTAATTGAATGAAATTAAATTTTTCTATCGTCAGCTAGTCTAATTGAGGAGTAAATTTGGCTCATTGCCTATTTAAAAGCTTTCAAATATCAAATTTATCCTTTAGAGTAAAATTGAAACTTAGTATCACCTCCCTCAAAATTCTATAACTTGTTTATTATACTATTCAGGGTTCTACAATGGTCAACTACCATGGTAACATTTCTGACATAGTTACCGATATATAAATTTGACTGGCCGGTTAGTGTGTGTTGCAGATTAGGTCTTAATTATTCTAAATAAAACTATTTCATATTTGTATGTACTCCTCAAAGTGCGTGGTTTCAAGGCTTATTTAACCGCGATACAGGGTTATAAAGTACAAGAGTCTAGTTAGAGAAGGCCCAACGACCTCATCATTGAATAAATCATTTTTATCATATAATATGTACTTGGTATGTTTGTTGTGATATCATTGTACGTTGCAAATGCGTGTAATGTGGAGCCAATGTGTGGAATTGTCCTTAAACACGCTAGGGAATCATAAAAACATCTACTGAAGAGCTTTTATAGAAACTTAGGTTGACCCACGATGACTGTTAGATAAATAATAAACACATTACGAAATTAGTATTTATTGTTTATTTTAGTTATTAATTAAAATAAACAATAAATAAATCTCCCCGTGAATTTGGCTGCTGAAAAGCAATCGGAATGTCGGGGAAAGTGTACAATTAAATCTAAATAAATTCTATAATTTAAATTATATTTAAGCTAAATAGAAATAAACAGTAACTAGAAAAAGTGTTTAACGATAGTAGTTTAAAGTTTTAAAATTATGTAATAATTCGTGTTTTATAAAAAATAAACAACGCTATAAAATCCGTATAAAGTTGTTTAATTTCAATATTAATTACTTTTTAGTAAATTTCTTAAATTTTATTGTGTTTTATTTCTAAGTTATTTTTTTTGTTCTTCTTTGTTTTCTTTCTATTTTAGTTACAACTCGCACTAGGATTAAATATCTTGTGCTGCAAGGAACTCCTATCCGTGCAATTCTTAGCATTGATTATTACTTCCTATTTCTATTGATATTATATATTACATGTTCTTGTTCTATTGAATTCTGAATACTATCATGTAATGTCTATAAAATCAATGTGTACAGTGTTGCATAAGTTTGACGTATTACTAATTCTTATTTATAAACTACCATAATGATCATGAGAATACCGGCACGTTGTTTTTATGTTTTCAAAACATCAATCTCGTACAATAACATAATAATGTTATCGACAACAGAATAGCAATAATCCGCAGGTAAACAAGCGCCAGTTGATAACTGATAACGATTCACTCAACCCTCGTGCACTATCGGTAGTACGCATAATAATGCACGACTCAAGTGTTCTCTTTTTATGCTGCTAAGGTGGAAAGCAAATTGATCTCTTAGACTGACGGTAGGCGGTAACTATAATATATACAAGCCTGGAATATTAGCAGTACACCCTGCTGACCCCGTCATACTGATATATATATATATATATATTTTTTTTTTAATATATTGCTCGTCAAAATGACCAAACTCCACCTGATGGTAAGCAGTCGTGTGGTCTAAGAGCAGTGGCCTCCACACCGCCCTCATAGCAGCCGACGCGATGTTGAGGTCTCTACTTTGACGGCCTGAGAAGGTGCTTATTCACGCCCCGCTTAAAGGACCCAGGATTGAAGGAAAAAGGAAACACGTGCCTTCGCAGAGAATTCCATGCCTTGGTCGTTCGGCAGAGGTATGAGGACCCAAAATTGTTGGTACGCGCTCTAATCGACTCTACCGTGTAAGGATGGCATCTGAGCCCAGCACGATATATTTGACTATACAAGGCTTCTTTTTATATATTTTTATTTAAAGACAACTGCTGCATTTGGTTTTTAACTGCTGTGTTGCGAGGTACTTTACAAACATGTAAACAAGGGACATAAAGAAAACCCAGATTCCGAACAAAAATGGTTGTTCACACACATTTTTATTATAGATCATACAAATTTTTATACCGTATGCGGATTGAGCCAAGCAGCGATAGCTCAGTGGGGAGACCAACGGACTGCAATGTAGAGGGTCTCAGGTTCGAACCCACGTAGCGCACCTCTGAATTTCGGAAGTTATATGACTTTTCAAAATTATGTGCGTATTGATTGATAATTATTGCCTGCTCCGTGCCTCGGAGAGCACGTTAAGCCATCGGTCTCGGCTGCCATGAGCATCTATGGCAGTCGTTTTTGGGAAGTCAGTGCCCTCTAATATCCAGACACTGGTCTAGCCTTAGGGTATCGTTAGCCTTCGAGTTGCGGAGGTCAGATGGCAGTCGCTCCGTGTAAAAAGCCAGTCAAATCTAATTAGACTAGAAAGCCGACCCCAAGTGACTTGGGAATAATAAAGGCTAGGGAGAAGATGCGGATTGAGCCAACAGCATTTGGCCAAGTGGCAACCAGTGGTGATACGACTACTTAAAACACTGCCATCTGTGCTACTAATACTTAAAGAGAGTCAGTTAATATTTGAGATTTGAAAATACTAGCATAAAAACTGAATACAAGGATATTTTGCTACTGATTTCTATATGTGCAATTTCCAGAGTGGTTCGCAAGTCTATGCGACCAACTTTTGTATTTGCAGATGCACAAAACAGGAAATACGAGAGCAAAGTTGTAAAAATAATCTTGCTTATTTCCAATGCTTTAAATTCTACTTTTGTAGATAGTTGTGTGTCTGTTTATAGCTTGTTTTGCTAATGATTGCTATGCTTGAGTTTGAGTATAATCTTAAAGACAATACATTAAATAAATTTTTTTTTATTATTAATGTACTTCTTTGGGTTATCTGAAGGCTGGTATCGTCTTGTCCAAAATAATCATCATTGACATTCAACGTGACTACACTGACGCATGCAGTCTAAAATAATACTATCACCGCGATCTGCAATTAATTCGCGCATTTTGCTTAATCACTTCGGTGCAAACCGTTGCCGAAAAAAGTCGAAAGGATAGTAGTCTGGTCAATTTGTTGACTGAGGATTTCGCTGTTCTTGATTAAACTTACTTGGGGCATATATTTGGAATCAGCGAGTAGTAGAGCCTCGCTGAATTCAGCATGAATGGCCGGCTCGACCGGGGAAGGACTCTCACAGAATATCGACGTGAAATAGTAATATTCCTACTGTTGTGTTTCGTTCGGTGAGTGAGAGTGCCGAAGGCCCAATCATCCCTTTTCCCCCATCCCGCTCCTTCTCCTTCCCACTTCCTTTCCTAAAGGGTCGGCAATGCGCAAGTGATGCCTCTGGTGTCGCAGGCGTCCATAGGCTATGGTGACCACTTACCATCAGGGCCCTATGCTTGTTTGCCACCTTAGTAGTATAAAAAAAAAGAAACGTACAAATTGTTTAAGACAATAATGACAGAGTTTACACAGGTGGCCTAACTATACTGTATTGGTGCAAAATAAATAATCAGTAAATAATCAGATAACTTAATCCGCCATGCCGCAATGGAGATGAACCGAAAGGACTTTTTATTTATTTATATTTGCTGCTGTATTATGAGTAATTTACCGAAGACTAGTTGTAAACTGTTGGGCTAATAAGTACAGGTCCACATTAAATTTGACCAATGAACATTACTTTACCTATTCTAGTTAGCGTAACCGTAGATGATGTTCCCGTAGCAGCGTATAACATTGAGCTTTGTGGAACCGTCGTCGTGTCGTTTGAACATGTTTTTCAAAGTTTGTTATTATCTAGTTCAATCGAACAGGCCGTCATGTTAGCGGCAACACTTATACTTAATGACGTCAGACAATTCTAGGACACCACTATATAGTCGCATAGAATAAGGGTAGGGTAAATTGATTGTAAATAAAAATATCTTAAGTTGTTCATCCTGGATTAGCACGTAGCATTTTTATTTCGGTATATTTGTTCCCGTCACATTCATGAGAGCGAAGGCAAGTTTAAATAAATGTTTGTCCAGATTAAACTAAACGCCCGTGTCCCTAGGAGTAGTATTACTGGCGAACGGGTAAGGATACTATTCATGATAACTTTGTAATAATGTATAGAGGCCCGTAGTCAGTAGTAGGACAGTTTAAAAATGACTAGGTTTTGCCAGCGGCATCGCTCGAGTTTTCCATCCCATAAGACAAATTTCCATCCCTCGAGTACCGTTATTTTTTTTCGGAATTAAAGGTATGGTTCTTTTCTGTACCTATGACAACGTAGGTATATGCGAAATTTCATAATAATCGGTCGAGTAGTTCAGGCATGAAAGCGTAATAAACAAACTCACATACCTTTTACAGTTGTGTAATTTCATGTAAAATTAAATCTTAACCATGTTTCATCTCATTCTATTTACTAGAACCGACGATGGTACAAAGAGTGATCTAAGCAAACTTAATCGTGGGCAAACTGTACACACAGCCAAAGTTGCGGGCAAATTCCAGCAATGTTATAAATGGTGTGTGTAATTGACAGCACTTATATGACTAACAATAACTGTTTATGATACAATAATAACACACATCTATGCAGTTTCTATTACGTAAGTGGCTAAGTAATTGTATGAAATTATTAGTTTTGTAGTAGTAGCGTAAAAAGTATGCGGGTTTGAATAATTAAGTGTCAGTTGAACCCTGTAACTGTATATTTATGTGTATGACGAAATATATATAAGACAAAGGGCTTTCATCGTGTTGGTAAGTACCTATTTAAAGGTATAAATATCTTTTTTTTATGAAGTTTTGTTCGAATTGCGTCGGACGTGGTCACGGGTTGACGGCTTAAGATCTAAAAGTATATAAACAAGTCACGAAAGTGTAACGACGTTTTAGGGTGTATATGTATGTATATCAATTAAAATAAATAGTTTGATATTTTATTATTTACTTAGTATATAACTACGGTACGGGTGGCGTAGTGATTATCTTTTAATTTCATTATAAGTTCGTACGTTCGTTCGTGAGTCGTTCAAATCAAATCAAATCAAATCAAATCAAATAATTTATTTGTGAAACATAGGTGTATACAATAGGTCTTACATATAAAATAGGGCGCTATGTTTTGTCTTAAGACATACAAATATTATTAAATGCAGACGCAGCTCGTAGACCTCAGCTGAAAAGCAGCGCTGCGGTCATCTGCAGCATAGGCTGAGTTGGAGCCTTTTAGGCACGCTCTGCTGTTTTAAATGTTAATGTCTGTACTTTGTGTGTGTCTAATAAAGAGTTTATTCATTCATTCATTCCAATTCTACATCGCACAATTGACATTAAGCAATAGTTACAATTTCGCTTTCTTTACTAATGTAATGTTAACAAAATATTATACTTTAGAGTAAGGTTAACCTGCAATGTTATGCTACCAGCCTATGCTTACGAATCGCGCGAAACGCCTAAGCCCGTGAAATATTATTTTCTTAAACCTGTACTGTCCCATTATTGAACAAAGATCTCCCTTAAATTTTTCAACGGTCCTATCTAGAGCTTCGGCCTGCTAGTCGTTCAAAAATGTCTCGAGATCATCGCGACGGCGTTTCCTTGTAAATATTACGTTGTAATAATTATTATTTACCTTATTTTACTACATGTGTACATAGTTACGCCCAATATTAGTGGTGTTTAAATTTAAATAATTATGTACAAATATAGATGTACATTTAGATTACCATTGAGTATATGAGACATTATACAGAAATGAAAATGATAATTCCTTACTATGTATGTTGAGTCGTAAATACAGACCAAATACTCGTAATAATGATCTGCTACCCACATTTCCCATGGTCGGCTGTTATGAACACCGTATGAGCTTTTTCCATAGCACTGACGTTATGTATAGTTTCGCGATCAATGACGGTGACGTCATTGGATGGCCCTGTGTACAAGCACGTAGCCTCGTGTACAACGTTTACGTCCAACACGCTCTGTTACTTGGAATACAGTTGCACTAATCACCTTTTAGCTTAGTTTTTATAACTAGTACGAGCGAAGTTATTGTTGGAACATATTGTGGGCAGAATGCAGTAAGTAAAAGTGATTTGGTATAGTCAAAAATATTATCAAAGTATGGTAAGATCATAATTATATCTATATATTATTCAATTAATAAATATGTATACAATAAGCCATAGAATTTCTAATTTATTGGGGCAAGATCTGGAATGTTCTTTTCGCGAAAACAGACATAAAAAGTTCAAAACGAATCAGTTGGAAACATCATAGTGAAATATCGCTCTGTTAGTTGCGTAATTATGTAATTGCTGGACATGATTATGAATAAGCTATTTATGTAATAAAAATGCATCGTCGCAAAAAGTCACCTTTTACCAGTAAAAATGTGACTTTTAATACCAGTATCCAAAGATAAAATCATTTACAATACAGCTTAATAGTTCAAAATGTAACATCAAGTAGACTCTTATCAAAGTACATGTAGATTTAAGGCAGCTTAGAAAAAAACCGTCATAAACTAAGATCACCCACGCATTCAAAAGTTTCAATACAATTTAGATATACATAGAAGAGAATGACGAAACCGACAACTCAAGACTACGTTTGGTCTTTAAACCAGACCCGCCAATTGCGTCTCTATTCCGATTATCCCACGATACAGTAACTCGGTCAATGCATCAAACCGCGGATCTAAGTTTAATTGAAAGCGCAATTTATGCAAATAGAAGCGGCCGCGCCAACTTCATATTCCCTAGGGTCATGTAATCCCAGATATCGTTCGATAATTGCTAGTCTATCTCGGTTGCCGACCATCTCCTGTTTACATTAGAATAGCGAGGTTTGGTGCAACCTGCCGAGATTTCTATTGAAAATCGATTGATTGGTTTGTTGTTGTATCTTGTGGCTTTTGAATCTGTTTGGCACGGCATGATTTAGTATGGAATCTTGATAAATAAATAGGTTGTTGTTAGTAGTAATAATTATTTGCTTATGTCGGTAAGATTATATATGAAACGAAAATTTTGCTATTGTTTATTTATATGGTATCTTATCTTATCTTATGTGGGGGCCAGTCAGTGCAGACCGGCGACACTTCGACCCAGTGGGATCTTTTGTGTCGACACTCGCCCAATAACGACTGCTATAGATGTTCATGGCAGCCGGGACCGACGGCTTAACGTGCTCTCTGAGGCACGGAGCAGGCGATAATTGTCAATCAATACGCACATAATTTCGAAAAGTCATATAACTTCCGAAAGTCAGAGATGCGCGACGTGGGTTTAAGCCCAAGACCCGCTGCATTGCCGTCTGTTGGTCTCCCCACTGAGCTATCGCTGCTGTTATTTATACGGTAAAAATAATAATAATTTTAATTTGTAAAGTCTTAATATAACAGACGTAATCAAAAATCTATTGTGTGTGTCCATAGGTGTACCGCTGCGACTTAATAGCTTAAAGAATCCGATTTTGTTTCAAATATATGCATATTGTAGTGCCTACTTTCATATTGATTGACCATAAACTTAGATCTATAAGTATGTAGGGACTCAAATCAAAAAATATATAAAACTAAAATTGAATGTCAGTGACAGAGAAGCGAGCGGACGAGCGTTCGCTTCAAATTTTGCGAAAAGTAAAAAATATTCAACCGCACCGTTTTTTTCAAATATCGAGTTGGTTTTTTGTAGGACGGGTGAGATTTTGATCTGTATAAAATATACAATGTAAAAGTGTAAATACCACTAAAAACCTTAAAACTTTTATCAGACTGCTAGTTGTAGTAACCGGCATAATTAATCAAAAGATTACTTAATATATATTAACTTGTACTATTACTTTTATATATACATATTATGCTTAAAATAATGACACCACAATGCACAACTTATTTGTTTTTTAAACGGGAACTTAATTTTAGACAATAAAGTTAATATAAAACTAACTAATGCATAATATGAGATAACGAGGGTAAGTTATACAACAAATTGGTAAAGTATACACTATAATACTAAATGTCGTAATGAACGTCGGCCTCGATGGCGTAGTGGTTAGTGTAACCGACTAACACGCCTGAGGTCCATTCCGCACAAGTCAAACATTTGTGTATATGAACATGGATGTTTGTCTTGGTGTTTCTATGTATAATATGTATTTACAAATAAAAAACGTATATATGTATGTTTATCTATTGTCTAGTACCCATAGTATAAGCTCTGCTTAGTTTGGGCTAGAATGTGTTGTGTGAATGTGAGAGAAAAAAACTGTATACTGTACTAAAACTGAAACAGAATCACAATGACGCTATAATCGGATTACAGACACGCGTTGAAAAATATGTAAGTGTGAATCATTAAACAAAACAGACAAGATAAAAACGAATATAATCTACTATATTGTTCATTAACTGAATAGTTTATCTTCAGCCACTTGAGCCGACAATCAATGCATGGCAGTACTGGCTGAGAATCGATTGAACTGTTCATATTGTCCTCAGTCGGTGACTGCGGCATAATTGGATTAGTTAGAGGCAAGTTTGCTTTGGAGACAAGGTTCTCTATAACCGTGTCAAATGTAACAAACGTTACGCGAAGGCAAGTTCAGGAATATATCGTACGGGTCGTTACTCAGTTTTAGTGGTGCAGTGAGGTACTATTGAAATTGAGATTGAATTTAGTATTTATCTAGAACAATATGACATTATTAACAATATTGACGACTCAATGGCGTAGTAGTTAGTGTAACCGACTACCACGCCTGAGGTCGCGGGTTCGATTCCCACACAAGTCAAACATTTGTGTGCATGAACATGGATGTTTGTCTTGGTCTGGGTGTTTCTATGTATAATATGTATGTATTTACAAAAAAAAAGTATATATGTATGTTTATCCATTGTCTAGTACCCATAGTACAAGTTCTGCTTAGTTTGGGCTAGATGGTGTTGTATGTATGTGATAGAATATTATTATTATTATATTATTATTGAAATTTTTTAATGAAAGTGAAATACAAGCATACTTCAATTATAGTATTTAATTAACGTTTTTAGACTATTTTGATTTATACACATACCTATTATAATGATCGATAATGGACAATCCAAATGTGGCCACGATGGATGCAAGTCGGTTGAAACGTTGGGAAATAAATAGGTTTTTGTTAGTCTCTAATTGTTCCACTGGATCACAATCAAGTTTAGTAGTAAGTAGTTTGGAGGACAACCTATCTAAATTATGATTTCACTTACGCTTTGGTGCACTTATCTATACAAATAAATAAAATTGAAGTGTCTGTTTGTAATGTCAAAATAACAGCTTTTTATCTAATGCATATGAAAGTATATTTAAGGTACCTATACGAAAAGATCTATTTTAAAAAAATTTGTCTGTTTGTCTGTCTGGCTGTCTGTTTGTTCCGGGTAATCTCCGAAACGGCTGAACCGATTTTGACGGGACTTTCACTGGCAGATAGCTGATGTTATAAGGAGTAACATAGGATACTTTGATTTTATAAAAAAATAGGGTTCCGCGGAGACAACACTTTTTAGTTAAAATCTACGCGGACGAAGTCGCAGGTAACAGCTAGTCTATTATAAAAACAATTAATTATAGATTAGAGCTATTTTTTGCAATGAAATTGATGGTACATTGTAACATTTTTGCTTAGAAGAATTACACGTTCGAAAGAACAGCACACAGCTACTCCTATAAAACGGCTACTATTTTAAAATAGACACTATGATTAAATTTACAAATATTTATGTATGTGTGTATGAAACACAATATGACAAACGTCGAAATTAGATTTGGAACTAATTCAGTTTTAAATGTAATCATTAGTTAACATTGAACTTACATTAAAACATCGCAATATTTTGTTGTTTACACTAAATTAATATCCGTCACTTAGTCGACAATAGTCAGCCGATAATAATAGTTCGCGACCAAATACTCTATTGTCCAATCGACATCAGCCGATTACGCCAGGGCCATAGCCATCATACATCGCTAATTGGTCTAGAAGCTGCGGGTATATTGACTGTCCATTCCATTAGCCGAAGCCTCTAACAGAATGCCGGAATAGCATTAGGATTTTAGCCATTTTGGCCATTAGTGCAGTTGATTTTAGGCTGCTAAAACGCTGTTCATAGGCCGTTTTCGGCTAACCACTCAGAGACCATCGGTCGCTTCTACTTTAAAGTTATTATGAAGCTGCGGCCATTTTTGCTGCGTATAATTTATCGGATAAATCGGTGCTTAAATTGACGTCACAAAAGTGATGAGAGATTCCTTTTTAATAAAACTTATATTATAGGATGAAAATTGTAGGTATATAAAGCTTGTTGAATAGGCAAATTTACTGCTCCGATTTTTGGCACTTGAACCATATTTGTGCATTTCGTTTATCAAACATGCTAGAGGTGAAAAATTTATAACAATATAACAGCTACCTTGAGCATTTAGGATTTTAAAATGAAGTAATACCTAAACTTCTGTGTTAAACAAATGATTTAAACTAAACTTAAATGTAGTAACTAACCTTAGAAAATTAGGGACTTCTATATTGTCAGTTATAAATGAGAAATGTATCACAATGAATATTGCAATCAAAAACTAAGTACAGTTTGAGTCGACAACTATCTTACCACATGTGCATACTAATAGTATTACAGATGAAACATAAACAAAAGCACACAAATTATTTACAAGATTATTCTCCTCATCAAAGATAATCTATAACTCTTTAAACTCCAATATTCCTGAGCGTTTTGATATTAAAACAAAGTGCAACAAATAGCCTGCGATCCTCGAGCCGCGCTGTATAAGACTATACATATTTACACGGCAAAACAAACAAGTATCGAAGTGGGTCGCTCTGCTAGCAGACCTGCATTTATTGCGAATAAGCTTAGTTTGCAAATCATCACGGCATAGCAGCCATTGTTAGTTTATTATAGGAAACTGTTGTTTTATCGTTTGTTTGTCAGATTAAATAATAAGGGCGCAGAAGATTAGTTGAGAGAGACTATATTGGAAACATTTGCAACTGATTTGAAAGCTTTTTGAGGTGATTTCATCCATCAGCGTCCAATACCACAAGCATTGGCTTTTGTTATTATTTATGTCTTCATATGGTTGTGGTTAGAGGTTAAAAACTGGGTTTGGGCTTCGTCTTTGCACGAGACTAATTAATAAATTATATGATTCATATTCAAACTGTGTTTCGACTGACATTTTTGTGACTATTGTTTCAATGTTAGTCCAAGAGACACGAATAATCGAATAATGTTTTCTACGCTTATCGCAGTTGCTTCTATATTATTTATTATCTATTTGCCAGGTCATTAAGAGAGTAAAGAGTTTCGGTACCCGAAACGATATTCGTACTACTCGTTATGGGTATCATCTGGCTAAGAGAAAATAAAAACAATTGTTATATTTATTCTGCATAATGTATGAAATTAATCTAAATTATCGCTTTAAAGGGGATTACGCGTTATAGCCAATACATACGCAATCAATATGAAATCAGTGTACGTCACTTAGTGTCGTCATTAAATTAATTATTATCAACCGATTCACACGGCTTAACGTAATTCTGACGCAGTTAGTGGGTACATGCTATCAGTTACGCTCTACTCGGATAAGCAGGATAGTATTATTGCTATACTAGCTGTTCGTGTTTTCAAAAGCGTAGTTAAATGTATGCATCATATATGCCACGAAGCTAGCTACTAGCTTAGTTAGGGAGATTTTAAAAGGAATAGGAGCGAGACCCTTTTACAGTCTCCTGAATGACACAATAGAAAATCTATTTTATGTTCATATGTGATATATCGAACAGAAAACTTGTCAAAATAGGAAAACTAATTGTGTTATACAGGTAGTATCACATCATAATAATCGAAGTTTTGTTGGTGTCAATTGGTTTACAATGATGATTCTATGATTTTTGTTCACCCAAGAAGTGCTCAACGCGCCTAAAGAAGTTCTCACTTAAAAAAAAATAACATTTTATGCAGACAATTCGATTTAATCGGCGTTAGCCTAGTTGAAGTAATGGATTGGTGTTGTTTTGATCAAACATTTAGCTTAGCTGAAGGGGTTAACAGGAGTATTAGTAATTTGTAATCAAAATTACTGAGAACATATTTCTTTGAAATATTTAAATTATTTTTATTGACGATTATATCGACTTTTGGACTGCGTAGCTTAGACACACTGCTTGTTTCATTGTGTCTCAATATGGTTATATTGACTTATTAAGGTATAAGTTACAATAAATAGGTTTATATTCATTTAGAAAAGCTATTACCTAGTTTATAAATGATTAAAGGCTTACTCTAAAGTTTAGAGTCTAAACAAACAAACCATTACACTATCCATATAAAAGAAAAGAAGCAAATCTCAACGGGACATTAAGCTCTCTACAACTCGTTTAAATAAAAGATGCATATTTTCAATTACTGACCTAATTAGAAAGAAAAATGGAAACAGAGCATTAATTAGAACAGTTCATTATGTGGCATCGAGCAGACAATACACAAGTGGACTCGTTGATTAACTTTTACAAGTATGTTTACATTGATATTACAATAGTGTGCTTATGACAACAGGATTTAATAGAAAAGTAATTAGCAGAATGGAAAAGTGGTGGAGAAGATAAAAAAACGAACATTTAAATGAAATTCCTTTTTATGATGACATATTAAACTACTTTACACGGATTTTATCGCAGTTAATAAAAAAGAACTACTATTTAATTATTTATATTAACACTTTCTCTGACGTTATTGTTGCTATTCAGGTTGCTGGTTGTCAGTCACGGAGATGACTGCTAAAAGCAACCAACATTTATTTATTTGGGACAAAAAACAGTTATACATTGCAGTGTTTACAAATAAATTAGCATTTAAATATCAAAAACGTATAACCCACACTATTGTCCACGAATTTACAAGTGGAGCAGTAAAGATAACGGACGTGCATTAGGTATGCAAAAAAAAAAACAAAAAAAGGAAAATTATATTATAACAAGATTAACTAAAGAGTATCAATTTTGATCAGCTAGAAATTCAGTAGCTATTTTTTTAAATTTAGAATGAGTGAGACCGAAAATATCTAAATTCATAAAATGTGAGTTGTACGTTATTAATAATCAGCGAAGAGGTGCACGCTCCCCGGCATTAGTTCTACACTTTCCCGTGTAGAACAATCGAGGTTCGCGCACCTCCCTCCGAATAACAGTCCTGGGTACCACATAACATAGCCTGTTCGATAATTCAATACAATTATACTTATTGTTGCATATGCCGTACAGCATCATTATCATGAGTAATGTGCGCCTATGCTCCAAACTTAAGAGCTTAAAATGTTTGAGAAGATCCGTATAAGGAATCCTAGAATTAATTATTAATTAGAACATGTCAGGAAAAATGTAAATTAAGTATTTTTTATTTTTTTTATTGCCCTTGGTGGCAGACGAGCAAGTGGCCCACCTGATGGAGAGTGGTAACCGCTGCTCATGGACTTCAGCAATGTCAAGACACAGCAAAACCGCTACCTACCGTGAAAGAAGAACTCTCTTTAAACCTCGTTTGGAAAAGGACATATCATAGCGCTCGGTATCATAGTGGATAATACTGTATTTAGAGAAACCGCGATAAAATCTGTATGAAGAAATTTAATTTTAATGTGTAACAATCGCGTAAACTTATGACAATATTGCTTTTTAGAAATCTTATATATTTAGTTTTATATGGACATTAATAAATAGCATAATGACTGCAACATCACATCTGGTACATAAATGAGTTGTAAAATAGGGAAATTAAAATTTGATGGCGATTGAAATTATTAGCCGTGATTTTCTTGTCTTATTTCTTTGCCTGAACGTAGCAACTAACATAAATGTAAATTCAGTTAACTAAGTAAACTTACTAACCTCGTTGACGTTCATAATTGTTACTTTGTAACCTAAGTAAATAAATAATATTTGACTTTGACTTAACAACATTTTTATTTAATATTACTATCGCATCTAATATTTCTATACTAAGAATAGGTGTATAATATAAATCGTTATGGTGGGTTGCAAGTCAATTGATTGCACGGATGGCAGTGGTTACCTTATCACTATAAATGCGCCGAGTGAGTCTGTTCTGATTCACTGAACTGAAATGTAAGTGGTCCTTATATAGTTGCTTTAAGTATGTGCATATTTGGTGTCCATTGTTTCAATGTAATGTAAAGTGCCAACAGAAGCATTGCCCTTAGTGTAAGAGTCGATAGGAGTCGATATTTCAAGAAACCAATACACGAAAATATGAATGAAATATACATAACAATCTCAATATTTTAACAACAAATTACAGAGTAGTATTACAATATTTTATGACATTGCATTCATTTTAAATTTTGTGGAAGCTCAGTCTTCTGAATGGCTACAGCGCACGAATACTTTAAGCTGTATCGTTCGAGTTTTTTTCTGGTAAATAAAGAATCTGTGTAGAGTACACAGATGCAGATTTGTTTTTCAAAATAAATGCTACAATGTATATTATATTTTATTTATTAGCTTTCTAGTTTCTGAACGCTGGATTCACTTGCATGAATTCTAAGGGCACGCATAGCATGTGGTAATCCTATTCATATAGTATACACATGATTGAGTAATGAACATTCAAACACCTTAACATAGTATTAAAAGAAAAAGCTATATAAAATGTAAGAATGGAATAACATTGATTATGATAGTGTAAAAAGGGGTAAATAAAGTAAAAGTATCAATGCTTACCACCAACATATAGCGAGTCTATTTAAACAGTTAAACATTTTCCCAATCTGAGCATCGAATAAAACTATCGGACGATATAACTGTACTTACACCATTTAACCAACAAGGCTATCAATATGTCGATACTGTTAGCTAACAGAGTTTACTACAAACAAAACTGTAGACTATACAACATTAGTTTGTACTGGGGCTAATATAACAAAGCGACCGACAATAGAATGATTCACAGTCGCGGAGCACGCCATGATAGCTTACATCCTGCGATCGTCCCGATTGGCTAATACACGCCAGGGTCAATATCTCTTACGATCTTGTTCTAGTATTCCTTCAATTTAGTATATTGACGTGTGAAGAAAGCTATATAACTTTCAATCCATGTCCAATTAATTACACGGGTGTGTTTAAGTGGTTGACTCGCTACTACCATTGTGCACATTCGATGGCGCGAGATGTAATTCTCAAATAGTTATTCCTAGCCAAGATGTGGTTTATGTAAAGGAGACATTACGTAAAGAACACTTAGACTAGGAAAAAAATAATACTTCTAGTGCCTATACTTCTACCAGAAATAAAAAATCTGTGCGAAAATTATGATGTTTTATGTTTGTTTACTTGAACATGCTAATCTCTGTAACCAACAGAGAAATTTTGTTAAATTATGTTATGTGTAAGTTACCATGTTTACTGAGAATAGTCATAGGCTATATATAACATCATGTTACAATCTAAATGAGCAGAGGTAGTAGCCATAAACATAATTTAATGGAGGTAGAATTGTGGGTCATTTCTATTATTAATATCTATACATATACTATAGATGTGTGGGCAAGGCACATAGCTCGTAGAACCGATGGCCGTTGGGGCAGAAAGGTTCTAGAGTGGCGGCCACGCACCAACCGACTGAGGTGGACCGACGACCTGGTAAAGGTCGCGGGAAGCGGTTGGGTGTGGGTGGCCTAAGACCGGTCTGTGTGGAAGACCTTGGGGGAGGCCTAGTATGTCCAGTAGTGGACGTCTTTCGGCTGAGATGATACTATAGATATAGTATAGGTATATGTAGTTAAGTAGGGTAAAGAGAGAGCGTGCATTTCTAAAGTTACAATTTTGATTGATACTCAGGAAATGTTAGTTCACGCTGTAAACTTCAAATTAGTTTAATAACTATACGATTTTGGTACATTGTACATCATTTGTTTGATGTGGACGATCAATGATTAGGGTTAATGTGACAGGAATAAATATATAAAGTGTTTTGAATAAAACCTGACATTCAATCTGATTTGTTGTAGTGTCCTTACAAAATGCTAGCACTAAATAGAAATCTAAAAAAATACGTTATTGCAAAAAAATGTTTCGTGATCAAAATATTGTGAGTCATGTAAGTGTGAGTTAAAGTAATGACGTCATATGTATTCTAATAATATTGCCTAGTCATTACTGCCATACGGGATTATGCACTAATTTGAACAATCACCTAAAATTAAAATATCTATAGTAAAAGGCTTTTATGACTAGCATATTTCACTATTATCACAAAAAGTAATTTTGCTATTGATGTATTTTATATTGAGCTGTGGAAGAAAATAATTATTAAAAAATGTTGTGATTCGTAGAGGAACAATACAGTGCAAGGAATGAATTGGATATACTGCTTATATAAACCTGTTAAAACTTCAAAATAGTTCAGATAAGACGTTCAGACGTGTGTGTGTATCTGGTGATTGAGAAAATACATAAATGTACACACCGTGCAATTACAAATATACTACAAAAAATATCCTTAATTCTTCCACAAACGCTAATATAATAATCATAAATGGAGCATATGAAACAGAGAGAAAGAGAGGGAATGTTGAAGACCAGGGTTATATAACTGTACTGGATTTTGGTTTCAAAAGGTCAACAATCAAAATCTAAACTTGCTGAACCACGTCAAATCTAGTGCAGAAACAAACATCGAAGTTAGTGTATAATTTAATCTATCAGGTAATATGCACCACACACTGTTCGAGTTCTATTTACTTGAATTGTGCTGTACTAGGAGTATAGTTATATGACGGAGGTTACTGGAAACGATACAACTGGGTATATTTGCTTGAATTTCGTTAAAGTGGGAGTATACTGGAAGATATACTCAGGAGGTAAGTGAAATGCCGAATGTATAATTTGAGGCCATGGCATAAGTAGTAAAATAAGTACTGTTTTTTAATGAAAGTTAATATTTGAGCCTTGGATTGAAGAGCACAAATTGGCAAACATAAGATAGCACGACCCCAGGTCGGATGGACCAATGACCTGAAAAAGATGGCGGAAAATAGAGGTTGTCGCGTGAATTATAAGAGGCTTATATACGGCACTGAAATGCATCAATTTGCTTGATTGAAATGGCATGTCCGTTTGATGCAATTGTACAAAATACAAAAATGATTCATTATAATAGTACGTTCATTTAAATTTATTTTATATGACGCTGAAAATAATTTTAAACAAGCAAGTAGAGAAAGACGTAAAGAGAAAGAAATACCCGATAAATGAGAACGGGATTTAGGAAGCAATTGATGATAAGTAGTAATTGATAAGTAGAAAAGATATAGAGGTATATTTCCAATAATCTTCTTAATAGATGCATGCGGGCTGCTTGTGCTTGATTTGTAATCTATACAACAAACATGTAAACAAACATTATGGTAACCTTAAATCGTCACAACTGAAAATATGGAACAAACATTCATATGTATATTTAAACTAAAAGACTAGACTGACTAGAAATATACGTATGACTGCATGCATGTTTAAATACGCATATACATTTCTAACACAATGTCAAAGAGTTTTTGCCCTAGTAGATATTACATTTGTCGGCCTCTATGGCGTAGTGGTTAGTGTAACCGACTGCCACGCCTGAGGTCGCGGGTTCGATTCCCGCACAAGTCAAACATTTGTGTGCATGAACATGAATGTTTGTCTTGGTCTGGGTGTTTCTATGTATAATATGTATGTAATTACAAAAAAAAAGTATATATGTATGTTTATCCATTGTCTAGTACCCATAGTACAAGCTCTGCTTAGTTTGGGCTAGATGGTGTTGTGTGTATGTGGTAGAATATTATTATATTATATTATACATATAAGTTCTGCTAAGGTTCAGCCAAGTTACTTAAGCGTTTATAGTAATAGTATAACCCATAACTTAACTTTGTCTGTAGATTTATGTCTAGAAAATACATATTTTATATAAAAAATCCTTGTGGAGAGGTCAGTAACATGCGTATTATAATTATAGAAATATAGACAAATTGAAATAGATAAAACAATTAAATTCTGTACATGTATGCAAGCGGCCGTTCTATTGCAGTTGCATAAAAAAGTGATTTAAAAATATTCTGTACATAAATGCAACCGTTCGATCATTGAGTCAAACCGTGAACAATATCGATGGATGCTAAACGAGCGTATCTCGACATTGTCTACAGACAATATCGCACTTAACTGACCCAATTTCTAAAGGTTGCATCTTGTCCTAATTCTGGCGTAGACTAAAATGTGATTCCAGTTGGTCAGCATTCCACCGAATATCAAAATAACTGTTAGACTAGAATTTGTAGCATTTAAAGCAATTCATTCGATAATAAATTCGATGCTGTGTCTTTAACTTTATTGTGTATATTTGTTAAGCAAAGGCTTTGTAAGTAAAGTAGTTATTTATGTATTTTAAACAATTTTTTATTCTTTTCAACGTAATTCTCATGCGAGCATTACCAAAATATATAAAGGAAATCTACGACAGCCAAGAGGATTGTATTGATATACCCTATCATAAATTACCCTTCATTTAATACATTTTATTGTATAAAATATTATACTTACCATAAGCGACTTTATTTGTGTTTTAAAGTGACTTGTGGCCTTTTGTAGGGTCAAAGCCATCGCCTTACAAAATTTAATCTCAATTACCTCATTGAGCAATCGAGCTTTGACAATGTAACAGGCAGAATGACTTTCGCATTTATGTATGGAAACTAGGTGGTTAATATATAAGTTAAAAGAAATAAGATATAACATAGATATATACATGACAAATGGATATTACGTAATACATATTATATAGAATGCTCGTAAATATATTAGAGCAGTGAGTTGCATATTAGGAACACATGTATGGTATATAAGAACTGTAACCTCAAGATAAAATTCAGGTAGATGAATGAAATTGAACATTTTTAACTGAAACATGACGACAGAAAGACTAGTAAATGTACCCTCGAAAACTTATATAACGATTTATAAGAATTACCTGTGTAATTTTTAAGAGGTCTGTGATAATATGTGAAGACATAGTTGACTGATTAAGTACCTAGTGGACATAATTGTATACTAGACACTTAGTTTGATCTTCTTAGTGATTGTTGGCTTACTTACACGCTTAGTGTGAGTCAGCCAACAGTTACGTGACTCCATTCGATGAGTATCTCCAAATTTAACATCTCAACCATCACAATGGACTAATTTGACAACTTGCTGTAGCCATTTCCTTCACACGTGCTTTGTATAGTAACACGAAAAAGATACATTGCTGCTTCATAAATGGAGTCACGTGATCTGTCGCACCACTTTAACAAAGGAAAACAACTTTGGTATCTAATCCTGACAAACATACATACGTACCAACGTACTGTAGGGAGTTCAACATTGGGTGACAACTTTGAATAGTAATCCTCACAGGCGTACACACCGGCGTTCAGGAAACGTAACATAATATTTAGAAGCCCATCAAATCTTCAACGTTAGTATCAAACGATGTTATTAATATATTGGAGACTAAAATAAGTATGTCAAAAATACTTATATAATTTGGTCAATTAAGACATGACCATGGTCTTTGGAGATAAATTTTGTACCATCTCTAAGCAATTGATAAATGGGTCAATTACAACATGTATTTTGAATTATATAAGTGAAGCTAAAAGTCGGAACAAAGAACCCAAACTTTAGAACGCAATGAGCTTACAGAAATAAATATGGTGTTTTGAATATTGTTGCCCATGTTCATATTCTAAGAATCAAGGCAAATAATCATTATGAAAACACATATTCAAACATTGAAACATATAACTATCAACATAATAAGTTTTGGGTTTTACATTAATTGCCAATATTTATTTTTTGTTACAACATTAACGTTTATGGGTCACACAAATAAGTAAATTCATTCTTCCATACTTCTTATTAATTTAATATATAATATTTATGTATTTGTGTATGAAATATATTATTAATCATAAAAGTAAACGTTACATTTATGTTAAAAAGATAATAATAATAAATGTTTATTCCATCGAATATATGAATTATTCTTAGAATTGTTAAAATGATCAATCAAATATTTGACAAACATTTGGTTTAAATATTGTTGAATGAGTTTCGAGCTAGTGGAAAACCTAATGACACTCTAGTTTTAATTGATATGCGACATCTATTTAACGTTGGTTTTGTCAAACTATTACATAACAAGGATACTACTAACATTAATGTTTTCTTCGAATAAATACGTATACTAAAGCGCTGTTTAATATTTAAATACATGATTGATTAGTACGTAACAGTTATATAGTGCAATTATTTACTCATTACACAATAAAATGTTCAATTACGTCTGAATATCTATTTGAAGATAATATGACGTGTATGGAGCTGAATTTGATATGGCTATAAACTAAAAGCCTTAAAATTAAAAATGACAGTGGGTCAGTCAAAGTCGCGGGCATAATTAGTAGTTTTAATTAGGCGCCAGTTTCTAAGAGTCAATAACATCGTATGACTACGTAATACGCTACTTAATTGTATGCCTTGACTATTTGGCGTATCCAAATGTAGAGGCTTAATAACTAGTTGTCGGAGGTTCTATTATAGCTATGACAATCTTTCAAATAACAATATGAAACAGATTTCCATTACACGATTGTTAAATTTTGATTCCTTTAATAAGGGTTAGTATTTTCATTTAGATAAAAAAAATAGAACAGAACATAGATAAACGATTTCTTCTTTTTGGCAAAGTTCAGAGCATAGAGCAATAACCTCTCTGAAAGAAAAAGGCAATAAGGACGTAACTCGCGGTAACTCTGTACTGTGAAAGCAATATCGCACGACTTTTCAGTCCATAGCGGTTATTATTCGGTACGGTTACGAGATTGGTGACTGTAATCCCGCAATGTATGAGTTAAGAATACGTGTATGCATAATTTCTTATATAACATATAACTATTAGTACTAGTAGACTAGAAATTGAGAAGGATATATACAAATTTTAATCTAACCGTGTTGAATTTTAGTAAGTAGAGGTTATAATGTTAGAAGTGGGCGCTTTACCGTTTCTTGATACGCTTCAACGCCATCTTTGACTGAACATTGAATATGTATTTCTGAGACTGAAAGTTAAACCTCATTATCATCTATTCAATGAGGATTTGGATAATTAAATAAGACAGATATGATATCTACTTAATTTCGTAAAAGAATTCGTAATTGTATTTTTAATTAGAATGATAAATTATGTTATGAATTGTGATGTCATATTACGAGAATTTGTTTATAACGATCTGTCAGTGTTGTTTATTGATTTTATGTGAAACGTTTTGTATGTGAATGCATGCTATAAATCTTGGCGCTGACTGAATCGTGGTCATGTGTTTTGCCCTACATTGTATTGTGAACGTCTCTATTCACGCGGTGAATAAAAGATATGTCCTCCTCGTGAAAAGATCTCGACTATATGAAATATCGGTCGTTTGTATAAAATTTAAATTCAATGGCATAGATAATAGATCGATTATGTATATTTAGCTTCAAATTGCTGACTGATGTAAAATGATTGAGTGTCAAGTAAATTGACGTAATTTCATCGAGCATAACATTAGATGTGAATCTTCACATAAGACAATAATGTAAATACGAATACATGAACGGAACGTGCACTCGAGTATCGAAACGTCTAAGTTATTGGCTTAGGGTAATAAAAGAACACATACGCGGTATTCCTCGTGAAAATGGCACGCCACGAAGCCTTACAATTTACCACTCACCAGACTTAGGGGCATGGGCGCGGCGCGTCGCTCAGCACCCACCGCACTCCTTTAACTAAATGAATCCACGACTATATATTGCTTCTATTCTCGCCATTTTCTTAATAAATCCACCGAACATTAGGCTAAAGACTCGAGAAGATGGTCGCCCTCGCCGCCGCCGTTGTTGCTAGGTGCAGATCAATCGCCAACCCTTGTAGGTTACATGAATGAAACCTACACATTTTCGGTGCGTCATAACTATCATATCGCTCGACCCCGACGCGGACTTTCTTAAACGCCACGTTTATATTAAAAGTTTAGAATATTTTGTAAACGTCTTCAAAATTCAGTCGATTGAATGTTAACGTCTCGTTTTGCAACGGATTTGGCACGTAAGAGGGGCGGAGGGTTAGTGTAGAACCTGACGTGTCAGTGTCGTGTGTCGAGCGAGTCGTAGACGGCGGTGGCGGAAGGTCGGGGAAGCCGGGCTCTCGGCTCCGGCGCGAGCCCGGGCTCCGCTGACGTCAGCGACGGCTCGGCGCCGAGCGGCGGTGCTCACCACCGGCCTGCCAATTATTATTTTATGTACACGAACGGCGCGAAACAAAAGGCGGCGACGGCGACGGCGGGGCGCGGGCGGAGAGCGCTCGCCGCAGGAGCGACTCCCGGCGCCATCTAGCGGGGCGCGCGGCGACCACTCGCGCCTACTCCTTTCGGTCTGCGGACGATCGAATCGAGACGAAACCTCTGCGCTGACCGACCCTCACTGGCTAACCGGACTCCGGTAACACTGTCACTGATCGGGAGTAACGTGGAGCGTGGCGGTAGGAGGCGGCGGTGGCGCGATGCGGGTTACGGTCACGTCTTTCAAAATACGTTCACACGGTGATGCGTACCGTCGTCAGAGCGTGGCTGCGTGTGATGGTGGCGGTCGGGTGGGCCATGCTGTCAGGCGGCGCGGGATAGGCGCGGGCCGGGCATGGCGGGCTCCTGCTCGACACTGCGGTGCGGGCGTCCGCGGCGCGCGCTGCACGCCACTGAGCCGCGCACCGCCCGCGCCCGCCGCCGCCGCCGCCGCTGCGCGCGCACGCCCGCACCGCCGACAGGCCGCACCGCGCCGCCGAGCCTTCGGCCTCCGGCCTGCAGCCGCGTGCACCGGCACCACACCGCACACCGCCCACGCAACACAACACACGCTACCTATCGATTGTACACTTTGATTCTGCACCTTACGAAAGGTCGACACTGTGCACTCTCACTCCGAGACGAGATTGACAAGTGTAAATAAACTCGATACACAGACGGGCCCGAGTAACTCCTTATTATTCGTGTTATTGGCCTCGCGTTTACTAGGGTTTGTGAGGTCGTTAAATTTTATATTTTCGATGTTAAGTATAATGTAGAAGCATTATAGTGGTTAAATCATTGATTTATGGTCTGTGGAGCATGCAATTTGAGGAGGTGTTACTGGCAGGAGTCAGGTCACTTGCACCGAGCCTCTCAACACGGCGTCGTCAAAATTTTACGACTTCGCCTGAGTGTGTTTCACCCAAACAGATTCTATCTCGACACAATGCAGGATTTCCTTGTTCCCACTTACCTAGCTCGTCATCATGTAATATACGTGCCGTCATCTACAAAGTATCTACTCTATTTGCTTATCTTATCTATAGGGAGCTGTATTTATAGACTTGCTTCAAAGTTTATTTACGAACATTGTAAATTCGAAAGTGTATTTGTTGGTAGGTCGACTGTTCACACAGCTACTGAGTAGTGGCAAGTTCTTTGTAAAATAGCTGATGAACCTTAGAGTGCACATAGTTCACATTTTAATCAGAAAATAATTTGGAGATCTTTAAATCCAAAGAAACCGAAGCCACCGGTAAAGGCTAGTATTGTCATGTTTGTAATTAGTTCTATTAAATACACATAGGTCTTCTAGCCAACTGCGTAAGCAAGTCCTTTGAGATATTTGTAACTAGCGATCAAGTGATGCAAGTGACCGGCTAGATTTTACCCGCGAGTCTGTTTGCGTCAATCTTCTCCTTTTTCTGGATGAAAGGTACTCTATGTCATGAACATGATTAACGGTCACGTAGTTAAGTTAAAGTGTAACAAACAAATAAAATCACATTCGCGTTTATAATATTACTAGATTGTGCTCGCGGCTTCGCTCGCATACATGTAGGCTAGGTTAGATTAGATTACTAAAAATACTTTTTTCTGGATGAAAGATACTCTCTGTCCTTTTCTGTTCCCCTGACAACGTGTATGCAAAATTTCATGATCGGTCGAGTAGTAAGCCGTGAAAGGATTACGAACAAACTGACATTCGCATTTATAATATTACACTTGACACAAAGTTTCGAAACACATATGATATCGATAACATAACAAGAACTCAAAAGGAGGGAAACAAATTAAAATTGGCATTACTACAGCGTAAATTAATCCCTTCTGCTTGGTTTTTCCTTAAGCATTTCACTTTCAGCTTACCGGGTTCCTTTTGTAAGCGAAACGTCACCTACTTACGATTCTCACGGTGGAATGTTCTGGAAATCTTTGCAGTCACCTCTTCCTCTATGAATATCTGCGTATGTAGCTGTTACATATTCTATCAGATTGAGGCGACTTAATGCTTCGCTACGTGGCAAAAATTCCATTCAACACTGTTTATACGGACCTCTTACAGCTGATGTTAGTTCATAGAGTTAGCGTTCAGAACTGGCACAACTCATTGTATTCATTAGCTAAACGTGATTGAGGAGTGAAAAAGAACTGCTTTTGAACGGTTTAGTTTTAACGGTTAGGAAAATACAATTACAAGCCTCCAGCTTAGTGCAGAAGCCCCTGCTAATTATAAAAATGTGTAATGTAGTAAATAAATAATCAGTTCGAAAAAGCAGGTACAATTATTTAGGCCAAGAAGTACCCCTGTGTGTATAAGAACATTACTGACTATCATCATCATCATCATCATCATCAGGCTATGATAGTCCACTGCTGGACATAGCCCTCCCCCAAAGAGAGCCATAGCGCCCTGTCTTCAGCTTGCCGCATCCAGCATCTGCCTGCAGTCTTTCGCAAATCGTCATCCCACCTGGTCGGAGGGCGTCCTACACTATGATAATCATTAACTTAGTCTCCCTTTGAAATCTTTTGAAACTTCTTTCACGTCAGGCAACCTGCAAACCACGTTTTGGCGGTTCAATAATTGAATCACATACATTATATTTGGCCTTGAGAAAAAGAAATGCACTGACGATGGCTATCACAGTAAGTGCAAGTTAACAAAAACATGCCTTTTAGCGAGCACTTTTGCAGATTCCGTGCAGCCACTTAGAATTTTTGACTGAAAGACTCAAAAACACTTTGCTTGCTTTATCTAATTATTATGGGAAATTGAACCCAAGTCCACGTGCACGACCATCTTATTTTTACCGCTAAATTATAAATGCGATAGTAACTCCGTTTGTTAACCTTCCCCTACTAAATAGTTAACGGATCTTAATTAAATTTGGCAAGGAGATAGAATGTATCATGGGAAAAGAGATTTTTTGCTTCCGTAGGATACGATATTATATCCTGAGGAAGGATTTAGGCTAGCTTTTATCCGAGTATGTCCACGCGTAAGATTCAAGCAGGCGAAGCCTTTAGCAGAAACTAGCTAGTAATAGATTTATTTTTAGTTTTTTTTATAAAAAGACAAAGTGCGGGAGGCATTAGAAATAATTCCTGTGTCGCGGGCGACTTTACAAACATTCAAACAACGGATACAAGGAACACAAAGACTCGAAGTCAAACATTTGTGCGCATGAACATGGGTGTTTGTCTTGGTCTGGGTGTTTCTATGTATAATATGTAAGTATTTACAAAAAAATAAGTATATATGTATGTTTATCCATTGTCTAGTACCCATAGTACAAGCTCTGCTTAGTTTGGGCTACATGGTGTTGTGTGTATGTGGTAGAATATTATTATATTATTATTATTATTATTATTTGTGGATCACACAAATTTTAGCTCACGTACTTTAGCTCACCATGTAGTTACAATGTTAAATGTTCTAAGAAATGAAAAGGCGAGTTCAGTGTCACTGTAACGATGACACGTGTAACAACGAAGCACGTGTCGACGTAGTATCTGATTTCTGGGAACAGAATATTGCTGGTTAGGAATCTACCAGGAAACCACTTGCATACCAATGAATGGTTTATAATTGCCTGCAATTTTGTTTTCTAGTCGATGGAGTTCATATTGTATTGATGCAGATTTTGCCTTGGCGATTTTCACTATATGCAATAATTGGTCTTAAATGATATTTATTAGGTTCTTTGCTCAATATTATCTATAATATAACTATATAAATAAATTAAATTAGGATATAGTAGGTATGTACATCATGTCAGCTATCCACTCTTTTATTATTTATTAAATTAAATGGATTCGTACGTTATGTTGATATGTTTATTAAGTTTAAGGTCTTTTGCTTTTAAAAAGAATAAGCCAGATTTTTGTTTATTTTTTTATTTTAATATAATTATGATCACTTTCTACGTGAGCTTTAATTCACACTACAGTAAGATACTATATTTTTTACAATAAATACCACTTAATCTAGGAATAATACCCGTATCACGCGTTACCTAACAATATTTAAAATAAAACGAATACATATAACACCTAGTATTAGATCAAGTATTTGTGGACCAAATAAATAATTCTTACGTGTGAGAATCGAACCTGCCTCACTGGGCACACTGACGGCACTGGTCCATCCGTGCTGTCCAACAGTAATATTACCCTTATTTAGACTGACTAAGAAAGTTTATAAGGCTAGTGTGAATGGAATAGTCGCAGGACCAAGGTGAACGTTTCTTGATTAGATCGGAGACGTTCTGGATAAAGGTCAGGTTAAGAGTACCCTAAACCGGCGAGCGTGCATGAGGAATGTTATGAAAGTGAATGAAGCCAGAGAAGTGTGTCAGGATCGTACCAAAAGGAAATCCGTAGTCTCTGCCTTCCCCTCTAGGAAACAGGCGTGAAAGTATGTATGTATTTATGCATATAGTCTACCACTATCATTTCAAAGTACTTAAGAAAATTCAAATCTAAATGTTATACCTACTTTCCTCAAAACTATTATGACATTCTATCTCAGGTATTAAAATGCAGATGAAATCAGCGGGAATTTCAGATCCGATAAATTTGTTATCGTAACATGCAGGTCATTGATATTGACATTTCAATTCAGTATATAGGTCAGTGTCAACATAGGGTCTCGTCAATATATGTATTTAAAATAATAATAATATCACTCACTGTATATAAGCTGCATTACTGCTGGGCACGGGCCTCGTCTCAGTGTGAGAAGGGGTATAATAGTTGAAACATACATGGACATATTATGTATATATGTATATAGTTATTATTTCAACCTGGTGGTAAAAAAAAATATGTTACTGTTATATATGTATATCAGCAACACCAGGACCATCTGGCACGTAACTGAACGATCCGCTAAGCGGCAACAAACAGGTTTTCCTAGGAAATGCATTGATGTCTCCTAGCTGATAATATAGTCTTATTGAAAATCCTACACACTGCAGGAACACAACACAATTTATTCTGATTTTATTTTGTTAAAAGCTGCTAAATATAGGTAAAATACAAAAGAAATGCCTTTAGTTTGAAATATAGTTTTCAGTATCGGTTTTATGTGTTTCATTTCATTGTCCATATTGTAAAACATGATAATTATGATGTTTAGAAAACGTAAATAAATATTTATTTAATTTAACACATTAGCACCGATGTGAATAATTATATGTTTTATATTGAGAAACTAAACATATGTAATGCGTAGTGGTTAAAGTGGTCACATCCCTGCTAGCAACCAGCTGGGTATTGCGTTATTGATCCATGGTATCTAATTATCTATGTATTCAGTATATATCTAACAACTGTTGACTATAAGCTCTTATATTTTTACTTCATTTTCTGGTACTGTGCGAGATCCCTCGATCCACATACTAGATATTGTGTTATCTACAGATAGTTATTCAGAATCGGGTCTCTTCCTTTCTTTCCGTTGTTTCACAGCTGCACTATAGCGGTTCAAGCACAAGACCTCAGTCACAGCAGCCGATTTCATTACGCTGCATTATCAAGGCAGTAATATGTCCCGGGTCAGGCCAACAAAAAGTCATTGAGTTCTAACTACCAAAAAATATTTAATACCAGCCCGGAGTTAGGGAATACCTCGGCAAGCACGTAAAGTCGGTCGTACTGCACATGATCTCTCTCCAATCGTGTCTTTGCTGTCCCACCGGCCTATGAGACTGAGGAAATAGAGAGTACACTTGTGTTTGTGCCCAAACCTGTGTCCTATAATATTTTCTGCACAAATGCCTAGTCTCTGTTAAGATCGGCCGCCATGACCGAAATTCGGTCTCGGGTGCCCTTTCACACTCTATTTCAGCAGTTTATTTCTTCAGTGAGGCATTATTTTTAAGTAAATGTATATCTGAAGGATATACTATTGTGTACATTGATATGTGCGGAGAGTCTAACGGTATTATACATATATTCGTCAAGTCTATTCTTTCAATGACTGTAAATTTACTAAATTACATAGAAATCACCAGTTTTTACAGAATCTATAAATAATAGATGGAATAATTTGTAGGAATTCCTGAAAGCTAGTAATACTGTTGGATAATATTTAACGTATCTTTAAATAATTGATAGATTAATTTGATTGGTTGCTAGTCAATTAACGCGGTCAATGACAACCGTGACCCAGTTTACGAAGTTCACTCTAACAAAAACAAAACTACATGGGAGAATGAAGCCTGCTTTGGCCTTGTACTGGCGTTGGTGACTGACAAGTATACATACTAGGACCTAGGTACGGTAATGTCTTACTATTAGCTGAGCTACATGTTTTTTTTAAGCCTACAATATCACTCGCAATTTATATGACGGAGAGATTTTGAGATAAGGTTTTCGCTTATTTTAAAATGTGTTTATGCATAAGTTTGCATTTATAACTGCACAAAATCGTGAGGTTCTGGTTTCAATGCTCGTGTCAGAATCAGTGTTATTGGGGTTTTCTGTTCAGAAATTCTCAGTGAGTCTGGAACCGTGCCTGTTTCTTTGAGGATACGAGCGTGTGACTATTTATGTATTTAATTGAGCTTGTATACAACGAATGTGATGGCAACGAGTTACATGTGCGAGTTAATCATATAGGCTACTTCTGCAGGTGGCTCATAGCACAATGCATACAAGGCGCGTAAGTGCTTGAATTTGCGTATGTTCCATCGAGTACAAGAGCCATTAAGCTTAAACTGACTTTACAAGAAAGATATATGGCTGACCGCTACAGTTCAAACAGTTTTTACTGAGTGACTTAATTATCATAAAATATGAAAGCGAATAAACAAATATATCCAGCCAGCTATTTACGTTCGCATTAATTAAAAGAACATTAACATTCATTTGGATGCAAAATCAGACATCGAGTAGTAATAAATGCGACATTGTGTATAGGTAAACGTTTAATTAAGTACAGACACTATAAATCTTTTTGACTGAGTAGTCGAATAAGTTCATCGGACCAATGACGGACTATTTAATTTTTTTAACGGCTGCATCTGCATTAGGAATAATTCCTGTATAGCGGGGGACTTTAGAAACATTCGAACATAAAGAATACTTGATTAAACTGTTTGTGGATCGCACAAATTTACATTCTATGTGGGGATAGAATGCATAATACTCGGCGTACTAACAGTGATAAGACGACCACTTAAACTAATATGCCATCCGTGAACTATATCTAACAGTCATATATTTTTCTTATTTGTTTAACATTTACTGTACAAAGACTAATGCCTGCGCCGCGGGTGGCCAACCCATTCCCAACATTGATATTTCAGACATAAATAAATTCCAGGCTCGTAATTAATATTTAATTTTGTGGATCACATAAATGTTTGTATCGTGTGGAGAGCGAACCTGAAACAGTCAACGTATTAACGAGATGATCAATTTCGTTTGTTTTTTTTTCAAATATTTTACCACGTTATAGTATATAATTATGTATGTTTATCCATATATACATACATAATTACATACTATTTTTTTTGTAAATACATACATATTATACATAGAAACACCTAGACCAAGACAAACATCCATGTTCATGAACACAAATGTTTGACTTGTGCGGTAATTGAACCCGCGACCTCAGGCATGGCAGTCGGTTACACTAACCACTACGCCATCGTTATGTGTGCATTTTATTATAACAAATAGTTTTGTCAGTCAAAATGATGAGATATTCTGAAGAAAACCCAGTGTCGTAAACCGTCGAGCCCGCCTAAAGATTGCAATGAAAGTGATATGTCAGAATCTTAACCACCTTAATTCTTCAGTGTTCACCATCTATGTAACCGGGGAACAGGCAACAATCAATCAATCAATCAATCATGTAAGTATGTAGATTGTAGAATAACAATCTCAGTACTTAATCATAATGATAAACTTTCACTCCTGTTTTCCTAAAGCATGCTTCCATCACATGGATTCTACGCATCTGTCGTCAGCAGAAGCACCAGCGCCGAGTCAGCAAGTAATGTTTTTAAATACTTATATTATGGTATGGTATATATTTTAAATATAAACCGAAGCCGATCAAGAGCACCTATAGAACTACATGTTTTATTATGGCGTACCTGTTTATTTTTAATTTTAATTTGGAAAGTCATCCATTAACAAAAAATATTATAAATGAAAACAGAACTCTGTTTATAACCTGATGACGTTCTAGTAAAATGTTGTATATGGATAGCTCGCATAGGAAAGAATATAGACTACTTTTTTAACGCGACTACAAGAGCAAATACTAATTAAGTTACTATTGATAATGTTCATCCCAAGACTTGGTGGCCCTACAAACTGCTAGTTACTTCACTCTCCAATTATCTTATCTTATGTGGAGGCCAGTCAGTGCAGACCGGCGACACTTCGACCCAGTGGGATCTTTTGTGTCGACATTCTCCCAATAGCGACTGCCATAGATGTTCATGGCAGCCGGGACCAACGGCTTAACGTGCTTTCCGAGGCACGGAGCAGGCGATAATTGTCAATCAATACGCACATAATTTCGAAAAATCATATAACTTCCGAAAATCAGAGGTGCGCGACGTGGGTTCGAACTTGAGACCCTCTGTATTGCAGTCTGTTGGTCTCCCCACTGAGCTATCGCTGCTCTCACTCTCCAATTAAATACAATTTAATAGCCTTACACGTGTAGTCGATATTGTAGAACGAAGCGGGGATAACTTCTTTAAATCATAAACGAATGATAATTGTGTTACTGTCCAAGACGATAATTGTATACTATTGTTGAATCGAATAAAAATTATGAAGTACTAGCTTTTGCCCATGGATTCGCTTGCGTAAAAGTAGGTGAGGTCAGGTTATCTTAGTAACAATGCTTTTTAAATAAAATACATATAGTCTAAGTTACACGGTGATAATATAAGATGACCAAAGGTGAAAGAATTTTTGAAATTGTTTATGTAGTATTTGAGTTAAATCCTTACAAACAAAAAGTCTTTCTTCTTTATAATATTAGTATAGATTACGACGATGACTGAAGTTTCAAATGTTTAAACTTTAAGCAGGGATGGGCGTTCTAGAAAAAAATTAACAACTGGCAGATACCGCCATTGCAAATTTGGTTACAGTGCAGCCAGTTCTTCTGTAGTAATATCTTTTTACAGGCAACCGGCTGAGAAAACTATTATTGGATTTCAACCATACATGATCCGGTTGTCCACTTACGTATCTTTCTCAATAATTTCCTTCCACCACCTTTAATCCTTTTGCTCTAGGGTTTGCAACTTTCAAGTGACATCTTTAGTATTGAAAGTGAGTATAGACTGCACTAACCGTTTACTACCAAACAGGCACGTAAGTAACGAAAGGTTTCTATAACGTTAGGTCTAAACATTTGACGAAAATTTGCTGTATTACGATTGCGAATTCAGAGACAACGGTTCTGTTCCGCAATTTTTTAACAGAAAAATCCAATGGAGCTTTGTTCAACTCAGTCATCAAACGTGGTATTTCACAAAGCAATAACCCACAGAACAACAAGGTAACATGTTTAATAATTAATACTATTGATTTAACTACTCAATTCAGTACATTGGTTCACGTACAACCATTTTTATTACAACAACGTATGGAAACAGTACCAAAACATCATTGTCGTAGCTTCCTACTGCCGCAACTTTGAATATTTCATGAAGACAATTCTACAGAGTTTCGGCGGCTACCCTAATAATTCTTTTCATTTTAAACAAAATCTTCGTACGGCTAACAGCGAACGCCTAGTGTATTGACATAATGTAGCTGTACATATTCTTATTGTAGAATTATTTTTTAACTGCTTTGTATATACTTCTGATTAAATTGGTTCTTCGGGACTTTACATGTGTCAATACTTGGCGTTTTCCATGGTCACCACTGCTGTATCTGACTACACAGGTGGGAGTGTCGGTGACATTAGTTAGAAGGATTGGTTTCAATAAGAAAATTGTCGGCCTCGATGGCGTAGTGGTTAGTGTAACCGACTGCCACGCCTGAGGTTGCGGGTTCGATTCCCGCACAAGTTAAACATTTGTGTGCTTGAACATGGATGTTTGTCTTGGTCTGGGTGTTTCGATGTATAATATGTATGTATTTACAAAAAAATGTATATATGTATATTTATCCATTGTCTAGTACCCATAGTACAAGCTCTGCTTAGTTTGGGCTAGATGATGTTGTGTGTATGTGGTAGAATATTATATTACTGTGATAGGGTTGGTATATAAAAAACTAAACAGGTTAATACAGCTGTTATTAGTAAGGATGTTAGGATATATTACATGCTTACTAATATTGTTTCCATGGTAGCATTGGATTTGTGTGTTGTGGGTTCGATCTTCACGGGATAAAAACGTGTGTGGCAAAAAATAACAAAATAGACAGGCAAAAATAGCTTTTTTTTTTTGCAAAGTTGATAAACTTTATTACATGTTTCATCATTTTTAATTCCGTCCGAAGATGAAAGAAACTACTTATTAATTGTACTTTCACAATCTATCGTTATTTTCCTTGTTAGAGCTAAAAGTACGATAAATAACTTACAGGCAACTGATACGTTTGAGCTAGCTCACGCAACATGTCTGTTCTGTAAGCCTGTTGTTGTTCGGAGTCTAGTTGTTTCTTGTATAGCTTCACGATACAGAACAAGTCCTCATGCGGTCTTTATTGATGATTGGTGGGCAATGTTTTTTACAAAGGGTAGGCAACATAAAGGATATTATTAATTCGAAAGTGAGTGTGATCGTTTTTCTTCTTTTATAGAGCAACAAAGCGACGGACTGACATGATTCTTTATATAGAAGTGGCTTATGGACCGGAGAAACATACGCTACTTTTTATCCCGGAAACAGGGAAAGAAACTGCGAGTATAACCTAATACTATTTTAACATGTCATTGATGTTTACCGATCACTTTTTCATACTTCGTACTGTTACTGATAATGTTCTAAGCCCAACAATACTTTCCCCATCTGATAATCGAACCTAGTACGTAACAATTGCTTGCAAACATGCGCAAGACCGTAGAACCAATGTGGCAGTAAATGTTTAAGATAGACAATATTCGTCCAGGTCAGGAGCTGCCTACTTACGGCTATTACGGAGAAGCCTTATAAGGTGCGATTGTTACGTAGCACGAAGGTGTCATGCTGCCACCTACTTGGATATAGGCTAAATAGGTGGGTGTATATGTATGTGTGCGTGACAGCTGTGTTATACACTCTTACAGAAGAAAAATAGGTTAGGTGACACGTTTCTACGGTATATCCTACTAATAGAGGTAACTTAAAATGTTTACCTGGTCACAAATGTCTAGAAGCGGACATGCTGGACGTATATATACAATTAGGTTGACCCAGAGGAGATGGTAACGGTTTGTAACCATCCGATACCAACAACGCTTATTAGGTAGCAAGTGGATTACTATGAGCGGGGCTGCAGCGGGGGACTGCGATGTGATCTTTGCCTTAGATATCGCGTGGTTCCGCGGTTGGCGTACTAAGAATGATCACTGGGATGGCCTTTATAAGATCTTTAGATCTTATAGTATCGTATATTAATAGTCTGACGCCTAAGGGGTAATCAGAGTCCAGTCGCATTCGCATAGTAAAGATGTTTATGCATAAAGTCAAAATTAAATACAAATTTGTTTATTACATGTAAATGTATTTAATTAAAGTAAATAAAAGTTAGTCTTTCACCTCACAATAGAGCAACAAGATAAGTACTTCAATTATTTAGTTGCACAGCGGGGCTTTTGAACGCGCTTGCTTATTTAATACCCCTTCATGCACTCGCTGGCAAAGAACTGAACTAAGTTTCATTCGACCCAGTTATTCGCAGACAGCATCAAAATATATAGCACGTGGATAGGAGACACGTAGTGAGAATTATAGACTTTAAAATGAAACTGAACCTTATACGTATTATCACTTATACATGCATATACTGGCCAGTGTAACTCTTAGTGAGTATTTAAAAACTAAAGATTATTTTTGAAATTTAAGTGTTATAGAAGCAATTACTTGGAAACCAAACTTAATGAAAAATTCATCTTGTTTGGGCCCCGTAGTTCAAACGTTCGCTAATAGATTGCTATTAAATATACATACTTAACTATTTATAGCACATTCATTGCACTGACGTGAACTTACTCCTATTAAAAGCATCGTAGCTTACGTGGACGGGTCACTTTAATAATTTGCTACTGAAATGGCTTCCAATCTAAATCATATCGTTGAAAATATTGAAACCAATACAACGAGTCTCAGTTTGAGGTCTAAGACATCAATGCATGTACTTTAGGAGAGAATAAATCATTAATTCGAAGAAACCTCCGTTGCCAATTATTTGGTAACGATACTAATGAGACGGCTCGCACAGGAAAGGTTTTCTCTCATGTTAAAAGCCGACATACGAATAGGGCCGGCACTTTATACTTTTCTCTCGTGCCTTACCTTTCCTGTTATTAAAACTCCTTCTTTAGGATCAGCAACTTAAGAGTGGTACTTTAGTATTGCTAGCAATCATAGGCTACGGTAACAGTAACAAGAGAGATGACGAGATCTTATGTAGCCATCAAGCAAGCATCCTTGATGGCTACATAAGCTCATCCGTATACCTAAAAACATACGTGAGCGTTAATTACTTTTACGTAAAAACTCTATCGTTTTGTTTTTCCGAATATGACAAGCCGTATCATTAAACCACTACGTGGTATCCTAAAAGAGTGCACTTACCTTATGTTGCGACTTTCAAATACGTGGTAAATGCATCACAATAAAAAAGTAAATGTACTCGAGCCTGCGATTCTCGGAATCAAACATGTGTCATAAGTGTAGGAAAGCGTCAAGTTTACATGAAAACAGATTTGTCATCGCTCTTACGTAGAAAATATTCCTGGTAGAATACCTTATTTACTGAAATAGATGGCTGATATAATCTTCAATTTACACCTTGTCTCTAATTGCTATTATTTTCCATGAAAATAAAAAATTGACATCACTTTTCTTGGAAATAAACTGTGATTAATTATCGTCAGTTGATTAACATGCCTCTATTAGAAATTACTGGCTTTAACATATTATACGTATATAGATACCCTATACGTTCTATATATGATCTTACTAATTTTCCCGCAGTTTTGCCTCCAGAGGAAAACATACCGGGATAAGACGAGTCCTATATGTTAATCTAGGACATAGTTTATCACCCCGACCTCTCGTTGCCGACCGTCGTATCCAAGATGGTCGGCGACGACAGGTGCTGGGGCGCAATGAGGTCCTTCTGCGAATCTGTCATCTCGCAGAAGGAGGCGGCGGAGCGGGGGCGTGAGGAAGATCCTTACGCCCCGGAAGTCCGCCGCCGGAAGAGGGGGCGCAGGAGACACGCTTATGTCGCTCTCCTGCCCCCCACGTAAGGGTTCCGGGTGGCAAGGCTCAGGGGGGCCTGCCACCCACAAATTAAGAACCCCGAGAGGGCGCGCGCGGTGTTCCCGCACGCCTTCCAATGTCGAAAGGGGAGAGCGGTGAGGCTCTCCCCTGGGGACGAGAGGTGGTCGGGTCCGTTTGACCTGGCCCGCACCCACATGGGGGGCCTGCTATGGATGACTCAATTCTTTTAAGAGGTCCCAACAGGCCCCTCCATTGGGTGAGAGAGGGAACACCCCAGGTTTTTTAGTGGGTATACCAAGAATGGGGAGTCCCACACGCCCCGCCGGTGCCGTCCCTTAGCCGGCGGATAGTGCATCAAGCATTTTTCATGGGTATAAAAAAAAAAGGACATAGTTTATCAATGTGTCAAATGTTTCATTCAATATTTGTGAGGAGTATAGTCGTTTGTAGTACAGAGCAAAACTGAATAAGCGATGTAGTTTGCGTGTGTTCATCTCAAGAGAAAACACTGTATTGTGAAGGTGCGTACTGCACCGCATTACATAGCCCGTGCTACTTCCTTAAACAACTACTGTTAGTGAATGTTTCTTGCACATTACACTGCTCCGCTACAACACTAAGCTTTAGTGGAAATAGAGACAAAGTTTCGTACATAACTTAGCATCTCGACCGGTTCAAAGCTACGTTGCATGTACCTGGTATAGGCTTTCTCATGCCTTGAAATAAAACCACTCCTTGCTGTTAAAATATGAAATAATTTTCTTGGAAATAAAAGTGGGATTTAATGCAATAATTTATAAATCACTTTGATTGCCCGGGTAACACAGACCAATAACCACTTTTAAGACGTTCCGCATTGCCCATTGTACCGCTCGGTTGCGCAGAGCGTCAAAGGTTCGATGACCATACGAATTCAAAAAACTCCTTATATCCGCAGTTTCGATGATAGAGTTCCCCATGACACACGTATTATTTTTTATGTGTGTAGTATTTTAATAGGAAGAAATATAATTAATTTATATTTTAGTAATGTAATCCATTGAGACATTACTATAACCTAAAATAAACCGAAACACAGACTGCTAAATGAAAAACAATATCCAATGCCCCATAAATTGTTTGTATAAAACACTAGCCAGTTCATTCCTGTACGCAAAACATCTGCCAAGAACAAACCCACTAATCTACTACGTCCGTTCCAAAAATCGCACGAGGGACTTAAATCGCATCTCCCAGAGGTACTTGACCACCCAAGCGACGTACTAAAGTCACCTAAAGTAGAACGGGTCACAAAACGCCGGCGCCCGTTAGATGCAGGCCTGCTTGCACGATTAAAAGGGGTCCCAGTTTACATTATACATGGAGCTTGAAAGATTTTAAATTGAAAAAAGTGGGATATATATTGAGGTTGTTGAACAGTGTGTAAGTAAGCAAAGAGTGGGTACAGTTTGGGTACCTTGTGATTAAGTAAATAGAAGTACTGCAAATATTATAGTAAAATATTCACAAAATAATAAAGCTTTGAAGGCCATTTCATAAATATTTACAGCTCTCAAATATTTCTTTTTTATTGCGAAGCTGGTTTCATTTGATTTGACAAGTTTATCTATTGTCCACCTTAAGATGTGCTTCGTTGCCATTTACTGTTAGTTTTCTATTAGTCATCAAACAGCTACTAATATAAAAATGTTAATATTAAATTAGAAAATCATAATCACTTACAAGAAATGTCAAAATTACTATTTTTCTTAATAAATTCTAACAACAATACAATTAACTTTCTTACTTTAATTCTATGCACACGCAGTTAGAGTCAAAATCTAGTTTTATACTATATACTCTACACTTTACTTCTCTTGTCCTAATCCATTGTCCTACCGACGTGTACCCACTACTAACATAAGCATATTAATTAAACTTAGCTGGTGGCGTTAACGAGAGTACTAGGAATTGAAAACACAAAATGAAAAGAAAATATACCGTGTGAGTTATCCCCCTAATATTGTTATTGTTTAGAAGCTACTGAACAGCTATTTTTATTATCAAGTGGCTCGCGTGTTTGTTAGAGAGTTTGCCAATATAAAGATTAAAAGTAAAAATTAGATAAATCATTAAGTGACATAACTGCTGTAATTGCGATGCATGTTCCATCTTAGATCGCCTTACAAATTGAAGCTTCTTCTCTCTAGCCTTTATTATTCCCATGTCGCTTGGAGTCGGCTTTCTAGTCTAACCGGATTTGACTGGAGATCAGTTTTTACACGGAGCGGCTGCCACCTGACCTCCGCAACCCGAAGGCTAACGATACCCTAAGACGAGACCAGCGTCAGGATTTTAAAGGGCACTAACTTCTCAATAACGACTGCCATAGATGTTCATCGCAGCCGGGACCGAAGGCTTAACGTGCTCTCCGAGTCACGGAGCAGGCGATAATTGTCAATCAATACGCACATAATTTCGAAAAGTTATATAACTTCCGAAAGTCAGAGGTGCGCGACGTGGGTTCGAACCCGAGACCCTCTGCATTGCAGTCTGTTGGTCTCCGCACTGAGCTATTACAAATTGAAACAATGGACAAAAACGTCTCTCAGGCTCAGAACAATAATGTTGAAAATAAAATATATTTTTTATAAGTATTTACCTTACTGTGAATGTACCTTCATAAGTACCTACATCAAGTTCCTAGATGTACAAATTAAATAGATTATTAGCGAGATCCAAGCATTTTGGTTTTGTCTTAAACCTAAGCTGGCTAACAAGATCTTTCGTCCTACAGAAAATCGTAGCCAAAGAACCTTGTATTGTTTTTTCGAGTATTCAGGGCCTTTGTAACGTGGGACCTAAAACTATAGAAAGTATGAAAATGTAAACGATCCACCTGATGGTAAGCAGCAAAAGCATTGTGCAATTAGCGGAGAATTTGATCCTTGGGCTTTGACTTCTTTTTTGAGCGTATTCCTAGTCTTATGAGGATGCTTACGATGGTAACCACTTACCATCAAGTAATCTTCAAGAAGAGTTGCCATTAGCTGTATTAAAAAGAAAACTTTCGGCCATGCTAATGAAGGTCATTGAACCACTCGTGGTAATAAAGCCTAAAACTGGTGTATTTTAGAACAATGAAAGCACTATAGCAACATTATAATTATGTTGTCTTAACAATCGGATATGACGTTTTCGTGCTCAAGTGTTCGTTTGGTTCGGTTATCATGTACAGTCAAATACAGCATTGAATTTTATTATTACGACGTTCCTGTATAGTCATATACACAACTGTACAACTTGGTAAAGTTGTTCTTAAATTATTATGTTATGGCAGTTAATAACTTGTGTGCCTTTGACCCTAAACTTGGATATTTGGACAATTTAGATGTAGATATTAAGAGTGATTTCAGTATTTTTCTTCATTGTTATGTGCGTATCATGATTAATATTCCAGATAAAAAAAATGTGTATTGACACAATTATATGGAATAAAAACCAAAGTGATTATTTTTAATAACATTCCTGTAAGTGACTAAGCGGCCTATATCATCTGTTCTTAAATTGTTTTTAATAATATCTGAAAACTTAGGTAAATTAATAAGGAAGCATTGAAAACATTGAATTTAGAAATGTGTGATGTCTTGATTTCGTTTTTTAGTCAAAGTCAAAGTCAAACTCACTTATATACCTACATTAAAATCTATAGAATTTTGATGTTTACAAGTGTTATTTTTGACCTAAATGAATAAATGACTTTGACTTGAGAAGAGACAGGACGTTGTATTGATTTGCAATAAAAAATGTCACCAAATTAACAAAAAATTAACTAACTGCAATTGTAAACTTCGTCCAGAATAGATCTGTAAATATATCATTATTTACTCGTGTATTTTTATCTGTTACAGCGCATAGCACTACATAAGTGCAGAACACAAAAATATTGTCTGTAATGTATAAATATTTCCGCAGGCCGCGTCCGCGTTTCCGCGATCCGTGTCCGGCGAATATTGCACTTTACAACAGGCTTTGTTCATGTAGGCCCGCTATTGGGCCGCTTTCTGGGTTCCGTAGCCGATGCAACGCTTTGTTGTCATGTGGTACCTTGTCTTGAAATCTCTTCTTGTTTGTTTGTGATCGTAGTTGTAAACATAAGCCTCGAGAATTTGTTAAAAGTGCCCTTCAGCATTTGGCTAGATGCGTCTCTGGCTTCAAATGTGTTTCAGTAGCCTACAAAATTCTTGATTGTTTATTTAAATTTAATCAAAATGGGAAGATTCTAAAATTGCAATGGATTCCGTCACATGTCGGCTTAGCTGGCAACGAGGAGGCTGACCGACTCGGAAAATTAGCTGTTACAGATGGTGTGCCAAAAGGTATTGCCCCTTTTCACTCTGAAATGATACCAAAATACAAAGCCATTTGTACAAATGGAAATTTTTTTTTGATAAGCGAAGTAAGGAAAAGGGCGTATGCTATAAAAATATACAGTGTAAGCCTCCTCGTGTACCTTGGTTTATAACCACTAGGTTAAATAGATTTATATTAAAATTGGCTTTCAGACATCGCTCTGGCCACTATGCGTCGGCAAAGTTTGCATATCTGATGAAAAAAGTCAATTCGCCAAATCGCCTGACTTGTGGAAAGGTTGAAGATGTGCAACATTTGCTAATGGAGTGTATTCTGATACACACACAGCGAGGTCGAGAGGGAGTCGATGATGAAAAAGTTTGGTATTATATTTGCACTAATGTAGCTTATTGCGGCCAATGTTCCAAAGTGTGGATCAGTGTTTGACACAATGTGAACATTGCGTCCAATCACCATCCAGTGTCCAACACCGACGCGCAAAGAGTCGGTTTTTTCAACAAGGTCAAAGGCGAGGGGAATGGAAGGGGAGTACGCGCGGGCATCTTGTACAGAATGTCCCGCGCGCGCCACACATTGGTCATTTTAATCATCCACCACCGCCTTTCCTTTCGTTGTTGTCTTGTACGATGCAAATAATAAGCATATGTACCTAAACCATATGCGTAAGCCGCTAGTGCAAATAAGTTATCATCCATAGTCCGCTCTGCGTCAACTGAACAACAAGGTCCGCGCTTGTCTATTTCCAGTGTTTGGTGCAAAGTTGGTATTGAAGCCAATGTGTGGTGCAGTAGTTTGATCAATATTGGCCATTCCAAATTAGAGCCAAGCTTGGACGCAAAGCTGAATCCAATATGTGGCCGCGGCATAAGCGCAAAATTATACAGCACTCATGTGTAGAGGGCACAAGAAGTAGAGCTATGTTACTGTGAACACTACGGACGGTGTGAGAGTGGCGCCCTCTTCACTTTATAGATGATTAGGCGCATTTAAATACAGTTTTCTTTTTTTTTATACGACTAAGGTGGCAAACAAGCGTACGGCCCACCTGATAGTAAGTGGTCACCGTAGCCTATGGACGCCTGCAACACCAGAGGCATCACTTGCGCGTTACCGACCATTTAGGAAAGGAAGTGGCAAGGAGAAGGAGTGGGAAGAGGGAAAGAGGGTAATTGGGCCTCCGGCACTCTCACTCACCGAACGAAACACAACAGTAGGAATACTGCTATTTCACGTCGGTATTCTGTGAGAGGGTAGTCCTTCTCCGGTCGAGCCGGCCCATTCATGCTGAAATCAGCGAGGCTCTACTACTCAGACTTTTTTATATATTTACGACATAATATAATTTATAACTGTATACACTTAGTGTGATTTCTTACTTGATACGTTACTGGGTTTTCTAAAAGAACCTGTATTTAATAGACTTAGGTTTTAATACAATATTGGTGTTAAGTACCCCGTGGAGTTAAGTAAAAGAAAACATAAATTTACTAAATTTTACAGTCCTATATTTTGTTCCTTTTCATTTCTTTTTATTTTATTTATAAGTAGTTTGGTTTGTTAGTATTAGTTAAGTTGTATATTGTGATTATTGCTTTTGTTTATGTAAATAATTATTTCAACAAATAAATAAATATGTAATTAATGACTAACCTAAAAGAAAACATGTAATAAAACAATATGAAGCGTTAAAAAAATTTTATATGTTAATGATAATACAAATCTATTCAAAAAGGTCTTGATATTTTTGTCTTTACCTTTAGTGAATCAAATAAAGTAAAATTATTTTGTATGCGGACCCAAGAAAGTTTAAAATGCACCGAAAGTGAGGTAAAATAATAACACACAAAATATTTCATAAGTTTAAACCATGAAAAAGATAAACGAGAACTAACAAAGTTACTGTACCAGATAATAACACTAACAGCTATGGCACAAAATCATTCTTAATTTTATTTACCATTTTAAATAAATAAATAAATTTTAAGTCAAGTCCAAGTCAAAGTCAATAATATTTATTTCCATAAAAATGTATGAACAATTCTTGGACACGTCAATGACATGATATATAATATATATTAATTATAATATAATTAATAGAAATGTTTATTTTAACAATCAATTTTATATGTATTATTTTCTTATATGAACTGCTGTGTGTAATTGTTACTAGAGTTAATTTCAATAAGATTTAAAAAGTAATATATTGACAGTAGTAATAAAATTAAACGGATTTTACTTCGACTGACATATAATAACATTTTACGGATTTCATCGCGACCTATACCGATTACAACAATCATTCCAATGATTCGATTTGCGTTCAGTACTTGCTTTCTTTTTTCTTTATTTCTAAATAAAATAAATTCAGCAAAAGTTGCAAATAACAGGTTGGTTTCATCACTGCATAATGCAAGTTTATCATCGGTTACCTAACGCTGCCATGTTTATACCGAACTTACTTTGAGTTTGTCAAACTGTGCTTTGGCACTAACTTAAACTTATACTAGGTGGTTACTAAGTTAGATGGATGCGGTAGGCTGCAGATTCGGTGTTGTGTACCTGTAAAAAAGCCTATCTACTGTCATAAAATACTTGCTATATAAATTAATTTGTTAATTTGTTTAGCTAGGAAAATAGTACCTGTCTGCTAGATTTTTTTCTGAATATTGCTCACAAAATCATTATTTACACGCGTTATTTTATTTTTTTGGATCTCTAGTTTTGGCTATCAAAAGTCTCGCACAAACATTTTATTGCCATTAATAAAAAAAGTACAGAAAGATTACTATTACGCATTTGAAATTTCAAATATTTTAGTAAATCATCTGTGAGGCCAGTTCACAAATAATTTTCAAACTTAACATTACCTGGCCTCAAAACCGACTCGCACTTAGCCACTTTTTTCTTTGCACCGTACACTGTCTTCACATAAAGTATTTCAATGTATAGCTGGTACGTTGAAAGCGGAAAGTTTTCTTTTTATTAACCTAGTTCATAGTAAAGCTTAGTGTACCTACTTATATATATGTTTTGTAGATGTTTGGTATACGTTTCAGTAAATTCTGATAATTGTGTTTTGTCTAATAGACCACCTAAAGTCTCACTGAAATACATTTATTTTTCAAACTAGATTATGCTCGCGGTTTTACTCGTTCTTTTACACTTCCAGCACTTGATTACTTTTATACTGGATTAAAAGTCTCCTATGTCCTTTTCTATACAATGAGATATATTGCTCGATTGTGAGTTTGGAAAACAATTTATTATTACTTTAACACAAAAACATCTTCATCCAATATAATGTAATAACTAGATTTTACCCGCGGTTTCTTTCGCGGTAATTTAGATTTTGTCAATAATTTATATCCTTTGAGAAAATTATTTTTAACTACATAAAAGGTATACTATATCCATTTCTGTACTCTTGACAACATACATATATGCGATATTTCATGATGCTCTAGCGGGTAGTTAAAGCGTGAAAGCTTGACAAACAAACAAACGGACATAAATTTGCATTTACAACATCTTAGGATATTACATGACAAGCTTGTAGTATGAGTCATATAATTAGTAAAACGCTTTTGAATGAATGAGTTACCCAGCAGACATCAGACTGGCTGGGCTAGTTCAATAACCTAATAGGTATTGAGAACATGTAGACAGCATGTCTGATAGTTCAACATTATTTAGAACATGTTTATATTTGGTAATGCCTTAGTATTATGACCTCGATATCTAAGAATATTTCTTTGATATATTAAAAATAGCCTTTTTATTATATTAGCCCAGATATGTAGTACAAATGACGACTAGACACATAAAAATATATTAAGAAACAAATTATGAAAAAATATACAGCCAAGAAGTTCTATACTGTAAGGGCCTTTTCATTGTCATGCGTGTTTGCACCCGCATGCAGGCCAGGCACGCATGCGTGCTGCCCGCAACCTATCGTATCATACATGTTTTTATTGTCATGCGTGCCACATGCGGCCCGGAACACGCATGCGTGCCTGGCCTGCACGCCGGCGCAAACACGCATGACTATGAGAAGGCCCTAAGGTGGACCAATGACCTGAAGTACCTATTTAAGATGGTGGAAGTTCCTAATCACCCGAATAAGATTTATATGAAGTCCATATTCATCCATAGCTGGACTGGTTTGGTTGATTGATATAGAAGGCTCGATAGTAAGTAAGGATGGCGTAGTGGTTTAAGTGGTCGCCTCGGAACTGCTACTCCGCCGAGGGTTGTAGGTTCCAATTCCACTCGGGACAAAATTTTGTCCAGACCATTTGGTTGTTCTTTGTGTCCGTTGATTAAGTGTTTATAAAGTCTTGCGACACAAGATTATGCCCAGTGCGGGAGATGTCTTAAAAAAATCTGAAACACAAAGGTGCTTCTGCATCCAATAGAATAATCTCTAATGCAATGTAATAAAAGTAATAAGTATTGTTCAAGTAAAATGGAATAATGATGATATAATGTTTAATAATATATAATATATGAAATTATGAAAGATATATCCTTTCTTTTTCTAAAAAAAGGATATATCTTTCATCCAGAAAAAAGTACTATCCCGAGGAATACAAAATTGACAAAATCTACATTAGCGAATCGAAGCTATTATCATAGCGAAGCCGCGGGAAAAAACTAGTTATATAATAAATCTGGTAACAAAACATAATGCAGGTTTGTAATACCAAGTGCTACAAAGATGATTTAATAATAAGGCACTGTGGTTCACACGATACGTTGGACGTACGATACAACTTACACTGTTAAGGAAATGTTTGACAATCCGTAATTCATGTACGTGGACGTCGTACATTATTCATTAAAATTAATGCTATTGTGTTCGTCGTTTTAACTAGTTAAATAGAATACAGTATTATACCATATATTATAGTAAGTGTGTGATATAATTGACTTAATTTACGACATCTTTTTTGAGTTGAAGATGATTTCTTTAACATCATATAGTATATTTTTTGATATGGTCCATTTTAAGGTACATATTTCTCTAAATTTATTTTGTCGATTTCAATCATGAAATTGATTGAAGATCAGGTCTCAATTTTTCATTAAGTATAATTTATGGTGTTTTCTGATGTAAGTTTAGATAAGAAAGATTGCTTGGCCTCTTAATTAACAGTGATACGTTATCTTTCATTTATAATGTATCTTAACTAATTTAAATTATTAAATTTGTTATTGGAAACTTAAGAATGTACAGCCTGACCTGACTTTAAAGTTGTGGTAAACACAATATAAAGACTTAAATAAATAAAACCTTAAAATAGAAAGTTTGTTAGAATTGTGAAATATGCTGACATTTAGGTGATAAGTCAACAAATCAAATATTAGTAAGCAGCAGATGTAGGATATCAGCGGGATCCCTGACAAGATGGGTCAATGACCCGAAAAGAGAAGAGACTGGCTGGAATATTGGACACAGAAGCCGGATGACTGAATGTTATGGTACAAATTGGGATGCAAGTCTCCCAGTGCTTTGCACGTGCTTGATTAATGATATCAATAGATGAGGATGGTCAGCATAAATGGGCCGGCTCGACCGGGGAAAGACTACTCTCTTACAGAATATCGACGTGAAATAGCAATATTCCTACTGTAATTATTGTGTTTCGTTCGGTTAGTGAGAATGCCGGTGGCCCAATCACCCTCTTTCTCTCTTCTCGCTCCTTCTCCTTCCCACTTCCTTTTTCTCTTCTTCCTTTCCTAATCGGTCGGTAACGCGCAAGTGATACCTCTAGTGTTGCAAGCGTCCATAGGCTACGGTGACCACTTAATATCAGGTGGACCGTACGCTTGTTTGCCACCTTTAGTGGTATTAAAGAAAAGCAAAGTTATTGTTTCACGTTCATACTTAGTCTCCCACCTATACTCCCGTCGGGGTGGAGAAAAGTGTAATACATTCACACTAGCAGACCAGCCCAACCTCATCTGCTTCACCTAAGAGAATTTTCCCCACTTTTGCAACATTTTTCATTGATGCTCCGCTCCTATTGATCGTAGCGTGATGTTATATAGCCTATAGCCTTCCTTAATAAATAGGCTATCCAACACTAAAAGAGTTTTTCAAATCGAACCAGTAGTTCCTGAGATTAGCGCGTTCAAGCAAACAAACAAACTCTTCAGCTTTATAATATTAGTATAGATTTGGTCAGCTATGTTTAAGTCTCACGTACCTAACAATTGCCGTCTACCGGGCATAGTTTTAGGCTCCGTTTGCTCCTCCTGGCTCCTATTGTTACTGTGATTTAATTGACAGAAAAATCCAATAACATATTTTAACCCAGAGACTCAGGTTCGAGACCCCATGCACAGCAGTCGCAGTCACAATCGCTGCGCAATTGTGGCAGTATAACTATCAAAAGCATTTAAAAACATTAGCAGTCACAATGGTTCTCGAATATCCGGGCAATAAGGTTGTCGTGAAATTTTAACTTCATCAATAGCCATCCATTACAATACACCAACTGTTCCCGATGCAATCGAAACAGTTCCATGTCACGCCATTTTGATGCTTATTTACTCCATTACGCAAATTGTTAATAATAATTACATACTCCTGTTACACACCAGTGTTATGTACAGTGTTGAGGAAAATATAAGGTGGCAGTACTGAATTGTTTTGTCTGCACGGATGGCATAGTGGGTTAAGTGGTCGCGTCGCCTTTCTGCCATTGCGCCTAATGTTGTGCGTTCGAATCCCACGCGATACAAAAAATCGTGTGATACACAAATGGTTGTACCGAGTCTGAGTAATCTTTGTGTATCCGTTATATGAATGTTGGTAAAGTCCTCCGCGACACAGGAATTATACGTAGTGTGAGAATTGTCTTTTCCAAATCAATAAAATCCATTATACAAGGCTTTCGGATACATTTTCTGTTTTCATACATTCTGGATTTTCTCGAAAAAGTTATGGTTGTAGAGGGCACATCGAATCAGAATTACTATTAAGTAAATTTCAATAATTAATAGATTTTAACTTGTCAGCTTAATCATATCGAGATATAATAAAAAACAGTGTTTGGACACCAGCATCCGTACGCCGATGGAGCAATTAAAATAATGACGTATAAATACTACAAGTTATTTATCTTCCACTGCTTCAATTATTTTAAATAACAAAGTCATATTATTTCGCTGCTGCTTCTTTTTTAGCAAATACTTTGAAATGTTAAGCTAGTATCTAGGTGCAAATGGCATATATAAATAGTCTACTTTATAGAACTATAGATAGATGTTTTCATATCTTTATATTACAACTAATGACGTTAGAAACATTGTAAACCGACACAAAGAAAACCCAGTATTATATTATTGTCTGTCTATAGAGGCATAGAACTTCAAAATTGTCACCGTTCTCCTCCACTCAGGATTTTATATACATGTAAATACATATATATTATTTTTTAAGGATATAAGACTTCTAATTCAGCGTAATTAGACTCTATGGATCAACTGCGTAAGTGTAAAAATTAACCAGCAGTTACTACCGATTAATTATGAACTCTTCAGTACTATTCTAAATTTGGTCCAAGTATTACTAATGTCTTTTTGTCTGGCAATCCGCAGCAGCAACACATAGTCGTCTGGAACTGTGCCCGGCGCCCGTAATACGTAGGGTCGAATAAAATAGGCGATATGTAAGTAATATATCGATGCCTACTTCTTCGATATACAAGGCTGGTAAACAAATGCTATTCAGCAAAGATGAAAAAGAAAAGAGTTATTTGAAAAAGGAATACTCAAACACAGATTAAAATGTTTACGCTTCTATAACAGACTCAATATAAAGTTATTGCCATACTATGTATAAAAGATAATATCCTGAAACAAGCACCGGTTCCCGTCAATCGTAAAGTTCAAGTGTAGGTACGAGCGCTGCAGTGTGGCCGTCCTGCGGCGGCGACCGACCTACTGACCGAGGTCGACGCCCGGTGCACCGAGCCTCACGCGCTATCTACGCCTCGTACACTACAAGAAACATTCGTAGCTCCAATAAAAAAAGTTGTTATATTATTGTGCAGTGTTATAGAAACGAGTGGACTAGATATTTTTTAAGGTATAATTTTTTAAAGCTGCGACTATTGGGCAACAAAAATGTTGCATTTAAAAAATGTTGTAATCTTTTGATTCTGTACCTGTGGCTATAGATACCTCTTTATAAATAATGTGACTCTGACATATTATGACACTTAACAATTATGTGCTTTTAATCATTTAAATTATATTGTTGTAGTACGAGTTTTATTCTTAAAATATATTTAGCTTTGTATTTCGGTTTGAGTGAATTGATTTGATAAAGTTATTGAAGTTTTAGATTACGGATTGAGTTAATTAGAAGATGCGTGTAAGAAACGTATGATCAGTTATTTAAATCACATAAAACCTATCAATTTATTTTTTCATTAACAACCACGTTCTTTTTATTTACTCTCTTACTTATTCTTTTTGTTACTTCAGGTATATTTTTAATTCGCTAAATTGATAAAGTATTACAAGTAACTTAAGTCTAAGAATTCGCTAAAACTGTAAGAGCTGGATAACCTTCAGCGTTCATATCACAGTAAAATAAGTTTTGTATTAATTAACTGACACAGGAAAAACGAGGTCACCTTTTTAAAAATTGTCACGAGGTGTGTAATTTATTCTCGCATTAGATTTAAAAATTGGCATCCACCGCTGACCATCCGTTCGCCCAAATACTAAACCAAATTTCAGCACAAATAAAATGTTAAGCAACATCCTGTGCATCGCATGTTTCCTAGTCTAAAATCCTCTTTGAGCTCGACTGCAACTATAGGCGTTATCATAAAAGGCTTTCGAGGGTGTTTTGTTGATTTTCTATGTAGTTCAAAGCCGGTATTGGGTCGTAACCTAAATGGCGGAAATGAAGTTTCCATTAGTGCTGATTTTACATCCTATATTAACGTGGATGTTCCACGTAAAAATGTACTGGACTAAGAAACAGAAATTTTAATTAAGGTTCGAATAAATTAAAAGTAAATATATAGATCTTTTGATGTTAAATAGTAGTGCTGATTTCAATAATGAAATGATTTTAATTCCTCGGAACTGGTCGGCGATATATTGAAGAAAAGCCAGGTTTAGAGCCAGTTTAAACCGACAAGCACACATGAAAAATTTATGAATTTATACATGTGTATATGCGTGTAAAGGAAACAAGTGAAATATGGCAGAATCGCAGACTGTGGAAATCTGTATCTCTGCCTACCCCAGGAACCAGAGATGCGTATAAGTAAGCAAAAAAATTTGAGTTACATTGAATTGGTTAAGTATTCTAAGTTTATCATAGTGATGGTTGTTCAAAGGCATTTTGTAGTGAAACTGCAAAAAATCGTAGTGTGCCAAAAAACTGTTGAGTAAAGCGCACGTTAAAACAGTTTTCAGGTACTATTTTTATTAAACTGAAAAGAATGAAGGCTGGCGCTCATGTTGTGTTCTTTTCTTTTTGCACACTTATTTGAATGTAGAAGTTTACGTTGCACAATAGATAAAATGCCGCGCATGATTCTTTTATAAGATACAGCATGAAATTCAATGAATGTTTATCTCGATAGCATTTAGTTCTTTAATGTGAAAGTGTATTCAATCACTATTAAGACATTTCTTTGTTTTCAATAAAATTTAACACTTCATTTACTCAAACATTTTTTATCTTATTCTATCTATTAATAATTTAATTACAGCGTTTTTTGTTTTACCTGTACATCATTTTTTTATTTTTTTACAAAATCATACTATGTATTATATGAGACAATTTATTATTAAAACAATTTTTAGTTAAGGGTGTAGACATAATACGTATCACTAAATACCTACCTAAAAACAAATGGAATAAAAAACATTACAGAACAAACATGTTAGCCTCTCTTCAAATAAATAAAAAATAAAACAAAATTAGCGACACAAAAAGTCAAGCTGAGGCCTTTAAAATACAGAAAAAAATGGACCAAAAATGGTGTCTTTGGCGAGCTGCGACGCCGCATACAAACAGGAACGTGCAAACAAGAGCATGAGAACGTATAATAGTGAAGTTATGCCTCTCTCTCGTGGTCGGGTAATAAAATTACTTCACATCCTATTCATGGTAACTCAGTCAAACAGAAGTTTGCCGTATACGGTTGGAACTACGCTCTAAAATTTTTGCTTTTAAGAAGTTACACTACAGTTTTAGATATAAGTTTTATGTACCTATAGTTTAAAAGCAGCGCTAGCTGAATGGATAAATAATGCCGGATGGACATAGGAATTGCGATCGGGAGGACACAGCTTCAAATCTCATACACTGCACTACCGTCGTAAACCTACTCCCAACTCATGTATTCTAGGTTAGCTGGAAGGGTTAACAAGAATATTAGCAATATTTACATATGGGTTACCCCAAATTACTATATAAAAATATGATTAATACTTATTGATCTCATAAGTAATAATAATAATAATAATATTCTACCACATTCACACAACACCATCTAGCCCAAACTAAGCAGAGCTTGTACTATGGGTACTAGACAATGGATAAACATACATATATTACTTTTTTTTTGTAAATACATTAAAGTTAAAAGTTCTTTTATCGCATAATATTGTCTTCTGTTTACGCGAATGTTATTCATTGAAATTAAACTACTATATACGGATTTTATCGCGTTGTTTATTTGACACTATTACAAAAGTGTATTCCTAGAACATCTTAATTCCATTAATAACAACATACAATTTACTATGGAATTAGAGGCAAATAATTCATTAGCTTTCTTAGATGTACTTGTCATAGGAATCCTGATCATACTTTGAGCCACACTGTGTATAGGAAAAAGACCCATACAAATAGGTACTTAAACGGTGAATCTCACCACCATCCTAAACAGTTAGCTACCGTGGGAATGTCTTTGTTTCAGAGAGCCCACGGGATCTGTGACAAGAAACACCTGGACGCCGAGCTTCAACATGTCAAGCAAGTACTGCAAGACAACAAGCTCCAACAGCCGCGCCGCTGTCACAGATCCCGAGAAAAGCCAGCCACAGTCGAGCGCCAGCCTGCTATACTACCTTATGTAAAGGGTGTCACTGACAAGATTGGCTACATCTTGAAGCGAGCTTCAATCAACACATACTTCAAGCCGCCAATGAAGATAAGTCAATTTTTACCATCCGTCAAGTGCCAACTACCTTTACAAGATGCAGGGGTCTATAAAATAGATTGTGACTGCGGACTCTCATACATTGGTCAAACCAAGAGAAGCATAGGCACCCGCATAAAAGAACACATAGCTGATGTGAAACACCAACGCTCGTTGAAGTCTGCTGTGTGTGAACATGTGCAACAGGGGACCAACCACTACCTGAGATTTGACAAACCACAGATGCTCGCTAAAGAACACCGATTCCTACCAAGGATGCTTCGCGAGGCTATTGAAATCAAGAAACATCCTAATTTCAATAGAGAAGATGGTTGGAATATACCACCAGCTTGGGATCCAGTAATTCAACTAGTCAAACCCAAGAAGAAGAAAACCACAGCTAGACTTCATGATACTTTGAGTTCATTCTGCGTAAATAGAAACACCCATGATTAAATTATGTTTGGGTACTTTGAAATAACTACACTGGAACATTGAGACAACTACCATCTTAGTCTCCCCGTGACCATGGCTGCTGAAAAGCAACCGAAACGTCGGGGAAAGTGTAAAAATAAATCTAAATAGTATAATAGTATAGTAATAGTATAAATAGTTTTAATAGTTTCAATAATTTAATTAGCTTAAAAATTTGTAAAGTTTAATAGTGATTATAGTAGTGTAACAGTTTTTCAAAATTTTGTAATAGTGTCAAATAAACAACGCGATAAAATCCGTATATAGTAGTTTAATTTCTTTTATCGCCTTCAAATTAAATCACATGGATCAAAATAATACAATAATAATAAATAGGTTATGCGTGGGCATCTACTTCGCTGGTCAAGTGCAATTTGACACACAGATTCTCTAAAGTATTATGGAGAACCAGATTTTTTTATGTACCAATTTTTTAATCCTTGCGCTGTGTATAATCCTGTGTCACGGGGGAGTTTACAAACATTCAACATACAAAGAGGGAAAGAAACCTATTTGTAGATCAGACATATGTTTTGTCCCGTGTGAGAAACGAGTCTAGAAATTTAGCATACCAGTACATTATGGTAATTACTTACCTACATATCCGTGCAATCTTAACGTTCTATGTGAGTGGTAATGTGTACCATAGTTAACAATTTATTACACATATAAAATCGTAAACATTGCTGTTCCGTGTCGTGCTTACGACTACAGAGTGTGTAATCTATGTTGCTTCTGAATATAGTAACTATATAATGGTTAAAAAATTTATAAATCGATTCAATAGTTTCAGAGTCATTTTCATTTTCATCAGATTACAAAAATAAATAAAATCTTTCCTTTTTTAATATTAGGATACAAAACAAATGGAATCTCTGTTTGTTATTTATAATTCATCAAAATCACGAGTAAATTAAATACAAACAGTTAACAATATGAACTCTTTATAGATGTAATACAAGGTGCCGTAGAAGGTGACATGCCTACGCCGTAGACGTTCGCACTGAGATGCTACGACGTGACCTGACGCCGCTGCAATTGACCTACGGACCTAGAAAAGTGTGAACGCGAAACAATGGACTACATTCAGAACAGCCATCTTAATGGAACATGCATTAAGCCGTGTGAAAAAGTTAGACTTACATAGTTATTTATCATTTGTTCGTTGGTAGGAATCAACTTTTCGCTTAAGTTTTACAAGTGTTTCTGTTAAATGATTTTGCACTTTTTTATTATATTTATTAAGCGAATATTTGCCTTTTTATTATATGCTTACTCAGTTGAATCAAGTTGTGAAATGACTATTTGTTTGTTTTTTACTACTTTGGTGGGGCAGTTGTAGTGATTACTAATTGTGCATGAGTTAGGTTTTACTTTCGGATCGGGCAAAGCGTTTATATAGTTGTACTACAAAGAAAATTGCCTTAGTGCCACAGAGTCTGGAACTGTACCCAATAGACGGTAATAGGCTCGCTGTAATATGCTTTTGATAACTACCTAAGACAAATAAGGGCAAGGTAATACGTATTATAGTAGTATTATTGTAATATTATTTGAGGATAGAACGAGACTTTGTTTTACACTGTCTCACATAATTCAGATCCTGTGTGTATTGTCTACCAACACTTCCTTATAAAATCTAAGGCCACGAGACTGAGGACATAGACATTGCCGTCTGTCATCGAAAGCCTTCGACTTGACGACCGCAATAGTAGACGCGTTGGTGACTAGTACTGACATGTCAGTGATGCCGACTATACATCGAAATCAACTACTTCGTAAAACAATGCTATACTACAATAATCTTCATTCCTTGAGAGAAAAAACGGCCAGCGTTTAGTCTGTACAAACGTGATCTCCTTTCTCCAAGAATATGGACAACAGAGCAAAATAATTTTGGGTTATAATCTATAATTACCACTACCATGTGTCTATTTTTTTTCCATGTGAAACGTTCATAATACATTGCAAAACGAAAAAACATAGGAACATAAGCTCAGTAGAGCCATGTTGTTTATTCCTTAATGAACATATTTCTAATCGATTTGCATTATATTGAAAGAGAGAAAGAATATATTTTATTTATGTCTGTCTCGTTGGCACGGTACACTGCTGTAAATACAACACTTTTAAATAAAATAAATAAAAGCTATAATAAAATATAATAATATACAAGAAAACTAGGTAGAATATTCTTATTTAGAACAACACGTGCTGGGCTTAGGTTATAGTAGAGCTGATTAGAACGCATACCAAGAAGTTTGACTACTAATATGTTAACCGAACTATTAAAACTTGGAATCCTCTGTCATAAAACATTTTTCCTTCTTCCTTCGAGTTGGAGTCCTTCGAGCGGAGGTAAAAAGCAACTCCTTAGGCCGTCAAAGAAACCTTGGCTCCACTTTATGTAGGGACGTTGAGGGCTCTGCTCGTATAGTGACTGTTCACTATAAGACGGAGAATAGTAATTTTCTCTGGTAGCAATAAAAAAAGTATAATAAATAGATTGTGTTGAGGTGAGACCGAGTACGGTAGCGATATCTGGCATTTTCTGTTTACACAACAATGTTGTTTGCCTCGGTGTCGCAATGGTAGTGAATGCTACACCACGAATGCAGCCTAGTATACTAAGAAGGCAGAAATAGAACCCAAAGCGTATTTTGTAAACTCGTGCATTTCTGGTACTGGCAGTTTTGATTGCTGACCAAAACCGCCACCGAGCCGACTTTAAAATTAAATCCGTGTACGTTCAAAAATTGGTAAAAGGATTTTTGAGTTATGGGCAGTTTTATTTATGGTAACTGCATTGTCGAACCCGTGGCTAAAGTTTGCAGCCAATCGTGAATGTTATCGGGTTTTTCTATTAGAAAATTTTCAGAACCTTATCTCTCAATGCGGTAGGATTAACATGAAGAGCTAGGAGAGACGCACTACCCACTAAACTATAAAGTTTATAAGTGTTACTTTCTAACAGAAATGGATGATAAGTTTAAAGTATTTGGTCCTTATAATAAAATGCTTATAAAATGGGAGTAAATTCGGGGATATACATATTATTTCGAGCCTCATATTGAGTAAGGTGGCAATCATATGACTTGCATGATGGTAAGCGATTAGTACAGCTTAAGATCCCATAGAATACCAGATGTATCACTCGCACGTTGCCGGTCCTAGGAGAATCCAAACTAATGCCATAAAATCGAATATCAGTTTGATTATTGGCCTCGCTTGCATGCCTTAACTATTCGACCTCGTGGAATTGTCAACACGTTGTCAGGGGTACATAAACCAACATGGGATACCATATCTCTAGAAAATAAAGTACTATTCCCAAGCGTAGATGCAGGCAAAAGCTAGTATTAAAATAAAAGAAAATTAAAGATGACATGAAAGAAATGTGAGCCACCTGATTTCTAACTAAGCAGACGAGATGAAGAAACAATGGGTGCGATCCCCACATGGGACAAAATTTATGAGATCCACAAATGGTTGTACCGAGTCTGGTTGTTTTTGTGTCCGTTGTTTGAATGTTCAGAAACTCCGCCGCGACACAGGAATTATTCTTATTAAGTGCATTTCCTCTAAACAAAAATAAATATGTTAAAAGGCTTCACAGTCATTACAATAATAAAATATGCGAAGCTAACAACTGAAAGCCTAGCACAAGTTCAGGCGGGGTTAGCGAACCTAACAGCAGCAATTACGAATACAACCAGTATTAAGAGCTACTACAAACTGTCTTGTAGTCGAGACTTGTGACTATCTTTGCTTTAGTTGTCCATTACGATGTGCTGCTCATAGAATTAACTCGTGCACAACGTGTAGCTGAAATATGTGGTCATGTTTACTAACTATTATTGCAAGTTAAACTGTCTGCTTAACTATATCCAGGCATAATGATAACAGAATTGTGTCTAAATACCAGTGGCTGTACGTAAGATGAATTTAACAAAAAAAGGAACTATACAACAGTGGTAGTCTAGTTGGACTGCTACGCAAAGGTCTCGAGTTCGAACCCAAAACACACGCATATATTTCTTTTGAAATCATGGTTTTTATAAAAAGTTAATTAACCCTCGCCTTAACACGGCGAAGAATAACGTCGTAAGGAAACACATGTCTGAAAGTTTGCCATGTTCTCAAACATATCTGAATACTACTGACCTGTACCAGCGTGGTGGGCTTAACCCTTCTCAAACTGAGAAGAGGCGCGTACTCGGCAATGGAACAGTTTATATACTGATATTATTAGTAGGCACAATATAATGCCCAAAACTTGATATGAGTTTGTGACTGAGTCGGTAAAGTATTTAAATGTTTTTCTGTCATGAAAGTAGGTATCTATTGCACCACGAAATCTAGAAATGTGCCAGTTAGGCTATAAGAGGTCTAGAAACATAGCTGACAAAATGTAGGTATAATAATATCGATACGGAGATACACAATACGGAGTAAGATGAGGCACTTACGCGGGTAACACGTATATGGAACTCTTCGCGTAAGTAATCCGTATGTTTCTTTTTACGTTGAGGAATGCATTGAGTTTTACCTGTCCATGGGGCGACGAAAAGATTATGTCGGACTCGTCGGGGCAAAGATATCCCGGTAATACTGACTAAGCCTACCACGGTAACCGATAATACCGATATCCCGGTAATATCGACTAAACCTACGACTAAGCTGTGGAATGAACTGTTGCCTGCGGCATTTCCGAACCATTACGACCTACAAACCTTCAAGAAAAGAGCGTACTCCTTTTTAAAAGGCCGGCAACGCATTTGTAACTCCTCTGGTGCTGCGGGTGTCCATGGGCGGCGGTAATCGCTTACCATCAGGCGATCCGTCTGCTCGTTTGCCCCCTATCTCATAAAAAAAACGGTGATCCTCGACATAACCAAAGTTGGCGGCGCCGCGCGAATCGCTTTGACATGCAATCGCGACCCCGCCAAATTTCGGCCCGGTAACTTAATCATGCATCCTGTCCCTATCTTTGCATCACTTAAGCATGTAACGTCAAGTGCATGCATCGCGTAAAATCACCTTAATATGTAACAATATAACAGATATATTCAACTAACACAATTTTATCATTAGACAACTATGATTATATAGATTTTCGCAATTAAACTCACGCTCGAAGTTTAACAGCCAAATCAAATATCTTAGTGGCTTGCACCTACTTAGACGAGACGTAATACAGTCATCTTGAGTGCAAGCCATTTGCATTGAACCACAGGTTTCAACTCTCTGAAACGTTTGACACCGCAGTCCCACACTCGTGTCTCTCTATCAATTAAGTTCCTAACACATTTATGTGGAATTAGTACGTAAATAAGGACAAAATTGGTATGACTCACGCTTGTATCGCTGACAGGGTTGATAGAGGTGTATTACATCTTTATTGCGCCAGCTATAAGGCTGACTTAATAGGTAGTTTATTGTCATCTACTGGTCACATTCACATTCTTACCACTGAGAATTATTTACCTGAAAATCTACTAAAACGCGTTTGACATTTTTTTTTCTCTTTATTTATTATAAGGGACTTTTACACAGTTGTATATACCAGTCCCATCGTACCTCATAACAAGTTATACAACAATTTAGTTAAAACGCAACGACACGAACTTATAAATGCTAGATACGGCTTTTGAGTTAGGCGCTGACAATATATGATGAAACATACGCGTTTGACATTTGTAAATGTGAATAAGTAACAATAATTTAAGTAAATATTAAACATAAAGTATTGAAGTAGTATCTGACAGCACCGTCGCCCGCGAGAATCTAGAACAAGATGTATTTGGCTGCTAAATTTCATCCAAAGCCGTTTTGCGGTTTATGCGTAATTGAGTAACAGACAAAGTTCTCAAACTTTGACGTTTATAATACTAGTAGGATACACAACTACCAATAACATAACGACAACAGAACGTAACTGGCTTTATATACCGTTTGCTACATCAGTTTTATTACACGAGCCTATCTGACAACCCAAAGGATGTAGAGCTGTGTTTCTGCTGACAGCACAATGTATCCTTAACGAAGTTCAGAACTATATTTACGGCAGACATACAACACAACGTTATATGGCTGCGATTTTTGGTATGGTAAAGGTACTTCATTAGGATAAATCATTGGCATTACAATCGAGCTGGCATGGGCTCGAATCATACCGATTACACTAGCGACGTGAACCCATAACTAATATAAGAATTTCTGCTTAGCTAGAGAGGGTTATCAAGAATATTAGTAATTTTAACCCAAAATAGTGGCTAATATATAAAAAGACAAATAAAATAATTTGACTTTAATTTTATTATATTGCAGTAAATGGTACCTTAAGTACTCTTCACATTGTTTCAATTTTTCAATTTACACACGTAGTAAGTATAAACTAACACATTCTCGCAATTATACATTTATTGGTGTCAACGATATAAATAGCTACGGATTTAGCTACGACGTAGCCCTTCTCGTAGCTTAATTTAAGTTTTCTTGTGTATTCGGTAAATGTTATAGTTTAATGCAGTAATTGGAGTAACAATCCAATTAATGCATACATTAGCATCCGATTCATTATTACTAGTATGTGTGGAAAACCTTGGGAGTGACCAGTACCCAGCAGTGGACATATTTTAGCTGAGATGATGATGATTAAGAATTAATAACAAACGATCACATTTAAAAAAAAATGCAGTCGCACGTCTTTGAAGCCATGTACTTTTGAAAACATTCATTAGTTATTTCAATAAATTTACAGTTAAAACAAATACATAATATCATCTCATACATATTTAGTCAAAATGGTACATGACTATTTCCTAATAGAGACCAGCGACTCTATGTTATATTATTCCATCAAAAAGACCGTACTAAATTAGACGCCTTGCTTGATGCCCCGGGTACTGACCAAAGAAACAGCGATCGCAAAGTTGGTTTTCACCTTGTATGCCTTGGCTTTTCCATAGTTTTCTATGTAAATTGTTCTCTCTCGTTCACTTGAACTCGCTGCATTGCTAACTTAGTTTATCGAAATAATAAGTAAAGTTTAGTTAGTATTACTATTGTGTAAACAATATTGCAGACCTGTGGAAAAAGAGTAACTTATATTTTATAATGACTTCATTTCATATTTTACGGCAATGCTTTAGTTTCTCTACTTTGAGTGCATTTAAAATTAAATTGGTTAGATCGTTGCTAGGGAGAGCATTTCTAGATTTAATGGATCTTGAGAAAGTCCCAGGTAATTTTATTTAAATGTTACATACAATATTAGAGATAGCTCACTGGGGAGACCAACAGACTGCAATGCAGAGGGTCTCTGGTTCGAAGCCACGTCGCGCACCTCTGACTTTCGGAAGTTATATGACTTTTCGAAATTATGTGCGTTTTGATTGACAATTATCGCCTGCTCCGTGCCGTCGGTCCCGGCTGCCATGAACATGTATGGCAGTCATTATTGGGAAGTCAGTATTATCCTTATACTGGTATAGCCTTAGGGTATCGTTAGCCTTCGGGTTGTGGAGGTCAGGTGGCAGCCGCTCCGTGTAAAAACTGATATTCAGTTAAATCCGGTTAGACTAGAAAAAGCCGACCCTAAGTGACTTGGGAATAATAAAGGCTAGGGAGAAGAAGATACAATATTAGAGATAATGTGTTAGCTGGGAGTAAATGCTGCACAGAATAATGATTTTAATACACACAGAAAAATTGAGAATCAGATCATGCGTCAGCGAACTATATACATATATTAGTATAGTGTTGTAAGCATCGATTTATATAACTAGATATGCAATTGCCACGCAAAAGTGTAGTCAGCTTTTAAAATATTTATATAAAAAGCAAATGTCCACAGACGAATATTTGACATTGGATGAATTCCAGCTCCCTCTGCAGTGACTCTTTGTAATTAGTATTACAAAAAATATGTGCTTATCCTAACATTAATCACTGGTAACACTATTTTGTATGCAAAAATGGTAACTTTAATTGTTATATATCTCAGTATTTGAATATGAGAGATCGTAAAAACGAAAATGACTTAAAATAAATATACACATATTTGTCGGATAATGTATCCTTTTTATTAATTGCGATAATTTTATTTTGAGTGTTAAGACTCGCTTAAACTGTAACCTGGAGAAGCACATTCATTCTACAAAAAGTTGCAACCAAACAACTTTGTGTTGTTTACCTACTACTATTAACGTTTTAAGGCTCCTAAGAGACGCGCTCTGGTTTCAGTAAGTAAATAATCGTTGACCATTTCACTAGTAATACAATTAGATTCCTTTTCAAAGTTGGTAACGTGTGAATGATATTCAATTGTTGCAAGCGTAGTATCAGTAACCACTAACAACAAGAAAGGCCGTACTGCCACATAACAGTTAAAAAGTTGAGCCAATAGCAAATGCATGTTGCTATGTTATATGAACAGATTAACGAACTATTTCTTTCTTTTCTTGCCCAAGACATTACTTCTAGTATGATGATTACTAGAAGTAATGTTTAAAAAGGATTATAGTTGCTTGAACTTACTTAAAGCTGCAGTTGATTATACCTACCATCCACCAGGTATTTGTGTCAAAGCTCCTGCCTCCAGTGGCGCAGTGACAGGTTAGACCAGATATAAAAACGACGTGCTCAAGTGATCAAAGGCTTATTTTGTGTAGCGTTGAACGAACACTGGAGCATCAGCACATTCGATATAGATTAATGTGAAAACAAACCAACAATAAGAGAGAGAAGACGAAAAGTAACCAAGCTTGTAAATATCTTTGAAAATCTTACTTGGAAGCGTATGATTAGCCATGAAAAATGCAACAGATGATAATATGGATTTATATTTTCTTTATACTTCACTGCTCGTTCAAGCGTAATATATTTGGATTAAAGTATGAAATTGCCGATTTGTACTGAAAAATTGAAACACGTTTTTTTCTAAGATGTACCATATTTATTTACTTAATCGAAATATTTACCCTCATTATCTATACATTGCTGCCACCTAAACGGAAGTTCATTTATGCCTTTACGATAGAACTTCGGAACTTTGGATCTAGATTCGAAAAACTGTGTTAAAGCATTTTGTACTGCCTTCTGGGAAGAAAATTTTTTATCACGTAGAAAATTTTACAAATCACGAAAAAAACTTTAGCCCGTTGGAGCAAGGTCTAGCGAGTACGGAGGATGACGTATGGTTTCTAACTGCAGCTCCTGTAGAGTTACAACGGTTTCTCGTACAGTGTGAGGCCTTGCGTTATCATGGACCAATAATGGTGAAGATCCATTCACGAGTCGGAGCTGTTTCACTGCCAGTTTCGCCATCATTGTTTGAAGTTCGGCACAGTTATAAACATCTGCTGTTATTGCTTGACCAGACCTGAGAAAGCTATAGTGAATAACACCATGAAGAGACCACCAAACAGTTACCATTACCTTTTTATTGGTAAGCGTTGCTTTAGGGCACTGTTGCGGCGTTTGGCCTGGGGTCAGCCATTGCCTTTTTCACTTACGGTTATCGTAAAGAATCTACTTTTCGTCACAAGTCACAATTCGATCCAATATTCCTTTATTTCTGTACCGATTAAACAAGACAACACAAGTTTCAACACGCATTTTTTTCTGCAGATCAGTCAAATCATGGGGCACCCATTATTCATATTTTTTTATCTTATTGAATTGGTGCAAATGAGCCAATATTATAGGTAGTGTAAAGTTAAACCACGCCGCCAATTCCTGGGTAGTTTGACTCAGATCGGCTTCCACCATCTCCTTCAATTGAGCGTTATTCACCTGTGTCTTCCACGTGGTTCGTTCGTTAAGTCGAAGTTTCCATTACGAAAGCGTTTAAACCAAAAACGCACGGTGCGTATATTAGCAGTCCCCTCTCCAAACGCAGCGTTGATATTGCGAGCCGTTTCTGCCACGTTAGTTCCACGTCGGAACTCGTATTCAAAAGTGACTCCGATTTTCGAAATATCCATCTTTCCCGTCTAATAAAAAAAAACAATTGAAAGTCGAACATCGAATGTTGTACATTTTTCAAAAGAAGAATTTTATAGGTATCATGTGAAAAAACTTTCACTTAAAAATCTCACACCATGAAGATTTTATGGCAATTCAAAGTATCTATATATTACTATACAACGGCAACTTCATACTTTAACCCCTAATATTAAATAAGCAAACACTACCGATGAAAGCATTGGAAATTAAATTTACTACATCCTGCTTCATTAATAAGTCTCTCAAGGAAGTTTAATATGCTCTGTTACGATATACAAGTCTAAGTGAATATGTAAAATAAGTTTACTGAGGAGTGCATGTTCTCAGATATCGGCGCAGTGTGATATGGGGCTTCCGCTACTATTAGTATTCGAAACAATATTAAGCCGCTGTAACTCGCCAACAGGGCACTTAATAATAATTATTACTAAAGATTGGCTGCGTTGAAGGAAGAATTTTAGAAGAAGAATTGAGTCATAATTTACTGTAAGTTTTAGTTACTGTAAGTGGTAATGAAATGGTCATATCTGATGGATTGCAATTAGTCACGTACAGGTGAATATGTGTTTACGGTCATTCTCAGTTTTTGGGTTTGATTTTTCAGTAGCATCTCGACGTCTGGAAAGATGATGGAAGATAATGATGGTAGGATCTAAAATTAGTAAAATGAATGTGTAATGTAAACAAGCGTGATTATTTATGTATATATTTATAAAAAATAATTACTTAACTTTATTTTTTTGCCATATACCTTTACCTATATACTTATAAATGTATAAAAGTAAAATCTAGAAAAATTATATGCATCAAAATTAAAATCAAAATATGTTTACTCATGTCAGTCACAAAGTAACACTTATGAATGCCAAAGTCATTACACTACACTTCTTTTAAAGAGCTTACTTTGACATTGAATTTACGTCTACATTACAATATTAAAATTTTGTTACCTGTAGACTTAGGGGGCACTAGAACATTTCCAATAACCACGTGAATCAGATTTCAGAGAAAGGAAATGTGAAAATAATTTAGTGCCTTTTAGATTTAATGCACATTTGTACAGCGTTGGTGGTCAAAGTTCCCTCACTATTCATTTGAGACAAAATACTGACACTTTATTTAACTTTTAACTTTTATCGCCATTTCCAATAAATGTCGTTAATGTATTTTTATTAAAGAGTTTACTGGGCAGCCATGTAAATAGTCGAGGACTGAAGGCTACAAAGTGTATACACAAAAAAGTTTTAATAAATATTGTTTCAATATTTCTGTTTTTCGTGAATACAATGAAGTCTTTGGAGGTTTAAATGTGTATTCATAGTTTCAGTATAAACTTATATGTGCTTTAATAGTTTTAATCGTAGCATTATAACTTCCTCATATTTATAATTTAATGATCTTTTAAATATAATATTAATAAATTGAAGCATTGAAACACGCAATTTTTTTTAAATATATCCTTATTTTTATGACTAACTCCAAGCTATAGAATTGAGTTTGTAATGATTTGATTGATTAGTATATTCTACTAAAGCGTAAGGTAGATAAAGTTACAGTATACGCATAAATGTATGTATTGTAATCTAGTATTTTAAATTATTTTTATATAATTTAGCAAAATAAATACGGTACCTACTACAGACATATATCAATGATTAAAAAATGTTACAGTATGGAAGAAATGTTTAACACATAACTACAAAATTGTAAGGCATTTTGGAAGGTTTTACTATTTCTTGATATTCTATGCCCTGAATACCAAATGACCACCAAAACTAACCCCTAGCGTTACTGAGCGACCATAATATAATACATTATACACTTATTCTTATTATGATACTAAGACGTGATTACCGTCTAAAGTTATCAGAATCCATTAATCAGCCATCGTTATTGCCTTTTCAGTTACATTACTACACAAACGAGACATAAATACCATCACTATTTATTAATTGTTCCATTAGCTAGTCATAGCAGTAATGATGAAGCAGCCAGTGAAAAAAGTCCCATAGTAATCACCTAGTTGTTGTGTAGTGTGTGCCAGCATACAGTATGAAGTGTGCATTTGCACTACGCCCCACGCGACACAAAGTGAAAACTTGATGCCCTACAAAACAGCTGCATTGTTCCGCGACTTTCAATTATTTTAAGTTCCATTCCCCCCTATTTACCGCCTCACCAGTAAAGAATTGCACTCATTTCCAACTTTTGATGTGTTAAAATGAACACCGGCCGTTATCTTCGATTACGTATCTCGTATTTTTCGTGTCGAATTCCAGTTTGTATTTTAATAAATTCCCCGTTTGTTATTGGATTAAAATTCATGACAGGTGTTTTAAATGTACGATATTTTTCTGCATGCTAATAAATATTTAATGAAACGAGGTTTCGTATTCACCTGTTTTGAACGCAAGTGAATTTCATCGCAGTTATTTTTACTATAAACATTTTCACGGTTTTAATTGTTATTTTAATAGCGCATGTGGCAAAAAGTTCCGCATATATCGGGTCTGCCGAACAAAATACACGATTACAATGTTATTTTTAATTAGTTACTATTTGTTATGCTAACAGAGAGTGTGGCTTGCAAGAAGAGATAGTAACAAGAATTAAAAAAGATTGTCTCCCGTGGTTTGTGCACCTCGAAAGAATGAGTGGCAGAATATTAATCAAGAAATATGATAAATGTGAATGGAACAGTCAGTAGAAATAACCTAAGCTAACGTTTTCTGACCAGATTGAAAGGCCAAGTTTTTAGTATGATTTAAGGCCATTGAATGAAGCATGGAAGATGTACCGGGATCGTAGCAAGTTTAAATTCGTTGTCTCTTTACCCCTGTAGGAAACAGGTGAGATTGATCTGAATATATTATGAATGTTGATATGTACTATTCATATTTATTTTGCACATTTAAAGGTCTTAATATATTTTAATTTTAAAAGACTTAGAGCGTAGCAGTATTTCCACTCCTGCCTTGTATAAGTAAGACTGGAAAAGTGCTTTGTTCCTATAAAAACCGTGAGCGTAGACTGCACTAACACTAGCCTTGGCCAGTGGCCGAAACATGAATACGTATGATCACGTAAATGCCCATTAGCTGTTCCGTAAATAAAGAAAGGCGTAAGTATAAAACTTATCAAAATTATATACCTTCCTAAGAAATACATTCAACCAACGCCAGTTTACGCAGCAGTATTTAGTTGCGAGCGGGTGCAGGTGCGTCGAACTCGCGCGTAAGCCTTTGATTTACACTTAAACATTCGATAATAATTGGTACTTATCGAGAAGCCATACCCTTATATTGTTTATGATTGTACAAGCTAAGGAAACGACAGCCATTTCCTTCTAAGTCCTTTAGAAAAATATTTTAAACTTCGTCTTCCAATTCTAGGCCCTTTATGTAATTATTCGGCACAGTAATTATAAATTTAGTTAATGGGCAAGGAAGGTATTTGACTATTTGTAGTAACAATTATACATGTGTACCTCGTACAAGTGCTATGCATGAGGTCTCAGGTTTAATTGCCGGATCAGTATAACTGTTATTAGTTTTTTCTGTCAAGAAAATTTTTGAATATTCTTGAATTATCCATTACACATTTACTTTTTTTAACGATCTTTAGTCTAAAAGTTATATTTATATATTATTGGACTTAATTTAAAGTGTACTTTATATATTACGGTATATAGAAAAACAAAATAAAAATGTCAGGGTCGCAGCAAATGGAAATCCGTAGTCACTGCCTACCCCTCTGGAAAACAGGCGTGAATCTATGTATGTATGCAAAATAAAGATATGGAGGAACTGGTCATTGTAGAGTCTATTGCCATAGAAATAGGCACCGTTATTCAACTTGCAATATTTCTCTTAAATCACTAATAAACAAAATTTTAACAAAAAAGAAAACCGACTTCAAATAAGAATATTCTAAAACTTAAAATGCACAAAAAAGTTAATAAATAATTGCATATTCTTGTGAATAATTAAATTACTGTTATTTTTGGAGTCGGTGTCTTCAGCAACTGTCAATCAACTTAATCTAATTGATAAAATAATTACTGATTTTATCGATTTAAAAGTTCGTTAATATAATGAATCGAATATTGTTGTTTAACTGTCTTAGACTAAAAATCTTGTATTGTATAAAATTTTCAGTCTAAATTTGTTCCGGTTAGTAGGTTACGTGAGTAAGGCACTTGGTTCAAATATAGTGATCGCCAAACCGTGGGTGTTTGTTGTTGACTAAGTAGAGCTGTGTCTATATATCAGTTATATTTATATTTTACTAGCTATTATGGTTTAGGTTCAGAAGGTTAATAGTTATTATTATCAATGTTTGAAAACAATAGATATAGGTAAAATGGAGGCGAAGCGGTTGAATAATAATAATATTCTATCACATACACACAACACTATCTATCCCAAACTAAGCAGAGCTTGTACTATGGGTACTTGACAATGGATAAACATACATATATACCTTTTTTTTTGTAAATACATACATATTATACATAGAAACACCCAGACCAAGACAAACATCCATGTTCATGCACACAAATGTTTGACTTGTGCGGGAATCGAACCTGCGGCCTCAGGTGTGGCAGTCGGTTACACTGACCACTACGCCATCAAGGCGGATTTGGAATTGGATTGCTTTAAGTTTCGGGTTTGACATTCGTCAAGAAATTTTCAGTAACACTATGGAGACTAAAACTGAAGAACTGTCTGGATGAAGGCAACAAATTCGCCACTATTATGGAGTGAAACTAAATTGGGCGAAATGTGGGTGTAACACATGCATGCCAAGCCTTACGAGGATATCCGCGTGAGACTGTTTATGTGTGACATAATTTCTTTGACGATTTTAAAAGCTTGATACATAATTGTTAATTCTAAAAATAGATAATTGTTGAGAAAAAAGAGTACAGAGAATATCGACGTGAAATAGCAGTATTCCTAATATTGTGTTTCGTTCAGTGAGTGAGAGTACCGGAGGCCCAATCAGCCCTTTCCCCCATCCCGCTCCTTCTCCTTCCTACTTCCTTTCCTAAAGGATCGGCAACGTGCAAGTGATGCCTCTGGTGTTGCAGTCGTCCATAGGCTACGGTGACCACTTACCATCGGCTGGGCCATATGCTTCTTTGCCACCTTAGTTGTATAAAAAAAAAGAAAACAGAAAAATAAATTTTAACCTTTTTGGGAATGCAATTAATGTAACTAAATATGTCTATCAAGTTGGGAACAATCTTATAGAAGATCGCAATCATACAAACTTGTTTTGTGTACCTATACAAGGGTCTCCGAGGAGGCACATATTAACTGGTACAGGCCTGCCCAGCTTGTGATTTAAGTAACTACCACTACACCGAGTGACGTGGGTTCGAATCCCATATTGGACAAACTTTGTGTGATCCACAAATAGTTGTTTGAATGTCTGTAAAGTCCCCCGCGATAAAGGACTTGTTACTTATTACTAGAGGGAGAATCGTCTTTTTAAAGAAGATGATCTGGCAATATTTTATTGTCATTAAACTAGTAATAGTTTAGACATTTCTTTAAGTTGTAAAACTTAAAGAAATATCGTCTTACGTTTACACGGATATTATACATTGAAATTAAACTACTGCTTACGGAATATGCCGTGGATTATCTAAAAAACACAACAATTTACACTTTCCCCGATAAATAGACTGCGATGCAATTTGTAAACAGTTGTTTACTTACAAAAATATAAATTCCATTATACGTATAAGTAATACAATATTTATCCAATCGTCTCAAACAAGGAAATAATGTAAAGTAAAATATACGAAGGTACAAACTGGGTGGCCAATTATCGTGGTGCTAATCCCCGGTATTTATTTCACTAAGCCGAGCCGGGCGCTGCAGGTGCCTCGAACCGCGCGGTCGCACTAAGCCGCTGATTTAGTGTACACTCAATAATTGCTCGTTGGTGATTAATTAATGGTCATTGTAATTATTGGTTGATAATCACCGGGGCGTTCACTTGTCTTGCATTCAAGATGTCATTGTGAATGGTGGAATGGAATTGGTGAATGAGTAATAAGAATGAATATTTTAGTGATATTTACCGCGTAGTTGCACATTATTCAGATTAATATGTAAAGACATGGTTCAAAATATGTGTATATTCTTTAAATTGCTTTTAATAATGTTAATATTTATTTTGTTTCCTTCTTGTATTGTGATCTGCGTAATTTAGATATATAATATACATTGAAATTAAACTACTATATACGGATTTTATCGCGTTGTTTACTTGACACTTTATTACAACATTTTGAAAAACTGTTACACTACTATAATCACTATTAAACTTTGCTAATTTTTAAGCTAATTAAATTATTGAAACTATTAAAACTATTTATACTATTACTATTATATATTACTATTATACTATTTATATTTATGTTTACACTTTCCCTGACGTTTCGGTTGCTTTTCAGCAGCCATGGTCACGGGGAGACTAAGATGGTAGTTGTCTCAATGTTCCAGTGTAGTTATTTCAAAGTACCCGAACATAATTTAATCATGGGTGTTTCTATTTACGCAGTTTTCAGTTTTTCAAAATGTTGTAATAAAGTGTCAAGTAAACAACGTGATAAAATCCGTATATAGTAGTTTAACTTCAATGAATAACATTCGCGTAAACAGAAGACAATATTATATAATATACATTTAACAAGGTGCTGTGTATGCAGATCCTTTTCTTAAAATCTGGCTTTGTGTAATTAAATAATTTATTATATAATTTGAAATAGTTAAAACACATTACATGTTACTTTTTAAATATTACCTACCACATCTTTTGATCGTATTTTCTAACAATTGATTAAATTTAAAGTAATTGTGTTAATAAATCATTTTGGGTTTCTATTGACATCTGCTATATCTATACTGTGCTGAACACGTTTAAGGTATGTATTTAATTAAATAATTATGATAATATGAACTAATTAGGCTATAGCGATATATTTTAACCGACATTTAAAAATAAGTACTTAAAATTTGTTTGTAAATAGCGGTAATCGTTGGCACTTCTGAATCGATTCAAAACATCCTTTCATTAATACAAGGCAGCTATTCCTGTCTAATTAGGCTGTTTTATCGACTTATTACGCGAGCGGTGACACTGGTGGTAACAAGTAAATATATTTAAATCTAATACTTATTTTTATAAAAATATGTAAACATTTCTTAAAATGTAAGTGAAATAGCAAATAATAATTGACTAATCTAAAAAAAATACCAATCTAAGAGTAGAATCAGGTCAGTTACTCATGGCCACATTTTGAAAGCATAAATGGCTTATATTTACTTACCAATACAATTAGTTTTTTTATAATATTATCTGATATGTGGTAAGTACATATATCATTTATTTTTAATGACAATTCGCCATCAACAGTGTTCATTGCATGTAACTATATAAACGACCAAAATAATACCAAACTATACAGTGTACATAAAAGGCAAGAAGGTCCTAAAACGCTTTGTTATTCAATGTACGATTTCTCCAAGAAACCTAATACCGCGTCTCAAAGTCAATGACATGAACCAGTATCAATGTTCCAACCTAACACGTCAACCAAATACCAACAAAAGCAACACATTATTATAACCAAGCCACTGCTTAGATTACATCGCGCCAACCAAAACTTTTCACCTAATTACTTAGGCTGTATTAATATAGGGAAAGCGGCATAAAAATAGGTCATATATTGGCGAAAGAGTGGGACGGAAAATAGTGCAACAAATTGTGGTATGGCGCTGTCTCGTTCTTGCGCCGGAAATCAATAATGGCATCTCGCCACGTGGAGGCAGGAAGCGAAGCCTGCTCCATTTACACTGGTCGAACGTGGTGAACGGACGACTTGACGAACCTCTATTTATTAGACGAATTGAATCCGAACGTCTCCTGTTTTGAACTTCAAATGGAAATTGAATTTCGAATCGATATCGAATGGAGTACTGCGATATAGAGTTAGGCCTTTGTTAGTGTATTTGATTTTTAAAGACTTCTAAAGCAAATATGCACAACTTTAGTTAAGAATAGATCAAATCTTGGCATGTAGACTACATCAGTTTCTAAATCTACCTCATAGTATGATTTATTGTTATTCAAATGAGTAAAATGTTTAAAGGCACTTTGCACGTAACTTAAAATACGAAATTAGGCCAGGTAACTTAAGTATGAGTCGTAAACTTGACTGGTAATAGCACCGTTTGAGACCCGTAGCGACATCTGTTGGCGAGAAATGGTAACTTAGTCTTCGCTACTTATACAGTGTTTTGTAATGTGAAATCCTCCGTCAGGACAAAGCGCCCTCTACTAGCAAGTGAAAGTTTACTGAAAAATGCTTGATAGAAGTTGTCACTAGATGGCGTTAGAGTCGTAATTTTCATCTAGTTCCATATTTTCACGTTTTCTATAGTGGCGCTACAATCGCTCCCAAAATGTGGTTCAATGCTTCGGTGGTAGTTTGTAAATTATAACGGTGGCGCTACAAGCGTATGGGAAACTTAAATGCTTCAAAGGTATGTTGGTAGAGGGCGTTCTTCTGAATATTATTTTACAGTACAAATATTTAATCATTGCTTCAAAAATATTTAGTGCTACGAACTATATTTCAATACACAAATATTTTACTTATACGTTAAGATTAATATTAAGGCAAATATTACCTTAAGAATTTTCATCAAAGTCAAGATAAACCAAATAGCTTTAAGTCAAACACTAACTGATTTCGAGATATTACAGTAAGACTTTCAGATTTTGCAAGTTTCACAAAAATACCCGTCATCTAGTTATTAATTTGAAGTACCTACCTCTCCAAAATGATTGTGAATAATATTTTTAGACAGGGCCCTTTCGTCTAAAAATAATATTCACGCTCACCTGCCCTGTGATAATTGCCTTAATTGAGATATATTTAGATATGTTAAGATCCACATATAGACGGTAGAACCTTATTATATGAAGTTTGATATAATTACGTATTTTACTCTGTCAAGTCTTGGAATACCAGACATGATTAAAAGCCTTTTGTGTCTGGCCATCGGTGTGCCGTTGCGAGTCAATAGGTTAATGGTAACGTACAGAAATTGAAAAAGAGAGTCCTTGAGATATTCCTTAGTTCAGCCATCAACTTAGTTTATGATCATATATGCGTTGATCATCACGCTGAGTTGATTATAATGATTGATAATCGTTTATATATAGATACATATATTATGTTGGAGTATTAAGAATGTATGTTGTCTGTAAATTTGTCGGTAATATATCTGCTATGAAAATACAGCTGAATGAAAATAAAATCGAGCTGGATTCAACAGTGCAGAAAGCCTTGTACTTGAATTCATGCATGGTTTAAACGAATGAAAATGCGCGACGTAAGGAAAAGGACTATATAAACTGATAGTCTGAAATAATTATCTTTTTTGGGCATTCATTTGCCTTTGCTGGAAGATATTTCAAATCTACAATAGTAATTATCGGTGACTTAAGCGAAAGCAAATATGTCCGATGCAATTTGTTAATCTCTAAGTAATTGTAAAAATTATCTACCGAATTGTACCATAGATTTAAAAGTAATGATGGCATATTCGTTATTAAAATAGAGACTGTAAGAGTAGTATATTTTAAGTGATCAAATATACAACGTTTATAAAAAAGGTAAGGCCATTCTCGAGGGTAGTAATTGGCTATATCTAAGACATATATACTTATATAAAAACTAACTTTAGAACGATTTCGACGATTGCACATAATGAGTCTAAATTTGGCAGATGATCATTCCAAAAATGGCGTGGACCTTTTCGTTACTTTTAACTCATAACTTATAGTTATGGGTTCATAAAAATACAACGAATTTTAAAAAGACACGTGTTAAACAGCCGTCTAACCTGACACAATATGAAAAATGGGAATTTACTCTTTGTTGTTGAGACTTCCCTTGATTGGTACTTGACCTTGTCATAATACAACTACATATAAACACCTACATTAATGATGTGGCCAAACGATTGACATATCAGGCAATGTTGATCTTTGAATGATATGATCCGTTTTAGATGGCCATAATTTTCATGAAATAATTAATTTTAAGAACTGGCCACGACATATTCATATTTTCTGATATTTTAAATAAAACGACATTACTCAATATTGTCTATGTCTGTGTCATGTGATTGGTGGGTTCGAAATACAAATTTCAACAACTTACATAATGTCCCCCAACTTGAGCCTCGTGTGTATGAGGGCGCATGTCTTGTGGTCGGTAGCGGCGAGCGCAGCGCGGCGCCTGCGCATGGGCCGCGGCGAGGACGGTGGCGAGTCGCCGTCGGCCGCGCTCGCGCCGTGGCTTGCCGCGTACCGGCGCACGCCAGGTGAGCTGCCGCGCCGCCGCACGGACGCATGCCGCCCTCCCACGCCGCCCAGCATCCTGAAACAATAAACACAACACTTTAATAATGTTTCTAATTTCTTCTACTAGACTTACTTTACTATTTTTAACTAAGGCGATAATGGCGTTTATTTATTTTACATTAAAAAGAACGACTTGCTCCAATTATACTATTTAATCCCAATAATATATAATAGTATTAATTTTATATATAGTATTCACGCTTTACAATACCTCAATATTGTGAGGAGTGTGCTCCGTAAAATATCAACTTCTGGGTTAAGGACCAATAGAGCATTAAGCTGCTTTAGTGACCGAGGTAATTCCTATCAAAAATACAAAAGACTAATTAAAGGAAAACTCGTTTTTATGTAACCTAATTCAAGGCAAAGTCCCCGAGTTAAAAACTAACGGCCTCCTAAGCGTCACAGCATTCACTGCGTTTTAATACATACATACATAACATTATAGTTACATTATTATAAAATTTACTTCTTTTCAAAGAACAGCGTTGAAATGATATTAAATTTTCCATAAGCACCGTTTCCAAAGGAATCCATATTTTCTACTTCACCTGCACTTTCATAAGAAACCTTTACATTAAAATTTAATCATCCTATCAAAGGTATTTTCCTATTTCAAGTCGGAAGCCTTAAGATATTCTAATTAAGATGACCACGACTGAAATAGCCTTTCAAATAACAGAACTATAATCATAGAATTGCAATGATAATGAAAACGGTTTTCGTTTTGCCGTTTGATTTACTAATATTAGTAATATTAAAGTATGATATAAATAGGAGGCTCCAACTTGTTAATATTATAGGGTGTTTATATTACTGGATTAAGTTTTATAAATAACTAGCTTTTGCCCACGGCTTTGCTCGCGTTAATTTAGAATTTGACAATCAATTCGGGTTGTACTCTGCTTGTAATAATATAATTCAATCGTGATTCGAAAGACACGTGGCGCCATCTATTATTATAAGAACGTTATTGTTGTTTTCCTCGGGAACAGTAATTTTTTTCGGGATAAAAGGTAGCCTATGTCCGTTTCTGTACACCTGATAACGTATATGCAAAATTTCAGGATGTTCGGTTCAGTGGTTTAGGCGTGAAAAGGTAACAAACAAACAAACTCATTTTCGCTTTTATAATATTAGTTAGGATTAAGATTGTTAGGATTAGTATTTACTTGCGGATTTGCCCACGTTGATGTAGATTTTCTCAATTTGTATTCCTCGGAAACAATACTTTTATTTAATACAAGATTCTTTACGTTCTTTTCTGTACTCCTGACAATGCGTGTGCGAAATTTCATGATGATCGGTCGAGCAGTTAAGGTGTGAAAGCGTAACTAGGAAACAAACTCACATTTCCATTTATAATATTAGTTAGGATGTGTCTCTATGTATACATTACAGAATGATACATAATACGTATAGTCTTACATTAACGTGAATGCTACTCATTAAAATAAATATACGAATGTTAATTGTGGTTGATTTAATTTACGACCTTTACTCTTCTAATGAGTACTATTTTTATGAATACTTTTTACGGCGTAACAACTACTTTTATACATACACCCGGCAAGCTTAACTCTTCTTTAGAGAGTGTGTCAAACTAATTTGTGCAACTTACTATATTATACAGAAGTGACAGCTTAAGATGTTTGTTAATCAAAACTTGGCACACAGATAGACAACGAATTGGACGGGCTTAAAATATACATTTGATTAACATTATACGATTCTGAAACCGTATGCAGAAACAAGTGTTTGTTTATATATATCTCTAATGGCTGTATATATATATATTTAATTTTGCTCGTCAAAATGGCCACTTTCCGCCTGATGGTAAGTAGTCATGTGGTCTAGGACTCCACCCTGTCCTCATAGTAGTTGAGGCGATGTTGAGGTCTCTACTTTGACGGCCTGGGAAGGTGCTTTTTCACGCCGCGCTTAAAGGACCCAAGATTTAAGGAAGAACAACACGTGCCTTGGCAGAGAATTCCATGCCTTGATAGTTCGGCAGAGGTATGAGGGCCCAAACTTGTTGGTGCGCGCTCTAATCGACTCTACTGTGTAATGATGGCATCTGACACGCGTTGTTCTGGTTAGAAAAGGGAAGGACGGGATAAGGTAGAATAACTCTTCAGAGCACTCCCCGTGGTATATTCTGTAGAAACATACCAATGCAGGCATATATCAAAAGTAGTGGAAAATTATGCTAGTTGTGTCTACACGGGAGTGACAGTAAACTCTACGTCAGAATCAAGCGTGATAAAAATGGAGTGTAAGTTCAATAGAACTTACACTCCATTTTTATGACACTTCTGTTCTGCTGTTCGAGGTATTCTTTGAACAGCAAAAACTACTAGCTCTTGTGCTATTTTATTAAACAGAGGATGATAAAGAAAAGTAAGTACGCGTGTGACGTAGTGGTTTCAAGTGGTTGCCTTGCCATTGCTATTACTTAGATTGTTGTGGGTTCGAGTACTACACGGGACAAAAATTGTGTGATCTACAAATAATTGTTATGAAACTCAGTGTTCATTGTGTCCGTTGTTTGAATGTTTATAGAGTACCCACGATACAGGTACTTCAACTAGTAATAAAGCAGTCATAAAAAATAAATCATCTATACATATAATAAAATCGTAGGAAAGTCAAAACTGTACATTGAATATTTTTTAAAAGAATACTTGGGGCGTGATCTACAATCGATATCGAAGCCAAAAATATAGTTTTTAGAATTTTTGTTTGTTTGTCTGTATGTATGTCCGGGCTAAACTCAAAAAGTACTGCATGGATTTGCTTCAAATTTTGCACGAATATTACTAACAGGTCGGGTCAACATATAGGCTACATATTATCACGCTATCACTTACGGGGGAGGAGCTATGAATCTTTATTTTTCTTACGCATTCTGTGACAGCCTGTAATCTAACGACGCATATTTAAATGTTGTTTTTGAGTAAGCCATGCTATTATCTAGCTTTACACTATAAAAACTACGTAACTTGGGCAGAGAGATATAGTTGAGTTCCGCGGCGACAAACACTTTTTAGTTAAAATCTACGCGGACGAAGTCGCTGGTAACAGCTAGTGATAAATAAAATCAATTGCTTTTAGCCAAGATAATATCTTCACAATTTGCTATTCAATACCTGAGCGTTTATTACAATGGAAACCAATCACTCCTGACAGTGCCCCGAGGGGCACAACAATTTATCGGAATCGCTTTTATTTGTTTATCTATATCTCTTAATAATCTCAGTTTTATGTAATGGACGTGTTATTTTATTATGAGTATGGACTTGTCGTGTAACATTTACGTAGCTGTCTCTTAGAAACATCACATAATACAAACATTATAAGTTATGCTTTATATCGTATACTAGATGTTCCCCCGGTTTTACCCGCGTTTATCGTCACTGCGCCGCTCCCGTGGATCGTAGCGTGATGTTATAATAATAATAATAATACGTTTATTTTGAACGAAGTCCATAGAGTGTTAGTAACAATAACCTTAAAATACTAATGTTAGTAGACAATGAGTAATATGCATGATGAAATCACAGCATGTAGCTGCATCCATCTTCTCACCATCGGGGTCTCCCACCGATCCGCCTATAGCCTTCCTCGATAAATAGGCGATCCAACACTAAAATAATTTTTCAATTCGAACCAAAATTCCTGAGATTAGCGCGTTCAAACAAACAAACAAACAAACTCTTCAGCTTTACAATATTAGTATAGATATACCTGTATATTTGTTAATATGCAGAATATATAATATTCGAGAACCGTTGTTATTAGTAATATATTATTATTACTATGTTTAGTAATAATAATATATCACTAATAACAAAGGTTCTCGGATTTCGGCCATAATCCACCATGAGATCGATTGAGAGGCTTGGTATATCACATGTTAAAAATTATAGACGTGCAATGCTATCCTAACAAATATTATAATGCGATTGTGTGTTTGTTTATTTGTTTGTTACGCTTCCACGCCTTAACGACTTGACCAATCATCATGAAATTTCACATACATGTTCTCAGAGGTACAGAAAAGGTCAAAGGGTGCGGTGCTGTAACTCACAAAAAAATATTGTTTCCGAGCGCGACCGCAGGCAAAAGCTATTAAGGTATAACTTCCGATTGACCTGAATATAATTATTTTTATAATGATAATATACATTTATATTGACCAATATACAGAATCAAAAAGTATTGCGAGATGAAAAATTATGAGATGAAAAATTATGAGATGAAAAATGTGAGATGCCGCTGATATACCGAATCACAGAACAATGAAATTGACCGTGATTCTGAGATCTATGTATGAAATAGGAGTGACAAAAAATTCCACGGTCACAATTTTTTAAACACCGCTTTAGCCACTTTGTATCCAGTTCAAAATTATGGCTACTACGTATCGCATAGAGGTGACATCCAAAATATGACTTAAGAATTTTGATTATAACGATACCATGACAGAAAAACCAGGTCACACCCATTTTGTGGCACAAAGCGTGATATGACGCATTATTAGAAATATAACAATATTCACTTTACAATTTAATATTACAAAACGCCCATTTCTGAACTTAAGGTGTCAGATTCGTCGGTGTTACAATTGTAAATGTATACGTTAATGGTATATCCATGTCGTTTGAAGAGAACTTGTCGTAAAAATGTTTAGAACGATAGGAATCTTGGGAATTTTAAGAAACATTACTCACATATTATTATTCTAGATGTAATATTATACTTGATGTGTCTATTGTAATTTTATACAAGCGTTTTTATAGGTATAATAAAGTTTACGAGGAGAATTTTGAAGAAGTAAATGTTTAAAACCTAATAATAAGGTACATAAGATTTTTTTATTAATATATATATTTCGCACTAGGTATACTTCCTGTACAGTGAGGACTTTATAAGCATTTATACACAGGACACGAAGAACATCCAGGCGCGGAATAATTATTATTTTTGGATAACACAATTTTTTGTCCCATATGTGAACCCACAACGGTCGGGGTAGTGGCACTAGTGAGGCAAACACTTAAGCGACAACACCATCTTTATTTTTTATTTTTTATACAACTAAGGTGGCAAACAAGCGTTCGGCCCACCTGATGGTAAGTGGTCACCGTAGCCTATGGACGCCTGCGACACAAGAGGCATCACTTGCGCGTTGCCGACCCTTTAGGAAAGGAAGTGGGAAGGAAAGGGAGTGGGATGTGGGAAAGGGGGTGATTGGGCCTCCGGTACTCTCACTCACCGAACGAAATACAACAGTAGTACTACTGCTATTCCACGTCGATATTCTGTGAGAGGGTAGTACTTCCCCGGTCGAGCCGGCCCATTCATGCTGAAATCAGCGAGGCTCTACTACTCAACTCTGTACATTACATAGGCTGGCCTTTTTTGAGTAGTAGAGACTTTTTTGAGTATTCCTACTGTTGTGTGTGCTGGAGTCCCAATCACCCTCTTTCCCCCTTTCCGCTCCTTTTCCTTTCCAATTCCTTTTTCTTCATTTCCTAAAGGGTCGGCAACGCGCAAGTGATGCCTCTGGTGTTGCAGGCGTCCATAGGTTACGGTGACCACTTACCATCAGGTGGGCCGTAAGCTCGTTTGCACCTTAGTAGTAAAAAAAACACACATTCGAAGTCGCAGGCAAAAGTTAATTTACAATATGAGTAGGAGGAGAACTAGGTAACATCATTCGACTACACATCAACCTGAAACAGGCTTATTCAACAGGCCGTAATTAATCCACACACACCGCGAAGACGTCACATAAGGCGGTGTGATCCCGAATCAACAGGTCTATCAATTTGAGCAAGATTTGTAGCTCAGTATCTCACAATGACACAGCGCTCTCTAAGTTTATTTCTACATTAAGTTATTCAAATAGTATTACCGATTTACTGAGGTGGTGGCAGTGATTATCGAGGATATTATGAACATAATACTGACGCGTTGGTTGCTTGCGTGAGGTTTTGCGTTTGATTCTCGGTCTAGAAAAACGGATATTATAATTTTCAGTAACAGGGAGTCTGTTTATGCACATACATGAGTTTTCCTGCGGCTTCGCGCGCTTAAATACAGGTAAGGTTAGGTTATGTTAGTAACAGTACTTTTTCAGGATGAAAGGTACTCTATATCCCCTGACAACATGTACGCGAAATTTCATGCTGCTCGGTCGAGTAGTTAAGGCTAAAAACAAACATACAAACTTACATTTGCATTTATAATATTAAGTTAGGAAGTTAAGATTATTTATATTAAGTACATTTAATGAATATATAGATAGCAATATGCTCGCTTCTTATTACGTGGGATCTAAAACCATAACAAGCAAATTATTATTTCTTTTTAAAGACTACTTCTGCACAATGAACAAATCCTGTATCGGGAATTTTACAAACATTGAAACATCGGACCTAGAATCGGCTAGCTATTTTTGGAACACACAATTTTTATCTCGTATGGGGATAGAATGCACAACATTCGGCGCAGTGGAAATAGAGAGGCGACCACTTAAACCGATGGCATAGGCCATCCGTGCAGTCGTAGTTATGTAACACCTTTGCCTACCTTTTCAGGAGTAGGTAGAAGCGTAGGTCTACATATGTTTGGGGCCAAAAAAAACAGTACAGATTTAAAATAATTTGTAATATTAAATTATGTAAATCTTTACAAAAGTTCCGCTATCTAACTTTACCTACGTAGTAATCTCGCAAATAAACTAGACTGCTATCTGGCATTTTGATGTCCAAACTTTGAGTCTACCAAGTTTCGAGACCGTACCTACTTTCTGCTTGCTGACAAAGTGCCGCGGTAGTTGCTTCTAAAAAGCATTCTTAACAAGAACTTACCTGAAAATTGCTTTCTGATCTAGCTTCGAAAAAGTTTTGCGTACTTGTTTGCTAACCTAAAGGCTTCGTGATTAAAGGAATACTTACTTTTATACTTTGGAAGTATTTTCATAGAGTTGAATTATATAGAGTGTTTAATTTCTAAAAGGTTTGAAATCAAACAGAGCAGTTATATGTAGTAATGTCACTTATGTTCAATGAATTTGGCTGCGTTACATTTTGCCAAAATTAAAATTGTATGTTTGCAAGCCAACATCAAATAAATATGATATGTAGTTTTGTCAAAACTAAAATACAATTTTATTTAGTATCTATATATTAATACGTGAAGTGAAAACTTAGAACCCTTTTAACGAAAATTGGGTGGACGGAGGAGTATGAAATTTCGCACACTTATAGTTTATACATTGAAGAAGTGACGAATGCTAATATTTATATAAAATATGCATTAGAAATGCATTAAATTAATGAAAAACCACTACACGCACACAACCATGCATTTGACACACGCAGTCGAAGCGCGTAACTATGGTTACATATATGACATATATAACTATGGTTACATATATGGCAAACTTTGTTCGAATTTCGAGCACTAGGCGACCGGTAGTACAAATAATGTTATGTATAATGTATAATATAATCCTTTCAACATCTAACTGATTAAGTATACAAGTATATTAAAAATCATTTTAAATAATTTTAATGCTAACCAAGTGGAATTTTAGCGATGACTATAAAAGCGGCTAAACTCATGATTAATGGATTGATTTTCCTCTGATGAATTTTATTAATGAAACTAATCACTAACACATGCACTTTATTTTGACCATGTGCGGCATGTTGTTCAATCCAAAGATGAGTTTCTAATGTAGTAGTTGTGCAGAATAGTAAGATCAATCTATATAAATAAATAAAATTGAAGTGTCTGTTTGTAATGTCAAAATAACAGCTTTTTATCTAATGCATATGAAAGTATATAAGGTGCCTATACGATAACATCTATTTTCAAAATTTTTGTCTGTCTGTTTGTTCCGGGTAATCTCCGAAACGGCTGAACCGATTTTGACGGGTATTTCACTGGCAGATAGCTGATGTTATAAGGAGTAACATAGGCTACGTTGATTTTAGAAAAATAATAGCGTTCCGCGGAGACAAACACTTTTTAGTTAAAATCTACGCGGACGAAGTCGCAGATAACAGCTAGTACATAATAATTGTTTAAATCCTGACTTTCATTAAACATAATTCCTTAATTTTAACGTTCCGCCTTAATAAGATTTATTCTACAGACACGAAGTACAAAAAGCCTGTCCTTTTCTACGTGAACAAAACCCACATATCCAACCCTAAAATCGTCGGTGTTGTGTTCGCCTCAAATAGACCACAAAATGAGTAACCTAATTGAATGGAACATGAAGCTCTAAAGTACCTCCGTACTTTATCACTCTTGTAAAGAATGTTCGAGGTTGTCAGGACACAGGAACAGACTGGGGCGGGCACGTCCGACTCCGGAAAATGCCCGCATTATCATTCTGTTACAACTACGATAAGTGTTTCAAAGAAAATGTAATGGAATTTAGTTTCATATTCAAGAAGTGATTTTCTAAGAGTGTGTTTGGCTGACAGTTTCTTTATATCATTTTGGACTATAATAACCATTGATCAGCGAAGTGGTTTAAGTGATCACTTCAACACTCAGCGTAGTGACAGCCGTTTAAATACCATCACCACCACCAACATCACCATCATCATGTTGACGGTGTTGGGAGTTACCCAAGCTTATAATTTCTTGTAATCTCAATATCCAGCCATAAAAAAACGAGATTAAAATCTAATGAAAATAAGGAAATACTTATATGATCCTACAGAACTCTTATCTATCGCACGAAAACGCGTAAAATAGCACTAATCTTACGGTACGGTATTTGGTAAGTAAGTAATTAGCAATAGCGGGCTTTAACTCATCATATTTCCGCGAGAATGCGATTGTATATATCTCAGAACAATTGACTGAATTATATACCTAATTATAATTTGCCACACATATTACCGGCGTGATATAGATTAATTAGGTAACCTAACGTTTTCGACGGTTTTTGTTTTGATCTATACTGATGAACGACGCGAACCATGCGCGCAAGGCATTCGTATGACTCACTCGAACATGCAGTTCGTATGTGTCGAAAGCGAATTTGGCTCGTGCCATCTTCTTAAACACCTTTCGTTTTTACTTCTAAATATGATAATACTTATCCATTATACACTGTGTGTACCCAAGAAATAATTTCACGCCGCAAAAATTTCATTAAACTCAAACATGAACGTTTTGAAAATCAATCTTATACGTTGGAAATATCTCTATAAAACAAGGCGAGACCATTAATTTCAATAAAGATGGCAGGAAGGAAAAATATTTACGATATTTACGACGCGTCTATTATCGTAAAATGCGCTCTACCGTTTTATTATGACGTAAACATACTGTTTACCTATTCATTCGATTTCATAAGTGTGTTGTGACGTTCGCCACTAATGTTATAGGCAATGTTTGTTTGTTCACTGTCTGGTCAAACTAATACATATACAATCACGCCCGTATACAAAGTAAGGTATAAGTGTATATTATACTAGAGGATGCCCGCAGCTTCGCCCGCACATGTTTTTTTATTTATCCATTTCTTCTCAATCCCGTGGGAATTTCAAAAAATCCCTTCTTAGTGCACCCCTACTGTACCCAAGGAACATACATGTCAAATTTCAGCTTCTTGCGCCCAATAGTTTCGGCTGTGCGTTGTCTGTCAGTCACTCAGTAACGGAAGAGTTTTATATATATAGATATATTCAGTAAAACTTGCGGCGATTCCAAGTATAAAGCCATGTCTACCTAATGAGTACTAGGCATGCTGTTACTATAAATTTCCTAGCAGAAAAACCTAAGCCTAATAGAAAATATTTACTCGAGAATGAGAATGAGACTTCTCGCTTGGTATATTGAATCAAAGTAGGCGTTACTTGGCGGGAGTCCATTGTAATAAAATTATTGGGAAGAGAGGAACTACCACGCCACACACCCTCGGATTGCCTACCCCAACTATTGCAATAGAGAGGGACAGCGACGACACGTCGCGGCGTGAACCCAGGCGTACTCCAATTTGCAATATTCCGCTTTGAGAACAAAATATGCGTCGACACGTGTTTCGCCTCAGCGCGAGGTATCTTCAGGGCCGTTTGGCAATGAATAAGTCCTATCTAGAGGAGTTCGGTATTGTCAATATTGTTCTATTGCAATAGTTGGGATAGGCAATCCGTGTTGGCGTGGCTCTCTTCCCAATTTTTTTTATTTAATGAGATATGAGGCAAACGAGCAGACCGATCGCCTGATGGTAAGCAATTACCGCCGCCCTTGGACACCCGCAACACCAGAAGAGTTACAAATGCGTTGCCGGCCTTTTAAAACGGAGTACGCTCTTTTCTTGAAGGTTTGTAGATCGTATTGGTCCGGAAATACCGCAGGTGACAGTTCATTCCACAGTTTAGTCGTGCGAGGCAGAACACTTGGTCGCTAACACAGAACATGGTATTCATGCAAAGCTGTAGTCTATCATTGAAATTAAACTACTATATACGGATTTTATCGCGTTGTTTATTTGACACTTTATTACAAAATTTTGAAAAACTGTTACACTACTATTACTATAAAACTTTACTAATTTTTAAGCTAATTAAATTATTGAAACTATTAAAACTATTTATACTATTACTATACTATTATACTATTTATATTTATGTTTACACTTTCCCCGACGTTTCGGTTGCTTTTCAGCAGCCATGGTCACGGGGAGACTATAGTTATAGTAGTTTAATTTCAATGAATGACATTCGCGTAAACAGAAGACAATATTATGTAGTCTATCACTTTGTATTAGCAACTATATACTTGCTGTATGCAATGTGCAATATTAAACTAGCAACAGCCCTTAGCATCGCACGCACACATTCTAGGATAAAACTTTATTGGTTTAGTTAAGACATGGTCTATCTACGGATATGTCATTATAATCTGTTTAACGGTTTACCCATGATTAATTTACAAATATCCAAATATAATTTCTTAAAAATAAGACCAAATATTCATCAAAGTTATTATGTTAATTGCCGACAAAGTTGATCAACACTCGGCATAACAGAAAACTTTTTCTAAGGCACCGCCAGCAAAATTGTTTCAAAGTTCTTGTCAGACAAAATTGTGTGGAATTATTTTTCATTTCGTTTTACCGCATTCTTTGGTAGAAGGGTTTTGTGGGATGTTTTTTTTATTATTATTACAAATGTGAATGTTTTGGATATGTTTGAATGTTTGTTACTCAGTCACGCATTAACTGCTGAACAGATTTGGATGAAACTTGACATATGTACAAACAATGTCCTGGTTTAGCTCATAGGATTTCGTTTCATCCCGATATTAGGTGCCCGTGGGATTTGTGCGAGTATATCGTTCACGGAATAAACCTGTGCTTGGGAGTTATGTATGAGCATAAATTTAGTAGAATAAACTGATAGGCTCAATATGGACGCATTAACAGTAAGAGGCGTAGGACAAAACCATTTGGGATCACAGTCGCAAATACTACTGTTTCTATTTAATTTGACTGCACGAATGGCGCAGCGAGCAAGCAATTATCTTGTGAGAGCTGTGGGTTCTAATTGTACACGGGATAATAATTTGTGGTTTGAGTCCGGGTATCTTCTGTGAATAGGTAATTTTGTTTGTTTAGTTGCCCACGACATAGGACTACATTTCACGGGACTTGTTCTTCGTAAGTAAATTTAACCATAATTAAACTCAAGGCAAAAAAACATTGTATATAGAGCCAGGTGTCAAAACGTTGGCTTAGGAAAAAGTATACAAATATTTTCATATTTCTGGCCTTTCTTGTACCACACAATGCCATCAAAATACAAGATATAAAAAGCATATAAATGGGTGTTTGCTTTTGTCCTCTCATAATCTCTTTGGCTCAGCGCCGACTGGTACATTTTAGCTGACCCCTTCTGTATTTTTGTTTGCGGGTGTCCGTCCGGTCACAGTTTCGATTCTCGGAATTCACTTATAAAGCACTTGTCATCGCACCGCTGAGAACCACACCTTACACACTTACATACACATAGACATGTGCCATTATATCTATGTAAAATTAAAGTCGGAGCGCATACAAGGAGCGCATTTGTATCTTTCATGAATATACCACTACACACATACGTTACCGCCACGGTAAAATAATATGTAACAGCGTACTCCATTCTCAAAGTGCAGTCAGGACATAGACTGATTGGCTACAGTAACTGTACATGTTGTGAAATATTCAATAAAAGTACCAGAAGTACTTTCTTTCGTGCAGAATAATGGAAACAAAAACAAATATTTTTATCCTACTAATATTATTAATGTGAAAGTTTGTGAGCATGGATGGACGTTTGTTAAACTTTCACGCAAAAACTGCTGAACCGATTGCGATGAAATTTGGTATGTAGATAGCAGGTTTTTATCCCGATATTGCCCCGGAATCTCCATCAGGACTTACGCAGGAGAAACCGCGGGGCGCAACTATGTACAATATAAAAGATTTTCGACTTTCGCAAAAATAAGTACATAATAATTGCTCGACGTTTCTACCGACTTGCATCGATCTTAGTCACGGGTTGATTTATTTCTTTTAAATACTTAATCACGATTAAGACCCGTTGTCTAATATTATAATTATACAATACACTATACGTACATAAATTACCATTTGTGTATTTCTGAAGTGATGGTAGAGTTGTTTTACATCGACATTTAATTAGCCATGTTTTAGATGCTACATAACGTGTCCAAGCATATTGCCATTACATTTACAAACTAATGAAATTTTTGTTTGGAAATTTTAACACAAATATTCAATAATACTTTGGAATATTCGGCATCCAATCCAGAACCTCACTGTCCACTACAAACTCATGCTGAGATTAACTACTATGTATATATTAATATATAAGTATCGCAATAGACTAGTAACTTCCTACGGTACCCTCACTCATTCGACGAAACACAACGCAAGCGCTATTTCACGCCGGTTTTCTGTGAGGCCGTGGTATCACTCCGGTCGAGCCGGTCCATCTGTGCCGAAGCGTGGCTCTCTCACGGTAAAATCTTTATACATATATCTATTACTTATACATGCATGTTGCAATTTTTTATTTATGTTACAGATCAATCTCGTAATAACAATGGTTTAATGGTTGACGCTTTGTATGAAGAAAATCGGTAACAATGTGTTATTTATAATATACTAGTGGTCGCCTAGTGCTCGAAATTCAACCAAAGTTTGCCTGTAAGATATTGGGTCAAATGCATGGTTGTGTGCGTGTAGTGCTTTTTCATTAATTTAATGTATTTCTAACGCATATTTAAAAAAATATTAGCATTCGTCACTTCTTCTCTGTATAAACTATAAGTGTGCGAAATTTCATACTCCTCCGTCCGCCCAATTTTCGTAAAATGGGATCCAGAGTTTTCGCTTTACGTATTAATATATAGATAACTAACACATCGAATACTAATTCGTCAATATTTTTTGCATGACCAATTCGAATTGTATGTTTATTTTCCATGTATATAAATGCAAATTGTATAAAAGGTTATTGATATTTATTATTATGTTACTCTTATCACAGATACTTTTCTATCATACCAACACGGAGACATAGGTCCAATGTGAAAAGGCCAATTTTAATCTAAAGTGGGATGGAAGACCTACGGTGGCACTAGCCACAGCAGGCATAAGACTATTGCTAAATATTATGTACTCTAATATATATGGGCCATGGGGATAGGTATTTGATGGACCGGTATTAATAATAATATTAATAATATTCTATCACAAACACACAACACCATCTAGCCCAAACTAAGCAGAGCTTGTATTATTATAGGTACTAGACAATGGATAAACATACATACATACTTCTTTTTGTAAATACGTACATATTATACATAGAAGCACCCAGACCAAGACAAATATCCATGTTCATGCACACAAATGTTTGACGTGTGCGTGAATCGAACCCGCGACCTCAGGTGTGGCAGTCGGTTACACTAACCACTACGCCATCGAGGTCGTATTGGTAACTATGGATGAAAAACAGCGTCTGTACTGAATACTCTAATAGCATCAAACGGATGGGAAGACGGTGATTCGCCATAGGCATACAAGCCAGCAGCAGAGGGCAGAGTAACAGGAGAGACAGGTGAGAGCGGCTAGGGGTGTTGAGCGGTGCGGCGCCGGCTTCACCATCACGGGTGTCTCGTGACAACGGAGACCCGGAGCGAGATTCCCCGTAGTTATGCCTTAGAAAATGACACTTCCACCCCCAAGCATATAGCTCTAGCGGCCCCCCTCTGACCGGCCGACCAAGGCAAGCCAGAGTTAAGAGTCCTACCACCTCTTGAAGTTCCACCCCAGCCAACCAGTAACGATAAGCCGGGGACGAGGCCCTAACCGAATCTCTGAGGCATTCAGGACCGCAGTGTCGCCACTCGCATTCAGCTCGCCACTAGCTGCCCTGCGGTTTGTGCGATTTTATTTAACGTTGTGATACATTTTTTGTTTATATCGCAAGGTGAAGGTGATATTTTAAAAGCTAGTGTACCCTACAATATTGCTTTAGTCTCATGAAGAGATGACGACTGTCCCAGGGGGATATTATTATTATTATTAATAATAAATTTTATTAATCGTTTAGATAGTCTATTTACGAAATATAAATGAATTTTCCAAAAAAATCTATTGCATTTTGTACAGAAACTACGAAATTAGATGTAGGACATAAAAGGCAATTTAATACTTATAGATCTAATACATATTATAAGATGTCCTAGTACATATTATATGTCCTATACAACAGTTTATAAACTTCATTGACACTAAGTAGTTGGGCAGCTAATAATACTTTTTACTTTTTAGTAAGCATGGTAGATTACGTTAAATGCTCGCTAAAACCTAGTGCTGTAAATTATTGTATACATAGGATGTTTTAGTAAAGGTAAGTTGTTGTATTATAATACATTCCTGAATACCTGTACCTTAAAAGCATATAAGCTTCAACTAATATTATCTGTTCGATTATAATACGTCGCATTCATGCACCACACAAGTACCCAAACTCTTTTGAAATACCAGGAAAGTACAAAGAAATTCTTAGGAGAGTTTCGGGAAACATCTTTATATTGTCCGTTCGCCCATAAATTGAAGGCATGGGTACGAATTATTAACTGAATACGATAATATATGTGGGTAGGCGCACATTAACATTCTAAAAAGAAACGACTCGACCAGCCGCTCGTACTAGGAAAATAAAGGCATATACTGTCCAGGAGTACTTTCTTTGCCTGTATTGTTGAAGTGCCAGGCAGAGGTGTTATACAAATTCATATTTCACCAGCTATGGTTTTAAGTTTCACGTGAAAGAGAGCGGACCTATTAGCGGTTCCCGGAAACAGTTTCAAATACCGTGATATTACTGAGAATTTCTTGATAGTAAAACCCAATAACCCTTTGCCTGGCCCGAGAATCGAAGTCCTAGTACACCAGTTGTATTACCATTGCGCTACTGAGGCTTTTCAAAGAATACTAGCAATTTATTAACAGACAAACAATTATTAAAATGTTGTGGAATGCAATCTAATTTAAGTTCAGTTATATTGCTACAAATCCAAATTTTGTGGTGGACAGTTAATTGCAGCAAGAGTTAGAAGTTGTTTGATGGAAATTTATATATAATTCAAATTATTGATCGCTACATTGCAACATGACGGTAAAAAACGGACACTCAATAAAATTGTAGCGTTACATAAAGATACTCACGGTGAGTACCTGGATTAATATTATTAAATAGAAAGTATTATAATGAATAAAAAGCCAAAAAACTTACTTTCACATCTTAATTTTTTAATTGAGTAAGATGACATTATTACTCATATATATTTGGGTAGATATGTAAACATTTATTACGTTTTAATTACACCATACTGCGTCAGCTATGTTTTATTTAGTTCCCATGCAATAGGGGAAAAGTATAATTCCCTAACTGTTTTAAATTATAATATTGTATAGTGAAGTGTCGATGGTGTAAGTTTAAATAAATAAATAGGGGCGATCGTTTTATCCTCACCCAGCAAAAACATGCTGAACCGGGCACCGGACCTGGTACCTCACGTGCGACAGTAGACGCCATTGTACCAACGTGTAATTTTTTTACGAATATGTATCCTACTTTACTTGACGTAAAATACATAGTTCAAGCAATGTGAGCGACACATAATATTACGTCTTCTTAGCTTTTCAAGGTTAAACACCTACTGAGACTTGAACTAAGCCCCTAACATTCAGTCTGATCAAGGAATCGAACCCAGGTCATAACGATCAGTAGTTGCATGTTCACACTTTCACTACCTTACAAACAATACAACCTTTACAAAATTAAAGAACAGTATACACACAAACATCTCACATATGTAGTTACTGAGTAAGCTACCTATGTGGACCACTTACCCACTAACTCAGTGCCCTACAGAGAGCGGTAATATCGTTCTAATAAAACATCTGTCCAACAAAGTATGGTCCACACTCTAGGGATCAAAGTCTATCAGTGGGAAACTTATTTAATTTGTAGCCTGTATCAACAGACTGATTACGGTAAGGTTGTTTACATTTGACGCTCTAGGGAGTGTAAAATTTTTGGTCGACTATAGTTCCCAGTTGAAGGAAGGTTAGTCATTTTTGAAGTGAAAACTTCTTTAGGCACGTTGAGCACTTCTTGGGTGAACAAAAAACATAGAACTCGCGTCATCGTCACGCTTCCACGCTTTCCATTTTTGAATTATGTTAGAATATTAACAATATCTCAGAAATGGTGCGTCCTACGCAAAAAATAACGAAATTTTGAGCCCCTTAATAACATCTAAGAGAGTATCAGGAATCCGACACGCCCCTTTTTATTTTTTCTTTATTTTCAAGAATTAAACTTTTCACTTCTATCGGCAGTCCTCAAAGACTGCCCCAATTTTTTTTGAGGTTGTAATGAATGCACGTGGATGTAGGGTTGATTGTTTCGTTCGTACCGAGATATACGTTGCGATTATATTTGCGACGGATTGTGGAGTCACTGGTTTGAGTTTCGACTTCGTGAATTAATATGATAAAAATGCGTAGTCTGTAAATGTGTTCGGTGGAAGGCAATAAGTCATTGGCTATTTATAATAGGTGTAATGGCCAGATGATTTTGAAAAAACGATGATTATTTGAATAAATCTAATGAATCTTTTCCCTTTTGTCTAATTCTGTCTCATAGATTAAGCCCGAGGTAGTTTACAAATATTTATATATTTATACACATAACGGACACAAAGTACACTCAGACTCACAACAATCTTTTGAAGCAGAAACAATTAATACATCCGTATCGGATTCAAACCATCAACACTTGGATTGGCGGCAACTGACCTTCGGTCCACACCAAACATTTTATCTACTCACTGCAAGAAATCTATACAATTTAAACTTCGTTCCATAATATATACGAGTATGTATCCTTCTCCAGCCTGGCTGTTTCTACTTGAGCAAAATGCCAGAGTAAAGCACTATGCATAAGCTTTCTAAAAACAGCACATTACCAGTTTTCAAACACTGAGTTTTAACCTTTGCCACTAGGAACAGCCGATCGATACCTATGTTATTGGAGAATTAAAAGCTTTGGTAATTGCTTTCCAAGCGTATGAAAAAGTTTGATAGAAACTGCGGCGTGCCACTCACAGCCCTATGTGTAAACGTAGAGCAAAGAGTTTTAAACACAAGCGAAATAAAATTCAGCTAAATATGAACAACGTATAACATAAAGGTAGAGTTGTATTTTAGAGTCATTGGTCTTATAAAATATTCTGCCTTTTTCCATTATAAATTTTTCTAGAGTTTCTAGGTTTTTGTTGTTATATATTGAAGGAGATCAGGCACAGCTAAAACCGCGCTCAAAAGGCAGTTCGCCTATGGCAGTAGCTTTCATAAGTTTTTTTTTATATTTTGTACTTCTAAAGTGGTTTAAGGGTACGGCTAGCAGTAACCGATTACCTGCTACGGTATCTGAATCCTTGCTATGTTCGCTCATGGCAATTCATTAGGAAAAACGATTCGATTGTGGAATGAGAGACATACACTTACATCCGAGCAAAACGCAGTCAGTGTTAGTACTATAAAGGTTTCTTGTATAATAATGTTTGTTAATGGCACCGTAAACTTACAAAAATATATCTTTTGTATGGTCAATTTTTTATATTTTTTATGTCAATCTTTGAAAATACATAGTTCTACACAGTTTCTACACAGTTATGTTTGCCTTTCAAGATCAGTAATTAGCTCTTTAATTTTTTAGTCGGACATTTCCAGACATATTTGTACATGACAGGCATGACAGCAGCATCCTCGAGAGAGACATTACATGAGTATCTTTGAGAATGATATGATATCAGCAACCTATTTTAAAAAACTACTACATCCTAATGTTACTCGTTGTATAGATATGTTCACGCCTGTATTTTTTCAACAAGGTAGTTAGAGGTATATTGCATCCACCTTTAGTCAGTTTTATTTAAGTTGCCACGTAACAACCTTTGTAAAATTCACAGAACCGAGTTGGTTGATTATCTGATTAGAAAACGTCTACAGAGTATTATTACAAAATTGACCACCCTATTATCTATGTGGTGGGATTGCCTTTTGTCCTAAAGTTTTATATCGCGTTTACGCTTACGGCTCATCGCCTGGCCACGGGTTTGATTCCCGGATCGTGCCATGTGCTGGTTTTTCAACCTATGTATATGTGACCGAGTTGCTGACGACTCAGACACAATATATTTGGACACAGCGTCCGAATTGACACATTTTAATTTCAATATTTTACAATGATGATTCGGACACCAATACAAAAAGCTGTTTTGTACAGTCAGATATAAAACTTCCAACGAAATATATCCTATAGTTGTACAAAAATTGTTATTACCGGATTTTAACGAAAGCAGCCATTTTTATAAATAATAAAACTTATACACATAGAAACGCGCCTTGTCAGTCAGGTTATAAGCAGAAACAGCGCTTTCAACATGTATACCTATAGTATATAGTCTAACGTGGTGATTTATAGTGATACAAGACTACAAAGCAATTTATTGAAAGACGCCGCCTTAAATCTACCGTAAAATAGTTTTGGTAACGCTTTTCCACATATTATATTTTAAAACGTTTTTAACTGACTGTACTAAACAGCTTCAACAATTTGAAGGTGTCCGAATTGTCAGTATATTAAAATTAAAATGTGTCAATTCGGACACGGTGTCCGAATATATATTACTATGTCCTAGTCAGAAACTCGTGTGACCTGAGCATAGCGCAATGTTGGCGTAATATACGTCTGCTAAGAGTTTTGTGGATAGACAAGTGTGATGCTATATATCTATTTTATGTATTTTTAATTAGTCTAATAGCCTAAACGTGAACGAATTTCGTAAAAAAGAGCATCTCCCGCACTAGGCATCATTCCTATGTGACGGAGGACTTTAACTATTACGGATACAAGACCTTTCAGATTCGAAACAACGCAACAGCTATATAAACGAACAACATATCCAACCTACGTAAGCTATACAGTTTACATTCTATTTCTTATTTTTGTGTTCATATACCACTTGTATATACATATGTATATACAAAAGTGATATATGAAAGCAAGAATATGTGATTTACATAATCCTTGGGGCAGACTGACATATCTCGCGGAGCATCGCGACTATACGAAGAGACAATGTCCTGAACTTTGGCACAAACAAATAAGTAGGTGTAAAGTAAGGTGTATGTCAGAGATTTTCAAAGTTTGGAATCGTACGCGACTTCCTCGATTGTTACGCGGTAGTAGTCTGATTATCTTTTGGATTCTGGTCGGGTAACGGTTTATATTTATGGATTGACAGTGGTGATGGACATTCTAAAATGCTACGACTGATTTGGTGACGCTATGAATAAGTAAGGTCACCCGAAAAATCTTTATGTAGGTATAGAAACTTTATAACTAGTAAAACATATCCAAGTGCATTGAAACTATATACGGCGACCAGCAACATAACAAACTGTAATATTATTCAGGTTATATAATAATAATAATATTCTATCACATACACACAACACCATCTAGCCCAAACTAAGCAGAGCTTGTACTATGGGTATTAGACAATGGATAAACATACATATGTATATAATTTTTTTTTTGTAAATACATACATATTATACATAGAAACACCCAGACCAAGACAAACATCCATGTTCATGCACACAAATGTTTGACTTGTGCGGGAATCGAACCCGCGACCTCAGGCGTGGCAGTCGGTTACACTAACGACTACGCCTTCGAGGCCGTAAAAATAATTATTCAGATTTGACAACATTTGTTTCATCACATTAGAGCTTCAGTTACTCCAGTATACACAACTAGCATAACGCGCCAACAATCATCGCACCGAGGCCCACTGAGTATAATCACTTAGCATGGTCGACAAATACTATTTATGTTACATGTACTCTCACAACCGTCACCTAATAAAGTCGAGCGAATATCACACGCATACAAGAACTGACGTTGATGCGTAAGTTCTGACTTAAATTCAAAAGTAATCTAAGATTGCCAGAACCTTAGATCTATTAACGCTGATTTTAAATCAGCAGCTAAAGATACTTTAAATATAACAAGAAACAGCAAACAAAGCACAATCGGTTGCAGAATCTAAATCCAATTACGAATGCAGATTTATATAAATACTTTTTATATATTTTCTGGTATTTTAGCTTCCAGTGTTTATTTTAAAACACTAAATGAAGCTAATTTCATTTTCAAGAATGTTTAAATCTTTTCACATAAAATATTTTTACACAAGTCATTAGCATTCAACGGAATGCCAAAGTAAATCTCAATGCTAACAAGTTTTTAAAGAGTTGGTTGGTTAAGACAAGCGTTCAAAATTAAGGGAACAATAAAAATTGTATGAGTAAAATATATACCAATTCGTTTATGCAAATATATTTAATGTGATTGTAAGTACTTCCTTGGTTTTATTAAACAAGATTATAACACATAACATCTAATAGACAATTCATTCAATTTAAAAATAAATGTACTTGATGTGTAGCAACAGACGTGCTAAGTTCTCTTTTTGTCTTTTTTGTTCTTGTATGGTTAGTATGTATACTTCCTAATGCGTAAACTGCCCTTAGGTAAAAGTTAGAATACATCTGTGTTAAAAACAAATCTATACTAAAATGCTAACAAACGATTTACAATAATATAAGAGCAATCTAATAAAGTTTTAGAACCGCTGTTCATACCTTAGAGAAAGGTCGTGAATTTTAGATAGTTGTCGTGATAGATCTGCCCCTTTGACCTGACGAGGGTCAAACTACTACGTATTATGATTTCAGAAGGTGACATCGAAGGTATTTGAATAGTCTATTTGCATTAGTTATGTTACGTTACATTGTCGAATCTTTTTTTACATTAAATGCAAGTTATACGATACTAGATTTTGCCCATGGCTTCGGTCCTGTAGATTTTGTCAGTAAATTACTATCTCTCGGAAACAGTATTTTTGTGGATGTAAATTACCGTATATCCTTTTCTGACAATGTGTATACTCAATTTTATGATGATCGGTTGAGTCGTTAAGACGTGAGAGAGCAACAAACAAACAAACACATTCACATTTATGATATTAGTAAGTATAAAATAAGCGGCAATAAAAATAGCTTGGCATCTAGATAATTAAAAGAAACTAAGTTGCGATAATTATATTATTCACGTTTCTGATAACTTTAACAAAATTCACATTGTATACCCGGAACCCAGACACAATTAAAAAAACATTGTGTCTGGCCTCCGGTGGCCGAGCGTTGGCCATAAGAATATTTTTAGTAAGATGTTCTATTAATACCTCGATGGTGCAGTGGTAGCGAAAGCAGCTTTTGTGTATGAGATGTCAACTAACTACTATGTACTGCCTAAATATTTAAGAGTATGTAGTTTATAACTAAGAACTTCTCCAAGAAGAAGAAGTTCTCCATAATGTGCTCGAGCCAGCATAGGAAACTATGGACTAACCCTACTTACCAGATTGAGAAGAGGCCCGTGCCCGGCAGTGGGATTATTATTATTATATATACATATATTATAAGTAAAGCTGTAAACCTTCAGTATCATCAAACTAATTACAGATCAAAACAGAGATACTCACGCGCACATCTGTGTCGTTTTCTTCGTCCTCCTACAAGGGAACAGTAGCGAAAAAATATGTTTAAACAGGGTAGGTGTATTTATGTAGTGGCCTGCCTGGCCTGCTGGTTATATGGAGGAACAAAAAAAAAAGAACAAAACAGAGATTAAATCCGAATAACTCGTTTTATTTCAAATAATATTTCCGTAAACGAACCGTTACAAAATATCTTACAAACTAAAGAACTCATGAAAATACGAACCCCGCTTAAAAATAAATTTCAATAGCTTATTCTCTGCTTATAAAATTATTTCACCAACGACTTACGGCGACGGAAACCCAAATATAGGCCATTCCATTCATACAAGGCTACCAAAGACTAATGCTAGAAGCTATGTGCAACTTTGATGAGTTGGAACCGTACCCGGCACACTCCAGGCTCTACCTTTAATACGATTATCATTAAAATTCACTCGTAATTTGAAGTCGTCTTTGGCGGCTTAGAGAATTTATGTATGATTTTAAAAAGGATTTTATTTAAAAAAATAATCTGTAGCGTTGTGGTAGTAAATGCAACCACTGTGCATGCACATCAATATCGGATTACGAGTTCGATTTTTGTTCCTTCGTGTTCGGTTCATTGATTTGACAGAAGAACCCAAAAAGCGTTTGCCCAGCTTGAGAAAAATTATATTGAATTCTTCTGCCAAGAAATTCTCAGAAGAAGCAAGGAGTTAGTAAACTGTGCCCGTTATACAACAATAGGCTCGAGTTCTTTTACGCAAGACTATGGGCTTGTCCCACCACCTCCAAATAGCATATATATCTTTCTTTTTTCTTTTATACAACTAGATTGGCAAAACAAGCATACGGCCCATCTGAGGGTAAGTGGTCACCGTAGCCTTTATACGCCTTCAACACCAAAGGCATCATTTGCGCGTTACCGACCCTTTAAGAAAGTAAGTGGGAAGGAGAAGGAGCGGGAAAGTGGAAAGGGGTGATTGGGCCTACGGCACTCTCACTCACCGAACGAAACACTACAGTAGGAATACTGCTATTCCACGGCGATAATCTGTGAGAGGGTAGTCCTTCCCCGGTCGAGCCGACCCATTCATGCTGAAATTAGCGCGGCTCTCCTACAGCCATCTCTCTGCTTTAACCTAACAAGAGTGAGACAGCATGCGATTTGTCTTTCGGATAACTTTGAGTTTTACGACGTTGCCACGTCGCACATAAGTGTCATATTTAAAGGTTTTTAAATGTAATTAATTTATATAGAGTTGATTTTAAAAAATGTTTTAATAGACACTACAGAGTAAAGTAAAAGTATATCATAGATTGAATATAATTAAACTTGTAGTCCTTTTTTATATACACATTACGCATTAAAACTGTAAGCCTAGTACGATACCGTGTAACTGCTACGCCGAAGTCTCGGTTTCAATCCCAAGGCGCGCGTCTCTGACTTTTCAAAGTTATGTGACTATTAATTAGTTATTTATCGCTCGCGTTAACGGTGAAGGAAAACGTCGTGGAGAAACCTGCATGTCTGAGAGATTGCCATTATAATTTCGAAGATATGGGAAGTCTGCCAATTCGCAATGGCCTTAACCCTTCTAAAGATTATATACAAGGCTAATATTATATGGCAACACGCATCTCACAAGACAATAAAAGTGATTAGTGTACTCTTATTGTTTCACTTTGCTCGATCACCCTATTGTACGCCCGCATTGTGTCAGTCGATGGTGTTACTGACGCACACACTCTATATATCCGACATAATTATATATGTATATATAAGCTGTCTTAAAATCCCTAACAAAAATCACTGTTGTACTAACAGAACATCCGCTTTGGTATATGAATAAACAAAATAATACCTTCACTGTTCGGTTTATGAAGGGCAATAATTGCATTGATAAAACATTACTTGATTAAAATTGAAAATCAAAGCTGCCTACCTGTGCGCTACAGCAGCATCAAAATTCCTTTTGTAGTTTTTTGCGACGACAAATAGAAAATTATGAACAACACTAATTTGTGATCAGAGCAGAGCAAATATTTGTGTATTTAGAGCTATTCTGGTACCTTCTGATAAGAGGATTTTAAAGTAGTAAATTGCTTTGAAAAATTGTGCAGCTATACCATGGCAGCGCATTGTTGTAAAGAATACCATCTTACGAGTGTAATTACTATCTTGCAAGCACTATGTATGGTTACCACTAATATCTTACACTGCACGGATGTCAAGGATGGTAAACATGAGGGAGATATTGAAAGGAGAACGATTGCTGGCAACAAAGTGAATGGAGCTCTACGCGCTTTTATGAACAGTCGAAATGTATCCGAAAAGGCACGTTTGACTATTAGTGCCCACACTTATGTATGGAAGTGAAAGTTGGGTATGGCAAAAGAAGCATGAGAGCAGAATAAATGCTGTAGAAATGAGAGCGTTGAGAAGCATATGTGGTGTGACTCTGAAAGATAGAATAAGAAATAGTGTGATTAGAGAGAGATGCGGCATGAAAGTGGATATAGTTACAAGAATAGAAAAGGGTATGTTAAGCTGGTTTGGACATGTAGAAAGAATGAACGAGGAAAGACTGACTAAGAAAGTTTATAAGGCTAGTGTGAATAGAACAGTTGCAAGAGGAAAACCTAGGCGAACGTTTCTTGATCAGATCGGAGGCGTTCTGGACAAAGGCCAGGTTAAGAGCGTGTATAAGGAATGTGATGAAAGTGAATGAAGCCAGAGAAGTATGTCAGGATCGTAGCAAATGGAAATCCGTGGTCTCTGCCTACTCCTCTGGGAAACAGGCGTGAATCTATGTATGCACGGATGTCACCTAGCCACTGCTAGTACGCCAAGTGTTCGGGTTCGATCCGCATGCAGGACAAAAAATTGTGTGAGCCACAGATAATTATTCCGAGTCTGAGTGTTCTTTGAGTCCTTTTTTTGTAAAGTCCTCGCGAGAAAGAAATTATAAATGCCGCAGCACATGTATTTTTCAAAGAAATAGAACAATATAAATAAAATATTATAATCTAAATACTCATGTTTCAGCCATTTTGTCGTCACATATGGTGAAGTAATTAGGGGGGAAGCAGAGAGGAGTGCGGGGTGCGGCTAGAAATAATTTGAATGTTATTAGGTTGACAATTTGTCGCGGCTTTAATAATGGCAAAATGTTGGCGAAGCACGTTCATTTAAGCTACAGGTATATTATTATGGGACACCAGTACAAGATGTCGCGCTTGAGAGCTTTTTAATAGGTCATGTGATGTCAACAGGGAACGATAGGTACACGTATTTTGATTCACATTCTAGCTACTTCAAAGTGTATAATACACTATATTATGTAATAGTCTAAATTATATAATTGTCTTACGTTGAATAGTCTATATTATAATAAATAGTTGTAGGATAATATCAGGCTACTTATAATTGTATATTTTATTTCCCTTTACGAAATAATATCTTTCAGATAGCTTATTGCCACCCGCTGGTCTTCCGTATCCTGTTAACAAGGCCACCTTTCCAGGTCATTTGTTCGCCTGGCTGGAAGCTTCGTGTCTTACGATTACCAATTCATGGTCTCCATATCTTAATATTTGCATATAGATGCAAAAAGTAGTTACAGATCTACTATGCATCATAATCACAATTATTTATTTGTGGATCATAGATTAGTATACAGTACTGGCTATGTTATTATATTGATAGTTGCGGAATGCGACGTAAACAAGTAACGTCACGAATCATCTGATCGAGCGTGCTATAAAAGCGCGCTCGGCGCGCAATGACTCACTTTGACATCGAGTGGCGGACGGAACGGACGTGCTGTGTGATCGCTGTTGGGTGACATCAATTATTTCTTACTTTATTTGTTAATGCATTTCTTGAATAAGTCAATGATTATTTAAAGGTTAAAGTGCGTCTGTTATTTTTTTAAGTTGTTTCACATCCGATTCCTAACAATATAATATTTATTCAATTAATATCATTTCTAAAGAAAAATACGACTAATTACACATTAAAATTCAACGCAAATTATTTATTATATATACATAAAATACAGACTAATATATAATATCTAAAAATATAGATGGGTTATATGCAAAGGCCTGTAGATATTACCCCAGTGACACTGCAATAGTTAACTGAACTGATGTAGTCTCGGGTTTGATGCTGGGTTGGGCAAAGTGTTTTGGGTTTTCTGAAAATAAATTCTCAGTAACAGCACGGAGTTTGGAACTGTGTTTAGTAGACGGCAATAGGGTTAAGTCTTATTACTATCGAATCTGGCTAAATATGGGTGTAATGGCCTACGCCTTACTATGCATAACCGTATGCATGAACTAGGTATGCATATACTGAAGCCAGAACTTTAAACAATTGTTTCAAGTCTTGAGCTGTCTATTTATTTGTTCTGGCATCATTTCAAACCCGCTATGATACGTTATCACAGTTTGGTAGTTTAAGATTCAAATTCAAATCCATGCCCAATTCTTTGTTAAAATGGCCAGCTCACCATTACAACTGCGCACAGTGTTATAGGTAATTTAAATCGCAACACGTGCCAAAAAAAAAAATATGTGATTTACAAACAGTTTTACTGAGTCTCGGTGTTCTTTATGCCCGTTGCTTCAAAGTATGTAAAATTCTCGGTGACAAAGGATTTATGCCAAATAAATGAGCGTTGTCTGTTTCAAAGAAAGGTATTATTTAGTGCATAATTATAGTGTTACATATTAATGTGACGTTACAGGTGAACTGAAGTGCACTTGAACTATCTAACAAAGCCAATAACACTTATTGAACGTATCTTCAAGGACGAGATGTTCTTGAAACTACATACAAGTAGACGTTCTGTATTGAACTGTTTTCCACTATAATTTATCGGATAGTTGGTACAAACTCAATCAATTGTGGAACAAATATTACACCAATCAACGTAAGTTTGATTTGATCGGCTACGAACTTGTAGATAAGCTACGGAATTTAATTAAAATAAATTTGTTTGTAGCACTGCAGTATGAGGCTACAATCTTTGTGGAAACAGTTATTTAGAATCTATCCTTGGTATTCGTACTTATGTAAACCGTGTATGTATTTTATATATAATTGAGAACCGATTTTCAATCATCGGAAAACTTCATTCTATGTATATGGCGGTTTGACATATTTTCTATATAAAAGCTGTCAAAACGTTAAACATGTTCCTCAGATAGAAATTATCTGACGATTGAAAAATCGACTCTAAAACAATGACGTAGGAATCATCAAAATTGGCCCACGTGTTTGGTCTCTAGATCGTCACAATGGAACAAACATACATATAGACTGATAAACACACTATCCTCCTTAACGTCGCGCAATCGGGTAAAAATAATGACTCACGCTACAGACTAAGCTTTTTCAGGACTCGAAATAATTTTAGGCGTAGAGATTTTACAGATATTTAAACAATGTACACACACGAATAACATCTAGACTTAGCACAGCACTTTGTTGAACACATATTTTTTATTAAATTTCGATTATACATGAAGAATTGAAGCTCACGACATTAGGATCATTGGCAGAGGCGGTGCGACCAGTTAATCTATAATAAATAATGGATCTATATTTTACTTCTACAGTTAAATAATAATAAGCCAAACAAATTAAAATAAACGGGTACATTTTCTTACAAAGAAATAAACTCTGTTTTTAGAGGTTATTTCTAGAGCTACAAATTTGATAACCACTAATTATGGATAAAATATTTTTGGTGATATTTCTATTTTATTTTTTATTTTATTTATAAGGTTCACCAACAATTGATTACACTGTTACAAGATGTGATCGTGAGTTCTACTTACCCTCCAAAGAGATAACTTGAAGTTTTGTTTTGACCCTACTCATATCAAATTTGCTATCAAATTAGTTTTGACATTTAATTACAAGTTCAATCAAATCAATCCTAAATTAAACATTTACGTAAAGCTTCCGGGTACGGTGGGTTACGACACCGGGCTTATAATATAACGACTTTCAATTATTTTCCTTGATTAAATTAATAATCCTTTTAAAGTAAATAATATGTTTCGTATAAACGTATTCCTCCTACTAAAATATGGCCCATCGCGAAGATTCAGGTTCAATTGACATTTTCTTTACTAGTGTCACTAAATTTTAAAAAAACAATTGTGCAACGAGTTCTTTGATTAGATCTAAACGAATGATAACATAATGTCTTCTTTTACGTAAATATAACTATATTCACGGTTATATATTTGATCAGTGAAACCTTATTATTATTATGTTAATTGTATTTTCAGCTGTAAGTTTTCCTAAAATGTTCTGTCATTAGCGGTACGGAATCCGAAAATGTGAATCACGTAATATATAGGTACAGTTCTTGCAACTCACGAAGGCGAGCAGGCTTTACTTGTAGTTGAACGTGTACATGGACAGTGCGGTAGTATGCGTGTTTGACAGAGCGGTCACTTGCGAGCGACACTTACACACACACATACATAAACGAGTTTACCACAAATAATTTATCAAAAACAGCCCGCTCGCCTTCGTGAGTTGCAAGAACTATACTTACACTCACATCTCACCAGCTGTAACTTTAGGTTCCAAGTAATATGGGGTCAACCTATTACCGTCTACCGGGTATAGTACTAACTCAGTGCTAAACAGTAGGCAGCGGCTTTGCTGTGTACGGTAGGCAGCGGCGTTGCTGTGTACGGTAGGCAGCGGCTTTGTTGTTTCCTGACATTGCTGAAGTCCATAAGCAGTGGTTACCACTTTCCATCAGGTGGGCCACTTGCTCGTGTGTTACCAATGGCAATAAAAAGAATAAAAAAATATAGATTCCGAGATCTCATACGTAGTAATCGACTACTGCGCCACCTTTTTTTGTAGAAAACAAAAAGTATCAAATACAGCGTGAATTGGCTATGGCAAAAAGAAAAAGATTAAAATACAGTGCACATTGACAATGGGAAGAGGACAAAGATTTAAATACAATACATATTGGCAATGTCGAGGAGACTTAAACCATAATATTGCGATGTACCTATTCATAAATACGGCTTACTAACTAGTAATACATATTCCGCTGTATTTGATTTAGTTATCAATCATTACGTGCGACGTGTATGGAAAGCTTTTAGCGGCAACGTGCACACAAATTGTTGTTAGCTCTAATAGTCACTGGGTTATGTTTATTTTAGTGGATATATTTTTTAAATTGAGCTGTACTTTAAACTCATGTAATACTGGGTTTAAATTGCGACTTCACGCGCATATTTCAAGAAAATAAATACTTCTCTATCTGTCTTCCAAGTTTTATTAAAATTCGTTTTACTCTTGTCGCGTAATTTAGTTACAAACACCCAGACTATGGCCTAACCCTTCTCAGTGTGAGAAGTGTTACGCCATAGTTCACCACGCTGTGTACTTTTTTGCCCCCGTATCATTGCATACATAAAACAACCTAATGCGATTGCAATACTATAAATGTATTCACATCACTACGGTGTGTGGTACCTACGAGGGTGTGGCGTGGTGTATTTATGTATATATAGCCTGTGCGTAGTATCGTTGTATTCGTATACATCAAATTGCAGTTGTTGAGATTGGATAGCTGAAAATCGGAATCAATGACGTGTTTCGAGAGAGGTCCACATCTAGCTATTGAGTGTTAGACCGACTAATTACGGTGCTACGGTATTACAGTATATAAATGTACGGTCCGTCATCGACGCCGAAGTACAGAAACCAATAAAGAAAGCATTGTACATTTCAAAAGATAAAAAAGGAAACATTTAATAATTTCAAGATTAATAGAGAATGATGCTCTATTCACTTTTTTTACCTTTGCCTGCATGATTTATATAAAAAGCGGGTATTAGCGCTTTTAATCGGGCAGAAGGCTCCAAACTATCTATGACGTGGAATTCAGTGCTTACAATAACACAACCTCTTTATGATCTGCAGTCAGCCAAGTCACAGAATACGGACACGGTTAGTGTAAAAAAAAGTTGGATTTAGAACCACCTACCCCACAAACGGAAAACTGATATCGCCGCGCCAGTCTGCTTGTGACCAAGGCCGGTGCTAAGCTGAAATCTTATTCCTTTAAAAAAAGCATGTATATACTAAGTATTGTCGCATTACTACCTAATTTTAGGATATAAATGACATTCCAACGACGATCTCTTTAACTACAAAACCACACAACCCGTATATTCGTATTGAACCTAACAACTGATACCTCGTACATCATATTAAATACCGAATCTCAGTACCTAATAGGATACCGGTATTGAAGCTTAGTGATTTGTTGAAAAACGGTTCATCAAGTTTTACCACCTAGTTGTCGCCGAAGGAGAATAATTAATAATTTAAGGTGGAACCACACTGCGTGAAATTTATTTCGAGCTACGTCGGGTTTTATGAAACGAATCCTGTCATATTATGGCGTTTTAATGTAATATAAAATTTGGGACCCGTACGGACTGATTGTTTCTGTATTGCCTTTTGATATTTTCATTATTTAATTTTACGCCAAAGGTTTTGTGAAATATGATTGTGAACACATGTAATATATATTGCATTGCATGTACGTAGCAGATTGAAATGAAAAGTAAACTTTAAAATAATATCATATTTTGAATGCTTAGGAACTTTATAATATATCTCGGATTTGGGGATATCCAATTTTTTTTTTTATAATCAAACCTAATACCTACTACGTCACACAACTGACTGCAATATAAATAGGTATACAGCGTTACAAATATTTTATATATATCTGAGAAAGAGCTCCCATTATAGTAACCTAACTGTTGAATAAATTATCCATGAACTGTTGAATAAATAATTTAATCAGAAGGGAGGAACAAAAAAATCAATATTAATAACTTTAATAACTTTATTCTTGTATATTCGAAAAGCTATATCCTACATCATAGAAGCCACTTAGAGAGTAAACTGTCAGATTTCTAATAAGAATATTCAACCCGCAATCGCCTAATATTCAGCTCGAGGTAGTCGTAAAAACAAAAACGTACAAAAGCGTACATACTGAAACAATTTTTTTTTGTGCTGTCATGATAGCAGTAAATAAAAGGTTAGCCTGATGTTGGACGATTCCCATAGTCTTTAACTGGTATTTGTCATGAACACTTCTCACACATTACATACCAAAACTGAAGGAACAGAAATTATAATAATATTCTACCACATACACACAACACCATCTAGCCCGAACTAAGCAGAGCTTGTAATATGGGTACTAGACAATGGATTGTCACGCGGACCGGTCGTGCTCAGCGGCCGCGTTCGCGCTGGAGTGGGAGCGCCTCTTCCTCCTGCCCTCGCGGCCGATATATAAACCGACCGCGCCCTGGTGGCAGCCCGCTTCGTCTGCTGCAGCCTACTAAGTTAAGTGGTCTATATTGCTGGACCACGTAGCGAGCCTTCTAGAACCACGCCCTGACCTTTTGCTTAACGTCTAGCTAAATTTTACATTATAAATATACTGTTTGTTCTATACTAAGTTGTTTATGGAAATACAAACCTTTTAATTGTGTAGTATAATTTTTAATTATCTCCACTAAATAGATTCCCAGATCAACCACGCCTCTAAAGCATGATTGACTAAGCATAACGTTACAGGATAAACACACATATATACTTTTTTGTAAATACATGCATATTATACATACAAACTCCCAGACCAAGAAAAAATCCATGGTCATGCAATAAATGATTGACTTGTACGAGAATCGAACCCGCGACCTCAGGCGTGGCAGTCGGTTACACTAACCACTACGCCATCGAGGCCGACTAAATTAAAGATGAGGTAAAAGGAAAGCAATGCGGTAGGTCAGTGAGCCTCCGGAACAACAAAACTCTTACGCCGCGACGCATCCGTACAATAGAATAGAATAGATTTTACTTTCAAGAATATGGTTGTGTGTATTAAAAATATTAATGTTACAGCGTGTTCTGCCATTTAAGTTGTCTAAATATTAAACATGTATTTGATTTTAATTTACAAATCTTCTCTTACATTATAAATCCTGTATCGTATATCATTTTACAAACATTTAAACAACGGACACAAAAAACACGCGACTCGAAATCAATCATTTGCGGATCACACAATTTTTTGTACCGGGATCGAACTCTCAACACTCGGCGAACACTTAATACTTCCCCAGATGACCCGGCTCATTTACCCATCACCAAATAATTAACAACGGTGAGCCGTTCACTCTTATATCAAGTTTAATTGCTCCACTACGCTCAGCTGGTTAGAGAATAAGTTCATAAAATAAATGATCAAACTTATCGCCCCGCCACTGCAATCTAATAGCCACGATAATCGGTTCGGCATCGCTTAAGCCCCTAGTTAGGAACTGAAATGGTTAGCAGGTAATTATCAGCCTTTCAAAACTATTACTAGACAAGGGTAAATACTGCCAACTTAATGGTAATTGGTGAATGCAGTTAAGAGCGGGATCTATTGATGTCTTGATGGAAATTTGCTTTTGAATAAATCGACGTTATCCTAAAACCTATAGGATAGCCTTGGACTAGTGCGAGAAATTTCAATGACCTGGAATAATAAAGAACATCTTAAACAAATTTTTGACCATACTTCGTTTTGTATTATTTGTAAATTAATTATGGTACTTAATTAAATAGTTTATGATCTATTAAGTCGTGTTCTTGTGAAGCGGAATCAGTCTTTTCGTTGACAATAACTTGTGCATTTGGAGGTGCCTTGATGGCGCAGCGAGTGCTGTACAGGCCTACAGTTTGAATCCCAGGTCGGGCAGTGTTATTTTGTTTTCCTATCAAGATATTCTTAACCCGTCTACTGTCGAGCGGACATACGTCTGTCCGCAAAAATGAGTCATCAAAAAAAAAAACGACAAATGTATGTCCGCTGTACAATTGACTCGTTAATGAGTCAAGTGTCGAGCGCAAATACATTTGTCCGTTTGTGTATTGTTTGCACAATGAATTTTTAATTATTTTTTACGTATTTACCCTAGACGTTCAAGAAGTTAATAGCAGCTCGAGGTCTGGAATTGTGCGATAAACGGCAAAAGGCTCATCTTCTATTATTTGGGACCTAACACCATAACTGGCAATATGTGTTACTTCTGTGCCTACATCTTCAGGGTTATTGTTTCACGTTGCAGGATTTATGTAAATCCTAACTAATATTATAAAAGTGAAAATGAGTTTGTTTGTTTCCTTTTCACGCCTAAACCACTGAACCGATCATCCTGAAATTTTGCATATACGTTGTCAGATGTACAGAAACGGACATAGGCTACCTTACATCCTAAAAAAATTACTGTTCCCGAGGAAAACAACAATAACGTTCTTATGATAATAGATGGCGCCACATATCTTTCGAATCATGGTTGAATTATATTATTACAAGCAGAGTACGACCCGAATTGATTGTCAAATTCTAAATTAACGCGAGCGAAGCTGCGGGCAAAAGCTAGTAGGTAATATAAATGAGGATGATCGCGATCATGCTTGGCATATAACATAAGATATTCGTTGGCACTCTATCTTTAGGGTGCATCGCGCAGAGGCGAAACACTTGTCGAAGCATATTTCGTGTTCGAAGCGAAATATAAGTAAGAATATATCCGTATGTGATTACGCCGCTATCTATAGTCAAAGAAATTTGGTATTGTTAGTCTGTTTTCTTGCAATCCTAATGTACGTGGTAGGCTACTTGACCTATAATTTTTATAATTGTTTCACCAAGTAACACGTAATTATTTATGATGATGATGATGATTTAACTTATATAGTCTTTCGATAGTTTTATTTACACATATATACGCATATTACATCAGTAGACTTAAAACTAAAAGGAAAAAAAATATCTTAATATATATAAATTACATGTCACGTTGTTTGTCCGCTATGGACACCTAAACTACTGAACCGATTTTGATCAAACTTCGTAACCATCTGTAATTTGGTCCAACTTAAAAGATAGGATAGTTTCTTTTTTTAATGGGCTAAAATCATCTGATTTGAAGCAGACGAAGTTGCGCGGGACAGCTAGTATCAATATATTGAAACATAATATTTACAAATATATACAGTGTTACATATTAGATAAAATAAGATAATAGTTATAATATATGTATATTTATGCAACAAAAGGAAGGCTACAAAAAATTATATATTATTATATTACATAAATAAATTTAAAATTCGTCACCATCGCTGTCGACTAAAAAAGTGTCCAGAAGATAATAAATAAATAATAATAAGACTATGAAATACAGTTAAACCTATCCAAACTATTACATAACTGTCTGGAAAGCCAAAACCAAATACACACACACCTTAATCCACCTATTATAACAAACCTCCATTGAACTTTAAACTTTACTACACATTCAATCAACCCATCTACCTACTTACTATAATGTATAATACCTTTTAATCTAATAACTACATTTAATACGTACCCGGTAGAAGTTCTCTTTCGATACGGCACAGTTCGTATTTCAAGCTTCTCTCAGTATATCCTGGTACACGTAGGTTTTCAACAACTTTCAATGAATTCTGCAGTTTTCTGCTCGTTGTAATGCATTGGCTATCTCAACCGGAGCGCGCTTGAGTACATTTCGAGGGCTCTTGAACAGTCCAGCCGTAATAATATCATTAAAATAGAACCTTTTAAGGAAGCCGGTGGAAGCAATAAAGGCAATAGGTTGGCAAGGTTATTAATTGCCTGAAGATATATTTTCTTAGCCAATTGCATTGAGGGTGCAGTTTGTTAGAAATAGAAGTCTGGAAATATAGCAATTAATTATTTAGCTGCATGTATGGCGCAATGGTTTAGGTAGTACCTTGCCATTATGCCCAGTGATGTGAGTCCGATTTCCATATGGGCCAAAGAAAATGCGTGATTCATAATACTTGACTCTAGACTGGATTTTCTTTGTGTTAGTTGCTTAAATGCTGGGAGTTTGCCCTGTGACAGAGGCATTACGCATTTTCAAAAATATACGCGTGATTTGTATTGATGATGATAATGATTTCCGTGTTTATGAGTAAGCTGGCTCACCTGGGAAAGTATCACAAAAAATAATTTTTATACAGAAGATAAGCGTACAAGTACATTTTTATTGCGCTTTGCCCACCTCACACCCTCTGTTTTATCTCTCCTATTTGCTTAATTTTATCCATTTTTAAAGTCTCTTGACATGGATAAACTACGCGGTAGATAAACTACGCAGGAGTCATACCTCTGGTATTGCAAATGACCAAAGTCTACGGTTACTGTTTATAAACAATCAAAAGACTTTGGTCATGGTATACATAGTCCTATTTACGTAGTCTTACGCTTATACCCTCAAAGGGACAGCCAGAAATAACCAGAGGTGTATAACAATCACATTTCGCCAGCAATGGTTTTAAATCTCACGTAATAGGGAGTGAACCTACTGCCGTTTTCTAGACACTACAGTACTGGAGTTCCAGGCTACGGGCTGCAAATGACAATTTATAGCCAGAAATTCCAAAATCCAATAACATTTCGGCCGACCCGGGAATAGAACCTGAGACCTCGTGCACAGCAGTTGCATGCACTACCGATGCGCCACCAATGCTGTATAATGTATATTATGATCTGCAGAAATTGTAAGGCTCTAGATATATATTGTGATCATTATTTCAATATTTGTAACACAACTTTTTACACAAAGATAAAACGTGGTAAGTTTCTTGCCAAAACAATGAAAAAGAAAATCTGGAATTACATGTTTCTCCGTATATTTCGCATGTAAATAAATACAACGGGAACAGATGCAACAGGCAGCGTAGAGAAAATATTGTTATTTCCCTTAAATATGTTAGATATCCTCGTGGAGTCCCAACGGGCTGATGTATTCTATTGTTTGCGGATAGAATACAGACAATAGCTGGTTTGTTACTTTCTATTTTGCTTTTATTATGTTCCCTTGTTGTCGTAACACAATAATGATGTTTAATATTTTTTATACAAGAGTTTAGTTATTACTAGCTTTTGTTTGCGACGTTTTTTTTTTTCAAATTACGCCGAATAAGTTGCAATGTAATTTAATTTTAAGTTCAACTCGCTACTTACGGGTTTTTATGCAGTTTTCACAAGTTTACTGTATTTATCATTGACAAAAATACCTATTTATTAATTTTAAAACGAATTAACCTAATATATATTTACAAACGTATTAAAAAAGGTAACATAATTACAAAAGCACAAATATTTATACTACTAAATATTTACAAAAAAGGTTTAGGCATCGTAGAATTCTTCAGCATCGCTGTCAACTGGTAACGTGCCCAGAAGACTGGCAGCATTGCCACGTTGAATGGCAATGCTGATAGTTTACTGTTAAAACAGTATTAAAAATCGTTCTATAGTTTTCATCTGATGTTGAGGCAAGCAGACTAATAGAAAAAATCCAAATCCCATGGTTTTAGGGTGCCACTCGAATAGTTTTCATAAATGGTTTATTTGTAAAACATAAGCTGATTATAGTTTAATATTATTATAACTAGATTTCATAGACACAATAGCTGCTATTCTTGTGACGTTATAGTATAACTATTTAGATTTATAATGACATCATATTATATAAACTGCTGTATGAAAAATTCAATTTTGTTTAAATTTGTTTGACTATAGTTGATGAAATGGTCAAAATACACATCACAGATTAAAGGTGTCTATGGCAGAAAAGGAGAAACTCGAGAGAGAGTCTTTGGCCAGAGAAGATTTCGCATCGAATTGTATCCCTGCCTATAGGTATATTTCCTAAGTCATAAATATTAAATTTTTGCACGTGTCCTTGCAATGATCGGCTAAGTAAGTTAAATAGCATGGACTTCAAATTATGATACAAAAAATAGCAAAATATACAAATAATATGTACATATCTTTCGAACCACTAAAATAATATCTCATGTCTCATGTAAATGTAGTGTTAAGAAAAAACAGAAATACATGGTGTTAAGTGCAAAGTCGCCGTTGGCGTAGACAGGAACAAACTGCTCGCAATCACGCGCTTGTCTGAGGCTCTCAACACAACACACATACATATATGTACGCTTGCCTGTAATTTCAACATCTGAAATATTATAAGTACATGCGGAATACGCGGTTTAAAATAAATGTGTAATTTTGGCTGTGTCTTTGGTTTAGTGGCGTATTGACGCTTGCCAGCTTATATGTTTTTCAAACTTATGTGTGTATGATTGCGTAATTCGATATACGGACTGTACTTCAAACTTGACGGCCTCGATGGCGTAGTGGTTAGTGTAACCGACTGCCACGCCTGAGGTCGCGGGTTCGATTCCCGCACAAGTCAAACATTTGTGTGCACGAACATTGATGATGTTTGTCTTGGTCTGGGTGTTTCTATGTATAATATGTATGCATTTATAAAAAAAAAGTATATAAGTATGTTTATCCATTGTCTAGTATCCATGGTACAAGCTCTGCTTAGTTTGGGCTAGATGCTGTTGTGTTTATGTGATAGAATTTTGTTATTAATATCCTTTCAAATAACATAGCTTCATGAAACAAGTATAAGTCAGGATGATATTACATTCACATTTAACGAGCACATTTAAACATAATTACCAGTATTTTCATTATCATCTGTATTGCTAAATAGTGATAATTTCCTATCATGATGATATGAAACAGGTACTTTATCCAGATGTAATATAGGCGTGATGTTATATACATCACGCGACGAGCTCCGGCAGCTGAGCAGTTATCATAAACATGATGACCACGGTAAACAGCTAGTCCGTAAAAAAATAGAAACAATATCACTTTCATTGATCCGGCAACCAAAACATCCCCACGTACACTCGAGCCGATTCCCACCATACTTTTACCACAACAGCATACTAAAATAAAATCGTACACAACACAAACTTTCTATAGAAGAGAAAAAGAAAAACGCTAAGCTGCGCAGACAAGTATTTGTCCTCATGCATACATGTATTTGTTCGTCGATTTGCGCAAAAGACCGTTTGGAAACATACTCCTTTTGAATAGAATGTTTATAAAAATGTTTGCGAAAGTTTTATTTCCAATACGCGGGTCTATTGTAATACTGTTCCTGCGAAATCTTTACAACAATTTTTCGACTACAGTGATCGATTTTACTTGTCTATTTTGGACATAGCTGTTTGTGCAGACTTTGGATTTTTTTTTGCCTGGTGTAGTGGACGTGCATTAGATCTTACATTTATTTCGGCTCTGGCAAACATTTGCTGGGTTTTACTGTCAAGATAATATTCTTAGCAGCAGATCAGAGTTAGGAACTGTGTCTAGTTAAATCAATTGGCTCGCCCATTATTACGTTGTAATGTGAATGTGACACCTTCAGCTAAACCTATGTATGACTATGTATGTTTTAATTATTTTCTTTTAATATATTGGTTTATTATATTTGCGACTTTATCAGCCTAGCTTAAAATTCGTCAGTGATGTTATTTATATGTATGTATTACAAATTTTAAGGTAACAGAATATTATAAATGCACGCAGTACGATGGTGTAGTGGTTTAAGTGGTCGCCTCGCCACTGCACTGCGGCGAGTGTTGTGGATTCGAATCTCAGACGGGACAAAACTTTGTGTAATCCACAGATGGTTGTTCGAGTCTGAGTGTTCTTTTTGTCCGTTGTTTGAAAGTTTGTAAAGTACCTTGCGACAGGAATTATCGCTAGTGCGGGAGTTGTGTTTAAAAAAAGAAAAAAAATAAAGAAGCGGCAACTTTTGTAATCAGTGTAAGCAATGATAAAGCATGTTTTATTAAAGTCATTTTGATAAAATGGATCCTACGATTTATGACCTAATTTATTAAGCGTTATTCTTTTACTCACTCGTAAAAGCCACGCGCTTAATTGAGATATATTTTATGAACCTGGTTTATAGTTTAATTAAATACCATACCACACTAGCAGATAAAATATCATTTAATTTTAGTTAGTTTTACGTCCTATTTTATTAACTGATGTTTGCATAATATCTAATGTTATTGATACAGGTTGTGTGCTTTCATAGATGGTTTAAATAACATAGACCAAAATGGCGAGAGCAATGTGGATGTTACATGATAAAAAAATAATATTATATTGTCTCACTAGAAACTTATAAAAGCAGCGACTGCCTAATGGAGGAGTATTGGACTGCCATAAAAAGTTCTCGAGGTCGATCCTAAGGCACGTACTTCTGACTTTTCGAATTTATATACGACGTATTATCTATATATTAATACGTGAAGCAAAAACTTTGTGCTCCTTTTTACGAAGATTGCACGGTCGGAGGAGTATGAAATTTGACACAGTTAAAGTTTATATGGAGAAAGAGTGGCGATACGTAATATTTTTATAAAATATGCATTAGAAATACATTAAATTAATGAAAAATCTCTACACGCACACAACCATGCATTGACACACGCAGTCGAATCGCGTTCGTAGTATTTCGGCATTGGTCGCCTGATGTCGTAGAATTCATCGTAATTATAGTTACATATCTTAAGTACCGTGAAATGTGATTATAAGGGTATAGTTATAGACAATAAAACCTTAATAACGATCAAAACTAAAATTTAAATCAATTATAGTCGAATTTCGACCACTTGGCGACCGCTAGTTTAGTTAATTATCACTCGCTTTAACTGTGAAGGAAAACACCATGAGAAAACCTGCATGTCTGAGAGTACATTTTTTTAATTTTATTTTGCTCGTCAAAATGACCACACTCCACCTGATGGTAAGCAGTCGTGTGGTCTAAGAGCAGTGGCCTCCACACCGCCCTCATAGCAGCCAAGGCGATGTTGAGGTCTCTACTTTGACTTTCTCTATTTATTATGTTCTCGGAGATATATGTAATCTGCCAATAGGCCAACGTGGTTAACTATGGCCTAACCATGCTCACACTGAAAAGAGACCCTAGCCAGCAATGTGACAGATAATATATACGGCTGACATTATTATGATATCTCACGCCTATGTGCCTCTACGGCAGTCCATCGATCTCGCACTAGGTTATCGGTGCATTTAAATTGATTATTAATAATATACTTAATTCCATACTATATAAGCACAATCCAAAGAACGGCTCGTAGTTCTATTAATGTTGTTTTTGCTATAATAATAAAACTATAGTTTGCATTTTACCAAACCGTCAAACACCCATCCTTATAGACCAGAATAATTAGATTCCATATGTAGCAGTAGTCTCTTACGCCTGCCGCGGCTACTGTCTCGGTAAGTGTCTCATCTCACTTTAAACTAAAACTCTCGAAGGGCCTCTGCATGTTGGACCCATGTCCCCGTGTAAGCCTCCCAAAGGGCCGGGTATTTTCCTAACATATTAGAGAAATACCCGTGAAAGAGAAACAAATAATAATAATAAATATTTATTGCAGACTAGGGTCCATGAAGTGTTAGTGTACTATAGAGTCAATTTTATTGTTGAGATTTGTCCCTGCTTTAAAACTTCTTGTTGAATATTATTTGCTTTCTTTTAAATTTAAATACGTATATCAAATACTGGTTTTTGCCGAGCTTCGTTTGGGACAGACCTTTTTGTCAGGATGATAGGTACGCTATGTATTTTTTCTGTACCACAGACAGTGAATTCTTATGATAATCGGTTGAGTGGTTAAGGCGTGAAACCGTAACAAACAGACATTCATATTTTTAATATTAGTTACGATACCATACCATTGTATTTTAGTGAATTGCTTTTACGTAAGCAAAGGTTTCTAGGTAACAACTGGATGCCACGTACCGAACCCAGCTGTAGATAACTTCCAAGAACTTAATTGATAGTAAAACGCAAAAACTTTATACCTAGAAACAAGAATGGAACATAAAATCCCAGAATGGGTAGTTGCGCTTGTTCCCAGTAAAGGTGCGAGTGTAATGAATAAAAATAATTTTTAACCGACTTCAAAAAAAGGAGGAGGTACTCAATTCGTCTGTATTTTTTAATGTTTGTTACCACGTTACTTTCGACTGGGTGAACCGATTTTGATGATTATTTTTTTATTTCAAAGCTGATGCGTCCCGTGTGGTCCCATTTAATTTTGATCAAGATTTGACCATTCGTTTTCAAGTTATCCTTAATAATGCGTATTTGGCTACATTGATGATGTTCTCATATTTGGCAAGGTTCACTAAAAACCAAGAAATAAGCAAAATTTTAACAAAAAAGAAAACCGACTTCAAGAAAGAATATTCTAAAACTTAAAATGCACTAAAAAATATTGTTATTATTGGAGTCGGTGTAAGCCAAGGTAGGTTTGTAACTAATTAAACATGAGATGTCTTACTATAATAATAACATAGCATTGGCATGCACAATTACACACATAGACGCAGCACGCGGCGCGGGCGGCTGACACCGACTCCAAAAATAACAATAATTTAATTATTCACAAGAATATGCAATTATTTATTAACTTTTTAGTGCATTTTAAGTTTTAGAATATTCTTTCATGAAGTCGGTTTTCTTTTTTGTTAAAATTTTGTTTTATAAAAATACGCTTTGTATTGTATTTTGCTGGATAATCTGCTTTTATTCTACCTCTATAATTTGAGTTTGTAACTAAAAGCCCGTTATGATCAAACCCTAAACTAGTCCCTTTTCTAATCAATCAAAACAACAAGTAATAGTCCTTGACGGAACATAAATCTTTTAAGATTTATAAAGTAGATATGAAAGTCCCTTCGTTGGTTAATGGCATGAGTGAGGGTGTTTGAGCAACCACAGATTAGCAAGTGTTGTAATCCATTCAGGCGTCTTTTTTTAAGTCTTTTAACACACTATGTATAAAAATCGTGTGTCGCGGTGGACTTTACAAACATTCACACAACGGATCGAACGGATTTGTGGTTCACACAAAGGTTTGTCTCGTGTGGGATACGAACCCACAATACTCGGCGCAGTAGCAGTGGCGAGGCAACCAGTTAAACCACTACCATCCGTGCAAGTAGGTACTACATGAATATTTCAGTCATGAAATAATCATACATACATACATAGATTCACGCCTGTTTCCCAGAAGGATAGGCAGAGACTACGGATTTCCATTTGCTACGATCCTGACACACTTCTCTGGCTTCATTCACATTCATTACATTCCTCATAACGGCCTCAATGGCGTAGTGGTTAGTGTAACCGACTATCACGCCTGAGGTCGCGGGTTCGATTCCCGCACAAGTCAAACATTTGTGTGCATGAACATGGATGTCTGTCTTGGTCTGGGTGTTTCTATGTATAATATGTACATATGTATTTACAAAAAAAAAAACATATATGTATGTTTATCCATTGTCTAGTACCCATAGTACAAGCTTTGCTTAGTTTGGACTAGATGGTGTTGTGTGTATGTGATACAATATTATATTATATTATACACGCCCGTCGGTTCAAAGTGCTCTTAACCTGGCCTTTGTCCAGAACGCCTCCGATCTGATCGAGAAACGTTCGCCTAGGTTTTCCTCTTGCGACTGTTCCATTCACACTAGCCTTATAAACTTTCTTAGTCAGTAATATATAAAATAATAATAAAAATAATAATCAATGCCTGGGTATATATGGTAGCAGCCACCATAACTCAGAGAATGTATAAAATCGTCCACTTGTAACATATGGTGATTCAAATTTAACCATGTTAATTCATCAGGTTTAAAGCTTAGGGCTGGGTCCTGTCACAAGGCATCCTTTGACTTACCTTTACAACTAAGAAGCAGCCCACTTCCTCCCATAAAACAAAAATAATAAATATCAAAATGAATGAATATTAAATCAGGTTTCCTTGCTTCATTTTGTTTTGTTACAGTTATGTATTATACCTGAGGGAAATGAGCATTAGCATTTTATTCTGGGATAAAAAAATCTCTGGAGAGCCAACCATAACTTTGGCATTAGATAGTTAATAAATAAATAATCGTACAAACGCATTTTTATTTATTATTTTTGTTATTCGGATTGGTATTTATATCAATTATTTATTGAAACGTATTACAGGTTTTTAAAAGGCTTATCGAAAACTTCTATATCCTCTATAGTGCCCTATACTCTAACCTATTCAACCAGTTTTGATACTGTAAAAGATTTCTTTACATTGCTTTTTGCTCTTGGGTGTAAAATAAAGTACAAAATCAATCATAAGCAACTACCCTGCACCGGTAACCTCTAATTTTCTGGACAGAACTAAGGCTATAAGTAACTTATATTTATGAGCTTGTGTGACAGAACTCGCCATTACTAAAGTTCTTTCTTTTTTTCTTTTTAAAAGACGACAACGTCTGCCTGCTTAACCGAGGACCATGTACCTTCCTTTCACAAGAAGACATCGTATTACCAGCAGAGAATTAACATTTACAGCGCGAGTAAGATTTCGCCCAGTAATAAAATACTGAAAATTCAGCAAACTAGCAGTACTTACTTCTTGGGAAGACTTCAGGAAGATGGTAATGAGCTTGCTCTTATATCGTGGAAATTAAAAGTAGCTGACGAAATATAGGTATATACCTATCTTTGCTGGGAAATACAGGTGTTAGTCTATGCGTAAGAGTATTTATAAACTTTCTTTTACAATATAACTTTAGAAAATTCATTATCAAATCCAAATCCAATAATTAATTGTGATTATTCAAATCAGTCATCAACAAACCTATCAAGTAAAATGAACAAAGTCAACCTGGCGTCAAAGACTCAAGGTCAACACGGGGAAGGTGTGAAGTGACGTCACTTCGAAGCATATAGCTGAGCACCAGGGTAACGACCTCATGTCACCTTTATAGGTGATTTGTGAAAGGCCTCTGATTTCTGCACTCGTTTCTATGGTCGAATAGTTTTTTAGGTTTACTATAAGTTATGGGGTGTTTATTTCGTGAATGTTTTATGAGCTTGTTGGACGATTAGGTCGATTATATCGAATTAGTGAAGTATATTGGCTGAAGTTACATATATGATCTGTAGCTCTGTAATTGAGCTTTTAAGATATTCTCCTCTTAAAACATCGATAACAGAACTTATACCCCATATTACGCAGGCATTTGACTTATGACTGTTGTTGTATTTTAGTCTATGGTAGTGTTTGCTTGACTACCACTAAGAGCTTATATCTGAGATATATTCTGAAAGAATATTAACAGCCATTCTTTTGTAAGAAAAAGCGCATGTTTTGTAACTAAGCAGACAGGAAAATATTACAGCTAGCGATTTAAGAAGCATCGATGCAGTCATAGTTACGATCGCGATCCTTAATTGCTAATGCTAGCATGACTGATACTGGACTTCTGTAAGGCAACCTTATTGTAAAGCTGATAGATCGCAATGGGTAGATAATTAAGTAGGAATAGACATGGCAATAAGAATTACCACGACTATATGCAAGGTGAAAGTGTAGGGAGTGGAGAGTATCATCTACATTTCGCAAGCAATGGTTGGAAAGTTTAAAGCTAGATCCGGGAATGAACTTGAGATCTAATTCACAACAGTCGCATTCACTACAATTGCGTCTAGTCAATAATCGTTTTTTTTTCTCGTCAAAATGACCACACTCCACCTGATGGTAAGCAGTCGTGTGGTCTAAGAGCAGTGGCCTCCACACCACCCTCATAGTAGCCGAGGCGATGTTGAGGTCTCTACTTTGACGGCCTGAGAAGGTGCTTTTTCACGCCCCCGCTTAACGGACCCAGGATTGAAGGAAGAAGGAAACACGTGCCTTGGCAGAGAATTCCATGCCTTGGTCGTTCGGCAGAGGTATGAGGACCCAAACTTTTTGGTACGCGCTCTAATCGACTCTACCGTGTAAGGATGTCGTTTAAGTCATAACACATGTATTTTAATAATCTGATGAACAACTTTTCATCGAGACCCGTTTAGATGTGCGTTTTGCACAGATCTACTCTCTACCACCGCTTGTCTGTCTGGAAACAAACTCTCCAATGTTTTTTAATACTCTCATGAACATCATGCATGATGCCCAAGTAATGTAATCTCAGCACAGCAGCTGAACTGAGTTAATTGATCCACCCATTCATCTTGGAGTTAATTGTAGCGCGCTGTAACATGTCCGGTAATGATTGATGTACCCCTGTATATGTCCAAGGCGGCGATAACATTCCGGCAGCTATAAGGCTATACGGTCATACACCTCCCGCCCCGAGATTATTTCGTAGATAAATCAGCCCCTTATAGATTTATTAGCTTAAATAAATCTTCGCTTGACCTCCTTAGAAAATTATTATCTCTATTTTTGTAGCTTATTAACTTTGTTTTCCGGTATCGGCGACTTGAGTATTTTCGTATATCTCCTGAAAAGGAGGTTAATCGTATCCACTTTCGACAACTAGGTTAAATTTCTATGTAAAATATACTATCTTTTGCAGTCTAAGACCGCACAGCACTGCTCCTAACGTAGTGTCGTGCTTCCAAGAAATGTTGGATAAACGGCCTCAAATTTTCTCAGACTCACTATTGTCTTATATATTACTATTATTAATCAAAGATATTTGAACAACACTTTGACATTTTAGACCTGTGTGTAGTGCTATCTGTTGTGAGTTAATATGCTAAAGCAATTTAACTATCGAAACACAGATAATCTGTAAATTAATCATAATAACTGGTACATAATAAGTAGAAGTTGATTTATTCATGCGATGCGATACAAACCCTAAAAGTGTTTATATGTGGGACGTTTACAATTATGTGAGCAACATTTTTCCAATTTATTTTATTTTAATAAGTTATCGTCTGAATATCATTTCTCTGTTAGCAAAATCGGGTAAACTTAAAAGATACACACAATTCTTATTTCTTATACAGTGGTTATTACTAAAACAGCACCATATTCAGTGACTAAGTAATGTAAGCAAGACGTCGGCGTTTAAGTAATGCGCAAAGTTGAAAAGCTGCAACTATTCATGAAGAAGTGGCTGTCAGACAGAATGCCGCGATAATACTGCCGTTGCAAAATGTTTACGATTCTCCAAACAAAAGCGACGCTGGTTTAAGGATGGAACAATAATGCAGATAGATCATGAGGCAACAGAAAAATAAAATAATCTAAAAGAGATTTTCATTCCATTTATACTAATATAAATATTTTTTATTTTCATATGTATAAAAAACCATAACCTAATTATATTAATTTGAATAATATAAACAAACAAATTATTTACAACGTGATTAAAATAAAAAAAATACAACATAATTTTAAATTATTTTTAACTGAACCGATAGCGCATATTAATTATGCTTGGTACTAATAATAATTGTACGGCGTTTTCTGTAGGTTCGGAAGTCATGTAGTACGTTTTTTTTATCCGTAAGTAAACATTTTTGTGTACGTTATTTCAAAAGACTATCTGTAAAAGCGGTCACCGTTATGCAAGATTTATTTTACGCGTAATACAGGAAATATTTGCAAACAAATGTGTTAAGGCCTCTATGGCGTAGTGGTTAATGTAACCGACTGCCACGCCTGAGGTCGCGGGTTCGATTCCCGCACTAGTCAAACATTTGTGTGCATGAACATGAATGTTTGTCTTGGTCTGGGTGTTTCTATGTATAATATGTATGTATTTACAAAAAAAAAGTATATATGTATGTTTATCCATTGTCTAGTATCCATAGTACAAGCTCTGCTTAGTTTGGGCTAGATGGTGTTGTGTGTATGTGGTAGAATATTATTATTATTATATTATTATTATTATTAAGGCCTATGGGCAATTCAATATGGCAAACGAAGATTAAAATTTTACCGCCGTGACTAAAAAATAACGTAAAGCCGTTCACCCTGCACTTGATCTCTCTTCATCTCGCAACTATGACTGTGAAATCAGTAAGCAATGGCTACAACAAAGTTAATATTAAATAAAGATATACTCATTCGCCATTTATTTATTTATTTAATAAAATTAGAACGGTTACATAAACCAATTACACTAATTTTATTATATATTTAACATAGATATTCTAGGTTTATACAATACTAGCTTTTGACTGCGGCTTCACTCGCGTTAGTTTAGAATTTGATAATAAATTCAGGTTGTACTCTGATTCGAAAGACACGTGGCGCCATCTATTATCATAAGAACGTTATTGTTGTTTTCCTCGGAAACAGGATTTTTTTTCGGGATGAAAGGTAGCCTATGTCCCTTTCTGTACACTTGACAACGTATATGCAAAATTTCAGGATGATCGGTGCAGTGATTTAGGCGTGAAAAGGTTACAAACAAACAAACTCATTTTCGCTTTTATAATATTAGTTAGGATTAACATTCTAACTACATTAATATTATAAATGTGAATGCATATTTGTTTGTACATCTTTCACGCTTTTACTAACCATTAGAAAATTTCGCATACACGTTGTCGGGGGTACGGAAAAGGACATAATATGGTATTTTTCATTCAGTACTGTTCCCGTTAGAAGCCATGGGCAAAAGCTAGTTTACAAATAAATACGGTATGCTTATAATGATTTAAAATGAGTGCTATGTTGAGCAGTAGTACCGACAGTGTTATTCAACTTGTGTTAGTGTAAATACACTTTGATTTCTCAGGTCGCGAGACTACAAATCACTTAAAAACAGTAGTCACGTTACAAACGTAAATATGATACCTCTCAAATCTTACAAAGCGCCAATTGTACCAACTATGTGCACAACTATTGTCGTATTCGAGGTAATGAAGGTCACATTTGGAACCTTCGACTGGCTTAGGACTACTCAAATTAGCATCGGATTCTTTTCACTTATATATGATTACAATAATTATTGTTTGGTCATTTTATACAACAAAAGTAGTAAAGGCTAGGTTTCTCTGTCCATGCTGTAAATGTCAGTTACCTGATAACCAGGATAAAATATTGGAGGAGGGCTCAGCCTCACGATAATACCACTGAGAGTGGGCTCAGGCATTACCAGACCCTATGTCAGTCAGCACTAGTGGTAAAGGTATACCGCTCATCTGATAGCGAGTAGATGCCGTACCCTATAATTATTTGCAATATGTTATCAAGCACGCGTTGGCGATCCTAGAAAAATTAATTAAAGATGAATCGATGGTCTAGAAGACAAACATGGTAATTACAGACCAACCAATTTTTCAGGCGGACTGTTTTTAATGATTCATAACTTCTAGATACTGTAACTTAAAACTGTACATAGAAATTATGTATATACTGCCTATACTTAGTTAGGGTATTTATCTATATACTTACTTATCATAAATTTGAACATCAATATCTAAAATATTCTATAAAAATACCAAAATAGCAAAAAAGAGCATCACTTAGTACGTTTGTACACAAACTTTATATTATATTATTCACTTAACACTTTCGTGTATTGTATATTAATTTAGGGTTTATTAAAGAATTTACTGCCGATGTGTTAAAAAAGAATAAGTATAAAAGTTTCTTTATTACCAAACAAATCAAACGTGTAAGTATTGTGTAAGTATTATTATTTAAGTATTAAAACTGTAGATTTCTAAGGTCACTCCTCAGACTCTGAACAATCGTTAATTATGTTTTCTTCATCAATAGAAGGAATGTTAGTGTAATAATCAACGTAGTCTTGTGCGATCACTCCATCCTTCAACAGCGTCATCAAATCCTTCTTCTTAGCCTTTGAAATTAGTATCTGGGACTTGTATGCTTTTTTTAACGGCTTGTATAAATGAGAAATACCTGATCCTTTTTTCTTCTTTGTTTTAGATGCAGCAATGTCAATTTATTCGAAAGTCGTATCACTTGGTTTATATTTGTAAAATACCGATCCCGGAAACTTCTTTCTTACTTGTATCCATTTGATGTTCATCCACTTTACTGTTTCATTATTTTTGTTTTTTACCATGTTGCAATTCAATGACTTCCAAAACTTTTAAATCATAGAAATCAGGGTATTTCATCATGATCACATCGTAAGGTTTGGGTTAAGATCTCGCAGAACTGACGACTAAAGCGTACTCTCTTGCAGTAAATATTTTTTTATGCTTTCGGGCACGCTCTATACTTGCATGTATAGAGTCAGCCTCCAGGTACGAATGGCCAGATTCCATATATTTAAGGTTAACTGTTTCCAAATGAGTAATGTTTATTACGACATACAATGCTGCCAATGTGACATGTCTGTTGCGATTCTGACCACTGCAGGTGTCTGAAAAGGATGTAACAGTTTTTACGTTTTCAGGCAAATCCAGTAAGTACTTGAGTAAAATTGAACCAATTTCAGTGCTGCCTTTTTTCCGTTGCTTTCGTCCCACATATAACATAGTCCTGTATTTTGATAATTATCTAAAATAGTAAAATTGTAGATAGAAAATTTCCGTAAGTAGTAAATTTTTGAGTCACCGGTGTGAGGCACTAATATTGCCTGTAAGTCAAATGTTATTGCACGCTTCGTACCATCGCCTTCTATGCTTTCTTTCTTGTCGTATGCTTTCATTTCCAAAGATTCTTTTTCTCTTGCTTTATGTTCATTATAATCTCTTTGTAAATTGGTTTTATCTTCAGCTTACTTGTACACATTGCATTTATTGCACTGATCCTTTTTTGGCTTGTAAAATGCTAGTGGTGGGTTATACGATTTGAAAATCTGCTCGTAAACATACAAAGAAACAGGAGTTATATTTTTTTTTCTGGACAGAATTCTTCTTTGTACAATTTATATAAGCGAGCCATATTAAGGTCACTCTTCAAATATATTTTTTTGGAGTCTTTCCTGCAATAGTGGGACTCGATTCTAGAAAACATGTCAATATGCAATTTAACATAATTTTTGGCTTCTTCTGATATTTTGTTTCCAGGAATAAGTCCCTTACGTTGATCATCACCCACGTAAACGCAATTTTGTCCCATCTGTTTAGTGCAAGTATGAATTACACTAGTACTTATAACAAAAGTGTTGCAAAAATTTTTTTGTCTACATTTTATTCTTTCTGGCCTAGTAATTTTAAAGCACTTAATATTTTTTACTATTTGCTGACGAGTGTTCAGTAGTACTAAGACCACTTAAATCATTTGTCTACCGGCATTTGAAAAGATTAACATCCTTTAATATAATTGGGAATCGAAAGTTACAAAATGACAAAAGTAATAAAAATATTTCGCTTATTTGTCAATCATGGTAAACACAAGCGAAATGTTATCTATTTAGCATTTCTTGTAGTTTAAACTGATGGTAAATAGCTGCCATTACTTTATTTGTCTTCAAAATGACATCACTTGCTATGAATGTACAAATACAGTTTAGACAGAAAGAGACGATATTATGTAATTTGGATAAGTGCGATCGGTAGAGAATGCTCATTTAATACATATGGCATTAAAATGTTACTTTATAAACATTTTGTAATTAGCACATTTGTCTTCTAGGCCATCGAAATTTAAGTAAAGGAATGGGAATAGCTTACTATCTATATAAATAAAATTGAAGTGTCTGTTTGTAATGTCAAAATAACAGCTTTTTATCTAATGCATATGAAAGTATATAAGGTACGTATGCGAAAACATATATTTTGAAATTTTTGTCTATCTGTCTGTCTGTTTGTTCCGGGTAATCTCCGAAACGGCTGAACCGATTTTGACAGAACTTTCACTGGCAGATAGCTGATGTTATAAGGAGTAACTTAGGCTAAATTGATTTTAGAAAAAAGATAGGGTTCCGTGGAGACTAACACTTTTTAGTTAAAATCTACGCCTTATATATTAACTGTACCGCTATTGGATACAGGCTCAGGCCCGCAGTAGCCTGACCAGCAGTGGGTCAGAAGACACACAAGACAGCAGTGGGACACTGAAAAGATTCTCAGTGTGAGAAGGGCCATAATATGGATGGCGTAGTGGTTAAAGTAGCCTACCGCTGCCACTGCGCCGAGTGTTGTGTGTTCGAATCCCACACGGGACAAAAATTTATGTGATCCACAAATGGTTGTTTCGAGTCTGGGTGTTCTTTGTGTCCGTTGTTTGAATATTAGTTAAGTCTCCCGCGAAACAGTAATTCTGGCCAAGTGCGGGTTGGCAGAATTCATTTCTACTATTAGGAAAAACAAAATTATGCTGGTTATGCAAAATGGTTGCTTACAAAAGTATCGTCTGTGCTTTATTAGATTGCACATTCTGCGTGATGGATATAGTTTAGTGTGTCCGTCGCGTTTTACGAAACACAATATGCAATATAGTAGAAAGTTAGACAATGATGGACGAGTTAATTACTTGTTTTGTTTTTCATATTTACCATCAGCATAATCCAAAAATATTGTTATTATCTTATTTTATTGAATAAGATAACAACAAAATTTTTGATTTTGATGATTTACTATGGAGAATTCCTCTAATATACAGAAGAATTCTCCCCGAAAGAGACAAAAAGATTTTGTTATGTATCTTGTTGATTCTGAGTTATTTTCCAGTAATCAGTTTACGTTGTTAGTTTGATTCCTGGTTAGGGTAATCCATGGGTTTTGCTTTTCGGAAATGCTTAATGACTACACGCAGTCTGGCATTTTTAAAATAAACACAACACCTTATAATGAAAGACCTTAATTATTTATACTAATATTATAAAGCTGAAGAGTTTGTTTGTTTGAACGCGCTAATCTCAGGAACTACTAATTCGATTTGAAAAATTATTTTAGTGTTGGAAAGTCTATTTATCGAGGAAGACTAAAGGCTATATAACATCACGCTACAACCCACGGCGGCGGCGCAGTAACGATAAACGTGAGTGAAACCGCGGGAACATCTAGTAACTAATAAAACAAGGATGTAACAATATATACCTCGGGAAGTTAATGTCGCTGTGAGGATGGTGCAGTGAATGATTCAATGGCCACCTTTCTACTGCTAGGGTACCAGGTGTTGCGGTATTCATCTTTAGATAAAGTCCCTTGTACGCTTCCAAAAAATAAAAAATATATTCAAATAGTATCTATCATAAACATTGAAATTAAAGTGCTTTATACAGATTTTGTCGCGGTTTATGTATCATATAGATACGTTTTGTAATAAATAACATAATCATTTTAAATTAGTTTATAAGTCGTTTACTTTAATTGTTAGTCTTTCAGTGACCAGCTGTGAGCAGTCGAAACGTCAGTCAAAGTGTAAATAAAAAAGTTTAAAATGATATAAATTAATAGTGCCGAATAATGTTAAATTAGTAAAAAAATTGCAATAAAAATACAGTACGATACAATTCATATAAGGTAGTTTAAATTTCAATTATAATACGACTCTGACCTAGACCATAATTCTAGTAGTATTTCATTACACTTCCTTGAATAAGAGCTACTAAATACTACTGTACTAAAACTTCATGCCGCCATGAGTTTACAAAACTATTGTGAGGAACTCGCTTTTGAATAACGTCGCAATATCGCGTGACAAGACATTAGGGTCTATTGTATCGCACAAGAGCTTAAATGTTCTTTGTTTGCTCACGGATTCTACTTTTTTAAGCATAGAATTTTGTTTCCTACTAGATTTTTGTAGTGCTGAAATTTTAGCAGCGATAGCCTAGTGGTAAACCAGTGGACTGCCACGAAAACGACTTGAAGTTGGATCACACAGTACGCACCTCTGGCTTTTTGAAGTTATGGGCGTAGTAGTAATTATTATAAAATAATATTATAAATGCGAATGTGTGTTTGTTTGTTTGTGTGTTTGATACGCTTTTACGCCATATCTACTCGACCGATCATCATAAATTTCGCAAACTCGTTGTCAGGGGAACAGAAAAGGACATTTATGCTGGTCAAGCCACGGGAATAATCTAGTTTAAATAATATAGAATAGCTAGATACTTTTATAAGTGACTTTCCATGAACCATAATTTGTGGATCATACAAATTGTCCCGCGTAGGATTCGAATATATACAGCGCAACAGCAACGGCAGAGCGAGAGTACAAATATGTATACTGTGCTACATCTACATACAAACATAAAATATCACAATCGTTTTTACATAGTTTCATAACCTAACGTCATGATAATGCAAAGTGCATTATAATAAATACTAAAGAAAACTTCTAATATAAATAACAAACATGATAAAATCTGAACTAAACTGTAACACTCCATTTTAATTACTGGAACACGTGTAAACTAACAATAAAGTTATCGCGTAAAGCACGCATAACAGGTATTAGGCGGGTTGCACACTTGTACAGTCAGCAACTTAAGTTGCTAAGCATTAAAAAAAATATAGTAATTAAAAAACATCGAATAGTTATTTTGTATTTTTTAACTGTGATGAAATCAACTATCTTATAACTATAACTGCTATACAAAAATATATTAGAGCGATTAAGAAGAACAAAACAGCAGCGATAGCCTAGTAGGAAACCGTTGGACTGCCACGCAGAGGTCTCGAGTTCGGCCCCAGGGCGCGCATCTCTGACTTTTCGAAGTTATGTTCGTATTAAATAGTTAATAATAATCGCTTGCTTTAACGGTGAAGGAAAACATCGTGAGGAAACCAGCATGTCTGAGATTTCTTCATAATGTTCTTGAAGATATGTAAAGTCTGCCAACCCGCACTAGGCCAGCGTGGTGGACTATGGCCTAACCCTTTTCACAGTGAGAAGAGGCACGTGCCCAGCAGTGGGACAGTTTAATACAAGGCTGATATTATTATATTAAGAAGAACAAACTTTCGAAAGTATCGATTCATGTTGCTGACTGTATCGCAATGCCTCTCTGCTTGATTTACTAGCAGTCATTAATTTCATCATATTACTGAGTATTATTTATTAAAATACCTAGCCCCACACCTATGTCCCCAAAGAGTTAACCAGCATTAGACCCACATTCGCTAAGTATGGTTTTAACTCCCAGGCACAGCAGTACTAGACACCATTACAGTGTTCTTTAGAATTTCTTGAAAGGAAAATCTAATAACACGTCTTACTTGGGAATTAAACCAGAGAACTCATGCACAATACTACTACTTCAACACCAAGGCAGTCAATAAATTAGATATGTCGGAGAGTAAGGACGGCAACACTCGCTTTTGACATGATGTAGCAACAAAATATAGGCGTGGTATTATACTTCGTGCGTATACTAATGATAGACAAATACAAGAGAAATAAAACAATAAGGGTTTACTGTGATTATCTCTGATTTGATCTGTAAGGCAGCGAGTTCGTCCATCGAATGTGCCCGCGCATGAGTATCAGGCGCTTATATAACTTCAATATGACACTGACAGTTTTAACTATCACTTCAACTGACACATTTGCTCTATGGCGACCTCACTAAAGCTTACGCTTGTCGTTCCGAAACATACCAATAGATGGCGCTTTATTCAACTCTAATTACAGACATAAATTACATTTCAATGATTATATTTTCTTGACGCTCCGACAGATATATCCACATTGTTACGGTGTCACGAATCAGTAAAGGTGTAAACGTATCTTTACGTAGTGCATGAATGCATTTGGCGTAATTAAAATGTGATATCAGTCCACCTTTCAGTAATATACAATCTGGATGCTAAAATTAATTCTTGTATGTTGCAGAGATAATTATGACGTTTATTTAACTGTGGATTGTGGGTGGTTTTGGTAATGATTGGCGCATAAAATACTTATGTCTAGAAACTAACCCAACTAGATACATAACATATTATAAATATATATATTATTAAGACTTTATCGCGATGGAAACTTCAATTCATAATAACGCGAGATTAAATCCACATGGGGAAGGATCTCTGCGAAGCTCGTTATCACGTTCATACGTAAATATTATTGAATAATTTCAATTACATTGCTGTTTTATTATTAATTTTTTGTTTTATTTATTAAAAAGTTAGTGCATTATGCTATAATTCACAATCAAGAATAAAATTTTAGAAATGTTATTATTCTCTCTAACTGTTTTGAACTCGGAATAATGATCTGAATCTATGATTTATTGGGACGTACGACAATGCACGTACAACATTAATTTAATTCTAAACATAACACAAAACAAACTAGCATACCTGCTTTGTGCGATACAGGCTTATAAAATAAAGTGAGAACTTCAACACATGACTCAGGTAGATGAATAGGTAGCGACGGGGCAGGTAGCAAAGATCGCAAGGCCCTAGAGGACTAGAACCTGTAGTAAATTTACTCATTTTATAATATTTCTACTATTGTAAAGAATTAAGCCCTTGTGAGTGTGTGATAAGCCTAAGACAAGTAAGTTCTACAAGTGCTACATGTCTACGGACTTGCTACGACATGCTACGAATACATGCTACGAGAAATGTGTTAACGACACGCTTTTCTTCAACTTGATTTTCCTTCAACAAACTTTAGTTTTAAAAGTTTCGTTAACTATTGTATGTATAATGGCTGAGTTCCAAACTATAAGTGGAACTAGGTAAACATTCTTAAGTATTCATTCTAACGCTCTGAATATTTACTTACATTTAAAAGCGTGATAGGTTTTTATATGTATTGTAATAACTGATTAAATATCTTTAATTGTGTATCGCTCGGGATGAGTATGTAATTCCTTTTATGTGTTTTTCTGTATCCCTGACAACAAGCAAAATTTCATGCAGATTGATCGAGTATTCACACTCGCATCTATATTATGTGTTAAGATTGTGTATATTTATTTCATCATTCATCGGAGAGACTAATCTTGATACTATTGGAAACTTTTAAATAAATTACGCCATAATATACTATCCTAACTAATGTTATAAATGCGAATGTATGTTTGTTTATTTGTTACGCTTTCACGCCTTAATTACTTGACCGATCACCATGAAATACGCATACACGTTGTCAGAGATAGAGAAAAGGACATAGGGTAACTTTCATTAAAAAAAGTACTGTTCTTGAGGGATAGAAGTATATTGACGATATCTATACTAACGCGACCAAAGTCTCGGAGAAAATATCATATTCCTGATATAGTTGTGAACTATATTACCCAGAATAGTAATAATTTAAAATTGTAAATGACTTAATTTTTGTTTTATGCCTTTTTTAAGCAGCCGAGCTGAGGTGGCTATTCTCACTTGCAGCACGGATTATTACTATGGGCATGGTACCTAAATGACTGTACTGTAAAACTAAATAAAAAAAAATAAAAAAAAATAAAATGAGAGCTCGCGAAATATGGATACTATATTTTCTTCACCAAATTCATGATGTTTAGACATACACTGGTACGGTCTTAGCTATTTATTTATGTACAGCTCCCACACTATATACAATTCCTAAGAAGTGGGGGATTTTACAATATTCAAACAATGGACACAAATAATACCTGGAGCCAGAACAACACAAATTTTTGTCCTGTGTAGTGGCGAGGCGACCACTAAAACTAGAACGCCACCCGTGCAAATACTGTAAGTTAAATATAACAAGACTATTATCACTAAATTAATAACTATACCTACTCTTACATATCAACCTCATATTCTACAACATCATCAAAGAACCTTACCGAATCCTTCGCAAAATTCAGCCGTATATTAAATATTTATAATATACCAAGTCGTGCTATCATATTTGCAAGCACAAAGATCATCAATAATGTTCGGAAGTTTGAAGTTGATTGGAATGCCGCCTCGACAGCTCTCACACCTTTGCCTGTGGAATTAGCAAGACGTAACCCACAACACGTACGGACGAGATAAAGGCACCTTTATCGAGTTGTATAACGAATTACAGAAAGTCGTGTCATATTTTAAGCTTGTATATTGAATTTATGTTCCTGTTTAAATGATATCACGTGCTGCACTACAGATAATTGCAGTATTGTAGAAGGATTTAGAAATAGTGAAAGATAGGACTGATATGATTGCACGTTTACATTTTTAATTGCAAAATCTAATGAAGCAAACTAGTCAGGGCTCATCTGGGTGGTCATGTGGTGAGTGGTTACCGCTATTCAAGAATTTTCGCTATGTCAGGTATATACAGTCAAACCGTCTATCACAATGTAGTAGTTTCCTTAAACCTTGTTTGAGAACAGGTCATTATAGCGCTTGCGAAACACCGATTTCAAGGCGCAAAGAATGCTGCACTGTTTCGGTATCGGGAGGTACGATGGTGGTAGTAAGGTGAAGCTGGTACCAGGTAAAATTCTTCCTCAGACTTTAAAATATAAACTAGAATACGCACAGAGTTCTATTGCTCTAATATCTCCGATGTGTCCCTGAGATTTGACGTCATGGCATTAAAAGGAGTCTATTTACATATTAAACTATTGTATAAGTCAAGCGAGTACACTTTCTGCTATAAGTTCTTGGCTTTGAGAGCGTGCAGCATAGATGTGATAGAGGATATGAGATAATTTATGACCTTTTAAACCCTAAATATTGGACTTATATGTAGTAATTAGTTAGAAGTCAGACTATAGAATAAACTGCTACTAATCAGTTACTATTTAAAGCGATTTTTCGAGCTAGATATATTTCGTTGAAAGTTAGATAGGAATTTCGTTATGGTGAATATGAGCGACATTACATAAAAGGAGAGTCATGTTTAAATATTATTAATAAAAATAAATATATAACACTAACATATTTAATACAGAAACAGACAATTTCAACAAAAACAACTTTTAACTTATAAACACAGTTTATTTAGTCGTCCACCATTCAGCGTGTAAAAAATTCCAGCACATTCACGCGGTGACGTACTTCGCGAAATCAAAATGCACTGGAATCCATTGACGGGTATATTTGTTTGCTTTATTCGTGAGTCCAAAGCGACGCTGCAATATCACCGTATATTGTATGTCGGCTCGTCAGTCAAAATGTCAACTTTCCCAATATATATGTAAATCATCGTACACATTGGGACTTGACACGTTCCTACAAAGCCTAGATCAGATAGACTATTGTAGAGATGTGTGTTTTAGAGTAAGTCTCTATGCATTACTAAAATACAAAGTTTCAAATACCTCACTCGCGTATTTCGAGCCGAATTTACATCACAAAACTAGTCGCATGCATGGTAAAATTAAATAGACGAAACTAGTTTCAATAAGTTGTTTTGTAAAATAATCCACGGTATCGTTGCAGCAGCCTCGGCAGCATAAAAGTTTTATTCTGCATCGCTTTAATATTTAAGCGTTGTGTGTACACTATCAAATTAATTAAGTGGCATTAGTTTTAACAAAAAATCGCACTTAGCACGAAATTATATTGACTTCATGACATAATTACTGAACAAGTTCACGAGTAAAATTTATTGTTTTAGAAACTAATGTCAGAACACAATTATTGTCCCTAATTTTGTTACATAGGTTACTTACTTTAATGTAAGCGCATCTGCTGACCACAAAAATATTGCCCTATTAGTATATTCCTTGAACCACAACATTATTTGCATAAAAATATCCTCTTCTTTTTAGAGATAATGATATTTCTTTTCTTCATCACTACTTATAAGTACTACACATCAGTTTAATTATAAAAATGTAACAAATGCGCAGTTATATTCGCATTTAAAATAATAGTATAGTTTTTATAAAATGCAATACAATATCACATAGGTTTTAAGATGATATGTGTAGAATTATGTTTAGGTTACGATGGAACTGACACACGCTGTGCGTAAAAGTATAAAAAAACATAAATAATCATAATTAAATAATTTATAAAATTATTTAATTATAACTTTTTATATAGTTTTGAAATGGTAAGACAAGTAAGAAGCATTAATTTATAGAATGTTGATATCTCAAGGGTAATCAGTAACCAACCAAGTAATTTTATCCTAGTTTGACAAATTTGTTGACAAAAATACTTTTATATGGAGTACATAAACTGCAAGCGTGAAGTCGTTACTTGTTGATAGAAAACAAAAAATATCTGATAAACATTTTGAATGCCATTGTTTTCTTTTTTTGGGTTTACTGATGTTTATACGTTGCCATGCACCAGCGTAATAACAAAATCTTTCATCAAACAATATCATCATCATCAGCACAATACTTTATTCGTTCTTACTTTAAAAAAAGATAACACCTGTAGTAAAAAATAACTGTATCCCGGAGTACTTTATAAACATTCAAGCAACGGATATAAAGAACAACCAGATTTGGAAAAACTATATAATTATATATATGTATGTGGATTACACAAATGTTCGTTTCGCCTAGGGATCGAACGCACACCGCTCAGAGCGAGTGCTCTCCCACTGTTTTATTTGTGCAGTCAAACATGTCTCAAGCCTGTTGCACTAAAACACTATAATGTTGTTTACACGTACATTTTCGTTTAACACGCAAGCCTAAAGTAATAAACTGAAGACCATTGTTGTATAAAATAGAGCGTAATTTGAACAAGTTTTACTACGAACAACAGCTGTTATGCATCTCCATCAATCTTTCAACTAACGTACAATGTTCATAGAAACAATATAGTTGTTTTCATATTGTATGATTTGTTGCAATTTTGTAATAAAATTAAACATACTCGTACATTTTTTTAAAATGATTACGCCATGAACAAATTAGTATCTTTAAGTAGGAACCCCGATATTTACCAACTATCCAAGACCAAGTTCACAAAAAACTGAAAAACTTTTCAAACAACGAATTATATTATATTAGACTAACTTTTACTCGCGGTTTTGCTCGCTCGGGTACATTTCGTTTATTCTAGATGAAAGGTATATCTTTATCCTTTTCTGTACCCCTGTAGTAAAGGCGTGAACTCGTAACAAACAAACAAACTCTAACCGGCGGCACCTAGATAAATTATTTTTAATTGACTTATTAAGAACTTATTAAATATGATACATATAAAACTGTGGGATTGGGCATCAAATTATAATAGTTATATACATACATCAATCCAGTATTGATGTATATTATGCTTTGACGTGAGACTCAAGGCTGTATCACCGAAGGGTAGCCAGACGTGTATCATAAGTACATTTTAACAGTTGTTTTTCTAATCGCACATAAATAGGTCTAGTCGGTTACTAGGCACCAGGTACAATACTAGTCCTCAGGCAAATATTCGCAATATAAATCGCCAAATCTTTCGCCTCAGGACTAGCAAGGCGGTTTTATGTATGTACTTACAGAACTTTTTAAATATATTTTTTAAATAATGTATGTACATACGTCTTAAAAATCATCCACAGCGTTCGTTCATCTGTCTTGTTTTATAAACAAAATGGAGCCGTATGTCTGTTAGATTCAAAAATAAATACTTTATTGCTTACGTGTGTATCTGTTTGTTATTTCAAAATAAATAACTACGCCAAAATCGGACTACTTACGAGGTATTGATTAAAAACAGTTCTTCTTAAAAGTGTTTTATTTGCATTGCCCAGATGATTTCATTACCAGCTCAAACCACAGATTTTCTTTTTGGGTAGCTTATTTTCGACCAATATCAGCTTATGACACAATATTATTCTATCTAATTATTGATTTTCGTAGGTCCAGTGACTTAGGGGTGACTGCTTACACGAATAATAATTAGCATTATCATCAAGATTCAATCCTCACTTTATACAAAATCGCGAAAGTCTAACAACGTTTGGATTTTATTCATTGTTTGTGTATGTTAAATTTGAATTTGAATTTTTTGGTGTGAACTTTTGGTCGATAATCGCGCGATTAGCAGCAGTTACTGCTGAGTTGCGTTTTACAATAACTTTTTTATAGATACAACGGTTCATTAGGTACTACAAAATGTTTTTGTAACTGAAAGTACTCTACATTGTAGTTTGCTAGCTCTACAAATTTATTTACATTTAACTCTATGTTTTGCTTTTCAGCATCCATTGTTGCCAAAATACTTAGGATGTTTTCTTGAAAATGCATCAAGGAAGACGCAAGCGATGTTTTAATGTATAAAAATAAACAGTATATTGAAAAACAGTCAATAATTTCTCCTAAATAGTGTAAGAATTCAGTAGTAGGAATGTTTCTTATTTCATTGCTATATAATGGTGATTGCTACTTAATATTCTCCAAAATCGTGAACATGCCGTCTATTATTTACCAAGTATGCAGGCAACCACTTCCAATGATATTACCACTCATACAAATAGAAGTGCGTTCGAGTTGGGTTTGAAAAACAAGCCTAGCAGTACAAAGAGTTCTAGAGACTCACAATCTTCCATTGATTTCCTTTCATGTCACATTTAATTCCTTCAATTAAGGGTCGGCAACTGCTAGCGAACTAAATACAGGATTATTATTAATAACCATGTAGCCATGTGTCCTTTACATCATACTTAACCACTTTTGTTCACCACTTTGACTGAATACTTTGCCAAACATCATATTTTACCAAGTATAAAACTGCGCCTTGCGCATAACGCCCTCCCTCTCCACAGATTCCTCTCCGTTTGTTTACTGCTGCCTTCTTTGGCGAACGTGTAGTTTTAATATAATTTGAGCAACGAATTTCAATTCTGTATTATTCTATTATATTATTTATCTTTATATAATATTACTTACATATTATATTCTACATACATATATGTATATGTAAAATATTACAAAACGTGGTATTACAAAAGTTGTTCAGTAACGTTTTTATAAGCCAAAGGTAAAAAATAATAAGTATTTTTTAATTAACTTTATGCAGCCAGAATTTACCACCATCGACGTACAAGAAAAAATTATTTAATAATACCTTCAATAGAACGTGTTCTAAATTAAACATAGCAATAAATACGTTTATTTAATAAAGCTAACGAACTAGCTCCATGAACTAAAGGCCAGATTGAAAGAGACATCAATCAGTCAGTACGGTCTCGTCGGCGCGTGGTTTTTCTACATCTATACGATAGGCATATCTTTTTATTTTTAGGTACGTGTATCTGGCACACATCCACTTAAACGGTGAGCTCTGCAGAGCACAGGTATTAAAAACGATTATTTATTAATGGGATGTTTTCACTCATACGTACTTTATGGTGTAATGAGCGTTAAATTAAATATGTTGTTATGAAACAGTGTGTATTTATTGTTTGATGCTCAGGTAAGTATATGAAATATGATAAAATTTAACTGACATATTTATATATTGCTTTGAATTATATGGCTATGTACTGCTTCTAATATAAATGATAGTGAAACAGTAATATAATTATAATGTAATAAAAACTGCAATGTCAATTGTTTTAGATGTCGAACAGGAATATATTTGATGATTTAAAATTTGCATCTCCTGTAAAAAGATTTTAGTGGATTGTCTCGAATCTTAGTTTAAAATATTACCATCCAATATCTATAAGTATTCTGCGCCACGTAGATACTTCATCATTTTATCTCCAAATCAATCATCTTATCACTAGGCGTTTTCCAATTCGTATACGAGAATAAGACAAAAAATGTTTTCTAATAGTGCGATTGTTCTATATGTACCCAACTCAGATCTGAATAAAGCTTCATCATTATTGTGCCATTTATCCAAATAAAATACGTCTATCTGTCAGACATAAAATTTGGAATTTGATTTCGAGTCCGAAAATAGAACTGGGTGCTATTGCTAGGCAACAACATCTATCGCCCTCTTTCTCGTACTCGAGTGATTAGATAAAGCTAGATCAGTTATTAGCTATCACTCACTTCAATAATTAAAGGGAGACAGCGCCTTCAAAATAATAATACTGACAAATTACATTTTCTGAAGTCTTAGGTCTTCTAGTTGCTGTAGATCCGACTGCCACGCCTGAGGTTGCGGGATCGATTCCCGCACAAGTCAAACATTTGTACATTAACATGGATGTTTGTCTCTGTCTGGCTGTTTCTATGTACAATATGTACGTATTTACCAAAAAAAACTCTGGAGCGGATTAGTGACTTATTTAAGTATTGCCAAAAAACATCGCAATATACTTAAATGAAAGATATTTGCAAACGTGTCTTTAGCTCTCCAAAATACTACCTGAACACAGGTAATGTTTTTGGTAGCGAAATACATATTTGCGTTTTTTGGACAAAAATACAGTTACGTAATTTTTCCCTGCGACTACAATTGTAGCGTGTTCTACATGAGTTTGTTAAGCACTTAATCCCTAGACTAAAGGATTATCCGAAACACGGACAACAGCGTACATCGAACTATTTAACAATATACATACCAGATTTGTAGGCAGCTCACATTAACCCACAGCAGCGAATTTATTAAAAAAAGGCGATATTTCAGTACCTGCAAATAAAAAATATACATACGTTAATATGCCTGGACCGATAAGGCAGATTATAGCGATTATTATACAGTATTTATTTTTGTTGTTAAATATTATTAACAGATTATAGTCATATGGTATAAATAAATTATATTTATGCTATATCAGATGGAAATACACTACACTAATGGTGTTTTAAGCACATATGCACAACATTTTATTAATTTATCTAATAGTGGCATGGCTCGACAAAGCTTTATTTATATATCTCCTAGAGGCCCGCTCCAACTTCACCTGGGTTGAACATACTATATAGCCTATGTCCATATGGAATAAGGTAATTTTCAAATGGAGATATATTTTTTAAATATGTAGCAGTAGTATTAAGAATAATCCTTTACATACACACAATCCCCAAAATTAGCACTCACATTAGTTTTCATATTTATAACATTAGTTTAGTAAACATAGTACACGTAAAGAAAAGAAATTCAAGGATTTTACAGTACACATCAAGTGTACTATAAAAATCGAAAAATTTTGTTTATATGCCAGTGTCATACATATAAATAAATATTGTAAAATATATGTGAGGAACTCTAGTTGTCTGTTACAATTACATTGCTTAATAGTTGAACTTATTAACTTTTTAGAGATATAGTCAGTCTTGAGAACAGACGTAAACTATCTCATAAAACCAATTAAAATCGTGGATTGTAATCCTTTTCTTGTATATGTTTGAAAGTCCTGCTGAATGTTGTATGGAAGGCAATTAATACAAATAGTCGCCTATAATGCTTTACGTGCTCACTCCGGAACGGAGCTCGTTAACGACGGTGCGTGCGGAATCAACGAGTGAGATGCACTCCTGTTGAATTGATTCCACGAATCATAGGGTTGTCATAACATATTTATGCCAGAAGTATTATTATAAATGCGAATGTGAGTTTGTTTGTTTGATTTTGATCTGACTCTTTCACGCCTTACCTATTAATTCGGTATAACTTAACTTACCTATAATTTCACGCACATTATCGGGGGAACAGAAAAAGACAAAGGGTTTCATCCTGAAAAACTAGTTTTACTAATCTGACCTATCCTAATCTACATTTATGCAAGCGAAGCTTTTTTTTTACGGCTCTCCAGATGGTAAGTGGTCACCGTAGTTGCCAACCCTTTAGGAAAGGCAGTGGGAAGGAGAAGGAGCGGGAAGGGGGAAAGAGGGTGATTGGGCCTCGGGCACTCTCACTCGCCGAACAAAACACAACAGTAAGAATACTGCTATTTCACGTCGATATTCTGTGAGAGGGTAGTCCTTCTCCGGTTGAGCCGGCCCATTCATGCTGAAATCAGCGAGGCTCTACTACCTATAAAATTCATCATTATATTTTATGAAAGTTGGACTCTTTTATTTTGTAGTACTTAGTTTCATGGCAAAAGCTGCATCTGCTTTGAACGTCAAAAATTTAATCAGAAGCACTTTTAAAATTTAAATTCTAAGCGCATCATATTATAAATGTTATTTGGATTTAAATATTAGCATGTTTGTTTATTTTCTTCATTATTAGCATTTATATAGTTTGACTCAGGTAAGAAATCAATATTCTTGGCTATGGTAGCAATCAAGTTACCAGAAGCTGGCATGATTGTCGTTTACAAAAGGAAAACGAATAAAAGTTTAGATGGTTAAAAAGGAATTGAATCAATAAGTATGTGCTTAAACTCGCTAACCTAACATAGTGAAACACAGTAATCTTATTACCACACGTACGAATGAGCTGGCTCATTTGGCTATTACCAAATGACTGACCACTGGTAAAATATTTATTCTAATCAACCAAATGTATTAAATAAAACCAGACAATTATAAATGATGTTCTCTTGAACTATTATTGTTATATAACTCCGTAACAGTTCTTAGCAAACTCAAGACGAAACAAATTGGATGAGTATAAAATTGATCTAATTTTCACAAACTTTCATTTCAAGTCATAAATATCGAGATATCTGACAACGTTGTTTATTTTAGTTGAGTGTATATTTACTTTATTTTAGCCCATTAAAGGGCACGTTTTATATAAAAATTATTCTGAAAGATTTCTAACTTAATAAATACATAATATTTCATTTTAAAATAGGGAATGTTTGTTACTGTTACTAAATGAAAACTGGGCAGTACTTTATAGAAAAATGTAAATCACAGCGACCTACAGACTAACTTTTTAAATGGAGTAGTTCGCCGTTTTTGATGATCTGGTAGGTCCGGAAAGTACCAGACTCTTGCTGGCATGCAGCGTAAGTGTAGTAATAGTACTCCTGTGTTTTGTCCGGTTCATATGATATACGTTTGTGTATTTCCGAAAAGGTAGTCAGCTATGCTTTTAAGGCCCCAGATGATCGAAGACAAACCTATTGCTGCCTATCAAACCAATAACAAGATGATACACCGTTTTTACGATTTTTATTCGATCCAGAGATCGAATCCGAGACTTAACGATCGCTTGCAAACGCATAACGCCATAAGCCACGAGACCGCCAAAGCAATCTCTCAAACGCGTATAAATAAATATAGTTTTTATGTTTTATAAGTAATTGTATTGTTTATAAACCGGCACGTGGAGTAATTGATTATATTTGTGGTAAACATCATTCGGTAGGATGAGCGATATGCTGACCTTTGCCTGACATTAAACAAAGACCAAAATAGATGCTGTGTTATTTTTGCTACCTTAATTTTCACGTTGGTTATACCTGTCCAGAGTAGAGTGGCTGGACTTTTAATAAGCTTTATCTGCACTCGGCATTTAATGCAATTCACTCTATAAATAAATAATTATCATTTACGAAAGTCATAGTAATATGTTTATTTAAATATACCTGACATATCTTTACAGAATAAGAAATGAAACATATTTTGTACCTTTGCATGCATATAACTTGTCAACCTAGCCCGATTTAAATGATTCTTTTTTAGCCGGACCAGGGATTAGTATATTTTAGCAAAGACATTAGTGGTAATAATGTTTCAAAAATAGCGGCGATTCACAAATTAATAATAGCAATAGTCAAATTACAAAAAAAGGATGCACACTGCACCACTCCGACTCTGACACAACTGCTATTAAAGTGCATGCGTGCGACAAAGACAACAAGATTGATCTACTACTCACCGATATTTCTCATTCAACCTAAATTTAATAATATATGTTGCTCCTCAATTTTGCTTCCATTCTAGATGATTTTATCACAAATACATTTATTTTATATACCATTTGCTTTTATGTAATGCGTTACATATATATGTATTAACTCAAGGTAACTACTATTATCTGATTTTGTGCGCAAAATCAGAGAATAGTAGTTACCTTGAGTTAATACATATTATAATTACAATCCTTTGAAAGCGCTACTGAAGGTTTTCTCATACGATATTGCGGAAGTCAGTTAAGCTGACAGTAGCGCTGCATGCATATAGGTATCTATTAATCCGCTTAGTGACTGCAACCATTCGTGCTATTCTTAGACATATGCGGCTATGTTCGGAATGTAGGTGCTTTGAGAAATGAATGTGTTAACATGCCGAAAATAAATAAGATGTGTAAGACCACTTCAGGTATAATAAAACTGCGTCAAAATAAGCATGACCCAAAATGCCGAGGTCCGTTGCTTTTATAACGTATCGATAGTGTTGCCAATGCTAAAATGAAAACTAATTAATGTAATGAGTGAAAATATAATAAGAATTGTTTAAAATAATGTTGAACCTTACAGATGTAGGCTTCTATAACAATGAAGTAATTGACAAAAGACTATATTTGATTAGACTATAATCATTTGCTTCTGGGTATTTATTTATAAGAAATTCAAATATGTACATATAATCACAATTCTTTAAAAATGACTTATACCTAAAATATTATAAAACAAAGAAAAAGAAAACTAAAACCCTCTAATAGGCGTCATAAAATTCCTCCGCATCACAGTCGACCGGTAGTGTGCCCAGAAGACTGGAAGCATTGCCACGTTGAATGGCAATGCTTATTCTTTCTGCAAAATAAAGCCCAGCCCTCTGGTCACGGGAAGCGTCGACTAACCTTTTTGCTATGTCTCTATAGAGCGCACGAGCACTGGGACCCCATGGCCCTAGCGTGACTATAATTATGTTGTTATATCCCAAAATTGCTGCAATACAATATATATACATCTTTATAATATATAATTCTTCTGTACGTGTGTTGACAGTGAACTCCTCCTAAACGGCTGGACCGATTTGAATGAAACTTTTTTTGTGTGTTCAAGTGGATTCGAGGATGGTCTAGATATGCTTTTTCTTTCTCTTTTGTACAGGACAACGTCTATCGGGACAGCTAGTACATATATAAAAATGTAATATAATTACCTAAAGTAAATGCCAAGTTAAATTACAAGTGTGTTTGTATAAGTTCGCTAAGATAGTATTAATTCAATAGTTTTTGTTTGACTGTAGTAATCATTTGGTTTACAATGCAAATGTAAACCTAATATGTGACAACTTTCTATTTTACACGTTGTTATTAAATATAATAAAAACGGAAAGGGTAGACAGAGATTTAACTGCACGGATGACGTAGTGGTGTAAGTGGTCGCCTCGCCACAGCCACTTCGCCGAGTGTTGTGGGTTCGAATCCCACACGGGACAAAAATTTGTGTGATCCACAAATGATTGTCCCGAGTCTAAGAGTTCTTTGTGTCCGTTCTTTGAATGTTTGTTAAGTTCTCCGTGACACAGGAATTAATTCTAGTGTGAGAGTTGTTCCCCGTTGAATATCTGGCAAAAAAAGTGAAAGGAAAGTCCTTGGCGCTTATGAACACCAGGTGTGCAAAAAATACACAAGAGATTTAAAAAAAAAACGGTATATTAATCCCATATTCCGCCAGCTACATTTTCAGATGCCACGCTCTCTATCACACTGATTTTCAGAGAAAGTACTGCATTATTACAGCTCACCTTAGACTGGAATCGAGGCGAAGGCTTAAGCGACACAAATTTAATATTAAAAAATTGCTGTTTTCTATCTCAGGTACAGATAACCGCGATAAAAACATTCTTATATGGACTAATAAGATGGATTTTTTTATCGGTGTGCCAAATGTTGTCCAAATTAATGTGATTATGTTACAAACAAACAAACTACAAACTTTTGCATTTATATCTCTTCTTCTCTTCTTCGCCCTAGCCTTTATTATTCCCAAGTCATTTGAGGTCGGCTTTCTAGTCTAACCGGATTTGACAGGATATCAGTTTTTCACGGAGCGACTGCCATCTGATGTCCGCAACCCGAAGGCTAACGATACCCTAAGGCTAGACCAGTGTCAGGGTATTAGAGGGCACTGACTTCCCAATAACGACTGCCATAGGTATTCATGACAGCCGGGACCGACGGCTTAACGTGCTCTCCGAGGCACGAAACAGGCGATAATTGTCAATCAATACGCACATAATTTCAAAAAGTCAAATAGCTTCCGAAAGTCTGAGGTGCGCGACGTGGGTTCGAACCCGAGACTCTCTGCATTGCAGTCTGTTGGTCTCCCTGAGCTATCGCTGCTCTTAAACTTTCGCATTTATATAATTTAAATAAATTGTTGCTGTATGAGGCAGCCCTGTAAGCATGAACGAAATCTGTTCATGTCGTCGGAGTTAATTATTATTGAGTCTCGCTATGACTGCCTTCGACGTTGAAGCCTGCACCTATCGCATTCCATTTTGTTGTGTTTCGTGTTACGCGTCGTATTAGATAAATATTCCTTTAATATATTTATCGTCAATGTAGTTAATAAACAAGTAGCAGATAATGCATATACTGCACAGGTGACGTAACGAATAACGAGTTCGCTTTATCGTTGTCTACGCGCTGCGTATTTTTGGTTTGAATTCCATTTCTTGCATGTTTCTTCTGATAGGCCCTTTGCCTGAACCTACCGACTAACCTAAATGTAGCTTCAATAACTTAGTAAACTCACTAACCTGTATATTTTGTCTCATAAGTGTAACTTTGTGCCCTAAATGTATGTATAAATGATTTCTGACTTTGACATGCAATTCAATTATGTATGTGATCCAGAAACAATTGATTCTGAGTTTAGAAGTATATTTTATTCGGTAATTTTATGTTTGTTAAACCCCACGACAGTGAACTAGATCCTTAGTGCGGTAAGTATTAAAGAACTCTACTGTATAAAGATTATTGTAGTCTCTATTCTATTTATAAAGCCTGCAAATTTACCTGATATTACATTAGCAAGTATAAAGCAGGTACGTGATCAAGTAATAACTTTAAGCAATTGTCTGCTTTACTGTACAAGGAACTTTCATTTGAAATTCAGTTATTACCAGCTTTATTATTAATTAATTGTTACACACGATATATGGGTTAGGATTACCGTTATAACCGTGATCAAATTATGTATGTGTTTTATTTTTCTCTTTATTTGGTTAAACAAACAGTGACAGCAATACATATAGACAAGGAGTCATTTTTACAAGGTGCTGACAATTGTGTCACCAACACCGTTTACCACAGCTTACATATTGCAATATTTTAAGCGTTAAACAAATATGATAAAAACTATAAGAACTATATTAGGAGCTTCATGATATCACATTTAAAGGTGCTAGGACGAATCGCCGCAATATCTACAGAGTTGAAATTAATATTATAAGAATTAACTATACGGTATAGTGGGGAACGTTTATTTTTTAATCTCTGTCTTTCTCTCAATTTTTCTTTCTTTTTCTTACATGTAAGGAAACGAAAGAAGCTTTTGTCTTTAGCATTAAGTATATAAGCAAAAAAGGTTTTTAATTTAATTTCGATCTTCTGGAATGTGGTGTTATCTCTTCATTAATGGGAGCTGAGGCTCAGATTTAAGGAACGATATGCTTTATCACTGATAAATAACATTCATATATCTAAGTTCGTACAAATTCTATCACAATGTTAATGTTTGTGAAGAAGATTAATAAAATATTTTTAATGCGAGCTGCCATAGCTTCCTATAAGTTATAACTGCTTACCATTAGGCGGATTGTACGTTTGCTAACAACTTTCATAGCAAAGATTTAAATCACGAATAGTCAACACTAAGAAGAGCAAACTCACATATTAGATAAAGAACCATAGAGTACAATTTTCATTGTGAACGTGATAATACTAGAATTATAATTCGGTTTTCATGATGGCATTTTGTGTCTGTTGACAACAGAACAATTCAGAAAAGTGACTATATTTAAAATTACCGGTCATTCTATGTATAATATGAATGTATTTACAAAAAAAAATGTATATATGTATGTTTATCCATTGTCTAGTACCCATAGTACAAGCTCTGCTTAGTTTCGGCTAGGTGGTGTTGTGTTTATGTGATAGAATATTACATATTATATTATTTATGGTGGCCGTACTTATCAAACATATTTTTTTTATTACTTTCCACCCTGACGTTTGGCAGAATCATCGGTACCTATTCGATGGAGCCATTCGACACCGAAAAGTGAAAGTTGAAGTTGACTATGTTTAAACGTAGTAGACTACATCAATGTTTTAAATATTTGCTTCATAGTACAAAAAGAAAACGTAAGATTCAAGCAGACATCATCATCATCATCATCAACAGGCTATAATAGTCGACTGCTGGACATAGCCCTCCCCCAAAGAGCGCCATAGCGCCCTGTCTTCAGCTTGCCGCATCCAGCAACTGCCTGCAGTCTTTCGTAGATCGCCATCCCACCTGGTCGGAGGGCGTCCTACACTACGTTTGCCGAGTCGCGGTCTCCACTAAAGAACACGCTTACCCCAGCGGTTGTCGGTTCTTCGCGCGATATGGCCAGCCCACATGACATGTCAAGCAGACATGCTAGCGCGTAACTCTATGTAATATATTGTGTACAATAAAAGAACTGATCCGAAGCCAATGCTTCCGGACATCATTCCTTGTCTACAATATAAAAAGTTATATTTGGAGCAATGTATGTGTTACGAAGGTACATTACAGCAGCTACGCTGTTTTCATAACAAAGTGTGAGAATTACTATCTAACCGTGTTGACCATTCATTGGCAAATATCAGTATTATATTTCGTTTATTACCTAGCCCTAGCTTTATCACCTATGAATTAAAAATCATCATCTATCTATCTATATGAAATATGACGTACTCGTATCTATACTTACTAGTGGTCGCCAAGTGGTCGAAATTTGCCCCTAATTTAATTTAAATTTAAATTTGATTATTAGTTATTAAAGTTTTTTTTTGCTATAACTCAATACCCTTATAATCACATTTCATTTAGTCACCTACTCTACATACATATGTGTAATCATAGTTACGAAGCATTCTACGAAGTCAATCGAACAATGCCGAAATATTATGAACGCGATTCGACTGCTTGTGTCAAATGCATGGTTTTGTGCGTGTAATGTTTTTTCATTTATTTAATGTATTTCTAATGCATATTTTATTAAAATATTAGGATTCGCTCCTCCTTCTTTATATAAACTTTAACTGTGCCAAATATCATACTCCTCCATCCGCGCAATTTTCGTAAAAAGAGGTACAAAGTTTTTGCTTTACGTATTAATATATAGATATTTTGCCCCGGATTTAACACATAGACTAGGATAAAAAAATACGGTAACAGAATATAACTCCATATCAAAATGACTATATTCATTTGATAACTATACGAAGCACATCCATAGCTGAACGTTTCGCAGCTATTCAATACAGGTATTTCAATATTACAGCATCCATGTCTGTGAAAGTATCTGTAAGAATTTTAGGTTTGACAGTAGATAGATGTCATAATAATAGAAACTACATATTTATTTTGACTACAAATTGCTATTGCATTTTGTTGATTATTTTATTCTATTATCTTTGTCGCATCTATATAAATGAATGGACACACACTGATTGCATAACCATACAGAATAACGAAGTAATATGTGCGCTATTCATGAACAAAATACCAACAAACTGGGCTTTAGATGCGCTAGATATTTCAATCACGTAGTTTTCTCGACACACGCTGGACGTACAGTATACACTAATAACTTATTTGTAAGCAATCTAAATAACAAGCGGTGCCTACGTCACGTGCCTGGCGTGACAACACTGACGCGTTGACAGCTCAAACCAGGAGTGTCACCAGTTTTACTTAACAGCTGTCCGTTTAAGCTTACGACAGCTATCTGATTTATTCGGTTAGATATCGTTTAGAAATATTGCAGAATTTTTTTTTGTTTATATTTCTCTAAGTATTTATACATGATAACCATGTTATGGATGACTCATATAGTGTAGCATTATATTGTAAAACAATGATATAATGTAGGTACTCTTAAAGTAGAAATGGTGGTAGTCCAATAGATGACGTTCAATTCAATTTAAAACAATTACCTTAACCTTTCGACCGGGGTGAAAAGTTAGGGTAGGTACTTGATTTACGATCATTTATATTCCCGTCAACTACACTAGTCACAGATCTTCTCCTCTCCCTAGTTTAGCTGGAGAGATTTACGATAGCATTTGTTATTATTATTATCATTATTTTTCTAAGAATTACCAATTTATAATTAATAATAAAGCACATCCAGATTCAAAATAACTATCGAATAATTGTTTACCTATAGTGTCCCATCATTCAGCACATTGATAGTGACTGTTAATGGCTCAAAAAATATAATCCTAATCCTAACTAATATTATAAAAGCGAAAATGAGTTTGTTTGTTTGTTACCTTTTCACGCCTAAACCACTGAACCGATCATCCTGAAATTTTGCATATACGTTGTCAAGTGTACAGAAACGGACATGGGCTACATTTCAACCCAAAACAATTACCGTTCCCGAGGAAAATAACAATAACGTTCTTATGATAATAGATGGCGCCACGTGTCTTTCGAATCATGATTGAATTATATTATTACAAGCAGAGTACAACCCGAATTGATTGTCAAATTCTAAATTAACGCGAGCGAAGCCGCGGGCAAAAGCTAGTACTTTATAATTAAATTTTAAGCGGCGATAGTCTAGTAAAAGACTGTTGGTCTCCCATGGAGTACTTTCAAATTCGATCCCATGGCACACATCCCTGACGTTTCGAAGTTATGTGCTTAGTAAATAGTTAATTATCGCTTTCTTTAATGGTCAAGGCAATTACATACATTATGGACGAACCAGCATGTCTGAGAGTTCTCCATAATTTTCTTGAAGATATGTGAAATCTGCCAACCTGCACCGGGCCTGCGTGGTGGACTATGGCATAATCTTTTTATACTGAGAAGAGGCTTGTACTTAGCAGTATAACGATTGATGTACAAGTCTGAGATTATTATTAAGTTGTTTCACTTGTATGTATATACATCGAACAACTTTGCAGCAAACACTACATCGACATTTTTATTCAAGCCCACGGCTGGAGTTAAATTTGTTTGCAGCCAGTTTGACGGATAGGTATTATAACTCGCGCTTATGTTGCGGAAATCGTTACGCAGCCGTAGCCTTCTACATTATACGAAGCCCCCTTGGCTACGGTGCACTGTCCTTAAAACTTTTAATAGAAAGAAGGGAGATCGGTTACGCTTCGGAAATCAGTTTTATGAATAAACTTGTTAAGCTGTGCGCTTACTTGAACTTTATCTTTATTTTGTTTAAGGTAATTTCTGGTACACCTATTGATTAATTTCTAAGCTGTGTTATAAATATATAAGAAATCTATAAAAAAATATACTCCAAGTAAAATAATCATTTTGTTTTCTGTGCGTTTGTCTTTGTCAACCGATTTTGTTTACTAGATGTAGCTCGAAATTAAGTACAAGCTGAAATATATCAAATACAAGGGTCATATTACCGTATACTGAAACGAAAATGAAAATATATAGTCTTTAATAACTCAACTCGTGTACTGACCAGTAATCAATATTTGTTAGTTGACTTAGTATAGAATAGAATTTATATAAAATATAGGCTCAGTTTAAGTTTACACAAATTGAATTTTTGATATTTAGGATGGTTTGGCATTTAGGAAGAATGTTCGAAAGAAATTGATTTGATATACATCATAGCAATATAAGATATTGTCAAGATATTGATCATAACAAGTGACAATCTGTGTCTTAACCACCCCAAAAGCATGAGTCTGAGCATGTTATTTCAGTGAATTAATCGAGTTAGATACGCACTCATCCCAATTTTTATTGTGCTCAAACAATAACTATAATTATGACCCTAAAACTAATCTTTACCACACAAAGTGTAAGTGTATGCGCCATCATGCCATCCTAATGTCTATTTTAGATTTATATTAAATAATATATCTTAGCTCAAATTATTTGCTCTCTATAATATTATTAAGTTATTATCTTTAGTTTTTTATAGTCAGTAGTATATGACATAATGGCTATAACACCTTGTTAATTTGAGTTGTAAAATACTGAAATTATATTTAACTGGCGATTTAAAAGAGTGGCCGTGAGTTTCTTGCAGGTTTCTTCTCATAGGTTCTACCCTTTGCCTGAACCTAGCAACTAACATAAATGTAGCTTCAATAACTTAAGTAAACTCACTAACCTATATACTTTGACGTTCATAAATGTTACTTTGTGACCTAAATGAATAAATGATTTTTGACTTTGACTTTGACTTTGACTTGACTTTGACTACACACACAATTATAGTAGTCTATTGCATCGCGAGCAAAATAGATTGCTCTATTTTCCTAACTCATACACACTATAAACATAAATAATATACAGGCCACGCATTGTCGGCTTCACAACATACACTAGCAGCCACAAGTACGGAATTTTGCACGACGAAGCTAGCTTGTTTTACTCTGTGTTAGAAACGCATCGACGGCGTCAGCTCGCCACTAGCCTGATGGGCGTAGAACCGCATTGATGCTCTAATAGGCATCGACGGGTACATTATGTGTCTGCACAGCGACGGTTCTATGTAATCACTGTTGGCGTTAATTGAAGGTTGTATTTAAAATATGGAGCTGTGAATAAAACCAGGTTTACCTAGGTAACCTTTATAATGAAATTTTTAAAGGTTTTGTTTAATTTAATTACTTCCTTTGTCCTTTGTACTTTTCAATACTGGTTTGCGCTATTTTTTATATAAAATCGTGTGGGTCCATATTTAGTGAAATTTTCAATTATAGCACGAAGTCTGCAAAGGTCGGTAGATGGCGATAGTTTTGTTCCCTATTACGTGGGACCTAAAAACAATAAGCATGTGGTTGTGTGTGAGTCTAACACTGAGGTCATAGTTAGCGGTATTGCCTGCTACAGCAGTGAGTCTATATTTATACTTTCCATTTTTCGGTAGATACTTTTTTGTGGTAAATACTCATTGTACCTGACAAGCAGTAACCGCGACTCGTGGATGTTACTGTGTTTTCTTGATTAGAATCGAGGACGTTATTGGACCTCCGCCGTTTTTAAAATGCAACAGCACAGACATTTGCGTTGAAATTTTGTGAGAGGATAACGACGACTCAAGCCTGCCATATGCTAAAGACAATATTATTGGATGTCTTGACAAACAATGCCTACCATCGCCGAAATTAGTCTCGTAGTATAGTCAGTTGCGGTTTAGCTCATGCTTACACCTCGTTACTGATATAATAATGTCCTCCAGACCGAATTTCGGTCATGGCGGCCAATCTTAACGGAAACTGGCCATCTGCGCAGGAGATATTATAGTGCACAAGTGTGTGCGCAAACACAAGTGCACTCTCTGTTCCCTAACTCTCATGATCCGATGGGACGGTAATCCGACACGACCGTAGAGATATCAGACGCAGGATCAACGGCTTTACGTGCTTTCCGAGGCACGGGGGTGTCTAACACCGCCAGCTTCCTAACTCCAGGCTCGTATTGATATTTCTAAGCAGAAAAACTCAATAATTTTTGTTGGCTCGACCCGGGATTCAAACCCGAGACCTCATGCACAGCAGTCGCATTCACTACCGCTGCGTTACGGAGATTTAGGATTAGACTGTCAGAATAATCTCAGTTGCAGCATGTGGTCTTAATTAACACGTGCGATCTAAACATATAACTGGTACAATGTGAGTGTAATCTTTCTCTACCTACCTCTCACCGTAAATCTAGAATTTAATTATCAGAATATCAATTTATATAAATTATTATTACTAAGCTCTCACTTACAAGCCAAACAGAAGGTACATTAAACATTTTTCGAAATATATTGGGACCTCTGTAAACAATCCTTTGTCAACAAAACGTAGGTAAATATATTGACGCAGTAGAAAATACTGGTACAACAAATAATATGTTGATTGAAACAAACACTTTTATTTCATGTGTGTTTCACCTAAACAAACAGAACATCAGCCGTTACACACTAATTGCGCCACTCTAAACCTTAAGAGTTGTGTACACTGGCAAATAATCGTTAGTCTTATTGGATGTTTGCAGTTCATTGTTATTTGGAGTATGTTGATTATATTGGAGTATTATTGGACATTTCTGCCTTTAAATTCTTAATAAATATGTCTGAGACTAGAAATATAGCCGGTTAATGGCAATAAGCTACCCCGCTATTACATGGTATCTAAAACCATAGCCGATTTAGCCGATTGGTGCCACGTGGGTATGGTATTGAACATTTTTCCAAATTTCTATCGATATTTTTATAAGCTTATACCCCTCTCTATATGGTCCATGACCCCTGGTGCGCAAAGTGGAATAGAAAATTAATAAATGTATCATTTAATGTTTGCGCACCAATCGGGTGCTCTGCTTGGTGCTCTTGGTGCCTCCAAATTCCATATTAAAATGTGCTTAAATTTGCTTGATTACAATTGCCAACATGTGTTGGCAATTGTAATGAGTTCATCATTCGGTTTTTGAGTGCCTTTGCAAATTATGTATGTTATGGTTAAAATACATACATCTATAATCGCATCTGAGTATCCTTACAGGCATAGGTGCAGATAGATATATTACACCCACAGTTTCTTAGATTTATTTTAAATTCAACGGAAACCTGAACTGGTAATCGAACAAGGCACCTCACATTACAAAAAAGCTCTGCAATATACAAAGCATATGACGTTGCTAATACTTAAAATTTCAAGGTTACATCAGTCTACGCAAGCCCAACCGTCGCGATATTCCTCATCATTGTGCCATCCCTTTTATATCGGCGTCACGCAGGGAGTCTAATAAGTTCCATACCGATCGACCATTAAGGCTATTGGTCGCACGCTGGTCAAGTTTACCACCATTTAATTAATTCGGTGTCTATTACTCCATTTTATTGACTTTGCGTGTTTTTTTGTTTTTTTGTGAACATAGATTACTTTCGAAATTCCCTAACATAGTATCAAAGGTATAATAAAAAGTAAAGGTTCCTCGAATTCTTTGCCGCAATATGTGCATAGGTATAGTCCGCTGGTGGTGGTTGGGAAGAATAATTATATATTTAAAAATATATAATTATAGAGAGAACTAGTTTCTGCCCGGCTTCGCCCGCTTGAATCTCACAGGATCACATATTATCTGGATTAAAGGTAGCCCACTTCGTTCCCCAGGATACAATCTATATCATTGCCAATGTCATAAAAATTGGTGCAGTGGTTTAGTCGTGATAGCGTAAAGAGTAACTTTCGCATTTATATTGATATGGATAGTCAGACTTATAAATCTTCTGTGAAACAGACAAATTTATTAGCCATATGGATCTCAAACCTTTAATGGACAAAACATTGGTAGCACCGAGATGATCCGTTTAAAAATTGTTCCATGTATACAGTGACTACTCCTATAATTAAAATTAAAGTGGATTTTAAAATATATATCAAATATTAAGTTCAATTTTACCAATAATATATGAACATAAATTATAATAACATTGAAATTAAACTACTATATACGGATTTTATCGCGTTGTTTATTTGGCACTTTATTACAAAATTTTAAAAAACTGTTACACTACTATAATTACTATTAAACTTTACTAATAATTATAGTAGTGTAACAGTTTTTCAAAATTTTGTAATAAAGTATCAAATAAACAACGCGATAAAATCCGTATACAGTAGTTTTATTTACATTCGCGTAAACAGAAGACAATATTATATAATAACATATTTACTTTATCCTCACTCAAACCATTACCTACCCGTACCCAAAATCCTAAAAGCGTAAGAAAATCCTTTTCCTTAGACAAACCGACATCATCTCAAACTCCGTGTACTTATATATTTTTTAGTTCCTAAACAAAAGTTGCTCAATATTTATTTTTAGTATTTCAACTACCTGTTGCATTTTCCCGGGAAGAAAACAAAACATTCTAATAACGACTTTAAAGCTATGAAAATAAGGTTTATATCAAATTTCAGTTTACTGATTAATAAAATACAACCCAAATGAAACATTGAGGCGAAACTCAATTTTGTGATGTGTCAAACGATATTACCTAATATTGGGGATGCGAAAGCTGAATGCTTGCTTTTAAAACACCCCATCTTATCAACGTCACGGATAATGATTGAAATATCCCAAAATTATAATGTCTGTTGAGTTTTTACGCTTTATTACGGCATTTGGAAACACTTGAATGAAATAAAACAGAAAATAATGGTCGCAATTTTAACGCTTTGTCTCATTTGGTCGTTTTTGTAATGCTTTTCATTTTCAAGCCTCGTTCTTATTCCAATACGCCCATTATGAAGGGTCTCTTGTTTGTATAAGTTGTACTTAATATATATATTTCTGGTTATGTATTTATTTATCATTATGTATTCATATTATTAGCAGTTTATTTTAAGCGCTCATGTGATTTGATTCCTACTTTATATATATCATCTAATTATTGTCGTTGACTAGCACTTGTGCCTTTGCAGTTCCGAAGCAATAGACACTATACAATACTGTACATAATATATTACGTCAACTGTGTTTTAGATTCAGCGGCAAAGTGGACAATACGTTTGTTTGTCGAGCGCAGTTGTTATCACACGTGCCGCCTTAAGTATTCTCATGCCATAGAGCCAACACCTTCGGCCTCTATGGCGTAGTGGTTAGTGTAACCGACTGCCACGCCTGAGGTCGCGGGTTCGATTCCCGCACAAGTCAAACATTTGTGTGCATGAACATGGACGTTTGAGTTGGTCTGGGTGTTTCTATGTATAATATGTATGTATTTACAAAAAAAAGGTATATAAGTATGTTTATCCATTGTCTAGTACCCATAGTACAAGCTCTGCTTAGTTTGGGCTAGATGGTGTTGTGTGTATGTAATAGAATATTATATATTATTATATATATATACAAATAAATAAAATTGAAATGTCTGTTTGTAATGTCAAAATAACAGCTTTTTATCTAATGCATATGAAAGTATATAAGGTACCTAAACAAAAAGATCTATTTTTTAAATTTTTGTCTGTCTGTCCGTCTTTCTGTTTGTTCCGGCTAATCTCCGAAACGGCTGAACCGATTTTGAAGGGACTAAAATCTACGCGGACGAAGTCGCAGGTAACAGCTAGTTTATACTAATATTATAAAGGTGAAGAGTTTGATTGTTTGTTTGTTTGAATGCGCTAATCTCAGGAACTACTAATACGATTTGAAAAATTCTTTTAGTGTTGGATAGCCTATTTATCGAGTAAGGCTATATAACATCACGCTACGACCCACGGGGGCGGCACAGTAACGATAAACGCGGGTGAAACCGCGGCAAAATCTACAAAGTTAAGGTATATTTTACATCTTTTACATCGCATACGAGTCCTTTAATGATTCCGACCATCACGTCACAGAATGCGAGTGCAGGCTATTATACAACGACCATCTGCCCTGGTGTGGTACTATCAGGGCGTCAGGCTTCGCTGTGTAGCCTCCTGACATGGATTATATTCATAGTTATCACTTACAATAGATGGGCCGCTAGTTTGCCTGCTAAAATCCTTACTAATATTATAAATCAGAATTTGAGTTTTTTCATTAGTTTGTTTGTTTGTTACGCTTTCACACCTTAACTACTCGACCGATTATATTTCGCATCGATTTTACATGCATTTTGTCAGGGGTACAGAAAAAGACATGAGGTACCTCTCATCCAGGAAAAATACTATTCCTCAAGGAATAAAAAAAATACATAACCTGCATTCACGCGAGCGAAGCTACGAGCATAATCTAGTAGATAATAAAAATAAATGTTGCCTCTCCTTATTTATATTGTATTATAAATAGAGTATAGAGTTAAACGGGTTTTTAACACTACGTAGGTAACATATTATGCAAGCTAACTTACATGAGCAAGATCAATTGCATGACTTGTATTGTGCCAGTCACGCAAGTAAGCACTAAGATTAACTCGCGCATGTAACTTGCCCGAATAACTTGCGCATGTATCCATAACCTATTACAACAATAAACCTGAGTGGTAACCTCGTTTTTCATTATGTATGTACTTTTTTTTTTTGTTTTTTGCTGTGTTATAATATTTGTCTGTATTTTGTGTACCTATATTTTGAAAAATAAAATTACTTACTTACTTACTTACTTACATGAGTCTTTTAATAAATTCAGAAGAAGTTGTTCTCTTTTTATTATTAAATTTTATTGATACAAATAGATTTTCAGAATACTTAATGCAGCACAATACGGTTCATGATTAGTATTGTAGCGTTGAGTATGTTTTAGCAAACGCCATTATTGTAGTCAGATTGCCACTGACGCCAATCAATCCGTTTATTACAAACTGATGGAATCAGATACGAAATTGTATCGACAAATTGGTAAATGTTAATGATCTCGTTAACGTTTGATTTATATTGAAATGACGTCAGCAACATATATTGATATAGACTATAATTTATATCTATACATCTATACAAATAAATAAAATTGAAGTGTCTGTTTGTAATGTCAAAATAACAGCTTTTTATCTAATGCTTATGAAAGTATATAAGGTACATATACGAAAACATCTACTTTTAAATTTTTTGTCTGTCTGTTTGTCTGTTTGATCCGGCTAATCTCCGAAACGGCTGAACCGATTTTGACGGGACTTTCATTGGCAGATAGCTGATGTTATAAGGAGTAACTTAGGCTACTTTGATTTTAGAAAAAAATATAGGGTTCCGCGGAGACAAACCCTTTTTAGTTAAAATTACGCGGACGAAGTCGCAGGTAACAGCTAGTCTCTAATATAAACGATGATAATTACACACAGACTTACGCCATATTAAAAAGTACATTCATAATGTCTCACTCGAATGCCTTGAGAAATTAAATATCTATACTAAGTAGACTATCAATTTATTTTATTTCTTCTTCATGATAATGATCTCTCACCGATCAGCGTAATATCATGTAGTTGCCTTACTACTCCCACAGAGCAGCGATAGCTCAGTTGGGAGACCAACAGACTGCAATGCAGAGGGTCTCGGGTTCGAACCCACGTCGCGCACCTCTGACTTTCGGAAGCTACATGACTTTTTAAAATTATGTGCGTATTGATTGACAATTATCGCCTGCTTCGTGCCTCGGAAAGCACGTTAAGCCGTTGGTCCCGGCTGCCATGAACATCTATGGCAATCGTTATTGGGAGAGTGTCGACACAAAAGATCCCACTGGGTCGAAGTGTACCTGGTCTGCACTGACTGGCCCCCACATAAGATAAGATAAGATACGCCATATTAATAAGTACATTCATAATGTCTCACTCGAATGCCTTGAGAAATTAAATATCTATACTAAGTAGATTATCATAATTTATTTTATTTCTTCTTCATGATAATCATCTCTCACCGGTCAGCGTAATACCACTCCCACAGAGCAGCGATAGCTCAGTGGGGAGACCAACAGACTGCAAGGCAGAGGGTCTCGGGTTCGAACCCACGTCGCGCACCTCTGACTTTCGGAAGCTACATATATGACTTTTTAAAATTATGTGCGTATTGATTGACAATTATCGCCTGCTTCGTGCCTCGGAAAGCACGTTAAGCCGTTGGTCCCGGCTGCCATGAACATCTATGGCAGTCGTTATTGGGAGAGTGTCGACACAAAAGATCCCACTGGGTCGAAGTGTCCCTGGTCTGCACTGACTGGCCCCCACATAAGATAAGATAAGATACGGCATATTAAAAAGTACAATCATAATGTCTCACTCGAATGCCTTGAGAAATTAAATATCTATGCTAAGTAGATTATCATAATTAATTTTATTTCTTCTTCATGATGATCATCTCTCACCGGTCAGCGTAATATCATGTAGTTGCCTTACCACTCCCACAGAGCAGCGATAGCTCAGTGGGGAGACCAACAGACTGCAATGGAGAGGGTCTCGGGTTCGAACCCACGTCGCGCACCTCTGACTTTCGGAAGCTTTATGACTTTTTGAAATTATGTGCGTATTGATTGACAATTATCGCCTGCTCCGTGCCTCGGAAAGCACGTTAAGCCGTTGGTCCCGGCTGCCATGAACATCTATGGCAGTCGTTATTGGGAGAGTGTCGACACAAAAGATCCCACTGGGTCGAAGTGTCGCTGGTCTGCGCTGACTGGCCTCCACATAAGATAAGATACCACTCCCACTACGCTGAGGTGTACGGGTTTGAATCCTCACTGAACAAAAATTTGTGTGATCCACAAATGGTTGTTCCGAGTCTGGATGTTCTTGTGTCTGTTTATTGGTAGTCCGCCGTGATACAGTAATTCTAACAAGTATGTGAAAAGCCATTTGGAAAAAAAGAACTTTCTTTGGTATATACCTACAATGTCCTACGCATCTATCCAAGAAGTGGTAAGTAGAAGTATTTTTGATCCATAATTTGCTAGCTATTGACGCCTATCGGGCAAATAATAATAATAATAATAATCTGCTGGCTTGTATGCCTATAGTGGCTATTAGGGGGCCCATCTAGTGAGTTGGCGAATCACCGTCTGTCCATTCGATTGATGCTATTAGAGTATTCAGGCAGACGCCGTTTTATCATCCATAGTTACCAATATACCAGTCCACCAAACACCTATACCCATAGCCCATATATTAGAATCCATACGTAGCAATAGTCCTACGCCTGCTGCGGCTAGTGCCGCTGTAGGTGTTCCATCCCACCTTTGATTAAAACTCTCGAAGGGCCTCTTCACGTTGGACCCATGTCTCCGTGTAAGCCTCCCAAAGGGCCGAGTATTTTCCTAACGTATTAGGAACATACCCGTGAAAGAGAAACAAATAATGTGGTACCCATTGTTCTTTCTTCCACCGGTATCATTCCTAAGCATCTTCGCCATAGCCTAAAATTAATTGATCTCAAAGAAACCTTGTACATTAGCCTGCAGAAAGCCGCAATTTTGAACACGTGCAGAATAGTCAGGAAATTCATGTCCCTGATGAAAACGACACAACACAAACAACACATCCAACATAATCTTTACACACTACACACTACATTTTACTTGGTTTCGGCCCGTAAATGTAGATAAAACCAGCCACGAGCTAAGAAAAAAAACGAAAACAGGAAAATAATAATAAAGTTTATTTATTTTCTTTCACAAAGGTTGTTTTGTTTTTTGGTTGGTTTTGTTTCACAAATTACTAATCGCCGCAAAATCCCGAAAAAGAAACAGGTAACCCTACCCAGACTCAGACTTTAAGGTGTTGGCACTACCCAGCCATGCTGCTCTAGTTTGAGCGAAATCCCAGATCCTGCTCTGCCTTACCTCGCAAAGTTATCAGGCATTACCACATGATCGAGAACTCTTCATAATTTTCTCGGTCACGCATTCCAATCACAACGACATACCAGCTATCGGGTACTCCATTAGAGCGTGTCTCTGCAATTCGCGATCTAGGCTTAATCATGGATACTCATTTAAATTTTCATGAACATATAACTAAAACATGTAAGGAAGCGAGTAAAAGCCTAGGTTTCATTATTAGAACTTCTTACCACTTTAAAAATATTCAGGTGATAAAACTCCTCTACAATGCTTACGTGCGGAGTAAGTTGGAGTATAACGCCATAATATGGAGTCCCCGAGAGACCTTGTATAAAATGTTAGTGGAAAGAATCCAACGCAAGTTCGCCAGATATTTGTACAAACGCCAGTATGGATATTACCCCTTTTTATACCCGTCAACATTTGTAACAGGCATGGTCGGGATAGATACTTTACAGTGCAGACGGGAACTCATGCATATCATTCATTATTATTTTTTGATAACTGACAAAATAGATAACCCAGAAGTTCGTGAGTCCATACATTTCTATGTACCGGACCACTACACGCGAGGTATTGGTAGGCGGCAGCACAATCTTCTCTCCTGTCCCCCAACGTGGCGCTCCCCACACGCAGATAACAGCCCCACTTCCAGAGCCGTTAAATTAATAAATAGTTTTCTCAAGGCCAATCCAGAAGCAGATATATTCTTTGACAAACCTAGCATAATTTATAAAAACGTGTTCCTTTACTTAGATAAAATAATTAGATAATATATAGGTATGATACTCAATAGATATTATAATAGTAGCCTTTAATTTAAATATTGTAAGTTAATGTAAAACTGTTCTTTGTATGTTATAAGTAAATTTTAATTTAATTTTTTATTTTATTTTGTATATTTTGTATAGAAATAGTATAGATATAAGCGAATTGGATAACTCTGTAAGCTTATATTTTTATGAATAAATGAATATGAATATGAATAATAACCTTGAACGTATATCGAAAGTGTGATACAAAACTATATTTCATTGTATTCATAACAAGTTTTCTTAAGACCCCTGTTGCTCCACCGATATCCATAATTATATTATTTCTTAGTATAAGCTATTAAACCGTAACTCAATAGCTTTGTAATGGCCATCGTATATCGCATACTGAGGTGTTGTAACGTAATTTCATTTGTTGACCACCCATCGCCATGACAACCTGTTGGTCCCGGAACATTTTACGATCGGCCATTTATTGTTCCAAGTGTCAAAAACACTATAAAAGCCGGACAAATATGGCGCGAGGTAGGTACATTTATCGGATCTATGTTATAACTTGAAATAATAAAAAAACTCTTAAGTGTATACTTGTGATATTATATTAATAGTCATGGATAGGTATTCATAAATACTATTTATATTATATACTAAGAAAATATATGTATTATATACTAAGAAAATAAGATTTTTTAAGCTAATTAGAACCAATCCGAGCATATATAATTATGATTAACGCAAAAATTGTAAATAGTAGCAGGCACCCACAGGACAGGCTTGCCTAGTGTGGGGCCGTCGGATATATTGTAATGTTTTTTTGTTTACTGTAAATAAATATTTTTCTATTTCTATTTTCTAATATACTACGATAGAGAATAAATGAGTAGAGATTGAAATTAAACAGCTTTATACGGATTTTATAAGACAATATTGAGACTGCACGGATGGCGTAGTGGTTTAAGTGGTCGCCTCGCCACTGCCATTGCGCCGAGTGGGGTGGGTTCGAATCCCACACGGGTCAAAATTATTTTTGTGATCCTCAAAATAGCTGTTCCGAGTTTGGGTGTTCATTGTGTCCGTGGATTGAATGTTTGTAAAGTCCCCCGCAACACAGAATTTATTCCTAGGGCGGGAGATGTCTTTTTAAGAAACATGAGAAAAATTAATTTTCTACGGATTTTATAAGACAATACTTACATATAATGTAAACGAGTAGAGCTTTAAAATTTTAATAAATAGCATAGCACAGCATATTTTTTATGTGACTGTAGTAACTATTGATTTATAATTCCAACTTGTAATGCGTATCACGAAAACTCACTTAAAAATATAGAAGGCCATAATTTACTAAGATATCTTGCATTTTTTTACGTGATTCAGGATAGTGAACGTATTTTCATCTCGTTCGCCTGCCTATCTGAAAGTTCTCTATAATGTACTCGAAGATGCGTACAGGCTGTATTAGGCCATAGCCTACCAAGCTGGCCGAATGCATTAGGCCAGCGTAGTAGACTATGACCTAATCCTTCTCACACTGAGAAGAAGATTGTGCTCAGTAGTGCGAAAGCTATATATAATGCCCCAATATTATCTTTATATACCTATATAATTTTTCTGTATACTACTTAACTCGTTCTAAAATGGACCAATTATAATGAAATTTATTTAATTTAAAATTTAAAATTTATTTTTGAGTGCTCTTATGTGGATCCCTGATAGTTTTAGATTTACAATAAGACTCGGTAGGTGGCGGTGTCAAGCCAAAGTTCGGATAGGCCAACGTCTGCCGGCCCTGCCCTCCAACTTAGATAATAGATTATTATTGATTTATCTAGCATATTAAAGTAATACTACCCTGCTTAAAATATCAGCAGCCCATATGCCATAACGAATCCGCCGCTCAAACAAGCTTTTGTGACGAGTGTGTCAGTTACAATCTCGCTTTTGTATCATCATTCGCTGACATTATTCCAACACTAAAGAAACTCTACAGAAATTTTCTTTGATACAATCGCTATTGTAGATGCTAGCATACATGCCCTTAGCCCTTTTAGTTTAGGTGTTTATCATGAATCCGACATTACCTAAAGTGTCACATAAGATACAAATATGTATCAAGTTTCAAATATCACAACCGTTTCATTTAGTTATAAACGATTAACATAACATGTTTGTCGGTGAAACTCAAATGGTGATATAGTTGGAATAATATTAGATACTAGCTTTTGCCCGCGGCTTCGCTCGCGTAAAAGTAGTTTACGTTAGGTAAGGTGTAACAGTACATTTTTAAATAAAACATAGCCTATGCTACTCAGTGATAATATAACTTTCCAAGGGTTATCTTATCTTATCTTATGTGGGGGCCAGTCAGTGCAGACCGGCGACACTTCGACCCAGTGGGATCTTTTGTGTCGACACTCTCCCAATAACGACTGCCATAGATGTTCATGGCAGCCGGGACCAACGGCTTAACGTGCTTTCCGAGGCACGGAGCAGGCGATAATTGTGAATCAATACGCACATAATTTCGAAAAGTTATATATCTTCCGAAAGTCAGAGGTGCGCGACGTGGGTTCGAACCCGAGACCCTCTGCATTGCAGTCTGTTGGTCTCCCCACTCAGCTATCGCTGCTCTATAAGTCTACATATTTTTTCTTGTATTGATTGATTTGTCTTTGAACTGGTAATTGTAAACTTAAGATATAAAAATTATGCATGCTGTGTTTACCTGTAAGAGATTGTTACGCTAGTAATGAGTTTTATGAATGTATCACATCTTGTAACAGTGTAATCAATTATTGGTGAACCTTATAAATAAAATTTAAAAAAATAAAAATAAGATGGTTGATACTTTTGCAGATGCAAGAAACGTCTCAAATTCTTTGTAATACTCAAACTTATTTATATTAAACCTAGATATGTATAAACGTATACCAGTTTTCAACGGTAACTGTGAAATATCATTTTAATAGATTACCTGGAAAATTTAACATCGAAAATGTCATGTATGTGAAAATATATGTAATAATGTAGGTCATGTCAATCCTCGTATCATATTATATAAATAAATAATAAACATATTATACAAAACAGTTCAGTACTTTTTCTCCTATATTTGCCAACCGATATTCTTTTTTTTTTTGTTTTGACCCTTTTGACGGGCATTGGAGCTGTCAATAAAAAATGGAATGTTAATATTTTTTATATGGATTGGTAAAGGAAAAACAGTTCTGTACATTTTTCTCTGTTTGTCAACCGAATAAAAAGGTTATGGCCGAATTTTGACCACCGTTGCCTGTGCACTGCGTATACAAAACTATTCACAAAAAGCCATTTTGTGTTTCTAGCGTGTTTTAATGACAAAAGTTCTATACTTATATTAGTGACATTAAAAAAAATGTGTTATTATTAAATAAGTATCATCGACTTTCAAAAACTACTACTGACGGCGTTCTTTACAATAATTAAAACTAAATAACGGGACATAGAACACCCAGATTATGCAAGTAAAACATGTTTTTGTATTAAGCTGCATTTTTTTAGGGCTGAACACTGACCCACAAAATACAGCCAATCGCCTAGTTTGGAAGACCAGTATCAAGTATGTTTAAATAAAATACAACAACAATGTTCTAGCAAATCAAAATTGTAATGTGTATCACGTTTGTATTTATCAGAGACAATAAAGATATTATTATTATTAGATTTGAAACAACTAATTGTTACTAGTTTAAACATTTTTTATCTCTTGTGATCGAACCCACAACAGTCAAAAAAGTGGCAAAGCTCACTATTAAATCTAACCTAAGGCTTTTACGCAGTCAAATATAAATAATTAATTTTATATTAACAAACAAAAACCGCAAACTAAAACGTAATTTTAGTACGACTGTGGTCGTCACCTAATTAATTTGTTGGCTTATAGAAATAGGAGAGCAATCATTTAACATTAAATGTTGGTACTTAGTTTTAACGGTGTCGTTTTATTTACTACATTAATTTGTCGATAAACTTAAATCACGACGGCTTTGTAATGAAATACGATTTTTATTTTATGAAAGTTTATTTTTATACATAGGTAGTGTGCTTTGGTAATGTATGTATTTTTATTTATTTTTACTAGGGAGAGGCATTAAACAGTGTTGTGAGGAATTTTTAAAACACAAATGACTAACAGTAAGTAAATGCAAACTGATTATTTAAAATTATACGTACTACTCGTCCATCTACGCGATACATAAGGATCGATAGATTTTTCACAAGTCCGTCTGACATTTTGCAACAAGATAAAAGTAGGTACTAATACTACTTGCCTCATCATTAATTACTGATATCTGTTTGTAGTACATTATTATTATTGACTGAGCAGATGCCGTAGCAGCGGTGGCCTTGTCGCTGACACTGTAACTGTCGTGGCCTCGATACGAAACGGCACAAAAATTTGGTGATCCACAAACGATTATTCGATTTTTAAATGTATGTATGATACTTCACTGGTTTCAGCATGAATGGGCCGGATCGACCGGGGTAATACTACCCTCTCACAGAATACCGGCGTGAAGTAACGGTACCCGTACTGTTGCGTTTCGTATCGACGAGTGAGAGAGCCGGAGGCCTAGTTACCCCGATCCTTTTCCTATCCTTTCCTTTGTCCTTTCCCTCCTTCATTCCTTTTTAAAGGGGCAACGCACTTGTAACTCCTTTGGGGTTGCGGGTGTCCATGGGCGGCGGTAATCGCTTACCATCAGGCGATCCGTCTGCTCGTTTGCCCGCATATGCCATAAAAAAAAAAATTAAAAAATTATCAGCCTGTTGCATAGTTGACGCACTACCTATATTGTTGACAGATTGTATTGGTTTAGTATTGATGAAGACTCTTTTATAATGTACGAGGTCTATCTATATATTATTTATATATTGGTCTAAATGCGTCCAGTTTTGAATAAGACAACTCCCACGCTAAGAATAGTATTTTTTTTATTTTTTCATACAACTAAGGTGGCAAACAAGCATACGGCCCACCTGATGGTAAGTGGTTACCCTAGCCTATGGACGCCTGCAACACCAGAGGCATCACTTGTGCGTTGCCGACCCTTAAGGAAAGGAAGTAGTAAGGAGAAGGAGTGGGAAGGGGAAAGGGTGTGATTGGGCCTCTGGCACTCACCAAACGAAACATAACAGTAGGAATACTGCTATTTCACGTCGATATCCTGTGAGAGGGTAGTCCTTCCCCGGTCAAGCCGGCCTATTCATCCTGAAATCAGCGAGGTAACATTATACATACATTTAAAAATCGAATAATCGTTTGTGGATCACCAAATTTTTGTGCCGTTTGGTGTCGAGCCCACGACAGTTACAGTGGCAGCGACAAGGCCACCGCTGCTACGGCATCTGCTCAGTCAATAATAATAATGTACGACAAACAGATATCAGTAATTAATGATGAGGCAAGTAGTATTAGTACCTACCTACCTTTATCTTGTTGCAAAATGCCAGACAGACTTGTCAAAAATCTATCTATCCATATGTATCGCGTAGATAGACGAGTAGGCGTTCACGAATAAATTCACTTCTCTGACGCAAAAGTATATTTATATCACGAAAATATCTTCGTGATCAATGAGGCAGAGATAAGACAACCTTGTGGTACAAAAGACCTCGCCACTTCCTGCAGCTATTCAGGGGAAAATGTATGTGGAATGAAATGGGGTGTCGAACTACTACCTACATTAACGAATTACTAGAATAACACTACGAAAATTATAGGTAGGATACAAAAAGATCTGTAGTTCACATTTTAAAGGCTAGTAATTTTTATTTTAAAAACTAGTATTTTCATTATCCCTGTACTAGGTTATTCTGCGTCAAGAGTAAACATTAATGGAAAATATACAAAAGAAATTACCGTGAATACATACTGTTTACCTTATAGTATGTTAAACTAGATTATACCCGCCGTGGTCACAAGATGACTAGTTTGGAAATGAAACACAAACGGTCTGTCTAAGCTATTTAATGTAATTTTCTGTTGTAGAACCATAGCTATGGTGCCCAGTGTGATCCGGTGTTCACACAAACAAGACAGACAAATTCTAGTTAGTTATCGTCAATTTGCAGACTACTATGATGTTGATGATTATTTTATCCTATATGTTTCGGGTATTCGACCCCAAATCTCATAATTGAACTTTAAGATATATTATGCCTAAACTTATGCCACGTGACGAACAAGTTAGTTTTTGCCAAAACTCTTATCACTTTTTCTCTTTTATATACATCTCTATCTTCACCCCAGCTCTAGCGAAGGTGAAAGGGTTAAGTTGGCAATAGGGCTGACGCCTGTCAAATTAACCAGCGAACATCAATAATGAACTATGACGCCGATACAACACCCACGTCAACGTGTTTGAAGTCCGACATTTGACCTTTAGGGGCAGATATGGCATAAAAGGCATACTTAATCTGACGTCTATGACGATTGTATGTAGATTATTTTGTGATGACGCAAATGGCGTTCAGGCTTAAAGTATTAATTGAAAATTTTAATACAAAATAGATACAAAATAAATTTTGTTGCAAGACATAATTTTAAAGTGTTACTATATTTGTTTTATCTTTTTTAAAGACGTCTCCCGCGATGGGGTTAATTCTTGTGTCGCGTGAGACTTTAGAAACATTTATAAAACGGACACAAATGGCACCCTGACTCGAACCAATATTTGTTAATCGCACATTTTTATTCAATTTTAGGACCGCAACAACTACATTCGACGCGAGCATAATGACGAGAGGGCCACGTAAACCATGCTTCAGTTCAGTAGGTAGGAGTACTACATTGAATACTCTTTATACAAATAAAACTACGTCAGTCTCTAGTGCAGTAACACATCAACGAGTTTTTATCGTTGCCTTTCTACAACGACATTCATGCGTTTCGTTCCGATTTATGATTCTAGAACATCAGTACATAACGTACATATAAATTTTGTGTTGTCGTAAATCAATCGTTAAAAATAATTTATTTGAACAACATTCTTAAAACAACTGTTTGAATTTTAAGTGCGTTAGAATATTTTTGTTATTTTTAGTTTGGACAAGTAAGTAGGAGTCGGGTAGGTATGTGTTTACGCATATTGCTATTTGTTATTGTCTGCAATTTTGTAGCCAAAAAACTGTGTTTTTAACCATGTCAAAAGGATATCTTGATGTTATAGGATCTTTTTAAGTATAGTGTATAGTTGAGATACACCACTTAAACAAGAAACATTTAGTCGAGAGGTTCTTAAAATCATATCTAAATATTTGTTGGTATAAGTTCACGTTTGAACTGGATAAGAAATTCAAATCAAGATGCCAAGGTGCTGGTCCTCTAAAGTTGGGATGTACCAATGTCGCAGTCGAAGTAACCGGATCCGACATGAATTATAAAGGCACAAAACCGAGATGGGTGCTATACTTTATTCCTAACAATATATAGAAGAACTGACAGGATAAGAGCTTATTTCATCAAATTAAACTGATAATATGTTATGTTAAATTACTGACCTACTAGTTCTATATTTTTTAACTTGTATAACTATGTGTGCATACTCATTTTTCAACAAATAAAACTATCTAAATCTTGAAAAATAGTACCTACTGCTACTAGCATCCCAGCACACTTAATCAGTCCACAAACTAACAATTTTATGCAACGGAACTTTTTTCTTTACTTGAAAAGTTATGAAAAAGGTTATAAAGACGTAGATACAAATTATAGTACAGACGTTGTAAATAAATTTGGATTTCTAAATACAAACTCAGCTTTTACTTAGCACTTTTAGTTTAAAAACTTGACTAGCTATTTAATACTTATTTACATTTAGTTAATAAGAAAGTTTTCGAAGAACTATTCCGATTTAACAGTAAAACTTAGTAATGATCCTCTACTTAAATGTTTCTAAAGTGCTGGTTAGAGTTAATTTATTTTCATTTATATTTTAATAAAATATGATAAAGTATCGGTCGAGCATCGTGCGAAGCAAAGGGGGTTTTAGTAAGCTCTCAACTAGCATTTGTAAAAATACAAGCAAGATAGAATTAGCACAAGACTGATTGGAAACACATTTGCGGTCGTTCAGCCATCGGTATGAATAGGGCAGAGTAACCTATATCGAACCGGCGCTTTAATTGTACCACTTCTATATTTCTACAAAATCGACGCTATTTTTTATACTGGGTACAGAAAAAGAAGCGATTGTGGCACCACTAACGCACTGTCATTTTGTATCTACATCTGACAGATATTACGGTTGTGAGAGTAAAAATTGTTTTTGACCTATATCGATTTAATTTTCTTTGTGTTGTCTAAGGAGATTGTTCTTTGTAATGATAAATGTTTTAATTGGACCGAACAACAACTTTAAATATATATCATTATAGCAAAAGTGGTCCGATAATATATAATATAATATATTCTACCACATACACACAACACCATCTAGCCCAAACTAAGCAGAGCTTGTACTAGGGGTACTAGACAATGGATAAACAAACATATATACTATTTTTTTGTAAATACATACATATTATACATAGAAACACCCAGACCTAGACAAACATCAATGTTCATGCACACAAATGTTTTACTTGTGCGGAACTCGAACCCGCGACCTCAGGCGTGGCAGTCAATTACACTAACCACTACGCCATCGAGGTCGTCAAAATATAGGTTACTCTCCCCTAAATAATGCATTTTAATACCCGCTATATTTAATATTTTGCTACCCGCGTTGGCAACAAAAGTGCATGAAATTTGGGAAATTGAGACTACAGCGTGGATGACGTAGTAATTAAGTGTTCGCCTCGCCATATCAACTGCGCCGAGTATTGTGGGTTCATTCCCTACACCGAAAGAAATGTGTGTAATCCACTTATAGCTGTACCGAGTCTGGTTGTTTGATGTGCCTATTATTTCAATCTTAGTCCTCGCGGTGCAGGTTTTATACCTACAGTTGACTTTAAAGACAACACAAAATATAGTGCGTAAGTTAAACAACTTACGAAATTTAAAATGTACTCGAACATGCCTTAAGTAATTTCTAAACAATAATACAGTGTAATACACAGATTTTTACATTGTGTGTCAACTACATTGGGTCGACGCACTAGAGAAAATTGCATAGTCATTGTAGGTAAGACTATATTAATGCCGTGTCACAGGGGACGTTATCAACGCGCGTAGCACCATTACAACTTAAAATACGTGCGTAGGTACCTTAGCTAACTTATTCTGCTCACCGGTAACGTTACCCCAGCAGGAAATGTTTTTGTGATATAACTAAAAATCTATACGTGCAACAAATTTAAAAATTTGCGCAACAATCTCATAAGCTGGGCAACTAATTATCTATAACATTTAAATTATTATTTTCGACATTATTTTGCTGGGGTAATACACACTGCTAATGCAGCTTATCTTATCTTATCTTATGTGGGAGCCAGTCAGTGCAGACCGGCGACACTTCGACCCAGTGGGATCTTTTGTGTCGACACTCTCCCAAAAACGACTGCCATAGATGTTCATGGCAGCCGGGACCAACGGCTTAACGTGCTTTCCGAGGCACGGAACAGGCAATAATTATCAATCAATACGCACATAATTTCGAAAAGTTATATAACTTCCGAAAGTCAGAGGTGCGCGATGTGGGTTCGAACCCGAGACCCTCTGCATTGCAGTCTGTTGGTCTCCCCACTGAGCTATCGCTGCTCGCTAATGCAGCTTACTTCTTTGAAATTAAACTAATATATACTTCTATTAAATAAAGAAAATCTGTAGCAAAGTCCTTATCAAAGATATTCAACCTTACAATGGGCTACCTAAATCTTTTGTCTGATATCTTTAGCTGCGACTAATGATAAGCTGACGCTTAGCCTACAAAGCAGTTACTCACCTCTTTACTACGTAGCAATAGATGTTATTCTATGTTTTAACTGTCTGCGTCGATATTATCTTAACAAATCAGTTCATGTAACTTTGTATGTATTTATTAAGTGTGTGTAACTAGTTAAGTATTTACCTGTCAATTGTTGGAATACCAAACATAATTGAAAACTTATTGGGTCTGGCCGCCGATGTGCCATTGAGATTCAATAGGTTAATGAATTTATTATAATCTCCTCCAAACAGGATTTCGGCCACGGTGGCCAATCTTAACGGAGACTGGCCATCTGCGCAGGAGATATTATAGTGCACAAGTATGTGCGCAAACACAAGTGCACACTCTGTTCCCTAACCCTCATGATCCAATGCGATGATAATCCAACGGCTTTACGTGCTTTCCGAGACACGGGGGTGTCTAACACCGCCAACTTCCTAACTCCCGACCCGGGATTCGAACCCGAGACCTCATGCACAGCAGTCGCATTCACTACCGCTGCGCCACGGAGGCAGTTAAATAATTTATTAGATACTCATATCATGTCGCATTACAGCCCACTTAATAAGCATTACATAATATTACAAATGGAAGTGACAGCTAATCAGTAGGACGAACTTAATTACATATACCTATGTACCTATTCTTTCTGAGTGAAAGACACGGCAATAGCGGATATTTCAATCTGACGGTGCAGCAATAAGTTATCGCTACACATAAAAGTAAATATTATTGTAGTCCTGGTACGCACCTATTGTGAGAATGATCTATATGTATACTATTATTATAAAGACTTGTATTTTGTATTTTTGTTTGTAATGAATAAACTGAAAACTACAGTCTTCCCGTGACCCTGGCTGCTGAAAAGCAACTGAAACCTCAAAACAATTTTAAACCTAAAGCTAAATTCTAATCCTAAATAATATTATAAAAGCGAAAATGAATTTGTTTGTTTTTTTGTTTGTTACCTTTTCACGCTTATACCACTGAACCGATCATCCTGAAATTTTGCATATACGTTGTCAGGTGTACAGAAACGAACATAGGCTACCTTTCATCCCGAAAAAAAATATTGTTCCCGAGGAAAACAACAATAACGTTCTTATGATAATAGATGGCGCCACGTGTCTTTCGAATCATGATTGAATTATATTATTACAAGCAGAGTACAACCCGAATTGATTATCAAATTCTAAATTAACGCGAGCGAAGCCGCGGGCAAAAACTAGTAGTTTAATTAAAATAGCTTGAATATTAGTAACGTTAAACCGTAGTAGTTTAATAGTTTCAAAATTATGTAATAATATTGTTTAAAGTTGATTAATTTCAGTTTCAAATTTGAATATAACATTCGAGTAAACTTAAGACAATATAACTACAGGACCGATATTAAAAATGATATCAACATTAGAAATCTACTTTATCCAGAAGTAATATAAGCATATAACATCACGCTACTTGCTACCGGAGCGAAGTAGTAATCATGAACGTGGATGAAACCGCACGAGACAGCTAATACGTAGATATAATGTAAAAAATAATGGACATAATTCGATGAATTTTACAATTTATTTTCCACGATCTGTCAGTACAGAAAGTATTCGTCGTGTCATTACACGACGAATACTTTCCAAAATGTTCATAATCCCCTCATTTCCTGGTTCCGAGATACCGTGAAGCAGAACAAAACCTTACAAACTGGATTAAGAGAGATCTCTTTAATCAAATTACACTTAACAAGAGCTTGCCCGTTTTTTAATCTGATCTAAGTCGATTAGAATTAGTCTGTTGAAGATAAGCATAGAAAGGGATCATTGTATGTAAACGAGTAAAACGTTCAGCGGTTTTGAATATAACTTAGAAGAAGGATAGACTTAAATTTGCACAGGGCATACACCTTATGTTTTAAGGATAGTTTGTTAGTAAGGTAAAGTTTTCTATCTGATATTGGTTTATTAGTATCCTTTATTGTAGGTAAATCTACTAGCACAACTAGTTATAAATACAATAGCTTCTGCCCGCGGCTTTTCTCGCGTTTTTTTTAATTGAAAGGTACCCTATATCCTTTTCTGTACCTCTAAAAACGTGTTTGGGAAATTTCATGATGGTTGGGCGAGTCAAAGGCGTCAAAGCGTAACAAACAAACAAACTCACATTCGCATTTATAATTTTAATTAAGTAAGAATATATGATATTATGCCGCTTTTAAAATACGTAACACCCTATGGTGACACAAACAACTCATTGTTTTATAGTACACATTTCCTGGGCAGTGACTCATGTTCATTTGACTTATGACTGGTTTCCGAAGTAATTTTCTATTAAGATCACGGGTAAGATTAGCCCACAGTGTGACCTCCCTCATCGACGTAAGGTCACACCGCGGGCTAATCTAACCGTGTTTACTTGATTAAGCTTCATGCTAATGTCAAGCAAGGTAGGTAGAAACGTATCTACCGTTTTTAGTATAATGCTTCTTAACATGCGAAAATATAATCATTGGTTTGCCAACATTACTTCCTTAATCGATTTTCATGAATCTTAATGGTTTACCTTTAGATTTATTCTCGAATGCGTTGTGATAAATCGTTTTCGTTGTGTTTTTCAATAATTTTGATTAAAATCGTCGCCCTTACTAATAGTAACTAATACCTGTGTAGCGGGCGATTTTCGAAACATTTTAAACAACAGACACATAGACTCGATTTAAAGAATTTTTAAACCGCTATCACTTAGTTAGCTAGAAGAGGTGAAGCAACCACTTATACAATGCCGTTCGTGTTTTAATATAGTGCAGTTCTAGTATTGAAACGAGCTTAGAATAACATTTCATTATTTAAATAGCCTACTCCCGACAACACTAGTAATTGTGCATTCAAACAGCGGATATCCAAACAATACGCAGACTCTTAAAACTATTTGTAAATCACACAAATCTTTGTCCCGTGAATCCACAACACTTGACGGAGTGACAGTCGTTCGTGCAGTAATGTCATAAGATTATTGTATTTATTCTCATGGATTAACATTTATTTCAAGTTATCTAGTGACATTTACAATATATTATACACTAGCGAACTACGCCCCGGCAACTTCGCACGGATAGTACAAAATCTTACAAGATACGAGAGCTTGGACTCCATGAGTTTCATAAATGTCATTGCCGACTAAATAACAAGATTTTCTATTTAGTTGTGGTACTATATAGGTATACGCATATCCACAAATGGCCAACATATCACAAACCGAGTGTCTCACAACTCAATCTCTTATGTTTACGAGCGCTTTGTTAACGACATTGTTACATGAGATGAAAATGTTTCATCATGACAGAACATAATTCTGTACTCGATCTTCGTTATTTTGATATATAATTTTCTTTACAAGTCGTAATACTTATAACAATGTTTTTGCACCTATACAATCAAGAACATGTTATTCTTGTGTCAAGTTCTATTTAAAACTAGATTTTATCCGCGGCTTTGCTTGCGTGAATGTAGGAAGGTTAGGTTTGTAACAGTATTTTTTTCTAGATGAAAGGTTTCTATGTCATATAGAGAATGCGTTCAATCACTGCTGAGGATAGGTCCCTCTTTACTTAAGCTATTGTCTCAGTCAAGTGCCGTACTTACCCGTAATGACAATTTACCATGCAATTTTGCTTTATTGCGTCGACATAATGAAGCTGGCACATACTCCGTAAAATTCTCTGTATTAATATTAAAGTATTTACATTTATAAATTACTCAAGACAAGTTTATATTAGTTTTTAATCTATATATTAATACGTGAAGCGAAAACTTTGGATCCCTTTTTACGAAAATTGGGCGGACGGAGGAGTATGAAATATCGCACACTTATAGTTTATACAGAGAAGAAGTGACGAATGCTAATATTTTTAAAAAATATGCATTAGAAATACATTAAATTAATGAAAAAACACTACACGCACACAACCATGCATTTGACACACGCAGTCGAAGCGCGTAACTATGGTTACATAATATATCAATATATGATGACATAATATGCCAGCAATATCTTACAGGCAAACTTTGGTCGAATTTTGAGCACTAGGCGACCGCTAGTTAGTATAAATGGATGTGTGAAAAATCGCCTAAAATTAAAAACACGGGTGATCTACAAAGCAATGCATGTTAAAATTTTAACAACATCAATAACCAACCAATTTGGGCACTTTATACAAAATGGTCTCTTGGTAATAGTGTAAATGTAATAATTCATTATAGTAGTAGTACTTACATATAAACATACATATAATCTTATTGCACCTATACAATCATGTACTTGATTTGATAAATGCATCGATACTTCTATAACAAACAACAAATTAGTGCAGAATGCAGGATAATAATGTGCGTTTATCGATTAAGTAACGAATTTTCATTCGAATTTAAAGTTATTCGAATTTTTCTAGTCTGAAATTAAAAATACTTTTAAGGTAGGTATTAAATGTTTAGTTATTTGAATAAGTATTGGATACTAAAAAGACATACATATATTATTTATCGAAGTCGCGGGAGAGAAAACCTAAAAAAAGGTAGCCAACCATGACAAGATAGCACGATTGATCATGAACCACTTCTTATTATGTACCTTCATCAAACCGGGTTTCGAATGATCATCATCAATTAGGTACCAAATTGATCAACTTTCAAATATTTGAAGTATTTGTGCACCAATGGCATTTCGCTGATGCGGGTTTGGGTGGTTCAGCTATACTTATATTATATAGCTAAAAAGTTTGTGACTTTCTTGAAGTCCTCTGTGACACCGGGATTAACGTAAATGACAAAGTGAAATACGTGTTTTAAAAATATGCATGCCTTGGCGGCAAAGCCCTCCATTTTAAATAGACAACGCCCAAACTAGAAATAATGTTTGTCTGTGATTTTACAAATATTGAAATAACCGGCCTTTACAAACATTGGAATAACCCGGCACAAGAAACTGGATCACACAAATTTTGATCGAACCCACAACACTCAACGCAGTGGCCATGCAGTCATTTCATAATTGATAATTATATTAGAGTTTTTATATTAAATCAAACGTCAATCTGCAATGAAAGAGCGTTGTAAAATTCATAATTGTAATTAATTGAACTGAACTTGTTCGAACAGCGCCATTAGGATAATTCTTTTTGATTAATTTATGCAATTAATCAAAAAGAATAATCCCTAATGGCGCTGTTCGAACGTTCAGATTCATCAGACACTGTTTGTTTTTTAACTATTTAACAAAATAATTTGTACCTAACCTGACTTTTTGTGGTCACAAATAAATTTAATACAAGTCACATTTCAGTATCTGCTCTGTGCAGTTTGCATATTTCAGCTGATTGTGTCAATATACGCAAGTTTGCATTTTTGCCTAAGGTCTCCATTGCTTGCTATGAACTGCTTACCATTACGCAGAGTATGCTTGGTTGCCACCTATCTGGTTTCTAGCGGCCTGGTTGCGTTTTCCTGGTATTGTTCCATGGTGCTGAGAAAACAAATCCACGAGTAACGGTTTCCTCTCACCATGAGGTGATGTTCGGACTCGACTGGCAATACAGTCATAATAAAGATAAATGTAAATTCGAGCATAAAAACGTCGGACCTTATATTTAACTTGACGTTGAGGACCGTATTTACTTGAAATAAATGGAACATAGATTTTTATTTCCTCACTGTGTAATATCAAAGAAGAGTTTCATTTAAATTGCATCTCCGGCCAGTGAGCAAAAAACTTTGCAATCCTTTATATTGCGAATGAAAATATTAAACTTACTTTTGCAAGAAATTTTCTCTCACGCATCGGTACACGTTACTTTGATCTTATTTATTTGTAACATGTCGTACAACTTTTTTTTATGCAACTAAGGTGGCAAACAAGTATACGGCCCACCTGATGGTAAGTGGTCATTATTTTCGGTATCAAGACTAGTTACTCACTACAGCACGCAAACATAAACGCATAATAAGCTAATAAATAGATCAACCATATATTTTATACGATAAAATAAACCACAATATATTCTATACATCCAATCCATAAAAAAATAATGTTATTCTGTCAATTCACTATTACCTGGGTCTCGGGCAGGCACTTAGCAAAAGGTTCTACCGAGTAGTAAACAGCCAATAAAATCATCGATGGAAAAAATAACCTATAAAAACAAGATTATGGAATAAAGGAGAATAAATTCGATTGCGTATATTTGACGTTTCACGGAAACGTCATTTTTGATATTAAATCTTATGGCTACTAAGAAATACATTACGAGTAAAAGGATATTATTGTAGGCACGCCTCTATGAAATATGTATGGATGTAATTTCTTTGTATTCTGTGAAATCGACTTGGAGATTTTTCTTTGGCTTGAAGTTAAAGAAGAAAATACTATATGAATAAAATGTACCTATATATTATAAAGGGCCCCTTGATGAATATTAATATTTAGGGCGTGTTCAAAAGTTTAGCTTAGATCCAGACCGAACGAACTGAAGATATATTTGAGAAATTGCTTCTAACTTAACGTAGCATTACATCGATGTTCCTTTAAAAAGTTAAGGATATTCAATCCAAGTTTCGTATGCTTGCAGGATCTAAATTCATACGTCACGCTGCTACTCAAAATTACCTGAATGATAGCCACTTAGGTGTGTATACTTCGGAGGAGTCCGGAAACGAACTAAAATTTCTGAAATGTGCAAGCTACAGCAGGCATATTAAAAATGTACCTACATATTAAAAAGGCAAGCTTGCTCTTAATGGAATCATAATAAGGCTAGTGTAACGAGAGAGTACAGGGCACGGCATCCGCTAGCCTATCATTAAGGGAACCTTGATTATTTTACACTATACAATAAGAGGTGACTATACAGGTGATACAAATATGACAGTTATATTATCAAATCTAACTTCGGTTTGCGCCGTCCGTCACCTAAAACGAGTCAAATATTATTACTACACTAGCCCTCGTGGTTTCAGCCATGTTTATGATTACTGCTGCTCTCTCGTGGCTCGTAGCGTGATATTATATAGCCAAATAATCTTTCTCAAGAATCGGGCTATGCAAAAACAATAATTTTCAAATCCGTTTAGTAGTTCAACGGTTTAGCGCTTAGTGCGTTCAAACAAAAAAACAAACAATCTCTTCAGCTTTATAATATTATTACTTTCTATCCTCATTTGGAACAATAACTTTTTCTGAATAAAAGGTACTCTATGTCCTTTTATAAACCCCGAACAATATGTATGCCAAATTTTAAGATGATCGGTCGAGTAATTCAGGCGTGCAAGTGCTTTGTTAATATAAACATATATTTAAATACACACACACTTTTACATACACTCACATACTTACTATACATACGATATGTAGTTTAATTGATCTAAAACAAACGGTTACAGTTCACTTGGTTTCGCTTCCGATTGTCTTCAGACAACTTAAGCAATATATGTTACAAACAAACGGGTTGCTTCTGTATGAGGATGAAAGGCTACCTATAGCTTCCGTTTGATCGAAACATATGATTTCAAAGACTTTGTAAAGCCACAATACATGCTTTTGTGTCATATGTACATACATGCTTGCACTCACATTTCAGTAGTAATGTTTTTGGACTTTAAGTTCGATACGTAGCTTATTACCGTCTACCGGACACAAATTCATACTCCGTCCTCCTACTGAAAAATTCCTAACGGAAAACGCAATAATAACCACCAACCCTGAAATATAACCTCGCAATCGCAATCATTAATCGTCAGTAAGGATATGTGACTATGGTATATACATTTATTAGGTAGCATAAAGTCTTTAACCATCATCCAAATCTATATATATAAAACTCTTCCGGTACTGAGTGACTGACAGACAAAGCACAGCCGAAACTACTGAACGAAAGAAGCTGAAATTTGGCATGTATGTTCCTTGGGTACTGTAGGGGTGCACTAAGAAGGGATTTCCCGAAATTCCCTCGGGATTGGGAAGAAATGGATAAATAAAAAAACATGTGCGGGCGTAGCTGCGGGCATCCTTTAGTACTGTATATTCAGAATAATAATTATACTATACATTCAGATAGAGTTGCATAAGAAATGTCAAAGGGTTTGTTTGTTTTTGAACAAGATAATTCTCGCACTAGGAGTAATTCCTGTGCCACGGTGATCTTTACAATTTCAAACAATAGACACAAAAAACACCCAGATTCAGAACAATTATTTGTAGATCACACAATTTTTGTCCCTTGTGGGGATCGAACCCACAACACTCGGCACAGTAGCAATGGCGAGGCGACCACTTAAACCACTAAGCCATCCATGCAGGCAATTAAATCAAGTCAAAGTCAAAAATCATTTATTGATTTAGGTCATAAAGTTACACTTATGAACGACCGATAAAGTTAAGTAATAAATTTATCAACGTATCAAAACTACCTATACTAAATCAACCAATAACAGTACCTCCATCAATTTATAGCCTTCTAAGTAAACGAGCGATCGATGCAGCCGTCTGCACGGCAACAGGTTCGCATCATAGCAACGGCTTCAGAGTGCCGTCTCCGAGCACACGGCGTAATCTCGCCGTTTTTATACACGTCTACGTCTCTCAGATGCTTTGTACCATTCTTGTTTTAATGACTTCCATGACGGTTGGGTTTCACGGAACGAACTTAATATGAGTATATATTATTATGTATTTGAAAAATAAATATTCAAATTGAAAACATATCTATATATAAAGATGAAAGATTTGACCGTTAGAAAGCTATATTATCACCGAGTAATATACGCCATATTTTTTTTTTAAGAACTGTTACTAACATAACCTAACCTACTTTTACGCGAGCGAAGCCGCAGGCAAAAGGTTGTATTGATAACAGTACAATTCTCGTAATAAAATAGTACCTATTCCTATCTAGTCTAATAAAATATGTCAAATATGTATTGAAATTTGTGTTCACATTTGGCTTTTATTTCAATTTAGCAGAATATATGATGTTTACGATACCGAGACTAGATTGGCACTCTGTTATGAACAGTTTTCATAACGTGAATTGGTCCTTAGTTTGCCTAGAGTGCAAAGTTTTTAGGCAAGCAGAACAACGATGTTTTCGTCTTTTTTCGTAGTAAAGAAAGAAACATATTTATTCCGGCACACAAGGGCACACGCAAAACACGAAGAGATAAAAAAACAAAAAGGTATACAAATTACAAAAAAAAAAAAATAATAATAAAAAAACAGAACAATAAAAAAGTAGAACAATAAAAACTAATACTGTAATTTAATTTCTGCTCACTGGCAACACCACACCTTCCGTCCATTCAGGTCAAGAAGGCTAGTATTGTCAGTGAGCAGCGATAAAAACAATAATATAACATTAAAATTTAAATCATTTAAATATAACTTAAGTTTACAAAGTAATGCAAAAGTGTGTGTCCCATCAGTGCCAAAATTTGGACATCGCTCAGCGTACGTTGCGATTGTTAAATCGCATCACTGGTATTCTGCGAAATCCAAACATACACCTAGCACCGTGTTTCTAGCAAATAAAGATTATTATTATTATTACGTTCGAGACACTGACATGAATCTATACATCTGTTTTTATCGGAAAGTTAGGCAATGACACGGATTACCACTTGGTATGATCCTGGCAAATACATATCTCTTGCTTTATGTACTTCCATTACGTCCTTTTTTATTTTGGGTTTATTGAAGATGATGGACAGACGAGTCATTTACAAGCTCTACAAATATCAAAAACCACAATAGAAGTAGGAAACGAATTGACAGAGGCAAGAATAAAACAAGGAGTAAGACAAGGATGTTCTTTATCACCAACAATTTAAAATATTTTTATAGAAAACGCAATCGGTAAATAAAGAAACAGAAAGCTTATATTGAAAGGTTCACCTAAAAAAAACTTGACAAATTGGACACAACAGAACCTGTACAACATTAAAACATTAATTAATAGCTTAGGGTGTGTAGTTCAACTGTTGAGACATTTATTTTCATTGAAATAGACCTTATATGTAGCTTGAATGCGAATTATTCTATAATTGATTCTTTTGAACAACCAAGTTACCATCCACATTAGTATAAACACTAGAATATTTATTTATTTATTTATTCTTAGGAACTCCAACAAAGGATACACAGTACATGCAATAATTACAAAAAGTGGTTCGATAATTTGTGCTCCTTCAATTACAGGAGAACACATCGTGAGTACATCATCATTTCACATCGTTTCCAAAAATGGTTTTTATATGAAGTTAAACAGTTTGGTAAATTTACATTAATGCAAATAGAAACATTAAAACATAAAAGGAAGGCAAAACATAACGGAGCTCATAACAATTAAATTGTTAATGAGTTAACGACATTAGTGCTAAGTACAATAATGGAAGAAGGTCGTAAAGCACTCTATTAAAGTTATCGAGCTATCAAATGCTTCTTAATTACTAAACACGTAATGACTAAACGACATATCAACACGTTATAATTTAATAAATCATACTAATATAATTATGAAAACTCTGTTACATAAAAAAGAGCACTTTGTCATTTATATTGTTTTGTCGCTATATAATTTATATCCATAATATATATTTATAATGTTAATAGCCTCGATAAGCATCTTCATTTAAATTTTATTTCTTTTTCATTTAATGAATGCAAATTTATACATTTGACCTAGTAGCCCAATTTGGGCTCCTTTTTCAGTAAACTTAAATATATTTTATATTTTTCAATTGCAATAAACTATTATAAGCGTATTTTTAGGTTATAGTAAATTCAATCAATATTTTTCTCATTCATTATTCTGATTAAAGCAAAAAATACACGTTTCTTCTTAGAACGCAGGTATATCATAATAATTTTTTGCTGCGAACTCAATCCACCTGCCTACCGTAATGATCAACGTAATATCTTCTTATATTATTGTTCGATCTACCCACAAACAATGATTGATTAAACATTGCACCCTTACTCAAAAGATGAAAAATGAAAAATTTACTGCTTGGATGGCGTAGTGGTTTAAATGGTCGCCTCGTCACTGCCACCGCGCTGAGTGTTGTGGGTTCGATCCCCACACGGGTATAAAATTTGTGTGATGCAATAATGGTTGTTCAGAGTCTGGATGTTCTTTGTATCCGTTGTTTGAATGATTGTAAAGTCCCCCGCGAAACATACTTATTCTTAGTTCGGGAGTTGTCTTTTAAAAGCATAAACATTATTATGAACATACTACCCATGACGCGGGAACAGTACTTTGTCCTGAATTAAAGGTACCCTATGTCTTTTTGTGTATCTATGATAAGGTACGCGAAATTTCATGATGATCAGTCTAGTAGCTGAGGCGTGAAAACGTAAAAAACAACCAAACATACACATATGCGTGTTTATAATGTAAGATAACTTCAGGTATAATAAAACTGCGGCAGGATATTTCTGCTTTTCACAATATCTTTACTTTCAATTTGTACAAATACAGAACTTTGGTAATCTACCTTACTTACAGTTTGCTTGTAATATAAAACTATTCTCTAGGTTCTTATCGAACTGAGTTCAAAAACAAGAATACCTCAAAATGCCAAGGTTCGTTGTTTTTATCACGTACTGATAGTGTTGCCAGTGCTTTTTTTATTCTACTATTTTTTAAATTTAGAATTGAAGGAAAATAAATTAAAACCTTACAATAATATTATAGTATTGTTGGCGGTGGCCGCCGAAGAAGTATGTAGGTATGTTTTTGTTTCGCTTCGTTGTTCGCGGCGCTGTCTACGTACAAGTACAATCCCGGTGTAAGGCAGCCATAAAGCTATATGATTGGTGAGGTTAAGCCTCTACATAAACACAGAGCATGCACACTGTTAGCAACAAATAGTACCAAGCGTGGGCAGCTTCTGACATTTACGAAAAGAAAACTTATATTCATTTAATTTCGCTTCTAATATCATTATGTCAACATTATTTTTAGAAGCAGAACATTGCATGCTTGGACTTAATGTTCTAAAGAAACGCATGATAATAGATAGATTTTTGTGACTATAATTTGTTATTTTATCAATTTATTTTAAAATTACATTTTCTATACAATAGTTTAAGCCCCGTGTCACTTCAGATATTACAAAAATACTATTAACGGATACCAGACTCAAAATAATTATTCGAACAGAGTCACAAAAATAATAGGGCCGTGCGGAATTTGAATGAATAACACGCGAGATGGCAGCGACGAAGCGACCAATTGTCAGCTGCTGTACAAAGAAAAAGTTATATTTAGAAGTGGCATACGCTTACTTACCATTCACGAGCCGTAATGTTATCTCAAAGGTCATAAGATCATATTAGTAACTTCGGATTAGAAGATTCTATAGCATTAAATACCATTTAAGCGGAACTAAATTATTTTTGTACCGTTAGGATATCGAACTCGCAATAACACAGTGCATGAGGTGACAAATTAAATCGTTATGCCTTTTTTGCAATCAAGAACTTTCTACTGTGATGTCAGTGCAGCAACTGTCCTAACTAGTGCTTGCAACAAATTTAAAACCTTGTGTAAAGAATTTTCAATAACTCCGCCTTAAGTGAAGCAAGTTTGCAAACAAAATTATAACTGACGTCTCGAGGTGAGACTGAGCGCAAGTTGTTTGAGGTTTTGTATGCTTCATATACATATATACTTACAGTCTCCCACCTATATTCTTGAAAGAGTTGGTACAGGCATAATTATCGCCAGCTCTGATTTTAGGCAGGTTACCAGACATAGTTCGAGAATCCGTGCTGCCCTTAGCCATACAAGCGTAAATATGTATGTTCTTTTATTAAACTCCGATCATATCCAAAACCAAATACCCATTTCACAATCAAATAACATCACACTTTCCTATAGAAATAAAACAACTCAACTACATACTCCACGACAAGAAAGTGCATATTCACAAAGCATAAATTTTGCCCAAGACACGAGTCGAGTGCGACGGTACTATAGCAAAATGTTTCCTTTTAAATTAAGCCGTGAGCTGTTTCAAGACGGCTTTAAAGCCTCAACGCAATCTATGAACTAAGCTTAGAGAGTATTTCAACTACTTCCAAGTCGTCCAGGCATGATTCACGAACCCAGCTTCGCACGTTCGGTGAAATTTGCGATAGATTTGAACGGATTTCGGATATATACGTCGGATTTCATCAATACTTGTGGCTATTTGTGTGAGCTTTGTGCGTTAGTAGATTTTACCTTTGTATTGTGGCTTTTCATTCTATATGGCTAGTAAGACAATATTGAAGTAACAACATCGATTGATCGATATAAAGACTAACATTAATGCTTTTACTAGCTTTTGCTCGCGGCTTCGCTCGCGTTAATTTAGAATTTGACAATCAATTCGGGTTGTACTCTGCTTGTAATAATATAATTCAATCATGATTCGAAAGACACGTGGCGCCATATGTTATCATAAGAACGTTATTGTTGTTTTCCTCGGAAACAGTAATTTTTTTCGGGATGAAAAGTAGCCTATGTCCGTTTCTGTAAACCTGACAACGTATATGCAAAATTTCAGAATGATTGGTTCATTGGTTTAGGCGTGAAAAGGTAACAAACAAACAAACTCATTTTCGCTTTTATAATATTAGTTAGGATTGCAATGGTAAGCGACTGCCTAGGTGGTGCAGCAGCAGTGCATACGATTTCTGTTTATAAGGGACCGCGTGCGTGTTCCCAATCAAGGAAATTGTTATTTAGTATTTTGTGTAAGAAATTCTCTAGAAGCATGATTTCTGGAAGGGGTACTGTTTTAGGAACTGTACTGTTACTGAGAAATTCTCAGTAACAGCACATATCCTGAAAGTGTGTCCAGTAGGAGGCTACCGGTTTGCTTGCTATTGCGTGGAACCTTAACTGTAGCTAAGAAAAAGATAATGTAATGCATCCTAGCTAATTTTTTTTTGGGATATACGTGTCAGACTATATAATTATGTAAACATACATTGATTATTTTAATTATGTGTTCAAATGTAATTGGGTTAATTCAGCATATTATATTGTATCATCTTCCTAACAAGGTGTCTTACATAAGCGACACACATGACGCGACACGAAATGCCGTCGTGACAAAATCCTACTGTAAGCGATAAATAAACTTTTCCTTGTAAAACTGATTTTTCATGTTATTTGAAGTGCAGCAGCAAATAGCATTGCTAAAAGCTTTCAAACGCAGATTTGCCTGATTTGCTTATAAATGCGGTTGCATTATGTAGACTCTAGCTGTTTTTACATCGCGTTGTAAGTATACGTGTAGAAATGTTTCGGTAGAAATGATAGGCCACCTCGCCTTTCTGTCCATAAAAGAGCATCTTGGTTTTCGGTGCGACATATTATATATTGATATATTGTCCATTTCTTTAAGAATACCTTGTATTATGCAATGTATTCTTAAAGAAATGGACAACCATGTTTAAATATAATTCTATTAGGGTTTTATATTGTATACATTTTCAATAATTTGTTAGATATAAATATAGAGTGTTGCTTAGAGTGTTGTGGGTTCATTTCCCATACTGGACAAAAAATTAATCAAGATTTTTTACACAACTTACAACATTTATTAATTTTGCATATTAATTGGATTATCTTTATGGCTCGGTGGCACAACGGTAGTGAATGAAACTATGCATGAGGTCGCGGGTTCGATTCCCGGGTCAGACAAAGTGAAATACAGAGACTTTCTTAGTACCAGCATGGAATACCTAGAACTGTGCCCGGTAAACGTCAATAGGCTCGCTTCCTTTAACGTGGAACCTAAAGTCATACTTGAGAAAATGTTGGTGAATCAAACTCTTGCCTACCATTTTTTAGATTTTATGTACATGTGTTCAACTTTTATAAGGAAGACAAAGTATGCTTAAGCGATATAGCCCTTACACTAAATAAAAATCTAATATATACAGGTCCGGTACAGGTCTGAACAGCCATCAGGTCTATTATAAGAAATTTCAAGGTTATCCATTAATTACCGGACAGCCTGTATATTTGTATATCTTTTTAAAAGACATCTCCCGCACTAGGAATCATTCCTGTATCGCAGAGGACTTTACAAATATTCAAACAACGGACACAAAAAACATCCAGACTCTGAACAACCATTTGTGGATCACACAATTTTTTATCCCGTGTAGGATTCGAACCCACAACACTCGGCGCAATGGCAGTGGCGAGGCGAACGCTTAGACCACTACGCCAACCGCGCAGTCGGTACGCGTACATAGCCGAAAGTACTTTACCTCCTTTGTACTGTACTTGCCAACAAACATTATATAAAAATATTTACGAGAAAATAAATTATTCATACGAACCGTTCAATCATCCACTTAATAAATTATTTTCCGTCACGCCAAACAATTATTGACTTATTCATTAATGCTTGCCAGTATTCATGAATTCAATTATTTCATTCAATACAATAGGTATTCAATACTTCAATCATATTTTTGTAAAAGATTGTCAGAATCGATTGTCTGACGGCGGAACGGTTTTGAAAAGGTCTCTCCTTTGCTATCAACGGGGCACATAGGCTTTTGTGATATAGGAATACTTCTAGAACCAACATCATCTATGAAGTTGCTTTTATATCCTACATCTAATTTCGTGACTCCTGTACAAAATGAAACAGTAATTTTAAAAATTCATTGATTTTCGAGAAAGGACTATACGTTGTATATGTAACATATATTATTAATGTGAATAACCTTTTATACAATTTGTATTTAAATTTATATCGCTTAGTGTCTGCTCGTATTCGTTGTTTCAATTTGCCAAATTACATTATTGTTGATGTCTTTGCTAATTTAAGACAAACCATATATATTTTGTGAAAATTGAATTCAAATTGGACATTCTGATATACAATGAAATTGTATGAAAACCTCAACTTTACCGATTTTCTTTATGTATTTGGACCGCTATTAGTATAAATTTTAATAAAGTAATTGTCGCCGTCTTGTGTACTAAAATCAAGGTTTGGTATTTAAAATATAAACAATATAGAATGATACTTTTCTGGATGAAAATACTGACTATGTACCCTTTGCAACGTGTATGAGAAATTATATGATTATCGGTCGAGTATTTAAGGTGTAACAAGCAAACAAACAAAGTTCCATTCACATTTATAATAATAAGTTAGGATGTATTGAAAAGAATTGCCTCGCTGGCACAGCGCGGCGGTGCAGAATGCTACTGGTTTGCATGCGGTCTCGACCTCGATTCCCGGGCTGGTGGCAGCGTACCTACAGAACTGTACCTGGCAGACAACGACTCACCCTCTACTACGTGAGACCTGTAGGTCACACCCATGATTCTCCATTTTTTATTTTAATCATAAATAGAGAATTATGGGTGTATTACACCTATGCCTAATAATACCTTAACCGGTTAGGGCTCGTCTACATACTGCATAGGACCTAATGGCGCCGAAATTAGGTCCTGTACAGCCTTGCCTATGATATATACTTCAGACTACGATATTTCTATAACAGCCAGAGTAATTAAAACGACTTTCTTAAATTTTGTAGCTATTAAATAAACCCAACCCAAAACCCACAAGTGTATAATAGGCAATTTATTATATGGCATTTAAAAGAAAAACATCCACCGTCGCTCAATTGATGTACACAAGCTTAATATAAAGGCAGCAAATTCAAAAAGCTCTACATCAAAAAGTCGCCGAAGCACTCACTAATATAATTTACTTCACATTTTTTCAAAAGAAAATTAAAGCGAGAAGCCTTACTTAGTGAAATATAATAAAAAAGAAGTATTTTGATGGCGAGGTAGTGATGTGATTGGATACTTTGGAAAAGATTAGTGGTACTGTGCAGCCGGCTGTAATCCTAGGAGCACAAATGAGATTATGGGTCAACAACCTCCGTTACAAAGGATCAGTTATGACTAAGGTAATAAGTACGACATTTATTTCCATTTGTTCATTGTCCGTCAGAGAATACGAATCCGTATAATATGAAACTGTACGTAATAATGATGACGCTAGGAGAATATTCTTAGTTATGTTTTGGTAGTTGAAACATAGTATACGATTGATTTGGTAATGCCATGGCGGCTGATGCGACTGCATGAGGTTGAGGTTTGATGTCCCGGTCGTGCAAAGTGTTATCGGGTTATCAGTAGAATCAAAATCATCAAAAATCTCAGTAATAAAACGGAATCTGGAACTGTACCGTTTTGTAGGTAGACGGCAATATGCTCGCTCTGAATTACGTGGCATCTAAAACCAGGGTTTAGATTTCGGTGAAGTAATTATCAGTAGTAAAACCGAGTCTGGAATAGTGATCAGTAGACAAACTGAAAACCCTGCCTGGCGGAATATAGGTGTATAATAAGCCTATGCCTCAAAAGCTCAAGCTATTGCTTGAACCTTGCAACTAATATTGTCTTAGGTGGATGTTTTACGTTGAAATTAAACTACTTTTACCAGATTTTGTTGCGTTGTTTATTTTAAATCACTTTTATTATATCATTTTGAAACTCTAACATTACTATTATTGACCTTTACTACAATTTAAGCTATTTAAATGAATAAAAACTATTTATGTTTAAGTTTACACTTTACCCCGACGTTTTGGTTGCTTTACAGCAGCCCTTTCACGAGGAGACTAAGATGGTAGTTGTCTCAATGTTCAAAAGTGTACCTAGTTATTTCAAAGTACCTGAACATAATTTAATCTTTGGTGTTTCTATTTACACAAAAAGTATTTACGCAAAATGAGCTCAAAGTATCATGAAGTCTAGCTGTGTTTTGTTTCTTCTTGGGTTTGACTATTTGAATTACTGGATCCCAAGCTGGTGGTACATTCCAACCATCTCTATTGACCTGGCAACTAACTTAAATATAACTTAAGTAAATTAATTTATCACTGAACTTTGACGTTCATTACTCTTCGACCTAAATGCGCAAATTTTATTTAACTTTACCTTAAAAATAAAATTTTAGTATTTTCCTCCAATATTAAACCAAAATCTGTAACGTATGTAATTATAGATAAATAAACAAACAGCAAGACTACCAGTTTATTTGGAAAACTGTATATCAAAATTGCCATCACGAAAATGGAACACCAAAAGTCGTTCTAATTCAGTCGCAGGCAATTACTAAATCAGACCAAAGCGAAGCTGTTCCACAAAGGTATTGACGGCGGACTTACAAACGCATTCGGTTCTTACTGCCGGACAGAAATGGGAAACCATAACTATGCTCAACACAGCAGAAGCAAGTTCTACTGGTTCATTTTAACTTTAATTAATACTATACTCAGTCCTTTGTGTGTTACTGTCAATAACATGTGGGGACTTGCTTCTGTGAGCGCGGCTTCAATTATAATGTAAAATTTGTTGAATTACGTGTAATACTGTTTTGATATATTTGTGTAATGTTTGTTGTATTTCGCAATGAGTAACGCTATGATTTAAGTGGTCTATGCTGTGAATAGTGCTGTGGATTTGATACCTGCATGTTGCAAGACTTGTTGAACCACAAGTAAATATTTTCAGTATTTTGTGTTAGTTGAAATTTTTGTAAAGTAACGTTTAATTATCGGTTAAAATACAAATAATTCAAACCTTCAGTCAAGTAAATGGAAGTATTCGAATTTAGACGAGTATTCGAATACATTAAACTATGATATTAATTAATTATTTGATTACGTACTACTCCTAGAGCGATACGAATACGATTGTCTTTCGATTATTCATGTTGCGCAAGGTAAGGCTTTCAAATATTAGGATACCCTAAAATAAAAAAGGCAATAGGGTACAGAAATATTACAAATGTCATAAAAGTCATTACTGTCATTGATAATTCGAACATCGTCAACAAACACCGAAGTACGATGGCTTGACCCATCATGAATATAAATACCGAATAATCGATATATTTTTCGTTGCCATTGTCAATCGCAATGCCATTATGCTAGTCAGAATGTTTGGGTATAGCAGGTCAAGAGCAAATTACATATTATCTTAGTTTAATTAAACTATCAAGACAATGCGTTGATACTGATTTGCAATATTAATCCGATTAAGTGATACGTACTTAGCAATGGAAGCCATTTACTTACAAGATGCCGGGTATCTCGACAATTTGGATTATAATGTAGGCTGTACTGATATAATGAAAACTGCATAAAATTGTAGACATTGACCTACAGTATATATAGTATATTGTAATTAAACTACTATACGGATTTTATTACGTTGTTCATTTTAAAACTTTTATTACATAATTTTGAACTATAACACTACTATTATTGAACTTTACTATATTAAGCTACTAGCTTTTGCCCGCGGCAATTTAGGTCGTACTCTGTTTGTAATAATAATTATAATTCAATCATGATTCAAAAGACACGTGGCGCCATCTATTATCATTAGAACGTTATTGTTGTTTTCCTCGGGAACAGTAATTTTTTTCGGGATGAAAGGTAGCCTATGTCCGTTTCTGTACACTTGACAACGTATATGCAAAATTTCAGGATGATCGGTTCAGTGGTTTAGGTGTGAAAAGGTAATAAACAAACAAACAAACTCATTTTCGCTTTTATATTAGTTAGGATTTATATCTACTTGGAGTTAACTGTGATCCACAAATAGTTTGTGTCGCGTCTGGATGTTCGTTGTTTCCGATTTTTGAATGTCTGTAGTCTACTACGAAACAGGATTATTGCCTAATATGGGTCTTTCAATAAAATTACAACTAGAAATCGTTCGTACTCGGTATGATTCCTGTAGGAAGTTCTGAGTACGGGACTTTTTAAACATGGAAACAGTAAAAAAAGAGGTAAAGCTATTTGTAAATCACAGTAATTTTAGTCTCGTGGGTATTGAACCTTAAAATATAGCTCAATATTACTGAAGAGACGGCTATTTCGATCACTGCGCCATCCGCGCGAATTGTAAGGCTTCCTGGAAACGAAGACTGCTCATTATGCAACCCATAAAACTAGTAATCTAATTAAAAAGCTATCTACTCACAATATCTACTGTTAGGTTCAGGGTGCCTAGTGCAAGTTGTTTTTGCGCTGACGCGATCGAAACGTTTTTCGCGGTGGCTCACTGATTGGTTAAAAGGTTGCAGCGGACCAATCGGAGCGCCGAACATCATAAACGTGTCGATCGCTTTAACGTAAAACAAACTCGCAATAGGCAATTAGAATAATGCCAGCTTTAAGATTGATATAGATTAAATCATATAGATAAATATAGGTATATACATAATCTCACACCTCCATTCTTTAAAGGGTAGGCAGTGCATATTCCTGTTTACCGGAGATAGCTCTAAAGTCCGTGCTGTTCCTTAATAACATCTCTAAAGCATGTTGCCCGACCCGAGAATCAAATCCCATACCCAGCAGTCGTATACACTACAGCTCCACCACCGAAGCAATAATTACACATAAGCAGCTCTTAAGCACACCACTTATCATATTCTAATTCATCCTAAGAGAATAAATTGAAAGACGTAATCGAGAAATACTTCAGGATACCATGTCAGTGTCATGTACTTGTTGCATGCATTCCGTATGTCATGTAACAGAATGATGTCGCTTTGGTATACATCAAACCGCTGCTGTAACGAGCGAGTTGTACATGTGATCCGTAGATTGTCAGGCTCGTGAATAAATAAAACGTCTATAAAAGAGTAGGACCTAAAATTTTTACCAAAAGCTATAGGTATGTCGTAAAGACTAGCTTTTGACAAACGCGTGCAATATGAAAGAAGACTCTACATGTATATGTAGAGTCTTCTTTCATATTGCACGCGTTATTATTACACGTGTGTATACACGTAATACTCGGCATAAACTCACACATAAAACATAAAAGAAACATGATTTTAGTTTAGACTGTCAGTAGTGAAATTGGATGGGGTTTTAACAGTTGTACTGTTAAAACCCCATCCAATTTCATGCAGTAGTATTTGCGTGATGAGGGTACATACATGCAGTTGGATAAAAAATTAACAATAATTGTTTTAGCTTCTATACCTCTTATATCTTACATACATTTTTCTTAACTATCTCCTATGTACAGACATGGTAATGTATACAGATATAGAATCACTACAAACCTCTATAGTGGAGACATAGTACCTACAGAAGTCATATATATATCATAATAAAGTCATATTATATTATTATTATATTATATATTATATATCCAGTTACAGACATAGCGCCCTTCCTGTATATACGACTACATAATACATTTTACAAATACAAACCGCCAAACCGCCAGTCTCTACATCTGTTTACAGCAGGAAACCAATCACAAGAAAATCAATAATGTAATTGGAACAAGCAATACGTTTAATAGTTGTAGCCTTATATTTGAACGTCTTGTGCTTCTAATTTTAGTTTCGATTTCGTGATTATTATATTTTACTAGCTTTTGCCCGCGGCTTCGCTTGCGTTAATTTAGAATTTGACAATCAATTCGGGTTGTACTCTGCTTGTAATAATATAATTCAATTCGAAAGACACGTGGCGCCATCTATTATCATAAGAACGTTATTGTTGTTTTCTTCGGGAACAGTAATTTTTTTCGGGATGGAAGGTAGCCTAAGTCCGTTTCTATTCACTTGACAACGTATATGCAAAATTTCAGGATGATCGGTTCAGTGGTTTAGGCGTGAAAAGGTAACAAACAAACGAACAAACTAATTTTCGCTTTTATGATATTATTTAGGAAGTTAGGATTAGAATTAATAAGAGCTAATTTCATATTGAAAATTTTATATGGCCTTTATTTTCTTTTATCGTTTTAACCAAACAATTTCCTCGCTAGAAATATTTTGAGTTCCGAGCTGAACTTCTTTTTTACAAACATTGAAACAAAGAAATGTCTGACTTGGCACAACTATTTCTCAAGCACACCATTTTTTGTCTCATGAGGGGATTGATCTGACGAAACGTGTATCCAGACATCCACTTAAAAAAAATGATGCAGATCGGACAGTCTATTGAATGATCTATAAAGTAATATTATCTTACGTTTACACAAATGTTATACAGCAGCCATGATCACGGGGAGTCTCCCCATGAATATGGCTGCTGTAAAGCAACCGAAATGTCAGGAAAAATGTAAACTTAAATACCTGTATATATAGTTTTAATTAATTTAAATAGCTTAAATCGTAGTAAAGTTCAATAGTAGTATTAGAGTTCAAAAATATGTAATAACCGTGTTTTAAAATAAACATCGCGGTAAAATCCGTATAAAGTAGTTTAATTTCGATGAACTATAAAGTAAATATACAAATAGAAACTGGTCGACGCGACTAATGCAAGTTATTTAATCCTCGTCTGGTTAAGTTTAATGAGATAAACAGCAATCAGGGAGTCCATCTCGGACTGAAGCAAGTCTGCACCTCAATTTGCTGTTTACAGTACTTCAGCTAGTTCTACCGCTATGTAAAGCTTATATTTGACTATTTCTTCAGCCCAAGCTAGATAGACTATAAACTAATAAACTAAAATATATAAAATGTAAAATAGTTAAGCTGATTTTCAACGTCCTGTCAAAACTTTTTATAGAAATGAAACAGTGTCTACTAACTCTAACGCTCGCCGACTTGGTTATTGGTTATTCAAAGTCAAAAACAAAGTCTTTTAAGTTTATAAAAGAATACTGAACTTGATTAATCACCACTTTGTTTATATTGTTTTATTTATTAGCTACATCCATCATTTTAATTTGCTTAAATTTTTTTTAAGTTGTTTACATATTTTGACATTTTACATTACTTACCAATGAATTTAAACAATCTTTACAGTTGCTGTTTTTTTTTCAATAGACACGTTAACTCAACTTTACAGACATTCAAATAACAGAAACAAAGAATAACCATTTACCTATTTAACAAATTCTTGTCTCGTGTGGGATTCGAGCTCACCACCCTCGACGTAGTGGCAATGGCGAGACAACCACTTAAGCCTTAGGCCTAACGTTTTTTTAGGTATACATATATATATTTGTACAACTTAAGTCACAAAGAAATTTATGGCCCGCCATCAGGCGTACGAGAAGCAATTACCGCAGCCTTTGAACGCTCGTAATACCTGGGATATAACTTAGGTATTGCGAGCGTTGACGCATCGTTGGAATACATGCACCATCACTAAACAGAGAAATAAAGAATGAATTCTCTGTTCTGTGCACACCACGATATACCCAGCGTGACGCACCACTTACTTAAAATTATCAAGTGGCTGAAGATTCATTGTTAAACTATATTACGCAGTTTTCCTTAAAGACCGCACGTGTCAATTATCACTGACAAGTAGATACTTGATACGTACAGATGTACGGGTAATAATGTGATCGTACAAAAGAGGTCTCATGTTACAATCTATTAAGTGTCTAACTTCTTGTTACATGTAGTACCTTAGAGGTAAGTGTAGTCATATTCACAAGACATGTGTCTGTAGATTATCTTTACACTTTACTTGGCGGTATACTTATTGAATTAAGTTTCTTAAATTGTGACTTTACCATTGACATAAAAATAGCCTAATTTAGATTTGTTCTTGATTTGAGTCTTGCTGGAATCTTCATTTTCTGTCTTAACCACTATCTTTACCTATACGTATTAGTGTCCTTTTAGGCATTTGAATCATCTTGCGAGTAGCAACCATACTAATAGTTGAAATAAATAATACATTATTTTATAATAGAGCTTTTCAATAAGTGGTTCGCTATACAAGCGAACCACTAATTGAGAAGCTATGAGACGCTACTTAAAGGAATACTTATAGGCAATACTTAATTAAAGTTATTGAAAAATAATTCAGTAAATATAAAATCGCTTACATTCAAATATACAAAGAGTACACGATTTTGAATCCCTCTTGGAAGTACTCACTAAAAAGGATAAAAAGAAATAGCACAGTTATAAAATATTCACATGCCTATTACGTTTTATAGACATACCATATGACTTGACATACCTGCAAAATCAATCATAGCTTAAAAATCGGCGGAAGTGTGTCTCGAGATGATCAATTTTATCGCAACAAATATTGTTAAATACTGCCAAAAGTAGCAATAGCTTAGTGAGAGACTGTCGTACTGCCACGAGTCTCTTTCTCTCTGGTCTAGAGTTCGATCCCAAGGCACGCATCTCTGACCTTTTGAAGTTATGTGCGTACTAAATAATTAATTATCACTCGCTTTAATGGTGAAAGAAAACATCGTGAGGACATCTGCATGTCTAAGAGTTTTCCATAATGTTTTCAAAGATATAATATGTGAAGTCTACCAATCCGCACTAGGCCAGCGTGGTTGACTATGGCCTAACCCTTTTCACAGTAAGAAGAGGCCCATGCCCAGCAGTAGGACAGATTAATACAGGGCTGGTATTATTATACTGCCAAAATGTCAGAGATACTATTCTTCCAAATTAAAAATTAAGTATAATGTGATCAAAAATTGCATGTCAGTTCACATTTAACGTTTATTAGACTAAATCGGTATACTATTTTGAACATACCTATAACGAGAATTTGCCCTATGTCATTAATCTAGACAGTTTACAATATTTTCTGTGATTTCAACTATGATTGCACTGCATGTCTCATATATGTATGTGTTGGTGGCTATTCTCCTGTCCGTTTATCGTAGCTATGTATTGAAGCGATCGAAAAGTGATCAATCGCTTGCGTTTGAGTCGATCTACCAGTCAACTGACTCGGTTGACTTAACTGAACCAATTTGACCCAATATATTGGATGTCATCGATGTGAAAAATCTTTGATTGATTATATTATACTGATCGTTGGGCCATAAAATGTTAGTATCCGTATATGGAAAGAAATAAGAAAACATCTTATAGGCTTTTCTTTAAGTTACCTCATATTCTTGTGTTTAGCCGCACTTTTGTAAATAAATCTTTATAGTTTACACTCAATCTTTAAATCTACACTCAGTAGGTATATTATAGAATTCTGGAACTGAATTTTTCTAGTCTTATATTGGAGTTTGTGTAATTAAATATTAAATTTGCTTTTCGCTATTATTGCTATAGTATTTACTGGTTACAAGTATCATTTTAATTCACTTAACAATTAACTTATAAATTTATTCCCGTATATGTACTTCTTTTTCTCCAAGTAGCTATTTAATAAGTCAAATAATTCGTGTTGGAGATAACGTAAAATTCTTCAGTACCTATTCAAAAATTACGACGATTGTAACATGTTAAACCAATGAATTTCTAATAAAGTATCTTATTTTTAGTATAATCTGTTATTCATATAAAGTCTTATAGTTCAAAACCCTACGATATAGTCAGAAAAGGCCGCCTCAAAAGACTAGCAATATTGTCTTCACATCAAGTATTAAAAGTGAATCTAAAGCGGATTGAATGTCTATAGCTTCATCCCTTGCCAATATCCCGACGTCACATACGCCCTGATCCTCGGCGAACACTTAAGTCATTTACGAACTCCCTGCACCGAAGTCTAGACTTAAGCTTCCGTGTAGTTAGGAGGACTTACAAAGCGTAAGCACCATATTAGTCACTGCTCGCAGACAGACGAAACGAGTCCTAACATCCCAGGGGGACGGCGGGCTGTTTGGAGAGGATGAGGGAGGCAAATCCGGGCAACAGGTGCCCGGAGCGTTGCCAAGCGCACCCTGTACTAAATCAAACTTCAACAATATCGCTCTTCACAATTTCCCCCTACATTGAACCGCGCAACCGGGCGTACACAATCGCAGTTTATTAACAGCCCGCGTTGGACACTGTTTACTGCGAAACGACCATATTACTCTTTGGCAATTTTGCGAACGATCATTGTAATGAAGATACCCTGTTACGACCTGTAAATTAACAAATAACGCTACGATTGCAGTGGAGTTGATTACGGTACTCGAATTTTGTCACTGAATTGTTGTAAACTTAATATCTTTTGTTAAATGAAATATTTTACGATGCAAATAATAACGTCCAATTATTTTAAGAAAGGCCATCCAATTATACTTACCGACTGAAACTGCCATCATCATAATTTTATAATTAACCTGAGAACAGGATATTGATGCGCAACTGGCATCATTTATTAATAAGAGCAATTGTTTTTGCTATTAAAATATCGGTTTTGCCTTTTTCTATACGTGGCGATATTCGAGAGAGGCAATGGTCATAACGTTAATAACTAAGAAACTTAAATATTAGATACATACAATTTTTATATAATATCCATTTACTTAAGTGCAAAATAATATATAACTTGCTACCTCCTCTCTCCTCGAGACGCAATGCCTTTCTACTTATCATCGTTATTGAAAAAGGTTTTACGAAAATATTCTGTTGAGGTACAAAGGGCTTACATTGTACTTATTTTCATTACTTTTATTAGTGAAATGTACGGATACCGTATCAATGTTAGCCTCGCTATTACTAGGATGGCGACTATTGCTAGAATTTTCTCTATGAGGGACTAAAACTTATATCATTCATGGATACTTGCGTACAGTTTTCGATACTCTCGCCATTGTTCAAAGTTTTTAAAAGCAGCACGTGGCGTGGTACATTTACCATTTCTAGTAAGACATTTACAAAGAGTATATAGTTATGTGAAATAAGGGTACCAGACACAGTACCAGTCTTGTCTTTTGATAAATTGCGACACTAGTTATTGTTATTGTTAGCTTTACTAAATATTCGTGAATAAATGTCCATAGCTGAATGGGGCGCACTGGGTCATTGCAAGATTTTCAAAAGGTTTCCCTATGACGTAGCTTTGGATAGCCCTTTTGTCAAAATAAGGACTTCGTATAGGGTCACACTCGAACTTTAACAACGGGAGAATAATTGGGGGAAAATCGAAGAGAACTGAACGAAATGTATTGTGTGCATATAACATGTATAAGTTGAATCAGTATTGTACTATTTTAGAACTTATCACAATAAAAATACCTTATAATAAAAGGTAATACATTTTTGTAATCTGATTTTGTATACATGTAATTTTCTTTTTCTCCGTTGCTTTTTATACATGTGCTTGATGTCTCACGTAAAAATATATCACAGCAAAAGTCTGCAATTATATTTTAACTTTGAATAGTTTCATAGAGCTTTCTTTGCAATTTTCTGTTTTAATCTAAGTTTTCCACTTACTTTTAAATATATCCGTTGCAGTTTTCAAGACATTTTAATAATATATTATTATATTATACTTATATTTCCCCAGTGCCATAATAATAGAATGTTCTTAGATTATCACTGCTGCACGTGGAGAAACAGATGTTTTAATAATGGGAGTTTGAGTACAATAATTTTAATAAAAAGTAATTTATAATTTTTTATGACCTGTTGTACTCGTGGTTTCATACATGTGAACTCAAACATAAATTATCTACGATCGGCAACATACATTAAATTTAACGTAACCTTTTTATTGGCCGACCGATTTTAATGAAACAATAATTAATACTAAACAAAGCTTCTTCTGTTTTCTTTCTTATTTTATATACATATTGAAAACTAAACCTAAACTGTTTCAACCATTGTGTTTTTATTACAATTTACATAGTAATTTAATATACTTAAAAAGTAAACCTTAGTACTTCGTTAACAAAAAGACAAAAAGCAGTATGATTTTCCTTAACATTGTCTAAACAAAATGTCATTTATAGTGAAAGGAACCCACAGAACTTAAAGCAGTGTCGGTCAGAAATTTCAATCCAGCAACACTTCAATCCTGTGACCGCTTAATCAATAAGTAATTTGTCAAGCCAACTGGCGAGTCGAGGCACGCAACAGAGGCGAGTGCCCACCGCGACGGCTAACTGATGAAATATTAAATAAAATCGTGTACGGCTAGGGCTGCCAACACTATGACATTATATTACAATATTATATTGAATGAAATCGTAACTTCGGAAACAATGGTCTAAATAAGTGTTCGGTAATAAACGCGGGCTCTGAAAATTACTTTAAAAAACGAGTGTAAAGTTGAAGATTATTAATTTCGTTTACGTAAATACTACTTTTTGATCTAGAAACATTGTATTTATAGAACTACTAGCTACCACCTGCGGTTTCGCTCTAGAACAATTTTTTTTTCTAGATAAAAGATACTCTATTTCCTTTTTTTGTATCCCTGACTACGTGTAAGCGAAATTTCATTATGATCAGTCATGTAGTTAAAACAAGCAAAAGTCCTAAGTGTGTTACTCGCGATACGCAAGCGTACTACGTATATGGTACGGTCTCCACCCGCTAACCGACACCACTACGGTGTCGATTCGCTCTCGCTTACGGGCAGCGCACGCAAGAGTGAGTGGGACAGGTGCGTAATACATGCATTTAAATTTAAACGAAAATATCTTCAAATGTATTATTTAAAGCGCCATATTCAACAAAATATAATAAATATTTCATAACAAAACCATACTTACCGAAAGTACGATATTCCATCCTTTTTTTGCACTTTTAGAGTACAGTTTTTTCATCTTTCACTACACACTTTGGCATCGTAAAACGTGTGACTGCTAGCGCGGTCGTAAAGTGGCTGCGAGTGAAATTGCGCATACGACTGATTTATGCACAGTTTTGTTGGGGCCGTTTTTCGAGCGACGATCGTGCATCTATGGTATATTTGATCGATGCACATAAGTATTAAAAAGCCGAAAATAATGTCGGATTTTTTTGTACTTCTATTATATCATAGTTGGCGTAATGTACACTCCTGATAAAAGCGTTAGACTATGTTTAAATATATTTGCAGTTGTCATTCGGTACAAAAAATAAATATAAACCAATTTTAAATAAAATATATCGTCAACCCTACATATGGAGGCAATGTGTCAGACCGTGCTCGTGAGTGAATTAGAATAAGCCAAGTGCAACTTCACAGATATAAATGTAAGAGATGGGTAGAATACCAAGTACCATCATGACTGCGTATGCTCTTTAGTTGTGTTCTGTAGAATAGTCGTAGTAGTACTTCGTCACAGTATTACTACTTCGTCGCAATACCAGGCTTAAACGGGCCCCTTTGTGCTCTACTCCCCACAGGTATTATTTTTAGTTTTGTATATGAATTTTGTCTGCAGACCCACGAATTAATATTTTAAGGACATGTTAAAATTTGTTAAAATTCTGTAACAGACAGACCATGCCATGACACACAAGACGGACCTTGGAATATGAAACCTAAAATATGAAACTATTCCCTACTCTAAATTACCTTTAAGATTTTTAAAAACAAGGAACAGCATTTACGTCCTATTGCGTATATATTGTGAACTCTGTATTTCAGAGGACCAGTTTTAGTAATAAAATCTGTTCAAAATAATATTCCTATCTAGTCGTAGTATCATTAATATCACAAATGACATTCTCTTAAATTAAAATAAACTTCATCATAAATTACATTTCAGTTCATAGCTGATATATATTGAACTAGATAGGTACTCTAACTTAAACAGTTTTTATTACAAGAGTTGTTTCTAAAATTTTGGCACTCATTAGAACAAGGATTTATTTCGTAACATTTCCTTTTGTAAATATTATGCTTACTTTCAAGAAAAATGCTAATGCAAATACTGTGCTCGAGTGCGTGGTGAGAGTGCAGAAAATCATTTTATATAAAATGCAAAGTGCCAGGGCGAGGTGATTCCGCCAACTGAATAACATCAAAATGTAAGTTCTTAGCAAGTAGCTAGCTAAGCAGGGGTGTCAGTACAGTCAAAGATTAATTATGTATTATGGTAGCAAATATTGTTAGGCCGGTCAATATATAACATTTAGTTAAATAGTTTAGGTTTCTTTTTAGTTTTAGTTTATTTCGTTTTTGATTTTGAACTCCCGCTGTAGGAGTAATTCCTGTATCGCGGGGGACTTCATAAACATTTAAACAACGGACACAAAGAACACCGAGACTCAGAACAACAATTTGTGGATCATACAAAGTTTTGTCTCGTGTGGGATTCAAACCCACAACACTCGGCGCAGTGGCAGTGGCGAGGCGATCACTTAAACCACTACGCCATCCATACAGTCAAATAGTAGCTATATGAATTTGAACAATAATAAAAAAATTAAATATTACGATATGGCTCTTATCAGTCTATATTGTTTCAGGATATCACAACGTTAAAAAGTCTTGGGTATATAATATTTTCATCAATTCATTTACGCGAATGTTATACATTGAAATTAAACTGCTATAGTGATTTCATCACGGTGTTTAATAACAATTTTATGACATCATTTTAAAAATATTACAATACTACTGAATCCATGATACTATTTTATCTATTTAAAATTATAAAAACTATGATTTAAATTTACACTTTCCTTGACGTTTCGGGTGCTTTTCAGGAGCCATGTTCTCGAATAAAGAAATTCAATGTAACGCAATGGAAAGACATCTTTCTTAAAGATGATCGTACATTTACCAATAGATAAATGTTAGAGATTATTATGAAAATGATTAAGATCTTTAAAAATATATCAATTTATGCATTTATAATATTTTCAAAGACGTACTTAAGGCAAATTTAAATAACATTTTAAATTTGCCGTAAGTAAGTTTTCACGACACTACGGAGATCGAATAAAGAAATATAAAAAATATCAAAAATTTCTTCGCCGCCTAAATTTTAATTTTTTTAAAACAAACTTCCGCACTAAGAATGAAAGAAAATTTCAGTTCATTCTCAATTCTAGCAGCTTTCTGCGACTGACAACGACATTTAAATGTACGTTTACAATATATATCTCGCGTCGTGCTTAAGAAATGTCTATAATTAACTCGCATTCAATACCTTTGGGAACAAAGCAAGTACACAAAAAGTATCTTCTTCAGTAGCAATTACGAAATAAGTGCCCAACACTCACTAGCGGGAGAGGCACTCTGGACATGTTAATTCACTTTATCCAGCAACGAAAACTAATGAATAAAGGAACCTTTTAAAGGCGAATAAATGTAAAACATTACTTTAACTTGTTTATCTGTGATTGTCTGTGAAATTTATTTTAAAATTTATTTTAGTTATGTACCTAAATAAAAAAGCAGCTATAGCCTGGTAAGAGACGGTTGGAGTGTTACGCAAAGGTGTTGAGTTCGATCGAATCTATGACTCTATGACTACGAATCTATGACTTTCGAAGCTATTTTCTATATAAATAAAAATCAATTGCCACATGTATGACGGAGCATCATTTAAGAATTGCTCGACCGATTTGGCTGGTTTTTTTTTGTTGTGTTTGTAATTGTCAGGATAAGGTTTGTAAATAAAGCCGCGGGCAATGTCAAAAATTTACATGGTATTTTTATATGAAAATAAAAAAAAATTGACGTTTTGATATTGAATTTAATTACTTGAAATGTATTTTTGTATAGATTGACCGGATAACGACTGTCGGGTTAGCTCAAGGTTAGCTAGTCTTTAGTCAGCTACTGCGTCCGCAATACTTAAAAAATAGTCAATAGATTGACTTGAAGGTTTTATACAATATTGCTCTATATAAGCGTCGTAATCATTTTTATTTCGAAGTTACCATGGGAACGACATATTAAAAATATCAGACTGTGACACAGTGAAGCATGGCCGGGATAGATGGTTTGCATATAAAATAGTTAATTGTCGCTCGCTTTAACGGTAGTGGGAAAAATGTGAGGGAACCTACATGTGAAATTTTTACATAATGTTCTCGAAGATGTGTTAAGTTTGCCAATCTGCACTAGTCTAGCGTGTTAATGGCCTTAAACTTCTCGCATGGAGAAGAGGCCTATACACTGCCGGACAGTTAATAAACAGGGCTGATATTATTTAACTCTTAATGAAAATAAAAACCTAATTAACGTATCATAAGCAACCATACATTTCAATACAAACAAACCTTGTAAACTATATATAAGTGGTCATATCTTTCGACTACACGCAGTATAAACACAAAACAATTTCTCAAACTAATACGAAGCGAAGCAGACAACAACAATAATGATATCACTAACAAAGTTGTAAACTCCGACCGCAACGTACCTGACGCTGACCAGTGCTTGTTAAGATATAAAATTACTAGCTACGGGCTACGAGGCTACGGGATCGCTACGGCTAGTTACGGCTACGAGCTCACTACGGGGTACGAGGTTGTATTGCAATTATATAGCGTTCGAACTACGTCGAGTGTCTCCTTGCTAGTAATATCTATTGTAGTCATAACTGTAGTTACTATTCAATTTCTAGCTATAGAATATCGAGCGCAGTCCAGTGGAAATGTTGTTTTGAGAATTTGAAATTTGTATCCGAACATTGAAAACAAATAAAGAACCACCCACATTTTTATTTCTTTCATCTTACATACATCAGCAGCTAAATAAATTTACAACGTTTTGTTGAATCGCATAAAACTATATGCTTTGTTATGAATAGATTTATTGACTGCACAGTTGATGTAGTGGCTTATGTAAGTGGTCGCTTTGGCACTGTCACTGCGGCGAGTGTTATGGGTTCGAATTCCACACTGGCAAAATATTTGAGCGATTCACAAATGTTATGGGTTCGAATTCCACACTGGCAAAATATTTGAGCGATTCACAAATGTTATGGGTTCGAATTCCACACTGGCAAAATATTTGAGCGATTCACAAATGACTGTTTGAAGTCTGAGTGTTCTTTGTGTCTGTTGTTTGAATGTTTGTAAAATCCGTCACGATACAAAAATTATACTAAGTGTATAGCAGTTGTATTTAAAAGACGAAAAAGTATATTTTATTCGCTATAATCTACATATTATACCTACCTAGATTCACGTTTAAATTTGGCCTTTATCCTCGAAGGATTAGTTGTTACGGCCACAATTTGATAGTAACGTTGAGATCATAACACATTGCCTAATCCAGCAATTAAACCCGATATTGATAATATAATTGATCGCACAAATAAGCCCAAACTTATGCCATAGGCCCAACAATCCTATAGTTCAAATTCTCCATAAATTTCCAATTAAACAAAACATCACATATACGTAAAACATCGAAACCTCAGTAATATTGATCTTAACATATTATTACCTTCAAAGGAACAAGCGATTTAATTAATCAAAAGCTTTCCATATAGGTATTGTGCGTATGTGTGTATGCAGTGCATAATCACTTCGTCATATTACATGATTCAAGACATATATACAAGACATACATAATAGAGCTGTGTTTCTCCTCAAATATACTGAACTTTGAGTTACAATTCCTATTAACAATGTACATGCATGGGAACCCTCTAATACCCTAATGTTTATTGTTTTGAACCGACAGAAAGTAACATTGCAGTATCAAATAGCAGGTAGCGCACATTATCATTTTGTATGCGCATGATGTTTAGGTTATTGCGCATATGAACTTTATTATAAAGTTAATTTTGTAGGTTGCAAATTCAATCTATATTTTAGGGTAACAGACAATTTAGGAGTTCCAAATTCAAATATACTCTGTAATAGGAAAACGTCTTATTTAAAAGACGTAATATTTGATAGATATACACTTCAGCCTTAAATTAAAATAAATGCTTTTAAACATAATTAGCATTTTAAGCAAAATATAATTGGGTATTATCAATGAGTAGCGAATTTATTTTTTTATGTTTCTCATATAATTATATGAGTACATTACACTAGTGACGTTTTTATAATAAAATTAAAGATGTAACTAGTTGAATGTACCCAAAGTACGGGAACTTGTATAACTTGCATATTAATGTGATTTATACAATTCATTGAAATTAAACTACTATATACGGCTTTTATCGCGTTGTTTATTTGATACTTTATTACAAAATTTTGACAACTGTTATCCTACTATTACTATTAAACTTTACTAATTTTTTAGCTACTTAAATTATTGAAACTATTAAACACACTATTTACAATCTATTTACACTTTCCCCGACGTTTTGGTTGCTTTTCAACAGCCATGGTTACGGGGAGACTAAGATGGTAGTTGTCTCAATGTTCCAGTGTAGTTATTTCAAAGTACCCGAACATAATTTAATCATGGGTGTTTCTATTTACGCAGACTGAGCTCAAAGTATCATGAAGTCTAGCCGTGGTTTGCTTCTTCATGGGTTTGACTATTTGAATTACTGGATCTCAAGCTGGTGGTACATTCCAACCATCTTCTCTATTGAAATTAGGATGTTTTTTTGATTTCAATAGCCTCGCGAAGCATCCTTGGTAGGAATCGGTGTTCTTTAGCGAGCATCTGCGGTTTGTCAAATCTCAAGTAGTGGTTGGTCCCCTGTTGCACATGTTCACACACAGCAGAGTTCAACGAGTGTTTGTGTTTTACATCGGCTATGTGTTCTTTTATGCGGGTGCCTATGCTTCCCTTGGTTTGACCAATGTATGCGAGTCCGCAATCACAATCTATTTTATAGACCCCTGCATCTTGTAAAGGTAGTTGGCACTTGACGGATGCAGATTACAAGATGCAGGGGTCTACGTCGCCGTGCAGTCAATTCGAGTACATATCTACCTATCCCTTTAGGGTAAATGACGCAAGATGACATACATATTATGTATGTAAATAAAAACACGTTATATAGCGCCCGAGCTAGATTTATAACTTTGCATACAAACCATCACAACAATTTTCACTTGCAATCTAATTTCTGTTATTGAGCAAAGCTTGCAGAGAACAGCGCAAGCCCTGGAGATGTTGACTCATTGCATTACGTAGGTAAGTGCCGGCCAGCTTTGTGCACACTGCATTATAATCTATCTCAGCGTCACGACGTATTATCTCTATAATTACTCTGTCGTAGCAGCTCTGATGAAATATCACGAGAATTTCAACGCCGGCTATCAGAGTACATTATATTGAAACTGGCGTCTAATATACCTGCAGGCTTAAGAATTTTAGTGATTGACGCTGAATCTAATCTAATATTAGAAATAGAAAAGACTTTTTGTTTTACAGGGCTGATTTAAAAGATTCTTCCGCCAGTAGATAGCTACGAGTTTTAAGTCTATTTCTAGAAGTAACATAACCTAACTAATGTATTAATGCGAATGTGAGTATATTTCTTTTTACGCTTTCACGCCTTAACTACTCGATCGGTCATTATGATATTTCGCATACACATTATCAGGGGTACAGAAAAGAATATAGGGTAACATTCAACCAGACACAAAAAACTGTTCCTGAACTATTGAAGTTGCAGGAGCAGCGATAGCTCAGTGGGGAGACCAACAGACTGCAATGCAGGGGGTCTCAGGTTCGAACCCACTTCGCGCACCTCTGACTTTCGCTAGTTATATGACTTTTCGAAATTATGTGTGTATTGATTGACAATTATCGCCTGCTCCGTGTCTCGGCGAGCACGTTAAGCCGTTGGTCCCGGCTGCCATGAACATCTATGGCAGTCGTTATTGGGAGAGTGTCGACACAAAAGATCCCAATGGGCCGAAGTATCGCCGGTCTGCACTGACTGGCCACCACATAAGATAGGATAAGATAAGATAAGATTGAAGTTGCAGGCAAAACGTAGTATAACCTATAACAGGACGTTACGACGATAGGAGCGGAGCATCAATAAAAATTATCGTAAAATAAATCCGTATAAACTAGTTTAATTTCAATGAATAACAATCGCTTAAACGGAAGACAATATTATGTAAGTTCCATTGAGCTTTGCGTTCCAAACCTTAAACAATACTACAAAATTTTCTGAAAATCGTACTAAGCTAATCTGCACGCAAATTCGGCAACAAATTAATTCATTTCAATCACAAATATTGACCTCTTAAATCCTTGTTTCTACCGAAAGCTCTATTTATATAAGGGACTTATTAAAGGGAAAATGTAAACTGATTTACTGTGACTTGACATCTGTCAGACTAAGGAACATGCCTTCTGAGGAACTGGGTATGCAAATCAATACTATTAAACTTATATCCCCTTGTGGTAGGCAGAGAGAGTGAGGTAATAGGTTGTCTGTAATAGTTACGAATGCTTGTCATTACTTATTAATATACCTACATTGATGGTTATAATTAATATGCATAGGTTATGCAAATTATATGCTCATTGCGAGTAAAAGTGTACTCTACACGTTCGGCTTCATGGCTTTGCACCTGTATTTTCCCAAATGTTAGAAACAGCTGCATGTAATACGCTTACAGTTCAGGTTTTTGTTTAGGTATAAAGTAATAAGAAGCAAGCCTATTACTGTTTACAAACGGTAGACAGTCTTCTAAAATAATAACCGTGTGACAAAAATAAATTGCATAAAATTTATAAAATTTAAAAAAATTTGTCGATCTTACGTAACCAATCGAATTGACCCAATGAGGAAGCGATACGTTTATGTTACAAATAAGAACTACTTATAGTGAATATTTTTCTAGACACCGTGATACTAAAAACTTGCAAACGCAAAACCTGATCGTAAATGCTGGCCAGGATTGAACACAGGATATACATAGGTACAAAAAAGTATTTTTAAGAAAAATATACTTAGCTGATTTGAAGATTATATATATAGACCTTCATGTACAAACTTACATTAATAAGTAGAAACTAGGTAGTGTTCTTTAAGAATAGGTATTAATGTATTATGAAGGTGCCTTACAAATACCTATATACAATATTTTTTTTGTTCTTGGCTGTTTCTGTGATGACCGTTAAAATAGAGATTGAAGAGATCTCATCAAAACTTTTGATGTAGGGAACCACAAAAAAACAAAACATCGTCAATGTGTATATTATATTTTGTTATTGTAGATTTTTCAAAAAGCGTTTTATCAACTTCGACAAAATTGATATGGGACCATCTCCCAAACATATAAAAAAACATACAATCGAATTGACAACCTCATATTTTTTTATTAATCGGTTATATTTACGCTGCTGTCTACCTAGTATTCTCTATCAATAATGCTGTAGAATATTACAAGAGAAATAAAGTCGTACCTACATCAAATAACAGACCGAATACCAAGAACGGTAGAAATTACATTATCATATACGTACGCTTAAAACGTTATTTGAAAGCAAAATAAACATAACTTATTTAGTAGGGCGCGAACCAAATGTTAAGTACATATTAAATTATATAAATATTGGGATGAGTAGATGATTATTTTGCTATAGAATTTACGAGAGTTAGCTGTATTGTGTGATATGGACATATTAAAGGATTGAGTAATGTGCCTTGAAACAAGATCACTTCTATCCCAATAATATTATAAAGTTATATTAATAGATGGGATTTTCACTTTCTATTCCAGTAATGTCCTCCAGACTAAATTTCGGTCACAGCGTCCAGTCTGAATGAAGACTGGCCCCATTTGGGCAGGATATATTATAGTGCAAAAGTATGTGCGCAAACACAAGTGCACTCTCTGACTCGGGACGGCAATCCGGCACAACCGGAGATTGATCAGGCGCAGTACCAGCGGCTTCACTCCATGCTAGTATTGGCCCGACCCGGAATTCAAAGGCTCATGCACAGCAGTCGTATTCAATACCGCTGCGCCACGGAGGCAGTTTTAATCCTATTCCAGTATTCTTTATGTAAAGGCAGATTATAAACGTGTGCTAATCCGTTCAATGGTTTACGCGTGGTCAGTCATAAATGTACAAACCTCCAAATATCTACACAATCTTTCATATTTATAATAATAGCAGGAAATTTGGTGCACGATAATTAGTCACTTGATATAACATGATTACTCCAATAAAACCTTTTTAGTCGTTTAAGAACGGGAAAGATTTGGAAGTAATATGCACGCACTACGTATGCAAAACAATATTTTGTTATGTTTGCGAGCAGAATATTATTACAAAAGTGATTTTTAAAAGAAAAATAATAACCCTTTTAAAAGAAAATTGTATTATAACTTTAATTTAAATAACAAAACAGAATTTTTACTACATATTGCACGAGTTTCGATTTAACTTATTAATTAGTCGGTAGCCAACTTAATGAAATAAGCATTGTATTTGAGCCCTGGGACTCAAGAGATTTAATACATTATCTTTTAGTATATTTAATAAAAAACCAATAGTGTTTTATTAAAAAGCACGGATGGCGTGGCAAGCAGTTGCCTCTCTGTCACCGCCACGTCGAGTGTTGTGAGATCGAATCTCACAGTAATTTGTATGACCCACAAATTATTGATGTATTTTTGGAAAGCCTCCGCGATACAGAAACTGACCAATAAGTATATTTCTTTAAAAAAAAAGTATATCTTCAAAATTAATAGTTTTACCATATTTTTTCGCAAGTACCACTGGCCAAGAAATCACGGTCACATCAAATTAAACCGAAGCGATTGACTTCTCACACAATGGCGAAGTAATTGAAACAACTGTGATTGCCGTGTAGTCAATTATAGAAGGTTTGTAGAACTCTTAATCCTTTAATGAATAAATCAGTGCACACTTAATTATGGATGGGGACAGCAAGCGCTTTACTACCTTCTAGTGATCTAGTACCTACTAAACAAATACAAGTAACTTTGAAATAGCGAGCTATGTACGTTTCTTTGTTTTTATTCCATAGAGACATCTTTTGAAAACGAGTTTGTCTTCATAGTTTTCCATGTTTATCTTAAACCAAACTCTAATAATAGTTATCTATATATACTATTTTAAAACGAATATAAAAAGAACAATCGGATAAACTAATGTTTAGAAGGAACTGAGCGCAAAATAATGTATGTATGCTAGAATTTTTGTCTGCTTGTTTTTGTACGGACATCAAACAAAATAGACTGGACCGATTTTGAAGCAGCTTTAAAAGTTTTATATCTATAATAATAATATTCTACCACATACACACAACACCATCTAGCCCAAACTAAGCAGAGCTTGTACTATGGGTACTAGACAATGGATAAACATACATATATATATTTTTTTTGTAAATACATACATATTATACATAGAAACACCCAGACCAAGACAAACATCTATGTTCATGCACACAAATGTTTGACTTGTGCGGGAATCGAACCCGCGACCTCAGGCGTGGCAGTCGGTTACAATAACCACTACGCCATCGAGGCCGAATGGCCGAATGGCCGAAATGTTAAATTCGGTTTGTTAATTTCCGTTTAACAGGATTGAACATAATAATTAACAGTGATTAAATAGGCAAACCATATTTCACGGGGACATTAATATCTTATATATTATATTTGGACTAGAATTTTTATAGTTATAATCATCAGTAAAATATTCATTCCAAACTAATATTTTAAATATGAGGAAAATATGAGGTTTTAATTAATTCGTAACTAATATTCTAAATGCGAATGTGTTCGTTTGTTTGTTTAAATGTCTGTTTGTAACACTTTCACGCCTAAACTACTCGTCCGATCATCATGAAATTTCGTATACACGTTGTCAGAAAAAAGTATTATTTCCAAGGGATAGAAATTTATTGACATAACCTACATTAAAGCGAGCGAAGCCGCGGGCAAAATCTAGTCACTCATAATTTACAATCAGATAGCTTTCATTTCAAAAGACCCCAACAGAATACCAGCAAGTTAATTGAGCATCAAAGTCAAATAAATAATTGGTCTGCAATTAACCGGCCTTCCTTCCTGCGTATTATCATACTTTTATCATAAGAAATGAAATACTGAAATTGAATTATATTCTTTATCACTTTGATTGTATCATATTTTATTTAGAACTAGCTATTCGTATTTATAGCAGCGGTAGCCTAGTGCAGACTGTTAGACTACAAAGCAAAGGTCTAAGATTCACACCCGGGACACAACTTTGCTGAACGTCTCATCTCACTATGAGAAGGGTTAGGCTATAGTCCACCACGCCGGCTCAGTTCGGTTTGGTAGACTTCACATATCTTCAAGAACATTATGGAAATCTCTCGGACTTGAAGGTTTCCTCGCGACGTCTTTCCTTCATCGTTAAAACAAGCGATAATTAACGTATTAAATACGCACATAATTTCAAAAAGTTAGAGATACACCTTGGGATTTTACTCGAAACCTCTGCGTAAACAACAACAAATGGCAACAGGTAATGTAAGTTCATATTACAGTTTAGTTAATTGTAACCTTTACGTTCATAAGTGTTACTTTGTGACCTGAATTAGTAAAGACATGTTGATTTTGATTTTCGTGTGCACCATGAGTACTAATTAGTTTATTATCGCTCGCCTTAATCCCATTAAAAGCTTAGAGTGGATCTTTTTTAAACATTCGGAATATAGAAAATGGTTTTGCCTTGGTGTCTTAACTGCCTTAGTCGCGCTGGTAGTGAACGCGTCTTCTATACGCGGGGTCTCTGCTTCGATTCCCGAGTTAGACATAGTCCTATTCGTTTTATCTAACAAGTAATTCTCAGAAGCAACACAGAGACTAGAACTATACGTTGTAGACGGCAATAGGTTTGCGCCCCATTAATTGGGGCCTACCTAAAATTATAGTTAGCGAAATGTAGGGGTAAAAATCATCTGCTTACCCCTTTGGGAATAGAGACAGTTGCCGGCCTCAATGGTATAGTGGTTAGTATAACCAACTGCCACGCCTAAGGTCGCGGGTTTATTTCCCGTACAAGTCAAACATTTGTGTGCATGAACATGGATGTTTGTCTAGCTCTGGGTGTGTCTATGGGTACGTATTACAATACCGAAATTTCATAATAACTATGACTGAAACACTGATGTCCAAAACAACGAATTCACAATACCGAAAGTTTTAAATGGCGATAGCCGTTATATCGAAACATAAAATACCGATGTCCAAATGCCCGAAAGGATGAAACCCCGAATGGACGAAATCCTGAATGGAATTCCTCAGTTCTATGGTAGAACTAATGGGAGTTTTGGACGGACTATTTCTGGGTGGGTTTACAAAAGAGAACCTAACACAACCTACCGCTTCCAAGTCGGAATCGTACGGATGACTTCGGGATATGGATCTTCGGGATTTTAACCTTGCGGGCAAATGAACTTTCGGGATTTAAAACTTTCGGCCAAAATATCATTCGGCGTTTAATTTTTCGGGATTTCTTCCATAGGTATTTTAAAATACGGTCTTTTAAATTTCGGTATTATAATATGTACCCGTTTCTATGTATAATATGTATGTATTTGCAAAAAATATATATATGGAGTGAATGAATATATGGAATGAAAATACCCATAGTACAGTCTCTGGTTAGTTTGGGCAAGATGGTGTTGTGTGTATGTGATAGAATATTATTACTATGTGTATAGGTCGACATTCAATATAATATTCACGCAATTTAATTATGGCGAGGCAAATTCACGCATGTAAATACAGTACTAATGTAACAAAATATCCAACCCAATTAGCGCCGAGTATTTCATTTAACGTAATGAATACAACTATTACGAGGTTGGAGCAAATTGTAATGTTATTAATACAATATCTTTAATAATTACATTTTTGAAGTGAAGACTTCTTTAGGCGCGTTGAGCACTTCTTAGATGAACAAAAACCATAGAACTCGCGTCATCGTCATGCTTCGTCATCGTCAGGCTTTCCATTTTTGAATAATTTTAGAATATTAACAAAATCTCAGAAATGGTGCGTCCTGCGCAAAAAATAACGAAATTTTGACCCCCTTAATAAGCACTACGAGAGTATCAGGAATCTAACCCCTTTTTTATATAGAAGTGTTTATGATCGAGGATTAAAGTTTTCACTTCTATCTGCAGTCCCCAAAAACTGCCCCAGTTTTTTTAAATATTTGCCTTTGTTTGTTATTCTAAATGCCAATTTATTAACTAGTCTATTAAGATATTAAGTCAGTGTCCTACTTTTCGAGGACTCTTGTTAACTTTGAGACTAAATCATATTTTATCAAACTCGAGAACGATCATGTCTTTACCTATAACATCCACAGCTTATCGTTAACTATCGATAATTATATAGGAATCGCTGCCAAACTATCTTGAAGATGCCTCACGCTGAGACGAAACACGTGTCGACGCATATTTTGTAATATTGTCTTCTGTTTACGCGAATGTTATTTATTGAAATTAAACTACTATATACGGATTTTATCGCATTGTTTATTTGACACTTTATTACAACATTTTGAAACTGTTACACTACTATTACTATTGAACTTTACTAATTTTTAAGCTAATTAAATTATCGAAACTATTTATACTATTACTTTACTATTATACTATTTATATTTATGTTTACACTTTCCCCGATTTTTCGGTTGCTTTTCAGCAGCCATGGTCACGGGGAGACTAAGATGGTAGTTGTCTCAATGTTCCAGTGTAGTTTTTGAAGTGGAATACTGCAAGTTGGAATACGCCTGGATCCCACGACGAGCCTGTTCCTTACCAGAGGAAAAAGCTTGACTATGGCGATGGGTATAGTCAATCTTTTTCTGTTGCAATAGTTGGGGTGGGCAATCCGGGGCTGTGTGGCGAGTTGCTCTGATCACCATAATTTTATGGATTGCCGCCAAGTAACGCCTAATTTGATTCAATATAGGAAACTAGATAAACCCAACCGCGCTTCGCTTCAGTCTGATATAAATGATTAGAATAGTAAATATGTATAAGTATTATCTATACTATAATATTATAAAGCTGAAGAGTTTGTTGGTTTGTTTGTTTGTTTGTTTGAACGCGCTAATATCAGGAACTACTAGTTCAATTTGAAAACGTCTTTTAGTGTTGGATAGTCTATTTATCGAGGAAGGTTATAGATTATATAACATCACGCTACGACCAATAGGAGCGGAACAGCAATGAAAAATGTAAAAGCGGGGAAAATTCTCTTATATGCAGCAGACGAAGTGGCGTTGGTCAGCTAGTATTTAATAAGAGTAAAAGTACATAAAAATACTCCTATATTAACATGCAAATTTATTTCAAACTTACAAGTTAGTCCATCGACTATTTTAGGAGTTTTTGGTCACAACATACGAAAGATGATTTTCATAATATACTGAAGAAGATAACTAGTTGCTCCAATAAATTAAATAATATACTGTAGCTGTATTGTAAAATCTCAGTAAATAAATAAATAATATAATAGTAATAATTAATAAATTGAAATAATTATTATATATAAAAATAATTTAATTATAATTTTTATATTGCATTAGGAAACAAATGTTATTCGAATGTATTCGATTGATTACACATTCGAATAATTATGTACATTCAAATGTGTAATCCATAATTATACCTCGTAAAGCAATACTAAAACATATTTGAGAAAGAGAACATATTTTTATAAACTATTTAGACACTCAAGTTCTTTCTAAAATGTCCTACAAAGAGGGCTACATTAAAAATATATTCTTAAAATGGCGAAAATAGCTTTGTATGATCCACTAAGCAGCGGGGCGTTTACAATGGAGGTACTTGAACAATATTGTGAGTCTGGTACATTGTGTAGGCTTAATGACAAGCTCAATATTAAATACTGCCCCCACCCATCGCGTCACTTCAAATACAATAATTAATTTCCATAGATGCTTTTGATAAAAGGATATTTTCTTTGGGTATTAATGATACTTTGTAAAATAAAAATCCATCGAAAAGTTCATTGCTGTCGATATTTGATGGCAAATAAACTTGCCCGGGACGTACCATCTTCTTATACGAAAACGGCGTAAGAATTATGACACTATTACGGAGTTTTGGCTGAAGAAATTGCGTCAGCAAGGCACGAGTTGCACCCTTGGCATGACAAGCGATCATAGGCTACGGCAACCGCTAACAGTCAGATGTACTTTATTCTTATTTGCTAGTCTTTAAAGACTCGTAGTCTCAAATTTATTTTTCAAGCAACTACTTTTTAACATTTCGTTTGCCCACCTCGCTATAAATTTTAATCATGCTACATAAACAACCAATTTTATACAATTGTTCGTACCAATAATCTAGGTCTCTATTATTGATTTAAAGCAAATCATAAAATGATTTCTAGATAGGAACTGCACAAAATAGATGTAACTTGAATATAAATTGTATCTGCACGAGTAGACTAGCTAAACAATGTATTGTGTATTCATATAATGTATCGTGAGCGTGACGGATGCACGCTTCAGTAGCAACACTCAGAAACAAAGAGCTTGATACGTATTCTACAAGTCATGTGACTTGCTAGCTTATTCTATAGAATACATTATAATAGATATTAGATGTTATGACATGTACTAACTGTCTATATGTCGATGTCTATCATGTTACGTGTAGCTAAACTGTGTGGTCATGTTTACATAATATGGAATCACGGCTCTTTAGTGCCGTAGGGATGAGGGAGGTTATATAATCTTTTGATAACATTTGGTGAACCCTTTTGAAGGAACCTTATAGGAGTCAAAAGTTGAAAACATCAGATATGTTTTCAACTTTTGGCTCCTATAAGGTTCCGGTCGACTACTAGCTATGAATGAACTAACGTTCGTTGAGAGATTAGCAACGATTTTTTTATAGTGCCCAGTTAGACATCACTTCGCCTGATCTTGCGCAGTTGTCACCACACACCAAATTTGATGTGTATAGTAGAACCACAGACTACTCTTATATGTTCTGTGAGTAGAACGGTAGTTCGACAGGACTAGAGAGCATGCTTTCTGTGTCATCGGGGTGTGCAACACGGCCAGATTCTGACTATACGCTACTATTGAGAATTTCTTTACAGAAAGCCCAATAGAATTTTTTTGGTCGGAGACCTCTTAGTGCATAGCAGATACTTTAACTAACACAGCGGCATCAAGGCAGTTATCATTATAGCAAAAGTGAGACACTGACACAATATAGAAAATAAATTATGAATACATACATATATGTATGTATATAACTGATCTCATTATGTCAGTAATATTACAATTTACGTCAGAATATACACATGACCGACGTCAAAGTTTCTACACAAATTTCTCCATTGTATAATTAATTTAATTTACCAATGCATGCTTTGGTCGTGACAATTTATAAAAGCTAACGAGTTCCCGCTAATTAATAATAATTTAAAGCTGACAGACTGCTGTGTGATAAACAATAATATATGCAACAAGTAAATTTAATTTGATTCAAAAGTTTCTTTGGGAAGGTTTTACATTCATAGACTCATGCTCGTAGGCACAGGCAGACTTGTATTATAATCAGGTATTATCTACTACTTCTCTATCTCCTAATAGTGCTGTGCCCGACAGGATCCATAATTAGTTACTTATTTCTAACCCTACCACCTGTAAATGTACATTATGGAATGCAATAAATTGAATTTGAATTTGAATTATGGTTTTGTCCCGACATGATAGTTAACGAACTTTATGCCGTCTATCCGGCAGTTCTAGACTTCGTTCTGCTATTAAGCATTTTTTCAGGCAATTCAGCAGCAATTTGTACAAATCGGGTGATCAAATCCGGGAATTCCCGTGATTGTTCTCAAACATAAACGCAAGTTTGTTTGAATTACCAATGTGATCATGGAGCTTTAACAATTAAATGAAAAATATGAAAATTCAGCGACCCGCCCCTGCTTTGCACGGGTTGTACAAAACCTTAACAAATTATACAGATTTATGAAGAAGGTTTTTCTTCATTAATCTCTCTATCTATTGGTGAAAATCACACAAAGAACCGTACAGTAGTTTTTGAGTTTATCGCGAACAAACGGACAGACGCGGCGGGGGACTTTGTTTTATAATATGTAATGATTATTTATACAAATAGTATTATCATCAAAGAACGCCGTCAGACTTCTGAATAACGAACGGGACAGGCTAGAAAGTTGATAAAAATGGAAGTTAATAAAGCCACATTTTATCTGCTATGGTGCTACGGAATGTCAGCTGAACTTTTTGTAAAGGACACACGTGTCCTAAATTATTGTTGCACTAAAACTATACTAACAAAGAAAACCATCAATGACATAATCTGAATCTAGTACCTCATGACCACAACCATAAAATCATGGTTACAAATTTGAACCAGTGTGAAAAAAACTGTAATAATAAATGTTCTCCAGATGAAAATTTCACAAATTCAATTTAAACTGTTGAATTGCACAATCAAATCTTTTTGATTAGTCTCAAGTAATAAACGAAGTTATGCGAGCGGACTAGATTTTCTTGCTCGTCGTTAGAAGTATGAAAAAAATGTGGATCACCGGCTTTAAACTGTATTTAATACTAAAGTATGCCCACGGCTACGCTCGCGTTAATGTATATTTTGTCAATCAATTTCTATCCTTCAGCAACAGTATTTTTTGTGGATGCAAAGTACTCTATGTCCTTTTTTGTACCCCTGACAAAGTGTATGCAAAATTTTATGATGATCGGTTGAGTAGTTAAGGTGTCAAAGCTTAATGAACAAACAAACACACATACACATGTTAGAATTAAATCATGTTGCAGACTTCATAAATAAATTTTTATGCGCCTTAGTGTGCAACATCATGTATCTATTTAATTAAACAAGTATATTTAACAGTCTCGGTGACGCCGTAGTAGAGAATGAGATTGCTGAGTACACTGGTTCTATTCCCAGGTCGGGCCATCGAAAAGTTATCGAGTATTATAGTCAAAAATTATCAATGGCGGGCCACCGAAAAGTTATTGGTATCTTCAGTCAAACAATTCTCAATAGCTTACTGAAGTTGCCGGTGTTACACAGCCCCTTGTATCGGGGGTACGTAAATCCATTGATCTCTCTCCATTCGTGTCGGATTGCCGTCCCCTCGGACTAGACAAAGGAGATTAGATAATGCACCTATATTTGCACACACACTACTGCACTATAATATCTTCTGCGCAGATAACTAATCTCCGTTGATGGCCACCGTGATCGAAATTCAATCTGAAGACATTATAGTTATATCTATACATATATATAATAATTATAATCGTAACTGATCATGTCTGTGCATAGAAGATGCTTGAGAAAAAATATGTGAAGGCGCTTTATAAGAACGATCAAAGCCAAAACAATTATTTTCGAATTTTTATCTGTCTGTTTGTTTGTACGCATATTACACAAAAACTACTGCACGCAATTTAATTGCAGATCTCACAGTTGTATTGCTAGAAGTTTAACTTAAAATCAGGTGCATGTATCATTTTGATACGCGGCCTAGAAATTAGGAAATATAGATAGGTACCTATTTCCAAATTCTACATGTATAAAGTCGCGGCCAAAATCTGATATAACAGGCTAGCTAACGTTCAACCTTGATTCTTAGTCACTATATTAATTTATTACCACGTTATAAAACTATTTCGGTACCAATGATCTACTTTGTCCGGTATGTTATTTCTAAGAAACAGTCATTTTTATACCGGCATTTTTATACTAGCTCGTTTCCAGTATTATCTGATTACTCCCTCATAACTGTCCAAGATAAAACCATAAAAAGATGCTCTATTTATTTCAAATTTGTCTACACGACATAGCTTATCAGGAGTGGTAAAACGGTCCGTATATAAAATATTTACATCGCCTACATCTTACGTAAATAAATGCTAGAAGGTACATTCGAGTACGGAATAGGTATATTTATTAGATTGGTGCGTGAGTACGAAATTGTGTCCGTTTCTGGAAAATGTCATATCAATTTTGCGGGCATAGGGTGCGGCCATACATTGTACAACCAGGCTTTGCTTGACGAACGTGTAATACCCAGGGCACTTGCCCTTCACGCCGCTCGGGATTACAGTGAGCTGGGGATTATAAGGGAAGTACGTGACTTCATTACGGCTTACGCATAACACAACGGTGCCGTGATGCATTTTACGTTACATTTATTGCTTTTTTGATGAAGGACGGATCGTAAACTTGAAAGCTTTGGAAATAAAACAGATTTTAAAATTCAAACACATCAATCAATCTTTATAGAAGATTGACGGACAGTTAAGGAGTAATCTTTCTGAGTATCAATACTAAGAGTTTTAAATTATGTTCAGTAATTGACTGTGCTGATACAATCGTGCCATGAATTCGTTTGTTTACTAATGATTTTACTGATTTAAAAAGTAATTGCGCTGTATATAATATAATTATACGTACTTACCTAATAATAAAGTTTATTTGCAACTAAACATGTATCATACATTATACATCATAATGTGGTACTTTTCCCTAGACTAAGTAACAAACTGAATTTCAGGGAAAAGTGATTTCACTTGAATACACACAAAAAAGTCATCAAAATCGGTCCAGCCAGTTAGGAGGAGTTTAGTTACAAACACACACACAGAAGATTTATATATATATAAAGACTAGCTGTTACCTGCGACTTCGTCCGCGTAGATTTTAACTAAAAAGTGTTTGTCGCCGCGGAACCCAACTATATTTCTCTGCCCAAGTTACTTAAATGGCGTAGTTTTTATAGTGTAAAGCTAGATAATAGCATGGCTTACTCAAAAACAACATTTAAATATGCGTCGTTAGATTACACGCTGTCACAGAATGCGTAAGAAAAATTAAGATTCACAGCTTCTCCCCTGTAGGTGATAGCGTGATAATATGTAGCCTATATGTTGACGCGACCTGTTAGTAATATTCATGCAAAATTTGAAGTAAATCCATGCAGTACTTTTTGAGTTTAGCCCGGACTTACATACAGACAAACAGATAAACAGACAAACAGACAAAAATTCTAAAAACTATATTTTTGGCTCCGATATCGATTGTAGATCACGCCCCAAGTATTCTTTTAAAAAAATATTCAATGTACAGTTTTGACTTTCCTACGATTTTATTATATGTATAGATTACTAATATTCTAATCGACACGTGTCTATAGTTGCCATTACTCCGTGGCGCAGCCACAGTGAATGCGACTGCTGTGCATGAGGTCTCGAGTTCGAATCCCAGGTCGGGCCAACAAAAGGTTATTGGGATTTTCTGTTAAGAAATCTCAATAGCAGCCCGAAGTTAGGAAGTTGGCGGTGTTAGACACCCCCGTGCCTCGGAGAGCACGTAAAGCCGTTGGTCCTGCGCCTAATATCTCTGCGGTCGTGTCGGATTACCATCCCATCGGATCATGAGAATGAAGGAATAGAGAGTGCACTTGTGTTTGCGCACACGCTTGTGCGCAAACACAAGTGCACTCTGTGCGCTTGCCAGTCTTGCCAGATTGGCCGCCGTGACCGAAATTATTAGGCATTATTATTATAGTTCTAGAAGAATCTAAGCTGATATGCTTGTATAAATAGGTAGACGTCGTTATTGCAATAGATGCGCTTCAAACCCACGACCTCTCGATCAAAAGCCCGATGACTAAGCCAATGAGCTACCGCCGCTATACACTAAACAATAACCTACTATAACATAAATCATCACTAACCCCTCCCCACACGTTACAAAGTCAAGCCTTTCACACAAATTTTTTTTTTTCACACCCACACAATTGGCACAAGTTTGACCGCATAATCTTGCTTTTTCAAGGGTCATAGGGCTGGCATTAGCATAAAACTACACGTCACCTTTGACAATTCTAGCACCAAAAATATACTAAAGGAAACTTTACGAGATGAGTCGAAATACTAGTTGAAATACCTATATTTTCACCTACAAGCAAAATTTTCTTTTAACAGAAAATGGATAGTAATTGGTGTGGCATTATTCACTGTCAGTAATTGATGTATGAATTACAAAACCTTGTGTGAATTCTTTTTGAAGTGAAAACTTCTTTAGCGGAGTTGTGCACTTTTTTGTGATGGGTAAAAAATGTTAAACTCGCGTCAGGACACGTGACCTGATCGAAAATTCGTAAGACGGAGGGAGATTTGTCATGTTTGTGTACGATAGCGCAATAAATGAATATTGTATTTTACCACATAAATGATAGTACTTTTATACTGATATTTAAAGCAATTCGTGCAAAATTATTCTCTAATCACTCCAAAATATCAAAAATCCACAACGTTAATATTCAAGTTTTCACTTCTGCAGGCACTCCCGTGCATACCGTTGACTTTTTTTATTTTAAACTCGATTTTGCACGTGGTTTCGGTGGCGTTAATATTTACTAAGGAAGTAAGGATGGTAGTGCCACAGCCCTATTTGTAAGTAGCAAGAGTCGAATGCGAAATCAGCGATGCTCGAGTGAAGGGCCCACGAGACTCCGAGAGCGTGCCTCTACGCCCCACTTTGTCAAACTGCGACCCAATATGATTTATCGGGAAACCTGTATAATTCGAACATCTTGAATGTTGTCCCTCATGACCTATACGATCGGGAAATAGTAAAAATATTACAGTTGTGGTTTCTTTATAACAAATGAATGTAGAAAGAAGAATTCGAAGCTTGCATCATCATTGAGTTCTCTTATAATATCTTAGATAGCTTACAGACAAACATAATAACGAATTCATGCCAAAATAATTAGTTATAATATTTTTTTCATGTCACAAAAACTGATTATGATTAATTTCTATCGTTAAATGTACTTAAGTGTAACATATATATCAAAATAATGATATAAAAATGTATAATTGATTATGTCAGATTAGGAAGGAAAGTTATATCTTTGTGCACATTTATAGATCCCGTACTACTCATCTTAGTCCATAAGAAAGTGATTCAGCGGGGGAGTCACGACCCTCAGTAATGAGGAATACGACGCGAGGAGGAGGACTACTCATCTTATATTGATGTAAAATTATATGACTGCATGGATGGCATAGTGGTTTATGTGGTCGCCTCGCCACTGCCACTGCGCCGAGTGTTGTGGGTTCTAATCCCACACGGGACAAAAATTTGTGTGATCCACAAATGATTGTTCCGAGTTTGTATATTCTTTGTGTCCGTTGTTTGAATGTTGTTGTTAAATTAAAAGACGGACGGGAGCAACCCTTTAAAAAAAATACTCTATCACGTCTCAGTCGCTTAATGCGCCATCCCTGATGTAGTTCATCACGTGAATAGATAGACTTTGATATGAATTCAATTTTCGGAAAATCTTTTAATATTGTCACAAGTGCTACTAGATGGCAGTATTATGAGTTCTGTCGCGATTACGAATATCCATACAGACGGCGAAAGCTAGGCAGTCTATAAGTTCTCGAGCACGCACTTAAATTATTATTTTATGACCTTAAGTGCCCTTCGCGGGACTAGAATGGAATAGTAACAGTTATTATCTAGTTTTATAGATCTTCACTGATAAAAAGTATACTGAAATGATAGATAAGCATTTTTCTAGTCGAAAAAATTAAGCTCACATTTGATTTTTTAAGTATCGTGCAAGTTTTATTATTATATGTGGATAGAAAAAAGTTCAGTCAACATTTTATCTATACTAATATTATAAAGAGGAAAGATTTGATTTTTGTTTACATATTTAATTGTTTTTTTGTAAGGGTTTAACTCAAAAACTACTCAACCGATTTTAAAAATTCTTTGACCATTAGAGAGCTATATTATTACAGAGTAACATAAGATATATTTTATTTAAAAAAAAGTACTGTTACTAACGTTACCATACTACTTTTACGCAATCGAAGCCGCGAGCAAAAGCTAGTATTGAATATATAGAATTTAGTTGCTGACTGTTAAGACATCTTCTTACAATAACATCGTAACTAGAGCTTTCGTCTATTGTTTGTTGCTGTCCTTCCCAATTGCCAAAGCAAAGATATTAAAGTATACTTTTAATACCTTTGGACTGAATCAATTTCGATGTAGTTTTATAGTATTTATGTAGATAAACGAGATCCAACCTTTTCTATTTCATTTTAATTGCTGGTAAATTACAATTAATATTTCAATCTAAAGATGCGTTAGGATATGTAAAATTGATTTATTTATTTATTTGGACATGGAAAACTTACAGCTATAACACATCAGATATTACGGCAGCATAGTCATCTGAGAGCCAATTAGATAACATGAAATCGTGGCCTCAACTAGATTCAAATTAGGACTATATCGCTGCTATACGCAATAGTTCATGGTTCAACCTGGTAGCATAAAGATTTGGTTTGCTAGGATAGTTATGTCTCGAATTCCATTCAAAGGTCAGACAAAGAGCTATTGATTACTTTGATAGAAAATTCTCAGTATCAGTAGTAAGTAAGTAATTAAGCCCTTTAGACTATCCAATACTAGCAGTATAATACGAAACGTCTTACTGAACCAAATGGAAATAGTGAAATGAATGCAGGTGTAGCAGACATCTATACTTATAATAAAACTGTAGAGAGATCAATTCTGTACATTGAATATATATTCAAAATTAATATTGGAAGATGAATGGTGATCGATACTGATGACAAAAATGCAATCAGTAAATTTTTTGTCTGTCTGTCTGTCTGTCTGTCTGTATGTGCACGCATGGGTCAAAAACTACTGAAGGGATTTTAATCAAACTTGGTACGATTGTAGTCCATACTCCTGGGCAGGTTATAGGCTATATAACATAACGCTAAGACACATAGGAGCTGAGCAGTGACGATAAATTTGAAGCACGTCGGACGAAAATGCGCTTTCGAGCTCTTATCCTCGCATACGTTGATCATACACCAAAAGTATGTATTACAAAGATGATGGTCTTCAAAAGATCTACAAAAAAGTCCTTAATAGTATATATCTATCTTTTATAAATTAGCTACAATAACGTGTTTAATCGTTAGGCATTTCTTCAAAGTGTATTAAAATACATAAATATATTGTATTTCACATAGATATATCTTTATCAAACTCCCATATTCAAAAAGTACACTTTAATATTTATATTATAAAAAAAATATAGGAATCGGTTTATAAACACACAAGATATAGATGAAATAAAACTTCCAAATCTCGCCGCGCCAGTATGGGTACGGCTATACGGTTGATTGTTGTTTAACGCGCGAAACCGCCATCCGCTGCATTTATAAAAAGGCGGGGGCGCTCACGCGCCGACTTCACTCACATTTTGTTTGTTTGGTTGAACGCGGTAATCTAAGGAACTACGGGTAAAAATTAGAAAAATATTTCAGTGTTGGATAGCCCATTTATAGAGGAAGGCTATAGGCTATATAACATCACGCTACGACCAATAGGAGCGGAGCATAAATGAAAAATATTGCAAAAACTAGGAAAATTCTCTTATGTGAAGCAGACGAAGTTGCGCGGGTCAGCTAGTGTCATACTAAATCTGTACTGATTTATTAATGCACTAGATGTGCCCGCGGTTTCACCCGCGTTTATTGTTACTGCGCAGCTCCCGTGAGTCGTAGCGTGATGTTATATAGCCTATAGCCTTCCTCGATAAATAGGCTATCCAACACTAAAAGAATTTGTCAATTCGATCCAATAGTTCATGAGATTAGCCCGTTCAAACAAACAAACAAACTCTTCAGCTTTATAATATTAGTATAGATAAGTAACTATGTCTATTCGTTACATTTTACGAGTATATTGCTGAACAGATATATAGAAATTGTATATGTAAATAATAGGGTTGGCAACTGTCAAAGTGGCGCTGTCGTCGATCTGTCCCAAAACAAAGACGTTTTTGTATGGAAAGTGGAAGTCATCACTGAATTTATTGAAAATGACGCGTTGTTGTGTTCCAAATTGCTCTGAAAATGCTACTCACCAGTTTCCGAAAGACAATAACATTAAAAAACTGTGGCTTAAAGCAATTCGTAGGGTAAATTTTACACCTAAAGCTAGTTCGAGGTTATGTCGTAATCATTTCAAGGAAAGCGACTATGAATTGATCAGTAAATACACAGGTAAACCACATTTTTAATTATATTAGATGAAATATCATTGTACTGACCGATTCCTATAATCACAACATAACCTCAACAACTATCTATGACAAATTGACAATGGTCAAGGGACATATCAATGAGGGCGCCATCTACAATTAGCTTTCACTTGCCAGCCCCATTAGGATATTAAGGATGGGAAGATTCCGTAAAATCGTAAAAAAATACTAATAAAAATATACACACACACATACATGGTTTTACACCTGTGCTTAGATTAATGTTGCCAAAAGGCTAGGCAGAGGTGCACCTATGCCAGCCATTACACCAGAAATTTATTTAGGTCGCTGATAATAGGGACAATCCTATTGTCATCTACCAGATACAACCCAAGACCTCGGGTGCCTGCTAAGAATTTCTAAGACAGAAAAACCTAATAACACTTTGTCCCACCCGGTAATTGAACTCGAGACTGTACGGCGTTCACTTCAGCTGCAAATAAATATACACGTCGATTACATTTATAGGAACAGCCTCTCCTTTTTTAAAGTCTGTTATAAAGTTGGACTTCTATCTCTTTCATTTGTTAAAACTATTCAGTTTTGTGTACTCTTCTTTCATTTGTTCTAGTTTGAACCCTTTGGCCTTTGTCCGGTGCTCGGTCACTCACAAACAGCTAAGCCATAACCGCAAGCTTTAATTAGGTTTAATTCAGCGAATGGCGACTGGAAATCAGGGATCGGTATTTATTTTTTATTTATACATTAATTAACTTAACTGTATTGTTATTTATCTTGTTCGCTCACGGCATAAAGCTTGCTTTTATTTTGTCTTGGTGGCGGAGCCCTAGTGAAAAATAATAATAATAATAAATTTTGTCAGAAAAATGGAGGACAATGTGTGGAACTTATTCTATGCCTTAGAGTTAGCACAATAGTTGCTAATACTGATTCCCAAACTAGGCTATAGCCTATATTTTGGGCAACAGTGCTTAGCCAAAATAAAGAAACAATAGACACTAAAGTGAATCAACAATTATTCATTTTAATGTGACTGCTATTTGGTCTTGGGTTTGATACTTAGGTCGGAAAAGTGTTATTGTGTGTTACAGACAAGCTATTCTCTATAATAGCATGGAGCCTGGAGCTGTGTCCGGCAATAGACTTGCCTGCTATTACGAGGACGAGAATTCATAAATGGTTAATAAAATGGTGTAATACATCTTGGGGATAGAGGCGTGAGAATACGTATTAAATGTATGTATTTTTACATGCAGCCAATGAAGGGGTTTGATTCCCGGGTCCACACGTCTCGTTTTTGATAGACGTTTCTTTATAGCAATACGAAGTTTGGAAAACTGCTGGAAGCTATACATATGACGGAGATGAAAATTTCATACATCGACATTTAATGTCGATGTAATGAAACGAAATGTGACTTGAAGTTGTTATACTATTATTTAACTTACGTTATGGTAGTAAGCTTGCATCCTACTAATATTGTAAATGTAAAAGTTTAAACAATTTTATAACGCTTATGTTTAACTTATCACCAGATATAGTAAAATATAACAGTAAAAAATAGTAAATTATCACCAAATTACACAGCAAAATATATTTAAAGAGATCAAACTAAGTCGACGGGGCTCCTATTTTTAGGTGGGCTTAAGAAGGAACCTAACATAACCTAACTCTTCCGAGACGGTATGCAGTAATTTGAGGAGTATAGGTACTCGTTATCATGTATTTTAGTGAGCATATTTTGCTGCGCAATTAGTATTTTTAATGGTCATTATATTTATTCCTATTTTATAATTACTAATACTTTAATTAAACCTTATTTGGTTACTAAACAAAAATTCAAATTTTCGCAAGTGTATATTTCATATAATATGATAAAAGAAGCTAATATTCAAAATTTGCCACCGTTATAGACTAAATATTGGTAAGGTTACAGATTGCGGCGAAACACGTTGACAAAATTTACATCAAAGTTTGTAAGACACGAGAAATTTGTCATAACACTCGTTTCGCTCGCTCACCGGATTTCTCCCCCGAAATCATTTACTCGGAATTGGATTCCGAATCTGTGATGAAAGTTAAAACGAATTCTTTTACGTTTAATATTTCCATATTAAAGGTTAGGGCGTTTACATACTGAGCGTATTTTCGGCTCGTATGAGCTCGTGTTTGAGACGCTCGATTAAAAACCGTCGACGTTTAAATTAGTTTTGGTTCAATGCAACCCAGTAAGCTTGCATGCGTGTATTCAAGCATGGTTTAATTTAAAACAATTAGAGAAGATTGTGGTTTCTTAATAATAATATAGTAATAGTAGTATAATAAAAGTATTTTAAAATAAACAACGCGATAAAATCCGTATAAAGTAGTTTAATATTAAAATAAAATAATATTTTATAACGAATTGACATCTCGCTTTTACTTTATTTTGTATATGTTATTATTACTTGTATAATATTTCGACACAAATCTATGTGCGTTATGAAATAAATAAATTACTTAATGCTTTTGTCAAATAATGAAATACAACATTTTAACTTTCACTGAATTAGTTGTTCTTTTTGCCAACATTCGGCCACCGGTGTCCAGACACAAAGACTAAATTTTGACTGCACCGATGGCGTAGTGGTTTAAGTAGTCGCCTCGCCGCTGCCACTGCGCCGAGTGTTGAGGGTTCGAATCCCACACGAAACAAAATTTTGTGTGATCCACAAATGGTTGTCCCGAGTCTAGAATCAGATGTTCTCTGTGTCACACACAGGAATTATTCCCAGTGCAGGAGATTTCTTAAAAAAAATAATGCTTTGTCACGGCTTTTGATGAATAAAATTTGATAAGACTACTATTACTAGCTATCACCCATAGCTTCACGGTAGTATATTGAGATATGCAAAGCCATCTACAGTGACGACATCGTTATTTATTTTCTATAAGCTTATGTTACGCTCCGCTACTTAAACTACCTTCGCTACATGAGCAGTTTGATAGTGCAATGAGACTAGGAACGCTTATATGTAAGGCTGCCTGTCCATTGAAGCGGAGCGAGGCAGTGGAGCGAAGAAACGGAGAAATATTAACCAATAGGATTGCATACTGGAGCGGAGCAGAGATTTTATGCAATCCTATCGGTTAATATTTCTCCGTTTCTTCGCTCCACAGCCTCGCTCCGCTTTAATGGACATGCAACCTTAGACGGAAAAAATGTGTGATTTTACAATTGAGGTAGCTTTAGAATATGAGTAACATGGGCTTTACACAAAAGTAAATAACGTTAACGTCATATTGAAGACTAACACGAAAATGACTTTGCATTTTCTTTTCTGTATTATTTTACTTTCCTTTTTCTGCTTTAAAGACTTCTTCCGAACTAGGAATAATTCTTGTGTCGCGAAGAACTTTACAAACAATTGACACAAAGAACTCCCAGACTTGGAACAACTTTTAGTGGATCACACACATTTTTGTCCCGAGTGGGTATTGTACCAACTACATTTGGCGTAGTAGTAATGGCGAGGCGCCCAACTGTGCAGTCCGTGCATTGAACCTGATACCTCATGACTCATAACTCACAATTACGCTTATAAAGCCCGTACGTGAATCAGTAAGTCACTTTATAGAATACCACATAACGCCATCCGTGTAGCCTGAAAACCCATGCCTACCACGTATGGGTTTAGTTCTGGCTTTGAGTAGTAGAGTCTCGCTGATTTCAGCATGAATGGGCCGGCTCGACCGGGGAAGGACTACCCTCTCACAGAATATCGACGTGAAATAGCAGTATCCCTACTGTTGTGTTTCGTTCGGTGAGTGAGAGTACCGGAGGCCCAATCACACCCTTTCCCCCATCCCGCTCCCTTTCCTTCCCACGTCCTTTCGTAAAGGGTCGGCAACGCGCAAGTGATGCCTCTGGTGTTGCAGGCGTGCATAGGCTACGGTGACCACTTACCATCACGTGGGCCGTATGCTTGTTTGCCACCTTAGTTGTATAAAAAAAACAATACTGCCGTTCACTAACTAATGGTATGGAACGTATATGGCCTAATGTCTTTTTAGTTAGCGGACGGTAGAATAGCATCAAATCAAATCATCATTATCATCACTTACAGATAAAATTTTATTTTACTGTCAGACTTCTCATAATACACGCTTATTCGTAGAAAACCGAGTTGCAAATATACGCCTGATGTGTAAAAAAGTTAAGGCAACGAATTGTATGTCTGTCGGTTCCTGATGAACGAAGACATTCATACGGGCTCTCGTTTGATAAGATATCATATTGTATACCGTGCTCCCTTATTACATAAATACATACCTCCTTTTTAGCTTTGTTTTGTAAATTGTGTATTCCATTTGAATATCGTTCTTGTCTACGTCGACGGTACGTTGATACGATTACGGGTCACGAGTCGCTTTGCCTTTTCGGCTTTTAATGTCGTCAGCAGCAGACATTTGTGCATGTGTTTACGTTTATACGTGAAAATGAAATGCAGTTATTTGTTTTTCTATATGTTTTGTCAGTACAGTACTGTATGCTTTTTCAAGCTTTGAGCACAGGGCGTGTATCGTTCTTTTGCGAGAATTCTCCAATGTCGTAAATTTTGGAGTTTGTGATTATGAATTGCTTTTCTATATAGTTTTGTCCAAAGTTCAGTATGAATTTTCAACCTTTGTGCACCAGGTGCCTATCGTTCTTTTTGCGATAATTCTGAATCGTCGAGTTTTTGGAGTTAACAGTCATGAAACATAATGATTACGTGGTGGTCTATGGCAGTCAAAGGCTTATGTACTACCAAAGATATACATACTTATCTTTAATTTCATAGTGATGACTTACACCTGCATTTAGCTAAATGCAGGTGCACTGATGGTCAACTCTGCCTTAAATAGGCTTTTACTTTTGTATTAAGCATATTTTATTCTTATTCTAAAGACTCACACTGAAATGACTATGCATGACTTGATATTTGGTTTTCCTTTTTCTTTTATAAAAACAACTGCCAAGATCTTTAGGACTAGGCTAGGAGTGATAGATATGTATATACTATTTATAGCTAGCATAGCTATGCCTTTAGATACTACATGATAGTGGGCGAGCTTATTGACGTCTACCGGGCGTAGTTTTAAACTCCGTTTTGCTACTAAGACCTTAAATAAGAGTTTAAATTAATTAATGTGGACGGATAACTAATTATGACAATAAAATCAATCATTTATAAGGCATCTATATTTTTATAAAGCTATAATAAAGCTGTGTACATTGGACATGATTGCGAAAAAATATTATATTCGATTATCTAATGGTGTCCGTACTGAATTACCGCTCTTTTGAATATTGTAATTCAATGCGGACACCATTAGTTATAGTTCATAGTTTTTGCAAACAGTTAGATACCTAACTGTTTGCGTCATGCAAAAACTAGGAAAACCTTACTTGTAAACCTTTTTTTTACTTACTAAATTTATTTCTCCCTAATTATCAGTCACCGTCATGATTTAACTAATCTTTAAAATCAATCATCAATATAGTTTACTCTAATACCTGTAACTAATTACTTTGGTTCATTCCAGTAATTACTGTTCAAATCAATACGTTACACTCAAAGCCTAATGCTCTTGCCCGTCAGTCAATGTTTCTATAGAATCTATTTGCTAGCTATATATTCCATAATATTGAACACAGACAATGCTCAGACGAAAATAGACATATGTATATACAAGTTGGAATCTGCTTGCACGAAATGTATGAGCATACGGTAGTCGTTTATGTTTGATTTTGTACATTTTACACATCAGAGCAAATAGCAATAAAAAAAAATCTATGCAAACAGCGTCAGCCTACGAGGCTTAGTAACAGAAAAAGATTAATATTATTTCGGTTACATAGTCTGCTTTGTTAGTCTCGTGATATTATGTCCGCCGTTCGCGATTTGGAGGAGCTGTGTTCGAATTTCGTATCGGATAAAGTTATTGGGCTTTTTGTAAAAAGTCTTAGTCACGGATACGAGAGATTAAATCAAAGCTGCCAAATGACTTTTCCGTGTGACCCCTCTAGAGGTGTACTTTTTATTGAAGGCTTATGTTTGGTTCCTGACAACTTCGTTATGCTAGTTATAATAAGAAAGCAGTGGGTTATGATCGTGTAAAAGTTATATTTCTTAATTTCGTGATGCGAATGAGAATTTCCTATAAGAAAAAAACAATAGGTATAAAAATTCGAACCAATAATATTTTCAAATTTTATTTACCACAAAAAACGACTATTGTATACCTAAGTTTGAATAAAATATATTTCAAATGTAATACTCATTAAAATTTCCAAAAAAGCAGTATACATTTCCATCCAAATAAAGTTATTGTATTTCACGCTTTCATTATTAAAGTAACGAGTGCGAATGAATATTTTCCAGTTACTGAGTTACCTGATTTAATTAATTGAATATTCAAAATACCATACTGTACAGTATACCATCACAATGTTATAAATATATGTATGTATGTAGACATATAACCATTCCCGCTTTGTTTCAATCTGGTGTACTGTATAGTAATTGTATATACATACATATATGCATCAAATACCTCGTGGAATACATATTTGTACTGACATTCTATAAATTATACGAGTGTTTGAGTAGCAAAACTATTAGTAGAGCTTTATGTACCTAATAGGTAATAAGTTTCTTATGCGGTAACAAAATATATGACAAGCTTGATTTAGTTGAAATAAACTACTTATGTTCATATTATATCAAGGTTTATATAAGTTTTTTTAAATATTCTGTTGTAGTAAGGGTCGGTTTCTTACACTTTTCTTAGTTTATGGGTTGTTTTTCATCATATATAGTCATGGCGAAACCAAGGTAAAGTTTAAGACGAACTATACCTTGGTTTCTTTAAATATTAAGTTTTCGCAGTGAAGCTGACATTTATTTAATTATTATTTGTGTTACAACTTCACCAGTGATACTGTATCCTGAAGTCTAGCTGTGTATTAGTTTATTTCATTAAATTATTTACTGGTTTACCCGTGATTTCGAATGGACAAATACTTGACATAAACATCAATTCCATTTTACTGTTGTTCATGCTAACATAATCACGGACGCTTTATTAACTTTACAAAACTTGTACATGCTGTGCTTGCCTGTAAAAGGCTACTATACTGTTAGATTCATGTTTGCATTTCGACAAACACATTGCTGGTATAGTTAACAAAGCTTACAAAATGTTTGGCTTTGTCATAAGAGCTTCAAGGGACTTTGTGCGGCCCTCTACACTTTTGATGTTATATAAGACTCTAATAAGATCTCAATTGGAATACGCCGTATCAGTCTGGAGTCCACACTATGCCAATTACACGCATAGTTTAGAGATAGTTCAAAAAAAGTTCTTACGAACCGTAAATTACAAATGTAGTCGTTCCCGTGCCCATTATTCAGAACTCTTAAATAAATTTAATGTCATAACTTTAGAATCCAGACGCTTGCTACTTGATGTCATGACACTGCATGGTTTTTGCAATAACAGGTTTGATTGTAGTGAAATTACTAGCCAATTATGTCTCATTGTACCTCGAACTGTCTACCGGCGGGGAGTTCGAGTTCCCAAACTGTTCCATACAGGTACATGCAGGACTAACGCTGGCATACGCGCACCCCTTCGCCGCATTGTGGACAGTTACAATAAACATTTTGCTACTATCGATATATTTGCTCTTTCTAACCGCCAATTTAAAAAACAGGCCATTGAACTGAAATGAATCCTTAATTTTAATTTATTTAATTAATCTGCATTATGTACCGTATTTTCTTTGTTTTTTATTGATTTTATTATTTAAATACTATTGTCAACGATAACGGAGTGACACGACGTATTATTATTTTTTTCGTCAATCAGTGAACAATGATGTGGGTTACATGTTAACATATTTGATGTATGAATTGTATTTAGTTATAATCTAACATGTAACTGTTTTTGTTCCAATAAATGAAATAAAATATACTATTATGTAGTTATCAATTATGTAATAGCAAAATATATTAGTATAAGTAGTTGTTGGTAAGCCAAAATAAATAAATAAATAAAATGAAAACTGGCATAAGTTTGAAAAAATTATTCAGAAACATACAGAAACATTGAGAAGCATAAAGACGCAATATTTTATCTAGTAATACATTACATAATATTACTTCTTGTACACTAATTAAGCTCACACATGGTACTCTCGTAATCAGATTGTATTGTATTACGCGTAAATTATAAAGAGCCTGAGGCCAATTAAGCGTGTACGGTGCTTACGACCTTTTTACCTTCATCACAAACGGTGTTAAATGAAGTGTGGTGAATGAGTACTGAAAATCAAGGCTTGTTGGCTGTGAATAATAAATGGTAATTGTACAAAGGTGCGAGTATGATTCGTCAGTTTTTCGATGTGACCAGAATAAGAGCTCTGATTATTATAGAGGTTTATAGGAAGCTTAGTTCATTTAGCGATTGTTTTAAATGATTAAATTTTTTAACTTTTTTGTAACAAGTAGGCTTAAGAGATGAGTATTAAGTTTTGAGTTCGTAGATTTTTGAATTAGTAGTATATAAATTAAGAAAAGAAATTATCTTATAATATATATTTGCAAATATTAAGGTTAGAGTTGGAGTAATAATTTATAACTAAACATATTTTTTATCATAATAGAAATGGTAGCTGGGTTAGACTGGATGCGGAAGGCGGAAGACCAGATGTTGTAGCGTAAAATGGGAGAGGCCTATGTCCAGCAGTGGACTGCGGCGGGCTGATTGATTGATTGATATACAAATGCTTGAACTAATGCCTGTAGATTCCCGAAGGAGTAGGTAGTGGCTATATTACGTCCACATGTTTTAAGCCCGATGCTGAGTCGAGACTATTATCGTCTAAGAGAATAGCAACTTAGATTAAAATTAAAAAGAAAACCGCAGTACCCTATAAATACTCTGAGTGATGATCAAAACCAGGACTTTATAATCTCTTGCAAGTACAAGCGCAGATATATGCTACGTAATCAACAAGACAAGCTCAAGTAATTAAATGACTACCACCATATCCTACATCTCGAAGAAATTTCGGCTGATATAGAATAACGGACAGAAACACACAAATGTTACACCATTATAAATTTTATTCTGCAATACAACACTCATTTATTTGACAAGGTATTAGGCATTTATTATTACAAACTTAGTTCAAAAAGACCACGCCCAACACCGAACAATATTCACGCAATGATAATCAAATTTATGAAACCCACCCACCCGGAACGTGCAACCGTTTCGTATTTAAGTATTTTCAAACCTTTCTAACCAAAAGAACAACAACTTTCCATCTACATAACGATTTAAATTACATACATACGTAGACGCTCCATACAATAGTCACTTAAAATGCCTTCCGTAGACGCCTACGATTTTGCTACGGCGTAGCAGGTCTACGGCTATACGTAGGCACGTCGCGCGTCGGGCGGTACATTAGTTGTCGTCACAATGATCACTAATGGTTCTTTCCACAATACATAAACAGTACACAACAGCTTTCAAAGTTTACGACTGGCTATAAACTACATCCAGAGCGTTGATTTATTGCTGTTCCCTAGGCACAAGTGCTTTATGGCACCTTTTTCTGTGTAACGCACAATAGATACGCCCTAGAGATTTTATCAGAGTGGGTGGACTCTAACTTGAATTTCAATAGGTTCATCGATAGCTCTGACGGAACGGTTCGCATAAATTACTCAACAGGTAGAGCGTTTTCATGAAAGTGGAAATGTGCCACTTAGGATTCGATAACAAATTAAACGAAATTGGCTTTTTTTTTCCGGCAATTTTGGCGAAATCAAAGCTGCTTCATAAACATGCGTTATTTCTCACCCACATACTCATACATATTTATACGTACTCGGGGGCAATAGTTTGCAAGTCACGCAACCGAATAACAAATGTGTATTAGGTAATTTTCTCCAATACATTTGTGTCGTCTTGTGACGTAACATGCACTTAAAATCTGCTATCGTCTAGTTTTCATCAATGCTAAAAGGACTTGAAAAGCGACACACACACTAACAACTCCTGTTCCATGAATTAAATAGCTTTCTACATTCCTGTCTACTAGATACGAACTAGAACCATCGCTGCGATTTTCAAAGAGCAGTCGGGTATAAGGTTTTAATGAATACTCTCCACGAGACTCGTCTTCCTACAGCCGTTGTCCATACTCTCCCTTTTGTTCATTTTATTCCTAACTAGCTTTTACTCGCAACTTTGCCTATGTTTCTGACAACGTTTTACTATGGTTCATCCATCACGTAATTTTTGTGGATCACAATTATCTGTTCAGTAGAATCGTATATATGGTGCCGAAGCACTATAAATTATATCCAGTTCTACTGGTTAAAATTACGTGAAATTTGATTTAGACTTAAAATTGAACTCCGGTCTACCATTACCATTTTTAAATTAAAGTACTTGGGTACCTAGTTTGCTGAAATAGAGTTGCTATGCTAGCATTTTTTTTTTTTCAATAGAAGTGCATAATATATTTTAGATCACATATTATTATTTGTACAACAATAATAATAACGACGTGAACACTTTCGTAATACAAGTGTATAACCTATTAGTCTTAGTCAGTTACAATATGATTAGACAAAGAACGCGTGCCATAATTATACGAAGGATATATAAAAAACTGCTTAATTAAAACGTCTGGTCATTAGTAAAATAAATATTATATATGCTATAAAATCCATACTACCTTTTGTGTATATGTAAGTAATTTTTAGTGCTATCGCACTTAAAAATTGAGTAAAGTGCATTATCTAGGATTAAGTGCTTACCTGTCGTGCGAGTGGTCGAGCGGCGTGAGGCGCGGCCGATCGCCGTCGTCAACTTAGCGGCATGTCTGCGGCCCCCACGGCCGATGACACTGCACCCGCGCGGCACCGCGGCACTTACACACACTACACAACACTCGTCAGCTTGTACACATTTTCATACACACGCACTTGCTTCTTACGCACTTCACTCTGTACCTGGAACAAATAACAAATAAATACATTTTATATAATACTTGCTTGTAAATATGTGATAATATAGCTTTCTAATGGTGAAAGAATTAAATCGGTTGATTTGTTTTTAAACCCCTTACAAATAAACAAAAAATCAAGTGTTTCCTCTTTATAAATTAGTATAGATATAGATAAAATAAATCGTAATACGGAGAGTGAAGACTTTAAATCTATTGTTAGACGGACATAAGGAGCTGCCAGGCTTGGCATGGCATAAGGTGGATAAGTGGTAACTACTAACCACTTTTCGTATTAGCGTTTCAGAATTCAACATTCGATCTTCTATTCATAGAAGCAGAATCGATTTTATACGTATAATATTGATATAGAATAATAAAAATATGTAAAAAGACGCATCAAGTAAAATCAAGTGTAGTTTTTATATGTGGCAACTGTCAGGAACATGGATATCCAGGCAGACTAACCTTCTTTTTGGACTTAACCTTCTTTTTTGTTTCTTGTCCCTTTGACAGTACGTAAAGCATTACTAGCGTATTGTTCTCCGGTTATGAATAACTGATTTCATTACGAACTTCAATATGACTATTACGATCTTTGGAATTTTGTTCTTAAATTCACTTGAAACGCGCTACGCGTTTAATATAGTTGCTTAATTGCAACGAATACTCAATTACGTAAATGTTAAATGTATATATATATTTTAATATTAATGATCGAAATTGTTGCGTTTTAATTACTTTTGGATGAAATCGCTCGTCCGTGCAAATGTAAACTTTGATGAAATTCAGACCGTTTCAAACTGTCAGTTATCCATTAAGCTTTTAATAAAGTTTAAAAGGTTTTCTATGAGGCATAGTAATGGCAACAAAACCGATACATATTATTTTTTTATATACATACATGAAAGAATAGGCAGAGGTTTATTTAATATTTTAGGTAATTTTAGGTCCAAAGTAGTACATAGCCTATTGCCTTACCGGGCACATTTTCCAACTTTGTGCTGCTACTGAAAATTTATTGACAGAAAAACAATAACACTTTGCTCGACCCAAAAATCGAGCCAGAGAGCTCATACACAGCAGTTGTCTTCTGCATCGGTGCGCCACCGAGACACATTTTACAACCTACCTGTTAAATAACGTTACGCGTGTGACCAACTGAATAGTTGGTAATGTATTCCTTTAGCTTTAAGGATACGATTACCCTTAAAACTAAGGTAGATAATGCAAGGCATCATCATCATCATTTTAGCCTATTGCAGTCCACTGCTGGACATAAGCCTCCCCCAGGGTGCACCACAAGGCCTAAACTCCCGTTTTCGCCATCCAGTCACCTCCAGCCACCTTTTTCAGGTCATCGGTCCATCTGGCCGGAGGGCGTCCTACACTACGCTTGCCGAGTCGTGGTTGTGGTCGTATGCAAGGCATAGCATAGTGTATTAGCAGCAAACCTTAAACTTTGTTTTTAATTTGTTTTATCCTAAAACTCATTTCTTGGTCGTCTTTTTGACTGTCTTATTGTTCTATTAGTGAACGCTCAGACAACTATCGACGATGAAGTAATAGATTAAAGTTTTTAATCAAGCAAAGTTTTATTGTGATTATTGGTCCAACATTTTTCAGAATAAGCTTTTGGAAGCAGTAACTACCTTATTTTTCGATGTTAATTTTTATCTAAAGGCAATTTTCGTATTTGAGAAAATCTTTTATATTACAAATATAAAGAACTCCCGGACACGTGACAACTACTTGTGGATTGCAAACATTTTGTTCTAAGTGGCATTATAATGGCATGCCGAACCCACCTAATTTGGTGACCATTTAAACCACGACCAATCCATGCAGTGAAATAACCAACAAGAAGATTGGAACTTAAACTTACAAAACAACATTTTATATCTTTCTACCTGATCCTTCGCGTAAAAACAGACTTATAATATTATACTACCATTTAAGTCTTAAGCACTTCATAACACGTATCAAAACAAATTAGACAGCACTAAAACCCATAATTCCATGTATACGCGTCGCCATAAAAGTGTCTTTGCAAGAAAAAAGCATTACTCACTATATGACGGCCATAAATGCTTCATAAAACGTGAAACAGGTATGGGACACTACTATAAACCGCAAACTCGAAATGGCCAAAACATCACGTGAAAGAGTGCTTAATACAGACTTTATGGACTAAGTTTATGATCTTTAATCGAGATTACAATCGAGTTTGATATCTGTGGTATACCGAAACGTGGAATCGATAAACGCATGACGGCAAATATGATGATGATCTTGTTGGTCCGGTAGTGTAATTAAGTGCGACTGTAGTCCTAATTTTGCTTTACTAGTCCGAGAGAAAGTGCTTGTAATTTTTAGACGCCAGACTAGTTGCCGATCGTTTCATTGGTTGCGTGGTATAGGATTACGTTCATCGATCTAATTCTGATAAATGTTTTGTTGGCGTTTTTTTGGGAATTTGAGTGAGTAATAAATTTGGTTGATAAATAAAGTTTAAGTAATAATGTTATTTTAAACAAATTAAAATTGAATCTTATCCTAGCGTCTTCAAGTTGCGAGTGAATAAATACCTTCTAGGCAAGCGTACTCCATTGTCGACAACATCGTCGCTTAACATCAGATTAGATCGTCGTCAAACGCAAGCCTATTTAGATATTAAAAGAACATGTAATTCTATCTTAAAACGCAAACTTGATATATTACTTATTAGAATTAGAAGCCATATTTGTTCTTACTGAGTTATACCTTATTCGAACTACTTTTAAATAACTTTTTGTTTACAATGGGTTAAATCGGGGAAACATGTTTGAGTTAATCAAGATATACCGGTTTAGATTTCCGAATTGGTTGAAATATTATTGAGTTTCCTGTTAGGAAATGTTTATAAGTAGCAAGGGGTCTAGTAATGACGCCCCTATTACGTAGCACAAAGATCAGAGGTGGTGAAATGCGGGTGTCTGTCCTCAAAGATATGTAGCCCTCATGATTTGATTTTTGGTATGCTTTCATGCACTAACGGACTATCATGAAATTTGCATTCACGTTGTCAGGGGTATAAGAAAAGATATACCGTTTACATAGAACGAAATCTGTTGCCAAGGAAAAGCTAGTGCTAAATATTATAGTAACCTTACAAAGCCTTACATCACAAGTAATTTTTTTGGAAAACGTGTAAGAGTGCATGTTCTTCTACTCACACTATTATATTATTATCACATTATTATTAACTAGCTGACCCGCGCAACTTCGTCTGCTTCACATAAGAGAATTTTCCTAGTTTTTGCAATATTTTTCATTTATGCTCCGCTCCTATTGGTCGTAGCGTGATGTTATAAAGCCCATAGCCTTCCTCTATATATGGGCTATCCAACACTGAAATATTTTTCTAATTTTTACCCGTAGTTCCTTAGATTAGCGCGTTCAACCAAACAAACAAAATGTGAGTGAAGTCGGCGCGTGAGCGCCCCCGCCTTTTTATAAATGCAGTGGATGGCCGTTTCGCGCGTTAAACAACAATCAACCGTATAGCCGTACCCATACTGGTGCGGCGAGATTTGGAAGTTTTATTTCATCTATATCTTGTGTGTTTATAAACCGATTCCTATATTTTTTTTTATAATATAAATATTAAAGTGTACTTTTTGAATATGGGAGTTTGATAAAGGTATATCTATGTGAAATACAATATATTTATGTATTTTAATACACTTTGAAGAAATGCCTAACGATTAAACACGTTATTGAGGCTAATTTATAAAAGATAGATATATACTATTAAGGACTTTTTTGTAGATCTTTTGAAGACCATCATCTTTGTAACACATACTTTTGGTGTATGATCAACGTATGCTAGGATAAGAGCTCGAAAGCGCATTTTCGTCCGACTTGCTTCAAATTTATCGTCACTGCTCAGCTCCTATGTGTCTTAGCGTTATGTTATATAGCCTATAACCTGCCCAGGAGTATGGACTACAATCGTACTAAGTTTGGTTAAAATCCCTTTAGTAGTTTTTGACCCATGCGTGCACATACAGACAGACAGACAGACAGACAAAAAATTTACTGATTGCATTTTTGTCATCAGTATCGATCACCATTCATCCTCCAATATTAATTTTGAATATATATTCAATGTACAGAATTGACCTCTCTACAGTTTTATTATAAGTATAGATATAGATAAAGCAGTAGTGTAATACACTTGCATGTTCTAAACATAAAAAAATTGCATCAATTGTTGTCATTGCAGTAATTGGCTAAGTGAATTAGAGTATGTAAGTGTATGGAAGTGCATGCTACTTACAACTCATGTTACAAAAAATTTACTTGAGATGTCTCCTCTAGTACGTAGCCCATATTAGCTCGATGAGCTCAAGTAGGTCGTCTACACATATTATATGAAACTGGCTAAACCATATAATTGATGATATGTAATCTCGTAATATACTTGCATGCTGCGCCATCCATCTATTTAGCTTAGAGTATGATTGAATAATATGATTGATATGAATTTCATTAATCAAATTATGCGGTGTTGCTTGCAGATTAGCTTTTGTCCGCGGATTTGTTGCTTGGTCTACAGTTACCCAGGGATCTATATACAATCATAATAACAAAAGCATATACATTCAGCTCTATCAAACTGAATCAAATAAAGCATATTTAGATATTACATTGAAATTGAACATAGGTACTGTTATAAAACCATGGATAGGTATATATAATAGCTTAATGTTTCGCATTGCTTAATATAATATATGACTAGAATTCACGCATTTATGCATCTTTTTGGGATACAAAATACTAGTACTTATGGCTGTGAGCCCCTCTAGCTTAGCTAGAATGTTTTTATTAGAAGTGGGTTCACGTTGGTAGTGCATAAGGTGGGATTAAAACTCACCATATTTTCATCGCAACTCCGAGTGGCTGCGTTAATTCCCGTTACGAATTACATTATTGTATATGTTACTTTTTATAGCAGAAATAAGAAGGCTTTGCATATAAATTGAAGTGCCCATTATAGATTTTAAAAGTTTGTATGGTATTCAAATTGAATAAAGGCGTGTAAACCTTAAAAAATGGCTTTTACATTTTTTGTTCATTCTGTTTGTACCGACATCAGATAAAAATAACGCGAACGTATTCGACAAAGACTAACTGTACGGGTTAAGGTTGATCTTGTTGGGAATGTTCAAATAAAATGCTTCATTGTAGATATGGGTGTATATTCTCTGGTACCAGTTATATATAAAATAAACTACATAATAATGCGACCTAGCTGAGCGGGTCTGGGGAGACGACTGCTGCGCTGCGCACACACAATAGCGCGCCTATACAAAACTGACGCGTTAGCAGTCTGTCTCTACACAATATGTGTCGCTACACTAACTAAAATTTTATTTCTTCCTTGTAGTCTATTCCAATATTTATTCGGTGCAAATTATTTAATTATTTATAGATCTAAAATAATTTCGCATAGTTAGATTTGTAGCAGTTATGACATGCGTATAGTTCGATATTCTCCCTACTTAATATTATACATGACGTGGTATTGACATATTGTTAAGATGTTGATGCGCTTATTGTTTAGTGTAATTGAAATTTTGATAGATAATTACTATAATGTAAGATTATGTAGCATGCATACAATATTTATATACATTTATGACGAATAGTATAATTTTATGAACCTGCTCGATATTCAGTATTCCTATATAATTTGCTTCTGTTTCTGACGTCATCAGATATGATCGTGAAGGGTTAATCATGGATTAATTACAGCTTAATTATTTTCATTTCTATCTTTGAACTTAAATCTGTGTATGAAATAATATAAGTTAATAAGCGAATTAATTATATTATTCTTATTATTATAAACAATGTTTTTTTTTACTTTTTAGTATACTTAACGTTTTTGTTCTACGTAATACCTCATAAATCTGCCAGAAAAAGATTGCCTAGCATATTTTTTGATATAAAAACTAAAACTGAATTCGGCATCCTACCATCAGCACTTGCTCAGCCAACTAAGGTACAAGACTGAAATCTGTTAAAATGTAATAACTAACAAGGTATATAAATATATCACGCGACGATTTCCACATATAACGTGTACCGTATAGACTAAATTCAATTATGATATATTCTAGAATGATTAGTAGCTTCTCCATACAGAATACCTTGTTAGTTGCCTTAGTCCATTACACAAATCGATGAGCACCTCATTTGTCAAAATCGGTCAAATAGATTAGATATAATGAGACTACACACGTACACGGTACAATTGCATATGCTCGCAAAATTAAGGACAATGTCAATAGCATACAGTTTCTATGCACATACCATTAATGAAATATGAACTTAATGAATGCAATCTAATTACACGCAATTGTATATCTATGTTGCATCATTATAGAGTACAATTTCAATTAGCAGCATAATCCGAATACATGATTTCGGTTGGGCTCGCTTCTCCTTCTTTATTTTGTTTTAAAAAGATAACTGTCGTGCTAGGATGGTGTTGCGGGTGTCCATGGGTGGCGGTAATCGCTTACCATCAGGCGATCCGTCTGCTCGTTTGCCCCTAAACCATAAAAAAAAAAGTATAAGCCTGTGTCGCGGACTACTTTATAAACATTCTAACAACGGACACAAAGAACACCCAGATGCCGAACAACTATTTACGGATCACAGAAATCAGTGTCCCACATGTGTGACAAAACTTTGTGTGTTTTAAGTGAGCGCGGCGTCGCCTAGCCGTATCCGAGTAGATATACTGGAGCTGCTGATCCGCTTTGGTTACGTTAGGTTGACGCCTGTCTTGCTGGGGCGCAATGAGGTCCTTCTGCGAATCTGTCATCTCGCAGAAGGAGGCGGCGGAGCGGGGGCGTGAGGAAGATCCTTACGCCCCGGAAGTCCGCCGCCGGAGGAGGGGGCGCAGGAGACGCGCTTATGTCGCTCTCTTGTCCCCCACGTAAGGATTCCGGGTGGCAAGGCTCAGGGGGGCCTGCCACCCACAAATTAAGAACCCCGAGAGGGCGCGCGCGGTGTTTCCGCGCGCCTTCCAATGTCGAAAGGGAAGAGCGGTGAGGCTCTCCCCTGGGGACGAGAGGTGGTCGGGTCCGTTTGACCCGGCCCGCACCCACGCGGGGGGGCCTGCTATGGATGACTCAATTCTTTTAAGAGCTCCCAACAGGCCCCTCCATTGGGTGAGAGAGGGGACACCCCAGGTTTTTTAGTGGGTATACCAGTTTGGGGAGTCCCACACGCCCCGCCGGTGCCGTCCCCTAGCCGGCGGATAGTGCATCAAGCATTTATCCTGGGTACCAAAAAAAAAAAAAGGTTGACGCCTGTCTGAACCCCGAGAGGGCGCGCGCGGTGTTGCCGCGCGCCTTCCAATGTCGAAAGGGGAGAGCGGTGAGGCTCTCCCCTAGCGACGAGAGGTGGTCGGGTCCGTTAGACCCGGCCCGCACCCACACGGGAGGGCCTGCTATGGATGACTCAATTCTTTCAAGAGCTCCCAACAGGCCCCTCCATTGGGTGAAAGAGGGAACACCCCAGGTTTTTTAGTGAGTATACCAGTGCGTTTCTTGCTGGGAGTCCCACACACCCCGCCGGTGCCGTCTCTTAGCCGGCAGATAGTGCATGAAGCATTTTTCCTAGGTATCAAAAAAAAAAAAGGTTGGCGCCTGTTTGGGGGCGGGGAGATGAAAGGCGATATGGTGACGATCCGTTTCCGAGTTGATAATTATGTATACTATGACATTATTTCTAACCCATAACACTTAACGTAGTGGCAGTCGCAAGTGATCATTTTTTTTTTTTTGGGTGGGGGAAATGCTCCTGATGCATACCGCCCCACTCGGGGAGGTGGGACGGTTATGTCGGGCTCTCCGGCCTAGAGCGAACGGCCGGCATACCGACTAAAACCCCCCTGTCCACCGTCGCCTCGCCTTAGCGGGTGGGCCACCGGAACCTGATACAACATCAGCGACCCACCCAGCGACTGCCCACGACCCGCGGGCACCAACACTTGCGGCGGCGTCTGGGTGCACCAGAGAAGCCGCGCCTACGCGGAAGGGTGCGGGTGGGAGAAAAAATACCCCGATCTCCCACCCTCAGCCATCGCTAGGGGGGCATCAGACGCGCATCGGCGTGCCGACGTCACCCAGTACGCCGGCGACGGATCGGGTCAGCGAGGAGACTTTCCTCCCTGGCCCGATCCGCCGCCTCCTTCTGCGAGATGACGTTCTCGCAGAAGGATGCGACCGCACACCAATTCCTGTCGCTATCAGCCATGGAGCGCTCCATGGCCGATAGCGAGAGATCCACACCGATGGTCTCGACGACTGCACGACGCTGCTGCGCCCATGCCGGGCAGAACTCCAGCGTATGCTGTGCCGTGTCCTCGCCACAATCGCAGTGGTGACAGGCGGGACTCGATTCCCTCCTCGCGACCTTGTGCAGGTAGTATCCGAAGCACCCGTGCCCGGATAATACCTGCACCAGCCGGAAGGAAAGGGTCCCGTGCTGTCGCCACACCCACAACGAAAGGATTGGCCGGAGCGCCTCCACCGTGCGAAGACCCGCACGTGGAGCCTCCAGCGGGTCTGACCATTGGGCCACGATGGCTCGGCGAGCGGCCTCGCACCACTCGTGCACCTGCTCGAGCAGAGGGCGACCACCTCCGCCTGCTCGAAATTCGGCCGTTCGCCGATAAACGTCGGCGAGCACTTCCGCCTCCAAATCCCACGGGGGTGAACCGGCCAGCGCGCATGCCGCATCTGCGGACACGGTGCGGTGCCCTGACCGCCAAAGTGCGCTGCGGTCGACATAACCGTGCGCGGTTCTGGGCGGTCAGGGACTCCGCCCACACCGGTGAGTCGCGAGTGATCTACCTTAACCACTAAACCATCCATGTAGTTACTATTTTGTGAGTATACATACATACTCGTATGTATCATGTGAGTTACCTTTTGCGCGCGCCCATGGCCCCTACTATTTCCGATTGAGGGACTTCCTTGATCATACAATGAGTTCGTCACGCGTATGAAGATTAATGATTATACTGAGAATTTAGTCCAGCATACGATATAGCTATCAATACAAAAAATCTGGCACAAATACACTAGGCACGGCTTTTTGTGACCAGGAATGATATACCATCATAAAACGTCGTGGGTATATCAAGTACGTTGACGACATAGACGTGTATTATTAAATGAAAAGTTAAGATCGTTTTGCTTAACTATAAAATCTCGAACCGATATTGCCTACGCTTGCCTAGTAATCAGTTTTCTTTTCTGATATGTTTAGTAACCAATCTATCATCAAAAATGAGATTATTTGGAATTTGCTTTTGGCACATAGGTAGATGGATTATTGATTCACGTTTAAATTTGTCTAGTTGGGTTCAATTTTACATGTGTTGTGAGGTTCAAAATGCGTTTAGACTTTCTTAAGATACCGCGGTAGCAAAGTTTTTTTCTGACAGCGAAACCCAAGAACAATTTATCCAACTGAGCCTCAAAATGATCAAGATCGGCAGTGACATAAGCGCTCACACAAATACCACCAAATCATTGAAGCAGTCAATGAATTAGTTTATTGAAACAGAGAAACTGTGACGATACAATCGTTGTTACTGAGCTCGCTCAACAGACAATCGTTGTGTGAATTTTTGCATCATAAAAACCGATTGCTATGATAACCAAGATCACACGATTGGCTGATCGCCAATAGGAACCGCAGTAAAATACAGTTCTGAACAGTATCCAAGGTCCATAGGTCGTAACACTGTGCTATATCTGACTATGAACATCATCCTGATCGACAGACTGACATGCTATACTAAACCCCTCACTGAGCTATCGTATACATATAATAATAAGAAAAAAGGCAATGTTGCCAGATACGGCAAGCATTGTGCGGAGGTTCTTGTCTCTGAAGTCATAACAACCGGTAGTTTAGATTTTGTTTACAATTTCGGTAGGCCCTCATACATATTAAAGTTCTAAATGTATTTCTTTACATATTTAATTTTTTGATAAAAATTGCCTTAAGCGAATAATAATATTGTCAACCCACTGCTGAGCACGGGACTCTTCACAGTATGAGAAGTGTAAGGTCATAGTCTACCACGCTAGCCCAGTGACCGTTGTAAAACTTCACATATCATCGAGTACATCATGGAGAAATCTCAAATGTGCACGTTTTCTCACGATGTTTTCTTCGCATTTAAAGCAAGGGATAATAACTAACTATTTAATACGCACATAACTTCGAGAGTTCAGAGGTGCATATGTTGTGCTTGGGATCGAACTCAAGACCTCTGCGTGACAGTTCCACTAGGCTATCGCTGACTGCCCACTTGGTCGTCCCTTATATACGCCAATACATGAGACCACACTTAAATATATCGAGTGACCATTCGATACATGCCAGCGATTCCTAAGCTAATATACTCACCTACATGCATTATTCTATTACGATTCCTAAGCTAATATACTCACACTTATATCCAGAAGAAATAGACAGAGGTGTCACCTATATTTTGCCAATATTAGGTCCCTAGTAAAAGTAGGCTATTGACGTTTAATGGGCACAGTTGCAGGCTTCATGCCGATTCTGGAAATTTCTTGAGAGAAATTCTCTATACCTCTTTGCCCAACCCGAAAATAGAACCCGAGATCTTGTTTACAGCAGTCGCATATACGGGGAATATATGAGGATACCCAGGATTAAAGACGAGAAAATAATTAAAGCTGCATAGTCTAGCAATACATTCGGTAGATTATAACGAGATCGTCTCCTGTTACATGAAATCTGAAGGTTAACGGATTGAATAGCCTCTATCTAACCCTCTGTGTATATACAAACATGGTTGTTATATAATATTGAGCTGATAACCAAGATGCACTTCGGAAACGGGGCAACCCTGCAGCGTGAATCTGATGAGGATCATTTGTTGAAATATTTATCAGCTTAATATAGAGCCCGTCACAGTGTCACAGGGCGTGCTTACGTATTGTGCGAGACTTTGAACTTGTAAGATAGGTTTTAGTGGGTGGTATTGCAAAATCTGATTATGACAAAGTTAGAAAAAATATTAATGAGTAGTGAGTATATGACAGTATAAAAATAGATACTATGACTGCTTTATGGCGTAAGCTATTTATTAATGTCTTTAAAAAGACATATCCCGTGCTAGGAATACTGCCTGTGTTGCAGGGGACTTTACAAACATTCAAATTATGGACACAAAGATCAGTCAATCTGGAATCAATTATTTGTTGACCACAAATATTTTTTGTCTCGAGTGGGGATCGAACCCATAACACTGAGCGCAGTGTCAGTAGCGAGGCGACCACTTAATCCACGACGCCATTGGGGTTATACAGTTTGCGAGCCATGAGGTATACCGATTCCCCATACTGGCAAAATGTTATTGACTGGTCTGTTGGAAAATTCTAACAAAAATTTGTACTCAAGACAAATAGCAAAATGTGAGTGAATCTACATTCTGTCATCTCTGTTTTACACCTCTGCCCACCAGTTTACAGATAATTGCCAGTGTGAATCTATGTATGTATGTACATGATTTCAATTTCACGTGAAAGCTTTCAATGCTTGTTAATATTCGTTGAATATTCAGTTTCACACAAATATTAATAGCCTTCGTAATAAAATATAAACTACTAGCTTTTGCCCGCGGCTTCGCTCGCGTTAATTTAGAATTTGATAATCAATTCGGGTTGTACTCTGCTTGTAATAATATAATTCAATCATGATTCGAAAGACACGTGGCGCCATCTATTATCATAAGAAAGTTATTGTTGTTTTCCTCGGAAACAATAATTTTTTTCGGGATGAAAGGTAGCCTATGTCCATTTCTGTACACCTGACAACGTATATACAATATTTCAGAATCATCGGTTCAGTGGTTTAGGCGTGAAAAGGTAAAAAACAAACAAACAAACAAACTCATTTTCGCTTTTATAATATTAGTTAGGATTAGGATAGTTAGGATTAAGATTAGGATGTTGAACAAGTACTCAGATTTCTGTATATGTATTTTATGCTCAAATTACATATTGTTATTTATAATATACAGCATTTAGTTAAAAACAGACTTACGCTTGCGTATCTCCAAAGTAGTAGGAAGAGGTTCATGAGACCTATACTGGCGTCATAAGGAAAAAGTATATTTATAAAAACCATGTTTTATAAATATACTGACAGTTGCATGCACGTAAAAATCTCAATTTGGAAAAAATATGTAGATTCGACTTTTTTTTTGAATCTAAGTTCCAATTTATAGGAGGCAAGCACTGCCACACACAAGACACTTTATATTGCTATAACAAAAGCATTGGGCTAATTATGGTAAGCATGAGTACAACAAGCCAGACAAGGACAACACTATAGCAATGAATATTTTAAGAGTACTGTATGGCTTCCGCACTACAGTACTGCTAGTCGTACTGCTATGTGAATGAGTGTCGCTTTTTTACGTATTAGAGTTCGAAAAAACTTTTACAACAGCTTTGTCCGTCCGTCCGTCTATCTGTTATACAACTTTCAACTCAAGACCCGTAAGAGCTAGAGACTCGCGGTCAACGCCATTCGACTCAGCATAGTCGATATATCCCCGAAATGATTATTACCTTTGACCTCTGACCTCAAGGTCACGTGGTATCACGTGACCTTTGCATATTACTTGAACCATTTTTTCGATCTCTAAGATTTACGGCACTTCATTGCCGTTTCTCACTTGTTAACTTATAATTTTGTTATTGCTGTCTATAAGGTACATTTCCAAATAAAATGCTGCTTTTAAAAAGGAAAGATTAATTAGGAATATTGCCAAAAGTGTAAAGGATTTCAAATGATTGGAAACATGAATATTTAAAACAGTTTATTCAAAGATAAAAAACAGTGCTTTTTAAATACATGCATTTATATTCTTACGCTTTTATCATCGAAGGTGTATGCAAAAATAAATTACTCCCACATTACACCAACTATGTTTTAGGTTTAACGTAAAAGGAGGCGAGCTTATACTTGTTTACCGGTCACAGTTCCAGACTCTGTGTTACAACTGAAAGTTTCTCGACAGGAAAATACAACGAATGTTTGCGATCTAGGAAACGAACCCAATATCTCATGCACAGCAGGCGCATACACAACCGATGTAGTTTCTAAAATAAAATGTATTCGTTAACGTAAGACATTATATGATTACAAATCTTTTAGAACTAAAGCTACATACGTATATTATATACAAAACATAATAGTATTTTATTCACTCGCTATAAATTCTAATAAGGCTGTACCTTGAAGCGAGATGGGACTAACAAGGTGCGAAGCATTACTCTACCTAACGACTGTGCGGCACGACAGCTTGTAGTCGAAGAGCTAGCGGACTTAGTGCCTAGTGCGAGTTCGTTTCACGCTAACGCGATCCACACTTTCATGACGTTCGGCGCTCTGATTGGCCCGCTCCAAGCTCTTAGCCAATCCGAGAGCGAAACGCGGTAAAAGTCTCGATCGCGTTAACGTAAAAACAACTCGCACTAGGCACCCTGATATATGTGTGGAACGGCTACGTGACTGGGAACTATTTACACATGATCGCTCTCGATACTCGCTCTGAAGAATGTCATATTAAATTTAATCGATTAGACATTGTTGCACTAGTTATTGCTGTACGTAATAGAGATGCATTTTGTTGAAATAATGTTTAGTAGATATTGATTTTATAATTATAGACTGCGTTAGTCATGCAGCTATAGATAATGTGAGTACATGAGGTCTCTTTCGGGTTCAATTAACAAATTAGGCACAATGCAATTGGGAATTGCCCTTAAGAATTTTTAAATAGAAGAATGGAGTCTGGGACTATTATGTGGGACCAAAACCATAGCTAATGATGTATAGGTGTAATAAACCTGCACGTACTAACTCCTTCGGGATTTAGGCGTGAGACTCGTGTATGTATGATTCAACGCATGCAATCCTAGTAGACCTTCTTGAATTAACAGTTTATATTACATATTACTAATTGTACAAGATTAAATTATAATTTAATTTATAGTCTTTTCTCAAAACGAAAATGAAAAGTAGTAGTTACCTATTTATTTTGTTTTTGAAATAACTGTTATATAATAGTAGTTACATCCCAACTAATATTATAAATGCGAATGTGAGTTTTGTTTGTTACGCTTGCACGCCTTAATTACTCAACCGATGATACAAAAAAAGACAGGTACCTTTCATCCAGAAAAAAGTACAAGTACTGTAACTAATCTAATCTAACCTAACCTACATTAATTACGCTAGTGAAATTGCGGATCTAGTATAAAATAAACAACTTCATAGATAATTAAAAACAAAAAATATCTATGAGTATCAAAATAAAAAGAGGTCATTTAACTGTTTGATGTATGCAGCCCCTAAACTATTAAACGCCGTCATACATTCCACTGTCTAGCTCCCTGCGTATACGCCACGCACTCTATAGATATGGCCTTATCATGGTGTTATAACATTACACGCTACATGTTAGTTTTACCATGGTTTATTAATGTACTGTTGCGTCACTTACTGATTTTAGCAAGTGCTTTAGATAATAGCTTCATATGTTTTATCGCATCACAACCTATTATCAGTATTGGTTTTAGACGTAGCGGGTTTTACGAAAAAGCACATGTTATAAAATGGTGCTATTAAAACTGATAGAGATGTACAGATATATTTTCTTGAAAATCAAAATTATTATTCATTTAGTTCACAAAGTAACACTTATGAACTTCAAGGTTACACTAACTAAACAATAATATGAATTTAAATTTACATTTACCTGTTGCCACGTTCAGCAAAGCAAGGGCCTAGAACCAATGAGAAGAACGGGCAAGAAACTCACGGCCACTCTTTTTAATCGCCAATTTTACAATGCTGGTTATTTTACAAATTATATTTGTAAGGGATGCAATCATTATAGCGGTACAGCTTGTTCTTTCAAATCGAAAGTAGTGTGAGAGATATTTAGCTAGATGTAACCCTCAATGAAACATGATGCTTAGAAAGGTTTTTTTTGTTTTTTATACAACTAAGGTGGCAAACAAGCATACGGCCTACCTGATGGTAAGTGATCACCGTAGCCTATGGACGCTTGCAACACCAGAGGCATCACTTGCGGGTAGCCGACTTTTTAGGAAAGGAAGTGGGAAGGAGAAAGAGCGGGAAGGGGGTAACGGGGTGATTGGGCCTCCGGTACTCTCACTCACCGAACGAAACACAACAGTAGGAATACTGCTATTTCACGTCGATATTCTGTGAGAAGGTAGTCGTTCCCCGGTCGAGGCGGCCCATTCATGCTGAAATCAGCGAGGCTCTACTACTCTAGAATTCGGTATATTATGTGATTCTGATTCTCCACTGCTCCTTGATTGATATTGATGTTTGATGATTTTGAAGTCTCTCGTCTACTGGTAGTACTGATCAAAGAGATATTGGTTTCACGGTTATAAAATGTTCAATAGCAAGCGTGGAGTTTAAAAATGGGTCATTACACGTCAATAGGTTCGCTGCCTGTTATGGGAGATAGACATAGCTGGCAAAATTTTAGATACGTTTTCTCATCCATCCGAAACAATAAAGAGAAGTAAATCTATGTATATACACTACTAGCTTTTATCCGCAGCTGCGCCCGTTAGTACCAGTACCTTAAAAAAATAGCCTATGTTACTTGGTGATAATAAAGCTTTCTAAGGGTATTTTTTTTTTTAATCGATTGATTAGTTTTGGAGTTAAATCCTTACCAACAAACAAAATTCAAACCTTTTCTATTTATAATATTATTATAGACATACAAACTTTGACAGCTATGCTCTTACGTAATAAAAAGCCTATCTATTTGTTACTAAAAATATTCTGATCAAAAACCTAATTAAACAAAAGTGCAAACGTATCCCACGAGACAACAGAGGTAGTATAAATATAGTAACATTCTAAACTTGAAATAAATTTAAATATGGAATACATTATAGTCTATGGGATAGCATAAAGTAAATAAATAACATTGATACGTTTGTTTTGAAAAGGAGTCTGGTTTATTTTCTCGTTGCATCCATCGCAGCAGTAGTAATATAATTACTACGACATCGTAACTGTACTTGAGGTCTTATAGAAGGCTATGCACGCTACTCTCAGAGCTTGGGAGTAACATGTTTTCTTTAATTGACTCTCTTCCGTACGTTGAAATAACGAAGTCCGTGTGTAAACAAATATCCAACGTTCTATTTGATGTTCCGCGTTTTGATAACGTTATTTATTTAATCTCTAAAGTTTACATTTCATGTGAACTACTATTTTATAATTGACTATTTTGGTATGCATAAAGTATGTTAGTACACTAATGAATACTTTGTCTATATAGATTAAATTATTTTAGTAACAATACTTTTTAAATAAAATATTGCCTATGTTACTCGGTAATTGAGCTTTCTAATAGTGAAAGAATTTATAATATTAAGTTAAGTAGTTTTTGAGTTAAATCCTTATAAACAAAACTACAAACAAACAAAAAAAACAAATCTTGCCTCTTTATGATATTAATTTATATAAACTCGATCTTATATTCCAAGAGGTTTATAATAATTGTGCTGTAATTTTGTCAACTAAGATTTAAGAGCCCATATTATGCTTTGATCCTATATTCATCTACCATACAAGTTGATACTCCATATATTCGTTCGTACTTTTAAATGGTACTAGACTATTGAAGATTATTTACGAGATAAAATGTAATAAGTACATATTATAACACATCACACACATATTAACGATTTCTAGTTTTAAGTTTTTCTAGATTTATATAATGATTGCATGCCGCAAGGCTAAGTACAGTGTTACCAAATTATATAATAATTAATATATAATTAATAATTTATATTAATAATTTATATTTTATTAATAATTTATATTAATCCTAAATAATATTATAAAAGGAAAAATGAGTTTGTTTGTTTGTTTGTTACCTTTTCACGCCTAAACCACTGAACCGATCATTCTGAAATTTTGCATATACGTTTTCAGGTGTACAGAATATACATAGGCTACCTTTCATCCCGAAAAAAATTACTGTTTCCGAGGAAAACAAGCAATAACGCTCTTATGATAATAGATGGCGCCACGTGTCTTTCGAATCATGACTGAATTATATTATTACCAGCAGAGTACAACCCGAATTGATTGTCAAATTCTAAATTAATGCGAGCGACTCCGCGGGAAAAAGCTAGTAATTTATATTAATAATGAATATACACACTAATACAACACCCCATATTACCTGTATTTGCAATTTATGTACTAAATAAAAAAATAAATGGTCTGTGTAAAGTGTTAAGTCTTCTAATTCGTCTTTGATCGGTGTAGTGCACGATAACCTAAAACTTCTTTTATTGACAACAGATTCGTATCCAGCACCTTATAAGCAAACTAGATTTTGCCCACAGCTACGCTCGCGTAAATGTAGTTTAAGTTAGGTTACGTTATGTTAGTAACAGTACCTTTTTTCTAGATAGAAGGTATCCTATGTCCTACTCTGTTCCCCTGACAATATGTATGCAAAATTTCACGATGATTGATCGAGTAGTTAAGGCGTAAAAGCGTAGCAAACAAACTCACATTCGCGTTTATAATATTAGTTGTGTTAGTTTTTATTTAAAATAAACAATTACAAGCCTCCTAAACACAGGCTATCCTGTAGCCTATCTAGGAGAACAGTACTCCTCCCACGAAATTGTAGATCAAAATGATTCGATCGATGTAACATACTATTGTAAAAACCCTACAATTTTTTTTTTGTGTAAATAAAGTTATTATTATTATTATTATTACAAAATTCTTACAAACCAATTACTTAAAAGTAATTTAAACTAAAGAGAAAAAAATATAAATAGGTAATACCTATTAATTAGGATTATAAATTATTTGTGCTATTTGCGATGGCAGTAGTCGGCTGGAGCTGTAAGTATTGATTATATTTATTTTAGCATAAATTTCTAAATTTGAAAAAGACCTTTCTGTAATTATCCTTCCCTAAATCCTAACTATAATAGGTAATATGTATTATAAGTGTAAATGTGAGTTTGTTTCTTTGTTACGCTTTAATTTCTGCTCGATCGATCATCATGAAATTTCGCATAAACGGTGTCAGTGGTATAAAAAAGAACAGGAAAAAAGTCCTGTCCCGGGTGACAGAAATTTAATGACAAAATCTAATTTAACGCTAAAAACTTTAGAATTTCCTGATGAAATCAAATTAATTCCTGTTTTTTTTTTCTTATACGTGGTGGAATGCATTGACGTATACCCCTCCGCGGGGGCGGGCGGAGGTGTTATGTCGGACTCACCGGGATAAAACAAAGATGTTCGAACGATGAAAATGGACCTCCCGGAATACCGACTAAACCTACCACGGTGTTCCTCGACATAACCATAGTCGTAGTCGGCGGAGTCACGCGAATCACTTTCACATGCAATCGCGACCCCGCCGAAAATTAATTCCTGTCTATTCGAAAACTAACTCGAAAGTCAGACAACTCACCATCAGAAACAAATTACAAGTCCAGTTTCAAGCAAACTGAGAACGACATGCGTCTCCTTGTTAACGTTGAAATTTCATAAATCCGACTCCCACTATTGCAATATTGCTGCACGCATGCTCCACTCACTCCACCGTCCCAATTCGATTTGGTTTCGGCGAACCGATGGACGAATACATTGATTCGGCGAAACCGTAACGTACGTATATGCATCTGACTAACACAGCGACCTATTACGTACATATGCAGATGGCCGGCACAACACGAAACATGACATTAAACGCACTCACACTAATGTGTTTATGTGTGAGTGCTTCTGTGCAGGGCTGGATTTGAAAATTCGAAGGCCTCAGGCAACGAAAAACAGAGGCACAGATTTTTGTTAAAATCAGGCCAAAACTATATTCATCTCTCGAAGTAAATTTAGTGGAATCCTCTATGGAGGCTTTCTTTTGTTGAAACATGGTATTGAAGCCCTTATTGTCCTCCCCTAAATTCGCCCGGCTACAGTGCGTATAGACTCGCGCGCACAGTGATTGTCCATCTAGCCTGCCTTCTGCGTCCATGTTTTGTACAGGGACCTGGTAGTGATACTCACACAAGTATCAGCCCAATCAGCACAAGCTAATAATAATTATAATGGCTCATATTGTATCTAAACAAAATATCCATGACATGAAAGGGATTACATATTTATTCCATACTCCTTTTTACCCACGGCTTAACCAGGATTTAATTTGTTCCTGAGGAACTCCTCAGGTACAAATTAAATCCTGGTTTCTGGAGTATTCTTAATTTTATTCGAAACATGGTCTTCTGAGTGCCAAGTTTTATCCAAAACTGTTTAACAGTTTACGCATAATTGAGTAACTAACATTCAAAAATCTTTACAAAGTATCAAATTTATAATATTGCCCGGATTTTACGATTGCAATCTGCAAGCTATCTTCCGTATTTCATAAATTAATAATCTCAAAACGGAAACGACCGCCAAAGATAATTTATTTATTAAATCATCATCTGGAAGTAACTTCATAATCTGTACGGGAATACAGCGGATAAATTATATAATATTTATTTATTTTAGAGAAAACGAAATTTTATTGCTTCATTGGTTTAGTGGTTAGTGATTGGAAGTACCGAGTTTTATTCTTAAATTCGATTACAAAATGTTGTATTATCTTCTATAGTTGTTCTTAATAGCATCGCGAGATTGTGAAAGTCAACGTGAAAATTATTTATTAATTTAGGTCACAAAGTAACATTTATGAAGGTCAAGGCGGTTAGTGAGTTTACTGAATTTACATTAAGGTTCAGCCAAATGATAGAGACCACGGCCGCTCTTTTAAGTCGCCATCAAATAATAATTTAAGTATTTTTCAACTCATTTATGTACAAGATATTGCAGTCATTATGCCATAATATATTACTATCCATACAAAACTAAAAAGAAACAGCGCACCGAAAAAAAAACAACCATAATTAATTGGCTACTAATTTGCTATAAGCGGATGTAATACTCAGCTCATACCCCCAAAGATAGAGAACAATAAATTTTTAGTTAAATCTTTAGTCGATGTCCGGATACGTGCCTAGAGGGAGCTTTATTGACTCATTTTAAAATAATAATTTATCTATGAACTAAATTGTCTCCGCGGCATCGCTTGCGTAAATGTAGGTTAGATTATTCTGTATTCTGTATTATGTCTTATTTTGTACTGCTGACAATGTGCATGCAAAATTTCATGATAATCTGTCGAGCGGTCAAAGCGTAACAAACAGACTCACACTCGCATTTATAGTATAAGTTAAGATTAATAAGTTTTTTATTTAATAAATCAGTCTACATATTATGTAAATCAATTTTAATATTTAAAGTTCCAAGTGCCGTCCTTTCAGAATATCTCCGATCTGTTCTCTTAATAGATCAAAATACCCTTTACCGATAGTACGATTGCATGTAATGGCTTCGTTTACGAAGAGACATTCCAGGATCGTAGTAACAGACTGACTCTTGACTCTTATATAATTATCTAAGAATATAATTCCACAAGTTCTCATATTGATTAAAAAATGATGCGCAATATATATAGTAAGCATTGCACTATCATGTCAGAAGGCTAGGACTCAAAACCAAGCCACGCCCACCTGATCTATCCAAGCCAATGCTTTTATACAATAATATTGCTTGGCTTTACGGGAAAAAATATCTGCCTATATAAAAGATTTTGGCGAACTCTATTCTCCAAAGTGTATCAAGTTACACTCATATTTCGCCAACTATGGTTAAGTTCCAATTTATGGGGGCAAGCCTATCGGCCTCTACCAAAGACAGTTCAAGTCTCCGCGCCGTTACCGAAAATTTTGTGACAAAAAATCCCAACATTTTGCTCAACTTGGGAATCGCACCCAAGACCTCTTTCTTAATCGTCGCATTCACTATAACTGCTGCGCTATATTATTATAGATTAACGACGGACACAATCCAGAAGAATCTACATAAAATAATAATGTAATAAAAAATGCATTTTGGAATTACCGTCAACATTTGAAGATGAACTACGATTTCTATGTCTGCAATGCCAGGGATAAGTAATAAAGAGGTTTAGTGTAAGCAATCTAGGCTGCTTATTAGATGTAACTAGCAATCAATAATTGAACATAACTGCTGACACAGGTGTGGAGAATTTGCAGTCTAGAATGATGACTTCTTATCAAAACTCATATTAAATTTATAGATCGTATATTTACTTACAAATCATTAATCATATGTAATAAGGGTCCACAATTCAATAACTGATAGAAAAGCATAAGCTTTTCTTGCCACGTCTGCAACCGTATGCCAATTATGTTTCTTTTTCGTTACGATAACTGCACAGTTTTATTTTCATTACAATCGAACGAAATAAACGTAATTTTTATTACTGAAAAATGATAACACAAACAAAATTAAAATGACATCAGTCTTTTTAACAGATATTTTTTAAGTGATATATAACTACATTAATTAGGAATACCGTCGCGTTTATTTTAACTTGATTTCATAATAGACGGTATCAGCAATTTTTCACTTTTCCTTTGTTCCGCTTCTTCATGATGTCAAACACAATCTATTAGTTTTAAATTGTCGAAAGATTGTTTTGCCGAAAGCTAAAATTAAGGAAATCCTTACTTAGTTTAAAATGAGGTGATGAATAATAATACTAAGTCACTCTAATTTAAAACATCGCATTTGCTCGGATTTTAAAATAAGTATCGATAAATAATTACAAGACAAATATTTTAGCATATATAATCGATATTAAAAATCGAATATAGGCTTTTGCACATAGCTTACATATTATATTTAAATAAAAATATTTACATACGTACACAATATTCCAACCTACTTCGTTCAAAAATTACACTACACAACACAAAAAACAAACCACTACACTATAGTTCGATTTTTAAAATCAGCGTCTCAATTTAAATGTCCCGCCATTGCATTGTATGATAACACACAGCGTAACGCGGTTGCCAACCTCACGTCAACAGGTCGCATCCCACACTGATGTCTACCGCCCCGATCGCGTCCCGTTCGCGCTCGCGCCAAAAATAATACGCTCAGAAGGACATTGGAGGTTTCCAATGACCCTGTTGCTATTGGAAAATGGCTTGCCCTGGTACTCCATTGTCTGTCAGCTCGTTGAGATTACATTGATTTGTTACGTGCCCTGACTTATTAAAGGTTTAATTGAAAGTGTATCGTGTCATATTTTATTTGTGCGAAGTACTTTTTCTAACAACAATAAAATTTTATTCGAAAAGAGTTAACTGAAAAGCTCGTGTCATGAAACGAAAAATTTATATACATTTGTTTCAGAGATAATGCAAGATCAAATTTAATGCCATATGCAACCCACGGTTCAGCGTTATTGTAAAAATTATTTGTGTAAATTTTATGACTATATAAACTGTAATCTTCTATTTTTAATAAGACCTACATTACATTCAAATCAGTTTAAGATAAAAAAATAAGATTTAAAGAGTTATTATAATAGGTTAGGTCTATATGCATAAAAAGATTCAGAAAAGAAACGTAAGGCCACTCTTCAATCGACGATTGTTTACAATATAATGTAAATAATACAATCATTGATTTCATTCTATGAACCACTGTTTACTCTATATCTATTTCAGTTCGTCATTTCTTATATCATGCTTATTCATGCGTTAATTATGTTTATTTTGAAAGCTCGGTTTATTGCTGATTTTACATAAACAAAATTAGTCTGTTTATATTAAAAACCCGACTGATTTATAATCAGGAAGGCTCAATCGGATCAACAGTGAGTTAAAATTTGGAGCGTACGTTGTTTTGATAACGTAGGCCCTTCCTAAAAGAGGCTTAGTAGGATTCTCCTAAGACAGAAAAAGGTTGAATTTTATTACATCAACATTAACCTGAAAGGTGCCCCCTTATGTTAAAAGTACGCGTATTTGTATACCTACCTACATAGTTTATTACTAAACTGACAATTAAATGAAACTTAGTAACAAAAAATCTCCTAGAAAGTCGATATACACACTAACAGAACTTCATATTGTAACCATGAAAAATTACTATATTTAAGACCGACTTTTGCCCGCGGCTTCGCTTGGGTCAAAGTAGGCTAGGCTAGTTTAAATAAAATATAGCCTATGTTACTCGGTGAAAATATAGATTTCCAATGGCGAAAGATTTTTTTAAATCGTTTGACTAGTTTTTAAGTTTAATGATTCTAAACAAACAAACCAAAAATTAAATCGTGGCTCTTTACAATATTAGGTAGTATAGATAAAGTGCATTATTAATCAACCAATTCAGTTTATAATGTAAAATCGCGTTTTCATCGCATATGATTGTTTGTTTTTATAAGTTGTTTCTCTAATGAATACGGGGCCATTGCCAGCTATCTAATTGCAAGAGACTACACGTATTTCGTAGTATTTTAAATGGTCGCTTCGTCACTGCCTGCGCGTTAGTATTGAGGGTACAATTAACAAACAAAGCAAACATTTGTGAGATCCACAAATAATTGTCTGAGTCGTATCTGTCTTTTTTTATACAACTAAGGTGGCAAACAAGCATACGGCGTACCTGATGGTAAGTGGTCACCGTAGCCTATAGACGCCAGCAACACCAGAGGCATCACTTGCGCGTTGCCGACCCTTTAGGAAAAGAAGTGGGAAGGAGAAGGAGCGGGAAATGGGAAATAGGATGATTGGGCCTCCGGCATTCTCACTCACCGAACGAAACACAACAGTAAGAATACTGCTATTTCACGTCAATATTCTGTGAGAGGGTAGTCCTTCCCCGGTCGCGCCGGCCCATTCATGTGAAATCAGCGAGGTTTTACTACTCTGTTGCTTTAATTTTGGTAAAGTATCCTGCGACACAGGTACTACTAGTGCAGCAAGAATGTATTTTTAAATTAGTAGCACTGGCCTTCACTTTCGACGCATAATAGAGAAATTTGAATAATCGAACCTACATACGATCTGCAGAAAACATGTGAAAACTGACACCAACGAAACAATCTAGTCTAATTCTAATAAACGTTTAATATGTACATACGATGGTATTAAAATTATAACGTAGAAATCAAATCGCGCCAAAAGTAAAATCAAAATTTACCTAATTGGCAACATTTCATTCATTTCGCCTAAAGCAAGACGTCAAGCGAGATAAACAAATACATTCTATCACGCGTGCGACAAGGACATCTAGTACAGGTATTGCAATATTGTAATAGCTCAAATTTAAGTGTTACAGTTTATGGATTACTTTCACTTTCACTCTCCTATTTTTTGTATCTTCTCTCTTAAAACGTAAAAGTGCAGTTTTATGCAAGGACACTGTAAACACGCACTTTAAGGCGCCAACGGACGGATATATAATATAGTTTGTAATACCCTTGCGTATACAGCTTTATGCTTATTCAATACACAAAGCCTCAGGCAGCCCGCCATAGCTCTTTTCAGTGAGCAATATTTTCTATATAACAAATAATAACTCTATATGAAACTAGCGCAGTATGTAACTGTTATTTAGCTAATATTGTCTTCTTTTTACGCGAATGTTATTCATTGAAATTAAACTACATACTGTATACGGATTTTATCGCGTTGTTTATTTGACACTTTATTACAAAATTTTGAAAACTGTTACACTACTATTACTATTAAACTTAACTAATTTTTAAGCTAATTAAAGTAAATTAAATTATTGAAACTATTAAAACTATTTATACTATTACTATTCAATAATTTAATTAGCTTAAAAATTAGTAAAGTTTAATAGTAATAGTAGTGTAACAGTTTCCAAAATTTTGTAATAAAGTGTCAAATAAACAATACGATAAAATCCGTATATAGTAGTTTAATATCAATGTTATTTAGCTTTTCTGTCAAGAAGTTCTTTTTAGAGACGGATACTGTGAAATCTGGTATACGGCTATTGCCGTATACCAGATTTCACAGTATCCGTCTCCCCGTAATACGTAAAACCTAAAATCATTGTTGGCGAAATATGGCCGTAAAATTACACATCTGCCTACCCTTACGGGGATACAAGCCTTGCCCCCAGTGACTGAATTAAGAATTACATGTCAAGAACGACTTAAACTAATAATAATAGAGTATTCAGGGCAAACGCCGTTTTCCATCTATGGTTACCAATACCGGTCCATCAAGCACCCATACCCATAGCACATTTATATTAGAAACCAAACGTAGCAATAGTCCTAGTCCTGCTGCTAGTGCCGCAGTAGGTGTTCCATCTCATCTTTGATTAAAATTCTCGAAGGGCCTCTTTACGTTGGACCTATGTCTCCGTGAAAACTTGCCAAATGGCCAGGTATTTTCAAAATATAATATCTTAGAAAATATATGTGATAAAAGAAACATAATATTATATTCTATCACATACACAAAACACCATCTTGCCCAAACTAAGCAGAGCTTGTACTATGAGTACTGGACAATGGATAAACATACATATATATATTTTTTTGTAAATACATACATATTATACATAGAAACACCCAGACCAAGACAAACATCCATGTCCATGCACACAAATGTTTGACTTGTACGGGAATCGAACCCGCGGTCTCAGGCGTGGCAGTCGGTTATACTAAACACTACGCCATCGAGACCGCCATAACAAACTATATTTACGAATAACTTAAACATTATTTTCTGTGCCTGTATCAAGTTTCCTTAAACTGTAATAATATTTGAGTAGGTATTTGAACATCACATACTTAAGAAACTTCTCAGTTAACAGAGGTTTGATGAAATTTGATTCTGTAAAAAATGGTCTAAAAGTTTTAAATTATACTAGTTTTCTTAATGAGAAAAGTAGCAGCCACTGTGTCACTATATTATTAAAACCATATTGTAACATAAAATACCGAAAATTGCTATATTATGAAGACAATACACATTGAAGACAATGTTTAAAAGAAATCAATAGTTAAGTAATTTCTATACTTTTCTTCGAAAGCGTACTTATTGTCTCAAATTCGAAGTGACGAGACCCTTATCAATCTAGACATAATAACGACGAGCAATGTTGTTCGGTCCTAAATTCAATCCCCGAAACTGGCAAAGGTTGAAAAGTGGTTGTTTTCAAACATAAATGTTGGAACTTCTTAGTTATTTATCACGCCGGGTTGAAACTTTGGTCGAAAAATTGCGGAAGGCTTTCTGCAATACTCAATTGGCAAACTGAAATGGCACATTTCCTTGCATATTTACGGAGCAGGTAATTATGTTTTAAGGCTTCTGAACGGCTATTATTTTTACTGCAGTGTATGACTGCAATATACATAATAATATGTATAATGAAATTGTAACTGGTCGATGTGTGCACATTGGAAATATTTAAGGCAAAATAATGTGAGGTATCTTTATAAGAACTATAGAAACCAAAATAAATATGTTGGTATACCTGCATGTTCATCCCCATCATCACGCAAAAATGAAAATTTAGGCGGTTTTCACAGTCGTGACGCTGGTTCTTAACCAAAAATCTAGTGCATCTTTTATCTTGATACGCCACCTAGAAGTCGTGTATGTACCTGTTACATGCAAAGATATGAAATATATATACTTCTAAATTCTATGCGAACGAAATAGCGTGCAAAAGCTAGTTATACATATAATATAAGTCACTATTATGCATGTGACTTGCCAAAAAAATGTTTGGAATAGCGGACACGCTCAAATGTTTAGGGTCCAGCCAGGCGATCGTCGAACATACTGCAGCCATAAATTGCAGTAAATAATTATAATAATAATACATATAATATTCTATCACATACACACAACACCATCTAGCCCAAATTAAGCAGAGCTTGTACTATGGGTACTAGACAATGGATAATCATACATATTATTATATACTTTTTTTTGTAAATACATACATATTATACATAGAAACGCCCGGACCATGACAAACATCCATGTTTATGCACACAAATGTTTGACTTGTGCGGGAATCGAACCCGTGACCTCAGGCGTGGCAGTACTAACCACTACGCCATCGAGGCCTGTTTTGATTTTTCTAACATTTAAAAGGATCTGTAAGACTGCCTTCCAGAAGGTTATGTCGAGCTCTCCCGGCCTACCGACTAAAATCACCACTGTGTGCCAGCTCACTGCTTTGTATGGTGGGTGGGTCGCTGGAACTAGAACTTCATCAGCGACCCACCCAGTAGTGCCTGATGCAGACTGGAAAGGTAATATATGTACCACTGCCTACTCCTCAGGAAACATAGACATATGATTTTATATATAAGTATGAATATTTCTTGAAGATCTATTGAATTGAATATAATGCATTTCAAGCAGTAACTAATTTCGGTGCGAATCTTATTTTTTTTTTAAGGGTTTTCCCGCGCAATTAATACTTTCTCGGCGTCCAAGGAACTATTTTCATATAAAATTTAATAAAAATTGGTTAGCAATATAGTGGTGATTATTTCTTTTTTTTTCTCTCTCTTTATTTGGGTAAACAAACAGTGACAGCAATACATATAGACAAGGAGTCATTTTTACAAGGTGCTGACAATTGTGTCACCAACACCGTTTACCACAGCTTACATATTGCAATATTTTAAGCGTTAAACAAATATGATAAAAACTATAAGAACTATATTAGGAGCTTCATGATATCACATTTAAAGGTGCTAGGACGAATCGCCACAATATCTACAGAGTTGAAATTAATATTATAAGAATGAACTATACGGTATAGTGGGGAACGTTTACCTGCGTTATTACGACAGCGGGCTGTTGCGAATAGCTTACAGGGGCTACGGCAATGCGTCCTAGTAGGTATTCTATAACAAATTTGATTAACTAGAGACGGGCAATCATATCTATTATTACAAATGTCGTAGAGCAACATTGATTCGAGCAGTTTACGTCTATTTTCAAGTGTTAAGATATTATATTTTTCTAATAGTTGTTCGTATGGTAGGTAATTATGGAAACATTTGTATTGCATAGTACGCATAAACTTTTTCTGAACGGACTCCAGTCCTTGCTTGTATTTTTCATAAAAAGGATTCCAAATTGGCAAGCATATTCCAACTGGGACCTTACCAAGGCTTTGTAAAGATGGATAAAAGTAGTTGGCCTAGTAAATTTTGAGGAGGATCTCATAATAAACCCATACATCTTGAACGCCTTAGTTATTATAGTATCGATGTGCAGATCTAAGTGTAGCTTACTATCTAATGTGACGCCAAGATCTCTTATTGACTGAGCAGTTTCTATTTGCACATCACACAGTCTATATTTAAATTTTAATATTTGTACCTTTTTAGTGAAAGTCATCGCTTTACATTTATTTATGTTTAAATCTAACTTATTTTTCATGCAGTAAGTTGAAAAACGATCAAGATCACCTTGAAAACTGTCATGATCGCTAGTATTGTTAATGGTTTCATATATTTTAAGGTCATCTGCGTAGAGCAAAAAATTACAAAATCTAAAGCAATCAGAAATGTCGTTGATAAATATTACAAATAATAAAGGGCCCAAAATTGAGCCCTGCGGTACGCCAGAGCTTACAGGCACAAATTGGGATTCATAACCATTTAATACGACCCTTTGAGTTTGATTACTTATGTATGATTTAAACCAACGCCATAAATTTCTACGTATGCCATTGAAGGCAATCTTATCTAAAAGGATCCTATGGTCTACTCTGTCGAAAGCTTTCCGAAAGTCCGTGTATATGCAGTCTGTTTGTATATTATTATCCATATTTTCAAAAAGGTTACTTGTGTAAATTAACAAGTTAGTGTAAGTGGATCTCCGTTTCACGAAACCATGCTGTTGAGGTATAATAATAGTGTGTATTGATGGATATATACTGTTATGCACGAGTCTTTCAAAAAGCTTTGACAGAGCAGGTGAAATCAAAATAGGCCAATAATTCTCAACTTGAGACTTGTCACCTCCTTTAAATACTGGTACGATACGAGCCGATTTCCAGACGTTTGGAAAAACACCATTTTGTAAGCACAGGTTGTACACATACTGTAGGGGTTGACATATTACGTCAGCAGTCGACTTAAGAAAGAAGGGAGAAATATTATCTAAGCCAGACCCCTTTGTAACATCCATGGCTCGTAGTTCCTTATAAACCGCTTCTTTTATTATTTTTATGTTGCTTATTATAAGGTCAGATTTGAGATTAATATCAGGTATGTTATTGATATCATAGTCGTCTGTAACATCAGAGGGTTGGAAAACGGACTCGAAAAATGAGGAGAAGAAAGTCTTCTGGATTGTTCACTGTTGAGTTTTTATATGTAACATTACTAGGTATATCAGGTCTAGTTTTAAGATTGTTTATATATGTCCAAAAGTGTTTAATATTATTTTGAATACCATCTTCAACAGAGTTTATATATTTTTTATAACACTTTTGTGATTCTGTACTAAATCTGTCTCTAAACGTTGAGAAGACTCGATAATCGGACATGTTACGGTATTTCTTCCATTTGATCCAAGATTTATTTTTATTCTTAAATATATGAATGAGAGCTGGCGTGAACCATATAGGAAAATTAGATGGTTTAATAACTTTCATTGGTACATGTTTTTTAATTATTGAAAATATGTTTTCATAAAATACAGAGACCACACTTTCTGAATTTAATTTGAAAAATAGATTTTCCCAATCAATATTTAATATTTCATTATTTATTACTGAATAATCTGCCTTTTTGAAATCAAATTTGGTTCTAGATTTAGTAGCAAGAGGGGTGAAATTGTCATCTACAGGTAAGAGCGTACAAAAAGGGGGATGGTTTACGTCGGGTGGCACAAGGGGTACTGATGCGATAGTTGACTTACAGTTAGGTATGTTACTAATAAATAGATCTAAAATTTTACCATTAATGTTACTATGCTTATTGGTTTGATAGACATTAAAAAGACTAATAAAATTAATTAAACATTTATTGGATAAGCAGTAGTTACTACGCATTATTGGTTCCAAGTGTGTGCCGCAGTCACGCCATTCAATGGTTGGTAAATTATAATCACCAACTATAATAAATTTATTTACATCGTTGCATAGAATAATAGAAGTTAATTGGTCAAAGTGCTGTGAATAAACATCCGAATTCAAATTTGGTGGGATATATGCCGCGCTAACAACAAAGACATAATCGCGCGTGCGTATTTCGGTAAGGACGTGGTCTACCAAGGCCGAGGGCGGCGCGGGCGCAATGCGGCAGGACGGCGAATGTCGCAGTCTCGCATCAAGCCCGCGCCGCACCGCCACCATCACGCCACCGCCGTCCCGCCGCCGCCCGCTCGCCAGGCGATCCCGGTCGCAACGAAACACTTGATACCTTGTATCTATAAATTCAGTATCGCTGATATCACCGTGCAGCCAACTCTCGGTTAGGATAATTACATCATAACTATGTGCCAGAATATTCATATAGAGTGTGTGCAACTTAGTCCTCAGGCCGCGACAATTCTGATAATACACTGACAAATTGTATTTATCCATATTTTCATGTTAAATAACAAAAATGATTTGTAACAAAAAGACCTTTGCATTTGGTATGGAACTAAAATATGTCGATACATATTTCCTAAGATCTTGAATAGATTACCTGAATATATAGTAAATAAATATGTTAAAAAGCAGCCGTATAAAACCACGCTAAAAAGATATTTGTTATATAACATTGATACATTTGTACTGTCATTGTGAATTATTAGTGTATAAATTGTAATTTTAATTTATATAACATATGAACTCCCACTCGCATAAAAACCCTAGTGGTTTAAGCGAGTGGTCTAAGCCTACTATTATTGTAAATTTTAGACAAAAAATAAAAAATTGTAAAACTGGTATAGAATAAGATTATATATTAAATTTTTGATAAAAAAAACAATGATTTTGATTTTTGTTTTCCGGTCTGTGTGGAAAACCTTGGGGGAGGCCTATGTCCAGCAGTGGACGTCTTTTGGCTGACATGATGATGACGATGATGAAATTTTTGATTATTTTTAATCAAGCTACTGCAAGCACTAGTTGTAATTCCTGTGTCTGGGAACTTTAGAAACATATAAACAACGGACACAAAAAAAATCCAGACTCGAAACAACCATTTGCGGATCACACAAATTTTTGTGGCGTGTGGAGTTCGACACCACCCACAATCTCGACGCTCTGGCAGTACCAAAGCGACCACTTACACAACTACGTCATCCATTACTTCCTAACTAATACTACGAGTATAAATGCAAATATGAGTTTGTTTGTTAGTTACGGTTTGAACGTTGTCAGGAAAACAGAAATTGCATACCTTTCATACCTTCGGCATACCTTTCATCCGAAAAAGTAGTTACAAATGTATTCTAACCTAAAACTCGTGCGAAACTGCGGACAAAATGATGTGATTTATTAATTGACATAAAGCTATCGATATTGCAATATTACATTGATTAATTAAGCTTGCTGATTTAAAAGGAAACGGGTTTATTCAAATACATGAACTCGGTTTAATATACTTTAACCTCATCATAATATGGTTCACAGGTGTTTTATATGCCATATCTACAGCTGTTTTAGTCGTTGTATAATTCCGAATTATTTTAAGTATGTTATTATTATTGTATACTGTGTAATTCATAATGTTTGGAAAAGAGTGTGTACTTGTATTTTTGTAGTATACAAAGTGTCCGTTTGACAGTAAATAACATTCTTTGTCTGAGGTGCAAAATCTGGGGTGTAAAATTGAATTTAACAAGAAGCCTTATACAAAATATTACGACAAAATGGTTAGTGCAACACATTATTATATCGCACGAAATGTAAATGTATGCCTAGCTAATTATAACAAAATTAACTTACTAATTTATCTTTCCTCAATCTATGTGTGCATCTTAAGTTCGCAGTATAAAATATAGTTATGTAAATACACTTATATCAACTGTGTACACATTATATATGCCAGGATTTCTGTTTCGGCGTGACTGTATATCAAAATATTCAATAACACTGAACACTGTTCCTATTTCGTAGTAATTTTGTCTTAGGTATAATGCAAGGGCTCAATGCAAGTGGCTGGCGTGGACAACAAACGAAGCGGGCTACATAGGTCAGTACAAGTTAAACACACGATTTTCTTGCACGGCCAACACGCGTCGATGTGCCAACTTGCGCAACCTACCCGCATCGTCTACAAAAGCTGTTAAAAGACCAACATTTAAACTTCGAAGCGAACACGGATATTTCAAACTCAATAGCGAATCCAAAAGCTCAACTTGTCAGTGGATACGTCACGGCAATGGCGTTAGGCGCTCCATACATCAATGTTGCGGGGCCGAATGACAGGGCACATTAGCCAGTCTGACTGTTAACACCATCACAGTGTACTAGCATGTCAGCCTAGCGATGTATTGACCTATTTCACACCTGACTGCGATGACTGCCAGGAGAACTTACACCTGTCTAATTTAGTGTTGTAGTTTATCGTTGTATTACCTATAGTTTGGCTTGCAGATTTTATTTTTTTGATGATGTAACTACACATATAGTTTAACGTCATACCCTATTCCTATATATTATTTACTAAATTTTGCCCGTGGCTTCGTTCACGTTTATATAGATTTCATCAATCAATTTCTATCCCACGGGACTAGTAATTTTTCTTTGTATAAATGGTCTACTGTACCTCTGACAATATTTACTAAGGTATTCATTATATAACTTTTTACGGACTCGTTCCGGATACATACTATTAAAATATGTAGCACATCCTTTATTCTATCTTGTATCTTAGTTACTATGACATAGAATAGTCTCTATTCATTCGTCGCAATTTCGTGTTAATTCCAACTAAAACACAGCAAGAACGTGATACAGAAAAAAACCTAATCTTAATCCAAACTAATTCCATAAATGCAAATCGGAGTTTGTTTGTTACGCTCCCAAGCCTTAACTACTTGTTAGATTACCATTTCACATACACGTTGCCAAGAGTACAGAAAAAGCCCTAAGGTACCTTTCATCCAAAAAAGGAGTGTTCCCAAACAAGCAAAGCCGCGGGCAAAAGTTAGTAAAGATATATTTGATTACTGGGAACACAGTGATTTTAGCAACACACCAAATTACCATTTCCCAACATTATTTACGTTGCTTCCTTCCGCCAAAAGTTGTTTATCGTTTTCTCCATGAAAATTTAATACTTTATTTTGTTTTACAGATCATAAGTACTTTGTTAAAGTCCATTTAAGCACGCACAGAAAAAGCTAAGTTTAAAGATAAACTCTAAGTTTAATAATGATTCCCTTCAGTATGATTTTGTTTATTAGGAAAGTGTTTCTTGTTTTCGTAAGATAAGAACTGCCTCAGTGGCGCTGCGGTATTGAATGGGAGTTTTGTGTGTGTGTTTGTTATTAAGTGTTTTGGACACGAATTCTCAGTACAGCACCGAGTCTGAAATAGTGAAATGTGCCTGGCAGACAACAACAGGCCTTATAAACATTTCGATGACCGTATTTCCTCAGAAATTATTTACTGTTCAAAGTAATTTAAGTATACAAAATACTGAATAATTTTTTACGTAATTTTTTTTTATTTTCTCGTCAAAATGACCACACTCCACCTGATGGTAAGCAGTCGTGTGGTCTAAGAGCAGTGGCCTCCACATCGCCCCCACAGTAGCCGAGGCGATGTTGAGGTCTTTACTTTGACGGCCTGAGAAGGTGCTTTTTCACGCCCCGCTTAAAGAACCCAGGATTGAAGGAAGAAGGAAACACGTGCCTTGGCAGAGAATTCCATGCCTTGGTCGTTCGGCAGAGGTATGAGGACCCAAACTTTTTGGTACGCGCTCTAATCGACTCTACCGTATAAGGATGGCATCTGAGCCCAGCACGCGTTGTTCTGGATAGGAAAGGGGAGGGCGGGATAAGGTGGAATAACTCTTCAGAGCACTCCCCGTGGTATATTCTGTAGAACATGCCAATGAGGCAATGTCCCTACGAAGTTGCAGAGGTTCCAGTGAACTCGTGACCTCTGGATCTCCGATGATACGGACAGCCCGCCGCTGTAACCGGTCGAGAGCGTCCAGCAAGTACTGCGCGGAGCCATCCCAAAGATGAGAACAGTACTCCACGCAAGGGATATTATTGTTTTATATTAATGTCTGTAGTATATTTAAGTTTCATTTGAATAAATTACAAATATTCTAGCTCTTCAGGTTTGTAGAAAACAAATTAGATTAAGAGTAGTAGTTGTGTGTACGTTGAAATGGTTTCTGCTACGGGAGCCACGGTTTGGTGGACATTATTTAAAATAAAGCTGTTGTTTAATATGCGTATGTACTTATTTAATTATGAGTGTGCATCTCAGGTGATGCTCCTTTTGTTGTGTCTGCATGAGATACGTCTAGTTAACTTATTAAAATATAAGTAACTAAGCTTTTTCCCGCGGCTTCGCTCGCGTTAATTTAGAATTTGACAATCAATTCGGGTTGTACCCTGCTTGTAATAATATAATTCAATCATGATTCGAAAGACACGTGGCGCCATCTATTATCATAAGAACGTTATTATTGTTTTCCTCGGGAACAGTAATTTTTTTCGGGATGAAAGGTAGCCTATGTCCTTTTCTGTACCCCTGACAACGTTTGTGTGAAATTTGATGGTGATTGGTTCAGTAGTTAAGGCGTGAAAGTGTAACAAACAAACAAACAAAAAAGCGAAACTTTTATAATATTAGTTAGGATTAGGATTCTTACGCATGAAGCATTTTAAACTTTAACATGAATAACACAAAGGTTTTCTGACGTAAGTCGTTAAAACTTTAGGTGGAAATACAATATGAAAATTAAAAATGAACGCATTTTAATCGCTGGTAAGCGCCCTGGTACGCAATGCCAAATGTTATAGTTACCTGCACGAAAATATAATATAGTCTGCAGAACGACTTTATAAACCTACGTTCAACTAAAAGAAGCTATACTAAAGTTTGACACTCAGCAGGCTAACCAATGCTCTTATTCAACGTTATTTTATATCAAGGCGGCAGGCACAAATTAAATATCAGATACGTGGGGAAACACAAAACATCAACGGATGCACTCACACAAGATGCACAATAAAGCCACTTTATATTAAGTGTCCATGTAGTCTACATGGCAGAATAGAACCTTCCGTGATCCAATACCGCTGTATGCGCCTATGCTAGTATCCTTATAATAGACCGTCTACCTGACGCTATTCAAGTTATGCCGCGGGATTAGTAGCAGTAAACTTTGTGCGCCGAGCGAAATGTGCCAAAACAGGCGGTCACAGTTAAGTGAATAAAATCAACACTTTTCGTTTAATACAAATATAAAATATACATTTACCATAACAATGAATGTATTTACAATTACTCTGTGTAAACAACTTTCGCCTACAAAATTACGTAAATTTGCACGAAAAATGCAAAAACCTAAGCTCGTGTTACGTGATTTTTAGATTATAACAGTAGAAATCTATCCTATTTTACTGCTTAAACGAAACATAAATAGTTATATTACAATTTGTCCGTCCCAAATATTTAAGTTATTGGTTGACAATAAAGATACATATTTATCAAAACAGCACTTCAAATCCTCCATACAATTTTACTATGACGGCCACGCGCCGATTTGAATATGTGCCGCACGAGCTCTATCATTATCTCTCTTACGCTCGGCGCAGTCGTAATACAATTTTCTGCAAAACGCTGAGGACAAGCCCAAAGACATTTGTTTTAAAGCAGCAATTGATTTTCGAAGGACATATTATGTAACATGCACGCCAGAAAATTATTTGCAAAATTTTCTTCATCCATACTTCTTCTTTACATCTATTTGCCAAAAATGTACCCCTCAAATGTAAGCAAGCAAGATAATATTTAGAATGCCAAAATACCGATATAGCGACCGCAATTTACTCGCAATCGCTATACCAAACAAAATGAGGATGTTTACAAACATCCAGACTAAACAAATATCGTCAAGTCGCACATATCGCACTATTAATAAAACAAAGACTTATCTGAGTATTTTAGATTAAACAAATTTAAACTCTTTTGCAATTACTTCACACATACAAAATATTTGAATTTATAGTCACGAAATTAGAGTTCAAATTTTCTAACTTCCAAAGTTCGATTTATGTCGTTTTTGTACTAAGAGTGCGATATTTTTGCGCTTCATTTATAATCAAAGCTTTCAATATTATAATGCATGTAATAACAAATTGTAGTCATATTTATGACTAGATATTGTCCGCTGCTTCGGTTGCGTTATGTAGATTTATGTTAAAATTGATTTTTAGTACCTAGCATATATGTTGTTCTAATGTATCTATATATTAATACGTGAAGCAAAATCTTTGTACCCCTTTTTACGAAAATTGTGCGGACGAAGGAGTATGAAATTTGGCACAGTTGAAGTTTTTATGGACGAGGAGGGGCAAATCCTAATATTTATATAAAATATGCATTAGAAATACATTAATTAATGACAAAACACTACACGCACACTACCGTGCATTGGACACTCGCAGTCGAATTGCGTTCGTAGTATTTCGGCATTGTTCGGCTGATGTAGTACTTTCTTCGTAACTATGGTTACATATATCAATGTAATAATTTGTTTGACAAAGATAGGTAATTTAACCTGTATAGATCGAAATCTAAATGAAATGTGATTATAAGGGTATAGTTCTAGACAATAAAACCTTAATAACTATCAAACTTAAAATTTAAATCAATTATGGTCGAATTTCGACCACTAGGCGACCGCTAGTAAACAATAAGTTACGTAAAGTTTTATCAAAATCCGTTTAGTTTTTGCGTGAATTAGTAACAAAAATACATCCATTCATCTTCACAAACATTCACATTTATAATAGTAGGACTAGGTTTTTAATATATTCTAATATTAATGGATTTAATATAAAAATGACCTTTTTGGCGTAGTGGTTTATGTGGTCGCCTCGCCATTACCACTGCGCCGAGTTCGAACTCAAGTGCGACAAAAAATTGTGTGATTCACGTATAGTCTGGGTGTTATTTTTGTCGGTTGTCTGAATGTTTGTAGTCTTAGAGAATAAATCCTTTGTCGTAGACAACTGTCTGTTCGGTTGTGCTCTTATGACTCGAGAATAACTGGTTCGATTTTCACATCCTTTTTATTATTGAAATATTTTACTTGGCCAGGTTTTAGCCTACATCCGGTTACGATAGACTGTAACATTTTTAGTGCATCATGCTGAAAGAAATATCAGCACGCGCCACGGTACTACGTAGGTACATAAAATATATATTTGAGAGTCTGTACGACAAACGCAATTAAAACTAAATTAAAGGACTTAGAACATATTAGATAACAGAGACGAGGTAAGTTCCAAATGACCGCTACCAAGTTATAGGAATCCTACCCGCAACAGCCACCGCAGCTGTCCCGAATCTTGCGTTGAAATAGGGTCCGAAAAATATTTAAAGTCTTATGTAAGCGTCTTGAGCACTTTCATTTTGGAGGTAAAACGATTTGTCCCCCTAGAGACAGACCCTTTAGAAACCTGTCTACCGTACACCCTGAGGAATCACTTGAATTACAGGAATAAAATAGCGTGAAGAACAAGAGTCTGTGCGTCAAAATGATAAGAAATTAATTTCTCTTTTGAAAATTAAACGAGTAAACCTTTGCATTCGAGAATGTTAAAAGAAATACGATTGTACATATACGATTGTCACAATAAAATTATCAGTTTCAAGGAATTCTTTTATTTTATTCTGAATAGGGTTGCGTTTGACTACGATCTCACCTGATGTTAAGCGACGATGGAGCACACTTGCCTAGAAGGTATCTAGAACTTTAATGTAAAAGATTGTGAAGATATGTTTTTGTGACGTTGTGATATTACGGATTAAGAGAAACCTGGCACACATTTAGACCAAGGCATGGTAGAACATGGTTGTCTTAAAACAACACTTTAGATATATTTATATTCCAATGTTTGTGGCCGACGCATTCACGTGCACGAAGCCTTTGGCAGAAATTTGGTGAGTACTTAATACAGTAATTAGTCAATTATAGATGTACATAATTTCGTAATCCCAAAATATTCTTAGTAAATATTATTATAATAAATGTTATTTATTTACAGAAAACTCGTGGCAAAAATAGACTTTTTATTCAGCTGAGCTATATGGTATGTTTTTCAATTGCACATTTTTTTTTTTCAGAAGAGGACTTGTACTGATATCACATCTGATAAAGATAACCGTTCGCTATTGACAACATATACCTCCTTAAAAAGACAGCTAGATATCCTACTTATCACAGAAACATAGTATACGCTTGTTTATTCTGTAGGATATAGTTATATCCCCAGCCGAGATACGCCTATTTGAGCTTAACCTCTCCCACCAACGCTAGGACGCCGGCACCCGAGCTTAACCAGACTATTCAAAACGTAAATTTTGTTATGATAGTCTTCTTTTGTTCGAATAACTTTTTTGTATTTTCGTATTTTTGATGAATTTATTGGTTGAGAGGTTAATCAAGCGTGAAGAAATATGATGAAGAAATGTATATTTACTGCGGTAAATATACATTTATTTTACTCTTATAAGCTACAATTATTATTACACACATACAGGCTCATGCTTATAATACCCGAAAGGGTCGGCAAACGTATTACGCCAACATTTCGCCAAGTATGGTATTTCGGTCTCTCGTAAAAGTGGGAGGCTTTCTAGTCTCCATAATGCCTTTTTTTTTTTAGGAAACGTAACGAGACTTTGTCTGACCCAATGTGGTCGCATTAAAAACTGTGTGCCATCTAGGAATAATAATTAGTTAATGACTTTAATTTTATTACTTTTAAGAAAATCGCCAAAGAGCAGTTGTAAATCAGTTTCAATTAACTAAAATTCATTTATCTATTGCAGGTTTGAATACCTCTCCAACAAACTTGATTCTAGTTTATTTAATGATGTTACGGAGATCGCACAACCCCCGCTTTCTGCAATCTTGACTACGATTTTATAAAAATTTATGTTCGCTATGCTCAAGACTACGGCTCAAGAATGGAGTATTCATTTTAAATCTATATTGATGCTTCTTGATATCAGTTCGATTTTCAAATTATTTTCTTGTACATATTTTTTTTATTTTTCGGTTGTTGCATAAGGTGTTATTATTTTCTCTCTAGAAATTCTCAGTAGCAACACGGAGTCTAGAACTGTGCCCGGTAGACGACAACTGTCACTGAAATGTCACATGGGTCCTAAAATCATAGACTATGTCAAAGTCAAAAATAATTTATTCACTTCACAAAGTAACACTTATGAACGTCAAAGAGGTTAGTGAGTTTGTTACATTTACTGAATTTACATTTATGTTAGTTCAAGGTTAGGGCAAAAGGTTGAGCCTATGAGAAGATACCTGCAAGAAACTCAAGGCCACTCTTTTAAATCACCATCAAATTATAATTTCAGTATTTTACAACTCATTTATGTACCAAGTGTTGCAGTCATTATGCCATATTATTATGTCACTGTCCATATAAAACTAAATTCTAAAAATAAAGGAAAATTAATAATATTAGGTACATAGTTGGCATAATGTATGTTATACACCACTGCCTGCCATCTCGGCTATAGTGGCGTATGATTATGTATTTTTACATGCGGCCCCACGGAAAGATTCAATTCCCGGGTCCTTACGTCTGATACTGCAAGAAGTTTTGAAGTGAAAACTTCTTTAGGCGCGTTGAGCACTTCTTGGGTGAACAAAAATCATGGAACTCGCGTCATCGTCACGCTTCCACGCTTTCCATTTTTGAATTATTTTAGAATATTATCAATATCTCAGTAAAGGTGCGTCCTAAAAAAAATCGTAGCAAAAAGATCAGGAATTCGACGCGACCCCTCTCTTTTGTTTTTTTTTTTGTTTGTGAAGAAGTGTTTATGATCAAGGATTAAAAAGTTTTCTCTTCTATCGGCAGTCCCCAAAGACTGCCCCAATTTGTTTTTATAGTATTACCTCCGACTATCCTTTTAGAGCTGATAGAGACGTGAGGATATGTAGATTTGTATGTTTGTACTCTCACTCAAGAATAGATAGTTACTTCAGTTACCGATGCTTTTAATACTGTTGCTAACACATAAAAATACTTATGTGAGAAACAGATTACAGTATCTCCAAGTTTACCGCATTCGAGAAAGGCTTAACTGAGGTTAAACCCCACTTCAATGCGATATATCTAAGAAAGGTTCCGTTTGATATAATACCAAATATTTACTTAAGATATATTTCATTACTGAAGCACACATATACGAATTCGCTTCCCCATACTGAAAGATTCGTAAATTGCTTTGGTTTGATGGTAAGTTTATATTTTACATAATAATATATATAATATCGGTCCTGTACGAAAACTGTTCTACTGCTGAGCAGGAGCTTCTTCTCTGTGTGAGACTGGTTAAACCATAGTCCACCAAGCTGGCCTATTACGGGTTGGCAAACTTCACATCTTTGAGAGTGTTATGGTGAAATGTCAGACATGCAGGACTCCTCACAATGTTTTCCTTTACCGGTAAAACAAACAATAATTAACTATATAGGTAAAACTTCTTCGAAAGGTCAAAGATGTGTACTTTGAGATCAATACTATAGTACTATACTACTACTACTAGTACTATACTACGCTTTCGCTGCCCCACTTGTATATAATTATATATTTCAAACTAGATGTGCCCGCGGTTTCACCCGCGTTTATGATTACTGCACGACCCCATGGGTCGTAGCGTGATGTTATATAGCCGTCCTCGATAAATGAGCTATCCAACACTGAAAGAACTTTTCAATTCGGACCAGTAGTTAGTATATTTTGAATGCACACTTTTCTCTGAAGACATCTGCATTTATAGAACAACATGTCCGTAGAGAATAACAGTAATGTAGTTTTCATTTAATTAAAAAATAGCTTTTACTCGCGGCTTTGCTCGCGTAAAAGTAGGTTAGATTAGGTTAGGTGTAACCGAACTTTTTTTAAATAAAATATAGTCTGTTACTTGTATGTTAATATAGCTTTCTAATGGTGAAAGAATTTTTAAAATCGGTTGAGTATTTTATGGGTTAAATCATTACAAACAAACAAGCAAATGATCAAAATATCTTTTCTCTTTATAATATTAGTATAGATTAGCTGTCCTTGCGGTTTCAGCCACTTTTATGATTATTCGTGGCGTGTTGCCTTTCTCAAAATTAAACTGTCAATATTGTATAAAAATATTTTGATCTATCCGACTGTTAGAACAAAACAAGACAAAACAGCGCATTCAAACATAAAACAAACAATCTTTTCAGCTCTATTATGATGAGTATAGATATATACGTGGTCTCTGCCTACCCCTTAATTTAACAGACGCAAGTCTACAGCTATGTATATTTTAACCGCAGGTGTAAGTCCCAGTTCAAGTAGCAAGTTGGTAAATATTTGGAAATTGGATGACACTTTCTAAACTTTTACGTAACGGTACATAATTTTTCGATATCATTTAAACACTCGTTAGTTGTGTGACAGATAAATTATAGATATAGAGTGATAGATAAAGTTATTATTCGGTGAGTCTGCACTAAAATTACCAGAAAACAATACACTCAATTACAATTTATCCAAATTACTATTCAACCAAAATTGAATGATAATGATATAAATTGTAACTATTAAATTTCAATTTAAACACAGCAAACCATAATTTGTTTACTATTAAAATAAAACTTGAATTAAATTGTAGTTTTGGAGATTTCCTGAATGTTTCGTGGCGAAGTATTGTGTTTACGTTTATGAACATTACGACCCATCCGGGTTCAATTCCCGAGTCGATTCTGATTTCAAAAATTAAGTAACGCTTTGGTGTTAGCTTAGCTGTAACCCAAATTATTATATTTATCATTTTAAAAGTTCCTATTTGAAGTATTTCATTACAAAAAAGCCATACTATAATACTTTTTTATATAAGCAAATCACTTATTTAACTACTGGATGACTTTATACTAGCGATATCATTATAATAATAATAAATTTAAACTTTGCCTGACTTGGGATTCAAACTCGTGCCTATACGATCGTATATCTACAAACATAAACCCAAACTTAGATCCCAGGACTATGATATAATACTTTATGAATTTGTTATGGCATTCATAAATAAAATAATTAACATACCGTAACCACACATTAATCGTGTGTTGGTAAATTATTATCTACCTAGTTTTATTGCACCAATAGGAAAACTGAGGAAGTAGAAATGACTATAATATGCGACGACGTCTTGATATTCTCTCTAAGGATTTGTAGACTTCGAGTTTCGAGATACAAAAGTATGGAGCACTGAATTCAATACTTTTCAACGTAAACCAAAACCTTTATAAAGCGACTCTTTAAAATCTATACAGAACTGAAAAGTGGAGAAGTCTATGTCTAAAGATCAGGGTTTTTATTTAGGATTTTATAATTGGTGTGTCGACTTCAAAATTATTTTACTCAATCCGTATAAAGTAGTGCCAAGTCCTAGAACACCAGACATAATTAAAATCTCTTGGTGGCCAGCCACCGGTGTGCCACTGCGACGCAATAGGTTAATTTCGAAGCAAATTCTGGTTGATTGTAATAACAAAGACGACTGATTAAGGCTGGCCGCATACATACGTTTTCCGTATTCGATTTCCGAATTCGTTTTCCATATTCGGAGCTCCGAATGCATGGAATCAATATAAAATACACTAACTGCCGCATACGTCCTCTTTTTCTCCGAACGGAAAAAATTCCGTATGTACGTTTCGAATGCAAACCCGTGCGTTCGGAGAAACCATTCGGAAAAAACTTAATGACGTCATGCGGAATGCAGCCCTTGCATACATTTTGTTTGTGTCGGCGCACACGTTCGGAAATTCTCATTCGGAACCGCGCCCGCGCCGCGCGCATCGTACGTACGTAAACGATGAAAAATGAAAATGAAAAATGAAAAATTGTTTATTTACAGCGTTTAACAAATTAGAAAACTTATCTATTTAAAACACCTTATAAAATAAAATAAAGTAATTTGCCAAGCGCTGGCAAAATTAAACAAAAATACTTCTGTGGTTTTCACACTAGGCAAGCCTGTATCGTGAAAACCCGAATACGATAGTTATAATGTGTGAGGTAGAAACATTAATATTGTCTATTGAAAAATACCCTTGCTTGTGAAATATACATGACAAGGACTACCACAACAGAGATATAAAAGACTAGATGTTCCCGCGGTTTCAGCCGCGTTTATCGTTACTGCGCCTCCCCCTTGGTCGTAGCGTGATGTTATATAGGCTATAGCCTTCCTCGATAAATACGCTATCCAACACTAAAATAATTTATCAATTCGAACCAGTAGTTCCTGAGATTAGCGCGTTCAAACAAATAAACAAACTCTTCAGCTTTATTATATTAGTATAGATTTGGCCTGGGATCAGGTATTTAAAGAGGTATAGTTCACACTATTCACATAATTTCGTTTAAATATGTTTGTTTTACTTAATGTTGTTTTATTATTGTTGATAACTGTTAAATATTGTTATAATTGTTTACTATTGAAATGCAATTGCTAATAAATCATCGTCCTCCATCGACGTGCGTTCACTACGCTATCACTATCCGTACTAATAGTATACATTCCGAATGAAAAAAAACTAACGTGTGCGCTAGTCTCACGGAATTCCGAATCGAGATTACGTGTTAGGAAATCGAATACGGAAAACGTATGTATGTGGCCAGCCTAAAGCAAACCGCAATAAAATCCATATAGAGGAATTTCTTATTGCTTCTACACGTCATTTTCAACACAGCTACTTTTAACATAGTCCGACACATCAACTTTTATCTCTCCGATTACGTAAAATTTTCGAACATTTAAATCATTCGCTCTTTATCGATCGAACACGCCTTGACAATGTCAATTTTATCCGCGCATCACGGCAAGCTCAACCAAAAATGAACTCATATAAATGCACCTTTATGGGGGTGTATAAAACTCACATTAACCCTGAATTAATTACTCATATGTCCATACAGCTGTGTATAAATACGTAGCAGCCAATACAATAAGAGACTAGTCTATACTAATACTAGCTTTTACCCACGGCATTGCTCGCGTAAATATAGGTTAGATTGATACCCTAATCACCTAGCCGTATGAAATATACTTTACGACCTATTATCAAATCTACCAAAAAAGTTTTGTTTGTTTGTAAGGATTTAACTTAAAAACTACTCAACCGATTTTAAAAATTCTTTCATCATTAGAAAGCTTCATTATCACCGGGTAACATAGGCTACAAAAACTTTATTTATAAAAAATACTGTTACTAGCATAACCTGACCTTCTTTTACGCTAGCGAAGTCGCGAGCAAAGGATAATGTTTAAATGTAAACAAAAATACTAAGAGTGATGGTAAGATTTTTGCAGGCAATCTATCTCGTCTTTGTGAGCTGTAATCTTGAAACTAGCACATAGTTGAAGTGTGCTCAAGAGTGCTTTAGTTCTGCTAAGAGATTGTTATCGTGGCTGAGATAGAAATATACTAGACCTAGACCTTGCTAAAACATTTTTGTAACGTACTAGCTATTGATATCGATAGTGTTATGTATCGATTTTTATAGACGTCTCGCAGACTTCACACATTCAATGTTTTATCGTATCGCAGTAGAAATCGTAGAGACGATATATGACTGAAGGAATCCTAACTAATATTGTAAATGCGTATGTGAGTTTGTTTGATTCGCTTTTATGCATTTACTACTCAACCGATCATCATGCAATTTCGCATACAAGTTATCAGAAGTTAATTAGTGTTCAGGTAAATTAGTGTTGTAGTTTTTTGACGTGACAACATCTAATAAATCGATGAACGCCGGCTGCACGCACGAAAAAGGATGACTCATTGTCCCGTTACACTCATTGTCCCGTTACGCTCTAACGTTACGATCGGAGTGAGAGCGCTACACGAGCGAGCGAAAGGCACGTTACGACGTTGTCACGTTAAACTATCGTCCGTAAACTGACTTTACAGACAACCAATTTTTTTTTGTCAATATTATAATTATTTTTTAATCTTTGTGAATACAGGTTCAGTGGGTTGTAGAAGGCACCAGACCAGTCACTTGTGACGTAGTAATCTAATCATATCCGGCTACCTGTTAAAAAGATGCAGATCTAAGTATAGTAAGATCTAAGTCAAAACGCTTATAATATCAAATAAACAACATTCAAAGGAAAATCTACGCCCAAAGTCTCTCAGATACCAAAACTAGCAACAATTAATCTCGCTACAACATTCAACTTAAATACTTCAAATCGGAACAGCGACGCAGCTAAATTGATTTCAATCATTACGACTCGACGTTACACAAGCCTAACATAAAGGTTGTTTCTGACTGCCATTATGATGAAGCTAACGTGCAAAGAGGTAATCAATCAAGTAGCGTTGATTCGAAGTGGTCGACTTTCTACCAGATTGGTGTCAGCCGCAAGCTTTATACTTTTGCCGAACACGAAAAAAGGCTTATTTATTAATTGATGAGTGTGACTTTTTGTTAGTTGTGTAACCTAATTGTATAAGCAGCTTTCGTTTAGATATTTTTTATTAGTTTCGGATGAAGACGAGTCAGACATCTACCTGATATTAACCAGCAACAGCCGCTTATAGACATAGCTGTATTTCCTTAGCTGTGCATAATCAATAGGTACTAGCCAAGCTACTAACTGCTTTAAGAGACAGAATAACGGTAACAGCATTACTGTTCAGCCAGACCCTAAATTTACTTGGCGACTGAATGTTCGTTGTAATCTATACATATAATAAAACTGTAAATATCACGTGTCTGTACATTTTAGAATTTTACGAAATAAATGATTTAGGGGCGCTCAGAATAATTAACTAAACACATTTCAATCATTTTTAAAAAAGTCTGTCTGTCTGTCTGTCTGTCTGTTTGTTTGTTCTCGCATCACGCCTGAAGTACAAAGTTAATACGATAGACTCAGTAAGAACACTTTATAGAATATCCTCAAGTAACATTTAGTCTTTATTTCATTAAAATCCGTCTTCTCTATCAAAAGTTATGAGCATTTGAAGTCAAATTAAAGTTTAATGTAGGCGATGTGATCGTACCTACTGTACTAGATCCGCCGTAATGGTTTACAAATAAGGTTGCGATTTGCTTAAATTTAAGTTCATAGATTGTGATTGCATATAAAGCTACATTATCAGCGAGTAACATAGGCTATAAATTATATCCAACAGAATTAGAGATCCTTAAAAAATTGCAATAATATATATAACTCAAAGTACCTACTAACATTTTACCTATAAAGTTCACTATTTGGCGTGCGCTGGGAAAACGATTGATGATACATAAAAATCATGTACTACATGATTAAAGTATTCATTACTAACATGGACAAATAATATATTGCTTATTGATCCATGATACTGACACAATGTTTACTGTAACTGACAACGACATCTCTTACTGTTACGACAAAATGTCGATAGATGGCGTTGTGCATATGACGTTATTTTCTGAATCGCGGTGTTAAGATTCTCCGGCGCAGTATGACTACGGAACACAATTTTTCCTTCAGTGGGTCTATCTTGGAGTTTTTGTAATTGTATATCTTTGAGTTTGAAATGTTTGTTTCGAATAATCGTTTGTTTGTTTGGACTGTCCATATATTATCATTGTTTATTGAAAATTTCGTGGTTCAGGCCCTGAACCACGAAATTTTCAATAATTTATTGATGATAACCCTGAACTTCAGGGTTATCATCAATAAATATAATAAAAATGTAACGGATCGCTGTCTGCACATGGAGGATATATGAGAAAAAATATTATTGGGACGGGGACCTTTATCAACGCAATTAGCACCTAAACAATGATTGTTAGAATTTTTGTCTGTTTGTCTGTGCGTTTATGGACTCTTATCTCAGAAACAGCTTATTTGATTTTGATGTAGTTTTCACTAATATATTGTGGTACACTTCACTTAACATTTAGTGTTTGTTTCATGTCTATTTATTTATTTATTTATTTATTTAGCACAACCACATCATATGTATTTATACATTTATAGGAAACATTACATAGTATTGCATCTGATACATATGACAGTTACGGTATGCATAACATTGGCTATAATAAGGTAGTTACTTATTTTCTAACTTATATCTACTAGTCATTCAAATAACAACAAATAAATTCGAAATGTGTGGAGAATTAATCTAGGGAGAATAGTTTTAACAATTTAGTCTTATAATTATTGTAGGAATCGTTGAAGATGTCAATTTCGGTGTCGCGACTTTGTATACTATTGTACTGATCAAGAAGTCTATGTATTGGTGATTGCCGACCCAAGTTGGTTCTACAAAAAGACGTGTGAAAAATTTTTGAGATTTTACGCCGGGGATAAGAGTGAGGAATGGCTAAAGACACTTTATTTAATAGAAAGCTGCACTGTATATGATTATTGATCAATTTATGGAGGAAGCAAAGGTCAATGATACGTCTACGATTGTTTAGAGTGGTCATATTAAATTTACATAGTCGTTGATCGTATGGGTTTCTATGGGAAAACCCACTGCAAGAGTATGCAAGACTTCTGGTGAAGGCTCTCTGAATGCTTTCAATCCGTTGCGAACTAACAGCATAGTATGGTGACCAGACAATACTGGCGTATTCAAGATTGCTGCGGACTAGTGTGTTATACAGAAGCAATTTAGTATCAAGTTTCTTAAAGCCTACTGTATTTCTTCTCAGAAAGCCGAGCATTTGCGCAGCCTTTGTGGTAGTTTGGTCAATATGTGTTTTAAAGGTCAGCTTTGTATCAATGATAACGCCCAAATCACGAATTTCAGTGACTTCTTTTACATAAGTGCCGCCAATCAGGTACTTTGAGGCAAGTGGTTTTTTTTTGCGGGTATATTTAATGTAAAAACATTTATTGACGTTAAGCGTCATATAATTAGCGCTGCACCAACACAGAATTTCATTCAGGTCATCTTGGACTAGTTTGGAATCACTGGTTGTTTTAATTGAACGATACATTTTTAGGTCATCCGCGAATAGGGATATTTTGCAGTGTTTGATGCGAGAACTTATATCGTTAATAAATATAAGGAACAGCACTGGTCCTAAATGAGATCCCTGAGGCACGCCAGATACAGCAAGGTAAACTTGTGATTCAAATCCATTGATGGCTACTTTTTGAGATCTATCTTGCAAATAGGATTTAAACCAGCTGAGTAACGATCCGCCTACACCGTGAGCATTTAATTTTTTTAATAAAATTTCGTGATTCACCCTATCAAAAGCACTACTAAAATCTGTGTATATTGCATCTATCTGAGATCCGGCATCAACTTCCTGAGATAAATCGGAAACAAAGTCAACTAAGTTCGTTAAAACTGATCGACCACCTCTAAACCCATGCTGATGTTCAGTGAGACTATTATTGACTAATGCCACGATTGAAGGATAAAGTATGGATTCAAATAGTTTAGAAAAACACGAAAGTATGGATATGGGCCGGTAATTTTTAACATTAGCATGGTCCCCTTTCTTGAAGATGGGTAAAATACGTGCCTTTTTCCACTCGTTAGGAAATGTTCCCTCTGATAAGGAAGTGTTATAAATTAACATAACGGGTAACGCAAGTGATCGTCCACACCGCTTAATGAAAATAGGAGGGATCATATCAGGTCCTGCACCTTTTAAGCCATCAAGTCTTTTTATGGCACACTGAATATTGGTTTCAGTAAATTGTAGTTTCGACATATGCTTGTTAGTGGAGGAAGTTACTGAATCTGACGAGGTAATGTTAGAAATGTTGGAGTACACGGAACGAAAATGAGTCGCAAATAGATTAGCTATGTCGTTTCCGTCCTGCGTTACTATATTGTCCATAAACATTTTAGCTGGTAGTGTTGAATGTCCACCGCGCTTGCTTTTAATGTAACTCCAAAAAGCTCTGGGGTTTGAAGATATATTAGACTCTAATGTATTTTTATAATTATTGTAACAAGAATCATACAGTTTATGTCAATCGGTTCATAAATAAAAAGTTATGCCAATTTAAAGAATCACGTCGAACATTTGTTAATTTGTTAAACTATCTATATCTATCTATTTTTCTCTGTTCAGTAGCATTGACTGAAACTTTACTAAATAATAAATAGAAGTTTAAAATATCCACTGCATCGTTCAAAATCACCTCATTGTTGACCTTGTGGTCACAGTTAAAATAAGGTTACAGGTCAGGAAATAGATTGAGATAATAGATGGGTGGTACCTTATTCACCGGTATTATCGAGAACCTTTCAAGCTCACATCAATGTTGAAGTATGTAACAGTATTGAATCCATAAAATGTGAACAAGGGCAGTGACCAAGCAACAGTAGTTTGCAGTTATGCTGGTGTTCTGTGCACTTTCTGATGCTGCACAGTTATGGCATAAGTATCAGAACAAATTAACTGAGGCTTTTGCAGGCACGCACAACTAAATAATGACAACCCAATTAGTGAGAGATTACGTGAAATTGACTTGAATCGTTGTTTGCTGGCAATTCAAGATATAGTTATACATTTGTTGGGGGTAATCCTATTTCTCAATATGGCATGCCCGAGCCATCATTTGACGGTGAACGTATTACTTAATAGAGATTACGCAATGGAAATCAACTATGATCCAGTAGATCTGGCCGAAATTTCAGAAACGGATGTCTTGAGATTAACTGAAGAACAGCGTTTAATATTTGATCGGGTGTGTCGCAGCGTTGATAGTGCTTTTGGGAGAAATACTATTTGTAGATGCTCCCGGTGGAACGAGTAAGACATTTCTTACCAAAGTGATTTTGGCGAAGGTACGAAGCCAAGGTAAAATTGCGCTTGCTGTCGCTTCATCGCATAGCAGCCACTTTGTTGCCGGGAGGGAAAACTGCCCATACAATATTTAAAATTCCGATCGGCTTAGACCGCACAGAAAGCGCTGTTTCTAATATTTCTAGAAACAGCGATAAAGCTAAGGTTCTTCGTGAATGTAGCCTTATTATATGGGATGAGTGCACAATGGCAAACCGTAATGCGGTTGAAGCAGTAGATAGAACGTTGCGTGATGTCAAACAAAATGACCAACCTATGGGTGGCATTACTATACTATTTTGTGGCGATTTTCGTCAGACTCTCCCTGTAATACCACGTGGAACAAACGCTGATGAAGTTAGAGCCTGTCTAAAGAGTTCTCGACTGTGGCATTACATTATCCCTTTGCATTTGACAATAAATATGCGAGCGGAAATCGGAGGCAACGAAAATGCTCAAGAGTTTTCAGATTTGCTACTTGAGATCGGTAACGGTGTGTATCCGCAGGAACAAGGAAAAGTTGTACTAAACGAAAACCTATGCTGCAAAGCTTCATTAATGCGAGACCTCATATCATCCGTGTATGGAAACGCAACGCAAATACCAACTTGCGAAAATTCCTGGCTTTGCGAAAGAGCTATTTTAACTCCACGAAACGACCAAGCAGCAGCAATAAACGCTGAAATTTTGAGCTTTGTTTCGGGGGATAATGTAGAGTATATCTCTATTAACAGAGTTATGAAAGATGAAGAATCTATCAGCTACCCAGTAGAATTTTAGAATCTCTCAGTGCTCCTGGACTACCAGCTCATAAAATAAATTTAAAAGTCGGCGTACCCATAATGCTCCTTAGAAATTTAAGCCTGCCAAAACTTTGCAACGGTACCAGATTAAAAGTAACCAGTTTACAACGAAACCTGATAGAAGCAGAGATTTTAACAGGGTGCGGAATAGGTGATAGTGTTTTTATTCCTCGGATTCCTCGCATTCTAAACAATTTTCCGTTTAGTTTTAAACGAGTCCAGTTTCCAGTGAGCCTATGTTTGGCGACGACAATTAATAAAGCCCAAGGTCGGACGCTAAAAGTTGTGGGTGTAGATCTAAGTTTTAGCTGTTTTTCGCACGGTCAGCTTTATGTGGACGTGTTAGCCATCCTAGCAGCCTGTATGCTTTAATCACCGATGGCTATACGTCTAATATCGTGTATAGAGAAGCATTACTGTAAAGTAGATTTTATTAAATACCCAAACGACGGTGTTTGTAATCCAAAATAAACCAAAAGATATATCCAAAAAATGCTGCCCAAAGTCACTATTCCACGAGGACGAAGTCGCGGGCACAGCTAGTCCTAACTAATATTTTAAGGCGGTTGTGAGTTTGGTTGTTATGCTTTCACGTCTTAACTAATTAACATACCATCATGAAATTGCGCATACACGTTAACAGAGAACCAAAAAAGGATTTAGGATACCTTTTATCCAGAAAAGTACTGATCCCGAGCTGTCAAAGTCGCGAGCAAAAACTGGTCTGTTGATAAAGTATATTTTGTTCTTACACTTTTAAGTATATATGTTATTAGGTTTTTTTGTGCATATAATGCTGGAATTACACAATTCTATCGTTATATTAGAAAAAAATATGGCTATAATATTTTTATTATTAAAATTAATAGCATTTATTTATTACGTTAATGATATTTGCCTACTTTAGCGTTGCATACTATAACTATGCACATGTGTGTGCAAAATAAGGTTGATATTGCTATGAGACGTCATAACATATTTGAACCGGACAGGCAACATTTTAGGCAGAAGTACAACATGAGACATGTGGATATAATAATTTTTTCCAAATTTTGCCAAATGGTTTTAGACTTTACATACATACAGAGCGCAAGCCTATTGAAATCTAGCGGCCACATTTCAAGACCCTATCTTATCTTATCTTATGTGGGGGCCAGTTAGTGCAGACCGGTGACACCTCTAACCAATGGGATCTTTTGTGTCGACACCAACACAGCCGGGAGCAACGGCTTAACCTGCTCTCCGAGGCACGAAGCAGGCGATAATTGTCAATACGCACATAATTTCGAAAAGTCATATAATTTCCGAAAGTCAGAGGTGCGCGACGTGGGTCGAACCCGAGACCCTCTGCATTGCAGTCTGTTGGTCTCCCTGCTGAGATACCGCTGCTCAAGACCCTAAATAGCATAAGTACCTATAACCGACGTAAGAGAGTAGTAACACTTACGGCATTATAACTAGGTTGCTGAAATACGTTGAATTGCTGAAGATGCCCATCTCTTATAGGAATGGACATAATACGTAACGGGTATTAACGCGATTATGAAAAATGTTTACCTTTTTATGGTTGACGTTTCATTTTTAGAGTTTGAAAAAGCTCTTATACAACAGCTTTGTCTGTCCGTCTGTTATACAGCTTTCAACTCAAGAACCGTAAGAGCTAGAGACTTGCGGTCAACGCCATTCGACTCGACATAGTCGATATACCCCCGAAATGACTATGACCTTTGACCTCTGACTCACGTGATACAATTTTTTCCAACTCTAATATTTACGGCAATTCATTGCCGTTTCTCACTTGTTGTATTGTTAGTTTACAGTCAGCTTGTAACCACGGCCAGTGTAACCTGATCGAAACGTAAAGCTTAAAAAGATAAACTTTATGCATAATCGCGCTAATATACGTTACGTATTATATGTATATATATCATGCAACGCGAAAGTTTAAAAGTTATTATCTTATAAGAATTCAAACAAATAAATTCAAAGCCTACAATTACCTTTATTGCTGACTGTAGATATAAAGATTGTGAGATGGGTTGAGACAAAAGAATGGAAAAAGAATGTAAGTGAAGGACCAGAACTACTGTGCGAAACGCAGTAATATAATACCCCTGCGAGCCAGATCATTTCTGATATCACTAAATAATTGGCTACAGAAGCTTCTATACTGTTAAAATCATGAAAATATTACCGAAATAGGAAGTAGAAAGCATTCTCTGATATTATTAATGAGATGGTGACCCGTTAGATTCGTTTCGGTAGCAAGCACCCTCCAATGATGAAATACAATTTCTGCTCATACAAAGTTGATGAGGTTTGAAACGTACCGGTATCTATTATTGTGTCTACTTAGAATCTCTCTCTTTTATAAGTACCTAATAAAAAATATTCTGCACTTAAATATTCAGACAACAAGAACATCATAATATACAGCGTGTAATAGAAAGTGTGGTCATATTTTAGGGCCTAAAATAGTCTATACAGGCTATCTCCAGATAAAAATGGAATTATTTTAAATAAACAAATAATAACGTTATTAAAATAAAAATATTTTAAATTGTTTGATAATTTTTAACATTTTATTTGTTTGCTTTGCAAAGCAAACGCATTAAATCACTATCACAATTGCGCCTGGTCATTTTTGAGTTAACGGAGGACACTGAGTCAACTATAAGCGTTGTTTAGGTATCGACTAGAATGTGCTGATATTGATACGTCAATAAAAAGCAAATGCTATATCTTAGTAAAAACAATGTATACGGATTTATTTGTCGCGGTTTTCCATTGTACAGGGGCTATATTAGATGATACTTAAATATGACCACATACCCACCCTTTCCACTTCACCAAGTGTTGTGGATTCGAATCCCACATGGGACCAAAATTAGTATGATTCACATAAAGTTATTCCAACTGTGGATGCGTTTTGAGCCCGTCGTTTGTACTTATGTGTGAAAAACTGCCCGTGAATCAGGAATTATCCTTAGTGTGGCAGTAATCTTGAAAATACAAGATTCTGTCAATGAATCTCATATAGTTTGGTCGCATGTCACCTTAAAATTCACTGCATAATAATATGTAATAATGCAAGCCTATTAAAAACCTAATACCAACAACATTGCTCACCATCACCAGTCGGCTGCTCAACAGACATTATTCCCTCATTGTCTAAGTAGAACAAAAATGCGATATTTACGAATTCCAATGAGAAGATACCATAACAAAATTGAAAAAATATCTGCGTCAAGAAACTCCATGACTATGGACGATAATGACAGCCCATCCCTTAAGTACACAACGATAAGCTCCTATTTTTTATATGACACTTTTCCTTTATGAAGTTTTTGGCACAAATTTTGCCCACCCCATACAATGGTTCAGTAAGTACACTTGGGGATTCTGATTCCATAGACAAATATATACATCATGAGGCCTTTTTGCAAGAGGTATTTCCATAAAAAAACATTCTGGAGAAACTAAAGCCTAATACATACGAGAAATATTTTTTGAATAAGCCGTTCTTTGACGTGGGTTTCCATAGAAAATATTATTATCCTCAATCGATATTATTAAGGCTGTATGTTCACTGCCTCACTCGTCTTGTGGCAAAAGCGAAAACGTGGACGCGAAAGAGTATTCGACTAACGAGTTGAGTATTATTAGTTGATTATTCGACTAAAAAAAGAATAGGTTCTTAAGGAGACACTGTGATGTTCACCTATTCAATGAGCTAAGTATCTCGACTCATTTCAGAAATATAACAAGGTATAGTTTTATTGTAGGTTATAAGTACTTACCCGGGCAGTAGTAATCTGAACGAAATTCGGAATTCCCATATATTCAAATAGCCTACTTGTCCTAAAACGACAAGGAATTGATTTACACGATATTATGAAGAAAAGCTACAAGTATCTGTTTCTCCTCAAGATTAATTACGAGCCTTTTGTTGTCAGTAACAAAGAAACAGATGTGCTACTGCGTCTAGGTGAAATAATTACACTTCGTTTACGTGCCCCGTTTGTATACATTTAAATTATATTGCGAAACGCTGTAAAGGAATCATTTCGGTATTTAAAACTGCTTTCGGAGCTATGACAAGTTTATATGTTTATGGTTCCATCCTTTATTTACGATGCGCCTTTGTCTGTCTGCCTATCCTTAGGACTTAGTATGTCTGTCTGTCATAGCTGCTTATTTCAGCAAGTACTTGATTTGAAAAGTGATTAGCATAAACCTAACAATATGCTTATCTAAAAAGGCTTCTAATCATTATTTTATTGCAATATGCGTCTCATTTATACTAGCCAGCAATAACAGCTATATTATATTATAATAGGTACACGTCAATCTCTTCCACGTGGCAATTCAGAAAATTATGCTGGCCAAACATTGCAGGCAATAACTATTTGTTGATCCCACAAACTGTTGTCTTGTCGGGTTCTGGTATCGAACTCAGTACACACGGCGTACACAGTGGTGAGGCAACGGTTTAAACAATTGCGTCATCCATTGAGTCTAAATTCAGTACATGCCATGATGAATAGCAGACACGATAAATATGGTAGAACCCGTTAGTGTTTCATTGGCATGCCTGCTTACACCCTTATCGTAAACGTAACGTTAACTTGGTAGGCAACATCATACTATACAGACAAGATTCAGTGGCGTTAGCATATGTGAACGTAGCTTTCGATAACGAGCCCCTGAAGCTATATTAATTAATTTTATCCAATGAACGATGAATGCAGCGATAGCTCAGTGGGGAGACCAACAGACTGCAATGCAGAGGGTCTCGGGTTCGAACCCACGTCGCACACCTCTGACTTTCGGAAGTTATGAATTTTCGAAATTATGTGCGTATTTATTTACAATTATCGCCTGCTCCGTTCCTCGGAGAGCACGATCCCAGCTGCCATGAACATCTATGGCAGTCGCTATTAAGAAGTCAGTGCCCTCTAATATCCTGACACTGGTCTAGCCTTAGGGTATCGTTAGCCTTCGGGTTGCGGAGGTCAGGTGGCAGCCGCTCAGTGTAAAAACTGATATCCAGTCAAATCCGGTTAGACTAGAAAGCCGACCTCAAGTGAATTGGGAATAATAAAGGCTAGGAAGATATCTAAGTAATATTATAAATGTGAATGTGAGTTTGTTTGTTACGCTTTTACGCTTGATCTACGCGATTACTACTACTCATTATACAATTTTGCATACATGTTGTCAGTGTTATGCCAGTCAGTGCAGACCGGCGACACTTCGACCCTGTGGGATCTTTTGTGTCAAAACTCTCCCAATAACGACTGCCATAGATGTTCATGGCAGCCGGGACCGACGGCTTAACGTGCTTTCCGAGGCACGAAGCAGGCGATAATTGTCAATCAATACGCACATAATTTCGAAAAGTCATATAACTTTCGAAAGTCAGAGGTGCGCGACGTGGGTTCGAACCCGAGACCCTCTGCATTGCAGTCTGTTGTTCTCCCCACTGGTCTATCGCTGCTCTTTTATGCCTTAACTATTGGACCGATCATCATGAAATTTCGGATACACATTGTCAAGAGTAAAGGAAAGGACATAATTGTCATCCAGAAAAAAATACTGCTCCCAAGCGGAGCTGCGGGCAAAAGCTAATAATATAATATTAACGATATTTCTATTTATATAAAAAAGCTGTCAGAACGTCAGCCCACCTTTATATTCCACTCCAAGACTTAACGAAAGGCATCACATTAAATAAAGCTAATATTTGCGTCAACATTGCACCCGACGCGTGCATCACTCTCGCCATGACTTTAATTCTAATTTAATATATCTCGCTTAATAGCATACATTAATGCACCCAAACATCACATGACGTCATCAGTTGAAGTGTATCGATTATATGAAATAACTAGCTTTTGCTCGCAGCTTCGCTCGCTTGGCAACAGTACTTTTACTGGATGAAAGATACCTTACGTCTTTATTTTTTATTCCTGACAACGTGTATGTCAAATTGCATGATATTATTGTTAAAACAAAGAAACTTACATTCGCATTTATAATATTAGTTAGGATACACACATACGAGTACATAGTCTCACACCTACATTCGCAAAGGGGTAGTTTGAGCTTTTTCACTCACATTTCGACAATTATGGTTTTAGGTCCCACCTAATAGATGATGGCCCAATTGCCGTCTACCGGCACGGTACCGGTAGAATTTGACTGCACGGATGGTGAGGTTATAAAGTGGTTTAAGAGGTCATCTCGCTACTGCCACTGCGACTGTTGTGGGTTCGAACCCCACACGGGTCTAAAATTTATGTGATCCACAAATGGTTGTTCCGAGTCTGGCTGTTTTTTGTGTCCGTTGTTTGAATATTTGTAAAGTTCCCGCAACACAGGAATTATTCCTAATGTGGTAGTTGTCTTTTTCATAAATAAAAAAATTTATAAAAAATAAATAATATTTTATTGTCAGACAAATCCAATAACACTTTTCCATGATTATGAATCGAATCCAAAACCTCATAGAAAGTAGTACTGCTACGCCATTCGAAGCTGTCATTACAGTAAAGACATTGCAAAAACACTTACTAAGGGTTCAGCTATTTAAAGGTTCCTAATTTAAAATATACTATTATAGATGTGCCCGCGGTTTCACCAGCGTTTATAGTTACTGCGCCGCCCCCGTGGGTCGTAGCGTGATGTTATGTAGCATATAGTCTTTCTCTATAAATAGGCTACCCAACACTAAAATAATTTTTCAATGCGAACCAGTAATTCCTGAGATTAGCGCGTTCAAACAAACAAACTCTTCAGCTTTATAATATAAGTATAGATAATATTTGTTTCTTTGTTCGAACTTTAGGAAAAACAATACAGAACGAATTTTGATATGGTTTCAAAAAATTAAATGTGCATCTCAAAATCGATGCTACGTTCTAACTATGTTTAGTAGTATCGAAATTGTAGTGCATAGACCGCGTAATAGACGATGCGGGCGAATTGTAGCCCATACTCACATTACATGAAGCGTTAGGTGATGATAAAGACTAAAGGAAAAATGCTGATTAGCCTTATGGCATGTTTAGCCAAAATTGCTTGTGCAGTTTATGATATTGCCCGCATGAAACATCGTAAATATTATACTCATGACCGTGAATATAATGGTATAATGCTTGCGTCCTAAGATTGTAATGAAACCAAAATAGGCTTTGATTACAGTATATACAGCATGTAACAATATACGTAATAAGCTATGGTATACAATTTTTTGAAAAATGTGATTAATGTAATAAATCTGGGGCATAACATGAAAAGCTTTCAATAATAATAATAGTAATTGATAATATGGATTTTAAAATATTGAAAATATCTTCTCAAAAAGAACAACTTATTACAGACGGAATAAAAAAATATAATGAAAGAGATCATATAGAGTTATCTCTATAATAATATGATCTCTATAATATAAGTAAATAATTTTATATTTATAAATGCAAAAGTGTGTTTGTTCGTTTATGCCGATGTACCGACCTCCTCCATGTTTATTTTTCATTCCGTCTGTAATTTCATTTTTTAGGATCGGCGACGCGCGTTTTCATATTCTTGGTATTGCAATTAACCATAAGCAACCGCTTACCGCCAAAGATTGTGCGTGTATGCCAGCTTTTTTGCATAAAAAGTAAGATTAAATTAAACTTGAACACTATATACTATCTAGTCGTACCTAACTCATAGACAGAATGAACAGCTGTTACAAATTGACCACTATTAAACTGTGGCTAGGACATAGCGTGAATAGTTCAGTAATTCATGCTATAAACTATTTACGATGCCAACCAGTCACGAATATTCCTAATTTTGGCAAGACTAATTTTCTACGTCAATTGTTTAGTGGTGATCTGGCGAGAAAACTTCTAATGTCAAGCCTACCGAAAAATACAGATGGCAGACAGTTACGTACTTCTACAATTGTTTCCATTTTATTATATGAATATTTAAAGGTTACATCAATATTCGTAATAATTTAACAATTGATCGCGGATAGTGCGAATAGGTAAAGAGAGACGTCATGCTGAACGGCGCATGGTCATAATTGAGCTCAGTGCATCTAGAATTCTAAATTAAACTCTGTGGAGCACGCTTACGCCACAAAAATCTATTCACTATTCTAAACTATTATTATATTCACTTTTACAGACTGACAATCTTATACGTAACGAGGAACAAATAAGCTATCTAAGAGTTCTGCTCCTTTGCAACCAAATACCTAATAACAAAGTCATATGACCTAGGTACGGCGATGTAGTATCCAATTTAATGTTGCTTCAAGAATTTTTATATATTACAATAGTTTTATAAAATTACTAGCAATTTGAGTTGCAAAGGACGATGCGCAAATTTCATACAAAATTACCCCAGCCCCGGCGCAAAAGAAACCTGTCTCACATTTTTGTACATTTTATGGGTATTAAATATATATATATATATATATATATATATATATATATATATATATATGTGATGCCCGTAATCATAGTCATACAAAGAAAAACTGTTTTAATTATTCTATAAGGCACCAATTTTATATTCGACCATATTACTAAAAAGCAAGCAAAATATGAAATAAAGGCTACTTAACTACATATATATAAGCGCCACTAATATTCACAATACAAAATATTGTATATTATATATTGTGAATGCTGCATGCAAATATTTTTATTGAAGTTGAAACGATCTTTATTATTTAGTTTGCTATTCTAGCTAAACGACTTATATTGTTTGTGGGCCGCATACACAGTATTCGCGCAGCAGTTAACAAATAGCTAATATTGCCGTTTCGCTCTTTCCCTAATGCTAGAATGAGAAGAGTAGTGACACCATTGGCGCAAAGGCAGGTAGCTTTGTTTGTATTATTCTTTATTTTCTTTTATACATCTTGTTCTTATTATTTATAGCCCTTTAAATATTATTACCTACACGTCGTCGTCATAGAAATGCATATAATTACGCGATTTGTGATAATATTGTTAAATAAAAAGCCGCGCCTATATTATTAGTCACGGCATTTTTTTCTATGTATGACTATGACTACAGATATCACATATATATTTTTTTAATACACTTGATATGTACAAAAATCTGAGATAAGTTGCTTTTGCGCCGAGGCTGAGGCAATTTTGCGCATTGTCCTTTGTAATATTGTTGTTAACTCCTCGAGCTAAGTTTAATACTCGTGTTACGAGTGGGTGCACGCTAGTTACTGACGAGCACCTGTAGTGCAATGGGTAGGAATTTAATCCATGACCACTCCATCGCAAGGTCAAGGGATTATCCATAAGGAAACCACTTTTAAAAAAATTGGGAAAATGCCCAGTGGCGAGCTCTGTGAACGCTTCGATAGCATACATCTACATATATATTAATACGTGGAGCAAAAACTTTGGATCCCTTTTTACGAAAATTGGGCGGACGGAGGAGTATGAAATTTCGCACACTTATAGTTTATACAGAGAAGAAGTGACGAATGCTAATATTTTTTTTAAATTATGCGTATTAAATTAATGAAAAAACAGTACACGCACACAACCACCCATTTGACACACGCAGTGGAAGCGCGTTACTATGTTTACGTATATCAATATATAATGACATATATCAGCAATATCTTACAGGCAAACTTTGGTCGAATTTCGAGCACTAGGCGACCGCTAGTTTCGATGAATATATGACATTCGGCGGCCGCCGAAATCCTTTGCAGGTAAGACACCTATGTAGATTTAACATACAATTAGCAACCAAGTTGTCTATGCTTTAATACCTTATTGTATAATTGTATTGTTGAAGAATACTTTGATGAAGTGGTCGCTACTTGCCATCATTGCACGAGCACTTTGAAAAATAGTTTTTTTGTTACTATTGATGGTAGAAAAGCCGACGGTCCTAACCTTACGGTACCAATGTGCAGATGACGAGCGAAGGTGAAAATGATGAAAATGAAAATTTTTAATGTGGAGTTGTCCATAATTCTCGAAGATGTGTGAAATGTGCAAACCCGTTCTGAGCCAGCGTGGTGGACTATGGCCTGACCCTTCTCAAACTGAGAAGAGGCTGATGCCTAGTAGTGGGACAGATTTTATGCAAGGCTGATATTATTATTAAAGTAGGTATTAGAATTTCAGTTATTTTTTTCTATCCACACCATCGGTTATGTATAATATGCGTAAGTAAACGCATTTATAATATCGCTAACTTGCGGACGGTAAAATGACGGCTGAACCCCGAAGCATTTAAGTATACGTACTGCGATACTGAGATCGATTAAGGTCAGCCCCGCATTAGTGCGAGTAAAATATTCAAACATAAATATTATACGTATAAATTGTGTACAAGATTTGTTTGATTATTAAGTATTTCGTTAGGATTTAAATGTCAGACGACTGAATGTTCTTTTTATGATAAATTTATTTTTGTTACCGATAGATATTTACAATATATTATACATTATTCATTATAACACTAATTAATCTAATATATATTTATAAACGTATTAACAAAGACAGAGTAATTATAAAATACTAATAATTAATTAAAACACTAAAATAATATACCAATAATAAAATAAAATTATAATACTAAATATTTACAAAACTGGTTTAGGCGTCGTCGACGTCGTATTTTTATTTATTTTATTTTTAATGCAATGGTGGCAACCAGGTCTACGATAAGTAGTAGCCTGTTTGCGCATTGTCGACCATAAGGATAATAAACAAGAAATGGGATAAAAAGAAAGGAATGCATGAGATTGGTGTGTAAGCCTCCAGAATATACTACTCGCTGTTACGCTGATTACCTTAGATATATTTTTTTCTCTAGTAAGCCGGCATTGGCTATGACGAGGTCTTCTGCTGAATAAATAACATTTTTACACATTAAAACTAAATAAAACCGTCAATAATAATGCAATAACATGCTATCAGTTGCCTCATAAAACCTTTTCCATAATATATATATAGGCAGCTGAAGCCGACAAGTTAGACCAAGTCGCATTATGAAGAAACCGTTTATATAATTTTGGTACTGAATCCTATACGTAAAACATAGCAACTATCCACAATCAACCAAATTACTTCAGCATTAAACTTGAATTGAAAATACAATACAAAAATGTCTATAAAAAATTATGAATGTAAACTCTGGTATATACATATTGGTCTGCTTTTTATTTTGTATCATTTTAAATTTTATTTCTTCATATTTTGGGTGTGGCTTTTTGTGTGCCAAAATAAAAAATATTTCTTTCTTTTTTCTTTCTCTAATTAATTAATACACTCGTAACTTCGGAAAGTCAGAGTCCCTGGGATCGAACTCGAAATCCCTGCGTGGCACTATACCTCGCCTATATGCTAAACTAAATATAATTCGAACGCTCGAAAGAAGGAAACTATTATTATTTGTGTTAAAGATATGTATTTGTCCTTAATTTATAGGTCACATCTCCAGAGTGTAATAAGAACAATCCCTCAGTGCGAACAGATTATAACGCTATCTTTGGCTAAGAAAATCTTAGCTCCCTTGTGAATAAAGACTACATTATTAAGAAATGAAACAATATTTTAGTTAAATTTAATATTTAGGCGACATCCTAGTTCACTATAGGTCGTACTTTCTTACTGACCTTATGTAGTAAAAATCTAGTGACCCGCCCCGGTTTCGCACGGGTAGTACAAAATCTTAACAAATTATACATAATCACTCTGTCTATTGGTGAGAAACTGCATGAAAATCCTTTCAGTAGTTTTTGAGTTTATCACGAACAGACAGACAGACGCAGCGGGGGACTTTATTTTATAATATGTAGTGATATTTATACAGCGGACTTGTTACTAGAGATAACACATAGATAACACACTTTCTTTGTCGTGTTTATTTATTAGAGAACGTGTATATTCTGAAACAGTAACTAGATTTATTTGTTGGCCTCGATGGCGTAGTGGTTAGTGTAACCGACTGCCACGCCTGAGGTCGCAGGTTCGATTTCCGCTCAAGTCAAACATTTGTATGCATAAACATGGATGTTTGTCTTGGTCTGGGTGTTTCTATGTATAATATGTATGTATTTACAAAAAAAAAAGTATTTATGTATGTTTATCCATTGTCTAGAACCCATAGTACAAGTTCTGCCTAGTTTGGGCTAGATGGTGTTGTGTGTATGTAGTAGAATATTATTTTTATTATTTACAGAACATGTAGAAGTAGTCTTGACTGACAAGTCATGACTCTATTAATTTCACTCTTCGTAGTATGAATAGATATGTGCTGTGTTATACAAATGGCTCAACGTGAAGAAATAAGATACCTACATATATCAACATATTATATTTATTTAATTAAGAGCCGATAGTAAAAATACATGCTTTGCCCTAAACCGTAAGGCGATTAACACACGGCACCGCGCACCGCCGCGGTAGGCGGTGAAGCGGATCTCATGTCGCATTGGCCTCTACTAATCCGCTGATGCCTAACACACGTACACCGCCCGACCGCGCGGTCGAGCGGTACGCTTTCGCTTTACCGCCACCGCCCTCCGCGGCGGTGCACGGTGACGTGTGATAATCGCCTTAATTCCATTGAACATAAGTAATACCAGAACTCGCTATACAAATTAAAATAATGATTTGTTAATACTCATTGGTCTGTAATATTACATCATATTAATAGCCGTTTAACTGTTGGTCAAAAACCTCTCGAAAATCAATATTGGTTTATATTACCTATTGTCTATGGATGCATACAAATCTCAATTTAAACCATAACACCTATACAACAATAAAAAAGGCAGAGAAACCAAAAACAAACCAATATTGATTTTATTATTTTCTATGAATATATTATACGTCATACAGCCAAAGAAATCCTTACCAAAGTTCGAAGTCAAACTTCAGGTAGCGTATAAACAAAGTCAGTTAATATAAAAGTAGGGTAATTTATACAAATACAAGGTGCATTACTTGGCATCAATCAGGTGGGTGTCATTGACTAATGGACGCCTGCCGCGATTTATATTGAGTTTTCTACGTGACAAGTGGTTTTATTCGAAATAAGTCGTTTTCGAACGTGCACAAAGAAAATACATACAATTTTAAAAAGTAATAAGGAATTGTATTCTCTCAGAGATGGTGTAACACGAAGGTATGGGCAAATCTTAAGGTTGTATTGTGGACCCTGTGTCTAATATCAAATATCCAAGATTTTATGGAAAATCTTTATTTCTAATACAGAAAAAAAATTAATATGTTGATGTTTTTACCAGATAAATAAGCTGATTAGCATTAATAGCTTATTTATAATAAATAACAATCTCGAAGGTACTGATGTGTCTTGCTAGATTTTGTCCAGAAACCGCTACAAAACAAATTAATTATAAAATTAATGCAAAAAAATAACTGTGTTTGAAATTATAATATCCTTTTGTTAAGGGAATCAATAAAAATAATTAGGAAATTAAAATGTATAAATGACGAATTGAATGATCATTTATCAGAGTTACTTCATGGCCTAAAATATTACTTAAATATAAATTAAGGAAAAAGGGAGCCGATTTTACAGATTCACTGAATTGAGACCTTAAATTTGCTTGAAACTACATAAGATTTGCCACGGAGCAGCTGCTGCTGTCATCTAACCTTCGCAACCAAAAGGAAATAGAATTTTCTAATGTCACAAAAAAATATCTCAATATTTATTGATAGTTTTTAACCAACAGGTAAAACAGTTCCGATATAACACTTGATTTATTACATCATAATAATTATTTTAAATACAATTTGTGATAATAATCGAGTCAACCGTACAGCTTTGAGCTCTTTCCTTCGCAACACCCAAGACAAAAGTGACTCAATCGCCCACGAGTACAAACTGTCATAAACAGTTTGACAGAATATGCTTACCATAAACAATAAAATTATCTTTAGATCTAATCGATTATAATTAATTCGGATTTTAAGTATTATAATTTTAAAATGTTAACAATAGATACGGTGTTTAATATTCCCATGAATGCTTATGACACTGTATCTTTATACATAATATATTTCTTTCATTACATTTAAAGGATTGGACTTTATCAAAAAGGAATTCAAAAACAATCTTGCAAATCGCTCGATACGACGTTTCAAACATTGAAATTGGGCTACAGATTGCACAAATATATCTTTCTTTTTTAATAAACTTTCCACAAACAAGTAGGTAATTCTAATCCAAACGACCAACACATAGAAACTTTAAATTACTAACAATTATCGCAGAAAGTCGAACCAAAGTTCATACTCAAACAAAATAGTTGTGCGTATTTCAATCTGCTAATAATATTGCGTGGTATTCAGTCATAGTATGGAGTGAAATGGCCGTATTCTGTATTGCCACTAAAGTATATTAAGGTATTAAATCCATAAAAATCTAAGCCATCGTTATATTAAAAGCAAAATCAATCATAGTAAAGGACTGTTTGCTTTATAAAGCTCGCTCGCACGAATGTATTTATTTATAATTTACAGTAACTTCTATTTGCCTATTCGTTTGTTTCGTTTTTATTACATAGAAAAAATATTTGATAGCTACGAGTTTTTTGTGAACTTTGTAATGTTCAATGCCTAAACCATAATGAATACGGGTGTCACCCAAATCTTTAACGCGAATCAAATGCAATATCGTACAACAACTTAAGAATAGCCCTCAAGGTGAAAGGCAGCTATCGGGAGAATCAGGCGGAAATTGCGCCCCCAAGCGAAGGGGGATCTAATCTAACCGTTGCGTGTACCACCCCGATCATTAGCGCTATCCACTGATAGTTCACCTTTCTTTACTCACTCGCCATTTGCATTCGCCGATCTAAATACAAATTTTAGGAGTTCATCGCCCAAAAAAAGTTTAATGACCCGTTTTGTGCGATTGCCCTTTAGCAAAATAATCTAGTAAAGTACCTAAATAAACTCGAACACTTTTAAAGCGAAATCTTGTCGTTAAAATGAGTTTGATACCGTATCTTAAGTATTAAATCAATGCTTTTTAAAGCTACTTTATAGATAAATATGTTTAACAATTTTCCTCCCGAAAGCACAATAATTTTATAAGGAAATTTGGGAACGCAATTAGATTAAGATCGTAAGCACACATAACACGAAAATAGCTATAAATTACTCAAAAATGCATAAAACAAAATATGTAATTTGTGTTAAGAAACCATGTAATTTGTTTGGTAGTTAATTATGGTGAACACGCTGAACATTAATAATTATTATTGTAAAACACAACCAACGCGTGGCAGCCAACACGTTACTGAAATCACGCAGAACATATTTTCCAAATTCAAAATTACGTAAGGTAACATGGCCGCGTATCCAAAGCATGGGTTCTTTTTTTAAATAATCACATTCACCGCGCATTATGTTTTCTTTTTTCAATAAGGTGGAGTTCAATCATGTTACAGAAATCCTTGTCTACACAATAAAGAGTACACATTGCCTGAGGTTTTATTTCATGTTGAATATAACAATGCATAACACAAATAAGATGTTCGTTACTTTATGTGGCGGGCTTTTATGTATTACATGATATCAAAACGTTGCTATTAACTTAATGCTTTGTTAGTCTGCTTTCTTTCGGATAATCCTTATAATATTTTGTCTTTACAAAAATTTGTATAAGATGTATGTACCTACATCCGTGCATGCGTAGGTAGACTGTGGTATGTATTTTATATATTTTATTGATTAGATAGAACTATGAGTAGTTTAAGAGTTTTGCTAGGAATGAGGTTAGTGTTTGGAGACAGGGATAAGACTTTATTAAGAAGTCCTACTATTCCATGTGCAAAAAATGCATTAGGCTTTAAGCCGCCATTCATAAACAAAACTACACATCAAATTTTTTATTTGAAATGAAAATAAATAGTTCGAATTCATTCGTAAATTTTCCAGCGAATAAAGTTCGGTGAACATTGAAAACGCATATTGCAGTGACGTCAGGTCAGTGAGAGCCAAGCATTACCCGAACTATAGAGTAAACACTAATTGGTCGTCAGGCTGGCTTATTAAATGGAAGCACTCAGTTGTGCGGTTCGCTGGTTTGTCATAATAATTACCATCAGTTCGTTTACATATATCGTAGGTATATCGATATATCGATAAAACGAGAATTGACCACATGACTTGTTTTAGTAGGGTAAACTTAAATACTGGATAGCTAAACCACTATGACATCATAATATGTGTTTAGCCCGTACGTTGATTTAAAGGTTAATGGTTCGTAGCTAACCTCACTATTCTTTTAGTCTTGCGGCATAAGATTGCGCTCAATCATAAGGTCTCATGTACAATAGGTACATGATATTGTTTATTTTTCAAGATTACTAGCAATGAAGGTTACAAGTGACTAGTGTAGTTAGAATGCATATCTTAGGAATGGGTTCATGTAACGATTGGGATTTGAGCCCCTGACCTCTCGATTGCAAGTCCATTATCTTATCCATCGGCCTACGGCCACTTTAAAGTGAAGTTGAGTCTTGGATTTATCTGTTAATAAATGCTGAGATCAACCCGCAGTATCCTATAAAATAATATTCATTACATTAATACATTAATTGCTTCAAAATTGCAATTCAAAATTGAATTCAAAATGACTTTTATCTCATGATGTTTACTAATTCGACGTCGCAGATTCGACATATACCCTCATTGTTTTATAACAGCTCTTGTTTACAAGTTGTAGCTTCCACTAAATTTGCTGATAACTAGAACAATATTAAGTTCTGTTAATATAATTTGATATGGCATCATCAAGACGTGTTTGTGTGAATAATCTAAATCATTTTTGTTTCATTTGCGGAGAGTATACAAATAATAATAATAATCTCAGCTCTCTACCTTCAGCTTCAGCAAGGAAGTCAAATAAAAGAAAGATGTTTTTAACTTAAAAACTAAAAAATAAGATCTTTAAATATACTGTGTTTTATTATAAAAAGACCCATATGTCATATTTTGTTATCTAGACCTGATAGAGAAATTTCAGTCACAGATTTGAAATTTTCATTAAAAGTTGGACTAATACCATGTAACATAACCCAATCATCAGACATGCTGTTGTGACAGTCTTATACTTAGTGCAGGATCAGATCGATTTGGCAACACTATTTTGTCTATTGCAGTTTCTTAGAAGCATAGCCGTTATTGTTTCCCCTTTTATCTTATCTTATGTGGGGGCCAGTCAGTGCAGACCGGTGACACTTCGACCCAATGGGATCTTTTGTGTCGACACTCTCCCAGTAACGACTGCCATAGATATTCATGGCAGCCGGGACCGACGGCTTAACATGCTCTCCGAGGCACGGAGCAGGCGATAATTATCAATCAATACGCACATAATTTCGAAAAGTCATATAACTTCCGAAAGTCAGAGGTGCGCGACGTGGGTTCGAACCCGAGACCCTCTGCATTGCTGTCTGTTGGTCTCCCCACTGAGCTATCAGAATCAGAATCAGATCTTTATTTGCTTTGAATGTAGGTACAGGTATAAGATATTGTACATAATTGATGAGATCGGCTACAGTCTACCTTACGGCATGCATATTAATATTTTAATTTATGTAATAATTTATTACATAAATTAAAATATTATTAAAATCAAAACAATGTCAAAATCAAAACATAAAACAAAACAGACATTAAATTGAAGTTAATTAACAATTAGATAAACAAAACAAATATTTAAAAGAAGTCAATTAACAGTTAGATTAACAAAACAAAAATTAAAAAGAAGTCAATTTTCAATTAGTCAGGTACATAAGTCGTACATGGTTAAATTGCAATAATAAACAATCATTATCTGGACAAACTCAAATCATTTAAAAAGTCTTTCACTGAGTAGTAGCATTTGTCTAAAAGTAGTGCAGTAAGCTTAGATTTAAAAACGTTTACAGAACAATCTTTAAGACCATGAGGTATTTTATTATAAATGACAGGACCCATTGTCATAATACTTTTCCTTAACAGTGCTGTTTTGTAGTTACCCATATGCAGCAAGTTCTTGTATTGGGATCTCAAAGGGGCATTGCGTGTTCTTATATTGGCCAGTGACGGAAATAAGTTTAAATTGGTTTTCACAAAAATTGCCACCTCCAATATGTACAAACATGGAAAAGTGAGTATCCTCAGAGACCGAAACACAGGTTCACAGCTGTCTGTGCTTTTAAGGTTTGACATAGACCTAATACACCGTTTCTGGGCTTTAAAAATCTCCTCCCTCTCACTACAGTTACCCCAAAATATGATTCCAAATCTTAACAGTGACGCAACAAACCCATGATAAGCTAGTTTAAGTGTATTATTGCTAACTTTGTGTGACAGGTTATCGCTGCTCTTTTGCTTTCCCTTTACTAACGGTAAGCAGCTGAATAGCTGGCTTCTCTGTCTCTGAGCGAAGCTTAACCAATCACGGTAGGTGATCCATCCAAGTGATGCAGTGGCGTCATCAAGGCGAATTTATTATCTACATATCCCAAACCACAATAAAACATGAACTTTAAATAATTATCTTCATTAATTACGATGTATATTCACCACGTCATAGGTGAAACCGCGTTCATTATTTCGTAGCTCATATATGTATATGAAAGCACTGCTTTCATATAAACGATACATTACATCAAATAAACAGTAATTGACAGCACTGACCGCAACCGCGTCCTGTCGAAAGCTTTCGAGCCTATCCATCAACGCATCCACCGAGGCAGTACAATAATATTGATTTATGGACGTACTCTTTGTGATGGAATAATATTATGATTTATTATATTTGGATATTTTATAATATTATAAATGATAAAGTTCTTATCATTTATGTCTGTTAGTATGTAAAGGACCTACACTGTTTAAACATCTTTGCTAGCTAAGCATTGTGCTGCTACTACTTATTTAACCCAAAAACATTAGAAGATCAGCCTATTGAGGCGCTGTGGCACACCAGCGACCTGACACAATAGGTTTTTAATTATGTCTCGAATTTCAAGACTTGACAGGTTAATATAAAAATCAGGGAACATTTTCCGGTAATTGAATTCAAGACTAAAGACTCTCACTTATGCCAACAAGGTACTCTTAATTAGGTTTATTTAATATACTTCTGATAGCGCCTTTTCTCAGCCTGATACTCTCAGGACGCATATCGCATATCTCATATAAGGACGTTAGAAACATTGAAACCACAGACACAAGCAACACAGAGTCAGAACAACCAGTTTTGGTTCTCACAAATTTTTATCTTGTGTAGGGATCGAACCCCTAACACTAGACGCAATGTCCCCTAACCATTACGCTATTCTGCGTCGTTCAGGACATTGTATATTTATGTAGTATCTTTGATCCAAATTCATTCAATGGTTACGGTTAATTAAGTAACAAACAGCTGAACATCTTCACAAACTTTCATTATTATAATATGAGTAGGATTTTATTGTACACCTACTAGCGTTTGCCCGCGGTTTCGCTCGCGTAGAAGTAGATCTACAACGGTACTTTTTTAAATAAAATATCGCCTATGTTACTAGGTGATAATATAGCTTTCTGGTGGTAATGGAATTTTTGAAATCGATTGAGTAGTTTTTGAGTTAAACCCTTACAAACAAAAAATCAGATCTTTCTTCTTTGTAATATTAGTACAGACAAAGATATTTAAAAAAAAATTTACAGCTTATACTATAAGTAAGATGTTATCATATATACATTTAATGCTCTAATGTACCACACAAAGGCCATTCATCCTTATAAACTTTTCCGAAACCCACCATTAGAACTACAATACGCATCGGCGCGGTGAAAGTCTCAGGGGGAAACCTGTCATGTTTCATTTTGTTCCCAGTTCAAGTCATTACAAACAGAAAATCAATATCGTCTGAGTCACTCCACGAAATGCGCAAGATGATAAACAACTGATGTTCTATGTTTATATTTAACTCTCAAACTTAAGGCAACCGCGATTGACGTGGCCCGGAATTCTAATACAAAAAGAAGCATTAAATATTGCCGATGTTACTTTCATTTGTCTTTGTAGGGTTCGCTGCAATTAGGGATTATTGCCTTCGTAATTTTTAATCAATACAAATGATTTGTTGTTTACTTTTCAATTGATGTATTTAAAATAATTCAACCTCTCACAGGCTTCACAACTTTTTTATCTGTGCGTCCATTTATTCGCTTATAATACGCGAACCACTAGTCCAATTTACATTGTCCTTTATTAGTATGGAAATACATTATCTGGCCTGATTTTATAATATAACATGATTACGAAAGTAAAGCTGGAAGGATAGCAGAAGCCATTTTAGTGTATCTTGTAGGAAGAAAATGGCACCAAAAAGTACGCAATCAACACAAGCAGGGTAACGAGCATTATAATAGTCTATACCTACTATTATAAGGAGAAAAGATTTATATTTTTATTTGTAATTAATTTGTACTCAGAAATTATGGGGCCGATTTTAAAATTCCTTCATCAGTTGAGAGCTACTTTATTCAGAAATAATATCCTATCTTAACTTCATAACTAATATTATAAATGCGAAAGTGAGCTTGCTTGTTTGTTTATTTGTTTGATACACTTTCACGCCTTGACTACTCGACCGACCACCATGAAATTTCGCATTCACGTTTTCAGGGGTACAGAATAAGACATAGGGTACCTTTCATCCAGAAAAAAGGACTGTTACAAATCTATCCTAACCTAACCTACATTAATTATACGAGCGAAGCTGCGGACAAAATCTAGTAGGCTATAATTATAACATTACGCTACAAGTCATAGGAGCGGAGCAGTAGTCATAAACGTGAGTGAAATCGCAGCGGCCAGCTACCTTTGTTTGTTTTTATACATAGTTTTATATACAAGAGCAATTAGCGAATAAAAACTTTTTACGCAAACAATAACAAAATTGATTGCAAAATAAGAAAGTAAATATTTTAGGTTTGGACATAAGAAAAGTATAGTATATATATATATATATATATATATATATATATATATATATATATATATATATATATATAATATATATAGTAGGTATATCTTGCTATCTCACTCGGACAGCCATTTGAGAGATCTGATATGCAATTAAAAGAAATTACGTCCACTACCAAATTTGAAAATTTGTATTTTATGTATTATTGAATAGATTTCGAAAATACTTTGGCTTTTTAGAGTTTAGGTAACGTAAATATGAGTAAAACAATAAAAAATATGATCTAACGACCCTATTCAGAAAGCGACAGCGACGCTAACGTCAGACGGTGACATTTGCCACGTACCTACATATGATATGGATTAAAGTAACCACTATGCCCAGACAGTGAAGCCGGTTGCGGTAGAACACGAAATTTGGCAGAACAGCTAGACAAGACAAATAAAGCTGTCACTTTTGGAAATTTATAATCCTAATGCTTTTTAAAACTGTACAACGGTCAGCTGATAGATAGACCATTTGTTCATATTCTCTTAAGTTGTGAATTCTCGTAGGCTTCTACCACCTGGGAATGGCAAAGCGATTTGTCGGACTTTTACCGGGTAAATACTGTGATTCCCCACTTTGCCTATGGCCGGGTAAGGCGTGAGTTGATACGATGCTACTAATATTAAAAATATGAATGTTTCTGAACGTCTTTGGATGTTTATTACTCAATCACGTGGAAATAACGGTTTGCGTTTAATCCAAATCCGAACAACGGATTCAGAATAAACTTGGCACACAAATAGACCTTATCCAGGATTAACACATAAGACTGTTTTCCCGGTATGCATACACGTGGGATTTAAGACGCGTGCAATAGCTAGTCTTATATTTAGGCATACATAGATGTACGACTGTTGCCCCGAGGGGTAAGCAGAGACTATGGTTTACCACTTAGGTACTACGAGTCCGACATATTTCTTTTGCGTAATTTATTCTTATTATATTCATGGGTGATCATTGATTTAGGGTACTCTTATCATGTCACTGATGTAGTTTCAGTTCCAGTAACCCACCGGTGGGTGGGTCGCTGGACTCAACTTGATGACTCAAGGCAGCGAGCTGGCACATCGTAGTGGATTGGTAGATGGTAGTACCCGAAACATTCCACCTTCTCCCGGGTGCGCACGACATACACTCTCTGCTCCCCTTTTCCGCGGAGAGATATGCGTCAATGCATTCCCCCACGTTAAAAAGAGCGTACTCTTAACATGACCTATCTCAATAATATTACCAATTTGCTATGAGAACGTTTGCTGCCGGTTTGAATCACATTTGAGTTTTATTTTTAAAGGAACTATTTACCTTATTTTCTTTGGAACAAACAGCACTTTTTCCTAGATGAAAAGTCCGTATGTTCTTTTCTGTAACCCTGACAACGTCTATGCGAAATTTCATGATGATCAGTCGAGAAGTTAAGGCGTGAAAGCCTAACAAACTAACTTACATTCGCATTTAGCATATTAGTTAGGATATATTTTTTATGCACGCTCTTTAATTTAGGGTACTCATAACCTGACCTTTCTCAATTATATTAACAATCTGGTAGCTGGCCAAATTAGTGGCTCAAGTGTTTTTCTTCCGATTTCCATCACATTCGGCCTCGATGGCGTAGTGGTTAGTGTAACCGACTGTTACGCCTGAGGTCGCGGGTTCGGTTCCCGCACAAGTCAAATACTTGTGTGCATTAACATGGATGTTTGTCTTGGTCTGGGTGTTTCTATGTATAATATGTATGTATTTACAAAAAAATATTTTATATAATGTATGTTTATCCATTGTCTAGTACCCATAGTACAAGCTCTGCTTAGTTTGGGCTAGATGCTGTTGTGTGTATGTAGTAGAATATTATTATTATTTGAGTTTTATTTTTAAACAAGAAAAAAGTTCGGTTCCCGCGAGATATAGCGGAAACAGTACTTTTTTCTGGACGAAAGATATCCAATGTAATTTTCTGTAATCCTGATAACGTGTGATAACGTGTGTATGTGAAACTTCATGTTGGTCAGTCAAGAAGTGAAGACGTGAAAGAGTAACAAAGAACAAACAAACTCCCATGTATAATATTAGTTTGAATGTAAAGTATCAACTCTTTTCATTCGAGTGAATCCTTTGACATGAGAAATTTTACAAGTATTTTAATAAATAACACAAAAAAGACAGAAACGCAGAACTAATATCTAAAAAATGCTTACTAAGCAATTTAATGCTACATATCTACTGGGATTTATTGCAGACTTTATGCTGGTCCAATAAATTTACTAGGAAATATCTAAACTGATTGGAAATAAGCCATATATGCATTAACATGAATATTTGTAGTCTGTTTGTGAACATTTTCATACGATTTCTAGGAATACAAATATAAATTACTGCATGCATATCACAGAGATCAGTTGAATTCAATTTCTAGAATAATAACATTTGTGTTTCTAGAATTCTGTTCTATTATCCCGCTTTTAATGTGTGTTATAAAGGTACCTAGCTATATTAAACTTATAAATACGGTAAAATATCAGAGCGTTGATGAAAGATAAACCTTTTTTACTAATAGGGTACATGACTATTTTTATGTTTCTTTACTAAATAAGTTACTTTATCTAAGATCACAAGAGTGAAGACCTTTTAAATTCACTCAACACAAATAAGTTAAATGCCTTTTAAATGTGGTATAAAGAATAATTATCTTATGACAAAATGAACACGCGTACCTTGTATAGAGGTAACTGAGCGAGATATCGAGGTGTCCCGCTAAACCGTTACTTGGAGACAAATATTGAATTTTATTATTCTCCCTTATTATACAACCAATTTTGATGCTGCTTTCACTAAAAGGTTTCTTTTGAATGCTGTTGTAACGGGAAAAGTCAAACACATCAACCCTATTAATAATATGACCTCCTAACACTATTAATAATATGACCTATTAATAGTACCTCAACAATTTGCCGGCAAACGCATAATCAAAAATCAGTTCAATTCTCGGGGTCCGAGTTTTGGCTAAGAGATTACTATGTTGCCACAATATTGAATATATTTTTAGAAAGAACCATTTACATTATTGAAAATTTAAATTAAAACTTATCGTAAGAGTCAATATTAGCCAAGAAAATGACTCTGTAAAATAATAAAAACAAATTAATAAAAATCAACATAGCACATTATAGTTATTATTATGTTAAAATTAAATATGTAACTTACGGGTTTTTTATTATAAAACATTTTTGAACTGGCAATACTTATATCGTATGCAAATTACAACTCTACTCATATTTAAAGTTGTAACAAACACATAATAATTATAAAGAATTCAATAAAAAATTTAGCATTTTTGAGTTAATTTATAATTTGAGGTTATCTTTAATATTACAATTTATATAAAGATTTTAATAGTAAAAAATATTTCAATAGTAAAATAATGTTACACGTTCTATAAATATTTAAATCAACAATTAAGCAGCCAATAAAAACGATAATTGCTGTTTTCAATACGTTATTATTATCTCCATGGCCGCCATTCACCCAGTATCTTCATTATAAATCCATCGGGTCCCTATCTTGACCGAGATAATAATTAGATTCACTCCCCTCGCTATATTTTATCATGCCAAGCTTGTTAAGGTACTACCGGCCGCGGTATAACGTCTTCGAGAAAAATACGAAGGAACATTTTTTTATAGAGTGATCGTTGTATTGAAGGCAATAAATAAAAACTGGATAAGTGCGTTTTTAAAATCTGGCTTTAGGGTTTATATGTTGGTTTTAGTCAGTATTAAGACGGCAGTCATATCATGTCGATATCTAGTAAATGTTCCCAACGGCTTAGGGATTATGGATACAGAAGTTATGTAGGTAGGATTTTTATGGTGCTTACGTTTAGCTTTTTTTTTTAATCGATAGTTAGGATATGGATGTGTTATATTAATTTGATATTTAATAACTTTTAATAAGTACGTCGAATGATTAACAACAGTCGGATGTCATATTTTATACAATTTATGGTTTATTCTAGCGTGACCGAGTATCTCAATTGACCGAGTAACGAACGCAGCGTGCGCCATTTTGAGATTTGCGGCAGGACATTCTTTGTTAATGTTTGAAGCTGTAAACATCTCTGATAGCATATTTTTATAGTGTGTGGATACATTGTGTGTCAGTGTAATTTAGCAATAAATGGTGTTTATAGTCTCAGTGTGTGTTTCCTTGCCCCCCTGACTTCTGATTCCTTTTAGATGGGACCAAAACAAGCGTCATCTGCCGTGCGCGTAGTGGGCTGTTAACTTATAATGACTGTTTGCCAAAGGGAGGAAGAGATCTTTTGAAGATAAATAATAAATATTAAATAATAAATATTGAAATTATAAGTATTAAATAAACTTAAACGTCAATTATTTATATAAAAAGAAAATACAGTTCAATTGATAAATGGATTATATTAGACAATACTCGAACAAAATTTTCTCACATCACCCACCAGTACTGTCGCAGACCGCCCATAGAAGATTAATATAAGTTAAGAATTAGTCTGTACAAAATTCAAAAATTACAAGTAGGCAAAACAAGCACTATCACTTTAAATCAGCAAAATCCATTGCTTGAAACTTTTATCCAGTCCATACAAAATCAAGAAAATTTAATTGTAACTGCATCAAAATTCTTTACATACCTCATGCATATAAATCACGCTACAGTAAATATGAGGGTAGAAAATTAGAAACCGACTATTAATATCTCATCTAACCCTCAAAATGCGATCGCGTGGTCAATTAATTCCACACGGCCGCTAATACCGAAGCAGGAACACAAAAGAAACTAAAATAAAATAAAACTTTCCCCAAAGAACCATATTGCGCGTGTTATTTTTCTTGTACAACGTGTACAATGTGTCGAAGTATTAGTGAATAGAAAAAAATAATGTTACATTCAACTTCGAAGAATTTCGTGGAGTAGTGAAACTATTTTCGATGGCCATATATTATCGTGACGTATGACTTTAATACACAATGTGGTTTATTTTTCTTCACCTTGACGGGCGTGATATATGACGTATGAATGGTGAAACTCGCTAACAGTCATCTGCGAATTGAGAAGGATAAAAACAGCATTATGTCAATCTTCTATCTATCTCTTTTTCTTGTCTAGCTTTAGTCACTTAAATAATGTAGACAGCCTCGTTTGCAGATTACACTTATAATAATAATAATAATAATAACTTTATTTCGTAAAGGTATGAAAATACACATACAATAATATTTATAACTGGTCCAGAGAAACACGATTTAGTTTGTAACGATGGCACCTGTGCTAGTGAAATTCACTGTATTACAGGTGTCAGCGCCTTCCATTTCATGTATGTACAGTTAAAGAAGTTAACAAACAAAAATAAGCATTATTGTAAATAAATGTTTTATATATATTTTAACCAACAGCACTTGTTATAAATTTAGTATGATTCAATTCGTGTGTGTGCGTGTGTGTGTGTGTGTTTGAGTAATTTGGACCTTTCTGGTTTAATTCTCAAGTCTAAAAAGATTGAGTTTCTTTTAGGAAATTCTTAATGGCAACGAAATTTAACGTACCCCGTTAATAGTGGATGTAGCATAGCTGGTTTTCAGAAGTAGTTTTGTCACCTACATAGTATTTTTTGCATATTATAATGCATTACAATAGGTTCGTTGACTCATTTTTAATAATATTTAAGTCAAATAGATACTATATTCCATTTGGTTAAGTATTTAACTAAAGGTAAATAATCTTGATGTGACTTTTTACACTAATACATAATAAACAAATAAACAACTACTTAAATTAACGGTTCAATTGATTCAGTAATCGTTATTGTTGTATTTACACTGATCTTTACCAGAATTTTATTTTGAAACTGAGTATTTAGATAAAAAGACACATCAAAATTGTTTACCTTTAGTTAAATACCTAACCAAATGGAGTATACTTATCAACTCTTAAATACAAAGAACTTTTGTAATCTACTCAAAAATAAATAATATGCAAGCGTTACAAATCTGTTAGTAGGGTAATTGTCAAATGACAGGCAAATGATACACATAACAGACTGACGTCATCGCTGTTTAAACGCAGTTGTCCGAGAGACTAAAATATTTAAATTATATATTATTACCAAGATTTAAAATATTAATTACTCCCCTAGTTTAAAACCAATTTTAAAACTGTTTGCACAAAAAAAAATCTGTGATTGCTATTTAATTCGTTGTGCAAAATATTGTACAAAATGAAACATAGACAACTTCCATGGGATACAAATTATCTCCTCCAGCTAACTTAAAACTCATATAGTGCGTAAAAGTACGGGTTAGCTTTTAATCTCAAATACATTGCCTTATATATTAGGCTACAGCACCTTTTTAATAATTTCAACCTACCCTCAATAACAAACAAGACAAAACTAAATTTAAATTCGGAATTTTGAACGCACACTTCGTAAGGGAATCTATGATAAATGCCTAGTAATTTTAGTGCCCAGGTGTATTTTGCCAGTTTCTATGACGTAAGCTCTTAATCACGAACGTTTGAACGGTGATGGGTGATCTATATATAAATACGACTGCGCAAAATAGCATACAAACAGCCAGCTAGATAACGTTTAAATAAATAACGAATGAAATGGAAAACTATAAACACCATACACAAGCGCACCCTGAACTAAGCGTCATATATTAGGATATATACAAAACTTAGTTCATTTATGGGTAAAGAAATATGATATGAAGATATTTTGATGTTAGGAGTTTGTTACACAATCACAGGCAGCGATAGCCTAAAGGGAGACCGTTGGACTGTCACGGAGAGGTTTCGACTTCGATACCGAGGCACGCATCTCTGAATTTCCGAAGTTATGTGCGCATTAAATAGTTAATTATCGCGCGCTTTAACGGTGAAGGATAACATCGTGAGGAAACCTGCATATCTGATATTTCCTTGCGACGCTTTTTTTCATTTAAACAACAGCTTAACTATTTAAATCTAAACAATATAAATAATATAATAAACGCGAATGTGAGTTTATTTTTTTGTTTGTGACTCATTCACGCCTTTACTACTCGACAGATCATCATGAAATTTCGCATTTACGTTATATGGGTCACAGAAAAGGTAATAATAATAATAATAATGTTTATTTATTTTCTCTCACAAAGATATTTTTTACAGATTCAACTTAACTATGTACAAATATAGTAGTAACACAAATCAATGTGAGAGACTGGTGTCTGAACTAGGAGACCTGTATGACAGAACACCAGCCTCTCCTAACTCTGGACTAGTGGGTGTACAGATTAATTTAGTTTAAAGGTGAGAGTGCGTTAGTGCAAATGTCTGTGTGCGTGTATGTGTGTAAGTGAGTGGGTGCACGCGTGTGTGAGTGTTTGCGCATGTCTGACTAAGTGTGTGTATTTGTGTGGCAGTGCGTGCATCTGTGCATTTCTAAATAATGTAACTATAGGCCTATGTGTAGTAGTTCTTCAGTTTGGTCATAATTAAATGATTTTAACCAGTATGTAATGGACTTTCTGCATTTGAATTTTGTAAGATGGTAAATATTAATTTGTTTGTTGATTTTATTGTACAAGTAATAGCCTTGAAATCCGAAAAATCTATTGGCGAAACCCGTAGTTCACCGATTGTCAGGCCAACAGACTTTATGTTTGAGGCGCTTATCTTTATTGCATAAAGGATCGTAGTCAAGTAAGGAGTGTTGTTTCAGGACAGTGTTTAGGACATAAAGTTGTCTTACCGTCAGAACATCAGCGAGTTTATAGAGCTCGTTTGTTGGGAAGAGGAAAGGCAAGAAGTGACTGACTTTCAGGACAGCTCTTTGCGCTCTCTCAACCTTTAATAAGTGGGTTTTACATGCGCCGCCCCAAACAGTGACACAGTATGTCAAGATGGATTGACATAATACCATGTATACCATTCTGATCACGGGTTTATCAGCTACATGTCGGCGATTTTTAAAGATAAATATTAGTTTTCGAACCCTAGATGACAGGAGATCTATGTGATGAGCAAAGGTAAGAGCACTATCAATCATAACACCGAGGTATTTGATATTGGACGCTGGTGTTAGGTGGTCGCAGGAACAAGCTTGAGTGTTTAGACAATTGTGGGCTGTGATGTATTTACTGTCTTTTATGAAAGGTGGGATGGCCTTGATAGAAAAAGGTATGTATTTTGTCTTTTCTACATTAAGTGTGAGGCTGTTATCTCTAAGCCATTCAGATACAGTATTGAAACCGACTTGTGCAATTTCATAGACCGAATCCCAACTATCCCCATGGAATACCAGAGCGGTATCGTCAGCGAAAGTTACTATTTTTCCATTTAGTAGTGACAGATTACACAGCTCATTGATATAACTAAGGAACAGCGTGGGACCGAGTACGCTCCCCTGAGGCACACCATAAGATATGGGTAGATCATCACTCACGATGTTACCAACTCTTACACGCTGTTTTCGGTTCGACAGATAATTAGAAAACAGTTCCAGCTGAATGTCGCGAATGCCGAGACTTTCCAGCCTGTTCAACAGAAGCGGGACAGCGACTGTATCAAAAGCTTTTTTTAAGTCGAGGAAAATTGCTAAGACTTTCTTTTTGCGGTCAAGTTTAGAGACTATGTGATCTATAAGAGCATGTACAGCATCTGAGGTAGACGTACAGGCTCGGAAGCCGTATTGCGATGATGACAAAAGGTGTTTAGATTCGAGGTAGTTTACTAAGCGTTTGTTTATTAGTTTTTCTACTATTTTGGATAAGGTGGAAAGTATGGAAATAGGTCTATAATTGTTGATACAGCCTCTGTCACCGCTTTTGTAAACTGGAATGACCTCAGCAAGTTTAAATTGCTCTGGAAAGACACCAGTAGAAAAAATCAAGTTAAAAATGTGCGTCAGAGGAGCCACCAAGCCATTGCAGTAACCTTTCAAAACCATACCTGAGATATTATCACGTCCAGAAGTTTTGTCCTTTTTAAGGTTTAAAATTAAATTGCGAACCTCAGTTTCGTCAGTAGGGAGAAGACCAAAAGAATGCTGGCAAGTAGCTACCTTAGGGGGTTGGTTGGTGGATGCTGAGCGGCTTATTTTCTGTGCTAGGCTTTGACCAATGGAAGCAAAAAAAGTATTTATCTCGTTTATAGAATTTCTGGGGTTGGATTTTGATAGTAGATCAGTAGCGGGGTTGTTTGTTTTATTAGAATATGTAATTTCTTTTATAGAGTCCCATAGCATTTTAGTATTGTGGGCTTTAATTGCATTACTTAGTAAACTTTTTTCGTAGTCGCGTTTTAGTTTTTTTAGAAGAGAGTTACAAAAATTTCTATACCTAGTATATGTGATTTTGAGTGTGTCATTATTAGGATATTTTTTAGATTTAATATGTAGCTTGTCACGATTTTTCATACACTTTAGTACACCAAGAGTGATCCATGGTTTTATTATCCTCTTGCGATTTGGAACAGATAAAGTGTGAGTGCTGGTTTCAATATTATTGTGTAAGATCTCAATTAATCTAGAGGTGGCTATGTTAGCATCTGACGTTTCATAAATAGGATCAAAGCAAACATTTTGCATAAAATTGTCTAGTGTTGTATAATAAATTTTTCTATAAAAGGTAGGTTTATTGGCTATGAGGCTGTATTCTAGCAAGAGTATTACACAGTTATGGTCAGTGATGGATGTATTCGCAACATAGCTTATTGCTGGTAGTTTGCTTTTTAGTATGAAGTGATCAAGACATGTTTTGCCATGTGTCGGTAATTGGTGAGCCGGTAGCATGCTGTGGGAAGCTAAAAGGTTTAGGTATTGTGTAGCATTTGGGTCTTTAGTGTATGGCAAAATATCAATGTTGATATCACCGGCCAGGATGATATTTGAAAAGATTAATTTACTAAGTAGAGCATCAAGGGATGATGTGAATGGTTGCAGATTCTTCTGGCTGGGTGGTCTGTATAGAGCAATAATGCATGTGTTGGAGTCTATTTTAATGGTTAGGCAATTAGCGTCTTGTATTTTTGGTTCGGCAATTGTTAAGTGCATGTTTTTTTTATAGTAAACCACTATACCTTCGTTTTGTGTGAGATTTAATTCATTCTGCGCGAAGTTGTAGCCGTCTAAAGTCGGCAAATTGCGCATGTGACGCAACCAGCACTCGGTTAATATGATTAGGTCCCAGTCTGTATTTGACCGTTTGAGTAGTGTTAGGAAACTTGAAAAATTATGATTTATGCTACGTATATTTTGGTGAATGATTTTTAAGCTAGGCTTATGTGTTTTATATAAATTATGAAACTCGTCTATATCACAAGTGGATGCTTGTGATACAAAAAATTGGTCAAGGTTGTTATTTAACATATTTGTACTATCGAATTATATTTATTTATATAGCTTACCGGTTGATTTAGAAGGTGATGCTTGGGCAGAGTAAATTGTGCTAGTGCTACTGGTTGATTGAATATGTTGGTCTGTTTCTGGAGTTGCAGTGTAGTGGTAGGTGTTTGTTAAGAGTGCAGTAGTAGTGTAGTAGTGTAGAGTGTGTGTGAAAAAATGTTTTGTATTTAATATATAATATAGTGTGGTGTAAATAGATTGCTCAGTATAAATTGTTTGTGTTAACAGTGATATTTTGACAATAATTTCCACTTTAAAGTGAAGATGAGCTGTTATCATGCGTAGGAAATGGAGCAAATAACAGGATAAGCAAAGGGCATCACTGGTACCAGTAAATAGTCACTTTTGCAGGATTTTCTCAAGGTCTTGTTCGCGATCAATACGTAGTGCAGGTGAGCTCTGTGTCTTCTTTATGTAAATTTTACCGTAAGAGGTCCATGTACTGTGGTACTTATTGACCTTAACACAATGTCTAGCTAGATAGGCTAGTTTTCTTCCCAGGGCCGTAAGAGACTCGTCAATGAAGATCGGCTTATTAGGACAAGAAAGCTGAAGGTGAGTTGTATTTAATTTATTTTCCTTGTGAGTCTTGTTGTAGGTTCTTGTTTGTTTAAGAAAATTCTCTTTAATCGTGGAGGTTTTGAAGTTTACCACAATATTGTTATTAGACTTATTCGTGGTTAAGGTCATACTGTACTCTTTGCATCCAGAAAAACACTAGCGAAATCGTGAGCAGAAGCTAGTACGCACATGATTTCGAAGGTGCCTGCCGTGGATTGAAACCTGAAAACTCTGCATGACCTTGCAAGAGTGGCCGCAGAATAGCAGCTTTTAAAATATTATGTTTCATTATAATAATTATCACTAAAAATCACTGCCCATGCAGAAATATTAAATGGCTGTCGACAGTGCACTATAATTAAAATCTATAAGTTTAATTGGGAGACAGAAACGCGAGAGCGGAACGAGCTCTGTCATTTTGTGATTCCCGAAATTATAATGCTAACATGTTTTCATCTGTTAAAACAGTTAGTTTTTGTAAAACTCTTCTTACTTAACTTATTCTAGGTCTGTTTTTAGGTCAGAAAAACGTAATATCCTAACTAATATTATAAATGCAGATGTAAGTTTGTATGTTTCTTTTTTTTTAAAGACTAGGAGTAATCCCTGTCTCGCGGGGGAATTTACAAACATTCAAACAACGTACACAAAGAACATCCAGATTTGGGACAACCATTTGTGCATCACACAAATTTTTGTCCCGTGTGGGATTCGAACCCACAACACTCGGCGTAGTGGCAGTGGCGAGGCGACGACTTAAACCACTACGCCTTCCGTGCAGTCATTTGTTTGTTACGCTTTCACGCCTTAACTACTCGACCGATCATCATGAAATTTCGCATACATCTAGTCATGGGAACACAAAAGGACATAAAGTACCTTTCACTCGAAAAAAGTGCTATTCCCATGGAAAAAAATTGAAATAATCTACATTTAAGCTAGCGAAGCTGCGGGCAAAACCTAATAAAGAATATTCAGTAAGTTGAGTTAAGTATATGTTTACAGATTTTCAAGGCTGCAGCACTTTATCGATTTAGTACGGCACTTACATAGTTTTGTAAATAGTAGACCTGTTATTTATTCATAAAGAATAATCGAAAAGTACCCACCTATATCAAACTAGAAAAACCAAAATCGTCAAAATATTGTATTGCCCACCTTGATGGTGGGTGTCAAATTCGACCCGGGAATCTAAGCTAAGACGACAATAACTGGCGTCTTTTTGTCTAGAAGTTCTTAGTAACACGGACTAAAAGCATAGCTCTAAAAGCATAGCTAGCGAAATGTAGCAGAAATACATCTCTGCCTATCCTTCCGAGAATATACAGGCGAAACTACTAAATAAAATACTCATTGATAGTTTTACATTCTAATTAAACTTACGTCCGTATACATATCTAGCCAGCCAGTACCTACAACAACCGCACCAGTATTTGATTTACCCACAAATGCAGTAAATGCACACAACGTAATGAGAGCTTCGAATAGCAAAGGCAACTTCAAACAGCCAGCTTATACACACACACACACTTATGCGTATACAAGCTAGTATCCACCTGTTACGTTTGACATCTGCCTGCTCTTTACACATACAAACAACGATATTGATCGATGTCCGTACGTAGAGTTCTCAACCGATTGAAATATGAATTGAATTTACTGTTACTATGCAGAGCTCAATTTAAAATAATGATTCAAAAATAGAACGCATCGAGAGCAATTACGGTTAGTTTACTGCGGTCCAGTTACTTTTGCAGTAGCTATGGTCGTTTGCAACGAGGGTAGAATCATAATATGCGACGCGCATATTATTTTTGGCAACTCTGCAAAAACCTGTGTTACCAGCGTAAGGTACGTACAAGCCTCTCGAGTCCTATACGTATTATTGGTACTTTGAAATATTTCCAAGTCCAATCGAATGGCGGTATAGCATACATATTGTGTACCAATAATACGTAATCAATTTAATAATGAACCAATATCAAACTTTAATGTATTAAAAAAAACATCGTCTAATTATTTTTGAATATTCGATTAATTTGAATTTCTGTCGACAATTTCCCATCGCTACATATACGAGTATATTGTATCTTGCCATGTAACGCATGCTGTTACCAGGATTTCCTTCTGATCTTCCAAAAAAGGTTACAATGAGCTGCAACCTCTTTTGAACGTCCTTTTTATACTATCAACAAAATACTACGGCCAATGCACATTAATTTCAGTACTTTGATGGTTGTTCACTATTTAAGACGTTGAGGCTATCGCGGCACCAGGTGTCCGAGACTTCGTATTGCATGCACGGCATTTAAAGCTGTAGATGATATAAAATATGGCTTTACATCACGTCGTCGTCACCACCTGCTATAAATATCTATAGTGTCAGTAAAATTTTATACCACTCCCATATAAATAACATAGCAATGATCTCCAGGTACGATAAATCATACAGTTCATATATTCACGTACAAAATCAATTCATATATTCGCCGTGAGTCGGTTGTCACCGCGGCGCGGGTACACACGCGCGACAAATATATGTATTCATCGGCGCGTAAATGTCTCTGTGCTACCTATTTATTTTAGCAGAAACGTGTTATTTTTTGTATCAACAATAGTACATTGTCAGTGATGACATTGTTTTACTTCATTAATTTAAGCGTGACGTATTTCGTTGGTGTATTATGTTATTGCTGTTTTAACCGATTTTTATATGGAGTAGGTACTCAAAAATCTTCCACAGAACTCCTAAAAGACATACTCACATACGTTGGATTAAATCGTGAAAAGGAAAAATATTTTCGATGATTCCATTTCATTTTTTTAAAAATACGTCGCATTTTTTTATTTGTATTCTGTGCCGTGGTGATCTTTACACACATTCAAACAATGGACCACTAAGAATACACAGACTCGGAATAACTATCTGTGGATTATACATATTCTTGAGCGTTTTTGAGAATCAAACCTACAACGGTCGGCGCAGTGGCAATGAGAAAAATAAAAAAATAATTTAAAAAAATGGCAAGGCGAGCACTTGAAGCACTGTGAAATTCATCATATTACTCACCTAAGATAACTAGAACTTTTTTATATTTACTATGTGCACAATTGTATTCGAATATTCCAATCCAACCAAAATAAGGTATTACCTTTATATTGCTTGATTTATGAAGCAAAAAACGGGAACAAGCGCAGTTTTGCTAGATTTTTACATACTCTTTTAGAGGGCTCTACGTCGCCCATGTTTCAACTAGCCGTAGTCACGAGCCACAGGCAGAATGACGCAACGACGCCAGACTTTCGTTTATGATGTAAATGTTCCTAAATCCACCTACTACAAAAAAGTATGCAGTCCCATAATCGCGTTAATTTCCTTTTTCTTTATTCGAATATCATTCGATTAGATTTATTTTATTCGAATGCATTACTTATTTGCATAAAATGAATTAGTGATGCGTTAAATGCATTCGTAAACATGACAATGCATTTCCGTTACATGTGTTATAATAAATAGCCCACCCGTTATCACTCAACTAGGTGAAGTGAACACTTGTATGCGCGCACTTGAACTAAATTTGCTAATGCAATGCAAAGATATTACCAGTCCGACAACCAACTACGTTCGGAATTATATCTGGCAGTGAAAAGGAGCTCATAGTTTCTTGATATTAATAATTCTAATAAATATACGCAGGGAGAGAGCGCGCTTTTGAAATACTGACGTATTTTCCTTCCATTACTTAATTGGTTTTAGTTTTCAAACCGGTAACAACTCGCCAAATACGTTTATAAGCCGAGTGTAGGTAGGTCACTGTCGGATTGATAATTTATCATCACATAGACTCATGCTTGTCTCCACATTGTCCCCAAAGGGGTAGACAGAGATGTATCACACGCACATTTAGACGGCCATTTTAAATACCATGATTTAAGCGATCCTATTTCCATCTATCGAGCATAGTTTCGAGTAAAACTATGCTCGATAGATGCATATCGAGCATAGTTGCATCTATCGATGGCGTAGTGGTTAGTGTAACCGACTGCCACGCCTGAGGTCGCAGGTTCGATTCCCGCACGAGTCAAACATTTGTGTGCATGAACATGGATATTTGTCTTGGTCTGGGTGTTTCTATGTATAATATGTACGTATTTACAAAAAAAAAAGTATATATGTATGTTTATCCGTTGTCTAGTACCCATAGTACAAGCTCTGCTTAGTTTGGGCTAGATGGTGTTGTGTGTATGTGATAGAATATATTATTATTATTATTAATACTACTAAAAGTTTCTTTACAGAAAAACTTAACAAGACTTTTACCGACTCTATGGGTAGCCGTTGCATTTACTACCGCTGCGCGACGCATAAGATTATACTATTCATTTATTAGTAACTAAACCCAGGCTCGCTTCGCTGTAACTATGTCTGATATTTTTATTTATTCGTTCCCGTAAAAATGTTAGAGTAAAACGTACATAAAAATACTCTCATATACATATGCAATTCCGTGTAAATTTGAATTCAATCCATCAACAACTTTTTGTTTTGCGTACACAAACATACAGAGATTTATTTGGTTCAGAAAACAACCTACAGTCATAGAGAAGTAGAGTATGGAATACATAGTTTAAAACCAGAACTCTAAATATGTGTACGCATAACGTTCCAAGTATAATAGATTGTTATCAGTAAGTATCTATAAGAAGGTGATATGAAGAAAAATAAAGAAAACGAATATTCAGCAGTATCTAGGTACAGATTCATAAAAAAACCTCGATGCTTCACCGACTACCCTCGAAAATAGAAAAAAGAATACTTGATTAGCATTTCCCTAGAAGGTTAATCAATCATACATGGAGATGAATTATACAGAGAGAACTTGCACAACGTGTACTTATCTGTACAGACCCCGTCTGGAGTAATTAATGCACATAATTTAATACTTAGACCGATAGAAAAATACTTTGGCTTATTACGCGGACCAAATATAGCGTTATTGTTAAGCCATCTATCAAATAAATCTTCTGCGGAAACGCAGTCACACCGTAGTAACAAAGTAGAAAAATCAAATGTCACTTTGACCGACCCGGGAATCGAAACTAATTCACAATAATTATGGCAAACTAATGTCACTAAACACGAAGCACTATAATATATTATTAAGTATATTTTTTCCGCGGCTTTGCTCACGTTAATCTAAATTTTGTCAATAAATTTCTATCCCTCGGAAACAGTACTTTTTTCGGGATAAAAGGTACTAGGTACCCTATGTCCTTTTTCTGTACCCCTGCCAAGGTGTATTTGAAATTCCACTATGATCGGTAGAGTAGTTAAGGTATGAAAGCGTAACAAACAAAGAAACTCACATTCTATTAAAATATAATTTGTACGTCTTCAGGTTTTTGAGATATTCCATTTCCTGCTGAAGTAACGTTTTACAGAATCGTGTATCTCTAAAACTATTGTATGTGCGCCTGTAGAATTAACATACGCGAGTAGTAATTTGTGCGTATTCGTGACAGAATTAGATTCAAGAAATTATTTATAATTTTTAATTTTTTGATCTAAGCAATACGAAAAGTACTCGCCCATATTCGATAACATCCGCGTGTTCCACCCATTCAACTAATGGACAGTTGTTATAGCTATAGCTTCCGATAGTCACTAGTTACACAAATCGACGTCTATCCGTGACCAGTCATACAAATACCGAATTTATAGACCATCTGCAGTTTAAACATTCTCACTAAAAAGCGCTGGGACCGAAATATTCCATTTGCAGTGCCTTTTTACAATGTTTTTTTATTAACAGCGAAGGATTCTTTTATCTACAGTACGAGCTCAATCATTTTATTTTTGGGTCTGATACAGTCGTCCGTTTAATGTTATTACGAAAAGGATTTCTGTAATGTAATACTCATGAGTTTTAATATAACTGTGTATTTATTTGCAATATCTCTGTTAATAAATTAAGTTTATGTATGATTATATATATGGAGGCTTATTTTTAAATATACTTATTGTTTAAGTATTTCATGAGTGATAAGTGGTTTAATGGTTTGCTCTATACCGAAAATATTTGTAAAATAAACAATATTGTAAACGTGACGTTTAGACGTAAGTAAGACGTAGGGCCGTGAGATGGATACGCCCTTGCTTTGCTGAACATAGCAACTTTGATGTTCATAATTGTTACTTAGTGACCTACATGCATAAACTTAATTCTAACTTTGATCTTAACTGTAAAATTTAATATCATTGCCTCGGTTTTGGATTCTAATTCTAGTGAAATAAGGCGAGCGAGTAGTCACATTTGGATCTATAAAAGCAATAGTTCATTATATAATATTGTCAAAAGTGCAAGACATCATCATAACCAATCAGGTGATGGGGGACAACACGGGTGAACCGGGCTCTGAACGGAACTGCCACGTCTTATAGAAAGGCTACGATAACTGATTGCAATCAAATTAGCTGTACGCATGTTTGCCATTTCAGTATAAAAACTAACGACAAAAACACTACCCTAAAAATTCTAACAAAATCTTTAACTTGCAAGAATCGCGAAGAGCAACATCATATTATTACTAAACCATAATATATGATATGATATACATTGATGTTCACATTGGATCTACCAATTTGAGTACTAAGGTTTCCTTTATTAAATTGCGTCTCAAACGACACCATTACCCAGCCGGACTGGAATAGCTATCAACCAAACATGTACTAACCAAAATGGTTATTTCTTAACGCAAGTGTAAGGCCAATTCTACACAGTAAACTACTTCTTTATTAAGAGTAGACAAAGCCTACCAAATTGTACTTTTTAGTGTACTTCCTAGGTTTAATTAAGCGGCTGACGTTATGGTAAGAGGTTACGGTAGACTATAGGTGCCTGCAGCACCAGCGGCTTCGCCCGTGCGTTCGGACGAACTTACAGGTTTGAGTCAAGATTTCTTTGCTATTTTCCTTCTCTATACACTGTTCTCCATATTAACCTACCTAGAGGTACAATAGGTAGAGATCGTGGCTAATGCGGCTTGATAAGCTGGTTAGATTTCGGCCATACCTTTAATTTGTTATAAATTATTGGGGAGTGGCAACAAATGCACTTTTTGGTTTTGTGGACACAATCTATAACATGTCAGTTTTCGAAAAAAAAAAGCTAGTCAAAGCGCCTGTCAAAATGGTTTAATTTAATGACAGTATAAATTAATACGCTCGCCTTGGGAAGACTCACCCTCTTACAAGAAACCTGTATATTATATTTCTTAAAATTATTTATTAAACTATGGTCCTTAAATTATCTATTCCTGCAATTGACCATTGGTAATAACTTGTAAACTCTCGCATTGCATGTGATTATTCTATTTAATTTATATGATTTGTAACAGGAATTAGCTTGATCATGCCTATTTTACTTTTAGATGCTTGACGTTGCGACCAGCCGTGGTCACAAACCATAGCCGGTGCAATCTGGTTGAATCGTCGATTCGATATATTTAATTACCATTACAAATTATATATGTATATTGTGACTATAACATATGTTTCTTCTTATAAGCGATAAACAATTATTATAACATTCGAATTTATAATATTAGTACGGAAGTAAGGATTAAATAGATGTTTGCACAAGACCGAAAATTGTCTGACCTGCGTTTGCATTTTTTGCACTGTCTGTTGCTATGATTGTACCAAATATTACTTGATAGAAAATCTGTATGTTGGCGCATCAAGATTTAATAATTGTATATGAATGTGTTTCGGGGCTTATAACTTATATTTACGAAATGTCTTATTAATATTAATTATTATTCAAAGTATGGCAAAAGATATTTGTTCAATTTGATATGTATAAATTATTACGGTTGTTGTAATTTTTATGATGACGTCTTAGATACCAAATTTAAATATGATCAGAACTTTCCGTAACTTACTATATAGAAAACGATTCTTGTATAAATACTCTCACGTTTGACACTCAAGGATCCATATGTGAACGTATCCTTATGGGTTTTATACATTAGATGTCACGGCCTCGATATTACTCACAGTCATTCAAATACATATTTCGTGGTTAAAATGTTTGACAGGAAATTTGACGGTAAGTACTAACTCTTTTTATCGTCTTTGGTGATATTTATGGCAGTAAAAATCAACTATATTTTATTGTAATATTTTCATTATTCTACTAAAGCAACAAGTATGTATATGGATGGTATACCTAATGATAAAAGTAGATTACTCTTAATCCGGTTTTATATAAGAACCGTCTCATTAATACCGTCATGTGTCATGAGGGACTTTCCAACCATACAAATAACGGACACAATGTATACCCAGACACGAAACAATAATTAATCACACAATTTCAACACTTGGCACAGTGACCACGGCTAGGCGACCACTAACATCAATACGTCATACGTGCAGGTTGACAAGGTAGGTACTATGGGGTTTAATACCCAAAAACGTAGAATAGAATAGAATATTTTTATTTGCATAAAATGTAGGTACATAAGTTGGAATATTATATAAATTGGAGCCATATACATTTTGTCAAACTGTGACATGCAAATCTTGATTAAAATCAAAACCATTAACATCATAAATTATTCTTAATTTGTAAATTAATGATAAATAAATTGTTATATACACATGCACATATATTACGCTTTTACTACAATTTACATTTATTTTCGACAACCATCAAAGTAATCTTTTATTGAGTAACATTGCTTTTGTTTTAGAAATAAATTTATGCTCTACACTGTCACGAGTCTTTACAGATATTGTAGATGATACTAACTTCACCGCTACTTTCAACAAACAAGTACGTGAAACAGTGGGCTTTCAAGTTTATCACGAATCTTCACAAATATTGTAGACGGCCGAGAATAACTTTACCACTACAACAACAGACTACAAGAAACTTTTCAAAAATGGAAGTATGTACTAAACCAATCCAATAAAGATTTACGTCACCAAACGATCTCATCCGAAAGTGGCACGAAATACTTTAGTCAATTATCTCGACAGTATCGTATTGTATAATGAAAGCTCCTAGAATGTATCTCCATTTACCATTTATTGCCTTCGGCACTTAATCGGAAACCTTCGGGTGACATCGGGTTTTTGCTACGTCAATCACCATTAGATATTATTAGATGTGCCAATAAAGTATTTGCGGGTAGGGCTAGCTGGCCCTCAATGTTTTATGCGTTTGCAGCGTCATTGAAATCACGCCTTGCTTCTTCTTTTTCTGATTAAGAAGACAACTCTTGCACGCAAAAATAATTCTTGTGTCGCGGGAGACTTTACTAACATTCAAACAACGGACACAAAGAAGACCGAGACTCAGAACAAATATTTGTGGGTCTCACAAATTTATAATAATAATAATGTTTTTATTTCCAAAATCAATAGTTACAAATATTGTCTAAAGGTATGCAGTCATATTAGAATTATAAGGATAAAATGATTAAACTAGTAGAAAGTTCCATGTATGTCCCATCCCACACATAATATAATAATATGTCAATCCCCACATCGAACCCAAACTCTCGTTTCAGAGGCAGTGGCGAGGCGACCACCTGAACCACTACGCCGTACGTGCATTATATATTTTATAACATTTATTTTATAAGTATTGCCCATAGGTGAAATGTAAATGATATGTGAGGAAATTAGACCGCGTCGATCTTTATCAGCTATTGTTACATTCGAAATTATGTACTCGCTGATCGCATAGTTCTATAAGAATACGATAGATGACGCATGAATTTCATTTCCTTCCTGCCGTAGAACCAGACCGAACACGGTATATCTATGTCGCAGGTTGAAAACCTGATTCAAAGATTGCATTGCACATCGTTGATCATATTTAATGGTTTTACATGTTTATACACAACACTTATGTAGATCTATTGAATATCGATTACACTGACTGATTACCTAGCTTCCAACGTGATAGTATATTAATTCAAAAAGACGGAAATTAATACAATATCTAGGTTAAAGGCAAAAGTACACGAAACTTAATTTTTACCCAATAAGAAGTATCTCAGAGTGTGTTTTTAGAAAAGGCTTCGGTGCGAGGTCCGGTTGGAGCACAGATGAGACACTTATTTTGATGAGCGTCGGCAGGCGATAGAACGCAATTGAGGGCGTGGCCGTGGTTTTTATTTGCGGCCGCGGGGAGGAGAGACGCTCCCATGCCACTGCAAGCGCGGCTGCCGAGGTATGCCTGGTCCGCGTGACAAACTATACACGGACTATCAAGGGTGGCAAAAGACACGTCCCTGTTACGCAGGAACTAAAAATATAGCTGGCGATATGTGAATATTCTAACAGATTATTCTATCACATACACACAACACCATCTAGTCTATCCAAACTAAACAGAGCTTGTACTATGGGTACTAGACAATGGATAAACATACATACTTAATATACATACTTTTTTTTATAAATACATAGAAACACCTAGACCCAAACAAACATCTATGTTCATGCACACAAATGTTTGACTTGTGCGGGAATCGAACCCGCTACCTCAGGCGTGGCAGTCGGTTACACTAACCACTACGCCATCGAGGCCGACATAATTTGTCTTTGTCTACACCTTTGTCTACCTTTTCGGGAATACAGTCGAAGTCAAAGTCAAAAATCTTTATTTCCATAAAATTGTGTAAACAATTCTTGGACGCGTCAATTAACTATACAAGATATATTAATAAAAACTAGAACAATCCTAACTAATACATATTATAAATCGTAACTTAATATTATAAATGCGAATATGAGTTTGTTGGTTTGTTTGTTACACTCTCACGCCTTAACTACTCGACCATGCAATTCCGCATACACGTTATCAGAGCAACAGAAAAGGACATATGGTACCTTTTATCCAGAAATAAGCACCGTTACTATTCTAATCTAACCTATATTTAAAGAAGCGAAACTGCGGGCAAAATCTAGTAATTATATGAGCGTGAGGCTATATGTATGTTTCCAAATAATAATTATTTGTTTATTTGTTCTCTCACACAGTACATAATATTTAACATCATAATCAACAGTCCATACAAGAAAGCAGTGAATGTATAGTCTGTGTGGGAGACTGGTCTCTGTACTAGGAGGTCCTGTATTACAGATAACCAGCCTCTCCGTGCTCTGAATAGGTGGAATATGTATGAGTGGGGCTAGTATGTAGTATGTTCGTGTTGAGAATATACGTCATGCTGGGAGATGTGTGAGTGGGTATAAGTATGCGTGTGCGTTTGAGTGTGTCTCCATGTGAGTGTGTTCGTGTTTGTGTGTGTATACGTCACATACACGTATATACCAGACATAATTGAAAACTATTGTGTATGGAGCCCCGCGGGCCGCTGTGACTCAAATAAATTGTGTAGCGTTAAGTAAAACACTATTACTGTATTAAAACAGTAGTAGAGGTACAAATATACTTTTATCTAAAGCAGCTGAAAGTGACACGTGGCGGCCCTACCACACATAATTACTTTCGCTACCTCATTGTCTCCGCTATTGACACTCCAACATTCCTTTGATGTGGGTCCGCCGATATTGTGAGTTCGCTGACAAAAACAAAAACTATTATATTGGATACAGTATCTAGCAGAATGCTCAGTCTTTATTTACTATAATAAATACACTATAGTATACAATACAGTTTTTAGAATACAGTTGATAAGACACCTTAGGTCAGAGTCCTCTGTAAGCCTTATAGCTATTTGGCCTTCCGATCTAGCTAGATCGGACAGCTGAATGATGTTTTACATCTGACGATTAGCTTAATCGTCAGATGTAAAACATCATTCAACTGTCATTTTTGGCAGGTATAGGTACGCATATTTAAAAGGATGAAAATATTGTGTATGCTTATTAAGATACCAATACGACCTTCAACACTTCAAGAAAAGAGCGTACTCCTTTTTTAAAGGCCGGCAACGCACTTGTCACTCCTCTGGTGTTGCAGGTGTCCATGGGTGGCGGTAATCGCTTACCATCAGGCGATCCGTCTGCTGGTTTACCCCCTAATCAATAAAAAAAAAAAAAAAGATAAGGATTTAAGATACCGTACCGTACCTGCATGAAAAAACGGCACCCTTATGCCCTTATGGTGCGTACGATTTTCTTCTAAGGTATGGAAAGCTCGGTGAGAGCGTCCGACTTGCACTAAACAAGTTGCATCAAATATCTGTGCTAACCTTGCTCTCTACTACGTAAAACTTACAACAAACGCTCGCGTAAATATAGCTTAGATTTGGTTAGTAATAGTACCCTTTTCTGGACGAACGTCCTTTTCTGTTCCCTTAAAAACGTGTATGAGAAATTTCATGATGATCGGTCGAATCGCATGAAAGTGTTTTAAACAAACAAACTCATATTCCCATTTATAATATTACTAGTAAGGATCTCCACTTAATACATCGAAAATACAAGCTTAATTTAACTAGCAATGTTACTCTAAATGCATATTGCGCTAAATGTTACGCTGAAACATACCTGTCAATCTCCACTGAATAAACAGAGTAAAGTTATCATGTTGCCATCAAAACAGCGGCCTATGACGTACACGGGAGTAAGGCTTTATGAACGTAATGACAACATTTAACAGATTCCCACGAACAATAGTCACACAAACTCGGCATAGACATCGTAATCGCATCGAGCGACAGATTAATAGCTTGTCGCGAACACACAATGCTGCAACACTGTTTGTTTTATGCCAATGAGAAATATGAAATGATTTCAACTTTCCGTTGCAATCTTTTTTATGCATTTTCTTTTTATTTAGCACCAAAGGAGTATGACATTTCTTTTTCTAGAAATGATTTTTAAACGTAATTTTAAGTGTATCATTAAGTGCCCGATGTTTCTTGAAAGGAGATTGCGGTCAAATAACTTTACATGGCGTATTATATTTTTTTATTTTCAAGCTTAAAATAGTACATCGGCGGATTTAATGTCAATGGCATTATCTACCAATCAACTGTGAGTCCGGTGATACAGAGATAAAATTAAGTAATATGTACGTTCAACATTCTAGAAGAGACAACTTAACAAACTTATTTGTAACATGCGTTAAAGTGATTGCGTTTACTGCAAGAAGAAAGTTATTTAAGTGTTTCTGTCTTAATATCGTATGCACTGATGTCTTTGCAATAAGGATCCGGCTCAGACTAAGTGAGTTTAAAGAGCATGTACTCAAACGCGTGTGACAATCTTGTTAAGATGTCTTCGTCTAGTTCGTAGTACAAATTAACTCAGGGAGATTATATATAGGCTAATATAAACAAATTACCTTCATTTTTGTATAGATAACATAGGTATATACCTAACAGTGATAGCCTAGTGGGAGAACGTTGAACTGCCACGCAGAGGTCTCACTTCAACCCCAAGACGCGCATCTCTGACTTTTCTAAGTAATGTGCGTATTAAATAGTTCATTATCGCTCACTTTAGCGGGGAAAGAAATCATCTTGAACAAACCTGCATGTCTGAGAGTTCTCCATAATGTTCTTGAAGAAATGTGAAGTCTGCCAACCCGCACTGGGCCGGCGTGGTGGACTATGGCCTAACCCTTCTTACACTGTGACGAGGCCTGTGCCCAGCAATGGGACAGTTTAATACAGGGCTGATCTTATTATAGGTATAAAGATATTGCATTTGTATTTGTGCACACTTGTCGCCTACTGGGCTCGAAATTCGATATGGATGATTTCATGATATAATCGTACACGTGGGCTGTACACGTGCCGTGTGGCCGTGGCGCGCAAAGTCTATGAGAAGTACAGTCACTCGTGGTAACTATAAATGTAAAGCCACATATTAGGTAAGTATATCTGTTATTATATATGAAGAACTTTGACATTTCAAGTTAAACGTTTCTTTGCGACCTCAATTATCTAATGCTTACTTACTTCACTGGCTAAGCGACCTAAAGTGGATCTTGGTCTCCAACATTTGATCTGAACCAATCAGGCATATTCGTCTCTTTTAGGTCTTTAGCTATTTGGTCTTGTGCTGGCCCTTACGGCACAGAGGAGCGTCCCCAGGGTGGCGGATGGGGGAACGGTTGGTAGTAAAGCTTCGCTACGCTAACGGACAAAGTCCGATGCACTCGCTGACCAAAGTAGGGTATGGTCCACCAGGATTTCGGGGGTTGTACGGTGTGTTCATATTATAAATGCGAATGTGAGTTTGTATGTTACGCTTTCGCACCTTAAATACTTGCTCGATCATCATAAAATTTCACGTACACATTGTCAGGGACACAGGAAAGGACATAGGGTACCTATCATCCAGGCAAAACTACTGTTCCCTAAGTAAAAAAAATTATTAACAAAGTCTAGATTTACGCGAGTAAACCCTTCCACGGAAAAAGACAATTGTTACGAAACAGGTAGACGACAAAGCTAGAGACCATAATTAATCTATACTTCTATACTAATATTATAAAGCTGAAGAGTTTGTTTGTTTGGTTTGTTGAACGCGATAATCTCAGGCACAACTGGTTCGAATTGAAAACTCTTTTAGTGTTTGATAGCCTATTTATCGAGGAAGGCTATAGACTATATAACATTACGCTACGACTAATAGGAGCGGCGCATTAATGAAAAATGTAGCAAATTTTCTTATGTGAAGCAGACGAAGCTGCGCGGGTTAGCTGGTAGAAACATATAGTTAACTTTGAACGTACGATAGAAGTGATTTAAACGCTCTAAAAGTGTATCTACCATAAAAAAGCCATGTAATCAGTGCCAAGGACTACGTTTTTTCATTTATCACTTTATCTTGTTAACGATAAAACGCTCGTGACAGTTTGTTAGTTTAACGTGTCATCGATTAATTGAAGAGCTTAAATTGCTGGGCCATGTCGATGCATATAATAATAATATCATTTATTTCTCCTCGCACAATAGACTATTTCCATACAGTATAGTGACACATATAACTAGTTATATTTTATAGTCCAGTATATGTGAGGAGCTGGTGTCTGTAGTAGGTTAAAACCTGTATTATCGGTCACCAGGTCCCCACCCTACAGAATAACATGTTTAAACAATTTAAATTTTTACCCTATGTGACGAGTATAATGCTCAGTCATAAAATGTTCGAGAATATTTGAATATATATATATGTGTGTGTGTGTGTGAGAGGGTGTGTGCGTATGTGTGTGTGCGTGTATATAGATGTGACTGAAATATCTGAACTGTTGAATGTCGACGTATTAATGTAGAGTATATTTTTCTTGAAGACCTTTTAATAGAGAATTGTTTATTTCCCTAATTAAAAGTAATTCAGCATATCGAGTAATTACTCAAAGTTATGAAGTAGGCTTGGAACCGATGTGAGCAGTTTATTATGGTCCGTTGATATTATAATTTTTATTAATTATAGCATATATTTTTTATTAAATATAGTATATAATTTTAATTAATTATAGTTTGTAATAAAAATTTTTTTTAGGCAATTTTAATTTCATCAGCGTTTTCCACAAATGCTTTAGGAATAGTTGCCAAACTAAAAAAGATCATCCTAATATTACGATACATACTTTACGTATATATCATTCGTTGCATATTGTTTTAAGAGACATATAACTGTTACATATGAACTACTAGTCAAACACGAAATAATATATTTTTAAATTAAATTAATCTACGCTTATTCAAAGTCAACATACTCGTAATATTTTTCTGCCGTTGCAGGATCGATTCCAAGCACATAATTTATCACATAATTTAAATATCATCTTTTAAACTTACGTGGTTTAAACATGCAGCTATCTAAACCACAAGTAACTAGTTTATTCTACTAACCAAACAGTCCACCTCAAAGGGTTAAATTGCTTTCAGAATTTCATCCACGTTAGCTAGGAAAGATATAAATGTACATAACATATAAGTCTACACTCGCGTCAATCACTCGCTGGTGAAAATCTTTATTGCTATGTCCCTTACAAAAAGAATAATTACACTGGGGCAATATTCCCTTCCCAAGATCTTATATTCTGACCACATATCGTTAAGGACGTTGAACTTGAAGCTTGACGTTTAAATAACGTAAGTTCATATTAGTATATAATGATAAAGTCTTCCACGCCTAATTTCAGTCATGGTGGATGGATCTATGCGCAGCAGATTTCATAGTGTAAAAGTTTAGTGTGTGCGCAGCCATTAGTGCATTCATTATTCCGTCATCCTCATAGACCGATGGCACGGCAATCCAAAGGAGCCGGAAAGAGATCAACCAGAAGCGCATTTTTTACCTTTGATTTAAAATCTCTCAATATGCCTTAATTTTAAATTTCAGCTATATAGTATCGTAGACCATCAAAGATCGAATTTAACAAAATTGCATCTGTGATTCAAGCGATATATAAGTACCATCTATAAATAATTTACTTATTTACCTATAATTTACTTACCTACAGAGCACATTGCCCTTTTTATAATAGATATTATTATAAATAGAAATAGATTGCTTCTTAAGTCACAGCTTACAATATGATAGCAAATTATCGTGATTACTCGGTTTCTATTCCCGAACCGAAAGAAGTCTTTTAAGGTTTTACAGCTGATTAATTATTTGTGGATATGCTGGACGACAACAGACTCCGTCTATTATATGGCATTTGTAGAGATTTGTAGAGTCGGTACGCGTCGCACCTATCGACGTCATCTTAACGTATCGGTATTTAAAACCAAGAAGTCTTAAAATCAATACGTAAGTTAATACAGCCGACCGAACGATTCCGCTACCTTATTTACGAAGAGTATTCTATAAAAAGTTTTATCTGTAGGCGTCACCCCACGCTTGAAGCATCCGGATTATAATTGCTTTTTATAACACAAATACGTTCCTAACTCGTGGATATAACTTTATACTTCCCCCGTATGTATTCAATATTAAGTGACGGTTTTCCGACAAAGTTTTTTTATTTATTTTCTAAACAACAATGATGACAACTTGCTCTTAAGGTAAATATTTTTCTTTTAGACTTTGTGAAGCCCTTGAATATTTACTCTCTTTAAGTGAGACAAGTCAAGTTCGAGGACAATTTCTGGAGAAAACGCGAGATTTTATCTTCAGTTTAGTGTGATGTTTAAAATAAGCTTTGCTCAAAACGCAAACATACGTTATCGGTATTAACAGATATCTTGTGGTCCATTTGTTTTTATGTTTTGGATCCTCAAAGTTCGTTATATTTTATTCTTGCTTAATTACTTGAATAGACTTTTACACAGTTAAGACGTACATACATGGGAGGAAATGCCTTTAGAACCCTTTCGTAACCAACCAGTTTACTGTCAAGTGCGAAGGTGAATCCTCAGCAAATCATGCGGTAGTAAAAAGAAGATGCGATCATCACATTTTGCCATCTACGAGTATATGTTTCAATCCCACATAGAAGTTGAACCTAATATTTTGGACGCGGTTTTAGACTCCGTGCTAACGTATAAAGTTTTACCGAACAAAAATACCCAATAATAGCTGCCCGCCCTAAAGATGAAACTCACAATTGCAAACATGTGCCACGGTACCAAAAAGAAAGTCACAACCGTGTTTCTTTTATAATTGGACGTACGAGTACTTTCTGAGGAACGTTCCAACCCACAAAGTTAACATTTTGAGATAATCGTGATTGAAGTTCAATCCCGTATTGCTTCTTCATACATGTGGGTTTGGGCTACTAAGTCATGATTTCATATTTAGAGTGATAGTAGAGTTACCAGATTTTTCCAGCTAGTAAATAGTAACCCCGTGACTAATTTGCTAATAATAACTCGATTTTGACCCGAGTGTGTGTTGGAACGTTTTTCAGAAAGTACGTCCAATTATACAAGGCGTCTAACACCGCCAACTTCCTTACTCCGAGCTCGTATTGAGATTTCTTAACAGAAAAACCCAATTCGTTTTTGTTGGCCCGACCCGGGATTCGAACCTGAGACCTCATGCACAGCAGTCGCATTCACTACCGCTGCGCCACGGAGACATAATACGCTTGTCACTCCCCTAACAAAATGTAGTGATTTTCATGTACCCTACCTTGGAAAAGGATTATGTACAATAGCGGAGTGGGACGAGTTATTCATGAATAATGAATTAGCTAGTGTAGTTTGCTCATCTTTCCTTTCTTACCCGTAAGTCAAACCTTTAACCCAAATACCGCGGTGCACAAGGTATAAAGCCTGTTCTAAGCCGCCGAATACACAAAATTAATAAAATTAATTTTGTTTTATTATGTTACCATCATTTTCATAAAGCAATAAGGTTTAATGTGCAAGAAGTATCACTTCAAAGATGATCACAGTGCCTAGAATACTGCACACCTTGATTCTACAAGAGACGAATGCTATAATAATATTCGCACCGAATGACGGACGGCGGCCGCCAAGTGCAAATAGCTCGGCTCAGAGAGACAATATAAAAATCATATTCGGATCGCCTGTGTTATTATTGCATACCCCGTGGGGATAACCCACTTTGTCTACATCTTTACTAATATTATAAAGAGGAAAGATTTAATTATTTGTTTGTCTGTAAGGAACATTTTTCTTTTTCTTTTTTTTTTTAACACGGGCAAATTTGCAATTCACATTCCCCAACGTCGATTTTGGGGCGGGCAATGGCGATATGTCGGGATCCAACCCAAGATGGAAATTTGTGCTGAACTGACTAAAACCACCGCGGTGTTCCTCACACCTCTATGGCGGAGCCGCGCGGATCGCTCTCGCATTCAAATCGCGACCCCGCCAAAGGTTCGACCCGCCGATGGACGTGGGGGGTCCCACACAACCATCACACACAAATTACCTAGGTAATAAAGGTAAAAAGGTAAAGTAAGGAATAGGTCCCCCGCTTTGTCGTCGGGGACTAGCCCCGACGACAAAGCGGGAGACCTATTCCCCCTTCCGACATCGAGAGGCGTGCGCGGAACACGAACGCCGCCTACGGACCTGCGCTGATCGGGCGATGGACAGCCCCAATGGGTCCAGCGCCCGCAGGCTTCTACTCAAGGTGGCTGGAGGTCGCCTTGCGCCCTCCTGCGTCCGGCTCTGCGGTTAGAGAGAGAGATTGAATGTCCCCTCTCTCTCTCCGCCGCCACCTTCACTAACATAACGTCCTCACAGAAGGAGGCGACGGCATTCCAAGACCTCTCACTCCAAACCATGGACAAAACCATAGCCTCGAGCGAGAGGACGACCCTACCGACTGCCGCGTGCATGACACGGCGTTGCGTGGCCCAAACAGGGCAACCTACCAGGTGATGGCAACCGGGCGTCTCCTGTTTGCCTATTCGACACAGGTACCGACGGAAACAACCGTGGTCGGTCAGCACCTGCGTCAGACGAAACGTGAGGGTGCCATTACGCCTCTCCAGCCACTCTCTAAGTACGAGTCTTAGTCTGTAAGGATCTATCTCAAAACGACATAACCAATTTTAAAATTCTGCTTTCATTAGAAAGCTATATTAACACCAAGTAACATAGATCATATTTTACTTTAAAAAAAGTACTGATACGTAGTTAGTAACGTAACCTAACCTACGCGAGCGAAGCCGCAGGCAAAGCTAGTTGTTTATATTTTATTTATATAAAATATGAGAAGTGGGGCGTGTCCAGCAGAAAGGTAGCATATTCCGCTCTCCTCTCATCATCATTAATTATTCATACTATAAGTAAATTAAAACGCGTATTTTGTTCCTTATATATATAATACCAGACCAGTTTTTAAGAATAAAAGACAAGGGTCCAAGCATGCAGTATAATTCACCAATAAAACGATTTTACGAACAAAATAAGCAAAATGACTACATTTTGTAATCAAACTACTTTATACAGTTTTTTAACCGGTTAATTTCAAAAATATATTTTATAGTTAATTTTGAAACCTATGAAGCGTTTATCTTTGAATACATGACGTTTCGAGCAGGTTACACCGGCCGTTGTCATGAGGTCAGCATAAATTATTAAACTAGTTATAGTTATATTAACCCTGACGTTGTGGTTGCTTTTGGAGCTCGTTTAGCGTAATTTTTGGAGCTATATGACTAACAGTCCCTTCCCTTGAGGAAGCTCGGAAAATGACGAACAAAATGAATCTCCGCAAAAGACGTTCCTTTAGGTACAAAATTGTAAAAACCGCTCACGCCTGATGCACAAACGAGTCCACAAGCGATGTACGCAATCTATGTCTATGTATACCTACTCTAAGATCAACAAAAATAACAATAACTTAACGTTACAAATCTCACAAACACCTTCGTCTGAGCCCCGCCTAAATACAATGAAAATCACAAATGTTTACTGAATTTATATCAGTATATGAAGTTATTTGTCTCAGGTAAACAATAGTATTTGTCGTACAAACACATTCGAGTGCCACTCGCTAAATGAAACTTATTGTTTCAGAGTACCGTTGACTTAATTGAAAACGTAATAAATGCCTTCCTTTCATAAACTCCCTAATATAAACAGCCGAATGGTTCGTATTCGGCTGTTTATATTACTGTTCAACATTATGTAATGTTGAACAGTACTAAGAATTATGAAAAGTCTTAATGTGATATAGTTCAGGTAGTTATTACATAATTATGTAGCTTTTACTAAGGTGGCAAAAGGTAAGAACAAACCTCTGATGGTAAGCGATTATCGTACCCTATAATCTATACTAATATTATAAAGAGAAAAGATTTGAGTTTTAGTTTGTTTGTAATGATTGAACTCAAAAACTAAACAACCGATTTAAAAAATATTTCACCATTAGAAAGTTATATATCACCGACTAACATAGGCTATAATTTACAAAAAGAAAAACTACTAAAGTAACCTAACCTACTTTTACATGAGCGAAACCGCGGGCAAAAGCTAGGTATACCTGTGATGGTAAGCGATCAACGCACTCTACAATCAGTAATAATACCAAAAGTACAACTACCTACAGAATATAATAAGGTAATAAGAAATAAAAAGAAAGTATTGAAAGGTGCAGATATGTGAAACTCCGGCACTCCTTCTTACCGGAAAAAACACAGTTATTGTGTAACTACCACACGCCGTGATAACAAGAATTAAAGAAGATGTAAAAGGCATTTTCCCGGGCAAGCAGGTTAAATTATACCTAGGGCAGTACTATGTGTGAGGAGCCTTGCGGAGGATGCGGTGTCCCGGGGCGAGGTTGTCTTCGCGGTGTCTCTGGACATCGCGAATGCCTTCAACACCTTGCCCTGGAGTTGTATCAGAGAGGCACTCGTTTTCCATCGAGTGCCGATCTACCTCCGCCGTATAGTCGGGGCATATTTATCGGAGAGGGTAGTAGTCTACCCGGGTCACGACGGTTGGAGTCGGCGAGAGATGTCGTGCGGTGTTCCACAGGGATCGGTTCTGGATCCGCTCCTGTGGAACATCGGTTACGACTGGGTGCTGCGAGGTGCGCTCCTCCGTGGCGTCGGCGTCACTTGTTACGCCGACGACACACTTGTCACGGCGAGGGGTAAGTCGCACCGGGCGGCGGCCATACTGGCGACCGCTGGGGTCGCACAAGTCGTTGGTCGTATCCGGCGGTTGGGCCTTGAGGTGGCCCTGTCCAAGTCTGAGGCCGTTTGTTTTCACGGCCCTCGGAACCGGCCACCTCGAGAGGCCCACATTATGGTAGAAGGGGTCCGCATCGCTGTCGAGCCAACCCTTAAGTATCTGGGTCTCTTGCTCGACAGCCGATGGGACTTTGTAGCCCATTTTCGTCGTTTGGCCCCCAGGCTTCTGGGCGCTGCAGGTGCGCTCGCACGTCTGCCCAACCTAAGGGGGCCAGGCACCTCCTGCCGGAGGCTCTACGAAGGGGTCGTGCGGTCCATGGCCCTTTATGGGGCACCAGTTTGGGGAAATAACCTGACGGCCCGTAATATTTCGGCGCTCCGTGCGCCACAGCAGGCAATGGCCGTCAGGTTAATTAGAGGCTACCGCACGATCTCATTCGAGGCAGCGAGTCTCCTCGCCGGATCGATGCCCTGGGACCTGAAAGCGGAGCTTTTGGAGTCACTCTACCGTTGGCGCCAGGAAGCGCTAGCTCGGGGTGAAGAACCAGATCTTCCCACTTTAGAGGCGGCACGGTCCAAACTCCGCCAGGTCCTGGTGGAAGAATGGAGAAATCGACTTGTGCACCCCAGTGCCGGGCACGCCACGATCGTGGCGATAAGTCCCGTTTTTGAGGAGTGGCTGGAAAGGCGGCATGGCGCCCTCACCGCCCAGCCGGAAGGCTGACACAGTAATGACTGGCCACGGTTGTTTCGGCCAGTTCCTATGTCGCATAGGCCGGCAGGCGACGCCCGGATGTCATCACTGCGGCGACTGCCGCGATGTTGTTGTGGACACGGCGCTGCACACTTTGGCTGATTGCCCCGCCTGGGCATCGCAGCGCCGTGAATTGATCGCGGCAGTCGGATTGGTTCCCGGCCGGCTCCCGGCCGTAGTTCAGTCTATGGTCCGGAGTGAGAGGTCATGGAATGCCGTCGCCTCCTTTTGTGAGGAAGTGATTTCCATCAAGAAGGCGGCGGAGCGGGAGAGGAAGCGTTTAAACCCTCTCCCCAACCGCAGAGCCGGGCGCCGGAGGGCGCGAGACGACCTCCAGCCACCCTGAGTTTTGACCTGGGGGTGGTGGGCTTTGTGGGCCTGCCCGCCATCCGTTCAGCACCAGGTCCGAGAGGCGGCGTGCGTGTTACCACGTGCGCCTCTGTGTAGTGTCTTTGTCACCCCAGGGGGCCGGTGGAGGAAGTATTTTGTGTAGTGGCCTGCCGTTTCACACGGCGGGCCGAAACCATGGCGGGGTCGCGATTGAATGTGAAAGTGATTCGCGCGGCCTCGCCGTCTATGGTCATGTCGAGGAACACTGTGGTAGGTTTAGTCGGTATTACCGGGGTATCTTTTCCTCGGTGAGCCCGACATAACCTCTCCGTCGCCCCGCGGAGAGATATGCGTCAAAGCATTACACACGTAAAAAAAAAAATACCTTCACCAAATAAATAATCAACGGCGAACTTTTCTGTTCATACAAATAATAACGAATGAAATGATTATAGGTAGCTTAAAACCTGCTGCTGATTGTTTATCCCAAATCAATAACTATTTAGTTATTTATTTATTCCGCCACATCGAAGAAATAATACACATATTAAAACGTACAGGTCATGAATACAAAGTTCTTACTGGAGAATCCTTTGTGGTGACCAGTATCTTAGCTAGGTTATCGTAAATAACTTGCGTTAAAGATGCTGAGCCCTACTTGGTTATTTTTTTTTACTATTGTTTCAGAAAAGGACATCAGAAAGGGATCTCATAGTCTTTGCCGAAACTTGTAACAACACTATGAGTAATGTTTGCCTTTCAAAATTTCTAAATTTATACTGACAGTACGATATTCCTTTAAGGAGTTCTTTCATTGAAAGGATGCTTTCATAGACAGTCTAGTTGCGTATCTCCCATACGCAACTAGACTGTCGATATGTGTCTTTTGCACTGCCAGAGCAGCAGCTCTTTGTAAATCTGCAATGCGCGAATAATAGCACCCATGATGGAAGCGTCTACTATCGAACAACCAGACGAACAGACCAACGCCACAGATACATGGTGGATATACCACATTCCACTTTTATAAAGCGTACCGCAAAGGAGTGGAACTCACTACCTAAGTCTGTGTTTCCCGATGAGTACAATCTGGGTGTCTTCAAATTGCGAGTGAATAGGTATCTTCTAGGCAAGCGTGCTCCATCGTCGACTGCATCATCACTTAACAACAGGTGAGATCGCGATCAAACGCAAGCCGACTAAAAACTAATAAAAAGAAGAAAGCTTCTGTAGGCTACTGTTGTCGCTTACTAGCAATGTGTTGCCAGAGAAATATATATATTTTTTTTATACAGCTAAGGTGGCAAACAAGCATACGGCCCACCTGATGGTAAGTAGACACCGTAGCCTATGGACGCATGCAACACCAGAGGCATCACTTGCGCGTTGCCGACCCTTTAGGAAAGGACGTGGGAAGGAAAGGGAGTAGGATGGGGGAAAAGGGGTGATTGGGCCTCCGGTACTCTCACTCACCGAACGAAACACAACAGTAGTCCTACTGCTATTCCACGTCGATATTCTGTGAGAGGGTAGTCCTTCCCCGGTCGAGCCGGCCCATTCATGCTAAAATCAGTGAGGCTCTATTACTCATAATACTCATATCGATTTTTTATCCGACATTTCAATGTTGATCAATTGATTGTCACTAATTATTAACCTAATCAGAAGCGTCATCAAGTATTCGAACGATATGTTGATAAATTCGTGGTGATGATCATCTCGTTCTAGTGTATTTATAGGACTATCCTTTTCAATCTTTGATATTTATATGCCCTCGCATATAGTAGACTATCTGTGATCTTTATGCGCTTTATATCACTAGTGATATCAAGCGAATTACTATAATTTGTTACTAGTAATGCGTAAATCGAATCATACCAATTGTATACATTTATATTTGTATATTGCTAATGTGTAATCCTAATCCTATATTATCTTATGTGGGTGCCAGTCAGTGCAGACCGGCGACACTTCGACCCAGTGGGATCTTTTGTGTCGACACTCTCCCAATATCGACTGCCATAGATGTTCATGGCAGCCGGGACCGACGGCTTAACGTGCTCTCCGAGGCATGGAGCAGGCGATAATTGTCAATCATTACGCACATAATTTCGAAAAGTCATATAACTTCCGAAAGTCAGAGGTGCGCGACGTGGGTTCGAACTCGAGACCCTCTGCATTGCAGTCTGTTGGTCTCCCCACTGAGCTATCGCTGCTCAATCCTAATCCTAACTAATATTATACATGCGAATGCGAGTTTTATAGTTCCGCTCTCACTTCTTAACTTAAAATATCGCTTAAAAGTTGTAAGGGTAGAGAAAAGGCCTTTTATCCAGAAAAAATTTTGATCCCCAGTAAATGACGTTACGGGAAAAAGTTAGTCTCATAATAAAATCAAATTAAAAGCTATGTTAATGATATACCGATTAATCTATTCGAATAATTAAAAACGAATCGAATGATTCGATTCGCATGAAAATTATATTATTACCTTTTTAATATTATTAAACTAATTAGTAGATTTTGTGTCGATTAGGCACATCACTGCTGTCTATCTTTAGACCTTAGTATATTGAAACACAGCGCCGAATATTTTATTCGTAATCCCAAATGTAGATACTATTTCATCAACAAAAGTATTAATTAACAAGTACACATCATAAAAATTCAGACAGTATTTTATTTTCATTAGTAACTGATATTTGCCATAAAATGAAAGGCGATAATGAACATCCATCCAAAAAGATACTACACCAATTCGGTTCTCTTAAATTTAAAAAACCTCTGCTCCGTAAATATGACGTAAAGAGTGATTTAAATTAAATGACCTATAATTATGACCCTCGGGAGATCCTACTCGACAGACTGCACTTCGTTAACTGAGATGAAATTCAGAGGCATTTAATTTTTTTGTATCAGTTTTGTTTAGCAGCAAAACAATTTACGTTCAAAGGCTATTTTATCTGCAATGACAACTCGTTGATTAAGTATGTACTTATATGTGATTGCAAGGTCTCGGGTTCAATTTCTAAGTAGAGTAAAATATGTTATAAGTTTTTTATTTTGTGAAGAACATTCTCAATAGAAGACTCTATGTCTTGCAATGTACTAGGTAGATATAGCAATAAGCAAAATACTGTAATACACTTTTAGTACACCTTCTATTCTGGGTCATAGACGCACGAATCTAAGTGTGTACCCGTATACTGGGTGTAAACTGAAAACTTTAACAAGACGTCTTTCTATAAGCACATATCGCGTCGCAAACTTCTATTAATAAATAAATGCAAGATTAAGATTTTATATTGATTAATTATCATTATTACGCGGTACGCAATGAATTGCTACCAATACAACGCACCGCTGCGCTAGAGGTAACGACCTCTGCGTTCCGCCCGAAAAAAAAGAGCTGATCTGTTTAAATCACGATTATTTAATTACATTGCTGTATTTTAGTAAAATGTGATATTCTTTGATTGTTTATGTAGTACGTTATGAACTTATGATCCACAGTCACAAAAATTTAAAATTGTAGAAAAAAACGATTTTAACTCGGAATAATGGTCTGAATCTACTATTCAGTTTTCGGTACATCGTCCCTTACACCCAGTAAATTTAGGTACCAGTTGTTTTAAATGTCTAATTTAAGTCTTTTAAATGGTTATTCACATTTATCCTTTTTTTAAGATTACTATTTACGAGTATATAAGGCTCGGCAAACAATTTGATCTGCAGAGCCTGTGGTGAACAGGACGAGTCCATATCGCACCTACTGTGTGAATGTGACGCGTTGGCTGGATTGAGGATGAGTCTGATAGGATTGGCATATCCAAACCCCGAATACTTCAGGCTTCTCTCTCTGAAGTGTACGCTGCGGCTGATGCAATACATTCATAAGGAAATAGCTAAAGGATAGATCTTGGGCCGACACAAAGGATCCTACTGGCTCGAAGTGTCGCCGGTCTGCACTGATTGGCCCCCACATAAGATAAGATAAGATATATAAGGCTTCATAAATATCTCATATATATCCGGTAGAACTATCCCACATCACAAGAATATTTATTTCATATGGAAATAAAATCCAATACACGTTGAAATGGTATGATATTATATGAGGCCGGCAATATGTATCATTACTATCAAATATTCTTTTTAATATTACGTCGATGTTAGTGCTCAAAAGAGGCAGCTTAGTAACGCATTATCGGTTTTCCTCGAATCCACGTCTGCCAACTAGTGAATACTGTAGTCAAGTATTTGAAGTCTGTCGCGATAACTATATCCGCCATATATACGAGTATATGCCGCCATAGATGGTGATAGACTTATCCTTTATTACATTAGACTTACAAACATAAGCTATCGCAATACAACTAAAGAATATATCAACGAAGTCCTGAAATTAATTCAAGATATTAAACAGAATAGCAAATAAGGCGTCTATGGCGAAATAGTGCCGCAACAGTGGCTAACTAATGATCATTACCATATGTGATTACCAGTGCTAAGACAATCAGTCCCCTTCAATTGTGTCCCACTACAATAGAAGCCAGCCACTTAAGGATATTAAATTACAAGGTAATTGCGCAAGGTATCATTTGCTGCATTTGCGTCTAAACCTATAATGTAGATGCTCTCTATATATAAGTGCCGAGAGAAACTATATTATAGGTTAGGTTAGTAACAGAACTTTTTTCTGGATGAAAGGTACCCTATGTCTTTTTCTGTTCCACTGACAACGTGTATGTGAATGCGAATTTAATGATGATCGGTCGACTAGTTAAGACTGCGCCGAGTGTAAGACAGATAATGACAGAGGTCGTGCGGCGCATATTCAAATCGACGCGCGGCCGCCATAGTAAAAGTAAGTATGTAGGATTTGAAATGCTTTTTTGATAAATATTTATCTTTATTGTCAACCAATTACCTATATATTTGGGACGGACAAATTGTAATATAACTATTTATGTTTCGTCTCTCGGGTTCGAACCCACGTCGCGCACTCATATAACTTTCGGAAGTTATATGAGTTTTCGAAATTATATGCGTATTGATTGACAATTATCGCCTGCTCCGTGCCTCGGAAAGCACGTTAAGCCGTTGGTCCCGGCTGCCATGAACATCTATGGCAGTCGTTACTGGGAGAGTGTCGACACAAAAGATCCCACTGGGTCGAAGTGTCGCCGGTCTGCATTGACTGGCTCCCACATAAGATAAGATAAGATATGTTTCGTTTAAGCTATAAAATAGGATAGATTTCTACTGTTATAATCTAAAAATCACGTAACACGAGCTTACGTTTTTGCATTTTTCGTAAAAATTTACGTAATTTTGTAGGCGAAAATATTAGATAATTATTTTAAGTTTTTTACACTGAGTAATTGTAAACACATTCATTGTTATGTTAAATGTATATTTTATATTTGTATTAAACAAAAAGTGTTGATTTTATTCACTTAATTGTGACCGCCTGTTTTGGTACATTCCGCTCGGCACAGTCTTAAGATGTGAAAGCGTAACAAATAAATGCACTGCTATATTTCAATTGGCAATGTATGCTGAAGCTTCATATGAAATAAATATTTTTTCTTAACATTTATTGTAAACTAAATTATGCCCATGTTTTCGACTGTGTCTACGTGTACGGAATAAAAAGTATTGTATATGATAATCCAGCACATGGTATAGTCTATCTATACGATTATGATACTAATAAGATATTTAAAATCAATTTTTCAAATAAAATAAGATATGACATAATATAATACTTTTTTTTTTATTGCCGTTGGTGGCAGACTAGCAAGTGGCCCACCTGATGGAAAATCGTAACCGCTGCTCATGGACTTCAGCAATGTCAGGACACAGCAAAGCCGCTGCCTACCGTGAAAGAAGAATTCTCTTTAAACCTCGTTTGAAGAAGGACATATCATAGTGCTCGGGAAACACCGAAGCTGGCAGTTCATTCCAGAGCTTGCACGTACGTGGGAGAAATGATCGCTGAAAGCGTACCATCTTAGAATTGAACGCTTCCAGGTGATATGGATGAACCCTGCTTGGTTGTCGAGTGGTACGGTGATAGAAAGAGGCCGCTGGTACCAAATCAAACAGTTCTTCAGAGCACTGCCCGAAAGAGTCGGTAGAACACGCAGAAAGACCCAAAGTCTCTCCGTTGCTCCAACGACTCTAATCTATCCGTGAGATTTGGATCATCGACGATTCGAACTGCCCGTCTTTGTAGGGAGTCAAGTGGGTCGAGCTGGTATTTGGGGGCCCCTGCCCAGAGATGTGAGCAGTACTCCACGTGCGGCCGGACCTGTGCTTTGTAAAGCATAAGACGTTGACCTGGTGTGAAGTACGGCCTCGCTCTTTTCAGTACACCCACCTTTTTACTCGCTAATTTAGCTTTGTCCTCCAAGTGACTCCCAAACTGGACTTTATTTGAGATTTCCACGCCGAGGATCCCAATACTTTCGGAGATACGGAGAGTAACTCTTTGGAACTGTGGCGCCATGATAAAAGGGTCCTTCTTGGCAGTAAACGCGCACACTTGTGTCTTCGAGGGGTTGAATCGAACTAAGTTCTGTACTTACTACTTAAAGTATGAGAAATATTATCAGCTAATAGCAAATATCGATACTAATATTATAAAGATAAAGATTTGACTGCATGGATGGTGGTTTATCCGGTCGCTTCGACTGCGCTGAGTGTTGTGGGTTTAAATCCCATACGGAACAAAACTTTGTGTGATCCACAAATGGTGGTTCCGAGTCTGGGTGATCTTTTTGTCCGTTGTTTGAGTGTTTGTAAAGACCCCCGCGACACAGGAATTATTATTAGTGCGGGCGTTGTCTTTATAAAATAAATAAATTCAAAAATAAAGAAGAAAGATTTTATTTATTTATTTATTTCATTTAGGTCGTTCAAAGCTGACAATCAATATTAATAAAATTATAAACAAGACAGTAGACAATTACGAAGAACACAATAAAATCTAATTATTACAACATGTAAATCTATATGTAACTTTAAGCGATTATTCCATTGGCTCATATTGTATCATAATGTTGTCGTGTCTGAGTGTTCTTTTTTTTATTTTCTTTTTTATTTTGCTCGTCAAAATGACCACACTCCACCTGATGGTAAGCAGTCGTGTGGTCTAAGAGCAGTGGCCTCCACACCGCCCTCATAGCAGCCGAGGCGATGTTGAGGTCTCTACTTTGACGGCCTGAGAAGGTGCTTTTTCACGCCCCGCTTGGAGGACCCAGGATCGAAGGAAGAAGGAAACACGTGCCTGGGCAGAGAATTCCATGCCTTGGTCGTTGGGCAGAGGTATGAGGACCCAAACTTGTTGGTACGCGCTCTAGTCGACTCTACTGTGTAAGGATGGCATCTGAGCCCAGCACGCGTTGTTCTGGATAGGAAAGGGGAGGGCGGGATAAGGTCGAATAACTCTTCAGAGCACTCCCCGTGGTATATTCTGTAGAAACATGCCAACGAGGCAATGTCCCTACGGAGTTGCAGAGGTTCCAGTGAACTCGTGACCTCTGGATCTCCGATGATACGGACAGCCCGCCGCTGTAACCTGTCGAGAGCGTCCAGCAAGTACTGCGCGGAGCCATCCCAAAGATGAGAACAGTACTCCACGCAAGGGCGCACTTGTGCCTTATACAATAAGCACAGCTGCCCAGGCGCGAAGAACCGCCTCACCCTGTTCAGAACTCCGAGTTTTCGCGAAGCTTGCTTAATGACGCTCTCGATGTAGGTTTTTGGATTAAGGGAGTGGCAAAGATCCATACCTAAGATGGAGAGGCTGTCACATATCACCAGTGGAGTGTTCTTCAGAGAAGGGAGGGGAAGGAACGAAGACTTTTTTGTTGAGAACGCGCATGCCTGGTGACGGTGTGTGAGGCTGTGTATGGCTGAATGAGGGTGTGTGCTCATGTGTGTACCAGTGTGTATGTGAGTGAGTGCACTTGTATATTTTAACCAGCATGCTTTGTTTTGTTTGTTTTTGCTTTGAGTCACTGTTGTCAGACAGTCTTTAATATTTTATTATTGAGTTGCGAGATGTGTTTAATGGATCCAGCGAAGACAAGATTGGTTTTTTTGTTTGTTTGTTTGTAATGATTTAACTCAAAACCCGACTTAAAGATTCTTTCACCATTAGAAAGCTATAATATCACCGAGTAACATAATTATTTAAAAATAAAGTAATTTTACACCTAACCTAAACAGTTAATGAAGTGCAATAGTTGAGGTGATTATAATAATTGCTGAATGACCAGACATTATCTACTACAATTACAAATATACAAGTTTGTAAAAATATTTGGATATTAGTAACTAAAACATGCTTAAGCCGTCGAACAGCTTTGGAGGAAACTTGGCACGCAAACCATATTTATATGGGACTAGCTGTTACCTGCAACTTCGTCCGCGTAGATTTTAACTAAAAAGTGTTTGTCTCCGCGGAACCCTATTTTTTTTGTTAATGTTTATGTTACTCCTTATAACATCAGCTATCTGCCAGTGAAAGTCCCGTCAAAATCGGTTCAGCCGTTTCGGAGATTACCCGGAACAGACAGATAAAAATTTTAAAAATAGATGTTTTCGTATAGGTAGCTTATATGCTTTCATATGCATTAGATAAAAAGCTGTTATTTTGACATTACAAACAGACACTTCAATTTTATTTATTTGTATAGATTAACACATAGTTTTATGCCGGTTAACATTCTCACGAAATTCACACAAGTGAAGCTGCGGGTAAAAACTAGTAAAACGTTAACGTAAAAGGCTCCTTTTTTAAATAGGCAGCAGATCTACCATGAAAATGTATATTCGAAACTTCGGGCGAATGAAATATTAAGAGTATATTTCTTTGAAGTTTCTTTGGGTTTGTTGCTTTCAGTGACATTACTTCGTTATTTACTTCAATGTAGGATGATCAGGTATTTCAAGGTACTTATATATAGTTCCAACAATAGGAAACTTCGGCGTTTATGTTTAATGGTAGACTTACAGGCTTTGACCGAAGTAAGTACATTAATATTATAAACTGCAGCGGCCTGCCGACGCAGCGACGGCGACGGCCAGATAAAATAGTTTCTCTAAGTCTGGAATTTGAGCAATTGAAAGATTGAAATCGATTATAACGCCAAAGTAAACAGCGCCATCTAGCTACACTTATTTGCAATAATAGATTTGCCAAAGATTAAAAATAAGATACTTTAACTGGAAGAATCCGTCATCATAACAGGGAACACAAAATGATGTGATTTTTATTCATATATGTGGAACATCAATCGAACCTCTACCGTCAGATGATAATTCGTTTCGCACCCACGCATCGCGGCATTTGGGTCACCGCACACATTATTTAGATCGTAATATTTACTGAAGTTCAAAACGTCAAAAATCATTTATTCTTTTAGCTCACAAGATAGTACTTATAAACAGCTTTTAAGTTAGAAAGTTCAGTAGAGTTACTGAATTTACATTTCTTTTAGTTGCTAGGTTTAGGCAAAGACTCAAGGGGCTCTCTCTTAATCGCCATTAAATTATAATTTCAGTATCTATACAATTTTAGAGAGTAGCGGTAGGCTCTAGGAATTTCCACGTGAAAATTTCATGTATCAAGGGAGACTACAAACATTTAAACAATAGTCACAAACAACACCTACACTCGAAACAACTACTTTTAGATCGGGTATATCCCAGAAGACATAGTCACACGCTTATATAGGCATTATGTATATTAAGACACATGATAAGTTTTCTCAACAAAATTTGCTTTATATTTTATTTTATATTAAAAACAATTAGCGACTAATTTTGCTTTCGACGTAATTTTATATTGTCCACGATATCTATACTTGCTTGCTCCTTATAGTTAAAGAAGCAAACAAGTAAAGCTTGGACGACAGTACCGTGCATGGGTGATATCTCGGACATCCTGGGGCCAAACAGGCTGAGGTTTAGGGAAAAAGGCAGAATCTTGTCGTTGAACTTGACCAGACCTTGGACCGCATTTATGAATGGGATACCAAGAACTTGGTTGAGTTCAACGCCAGGAAGACCAAGACCCAGGCATGCGCGTTCTCAACAAAAAAGTCTCCGTTCCTTCCCCTCCCTTCTCTGAAGAACACTCCACTGGTGATACGTGACAGCCTCTCCATCTTAGGTATGGATCTTTGCCGCTCCCTTAATCAGAAAACCTACATCGAGAGCGTCATTAAGCAAGCTTCGCGAAAACTCGGAGTTCTGAACAGGGTGAGGCGGTTCTTCACGCCTGGGCAACTGTGCCTATTGTATAAGGCACAAGTGTGCCCTTGCGTGGAGTACTGTTCTCATCTTTGGGATGGCTCCGCGCAGTACTTGCTGGACGCTCTCAACCGGTTACAGCGGCGGGCTGTCCGTATCATCGGAGATCCAGAGGTCACGAGTTGACTGGAACCTCTGCAACTCCGTAGGGACATTGCCTCATTGGCATGTTTGCACAGAATATACCACGCGGAGTGCTCTGAAGAGTTATTCCACCTTATATCGCCCTCCCCTTTCTTATCCAGAACAACGCGTGCTGGGCTCAGATGCCATCCTTACACGGTAGAGTCGATTAGAGCGCGTACCAAAAAGTTTGGGTCCTCATACCTCTGCCGAACAACCAAGGCATGGAATTCTCTGCCAAGGCACGTGTTTCCTTCTTCCTTCAATCCTGGGTCCTTTAAGCGGGGCGTGAAAAAGCATCTTCTCAGGCCGTCAAAGTAGAGACCTCAACATCGCCTCGGCTGCTGTGGGGGCGGTGTGGAGGCCACTGCTCTTAGACCACACGACTGCTTACCATCAGGTGCAGTGTGGTAATTTTGACGAGCAAAATAAAATAAATAAAAAATAAATAAAAAAATGCGCAAACACAAGTGCACCCTTTGTTCCCTAACTCTCAAAATTCGATGAGACGGCAATCCGACACGACCGGAGAGATAAGACGCAGGACCAACGGTTTTACGTGCTTTCCGAGGCACGGAGGTGTCTAACACGGTCAACTTCTTAACTCCGGGCTGCTATTGAGGTTTCTTATTAGAAAAACCTGATAACTTTTAGTCAGCTCGACTTGGGATTCACTACCGCTGCGCTATAGAGGCAGTCAACAAATAAGGTCTAAATAAATATACCTCAAAATATAAATACTAAACAAAATAAACAATCTATGGACTTTTTTATGTAGGTACATACCAACATTAATGTCCGAAATAAAGATATATATTTTTTTTTTTATATAAAACAAAGAAAAATCCAGCTACCGTGCTTTTTACAATTGAATTACTATAATACGGACTTTATCGCGTTGTTTATTGAAAAAACAATTTCAATGCATAACATTCGCATAAATGTAACACAATATTCTCGTCCATTACTATTTTAATTTCATCATACATATATTCATTAAATTACAATATGTAATTTTTCATTTAAATATTTTATGTGCCGCCACAAACCCAGTTCCTTCCGCGACACTCACGTAGTCCTTTCTAGTTCTCTTATTTTACTGGCAGTTGGCAGGCTTCTGTATAAACTGGGACTTCCCACTTAATACTGACCCCGAGCGGGTCCGTACCACCATTCCGTCTATTTCAAGCAGGCTTGAGTGCCGACTGAAGTGCCGAATAGCCTTTTCTGTTCACCCTTAACATTAGCCAGTCCTTAGTCTGGATGCTTTTTAGTCTATTGTTTTTATAACCGTATACGCGGATATCGTTCGTAAAGTGAGAAATGTTACTTTTAATCAAACTTTATATTAATACGTAAATAGAAAAGTCTGCTTTATCCTGTCAAACCTTGGAATACCGGACATAATTAAAGACCTATTGTATCTGACCACCGGTGTGCCGCTGCGACTCAATAGGTTATACATATTCCATGCACGAAAGAATCGGAGATTTGGTATAATTAATGTATATGAAGAAGAAATACAGAAAGCTATATTCCCGAACCTTACCTAACCGAATTTGGACCACTGCTACACTGGACGAACATCAGTAGATAAATTATGGATCTTCGAGACAAAATACTTTATTTATCTATTTTTGCTAACTAAGCTGAAAACTGCTGACCTTAATGTACATGTAAGTTATGATGATGATATTCCCAATTATCTGTCGGGCACAGTTCCAACTCATTATGTTTTGTTAAGTACCTACATATATGACCTCATTAGCTACTATTTACTAACAGCCATTGTGAAATGGGGTTTCATATTTTAATAATTTACTTATAACAAATGTTCGCCCAGTTGTCGAAGTTCGACCATAATCATTATTACAGAAAATTTTACAAATATATATTATTATATGAATTGTGAAAATTAGAACTAACTGTTAAAAATGTTATTATTGATAACACTGAAGCTTATCAATACCTACTAAAAAGCAAAAGAAAATCGATTGACAAACAGAGGTGAAAATGGTACTGAACTGTCTTTGTCTATTTATATATAGAGTGGCTAAACATACATATAATTTATATATATAATTTATACTCTTTATGACAGTACTAATTTCTAAATATACTATAAGACATACTGATTAAGGGTATGTTAAGCTGGTTTGGACATGTAGAAATAATGGACGAGGAAAGACTGACTAAGAAAGTTTATAAGGCTAGTGTGAATGGAACAGTTGCAAGAGGAAAACCTAGGCGAACCTTTCTCGATCCGATCGGAGGCGTTCTGGACAAAGGCCAGGTTAAGAGCTCCTTGAACCGACGGGCGTGTATGAGGAATGTGATGAAAGTGAATGAAACCAGAGAAGTGTGTCAGGATCGTAGCAAATGGAAATCCGTAGTCTCTGCCTACCCCTCTGGGAAACAGGCGTGAATCTATGTATGTATGTATGTACATACTGATTAAAATTAGCACATCTTATAGTGTAAGTTTATGGGTAGTACCAATATATTATTTTTCGCCCTAAATATTGTAACGCTTGAATAAAGCACTAAACTTAGTGCCTTATTCAGTATAACAAGCCACCATTTTGAAAAATGCACAATTGACAAAAACATACATATATGACAGAAACCTATTTCTTATAACTATAAGCACTATTCATGTCATTGTAACACCTTATGTACACTTAGCTAACAATAAATGATTTGAATTAAATTCTAACTAGTTCTAATCTTCTAATCTAACTAATAATATAAATGCGAATGTAAGTTTGTTCGTTTGTTTATTTGTTTGTTACGCTTTCACGCCTTAACTACGCAACCGATCATCATGAAATTTCGCATACACATTGTCAGGAGGATAGAAAAGGACATAGGGTGCCTTTTATCCGAAAAAAGTACTGTAACTAATCTAATCTGTACTACGTTTACACGATAAAAGCCCCAGGCAAAATCTAGTGTAAGATAAATCTATAACTTATTGGTCGAGAACCAGAGTAAAATACTGTACTCGGAATGTACGGCCAAGAAATTGTCGAAACATATAATTGAATATTACAACATTTAACCCTTTTCAATTTAAGAGGAGGTCTGTACCCAGCAATGGATGATTTCATTAACAGAGCTAATGGTATTGAATACATAATAAAGACATTTTATGTCCTAAAATGTCGCCAAAAACCGTATGAATAATCACAAAATTGAAAATTATTTCACATGCAACATCCATCGTCATAAGTTTCTACTTAAGGAGTACTCCTCCTGTGCAGGAAATCATATAAATTGTATGGATTTAATGTATACACATAGGTTCAGCTCGGTTTGCTGAAGAAGTCGGAAAAGACTATAGATTGATACTTACTACGATCTTGGCATAAATATTTTTAACGTTAACATTTTTACACTCTTTATGCACGCTTTTTAGATTAGAGTACTTTTCACCCGAGCTTTTCCAGAATGTTCTCTGGTCAGACAACTTTCGTCTGAAATGTTCCCTCTCTGACTGTCCCAATACAATTTACCTGATATACTTAGCTATCTGACAGACAAAATTTAGTATAAATTGTTTCTATTGTTATAATTAGGTACAGGTATTTAGTGAAATGTTCTGACCTGATTCCAACGTGAAAACGCGTAATTTTTTATACTATAACATCCAGTACCTTTAGACGAGTACTAAAAATAAAAGATTACCTTTTAAAAACCTAAATATAAGAGATATGCAAAATGTTATTAAATATAATGTATTAACTAATAAATAATACAATTAGTTATTGTTAATGATATTTCAATAATTTAATAACTTTATAAAAGGTATTATTCACTGAGATTCACGTTTGACCTTGCATTACAGTGAGTATGGCTCAGCGCTGCGGACTCTCCGCCCTCTATCTCAAAAACGGTTGGACGTATGAAGAATTTTTTAAACAATATTTGTTGCAAATTTTATGCTCTATAGTTTTATAATAAATATTAACATCATTGGAGCTATAGAAATCGAGATAATCGCGCAAAACTGCTTTTTGTGAACCTTGAATAACTTACGGCGCAGACACGAGATTATATGAGACTTTTGAGACAACTTTTAGAACACCAAAATGAAGGTGTATACGAGTTTACATCTTATTATCTCTCATACCGAGGTGAAACTCCTAATATGACTATTTCAAATATTAGCTTGATTAATATTACCTCAAAAGCGGACTTGACAGCGAAATTTATATAAATTATGTTCCGCTAAACATTAATATCAGCCATTAAGAAGGCATTATGATAATTACTCCGTCAGTTAGAGCTCTTCGTACGGCGTTAGCATGAAAGTATATGCGAGATACACGTAGTAACAGAGATTATGTTAGATAATAATTGAGCAGCGATAGCTCAGTGGGGAGACCAACAGACTGCAATGCAGAGAGTCTCGGGTTCGAACCCACGTCGCACACCTCTGAATTTCGGAAGTTATATGACTTTTCGAAATTATGTGCGTATTGATTAACAATTATCGCCTGCTCCGTGCCTCGGAAAGCACGTTAAGCCGTTGGTCCCGGCTGCCATGAACATCTATGGCAGTCGTTATTGGGAGAGTGTCGACACAAAAGATCCCACTGGGTCGAAGTGTCGCCGGTCTGCACTGACTGGCCCCCACATAAGATAAGATAAGATAGATAATAATTACTATAACACATACATAGCCTCACGTCTATCTTGTCGAAGGGAATCAAAAGTATATTATACAGACTTTCATCGGCTTTGGTGTTAGTTGCCACGTAACAGGGCGAACCTACAGGCGTCTACCGAGAAATTCTCATTAGCAGCGGTACGTAACTCCGTACTGCTTCTGAAAATTTCTCGGCAGATATATTCAATGACATATTGCCTCCGGTAATCGGAATTAACACCTCATGTGAATTTATCTGCCGAGAAATTCTCATTAGCAGCGGTATCTAACACCGTGCTGCTTCTGAAAATTTCTCGGCAGATATATTCAAAGACATTTTGCCTTCGGTAATCGCAATTAACACCTCATGAACAGCAGTCGCTTTCAATACCAAATATTTTTAATAATTAATAAATAAATAATTAATAAAAATTCATTTCCAAGACAATGAAACAACCAACATCTTTGTCCTCCCTTGACCATGGCTGCTGAAAAGCAACCGAAACGTCGGGGAAATTATAATACTAAAACGAAATAGTTTAATGACTGAAATAGTTTAAACAGTAGTAAAGTTTAACCGTAGTAGTATGATAGATTCAAAATTATGTAATAATGTTTTAAAATAAATATCGCGATAAAATCCGTATAAAGTAATTTATTTTCACCTATCCATTAATCATAGTTAAAGTCAAAAATCATTTATTCATTTAGGTTACAAAGTAACACTTATGAACGTCAAATATATAGTTAGTGAGTTTACTAAGTTACATTTAGGTTAGTTACTAGGTTCAGACAAAGGGATGAACCTACAAGAAGAAACCTGCAAGAAACTCACGGCAACTTTTTTAAATCGCTAACTAAATATAATTTCAGTATTTTATGACTCATATCAACAAGGTGTTGCAGCCATTAGACCATATAATACTACTGACTATAAAAAACTAAGGATAATAACAATGATACAACTGGTTAGTCCCTCACAGGGTTGGAATCTAAATGCAGCGAAGAAGTATTTATGTATGTACATTGAAAGTGTTTCATTTTTAGGCGACACGAAGGACAACTTGACAAAGAAGCGTCAAAATACATTTATAAAGATTTTCTAATGAAGGGTTTATTTATAAGTTTAAGTTTTTAATCGAAATAATATAGGATAAAAGCTAGCTGCAAATTTGACACGGCTCGTGAATTAACTTAATTATTTATCTCAATATGGTGAAGGAAAACCTTGTGTAATTAACTTAGGCAGTAAAAACATAAATCAAAAGAAAGTAGGTAGTTATTAGTTCATAGTCAAAGCTCGTTTATGAGCCTTTACGAGGTACTAGCCGCAGGTGTAATAGACTTAAGCCTTCGTTACTTGCCAGTAATTAAATGCCTGCACGGATGGCGAATTTTAAGTGATCGCCCTGCCAGTTGCCACAGCAACTGCGCCGAGTGTTGTGTATTCGATTTCCAAACGAAACAAAAATTATATAATCTGTATGATCTGCAAGTACTTCTTCCGAGTCTGAATGCTCTATGTGTTCGCCGTTTGAATGTTTGTAACATGGTTTCTAAATTCCTTCGCGATACACGAATTATTCCTAGGAGACACAATTTAAAATATGTATATTTACAGTTTATATGTATTTGTAATTCGTATCTAATATTATATGCGATATTCGTATTGTATGCGATAGATCAGTGGGGGAGACCAACAGACTGCAATGCAGAGGGTCTCGGGTTCAAACCCATGTCGCGCACCTCTGACTTTCGGAAGTTATATGACTTTTCGAAATTATGTGCGTATTGATTAACAATTTATCGCATGCTCCGTGACTCAGAGAGCACGTTAAGCCGTTGGTCCCGGCTGCCATGAACATCTATGACAGTCGTTATTGGGAAGTCAGTGCCCTCTATCCTGATACTGGTCTAGCCTTAGGGTATCATTAGCCTTCGGGTTGCGGAGGTCAGATGACAGTCGCTCTGTATAAAAACTGATATCCAGTCAATTCCGGTTAGACTAGAAAGCCGATCCCAAGTGACTTGGGGATAATAAAGGCTAGGGAGAAGAACATCTAAATATTAGATTTGTGTACCATTTGTTGCCAATCCAAATAAATAAATTATTATGCTAGAGAAATAATAGCAATCGGCGAGCGTGTATGAGGAATCTGATGAAAGTGAATGAAGCCAGAGAAGTGTGTCAGGATCGTATCAAATGGAAATCCGTAGTCTCTGCCTACCCCTCTGGGAAACAGGCGTGAATCTATGTATGTATGCTAGAAACATCTTTGTTGCTTAAATAACCGCCTCTACGTATGCGCTATAGCTAATTTCAGTATCTGAGGTAAAAACAACATACAGCCGAATTCAAATTCTTTTTTTTAACGGTTAAAAATAATATCCCTAAAAGCAAGCCGAGCTTTATACTGTGATACCTTTATTCCTGACGTTAACAAACCTACTGTTTCTTGATCTTTTTATTACTCTGAAACAACTTGTTAACTGAATGCAGCGACCGCCTGGGATCGCTCGAAAAGGACAAATTACTCGTCTCACTTACCGAGACAGTACTAACTGGGCAAAGATTAACAAAGTCATTACATTAAAATAAAATGGTGCTTTAAATAACTTATTCAAATAAATGAGTAATCTACTTTGGTTGTGAACATCTTGAATATTTTAACCCTTGAATTGGCAAATATATTTTTTGTGCAAAATAGCTTCAATTTAGTTTTTTCCTGATTTATTATGATTCTAGGAACTCCTAAAAAATACAAAAAATATACTAGGTTTTACAGTTTTTGCATGAACATATGTACTACATGTATCACATTGCCAATTACACTATAGAATCTGTATACCTATGTTTGTACTACAGGTATGACATTGCCATGATATTAATGAAACACAATTTTATATGTTTATTTTTATTGGTTACATAACAATAGTACTAATTTAACAATATATTTATGTATTACTTCGTGTGGAACTCACGGAAACAATTTCTTTTATTACTATCACCAGTGGTAAAACATAAATGCATATTATACTTAATACAATAAACTTTGGTTCTTCCATCTTTACATAATCTACAGCGAGATTGGTTGCTAGAAGAATCTGGGAAATGTCCAAATGCGTCGTATCTAACACTATCTCCTTGTCGCGAAACTGTAGGTTTTTGGATTTTCCTTTGCTCCACTATCTTTTCCATTCTTTCACGAGGCCTGGGAATTTTATTAGCATGACATAGCGCTTTAAACAAGTCTAATCTAAATTCTTTCATAGACTTATTCTGTCTTCCGTCTCGTTTATAAAATCCATGCATTATTGATACACATGTCCACTAATTGTGCAAATATTCCTGTGTACCATCTTCGGCTATTGAAAGGGGTGTGGTATAGAGATATATAAACTATATAAACGCAAAAAACACACAAAAAGAAGCATATGTTATTTTCTTGCATGCTTAGCAATGTACTACAGGTATACCAAAAACTTTTTGAAATGTTTCATCTACTAATTGGCAATGGAATACCCGTAGTACATACAAACGTTCTAGGTTATAAAATAGCGGTTATATGTTTTTGACATGAAATAACTGATAATTATTATAAGATATAGCGTTCCCATTCTATATAAAGTAAAACAATTACCAGTCCCTTAAGAAAATACGCTAAAATAATAAACAAACTTACCCGGGCTGCAGACGCAACCGGCTGCTTCGGCGTCATCTTACGAATTATACAGCTAACGAACGATGTTGCCACACAAAATATTTTTTTCTAATAAAATTAATGTTATCAATCATAACAAGCATTAAACTACTAAAGTTTGCATGTTAATATAGTAATTAGAATTTTCAAAGTTAATGTCTTACCGGTATAACATTGCCAAACTAAGATGATATAACATGTTTTTAATTAGGTAATTAATTAATTGGTATTTAATATTCGCTGCTGGTGAATTATTTTGACTTGACTACATACTTTTGCTACTACTGTAAAATATAAAATCAATTTCTTCTCTATTATAAATAAAAATCAAATTACTAGAATTTTCAAACAATTCGAAATATTCGAGTTTGACCGAGATTCGAATGCATAACAACTTTGATATTGATTGATCGTTTGATTACAAGTTAGAACTAAGGCGATACTAATGCGATTTTACCATTCAAATATATATACATACGTGGCATATGCTTATAGTTGGAAAATACTAAGAAGATGACATAAAAAAGCTTATTGACATACTTCTGTGTGCCATTATGGAGAATTACGGAGAATACGAAGGAGTTTTAAAGAAGGTCATCATTGTCTTCTAGGCCTATACACAACATACATTAATTATCGTCGGCAAACGTCGAAACACGATCAATCATTATCAAATCAAATAATTGATTTAATAAAATTCGGATTCACATGTTGAATTATAATCGATTACGACTAATTTATCAACATTAGGATACGGATTCATAATTATAGTTTTCGAATTTATGAATTTCTATTTTCGTTGCAATTGCCCTTCACTATATTATCTTATGTGGGGGCCAGTCAGTGCAGACCGGCGACACTCTGACCCAGTGGGATCTTTTGTGTCTACACTCTCCCAATAACGACTGCCATAGATATTCATGCATCATTCATCAGCTGAGACCAACGGCTTAACGTGCTTTCCGAGGCACGGAGCAGGCGATAATTGTCAATCAATACGCACATAATTTCGAAAATTCATATAACTTCCGAAAGTCAGAGGTGCGCGACGTGGGTTCGAACCCGAGACCCTTTGCACTGCAGTCTGTTGGTCTCCCCACTGAGCTATCGCTGCTGTTGCCCTTCACTAACGATGTTCATCAGTTATCTTAATATCCCCAATCCGAAAATCGAAACCAAGACCTTACTATTGGCTGTTGCCTAAGCAAGTTTACACCTACCAGTTACGTAAACAGACTCACGGGTACGATATGAAATATTAATCCTAACTAATATTACAAATGCGAATGTGCTTTTGTTTGTTACGCTTTCACGCCTTAACTACCCGACTGATCATCATGAAATTTCGCATAAATGTCGTCAGGGGTACAGAATTGGACATAATCATCATCCACGAAAAGGGTCTCTTTTCGAGGTATATAAATTTATTGACAACGTCTAGATTAACGTGAGCGAAGCCGCGGGCAAAATCTAGTTGGCGATAAATACAAATGTCTCAATCATAAGACAGGATAGAAATAGACACATTAAAAGAACCAAACCTGCTGTTATTATCGAAACGGATCTAAGGAAATTCGTTTATATTTACAAAGCTCGTAAGAAATCGGTCTCTGAATGAAAAAATTTGTACTGCTAACCCAAAATAGAAGGTCGGTTCAAACCGCGAAAACAGATGAATGTCAATCACTGCATTCGGTCGAATTGATTCAAACTTGTTATACGCACGCGTTTCTGTGTGGGCAAGTTTATTTTAACGCGTTGAACTATGAGACTGGACGAGACATAATACATTTCAAACGTTTTCTTTGCCTGATATATATTAGAACTGGTTACTACGGCTAGTATAACATAATCAAAACGCCAAGCATACAAAGGAAAATATGTATTATTTGTTTATTTATAATTACCAATATGGTTACATAACATACGAATAGAATTAAATAAAAGAAAATTTCAAACATAGTGTAACAAATAATAATATGTATAAAATTATTAATTTCGTCACTTCCACTTTTTGTGACAAAAATATATATGCCATTAAACTACTATATACGGCTTTAATCGCGTTGTTTATTTGACACTTTATTACATAATTTAGAAACTGTTACACTACTACTATTAAACTTTACTAATTTTAAGCTAATTAAATTATTGAAGTTTAATAGTTTTAGTAGTGTAACAGTTTCTAAATTTTGTAATAGTGTCAAATGTTTATTTGACACTTTATTACAAAATTTTGAATAAAATAAAATCAGTATATACATAGTACAGTTTAATTTCAATGAATAACATTCGCGTAAACAGAAGACAAATTATATCTATGCTAGCTTACAATCTTACATTCTAGCATACATTTTAAAAGTAAATATTATTTAAGATAATATTGTCGTGTTAATTCTCGTTAGGAATACTTACTAATATTATAAATGCGAATGTAATTTTGTTCGTTTGTTACGCTTTTACGTCTTAACTACTCGATCGATCATCATGAAATTTCACATACACGTTGTCAGGGGTATAGAAAAGGACATACAATACCTATAATCCAGAAAAAGTTACTAGGCGAGCGAAGCAGCGGACAAAAGCTAGTTATCTAATGGGACAAATATGTATGTCAGCCTCCAGAACTCTGACTAACAGGGCAAAAGACAGTTATATTATTACTGAGCCTACGGTGACTTTCTGTACTTTCCTAGATAATAGACAGCTCCTTCGTAGACACCCAAAAAAAATTTTTGAATAACACAAATAAAACCAACGCAAACGTTCTGATTCCAGATCGGCAACAGTCTCGAAAGAGGCCAGATACTATAAGCCGACGATCATGCCTCAAGAATATAATGCGAGCAAACAAAACAAGAGGCATATGCAAGGATCGTGACAACCCGCCGGCAAATTAGGCGTAAATCTATGTATGTCAATCTACCACACTTACAAACATCAATAACTTAAGTTCGCAACTGTGGAAAATTTACTAATAAACCGCATCTCTGAATATAACCTACAGCTATATAGTACACAAAGCTACTATGAAGTGCGGCAACAATAACTCCGGTTCGAGTCTCAAACAATTGGAGTTCGAAGCTCTTTCATGTGTTACGATAAAGCTGGCCTTTATGTCACAATTAGATTACTTTAGGAGTCCGCTATTTAGAGTGATGTACCTATGGATTGTTAACAACGTATTGCTTATTTTCTTTATGTCCATCTGTATTATTAGGAGATTATAATGAGGTAGTGAGTGTATATCGTTGCAATGCAGAGGGTCTCGGGTTCGAACCCACGTCACGCACCTCTGACTTTCGGAAGTTATATGACTTTTCGAAATTATGTGCGTATTGATTGACAATTATCGCCTGCTCCGTGCCTCGGAAAGCATGTTCAGCCGTTGGTCCCGGCTGTCATGAACATCTATAGCAGTCGTTCTTGGGAGAGTGTCGACACAAAAGATCCCACTGGGTCGAAGTGTCGCCGGTCTGCACTGACTGGCCCCCACATAAGATAAGATAAGAGTGTATATCGTTGATATTTTTAAAAGGGATTAAATATAATGATCATCAAAAATACTAATTGGTCAGCAAATATTGCACAGCATAACGAGCATCTATACGCCTCAAATCACTGCATTCCGTCTCGGAAGTGTTAGGTTATGTTAGGTTCCTTTTTTTAAACCCACCCAAAAATATGAGTCCCGCGAAGCTGGGCTCCGTCGACTTAGTTTGATGTCTTTAAAGTTTGCTGGCCATGAGTTGCTGATCAATTAGCTACTTCTGCTCACAGATTATATTTTTCAGCTCACAAAAATACCAATACTATGCTAACCATTTAAATAACAACCTTTTTAAAATCTATGCCTTAGGGAAGGGCTTATATATATTTTGACAACTAGTCTGTTTTTTTAAGACTTCTTCCACGTCGAGTATTGATCCTGCATTGCGTGAGACAAACATTTTAACCAACGGACACAAAGAATACCCAGATTCGGGATAACAATTACGTAGATCCTTCGATCAAATATACCATAGATGCACATTCTCATACAAAAACCGCATCAATATGTGGCACTGACCAGAACTACTTACTTATAAGTGTCTGCATTTATTATGGAATCCAAGAAATAAACCGCAATAACCATTGAACGCCCACTGAGAAACATTTTATAATAGTTTAGTTAAAACGCGTCAATGTAAAGCGTCCTAAGTGTGTTACTCGCGATACGCAAGCGTACTAAGTATAATGGTACGGTCTCCACCGTAGTAGTGGTGTCGATTCGCTCTCGCTTACGGGCAGCACACGCAAGAGTGAGTGGGACAGGTGCATAATATAGCGCATACGACTGATTTATGCACAGTTTTGTTGGGGCCGTTTTTCGAGCTACGATCGTGCATCTATGGTATATTTGATCGATGGGAGATCGCATAATTTTTTGCCCGTTTGCGAACCCACAAAACATGGTGTACTAGCTGTGGCGAGGCGATAACTTAAACTACTACTCCATCCGTGCAGTGTTTGTTTTGGTAACTCGTTGAAACCACTGAACGAACATTTATATTCATTCAGTGATTAAAATCTGTTTTATTAATTTAATAGCTCGGAGATCTGTTGAAATCTATGCTCCGTTTCATAAGAACCCAAAATATCCGACGACGACACGACATACAAGTCGCAATTCACTTCATCTATTGTTAAGGACATACATTGAGCTTGCTTTATATCTCAATCAATAGGCACGCCACAAAACAATAAGCGACATGTATCGCTACTGCATGACAACTGGATAACTGTAAGAAGTTGTATAACCGCCCTTAAGACATAAAACATACGATCCGCTTGACAACAAGCGATTACCGTAGTCTATACCGCTTATACTAGGTGTGTCTCTCGCGTATTACTGACTCTATAACAAAGGCGATAGCGCGGTCCCAGCACATATTACTTATATGCGAAGGTGCAGACTTCGGTGGTAAAGTGGTAGTGCAAATATCCTAGACAGCAACATCCACGTTAACAACTTTCATAATATGCTAACGGACAAAACAAAAAGGAAGCCTTTTATAGATTACTGTAAGTTAATAGCAAGCAAAGTTAACACTCGAAACAAAAAATAACAAACACAAACCCACTACACTATATACATAGCTTTAAATTAGAGTAAGGTGTAAATATGTAAGAAAAGATTAAAATTAACTGTGATATTATGTGTGTATGTAATAAGAAGTGTAAGTAGAAATAAGAATAACAGCGAAAAAAAAAACAAAGAACGAAAATAATGTCCCTGATCCCCAAGTCAGGGGAATAAGCACAACACCATTGGATGGCGGGTGCTTCCAAAAAAAAAAAAAGTGGTAGTGCATGCGACTGCTGGGCATGAAGGTTTTAATTCTAAAATGGGGTAAAGTGTTATTGAGATTTTTCGTTTTTAAGAAATTTAGTAGCAGCACGGAGTCCGAAACTTTGCCCTTAATCAGTAGGCTTGCCCCATATTAAAGTCAAAGTCAAAAAAAATATTTATATAAATATGTGAAAACACGTGATTAAACTAATATACTAGTAAAAAGTAAACATCTAGCATTAAAAGAGCCTTTTCGAGGTAAAGAGCTCTCAAAAGAAGAAGGTGGTAAGAATGTATCTCTAGTTTATATATTACTAGCTTTTGCGTGTGGCTCCGCTCGCGTGGTACCTACATCAATAAAAAGTAGCCTATGTCCTTATCCAGGTTTTAAACTATATCTGTACCAAATTTCATCTAAATCAGTTGAGTGGTTTCACCGTGAAAAAGTAACAGACAGCCAGACAGACAGATAGACATACAGATAGACAGACAGATAGACAGACAGATAGACAGACAGAGTTACTTTCGAATTTATAATATTAGTAAGGATAATTTGCTCGAATAACCCTTCTCTGCAGTACGAAGATATTTTGAATGTATATAGATTACATAGGATCCATAACTATAACTAGCGAAATGTCGATTTTAACATATCTGCTTAGTCGTTATTAGATATATGGTTATAAAAAATCACGTCTTTTCTTCTTAGTTAGAAAAGAACGGCACCCCAAAGTACCGCCGACAAAATCCGTCCCTTTACAATCTCATTTACTAACGCTTTATTCTTAAAAAAATGCACACACGCATTTCCTTTTCACCCCAAGCTCTTGTATGTAGTATAATCCCATCAAAGTATCCGACGATTTTTGAGGACATTTTGTCATTATATCCGCTTTTATAGAGGGAACTCTATAAAGTAAAAGTATGGAAATACTAAAACCGTAAAGAGGTAGGTACCCTTATTGTGTGACTTTGTTTGTTCGTCCGTCTGTTACAGCTGCTTATCTCAAAACCAATTAATACTCGTAACGCAAAATCCTATCCTAAGTAATATTATAAATTATAATATGTGTATGTTTGTTTGTTATACTTTCCCGCCTTAAATACTCGACCTAACATCATGAAATTTGGCATACGCTTGTCAGGGAAACCGAAAAGAAAATACATCTTTCATCCTGAAAAAAGTACCGTTACTAATCTAACCTAACCTCACCAATATTTACGCAAGAAGAGCCGTGGAAAAAGTCTAGTATAGAATAAGTATAGAAATGCTTGGCCACCTACATACATTGCAATAAAAAAATATATTAAACATAGTTTAGTGTTTAATGCAAAGGGGGCCACTAAGTGCATGTACTAGATTAAGTGGAATATCTTATTTATGAATGAATTGCATTTACCAAATTATGTGTTATGTTACATAATATAGGTACATAGTACATTTTTGATACGATGGTGTAAAATTATTGAAATACCCAAAGTCATAGTACCTACCTAATCTCCGAAGGCAGCGAAAAATATAACATAATTGATAAAAACTTACTTTACATAAATTACTATCGATTCTTATTACCTTTCCTGTAATAATGTTTCATGAAATAATGTATTTTATGAAAAAATATTACAGGCAAGTTAAAACGATGCCGCTAATTCATACAGTTTTCAAGATATTTGCAAATATCGATTTTACACAAAGTTAGTCACGTGTACGATAATCAAGCGATGCGATCAAATGAATTTAACTCAAGAATTTTCTAAACGTTTCACGTAAGATACGGAACCCACGCCTCGTTGCCTTTTTTATGCGATATATTCTTTTCTTCTAAAAGGACAACTCCCGCACTAGGAATTATTCCTGTGTCGCGGGGAACTTTACAAACATACAAACGACGGACATAAAGAACACCTAGACTTAGAAAACATTTGTAGATCACTCAAATTTTTGTCCCGTGTGGGATTCGAACCCACAACACTGTCGCGGTGGCAGTGACGAAGGCATCACTTAAACCACTACGCCATCCGTGCAGTTAATATTGGCTTGTCTGTTTAGAAAATATCAGTAACATCACCGAATCTGTAACTGAATGAAACACTGACACGGCAATAAGATTGCCCTTTATTACGAGGTACTTAAACATAATTGACGAAGTGTGAGTGTGAGATGGCCTGACGCTTGGTTTAGACGTAAAGCATTTTCTAATTTAAAATGACAGGTTTGGAATTTCTAAATCAAATCTTTATTTTTGCGGAACATGAGTAGGTAAAAGTTCTTAGAACATTTAATGACATCATATTTTGCTGTCATAGCAGCATGCAAAATTAATACATAATTTGTATTAAATCAAAATATCATTAAAAAAATCATTATTATCACAATTGTATTTTTCTAAACAGACCTGTCATACTGACACATTTATTGATGTTAAATTATCTGGCCATTAAAAGATCAACCCTATAAATGATTTTATAAAATCCAGGTCATGGATATTCGAAAATTTATGTAAGATAAGAGATGAAGACCATATTTTTTTTAATTTTCGTATTTGTTAAACAGACATTCTATATGCGTTATCTATTAAATCGGGGTGACAAAAAAGATGACCATGCATATTATCTCCATGTATTTACTCTAAAACTATTTATATTTATTTGTTTACTAAATTAAATAAAAAAATTAATATATATATTAAAAAAGTAATTAGTGAAAATTCGTTCAATTCAAAACAGAGTATAAGTACATATGTATATAATATGTATGTACTGTACTTATAGCAGACAAGACAAAGCCACAAAAATAGGGCACTTTTTAGACATTTTCGGTCTCACAATTACGGTTTCCTAAGTATAGCGGTGCCGTCTCAGAGCGGCCGTAATATAGCGTTAAATGACGGCACTGACGTTATCTACTGTTTATGTATACAAACATATATAGCATTACACCATTATGTTAATTTAAATTGATCTAAACCGTTTTTAAGCAGCGATAGCCTTGTGTTTCCAAATAGTTAATTATCGCTTGCTTTAACCGTAAAGACAAACAAGAAGGAAACCTGCATGTTTGAGAATTATTCAGAATGTTCTCGAAGATATGTGAAGTCTGCCAACCCGCACTGTGCCAGCATGGTGGACTATAGCCTAACCCTCCTTACACTGAGAAGAGGCCCGTGCCCAGCAGTGGCAGTTTTATACAGGGCTGATATTATAAACCGTAATTTATGCATACAGCCCGCCTGATAGTAACAAGTTAGAGTAGAGGTTCCCAGACGTTTTTCTCATAGACCACTTTCAAAATTTAGCTGGTTCCAATGGATGATGCAGTTACATTTCTACCATATTCCTTGGCATTCGTATTTATATTGGTGAAGAATCAACAATTTCATGCAATTAAAAAATTTGATCAAATCTCTACGGGCTGACCAATTTTTTTTTTAGTATTTCTCTACCGAAACATCAGTAGGTTTGAGACCACTGGTACTGAATATGGAATATGCAAGTTTTTACAAGTAACAGTCGCTGAGCTTCTTAAAATATTATCTGCCTACATTGATAGGTGAAGTCAAGCCAACATTTTAGTTCTTCGCTATCGAAAGCAAATCCATTTTCGTGGACCTCCGCTTACGAATTGTGAACCCCCATTTTTTGTTACGCCAACATAGACCCGCATCGAGACTCCCGTGGACCCCTGGGGGTCCACCTCGACTACTTTGAGAAATAAGGAGTTAGACGATGACTAAAGATGTATTGAAAGTAATAGGAGAGGTATAATAGTAATATTGTCTTATTAAATTTATTATAAGCAATATAGTGAATGTTTTGTTACATGTCTTCTTTACTAAACAAATAAAGTGTACTAGTACTGAGATTTTTATTCTAGTTTTTATTTATTAGAGAACGAATGAAGTATGAAAGCATTAACTCAATAATTTTATAATTATTATTTATTTACTAAATAAGACAAGTAAGAGAAAATGAACTATAGTTAAGACAAGCACCGGCACTATTACTTAACGGGCGAAACGCAATTACTATGTTACAAATCTCAGTCTGGTTGCCTGGCAGAGAGTGATACTTCCCCAACCGAAGCGCGCTAATTCACACAATTAAGAGAAGCACCAGAACTATTACTTAATGGGCGAAAGGCAGTTAATATGTTACTAATATCATTCTGGTTGCCTGCGAGAGAGTAATACCTACTTCCACAGGCGAAGCGAGCTGATTCATACCATTAAGAGCAATACCGGAATTATTACTCAACCGTCGAAACGCAGTTACGGTGTTATTTATCTAATTTGGTTGCCTGCGAGATTGTGATATTTTCCCAAACGAAGCGAGCTGATTCACACCATTAAAATAAGCACGGAATTATTACACATCTGACGAAACGCAGTTACAGTGTTACTAGTTTCATTCTTGGTGCCTGCGAGACGGTGATATTTCCCCACGCAAATGATTCACACTATCATAATTATAACAATTGGTAACGGCAGTCAATTTTCTTTTAGTTTAACGCCCATTTTACAAACTAGCTTGCAAAGTTTATGCTAAAAACATACAAATTACATATTTGAGGGTAGGTAGAGCACATCACATACCTAATATATCATTTGAAGGCAACGAACCCAATATATATAAGATATTGGTAGCGACGACACATATATGATACCAGCTGTCTGCACCTCTCTCGTGGGTACTAGCGTAGTGTTATATAGCCTATGCTACTTATGGATATAGTAGCTTTCTAACGGTGAAAGAATATATATATATATATATATATATATATATATATATATATATATATATAAATTTGGTCTAGCAGTTTTTGAGTTTATTCATTGTAAACAAAATAGAAATCTCTTCACTTTATAATATTAGTATAGACATATATTACTAACCTAGTATGCTATTTATTTATTATGTGATTCTATTATTGTTACATTTGTTAGCAGGCCATAAACAATTTGTATACAAACTAACGTTATAAATGCGAACGTGAGTTTATTTGTTTATTCTTTATACCTTCACGCCTTGATTCTTCTTGTGATCGTCATGAAATATTGGCATTTGACAAAATCTAAATTAACGCGAGCGAAGCCGTGGACAAAATCTAGCTAATAAATAAATAGATCGACAGTGAAGCTGACCTCTTACACCACTATAAAACGCATTCGTGCACTCCAAATTTAAATACCTTGTATAGTTCTTGCAACTCACGATGGCGAGCGGACTATGTATGTGTGTGTGAAATGTCGCTCGCAACTGACCGGTCTCTCAAACACGCATACTACCGCACTGTGCATGTACACGTAAAGCCCGCTCGCCTTCGTAAGTTGCAAGAACTGTAATTTGTCTTTTATTACTAATGTTGCCGGCCCTCGACTTGATTTAACTCCTTTTGTCCAAAGAGACGACAAGACTACTTCTATGTTCCCTAGAGAGATTTTTAACAGAATAACTAAGAACCACTCGCGTCTTAGGGATTAAGCTTCGTGATCCATTCCGACAAAGTTTTCTGGCATTTTCCGATTAATTCTTTCAATTCCACAAGCTTAGTAGAAACGATATCATTTCGCGATCTCCGATTGCGTTGAGTAGAATGATGAGCTTTTTTATATACTACTAATGCACGCCATTTGTGTGGTGATACTATAGGTTAATATTATCAATTTACACAATTATTTAAAACTAGCTTATACCTAAAATATTATAAAACAGAAATAATAAAAAAATAATAAATAAAATTATAACCCTCTCATAGGCGTCATAGATTTCCTTCGCATACAGTTGACTGGTAGTTTAATTATATTATTATTCACGCACCGCAAAACACAGCAGGGGTAGGACCCACAAGGTGGACCGACGACCTGGTAAGGGTCGCGGTAAGCGGTTGTATGCGGGTGGCCCAAAAGCAGTCTGTGTGGAAAACCTTGGTGGAGGCCTATGTCCAGCAGTGGACGTCTTTCAGCTGAGATGATGATGATTGTTTAATTTTACTGTATCGGTGGCGCTGTGGAAGTGTATGCGACAGCTGTGTATGAGTTCTTGGGTTTGATTTCCAGATTAGGCTAAAGTGTTATTAGGCTTTTCTGTCAAACATTATTAGTAGCAACACGCGAAATGTTAATAGCCTGGTCCCATATAACGCGGGATTTCAAACCAAAACTGGTGGTTTCACCTCCGCCAACCTTCCCAGTGATATAAACATGATACCATGTGTAATAATTAAAAAACAAAAGAATAACCGCCGCCGTGTTCGTTTTTAAATTGCTATTGAAATGTCAGATGATGGGTGTGTCTATGCTCGATTCTTTATGGTCTAAAGCTGTTGCAGCCCCACAGTTAACATATCAGACTTGTTGTCAAATTAGTCGTGGATTTGATCCCACCCATTACAATGTCAACGGAAATCTAGTCCAGCTTCAGAATAATTGTGAATAATATTTTAGAGGTTAGTCACTTTTATCATTAATAACTTTAATTAATCATAAAAGTATATTGACTGCACAGTTGGCGTTATGGTTTAAGTGTTCGTCTCGCCATTGCCACTTCGCAGTGTTGTGGGTTCGAATCCCATACGGAACAAAAAACAAATTGTTGTTCCGAGTCTAGGTGTTCTTTGTCTCGTGTTTGAATGTTTGTTAAGTCCCTCGTGATACAAGAATTATTCCTAGAGCGGTAGATGGCATTTAAAAAAAAATATTAAATGTGGGAACATAATTACAATGTGGACTAGTCCCTAGATTTGATATGAACCTTGATTTAAAAAAATACTACCTACATGGGAAAGCAAGAGCTTTTAGTAATGATGTGCACTAATTCAAATATTTATTTTAAAGAGAAAAATCTGTTTCGTTGTCCTTCGCATGTATGTGCGATAAAACAAAACTTAGTGAAAAAAACATTGACCAAACTTTTGGAACATCAATTTACGTGATTCAGCTTCCAGAATTCTAATGCTAGAGAATAAAACGTTTTAAAAATCTACCTTTCCTCAAATCACTAGCATTAAGCTATTTTGCATGAAATATATCCATGAAAATAAAATGATTTGTTTAGTTAGGTAAATATTCGTAATTAATTCTTAAAGACTTGGCAAAGTATGCAATCTAATATTCCCAATTTTTGTTTAATTGCAAATTTAATGTATTTTTTTTATATACTTATGGGCCTGAGACTAACAACACAATTAGATACGGTGTTTCAAACTGTACGACGTTTGAATTTTATCAAGCGAAGTAATACTACCACCATTATAAGGCCGAAAAGTATGTCGTATCTTTACCGTCGCATTTTCATAAACTGTCAATATTCTTTACCTTATTCACATACACAACCCAGAAACAGAATTAATCTATATAGTTATTAAATAAATATCTAGGAACTCACCTGCGCTCAAATCCAAAAAGGCGCTGAAAACTTCGCACAACAAAATAATTCACCACACCACAAAAACTCACCGACTATAAAATCAGAACGCTCTAATTTCAAAAATAGGCACCATATTCATTTTTTTGTAAAAAGAATATCTACTAATTTTTTTTAATATCCGCTGTAAAGCTAAGGCTGTGATACCGTTCAGCCTGTGGCAGTAGGCGTCCTGACGTTGGTAAATCGCGTCGCTCACTGTTCCTCGCGCACCGCTCGCGCCGTTTTCACACAATACAAGCTTTTCAGAGACGTCCGCTGCAATATTATGCTCTCACTAGGCTTTATGCATAACACAACTGTTGCTTTTGCCTTAAAGCTTTTAAAACACTATTCAGATAACACGCTACTACGTTTAGCGTGTAGACATTTTATAATTTCTTGTTCATGTTGAGCTTGAATTATGTTAATGGACGCCTGTGTGTGGCTTTCGGCGTGTAATAAAATTGTATGGTCAATTTAGCATTTGTATAGTAGATGCGTAGAAAGGAAGAATAAAAATAAAGTAATGTAGTTAAGAATAGAAAACTATGTATTTATTAACAATAAAGGACACAAGGAATACCTAAACTCGGCGCAATTATTCCCAAATTAGGCGAATGTTTATATCATGTAGGGATTAAACCTAAAATCGCTGCCAGAGTATCGAGGTGGCGAGATGACAACTTAAACCGCTGCGCCATCCGTGCAGTTAGGCAGTCAGTCTTCATACGTGCGCGTAAAATATAAAATTTCAAAAACGTTAAAAATACTTACTTCTGTTTTCATAACCTCGTTTAACTCTCGCCTGTATATTCCTGAAGAGGTAGGCAGATATGTATAACACTCATGTTCCCCCAGCTAAGTACTATATACCACGTAACAGAAGACAACAAATATTACTAGGTACATTAGAAGACTCCATGTTACTAAAAAAAGAAAGAGTTAAACGCAATATAACTTTGCCCAGCTCAGGAATCGATCCAACTTCTAATCAGCACATATGTACATATAAGTAAGCCCAAATTTACGCCATGTACTGTAATAAGAAATATTTACAGAATCAAAACTGGTAGCAATTATTTTTTTGTTGATCCTTTTTTTAATAATTATGCTATGCACACTCGAATGTTTATTGGACGAAAGAAACGCCGTGTAAAATCGCCCAGCGCCCCTTCCGAACATAGATCTTATAATAATCTGTGTAACCCAATTTTACGCGTTACTACACGTAAATTAGCGACGGAACCCAGGTGCGCCGTGTCGACTGCGTTTCGCAGCTTAATGTTGCCAGTTACAAAATATTGCCCTTCCCAACTACCGGTTTGGAATTTTCATTTGAAAAATGAGTACTTGCGCTTCATATTTTATTTTTATGATTGTTTTCTTGTAGATGGCTCGTAATAAAATATGAGTCTATTGCCGACTTACGGGCAGATTTCTAAACACCAGATATCGTCTACTAAGAATTCTAAAACCAGAAATCCCGAGAATCGAACGCTGAAGTTACCACGGCACTAAGGGTGTCTGGAAGAAATTAATAATAAAATTAATACACATAATGCTCCTAAAGACGTTATACCTAGAATCAAGGGTAAAAATTATCCCAGATGCTAATAATATTTTTATCAAAGCTATACTTAAATTATCTTTATTCTCTCTCAATAGTTACTCATTTCATAAATATAATTAGTTAATCAACAATTCTGCAGTCATAAAAAAGAGATATTTGCCGAAAAAAAACCCTTTTTTTTAAATAGTCTGACAGATGCGTCTATTTTTACTGATTCCAATATGATACGTAAAAATCTCAATTTGGGAAATAAATGTAGTTACGTCTTTTTTCCTTATGACGGCAGAATTTGCATCACAATCATACCATAGATTAACAAAAAATCCTTAACAATGGCAATACAGCGTGCCTAATGATTGATGTTTTGGAGCCAAAAAGAATTACGGGCTAGTTTATGAAACATGGCCGACGTGTTTTACATAACAAGGCCTTGTTTCCCGCGCGATCGAAATAAAAGATAAAAATAAACACATTATCAACGGGGCTTTTGGTTTATGAGCTTGTCAGCACATTTATCACAGGTGCCGGCAGATTCAATGCACAGTTTTTTTTATCTTGCAAAATATTTGTACACAACTCTACGTTCATAAAATAAATCTAACGGTACGTAAAATAAATAAAACGAACTATTGTTTTAATGTTGCGAGATTGGCCAGCTGGTTATACAAAGCACGTGTTACTTTAATTACCTGTTCTCCGCTGGCTTGCCGTAAATATTTTGTTTACGGTAAAACATTTATTTTTACCACACCATAGATTAAAATATTTCGATTCCTAGAGTGTATGTGTTCCCGCGCAAACCGAATGTAGGTCAGCAAGGTGCTCATAAGAAATGGATCGGCTGTAAGACTAACGTATGCCGTGAACGGGTGGCCGATTAGTGATCTCTTGAAGAGTGTCGATATCATAAAATATGTTTATTTATTTAGGTTACAAAATAACACAGAAACGCCAAAGTAACACTTAGTTAGCCATATCTGTGTACTTACATTTGCCTGTTATCACATTCAAAATAGCAAGGACTTTGTCAGTATTATTTTCAAAGGGATGAGCAGTTGTGTATTGGTGATTGTATGTAACCCACATGCCGGCTATTTTTACACCCCTCGTAATTGACGGCTAGACTAGATATCGTATATGAGATACAAAATATTATAATAGTCTTGCAATTTTGTAGGTTTTATTTGCTATTCGATTCTAGGTGCTATATACTACTGAATTTCCTAACAGAAAAGCCCATTACCACTTTGTCTATTCCAGAAATGTAAACCGCATTTACCTATACAAACCTGAGCACAAATTTTTGTCACGAGAACAATGGATCAGTCGATGAGACGTGGCATAAGCTTATTTTCACCTGCAGTTGGATAGAACCACATATTATAGTAATAAAACTTGACACATAGACTGGATTAACACATAGTATACTTTTCTCTTATCACAATATGCGATCGCTGATTGCTCGTGCTGATCGCGACATTTATAATATTATTAATGATTGAGGTTTTTTACGGCATATAGTAGAAACATAAATTTAAAGGCACAAGGATTATCGATAGTGCTAAAAAAGAACTTAGCATTGTAGGTAAAATTCGCTTTATTATAAGCGATCATAAGCGTGTATACTCATATTTAAACAAATAAAAACAAATAAAAGTATCTTTATCTTTATCAGTTTAAAAATACTTCAACGCTATGTCGTCAAACATCCAAATACTTTCTTATAAGTCTCTCCTGCACTAGAAATAACAATTCCTGTAACGGAAACTTTAAAACTTAGAAATAACGGTTTTCTTTTCAATCATATTTTTACCTAACTCATCAGCAACGGTTGTTCTAAATAACACGAAATAGATAATAGTAGACACCACTCGTGTTCCATTAATCTATTTTCAAAAACCCAGATGCGTATTCCAAATTACGTTTTCATATCAAAATATTTGTACAAGCGTAGCGCGACGACCATGTCAAGAAATTGTTATCACTAAATATTGATTGCTCAAGTTTGTGTACCTAAATGAAAAGTGTATTGACTGTAGTGAAACTGTCTGAAACGAAATTCATGATTATCATGATTATCTATTTACTAAATGAGACAGTTTAATAAAAATAATGTTTACTCAAGTGTAAAAATTCTCTGCCGAGGCACGTGTTTCCTTCTTCCTTCAATCTTGGGTCCTTTAAGCGGGGCGTGAAAAAGCACCTTCTCAGGCCGTCAAAGTAGAGACCTCAACAACGCCTCGGCTACTATGAGGGCGGTGTGGAGGCCACTGCTCTTAGACCACACGACTGCTTACCATCAGGTGGAGTGTAGTCATTTTGACGAGAACAATAAAAAATAAAAATAAAATATGTTTTGGTTGCGGGATGGTGTAGTGCTTTAAGCGGTCGCCTCGCCACTGCGCCGAGTGTTGGGGGTTCGAATCCCCACGGAAATAAAATTTGTGTGATCCATAAATGGTTGTTCCGAGTCAGGATGTTCTTTGTGTCCGTTGTTTGAATGTCCGTAAAGCCCCCGCGATACAGGAATTATAGCTAGAGCAGGAGTTGTCTTTTATAAATAAAAAAAAAGGTATTCATTTATCATTTAATATGTACGTAGATACATAGTCTCACGTATGTATATTTCCTTAAAAGTCATAAGTGATGTAATGTGGTCATATTCACATTTCATCTTTTGTATGAATAGAAATCATCTTACTTTTTCGTCCCGTGACACCAGATTACGATTGCAGTGGATCAAGAAATCCCAATGTATGATATTCTAGGGAATCCAATACCCAAAACAAACAAAATTTTCTTGGCTTTCACAGATAGTAAAATCTTAGTAACATTGTATCATCATCTCAGCCGAAAGACGTCCACTGCTGGACATAGAAAGAAGAAAGAAAGAAAGAAAACATACTTTATTTCTAAAATCATGAAATCTTTCACAATATCATGTAAATAATTGTAATAGAACACACATATACACAATAATAAATAATTAATAAACATAAATTAAAATGACAGCCCTGCGCCACAAATGCCACGTTTCAAATGTGCCAGCAGTACATAAAGTGGCTCCTCCAAGGTTTTCCACACAGACCGGCCTTGGGCCACACGCATCCAACCGCTTAAATTGTATACATTGTCTGAAATCGTGTCTGGTACACGTATCATAGCATAATGTGTGCCACTTATATTCGCCAGCCTATATTATAAGGTCCTGCGTTTGATATTTCTGCCTGTCCCTTCGGCCATAAACACTACTAGACACATGTATAGTAATTAATGGAAACAGCTGATTATTAAATGCAGCTTAAAAGATATTAAATAAACATCAATAAAATTTTCAAGTTATTATTCTTTAGTCAGAAAATATGATTGAGTAAATTTTCTATAACTACAGTTTTTATAAAAAAATGGGAATGAGATATAGTTATCTTGAATAATAAAACAAGTCAAGATATCGAAAAATCGATCAACAGCGTAAACAGAAGAAAGAATAAGACATCAAGCTTTACAGAAATCACAAATCTAAACTTTACACCCAAACCGAGTCGACATGTTCTCGACTTACATAAACTCCAAGAACCATTTCACAGAAGCACTTCATATTTTTACACCGGCTGCGTTATTGCTACGACTTGTGAAGTGGTGAACTCGCAACTCATTTTGTACCGTTTAGTGCAAATCTCAAATTAATCAAAAGTTAAATTAAGTCTGATGACGTCATCCGTTTACGTTTCTCACTTGCGCGCATAACCCCGCCACCGACGCGGGCGCTCTCTCATCGCTTAACATTTTAGTTTCTTTTTATAATGTTAGAGAAGTTATTTCTATGATCGCGATTTGTAATATACAGCATTTTTCTAGTGGTTCCTTAGTAATTTAATGTATAGGTATTTATGAAGTGCTTAATTTTTCATGTTTTCGCATGTTCTGTGGTTGTAATCCTAATCCTAACTAATATTATAAATGCGAAAATGAGTTTGTTTGCTTGTTTGTTTGTTACGCTTTCACGCCTTAACTACTCAACTGATCAACATGAAATTTTGCATACACGTTGTCAGGGGTACAGAATAACACATAGGGTATCTTTCATCCAGAAAAAAATAACTGTTGCAAACCTAACCTAACCTACATTTACGCGAGCGAAGCCGCGGATGAAAACTAGTATTAAATAAATTTTAATTTTATTCAGGTATTCACTGACTGCGTGTTTGATCTCGTAGCATTATATTGCGCTATATTAGCTGTGTTCTGTAATCGTGTGGTCCCAGATTTGATTTCTAAGTCAAGCAAAGTGTGTAAGTAGTACTGCAACTTACATACTTCGCTTGACTTGCATTGACTGGAAATTTGCCAGATAGACGGCAATAAAATGATCCTCTATGGTGTTGGAGCTAAAGATTAAATCGCAAAATGAATGTATAATACATCTTTACCTTTGTCTACTACTTAGAGGATATGATAGCTATACGTATGTACCAGTTATCGCCTGTGTATACACACCGTGATTCCTCAGGCAGTATTGCATGTCTTAAAGACACTCTTTGCGCAAATCATTTATTTGGCGTAGTTGTATTATCCCCAGTAATTAATAGTAGCTAATATAATATGCTCTTATCTAATTTAATATTTTACTGAGTTTAATATTGAATTATCCCCAGTAATTAATAGTAGCTAATATAATATGCTCTTATCTAATTTAATATTTTACTGAGTTCAATATTGAATTAAGTAGTACAATAATGCGATCCGGTGACTAATACTAAACAACACACAAACTCTTTTTGTATCGAATCCCAATAAAAAGTTTTTATTTGGAAAGTTAGTTCCAAAAATAGCACACGCGGTGACGTAACTGATTTTCCTTTAAAAGTTTTCGTTTAAGATAGTTTTCGTTGTCACCTTTAAGGAAGTGTAGCTGAGAACAATATACTTAAGTTGACACTAGACCGATCGACTCTAGACCGAAGTAGTAAGAGATTTTTCACTGTATATTTTTATTTTATTTTCTTCTATTCTTTCGACATTTTTGTATGCGTAATAAAAATAAAACTTTAAATGTTACTTTGGTAGCCATTGTTAGCTAAGGCTAAGGTGTTATTTATTGGCTCAATGTTAAATTCCCCAAATGTCATTTCACATGCGCGAGTTACAAACGCATAGCGGACATGTGCGTGATAATTAGGGCTATCGTTTTTGTGCTTACCAGTCGGCACCACTAGCGAGTAATGTCCTGTCAATCCTGTCACAGCTGCTGTCAAAACCCGTATTTGGCGGTAATAATTTTCGGTTTCCATGGTTACTGTTGAAGTGACTAAAGAGTATGAGATCTAGAGACCTTACTGTCCACTAGCACCTCTAATGGTGAATTCAAGCGCGATAGCTCTCATTGTACAGATTTACACGACGCATACTATCCGTGCAAGTTCTTTAAGTTGCTTATGCCATGTTTAAATTTACATTCTAACATAACATTAGACACAATAAAACCATACCTAAAATCACAATGTTCTGTGCCTTAAATACATAATTTTCTAAAGATCATATCAGTACAAGATGTTAAAAAAACAAGCCCGTACGAAATCAAATGATTTGCTCTCTAAGCGATCATATCCTTAAAATGAAAAATATACATTTTATTATCAAAACGACTGTCAATTTCATTCTGAAATGCTATTAAATAACCGGTTCAAATAATTCCAAATTCGATACATAATAATTTTCGAAATGACAATCACATTTTTTTATTACGAGTCGAAGTAAACACATTTGGTTACATAGGTGACAATGTGACGATACGTGAAATTTACCCTCTGATCGATATCGTAACACCGGATAAGAGATGAGACCACGGAGCGATTGCTTCGATATATTCAAAGTTAAGTCAAACGCCACAGGATCTCTAAAATGGCAATATCCGTTTTTGTTGCCATTTGATGATCTTCTTTAATTTTATTTTCTTTGTAGAATGAATCTGAGTTTTCGTCACGTCACGTCTTCTGACCTTTAGCGCGCTTGTATTTATATCGATCTCAGCTTAATTAGTGTAGTATTGTGTTCCGTATAGTTTTCAACGTTGAGCGTAGACTAAATAAATAAAATTAATTGCTTTCACTGGTCTATCGATATTGTGGTTTGTTTGGTAGTTTGAAAATGTTTTATTGGATCTTACTGTTACTGTTTGTATCTTTCCAGTGGTAATAATTATTATAACTTTATTATTTATTGCTACATGTGTAAAATACTGTGTAATTGATAGAATTTTATTATTATTTTAGCTGATTAAATACTTTCGTTTGTTAGTAACATCAGTGTATTGCGACGTAGGACTTAAGTATAATTTATTAATTACTTCGTCTATTAAAAAATGTTCAGTGACAGACAGAATAAACGGTAATGCAATACGCACGTCCAATATGACGTGAGACTTAAAATATAACTGGCCAAATGTGGGTGCGATACAGCTTTTCCTAAGGCGTCTGGAATATACAGGATGGGTTATTGTTTGTGCAATTAATATAATTTTTCTTTTTTTTATACTACTTAGGTGGCAAAAAAGCATACGGCCCACCTGATGGTAAGTGGTCACCGTAGCCTATGGACGCCTGCATCACCAGAGGCATCATTTACGCGTTGCCGACCCTTTAGTAAAGGAAGTGGGAAGGATAAGGAGCGGGAAGGGGACAGAGGGTGATTGGGCCTCCGGTACTCTCACTCACCGAACGAAACACAACAGGAATACTGCTATTTTACGTCGATATTTTGTGTGAAGGTAGTCCTTCCCCGGTCGAGCCGGCCCATTCATGCTGAAATCAGCAAGGCTCTTTATTTCATTCATATTCATTACAAAAATCATAAAGGCTTTGATTTACCCCTTCTGAAAAAGGGTTGTGAATGATAACTGATTTCAGGCAAATAATGTTTCTAAGCTGCCAGATTTCGGGCAGAATATGTTAGGGCTTGAAATTGCCTGACTGCTCTCTCAAAGCTATCGAGCCAGATAAAGTTATAAACCAACAAATCATAGAATCAAGTGGAACCAATAAAGAACAACACAATGAATGATAAAATTTCAGAGGCAAGGCTTGTCGCGGAGGTATTCATTAGTCGCCCACCCTCGCGACCCACGCACCTTAATTGACCAACTTTCATAAAAATTTAAATCGGTTCGCTTTTTCGTACAATGATTATAAAGTTTTTAATGGATAATAAGATTGTTTATTTATTTAAAATAAGTCTGAAGTAAGAAGATTTAGGTTCTCGTACTGGTTAGGGAGCCACTCGTACTAAAACTTGTGAGTCGTAACTACCGCATCTTTGAACCGATTATACTGTTTATTAATTTAGGCACTGTCATGCTCAAAGATAAGAAACCATTTATAGAAAATCACAACTCTTTGTGCCTCGTACAGTATGAAACAACGTCGGACTTACTGTCACAGACATCAAAATAGCCAGGATCGCCGATTTTATAGCATGACGTAATTACAGAAGATTAAAAAGAAACTTTTTTATCTATACCTACTAATATTATAAAGAGGAAAGTTTTGATTGTTCGTTTGTAACGACTTAATTCAAAAACTACTCAACTAATTATAAAAATTCTTTCACCTTTAGAAAGCTATATTATCATCGAGTAACAAAGGCTATAATTTATTTAAAAACATAACAACCTTACCTAAACTATTTATACGCGGGCAAAAGCTAGTATTATATAATTATATTTATTTACATAATTATCTCAAAATAGCGGTCGCCTAGTGCTCGAAATTCGACCAAAATTTTCCTGTAAGATATTGCTGATATACTTATGTCATTATATATTGATATATGTAACCATAGTTACGCACTTTGACTGCGTGTGTCAAATGCATGGTTGTGTGCGTGTAGTGTTTTTTCATTAATTTAATATATTTATAATGCATATTTTATATAAATATTAGGATTCGCCCCTCCTCCCCCATATAAACTTTAACTGTGCCAAATTTCATACTCCTCCGTCCGCGCAATTTTAGTAAAAAGGGGTACAAAGTTTTTGCTTCACGTATTAATATATAGATATACAGACTTCTATCTTCTTATGTTTCTCGTATTGTAGACATCTCTCCAGTATGCTTATAACAATCAATCATATGATAGTAGGTATTAAAGATAAAAACGATCGATACGGTTAATAAAATAATTATGATGACGTACTAAATAAAAGAATATTAAATTGATAGTCAATATTAGTTTAACTGTAATTTAGCATCTGAATTGATAGATTTTTGACTTATCGTGATTTTCTAAAGCATTGCTGGTTTCACCAAAAATGTGACCTGTAACAATAATAAGGTTATATACCGATAACATATGTACTTATAAATTGCATAATAAACTTTGTATGACAATGAAATTCGACATAGTTACAGTAAAAATGATATTATAATAATAATAATATAATATCACATACACACAACACCATCTAGCCCAAACTAAGCAGAGCTTGTACTATGGGTACTAGACAATGGATAAACATACATTATTATATACTTTTTTTTTCTGTAAATACATACATATTATATACATAGAAACACCCAGACCAAGACAAACATCCATGTTCATGCACACAAATGTTTGACTTGTGCGGGAATCGAACCCGCGACCTCAGGCGTGGCAGTCGGTTACACTAACCACTACGCCATCGAGGAGGATTTATACAGAGAAGGAATGCAGAAAACAAAAATTAATTAATTAGGTTTGAATTTTGACAACCTGGGATCACTATTACCTATTAATGCGAGTTTACATTTAACTGTTGCCACGTTTAGCAATGTCGATCGTGGGTCCTACTAAAAGAACTGTCAAAAAATTCACGCCCATTCTTTTAACCGCCAATTATCCAACATAATGCGTTACAAAAATAAAATCAGTACTAATAATTTATTTATTTATTTATAATAGGTACACAAACAGATTACAGTCTTAACATGATTAAGTAGTAATAGTGAACATATTATATAAACCGGACAGTAATCCTAAAGCAGTGTACACAACATGTACATATTAGAGCAGATTACTCATGCAAAACAAAAAAAACATTATTAAAATCTTAAATTCGTTAGCGTAGGATACAAGTAGATAATTGTAAGTAGGTTTTTACTTAATAACTGTAGTTTTATATTGTAACTAGATTTGGAACTTTTCAGAACTAAGCACACCTGATACCATCTTTTTATATTTATTGTACTTTATGTCAAAAATGTCGACCTCTTTATATAAACGTGTCATGATTTCTTATTTTTGTTAATAATTCTGTTCGGGAGTTTTTATTTATTCAATTGGCAACACAGCCAACTATCATCTTTAAATAGTGGGGTTATTGTGGAGGGGAAAAATAACTCGTTCTCTCGGCGAAAGATCGCTCAGCAGTAAGGAACTAGCATTCAACTGAGTAAGACGTTCTCAATAGTCCGTGTAATTGCTGTAAGTTTGGTAATATAGTCACATAATATTTTAGACGATTGAGTTTCATTATATTTCAGAAGTGGGATGAGTAAGTACACGCAAACATTTTCGATAATTATCTTTTTGTAATGGCGTTATTTCTTTCTTGTTTTTAAAAGTTTAATTAGTAGATACTGTTATCAAGTACTCAATAGTAGCACACGGTTGTGACGTATTATATTGTTTTAATTGTTATGTTATAATTGCATATTTACATTTGATTATTTCTATAATTAATAATTATCATTGTTATTTGTTACTGTACTAATTTTACACCTTAAAATGTAATTAATGGATATTTAACTTTCCATTTGATACATTGATAAACATATATAAATAAGGTAGGAGATTAACTAATATTCATTCTCGTTACAACTGTCAGTTAGAACGTTACTCTGCTGAAATATATACTGGTTGTGTAAAAAGTATCTCGGCGTTTCACTGTGCAAGAACCACGACTGCGTAATAATACTTATTTCGATTGTTTAACTGTGAACAAACTGATAAGTATAATACTTTAGTATAACCTATTGTCATTTGCCATCATAATGTGTCGACTTTTACAGTACACTTTACAACACTATACAAATGCTACCCACATACAACTACCCACATAATTACACACAATGACATTATACGCGATTCCCATAGGAATTATCACAACTTGGTGTATTTTCGAGTGTTAAAACTGAACGGTTACCTTGAAATACACTTAGTAACTCTTTAACTGGAGTGCTGTTGGGGAATACCCTCAGTGTATCTTACATATTCAGCTAATGAGTAAGGTTTACTTTCTGGAGGCAACCATGCCGACAAACCAGAGGTCCGCCTGCCTATTGGTTGAAAACTCTACACGCACGAGTGTAAATAATTTATTTCATTGCATATTATTATGTACCTACATTATAATTCTTTAGTAAATAATTGAAATATGCATTGTAAATTAGCAGCGCTTAGATGATAAAATGATATAACCTACGATTTTTTTTTGAAACATTAGCATTTACACTGGCTCTGGAGAATACTTGGTCAGGGTACTTCCTGATAGTGTTTTTTTTAGTTCTAAGAGTGCATTGTGCCCTTGCGTGAAATACTTGGACGAGGCTACTCTTCGTCAGTGTTTTTGCTGGAGCATAATGCCGTTGTTTGCTTAGGTATAACGCTTACCTAGTCTGAGTGATTATACAGTGATATATACTCTTCAGCAGTCTTTGGCTGGGATGCAGTGTTATTACGTAGATTGACGAGTAAAATACTTGCAATAGCTTTTATAGTATTGAGGTAATTTCTTTGTTAAACAAGCGCTGCTGGTTTACAAAGCTACTTGACTTGAAGGCTGTTGCCACTTGACTTGCAGGCTGTTGCCACTTGACTTGGAGGCTATTGCCACTTGACTTGGAGGCTATGTGCGCTTCGTGCTACTAAGAGGTTATGTGTGCCTTACGTAGGGATGTGACGACCCCACCGCCACTTTGTGATCTCAGTCACAAGTGTAATCAGTCCATGGAAAATCCCCCATTTACTAATACAAGCCCTCTTTGGTGTAGCAGGCGAGCAATGTCGATAGGCAAGTGTATCCGGTTTCTACAGCGATGAGGCAAGGCACATGGAGTAGTGCCTTAAAGGGCACACGTCGGGATTCTTATAGGAGCGTGTGGCCAAACTTCTGCAATCTCTGGTTTTCGTCGATCGTACCGGACCCCCGGTCCATTGGCATTGGAAAACAGAGGAAGAGAGAGTGGACTTGTACCAGCGCAACTACTTGTCCACTATAATATAATCACGCGCAGATGACTCCTGCATGTTTATTTGGATTTTCGAGTGAAAGCCCTACGGCGACGGAGAGACGATGGCGGGGGGAGGACCTGGTGTTTCCGAACCTTAGTTGGCATCTGCACGTAGGCGGTCTTCTGGTGATGGTCGTTCTGGGTCTTGATAGGGACAGGAGATCAGCTCGGCAGCTCAGTTGACGACAAAGCAGCCCTATTTAGGGAGCGCTCTGCTTTCCCCAATCCGGGAGGGGCCTAGAAAAGGTGGCCTAAACATAGTCTGTCTCATCTTTAAACCAGGTGGCAAACCGCGGTCACCTGTTCACCATCTTGATGCGGTCGAAAAATGAAACAAACTCAAATATTAAAAGACCTAACCATAGGAACATGGAACGTTCGTACACTTCTGGATAGTGATCGTAGTTTGTGTCCAGAGAGAAAGACGGCGTTAATCGCTAGAGAATTGGCCAAATATAATATCGACATTGCCGCTGTTAGTGAAACACATCTCAGTGACTCAGGTGAATTATGTGAGCAACTCGGGGGGTATACCTACTACTGGAGTGGAAAACCAGCTTCTGAGAGAGCCGGAAGTGGAGTTGGCTTTGCTGTACGAAATCAGCTAGCTTGAACACTGCTGGAATTACCGAAGGGGATCAGTGATAGAATCATTGTATTAAGGCTTCAACTATCATCAACGAAGAATATCCATCTGATTAGCGTATATGCACCTACACTGCCATCTTCAGATGAAGAGAAGTCCAAATTCTATTCTGATCTCAATCAAACTCTCACCAAAATACCCGCTGCGGACAAAATCCTTTTGTTGGGTGATTTTAACGCTCGAGTCGGCAACGATCGTCATGCTTGGGATGGAGTTATTGGGCGCCATGGGATTGGAAAATGCAATGCTAATGGTCGTGACCTTCTTACTTTATGTGCTGAATTTGGTCTCGCTATCACGAACACTTACTATCGATTGCCTGAAAAGTTTAAGACCACATGGATGCATCCTCGATCAAAGCACTGGCACCTTTTAGATTATGTGATAGTACGTAAAAGGGACCTAAGAGACGTACTTATCACTCGATCATTGAGAGGAGCTCAGGGGTGGACTGATCATCGTCTTGTCCGATCCAAGCTGCGGTTGCACTTGAAAACGCCGCGTAGAGCTGCACACAAGTTTCCAACAAAAATATATGGAGAAAAACTAATTGGCAATAAACAACTCACAGAGGAATTAGATGAAGCATTTCGTACCGGGATGCCAGAGATAACAGCCGACGCGTCGGTGGACGAAGCGTGGCGTTTGTATGCTGATAATTTATATAGCTGTGCCTCACAAGTTCTTGGGAAACCAGAGCGGAAAAACCAAGACTGGTTTGATGACTCAGATGTTGAAATCAAGAAGCTTGTTGAGGAATATAGACGTGCTCTTCAATTACCAGACGTTTTTGAACGGAGAAAAGCTCATCACAGTCTAAAAGTAAAAGTGCGTGCCCTCAAAGATCAATGGTGGGTAGACAAAGCTAAAGAAATCCAGAATTATGCCGACACAAATCAATCCGGTAGATTCTTTGAGTGCCTGCAAACTATATTCGGACCAAAAACTAAGAAAATAACAGCAATGTACAACAGGGACAAAAGTAGTCGGATAACCGACCATAAAGATATACTGGGCCGATGGGCAGAACACTTCAACGATGTTTTAAATCCCAGCATACAGACTACAGACCTACCTTTTATTGAGTCTCTCGAAAGTTTGCCCACCGCTGATTACCTAGCGGATTCACCATCTTTTGACGAATATTATGCAGCTTTAAGAAAAATGAAAAATGCCAAAGCATCTGGATTAGACAGTTTACCATTCGAAATTTACAAATATAGCGGCCCTCATGTAAGTAATAGATTGTTCCAACTTATATTGAAAATATGGGAACATGAAATAATACCACAGGATTGGAAAGATGCCTCCATCTGTAAATTGTACAAAGGCAAAGGCGATATAGCTCATTGCGGTTCGTACAGAGGCATTTCTCTTCTCTCAGCAGCTGGGAAGATTCTGGCCCATATAATTAACACCCGTTTGTCTCGTCATGCAGAAACTATACTTCCTGAAAGCCAGTGTGGATTTCGCACGGGCAGAGGTACAGTAGATGCCATTTTTGTTGTAAGACAACTTCAAGAAAAAAGTTTGGAACAGCAACGTCCCCTTTTCATGTGCTTTGTAGACTTGGAGAAGGCTTTTGACAGAATTCCGCGTGAGGCCCTGTGGATCGTGTTAAAGAAAGCTGGCTGTCCTGAAAAGTTACTAAACTTAATACGCCGTTTTCATGACAACATGATGGTGAGAGTTCGACACGAAAATGACTTTTCAGACCCATTTCCAGTGACCAGTGGCGTGAAACAGGGCTGTGTCTTGGCACCTACTCTATTTTCATTATATTTCGCTTCTGTAATGCAAGATGCGGCGAAGACTTGTACCGGATCTATACAAATAAATTCAAGAACTGATAAGAGCGTTTTCGATATTTCCCGCTTTAGAGCTAAACAATATGTTTCGAAACTTTCAGTCTTGGAAGTCTTGTATGCAGATGACGTTTGTATTATGGCCGATTCTATGGAGTCTTTGCAGGCGTACGTGGAATCTCTACACACATCGTGCCGCAGATTTGGTCTAGTCATAAATACGAGCAAGACTCAAGTCTTACAGCAACCTGTCAGAGGATGCCAGAGAGATTCCTATAATATCATCTTAGAATCCGCAATGTTAGATGAAGTCTCTCACTTCGAGTACCTGGGTAGTCGAATAAAAAATGACAACACCTTGGCAGCGGAAATACCCGCCCGAATAGCAAGTGCAGCAGCAGCTTTTGGCAAACTAAGAACACGCGTTTGGAACTCACACGATCTTAAATTGACAACCAAAATTATGGTGTACAGATCCATTGTCTTGCCTACATTATTGTATGCCTCAGAAACTTGGTGCTGCTATAAAGCAGATATCAAACAATTAGATATTTTCCACCTCAAGTGTCTGAGGTATATTCTGCGGATTAAATGGCAGGACCGGGTTCCAAACACTGAGGTATTGAGACGTGCTGCTGTACCTGGAATAGAAACGCTCATCATAAAACAACAACTGAGATGGAGCGGCCACGTTTCACGTATGGATGACAAGAGGCTTCCAAAGGCAGTTTTCTATTCCGAGCTCTCTTGTGGGCAACGTAAACAGGGTGGACAATATCTTCGTTACAAAGATAACCTGAAACGTAACCTTGTAGCGTGCGATATACCTGCAGACAGCTGGGAGAAGCGTGCACGTCTCAGATCGGAATGGCGGCGTACCATCCATAAAAACGCCAATAGATATGAAGAAGAACGACTCCAAAACCTTGATACCGTGCGCCAATTACGTAAGACCCGACCCAAACCACATTACAACTACACATACAATTCGGCGGGCCAGCTGTATTGTGGGCCTTGTGATCGAACTTTCAAAACAAAGTTCGGTTTTGCAAGTCACATACGCGCTCACAACAACAATCCAGACTAAATTTAAGGAGTCGCCGTCACCGGACACGGTGAGGAGGACATGATGTGTGCCTCGTGTGCTGCTAAGAGGTTATGTGTACCTCGTTTGCTACTAAGAGGTTATGTGTGTCTCGTTTGCTACTAAGAGGTTATGTGTGCCTCGTGCTACTAAGAGGTTATGTGTGCCTCGTGCTAATGGGCATGAAAGTGGATATAGTGATAAGAATAGAAAAGAGTATGTTAAGCTGGTTTAGACATGTAGAAAGAATGGACGAGGAAGGACTAAGAAAGTTTATAAGGCTAATGTGAATAGAACAGTCGCAAGAGGAAAACCTAGGTGACCGTTTCTCGATCAGATCGGAGGCGTTCTGGTCAAAGGTCAGGTTAAGAGCTCCTTGAACCGACGGGCGTGTTTGAGGAATGTGATGAAAGTGAATGAAGCCAGAGAAGTGTGTCAGGATCGTAGCAAATGGAAATCCGTAGTCTCTGCTTACCCTCTAGGAAAACAGGCGTGAATCTATGAATCTATGTGCTAATAGGAGAGGTTGTGTGCCTCATGGTAATAGGAGAGGTTATGTGTGCCTCATGCTTTAGCCAAGTATGCTTTGATTAATATGCCTTTTTATATTTGTGTGCCTTTTGCTTTTTAGCAGAGGTTATGTGCGCCTCATAATTTAGCTAAATGTGCTTAAATTAAAATGAGGTTAGGTTCGCCTCATACATATGTCATGTATGTGTGTCGACTAGCAAAGATTAGTTGTTTCGTTAGTGAGCCAAGTACATTTAAGTTACATGGTGTACATCATTGAAATAATCAGTGTCATATGTGCGTAGCATAGATAATTTTTTGAAGTTGAAATATTAGAGGGTAACCATACTTTATGTAATAGGCCGTGCTACTATGGTCCATTCCTGAGTTTTACAATGTTTAGTCATCTAGGCATGATAATATCGATTCAGTCCTAATGATATTATATTTTTATTTTGAGACCATGAAATCGGACGACACGATGACTCCAGGTCCTGCTGGTGACATTTGTCTATAAATATTGTCGCGGACAATTACTATTATTTTGTGCACATTAGATATACCTATTTTAATTTATTTTTTTTAATTTTAACTGAAACATAATACTAGATAATGATATATAATATAACTATCATAGAAAAGATTTTGGACAAATATGTCTGTTGACAATAAACAAATACGATTTAAAGAAATTATATTACAATGGGATATATAATAATTTGCCGATTCTTAAATATCATACGTTTTAATTCCATTATACGTTTTTAGTTGCATATAGATATGTTGTTTGTCTTTGAACATGTTTATGTTCTAAGATAGCATGGAAATATATACAAATTCGGTTTGTTTTTCTAATTTGGCATATATCATAATAATTTTAAAGACATATTAATTAACTTAATTGAAACATAAACCATTATCATTTTGAGTTATATTTCTGATTGTTTTTATAACTGTGCATTCCATTATTGTGTCGCAATAGGTGTCCGACGTGCAGTCATGTTATCTGACCCGTTACGCATACTATAGATGCGCGCGGTTTCACTCTTAATTTTATAGTACACATTATAATTATTATATGGTTAATAGTAGATTCAAATTGTAATCTTTCCAATGAAATATCTCCCTAAATTATAGTATGGTCAAAGAGACAAACAAATATTGGCAATTATTCTGACTTTTGTAATAGTTCCTGCGTTGCAGCCTATACGTTTTACTAATATTATTTATGTATATTATTATTTGGATTATAAATTTAATAATTCTATTATAATTTGCTAATCATTATGAAGCCATTTTATTTTGTATAAGAGCATTTATTAACTATAGCTACATAATCAAGTCCACTTTTCTTACAAAGGTATCGTTTTAAAAATTTGACACCGTTATTGGAAATGAATGCATGAGAACGTAATGCTATCGGAGGGAGGCATCGGGCATGACATCCGTAACTTATGTAAACAATAGAGGTAATTAAATTTTACACTAAATCATGTGATTGAATTTGTTTGAAGGAGTTCTTAGAATTTTGACATAATTTTTTAATGATATTAATAGTCAATGATTTAAAATAAGACTGTATATTGGTTTGGTTTTGGTATAGATTTTCGAACGATATTAAAAATCTTTTTGTTATCTCTTGAATGCATTTAGGTATCGTTCATAAAATAAGATGGATGATATAGGACAGATATAGATGAGTATTTTATTATGATTGATATGAATGTTAGGAAATGTTAAATACAGATAGAAATATTTGGTTGATATGTTTTTGACAGCTATTTGACCCAATGACGATGTTGGATTCGTAAAGACCATATTGGTATTTGGATTTGTTTAAATAATGTACATGTATGTTTTGATTATTATGTATGAGGTTTCATTGTAAGGTTAGAAGTGAATTTATGTAGGTACACACAAGTGATAATAAAAGAGTTCTGTTCCTTCAACTTGATCATGGTGCAAACGAAATTTCTGTGAAAATTGTTAGAGGTTAAAGTAGCCTTAAATAAAGAACCATGATTTGGTGAAATGGTTTAGTGAAATGATTTGGTGAAATGATTTTATGATGGCTTGATGAAATGGTTTGATGGAATGGTTTGATGGAACGGTTTGATGGAACGGTTTGATGGAACGGTTTGATGGAACGGTTTGATGGAACGGTTTGATGGAACGGTTTGATGGAACGGTTTGATGGAACGGTTTGATGGAACGGTTTGATGGAACGGTTTGATGGAACGGTTTGATGGAACGGTTTGATGAAGCGCTTTGATGGAATGGGTTGATGAAACGGTTTGATGAGGCAGTTTGGTGGAACGGTTTGATAAAACGGTTTGATGAAATGATTTATTGAAATGATTTATTGAAATGATTTGTTGGAATGATTTGTTAAAATAATTTGATGGAATGGTTTGATAATATGGTCTGCTGAATTGATTTGATGAAATGATTTGGTGATGGAATGATTTGATGAAATAAATTTGGTGAAATGATTTGGTGAAAAGATTTGAATGGTTTGATGACATTGAGATGGTTTGATGACATTGAGATGGTTAGATGACATTGAGATGGTTAGATGACGTTGAGATGGTTTGATGACGTTGAGATGGTTTGATGACGTTGAGATGGTTTGATGACGTTGAGATGGTTTGATGACGTTGAGATGGTTTGATGACGTTGAAATTATTTAATTGAAGTGATGTGATGATATTGAAGTAGAAGTTTATTCGTATGCATATGAGACATAATTACAGAGGATGTTACAAAGGTTAAGATACATCATACCTCGCCTTTAGTAGGCGTACGCAGCGATAGCTCAGTAGGGAGACCAATAGACTGCAATGCAGAGGGTCTCGGGTTCGAACCCACGTAGTAGTATTGATTAACAATTATAGCCTGCTCCGTGCCTCGGAGAGCACGTTAAGCCGTCGGTCCCGGCTGCCATGAACATCTATGGCAGTCGTTATTGGGAGTGTGTCGACACAAACGATCCCACTGGGTCGAAGTGTCGCCGGTCTGCACTGACTGGCCCCCACATAAGATAAGATAAGATAGTAGGCGTACAGTCATGATTTGAACAAAATTTTATTGTAAACTTGACGATTGAAAAGAGTGGCCATGAGTTTCTTGCCCGTTCTTCTCATGAGCCCTACACCCTTGCCTTGCTGAACGTGGCAGTAAATGTAAATTCACAAAAAAAAACTTAGTGTAACTTTGACATTTATAAGTGTTGTCCTGAATTTGAATAAATTTATTTTTGATTTCATTTACGAATGTTATTAGATAGTACAAAAAAAAATAACAATTATTACTAGACATAATATTCATTATCAATAGGAACAATAATTATAAATATGCGAAGGAAATAAATAATATCGTAACTGTATAAAAAAAAAATTGTATAAACAATGTCAATTTCCAGTTTAATAATTACATAAGTCAAGATAAATTAAATATAAATATATTGTATAATTGTATACAGTACTTATTATTATATTGCTAATAGACGTTTCGTTTTAAAGTATGTGTGAACTTACAATATTCATTTAATGTATAAAAGCAATTCTTCAAAAGTAATTTTTTTAATTTTGTTTAAAATTCGATGATCGGGATGTTTCTCTGTTATGCATAGGGAAGTGGATATATACTTTTCATTCTTGCTAACACCATATGTTGATCGTGTGATAATGAAAACTGAGTGATTTTAGTTGAGGTTGTGCTTCAGGAGTACCATGGTATCGGATGTCCGGATGTCATGATTTATTATTTTTGTTAATAATTCTGTTGGGGAGTTTTTATTTATTCAATTGGCAACACAGCCAACATCATCTTTAAATAGTGGGGTTATTGTGGAGGGGAAAATAACTCGTTCTCTCTGCGAAAGATCGCTCAGCAGTAAGGAACTAGCATTCAACTGAGTAAGACGTTCTCAATAGTCCGTGTAATTGCTGTAAGTTTGGTAATATAGTCACATAATATTTTAGACGACTGAGTTTCATTATATACGTGCTATTTTATTATAAGCTCTGCACATTCTTACTATTGGATTATAAAATGATGTATTATTTTTATATGCTTGAATTGCAAATATGTTAGGATTACGAGATCTATGTGAAATATTAAAGCTGAGAGAAGAAAGTAAAGCCGGTGTATCGATAGATGAATGAACCAATTTATGCAAATAGAGTAAATCGTATCTCTGACGTCGGGTTTGCAATGAGACAACATAACATAATACCACATACTATTCACAACACACACTAAACTAAAACAACATTTACCAAGTAAATCGAATCATTATCTAACTCTGTTTATAAATTAATTAGCAAAAAGTATTTTCATTTACCGATCTGAAGTTAAAAGAAACTAAATAAAAAGTGTACAAAGTAATTAATTAACTTTATATTCGTACTACATTTTGCTCCCGGTTTCGCTCGCGTAAATGTAGGTTAGATTACTAACAGTACTTATCTTTTTCTGTATAAAAGGTACCCTATGTACTTTTCTGTTCCACTGACAACGTGTATGCGCAATTTGAGAATGATTGGTCGAGTAGTTACGGCGTAGAAGCGTAACAAACAAATAAACATAGAATAATAATGTCCTTCAGACCGAATTTCGATCAACTGCGTAGAAAATATTATAGTACACAAGTATGTGCGCAAACACAAGTGCACTCTCTGTTCCCTAACCCTCATGATCCGATGGGACGGATAATCCAACACAACCGGGGAAAGATCAGGCGCAGGACCAATGGCTTTACGTGCTTCCCGAGGCACGGAGGTGTCTAACACCGCCAACTACCTAACTCCGGGCTCGTATTGATATTTATTTACATAAAACCCCAATAACTTACAAACAAACTCACATTCGGATTTATAATATTAGTTAGAATATAAAACATTGCTCTATAAACTTGCAATGAAATGAAAAGCATTCTGAGAACCGACGGTGGAAGTAAATATCAACGATAGACGACTAGATTCCTCCACGTTTCAAGATATTAAAACTTATCAATACGTGCTATGTTTTAAACAAGCGAGACTCTCAGTGTGTGATATAAAATAAATCGATATTACTGTCTGGTTTTCCCTGTGGTATATATTTGCACATAAGTATACGGCTATTGAACGTATAGTCACTGATTAGTTTATTTTTACGGTCGCTAGAGTAACCCAATACGTCAGGGAGAAATATCACCCTCTTACAGAAAGCCACCATAACAGTAGCAACGTTATTACTACTTTCGTCTGGTTAGTAGTGACGCTGTTACTACTTTTCGCCCGGTTAGTAGTGACACTGTTACTACTTTTCGCCCGGTTAGTAGTGACACTGTTACTACTTTTCGCCCGGTTAGTAGTGATGTTGTAGCTACTTTCGTCGTGTTATTAGTTACACTGTTACAATTTTCCGCCCAGTTCGTAGTGACGCTGTAGCTAATTTCGTCGTGTTAGTAATGACACTGTTACTACTTTTCGCACGGTTCGTAGTGACGCCGTAGCTACTTTCGCCCATTTAGTAGTGGTACTGTTACTACGTTCGCCCGGTTAGTAGTGACTCTGTTACTACTTTTGCCCCGTTAGTAGTGACACCATTACTACTTTCGCCTGATTAGTAGTGACACTGATACTACTTTCGTCCGATTCGTAGTGACACCATTACTATTTTTCGTCCGGTTAATAGTGACACTGTTACTACTTTTCGCTCAGTTCGTAGTGACGTCGTAGATACTTTCGTCATGTTAGTAGTGACACCGTTACTACTTTTCACAGGGTTAGTAGTGACCCCTTTACTACTTTCGTCTAGTTCGTAGTGACACTGATACTACTTTTGCCCGGTTAGTAGTGACACTGTTACTACGTTTGCCCGGTTCGTAGTGACTTTGTAGCTACTTTCGTCGCTTAGTAGTGACACTTTTACTCATTTTCGCCGGGTTAGTAGTGATCCCTTTACTATTTTCGTCTAATTCGTAGTGACACTGATACTACTTTCGTCCGGTTCGTAGTGACAGAGTTATTCGTTTTCATCCGGTTAGTAGTGACACTGTTACTACTTTTCGCTAGGTTAGTAATGACCCCTTTACTACTTTCGTCTAATTCGTAGTGACACTGATACTATTTTCGTCCGGTTCGCAGTGACACCGTTACTACTTTTCATCCAGTTAGTAGTGACAATGTTACTACTTTCGCCCTAAAAGTAAGGGTAGTGTGTAACTGTTGCTCAATTTTTTGCCTCAGTTCCACCAAAAATACTAATTGCACAGCAAAATATGCTTACTAAAATATTTTAAAGAGAAAATCTAGTTTATAATATTAGTAAGGATGATCAAATAAGGCAAGAAAAGTTCGTAAAACAGATCAAGAATGACTCACGTATGTATATTCACGCCAGTACATTCAACATACGAGGAAGTTTCCCCGAATTATTTGAATGATTACAGTCCTATGCGCGAATTTCCTTGACTTGTTGCATAAAAGTTCTCGTGGAGAGGGCGAAAAGTTTTGTTACCGTATAACATTGAATATTATTATCGTAGCACGATGATAATATACACAGATGGTACTATACAGTATTATTTTAACTGTAGTCTCTTGCAGGGGTAAACAGAAGTTTATCACATGGTCAGAATATATGGTTTTTCGTCTACCGGGTGCAGTTTCAATATATATTATTATGTAGTTCAAGATTCCTTGCTGATACTGAGAATAGTTTTTTTTAAGTCATCTTTTGTACTAGGAATTGTTCCTGTGTCGCGGAGGACTTTACAAAGATTGAAACAAAGGACATAACGAACAGCCAGACTCGGAACAATAATTTGTGGAACACATAAATTTTTGTTCCGGGCTTCGAACACACAACCCTCCGCGCAGTGACAGCGGTAAGGCGACCACTTAAACCACTACGCCATCCGTGCAGACGTCATCCCTACTTGATTGTGCCAACGCGACGTAACTTTACAGATTTAAGGAGCAAGCCTGACGTTTACCGTGCAAAACCCAATAACACTTTGCCTTGCTCGGAAATCGAACTCGAGACCTCATGCACAGCAGTAGTATACTTGCTCAGTACGCCACCGAGTCAGTAATTTTACACAGACGGATATTTTTACATAGATAGGGTGCACAAGCCGTAGAGTGACTGGGCTATATTTTATCCCCGAGGAATACCCAGGGTCGTCACAAGAGTGACGTCACGGATAAAAGCTATTAGCTTATATATTTGCGCATCAAACAACAATGAAGACTTGACCTTCTTTTATTATGAACACAGCATTCAAATTCAACTACACTTGACTTGGTTGAGAAAATATTTTTTAATTAATCCAGTAAGTATAAGAAAATGTTCACTCAAGATTGATATTAATTTAGGGTCCTTAAATCTAAACTTTTAATTGAGAAGCTCAAGCGAATTGGGTCGAGCAACCTTCATTAGACACTTTTTGTTGGAGGATAATGAAAAAAAATAATATTTTTTAATATTTTTACGGTCACAACACTGGCTGGCCAATTTGACGTTCACAAGTTATGAGATAATTATATTTTAGGTTTTTTTGGTTCAAGTTCTTGTTACTTTCAAACCTTAAGATTATTTTGTGATATCTATCTTGTCAGATCTTTATTTTTAAGAACTTGACATCTAATTGATTAAGTAAATACGATCTGTAGCATTTGGTTTGCCTATAAAGGTACTCGTACACTAGGGATCAGACTCTGTGTAGCCGGGTACCTTACAAACACACAATTAACGGTCACAAAGTATACCCAGACTCTCACAAATAATTGTCTCGTGTAAGATTCGAATCTACTACACTCAGCGCGACGGCAGTGATGAGGCAACCGGTTGTTCCCTGTGCCACCCGTGCAGTGAATTTCTTATTTGTATCTCTTTCATGTGTATTTTCCTAGGAAAATCGCGGCCCTTTGGGAGGCTTACTCATGGACATGAGTCCAACGTGTGAGATAGTTACGCGATAACACTATCGCACATTGCATATCATTGTACGATCAGAAGTTCTTTACGCTACGCTACGTAGTACGTACGATCGATGTATATAGGCACTTACAGGGATTATACCAACAAGTACCTACTTAAACTATACTTAATAATATAGTAGTTAGAGGAACTTGTTGGTTAAGTATTTATAACTAGCTTTTGCTCACGGGTTCGCTCGCGTAAAAGTAATTTACACCTAACCTACTTTTATTTGTTACCACTACTTTTTTAATAAATTCTAGTAAAATGTTACATGGTGATAATACAACTTTCTAATGGTGAAAGAATTTTATAAATCGGTTGAGTAGGTCTTGAGTTAAATCATTACAAACAAACAACAACATATCTCAAAAAAATATATATATGTAGATGTAGCTGAAATAGTCGCCAAGCCAATGCCACTACACCGAGTGTTGCGGGTTCGAACCCCACATCGGACAATAATCTTGTGATATAAAGTTGATCATCTAGGTGTTTTTTGTGTCGGTCGATTAAAGGTTTATAAAGTCCTCGAAATGCAGGAGTTATTACAAGTACGGCCCATGTCGTTTAAAAGAAAAAAGCTCTGGTAGAATTTCCTATGAATATCGTTTTTTTCTACTCTGGCAGCCGCGCGATCGTGATCGAGGCTCCGAAGCAAATTGGACTTTCATAACTAAACTCTGCCGTAAAGTGCAGCGAACTCATACATGGGAAATCGTTAGGTGAATAAAAGGAAAAGCAAATACATTTACGTGGTCCGGTTTGCTTTGCTTTTGGTGGTAGAAGTTCGTAGAAACGAAATTTTCCGGTAGAATGGATTCGGTTTGGAGTATTTAAACTTTCATTGAAAGAATACACACGGTATTCGATTTTCATTCTTTTAACCTTTTAAACCGTGGCGGTACACCGGTGGCCAGACACAATAGATATTCATTTGTATTCTAAAACTTGACAGATAAAGGATATTGATTTCTTCATTGAAGTGAAAACTTCTTTAGGCGCGTTGAGCACTTCTTGGGTGAACAAAAATCATAGAGCTACTCGCGTCATCGTCACGCTTCCACGCTTTCCATTTTTTAATTATTTTAGAATATTAACAATATCTCAGACATGGTGCGTCCTACGCAAATAATAACGAAATTTTGACCCCCTTAATAACCACTAATAGAGTATCAGGAATCCGACCCGCCCTTTTTCTCTTCTTTTGTTTATAAAGAAATTTAATTTCAATGAATAACATTCGCGTAAACAGAAGACAATATTATATAAAGAAATGTTTATGATCAAGGATTAACCCTTAAATGGGCCTTGTTGCCATTTGTCTACAAACACTTTGAGTTAAAAATAAAAGTAAATTTAATAAAGTATTAATATCCGAACGGATTCGATAAGTCACTTTACACATTCTCATAAAAAAATGACTAAACGTCAAATAGTTTTTGGCGCGAATTTGAAAAATATTACATATTTTATCTGTCAAGGTGAAAAAGGTGGAATATTGGAATTATGTCGATATTTGTAATTGAATAATTATATGAAAATATTATTATTTCTGTGCAGTAAATTACTCATATATTGGAAAATAGGTAAGGAATTGATATTTTATCACAAATAACTGCAAAAAAATATACTTTATATAAATTTGCGCATAAACGGCTACGTTGCAAATTGGCTACATAGCGCGTTTGTTCGTAAAAATTTTTCACTAGGAAATTATTTGCATGTATTACATTTTTATGCATGGCTGTGGGTAAAGGTGCTTTTTTATTCTTATTTTAGTGCTATTTTTGAATAATGAAGCCCCAAGAAATAGAAGCGTTTTTGGCGGCATTAGAGGCAGGCGAGGTTTCGGAAGACGAGGAAGATATTGGCGACGAAGATGGTATAGACTACTACGATAATGTACAAGCATTGAGACAGGAGTTGGACAGCGAAGGTAGCTCAGGTGAGCGGGAAGTGGTGGTAGAGCAAAACGAGGAAGTGACAATTTCCGATCCACCATTGACCGAGGAAGAAGCAGTGCCATCGTCCTCTAGTGCACCTATTTCTGGTGTTGCTCTATGGAGATCTAGAAATAGAGAACTAATATGGAGAAAAAAAAACTTGGAGTGGGACGACAATAGGATCAATTTCTTGGGAAATACGTCACTGCCACCAGAAGTAGCATCATTGGAAACTCCTCTACAATTCTTCTCACTTTTTATGAATGATGTAATTATATCTAAAATTGTTGATGAAACTAACTTATACATCACTCAAAATAACATTCCTAATTGTCCACCAGTTACATGTACCGAATTACGTCAGTTTCTTGGTATTTTGATATTTTCTTCAGTATTTCATTACCCTAATGTCAGTGCATATTGGGGCAAGTATGGTTTTCAACACATAAAAGAGACTATGGCTTCTAAGCGCTTCGCAAAGCTAAGATCAGTAATACATTTTAACGATAACAGCCTTCATAGGCCTGTAACACATTTAGAACATGACCGTCTGTATAAAATAAGGCCAATAATAAATCACCTCAATCATTTATTTTCGAATACTGTGTCTTTAGAGCAAAGACTTTCTCTGGACGAACAAATGTGTGCCACAAAAGTGGCACATTTTCTAAAGCAGTACCTCCCAAATAAACCCCATAAATGGGGCTTCAAATTTTACGTTTTATGTTCTTTGTCAGGATATGCCTATAATTTCGAAATTTATTCTGGACAGAATAATAAATGCTTGCCCGAAGAACCTGACCTTGGCGTTGTTGGTAACACTGTTATACGCCTTTGTCGCAATGTGCCAAGAATGGTTAATCACATTATATATTTTGATAATTTCTACACCTCTATTCCACTACTACATTACCTAACAACACAAGGTATATACGCGTTAGGAACCATCCAGAGAAATAGGCTAGGTAAAAACTGTAAACTACCCCTGCCAAAAGAATTTATGAAAGAGACTGTTGAAAGAGGCACGTATGAAGAACAGGTGGCAAATTATGAAGGGAAAGACATATCAGTTACATGTTGGAAAGACAACAAAATGGTGACTCTTGCTTCTACTTACGTTGGCTCTGAACCAGCTACTACCCTCTCTCGATATGATAAAAAAAGGAAGGAGACTATTTCCATTGCATGCCCCAAAATCATACAAGACTACAATGCTCACATGGGAGGAGTAGATTTGATGGATAGTTTCCTAGGCAGATATAGGATAAGAATAAAGAGCAGGAAGTGGTATATTCGGTTATTTTACCATATGCTGGATTTGAGCATTATAAATGCTTGGATTTTATATAAGAAAGCTAATGACAGGGCAGTAAATACAAAAATAATGAATTTAGGTTAGTTTAGAGCAGAATTGGCTGAAAGTTTATGTAAATTTAAAGTTCTAAATGGCAGTAAGAGAGGTAGACCATCAGGAAATAATTTAGAAAAAGAGATTGAGGCAAAAAAGAAGAGAGGACCAATGAAATACGTGCCACCCAAAGATATTAGGACAGATGGAGTAGGCCACCACGAAAGACGATGTGAGAGTAAGAATCGGTGTAAATTACCAAATTGCAAGGGATTTTCACGCATAGAGTGCACGAAATGTAACGTAGCTCTTTGTCATACAAAAGACAGAAACTGTTTTGGTGAATTTCACGGTTTATAATATATTTATAAGCCATAAGCAAAATAAATGTTTTATATATGTACATAGTTCATAAGTAACCCCAGACGCGCAATGTTGCCATTTGGCAACATACTGTATTTTGCATAAATAAATTTAATATTTAGTAAAATATTTTTTTTATTATTTTTCCCGTAATATACGTATCCTAATCTATTTATATATATATTTTATGTACAAATAAAAAAAATCGCGCATTTAAGGGTTAAAGTTTTCACTTCTATCGGCAGTCCCCAAAGACTGCCCCAAATTTTTTCTATAGATTATTAACGAATGATAAGCATGCTGAATATAATTTTGGTTCAATTGTATTTTGAACATTTAATTTTAATCGTAAGTAAAACGCGAAACCTGAAAATTTATATGTTAGATAGTTAGTATTGCAATTGATCCATTATATCAATATCACGTAAGGTTATACATACTATGAGGTAGTATATGAGGCCCTGTTAAAAAGGCAGCAGGAGACTGATGCTTTGCAATGCCTTCTTCTTTGTTTCTGGATTCTGTCTTTCTTTTTTAAAAAGACCACTCCTGCATCAGGAATAATGCCTGTGTCGCGGGGGACTTTACAAACATTTGAACAACGGACACAAAGAACACCGAGACTGAAAACAACTATTTGTTGACCACACAAATTTTTGTCCCGTTTGGGTATCGAACCCACAAGACTCGACGCAGAAGCAGTGGCGAGGCGACCACTTAAACCATTACGCCAATCGTGTAGTTCATGCTTCTGTTTAGTAAGCACATGATCTCTGAGTTCTACAGACCTACAGACGAGTAAAGGACTGCGATGGAAATGTTAAAAGCGTGCTTGTTGATACAGCAGTAATCTGTTTTTAAGCCTGCTTTGTTACAAAGGTTCATCCTGGTGGAATGTTTATTCATTTGTGTAACTGATGTTGCTTTAAGGACCAAGTGCTTTCTCTGTCTACATTCCTATAGTGCTGGGAAGATTTTCGTTTACGGTTCTGTTGAAAATGATGATGAATCTTTTATTTTCATGTATAAGCGACATTCACAATATATCATACACTATTAATTATAACTACACTAATTAATCTATACTAATATTATAAAGCTGAAAAGTTTGTTTGTTTGTTTGAACGGGTTAATCTCAAGAACTACAGGTTCGATTTGAAAAATTATTTTAGAGTTGGATAGCCTATTTATCGAGGAAGGCTAAAGGCTATATAACATTACGATACGACTCACGAGGACGGCGCAGTAACGATAAACGCGGGTGAAACCGCGGGAACATTTAGTACTAAATATTTACACAATTGATTTAGGCGTCATAGAATTCATCAGCATCGCTGTTATTTGGTAACCTGTCCAGAAGATTGGCAGCATTGCCACGTTAAATGGCAACGCTGATTCTTAGGGCCAAGAAAATGAAATTATGATGAAATAAGATTGTGTTTTTCTTTAACGGCGAACAGTAAAATCATCACGCTTTAAGTATGTTTAACATGCATAGAATACTAGCTCACACAGCGGCATCGATCGCATATCACATAGTGTAGCATTCTAATAAAGCAAAATAAAAATAGATCAGTCCCGTAATTCCAGACTACCTATAACTTCTGATTTATTCATAAAAAGTATGTTCTTACTTTATTGCTAACGTAACTAAAGTTTCCCCAGTGGCTTTGCTTGCGTTAATCTAAATTTTATCCGTTCATTTCCATACCTTGGGAACAGTACATTGTTTCTGGATGAAAGGTACCCCCATATCCTCTTCTGTGCCCTTGACAACGTATAAGTGAAATGTTATGATGATCGGTTAAATAGTTAAGGCGTAAAAGCGTAACAAACATACTCATATGCGCATTTATAATAATACTATATTTTGTCCGCGGCTTCGCTTGCGTAAATGTAGGTTAGGTTGAGATAGTACATACATACATACATAGATTCACGCCTGTTTCCCAGAGGGGTAGGCAGAGACTACGGATTTCCATTTGCTACGATCCTGACACACTTCTCTGGCTTCGTTCACTTTCATCACATTTCTCATACACGCCCGTCGGTTCAAGGAGCTCTTAACCTGGCCTTTGTCCAGAACGCCTCCGATCTGGTCGAGAAACGTTCGCCTAGGTTTTCCTCTTGCGACTGTTCCATTCACACTAGCCTTATAAACTTTCTTAGTCAGTCTTTCCTCGTCCATTCTTTCTACATGTCCAAACCAGCTTAACATACCCTTTTCTATTCTTGTAACTATATCCACTTTCATGCCGCATCTCTCTCTAATCACACTATTTCTTATTCTATCTTTCAGAGTCACACCACATATGCTTCTCAACGCTCTCATTTCTACAGCATTTATTCTGCTCTCATGCTTCTTTTGCCATACCCAACTTTCACTTCCATACATAAGTGTGTGCACTAATAGTCCTCTATGAACAGCCAAACGTGCCTTTTCGGATACATTTCGACTGTTCATAAAAGCGCGTAGGGCTCCATTCACTTTGTTGCCAGCAATCGTTCTCCTTTCAATATCTCCGTCATGTTTACCATCCCTTGTAAACTAAGTACCCAAATATACAAACTCTTGCACTTGCTCCACTTTTTCTCCATCAATCATAATATTACACATCGTCACGCACTCTTCCTTTTCAAATACCATTACTTTCGTCTTGCTTACATTTATTTTCATTCCTTTACTCTCAAAAGCACCATGCATAATAGTTACCATCGCCTGCAACTCTTCCGCCGATGACGCAAGTATTACTTGGTCATCGGCATAAAGAAGACATTTGACAAGTAACTCATTCATTCTTAATCCCCATTCACAATCTTTTAAATCTTTCAAACAATTGTCCATGTATAGGTTAAACAGCCAAGGTGACGCTACACATCCTTGTCTAACACCTTTATCGATGTTAAACCACTCTGTGTAGGTCCCATTTATCCTAACACAAGCTCTGGAATCATCATAAAGAGATTTCAGAGCTCGCGTGAGGTTGCTATTCACTCCATACATGGACAGTGCCGACCAAAGTTCATTCCTCACCACTTTATCATAAGCCTTTTCCAGATCCACGAATGCGCAATAGACCTTTTGACCTTTGGCCAAAACTTTTTCGGCTATGCTCCGTAAGGAAAAGACCTGATCCGTACATCCCATACCCTTTCGAAATCCAGTTTGTGCATCCCATATTTTCTTGTCGGTTACTTTCACAATCCTTTCAATTAACACTTTTGCATACAATTTACCGACGACGCTGAGCAAGCTAATGCCTCTATAGCTTTTGCACTCTTGCTGTGAGCCTTTTCCCTTGTATAAAGGTACTATGACGGCCTTGCACCAATCACTTGGTACACGGCCGGTATTCCAGCACAAGTTAAAAAGGCGGCACAACTGAGTTGCTATAAGACCCTGTCCAGCTGTCAGCATTTCGACTGTAATCCTATCATACCCACCAGCCTTTCCTGATTTCATGCTTTTCAATGCTTTCATTATTTCATCCATACTAATAGGGCTTTCATCACTACTATCATTATCATTCATTTCGAAACTTTGCCCTTGCCATTCCTCTCTTTCAAATAAACTTTCAAAATATTCCTTCCATCTCTTCAGTACGCTCTTAGTAACAGTACTTTTTCCTGAATTAAAGGTACGTGAAAACTTTACAAACAAACAAATAGAACTCACATTCTCATTTATAATTAGTAATGAAGTTACGATATAGGATACGCTGTGCGTCCCGAATTGTTCCATAATTCGGGACGCACAAAAACACATACAAACAAACAAAATTTTATATTCCACTTATCTTATCGTATCTTATATGGGGGCCAGTCAGTGCAGACCGGCGACACTTCGACCCAGTGGGATCTTTTGTGTGACACTCTCCCAATAACGACTGCCATAGATGTTCATGGCAGCCGGGACCAACGGCTTAACGTGCTTTCCGAGGCACGGAGCAGGCGATAATTGTCAATCAATACGCACATAATTTCTAAAAGTCATATAACTTCCGAAAATCAGAGGTGCGCGACGTGGGTTCGAACCGGAGACCCTCTGCATTGCAGTCTGTTGGTCTCCCCACTGAGCTATCGCTGCTCTTTATATTCCACTTACTAGTACTATTATTTTAACTTAGTAAGTTTACATAATAATAGACTTATTATCCCTCAAGCACTCAGCTCAGCAAGTCCTCAATTGGCAACGTGCCCAGAAGACTGGCAGCATTGTCACGTTGAATGGCAATACTTATTCGTAAGATAAATATATAATTATATTGTATATTATATTTTTTATTTTTTATATATTTATATTATACATAGGTACATACACAGTATTTCCACGCCAATCTCGTCGGCGTATAAGCTATATTTTATTAAATATAGAATTATATTTTTATATATCTTTATATTTCATTTACAATTTAGAATTTAGATAGACCTTTAAAATATCTACGAGTGTATTATATGAAGGAAATACATAAATTATTTTTCAAGACATTTCCCGCACAATGCATAACTCCCGTATCACTGGACTTCACAACATTCTTTGAGTAGTAGAGCCTCGCTGAATTGAGCATGAATGAGTCAGCCGGCTCGACCGGGGACGGACTACCCTCTCACAGAATATCGACGTGAAATAGCAGTATTCCTACTATTGTGTTTCGTTCGGTGAGGGAGAGTACCGGAGGCCCAATCACCTTTTTCCACTTCCCGCTCCTTCTCTTTCCCACTTCCTTTCCTAAAGAGTCGCCAACGCGTGTGATGCCTCTGGTGTTGCAGGCGTCCATAGGCTACGGTGACCACTTACCATCAGGTGGGGCCGTATACTTGTTTGCCACCTTAGTTGTATAAAAAACATTTAAACATCGCAAAAAAAATTTGTCTACGGGGATCGAGCCCACAAACTTCGCGCAATGGCATTGCTGAAGCGACCACATACACTCCTACGTTATCTACACTACCGAGCCATTCATTGCTCACTGCCCCAGGGTTGCTAACTATACTGCTTATAACGGTATTCTACATTACAGTTCCTTACAATTATGATTTGTAAACAAAATTTTATTGTAAACTTGGCGATTAAAAAGAGTGGCCATGAGTTTCTTGCCCGTTCTTCTCATGAGCCCTACACCCTTGCTTTGCTGAACGTGGCAGTAAATGTAAATTCACAGAAAACATTTAGTGTAACTTTGACATTCATAAGTGTTACCTTGTAACCTAACTTGAATAAATTTATTTTTGATTTGATTATATTGCTCTATATTTTCATTCTTATTAAAATATACCATATCAATGTTTAAAAAATATATAAGACAAATTAAAGTTTTCGAATTATTAGAAAATGTATAGAATGCTTTCTGTTTTATATGAACTAATTGATATGGCTGTAAAAGCTCGCTAAGTTTTAAGTAACTAATATAAAATATTTAAGACCTCATGTATCGAATGGGCAGACGGTGACTCGCCAACTTACTAGATGAGCCAGCAGCAGCGGGCAGCAGCGGTGCGAGCGGCTAGGGGTGTTGAGCGGTGCGAACACTTAGTTTGCAAATATATGATTTGAATTTGAATAAAATGCTGTTTAGTTAGACCAAAATAAGTGTGAAGTCTATATTGTAAGATTATTGTAAGATTATTTATAGAATTTAAGAAAGTTTATAAGGCTAGTATGAATGGAACAGTGGCAAGAGGAAAACCTAGGCGAACGTTTCTCGACCAGATCGGAGGCGTTCTGGACAAAGGCCAGGTTAAGAGCTCCTTGAACCGACGGGCGTGTATGAGGAATGTGATGAAAGTGAATGAAGCCAGAGAAGTGTGTCAGGATCGTAGCAAATGGAAATCCGTAGTCTCTGCTTACCCCTCTGGGAAACAGGCGTGAATCTATGTATGTATGTATGTATTTATAGAATACTAGCTGTACCCGCAGTCTTACCCGCGTTAGTAGTATTTGTGGTTATTGCGCCGCTCCTGTGAGCCGTAGCGTGATGTTATATAGCCTATGTCCTTCCCAGGGTCTCAGGCAATCTCCATTCCAAATTTCATCTAAATCGGTTCAGCGGATTGAGCGTGAAAAGGTAACAGACAGACAGACTGACAGACAAAGTTACTTTCGCATTTATAATATTAGTAAGGATAGTAAGGATGATATTGGCCTTAAAAAATTTTCAAGTCTGCCAAATCGCTTTCGTCTAACTCTAGCTTGTTGGACTATAGCTTAACCCTTGTCACACTAAAAAGATGCCCACGGCCAGCAGTGGGACTGATATTTTATTATTATACGCCAAAATGCTGTTAATTCCGTCTCGAACCTTTATATCAATATACAAAAAATCAACGTTAGTTTAGCAGCCCTATTTTACCCTCACTAACATTTATTTAATACTCCACTCTACTGAAATATAATTGAATCGAGCGTATAAAGCTTTCTATAACCACTCATCTGCTAAGTAACATAGCATATTCGCCATTTGCAAATGTTTCGTTCCAAATAAGTATATTAAAATGCTATCCTGTAACATATCGCATTTTCATACTAATACTATAGAGAGGAAATATTTGAATTTTTGTTTATTAGGAGCTAACTCAAATAGTTCTCAACGTATTTTAAAGATTATTGTACCATTAGAAAGCTATAATTTATTTATTCATAAAAAATATAAGCTTACAGTATACGCCAAATCGCTTATATCTATGCTAATAATATTACAACAAATTACGTACAATCTTAACAAAAACTTAGATTAACAAAAGAAATAACATAAAATAATATTTGTAACAACAATCAACAAAAACAATCTTTTATCAACTTTGGAACTATAGAATTACTTTTTAAAATTCAGATATATATAAATATGTTTCAAAATTATGTTTTGGGAATTAAAAAATAATATTATCACCGAGTAACATAGGCTATATTTTATTCAAAAAGTATTGTTACTAACATAACCTAACCTACTTTTACGCGGGAAAAAGTTAGTATATATGTATGTGACGATGTCATGGTCTTGCTTCTATAATCCCAAAGGAGTATTACGTTTACATTTCACCAGTCGAAGTATAATGTTCATGTAACATAGAGCGAGTATATACGGAGTCTGGAGTAGTTTCCGATAGACGACAATAGGTGCCGCGTACCAGCTACCATTACAAACCCCGTGCTGCTTTTCTTGGTAGAAATCCGAATAACACTTTATTTACTCAATTAAAAAATGACATTCAATACTTTATGCTCAGAAGCCGCATACACTCTGCAACTAAGGCAGTCAGAGACGCAGCAGTAACTATTGACTGATCTTCTTTTTGATTAAACTAATTATCTCGACATACCAGAAGGAATACATATAAGTATTATATAAATACCGATATTATTATTTAGTATAAAATTACTTTTGCCATCTATGACCTTCTGCCTAATTTATTTAAATTGATGTTTTGTTTTTTGTTATTTTATTTTTAATTGAGTTATGCATGTACGTTACTGCCTACATGCACCGAAATCATGCAGGCTCTGCGAGAATACCAGCGTTATGGATATACTGCAACATTGCTGACGCAGGACCTTATTTGTTCTTATACAGTTGTGTTGCCTGTTACCTTATGAGCGTGGAACAAATAAAAATATTTTTCTTCAGAAATCAGAAATCAGAATATTTATTTGCAAAAATACTGTGACAAATGGTGTTACAAAGAAATGCATTCAAGATTCAAGTATTTTGACCAGAATATAGCGGCATGCAAATATTAATTATATAAAATTAAAATAAGTAATTATGTCAAAATCAAACAATATTAAATCAATATAAATATAAATAATTAGATTGGATGTCAGGAGCAGTCTTCCTTTCTTTCTTTCAAAAGATCACGCCTAAAAGCCTAAAAGTAGTAATGCCTAAAGTATAACAACAGTTATTTTAGCACAGGTATCCAACTTCATCGATACGCCGACCTATACAAGATCAGATGAAATGCCTGGACGCCGAGCACAATTGAAAGAGGCACACCGATTAGATATAGAAAAGCTCAGCGACGTGTGAAATTGAAAACACTAAACGCCTACGTTGAACACGAGCTATGCTATACACAAGGGCTTTTATTGTTAAGTAGGCTTTCTCCACAACTTCAAGAATATAAAGATTTTTGGACACGTCAAAATGCAAAATCAAATCCTAATCCTAACTACTGGACTGCCTCCGTAGCGCAGCGGTAGTGAATGCGACTGCTGTGCATGCGGTCTCGGGTTCAAATCCCGGGTCGGGCCAACAAAAAGTTATTGGCTTTTTCAGTTAAAAAATCTCAATAGCAGCCCGAAGTTAGAAAGTTGGTGGTTTAAGACACCGCCGTGCCTCGGAAAGCACGTACAGCCGTTGGTCCTGCGCCTGATCTCTCTCCGGTCGTATCGGATTACCGTCCCATAGGATCATGAGAGTTAGAGAATAGAGAGTGCACTTGTGTTTGCGCACACACTTGTGCACTATAATATGTCCTGCGTAGTTGGCCAGTCTCCGTTAAGCCAGGCCGCCGTGGCCGAAATCGGTCTGGAGGATATTATTATTATAAATGCGAAAGTGAGTTTGTTCATTAAGCTTTCACGCCTTAACTACTTGACCGATCATCATGAAATTTCGCATACACGTTGTCAGGGGTACAGAATAGGACATTCGAGACCTTTTATCCAGGAAAAAGTACTGTTACTAACCTAACCTACATTTAACCGAGCAAAGCCGCGGGCAAAATCTCGTCAAAAATAATTTAATATTAAACAATAGCCAGTTTAAGGAGCAAAGCTTACATGAAACAGGATAAACTCATAGCCAGTATTTTCAATCGTGAATTGAAATTAAAGCCAAAAATTATTTAGTATTGTCTTCTGTTTTCGCGAATGTTATTCATTGAAATTAAACTACTATATACAGATTTTATCGCGTTGTTTATTTGACACTTTACAACAATTTGAGACAACTGCCATCTTAGTCTCTCCGTGACCATGGCTGCTGAAAAGCAACCGAAACGTCGGGGAAAGTGAAACACAAATATAAATAGTATAATAGTATAGTAATAGTATAAATAGTTTTAATAGTTTCAATAATTTAATTAGCTTAAAAATTAGTAATGTTTAATAGTAATAGTAGTGTAACAGTTTTAAAAAATTTTGTAATAAAGTGTCAAATAAACAACGCGATAAAATCCGTATATAGTAGTTTAATTTCAATCAAAAATTATTTATTCATTTAGGTCACAAAGTAATACTTAAAAAGGCCAAAGTGAATACTGGAATTACCTATTTACATTTGAGTTAGCTCTACAGTGAATCTCTCTTTCGCCAGTTATATTTATAATGAAATGTAAGCCTATTATCTTGAACGGTTAGGACAATAGGCTAGTAAAACCTGTGCTGCATGAAAGCACCTTTATAAAAAAACTCGGTATAGATGACGTACTTCATTTGCGCACTAATTATGCAGAAAATGTACAAGGTAAAATTAATAAAGAAGAGTACAAAAGGCAGCGTTCTCGCTGCAAAGCTTGTCTTAGAGGTAGCCTGTTTCATTAGGTACATTCTATTTATTAAATTCTTTTGATATTGCACTTTGTAGCGCCATCGTAATTAAATTGCGCTAGGCTTTTCTGAATATTTCGCGTTTAGTTGCGTATATTGCAATGATAATATGATAAAAATCCAATATCATACGCAAATATAATCTGTATATTGCCAAACGGATATAGGGGTATACAACTTATGTCCCTAGCTATTTTTTTAGATCACACGTATTAAGGGACGAGCCAAATAGGCCCAATCACCCTCTTTCCAACTTTCCGCTTCTTCTCCTTCCCATTCCTAAAGGGTCGGCAACGCGCAAGTGATGCCTCTGGTGTTGCAGGCGTCCATAGGCTACGGTGACCACTTACCATCAGGTGGGCCGTATTCTTGTTTGCCACCTAAGTCGTATAAAAAAAAAATCATGAAAAGCTCAAACCCCTTTACTGCTTAGCTTTTCCTGAAATAAAATCTAAACATATTGCGCAAGTCAAAATCGTACACATAAGCGCAAAATTATGCCAACAAGGTTCCTCTATAGGCATTAAAATTTCAATAGAAGTTGACAAGCATATTTGTTTGTTTGATTTTAAAACCGGTAGTCGTTCGGCTAACAGTGGACGATTAACTAGCAGCGGACACAACGAACACCCAAACCCTTATTTCTTGCTAGAAATAACTTATTGTAGATCTTAAAAATTTTTGTCCTATGTAAGGATTGAACCTAGAACACTCGGCGCAATACAGTGGTTAGGCGTCCACTCAAACCGCTACGCCGTGAGTGCAGTTCAATTTAAAATACTTCCTAATCCTTTTGAAAGGAAAGGCACACAAGTGGAAAACTGTACCGTTGAAATATAAGTAGCATATGTAAATGATACTAACCTGTTACATAAAACCAGAGCACCGTAACCAGCGAAGCGGACAAAACAAATCCCTGAATTACGCTTTACAAATGTGTTCCAATCCATATTGTGAACCGAACACGGGTAAAATCGCTAAACGCTCCCATAAGGCCGCTAAAGGTGGAATTCTCACTTATCGTCCCAACAACTTCGCTAGTACAGGTCTCAACTTTTCTCATTTACTAATCCCCTAAAAGTTGAACCTTCGAACGAAATGGTCTAACAGGATTTGGCTCAACATTATTATCTGTCAACATTAGAGTAATATTAAAACTATTGCGGGAATCTGATTTAATAAAAGCGCTTAACTCGTATAAGCTTTCTTGGTCAGTCTATACACAAATACAGATTTAGATGTACTTAGAAATATGTATTACGGATTTAAAAAGTGTAATAAGGCTGTTTCTGTTCATTGGTTATATTTAGAACGACTATTTAGACGAGTCTTAGCCCAAAAATCTATGGCCTGTATGTTTGTTTACATCACATAAAAATAGCTTAGCTTAGTGACCACCTTATAATCTGTATTCACATTTACGCTCGTAGAGTGATCTGCATAAATAACGTCATGTGCTAAGATTAGTCCACGTGACAGGCAAATTAGCGTATTCAGTTCTGATAACAAATGAAATATAACTATTTATTGTACTATTCAGCTAATCATATGACAGGTGACCAGGGAAAGATATTTAAATAAGAGAATGATAACGTCTTAATCCAACGATGCTTAGGATTATTATACCTTTTTTAATTTGTATCGAAAATTTAAATTCATTAATTAACTATGTAATACTTAATTTTTGACTCCATTTGATAATACTCAAAGCCAGTACGGCGTTAAAGTCCTAGGCCACAAAAAAGTGTAAGCAGTAAATAGTTTTTGAAATAGACCATAAAAAGAATCCATATCTAGAAGTTATTCCCAGAAACGCCCATTTTTGTGGAACTTCATGACTGAAACGACGCTGCCTTTTCCGAAATTTGACTCTGATCATACTTCCATTTAAGTCAAAGCACTGAATTCACCGCTATTAAGACGACCTAGACATATTAGATCTAAGGCATACATATGACTAGAATTCGTTAGAGGAAGACACAAGTTGGTGGACCTAAATCTTCGCTTATTTTAGTATATATATATTAGTCTTAAATATATTATTATCTTGTTAATATTATTTGATAAACTGGATAAAAAAAATTAAATCACAAAATATAATTTGCGATCAAAATATTGAAGAAAATTACGAATATTATTACAATCGTCTTCAGAGTAAAAGCTGAAATACATTAATCCTGTCTAACTACTGTTTATACAAGACGGACTAATGAAAGATCCTCTTCGAATTTCTGTAGAACTGTAACAACTCGGGCCAATTATTATTGAATCAGAATTAAATAGATCTTTCGTCTTCAGTTTACGTTCTTAAAAGTTCGTTCCTCTTGGAATAAAAGGCTTTTATAAATTTATCTGCTTATATTTTTAACAGTCAAACAAGCACTTATTTTCTTAATATTATAGATATTTTCACACAACTATGGTACAGCTTGTTTTATTCTTTCAATTATAAATATTGTTAAGTTTATAAATATGGTTGCAATTCAACGCGGCCACATTAACTGCATTGTTCGAAAATGCTATCATGTCCTGCGTCCAAGTGTATTGTAATTTGTAATCAACTAGCAACCTGCCCCGGCTTCGCATGGGTTCTTTACAGAAAATATAAAATAGCCTATGTTACTCTGAGGAGATGATATAGCTTTCGGTAAAATTGGTTGAGTAGTTTTTGAGTTAAATCGTCACAAACAAAAAGTCAATCATCTTTCCTCGTTATACATAATATTAATTTAGATTATTTTTTGAGTGGCAATTATTTATGAGGCAAACAAAACAGAAAACGTTTAGATTAGTTACTAAGTATATTATTTTAAATAAAAAAAAAAATGTATTTCTTTATATACGACATTAATAACCTGATCACGTGTAAAAACGAACAAATTTTGTTTAGAAGTAACACGTGATAGGGCAACATATAATTGCCCGTGCGAAAAGCACTGTGTGCTTAAGTCTACTCCCGCAACTTTTAATGTTTGACCCTGCGCTTTATTAAATGTCATTCCAAACGCTAGTTTTACGAGAAATTGTAGTCGTTTAAATTGGAAAGGCAATTCTGAAGGTATCATGGGAATTCTTGGTATAAAAACAGTTTCACCAGTTGCGTTGCCAGTTAATATGATACATTCGATTTTTAAATTGACTACTTTGAGTCTTGTACCGGTGCACAGTTTCGGTGGACTCAAATTTCTTAGTAATATAATAGGGGCACCTACTTTTAACATTAATTTGTGTGGCAGGATTCCAGGAGGAGAAAAGAATTAAAAAATTCTTTTGGATAATGTACTGCCTCTTCTCTATCCACAACTGTGTCAACTGAGTTGTAGGTTTGCGATGATGCTTCGAACTTGGAAATAATAAACTCATTATTTTAAAAATGTTTTACCTGTGAATCAAGGGGCATCTAAAAGAAACATTTTACCTTCATTACTCGAAATTAATTTCGTTGCGCATTATTTTGATTTTGCTATATCTCCTAAGGTATTCATTTAATTTGCATGCTGTAAATGGGAAAAATAATCTTCATGAAATGCTTAAGCCAACTAATGTATTTAAAATGATAAGGATTAATACCGTATTTGTGTAAATAGCTTTCCAATTACCACTTAATAATTGCCCATTTTTTAAAGTATTAAAGTGGATATAGTATGTTATCCTCAAGAGATAGACATATGCCATCGCGGACTTTTCTGTAGACCTATATAAGATACACAATTCCACCGTACATTATTTTGTTATATCTCAAAGGGTTTAGGCAGCGTTTTCGTTGAAAGCTCCCAGACGGCTATTTTTTTCCGACATCTCCAACAAATATCGTTATATTTTAGCCAATCTATACAAAAACTTAACAAATTATATACTAAAACCTGCCTCGAGAACCACTCTATCCATTGGTCTAAACAGTATGTAAATTGGTGCAGTAGTTGTTGAGTTTATCGCGAACAGACAGACAGACAGACAGACGCGGCGGAGGACTTTGTTTTATAATATGTAGTGATAAATGCTTGTAGCAACAGAAATGTCATGACTACGTTCCTTTATCGAGATAATAAGTTAATTCGATCAAGACATCGAAAGTTATAAAAAAGATAGCTATCAATTTAGGTTGCAAATATAATATTATAAATATAACTAAGCTAACATCGCCTCTTCAATATTGGTGCAATGTTAGGTGGTTCTTGCCTATCGCAAATATAGTTTTGATGCGATTGTCATAAGCCAATCACATAGAATTTTATTTCAGCTACTCGCCAGATTTGGTCTAACGCGCTATGTCTTATAAGAATGTCTTAGAAGTTACACGATATCAATATTATATTAATACGATCGCTTTTATTTAAGAGTTCTATTGGAACGGACAAGTAGCATTTTCATGACAAGCGCGCTTAGACCAACGCTTACCACTTATCAACGGGGCGTGTGCTTGTCTTCCATCAAAGTAGTGTAAAAAATGAGCAGCCTGTTATATAGTGACAATAAATCTAAATAAAATTAGTAAATTTAGATCAGCGAATAGTTGGTTCGAGTCAGGGTGTTTGAATTTTAAATGCTTGTAGAGTACGCCGCGAAATCTTAATTAATTTAAATTATATTATAAATGCTAATGTAAGTTTGTTTTTGAAGTGAAAACTTCTTTAGGCGCGTTGAGCACTTCTTGGGTGAACAAAAATCATGGAACTCGCGTCGTCGTGACGGTTCCACGCTTTATTATTTTCTTTTAGAATATTAACAATATCTCAGAAATGGTGCGTCCTACGCAAAAAATAACGAAATTTTGACCCCCTTAATAACCGCTAAGAGAGTATCTGGAACTAGCATCCGACCCGCCCCTTTGTTTTTTTTTTTAGTTTATAAAGAAGTGTTTACTACCCCATAGACCGCCCCAATTTTTTGTACCTTTTATCCAGGAAGAGGTACTGTTACTGGCTTAACATTCATACATATATATAATTATTTACGCGAATGAAGCCTAGGACAAAATCTAGTAGGATATAATTATTCTTTGTCAACGTTTTATTATGAAATAAAATAAGAAAATAAAACAATTATTAGATTATTTTAAAAATTTACTAATTGAAATAAAATCATAGTAAAGACACATCATTACCACATCTACTACTATTATAGATTACTTTTACATTAACATAAAACCTATTTTGGACAAGATAACTACAAATAAAGATTTATAAATCTTTCTTTCTTTATTCATTTTTTATATGAAGAATGGATAACAGGGCCGTTGTTTTTTGTTTATTTGTCACATACAATAAGTCTCAATACCAAACAGGACATATCTAACGTTATTCACAAAGCACATTTCTAGGAACGTTGCTTATAAATAACTAATTCTAAGTTATAGCTCGGACAGGTTAGAGAAAATGTGAATTCTTCTAAGAGAAGACGAAAGCGTACAATTCTAAAGATTTCAGAATGTTGCACTTATCAAAATCTCAGGTGCTGTATAAAACTATTTAATTATGTATGATGCATAGATATGTGACAGAACTCGTACACGCGCAATAGACGTTGCAATATTGATGTATTTGTTCACTACTACTTGAGTCCATGTAGTAGGCCAGTGTTTTTTTATATATTTCCGCGTTAGTAATGCAGCTCCTGAGTTGCGTGGACTTTATAAACACTTACAAACAATAATTTGGGGATCACGCAAAGAATTGTCCCGTATGGTGTTCGAACCCTGAACACTCAGTAGCGAGGTGACACCTGCTCGCATCGCAATCCATGCGCTCACACTGTCCAACTGTCACTATTTACGTAAGGTACGTTAAAAATATGAATGATAAAAAAGTTTTACTAAACCAATATTTTAAGCTGCCTTTTATAACTTTAAATTTATAATGGGACATGTATCTAAAATATCGGTCTTATATTACGTATCTACTACTATTACTCTTATAGAAGCGCCTCGTCTTCCTTCAAATTAAAACGAGCTAGCAACACATCTAATGAATGAAAACATTTAGGTCTACTTAGGAATTACTCCAAAAACTCACTCCAAAAAGTTAAGGTATTCAGATACATTCACGTAGATGAGTAAGCATATTACATTTTACCATCAAACAATTTCCCAAAGCGTAAACTCCTTGGAAATCACGTACGTAAGTAGCTTATAAATCCTGTTATAAGTTTTGAAACATGAAGCTTTTATGAACAATTAGTAGTGCGGAATTAACTAGTAGTCTTATGAAACTGTTTGACGTTCCGGGGAATATTATTTTCAGACAAATTATGTCATATTACCCTTGGTTCGACTGAATAATATTAGACAAATGTTGCTTGGGTTTTAATTTGATCGCGTAGCTACCAAAATCAGTTCAATGGTTTTTACGCTTTTTCGGAATAAAACAGAATGTTTTGGGCCTAAAACCATTCCATTTACGTGCTTATTGACAATTAAATTTCGCTCGCTTAAAATTCAATGAAACCATAGTGAGGAAACCTGTATAATGTAGGTATATAATTTTATATCCAAGAATCATCAAGAATGTCCTCCAAAAAGTTTTGGAAGACATGTGAAGTCTACTAACCCGCATTGGGCCAGCGTGGTGGACTATGTCCGAACCCATTAAGAAGATATATGGGGCTGATATCATTATATATTCTTTAATTAATCAATGTAATCAGGTTAAAAACACCCGCCTCCTATAAACAGCTGAATTTTAATTAGCTGGTTACTATGGAGCAAGTTGTAGAAGTTGGCTACCGACCAGTGCAAGCTTGCCAGATAATGTTTGGATATCAAAACTTTGTCAGTTTAATAGATCATATTTACACACCTATGCCAAATTGTATAAATATAAATGTAAGGAAGGTTGGATAGTAACACTTCAGTGTGATATAAATAAATATACATAGTCATATGCATATCCCCGAAGAAATAGACAGATTGTGTTACACCCAGGTTTTGCCAACCATGTTGGTAATTCGAGTCTACTGGAAACAGCTCAAGATACCTTATACAGAAAATTTCTCGAAATATAATCTTAATAATACTTCGGCTAGCTCGGATAGATAGGAAGCGGACCCTTAATAGAAACTCCCAATTACATTTTGCCTGACCCGGGACCGAACCTGTGACCTCAAGATCGTATGCAAACATAGGCGTAAACTTATCCTAAGAGATCAACGCTCTGATAACCTCATTAATATCTTCTATACCAATTATTAAATGAGAATGAGGTCAGAACTGTTGACAATTTAAATCGAAGTAGGTACAAATTACCACAAAAAAGTCTTCCGAAATACCTACACATTTAGTAAGCTTAGGTATGTAGTACGAAAACTTCAGTTAATAAATTGACTTTGACTCGTATATAAACAAACCTAGATCAACAATAAGGGCAGTTAATATCCAATATTTCTAGCGAGCGCGGTAGCGAACTTTGGACGTTGTTTATTGAAACTTGTGGAACCAAGCGATATATGAAACTATGAAGTATTGACTGTATTGATGCCTTAGACCTTTCGAGTTTTCATACCTACGGTGTGTTCTAGTTTTTGTAATGGTTCAAAGTAGCATTTCACCTAAAAGTTTGCTATTTAGTACTTACGGCTAAATAAAAAATGAAAGATGAAAATATTTATTACAGCAGCTAAAATCATAATAGCTTGTGCTTGTATCAAGAAGATCAAAAATTTGATGAGTGTAGGGATGGCGTTGTGGTTTAAGTAGCGCTTCGCCACTGCGCCGAATATGGTGGGTCCGAACACCAGACGGGACAATAATTCGTGTGCTCCAAAAATGGATGTAGCGAGTATTCATTGTGTTCGTTTTTTAAATATTTGTAGAGTGCCACGCGTCGTTTATAAGAATATAAATAATGATTAAAATTAAATATATGTACCTAATAGTTGTAATATTATTATTTCAGATATTAGAATAGACAATAGAGACAAAATATAAATAGACGATGATAACATTTGAAATGCCGTTATTCAAATAGAGAACTAGAACATGTAAATACCTATATCAGAAATGGTATCAAATCTAAATCAATTCATAATCTGTAAGTAGCTATATACCTACTCATAAAGCTCCCTACCGATTATGAAGCTTATACTTATAACATTAAACCTTCAAATATTTCCACAGCCATCTGATTCAATCCTCCTAAGCTCGTTGTACAAACTTCGCTCGATATAATAACTTAATAGAAATGATACGGCACTTGAACAATCATCTCCGCGAAGTGCCTGCGGCGACAAAATAGACGAACATCGAATTTTACGCGAATCATCCTCCCAATGAAATGGGATTCACAGACTGTTTATTGCGAACGATATATAGCGTTTCATAGCCAATAAAAATCGAATAGCCGCTTAATATTTATATTTATTATTAACGTTCGAACGTAGGTTTGTATTATAGGTAGGTACTTGAATTTATTAAAATATATTACACCTGCTTAGGAAGGTAGGTACGTATGTAATTCATCTCGTAATCAAGCAACAACGACTTGTAACTGGGTGTAATAAATGTAAGACACAAACAGCTAGCAACTGTACCTAATCATAACCATGCCTTATTTTTGTGTACTTACTGAAGTTTCTTAATCAGTATGTAGGTAGTTCTTTTACAATAAAACGCATATTATCATGCTGGATAACGGCTACATCATTTTTCCATAAGAACTCTTGCCTCTTGGCCTAGGAATCAAGCTCCGAGTCATCAGAGACTTTGCAACATACATACATAGTCTAAGTACGCCTACACCCTTGAAGATCTAGGTAGAGCTGTATTATACACTCACATCTTACACTACAGAAGCGTGAGCGATCGATGGTTTAAGCTTTTAAACAATCCAGATACCATGAAGGAAACACTGGGTAACAACACCCGTCTATTGTCTTTCTGGACAGAGATGAGGTGTTAAATATCAATTACTAGTCATCCTAAGGTTGTTTATTTACATAATTATAATAGCCCAAACAGGCTCATCGAACCGTTCAACCGTTTTCAATGGTGAATTGTTAAGCAAACACTTGACAAAAACCTCAGAATCACGTTACAAGGTAGGTAACTAGTACTTGTAGGTAGTTGCAATAATTAAATATAGCATACAATCCTTAGTTTTTAGCACCTTGATTTATTTAATGATATTATGTCGTATTTAGTTTGTTAGGTACATTTTGCGTGGATAACAGTTGTTTTAGGGATTAAATATAATGACCACCAAAAATACTAATAGCGCAGCAAAATATGCTTATTAAAATATATCACAACGAGCACCTATACCTACGCCTCAAATCACTGCATTCCGTGTGTCGGAAAAGTTAGGTTCCTTCTTAAACCCACCCAAAAATAGGAGCCCCGCCAAGCGGGGCTCCGTCGACTTATTTTGATCTCTTTAAATATATTTTGCTGTGCAATTTGGTGATCATTTACTATTTTTGACTGTTATATTTTACTATATCTGGTGATAAGTTAAACATAAGCCGTTGTTTTATCTGCATAGCGTGTCCGTCGTTTTGCTGACGACGTAGGTAGGTATTTACTTTATCTCTGATTCGTAGAACGTGCTTCTTGCAATAAACGTGGAAAAGCAACTAAGTATATTTCCTCCGTGACAATATGACACGGCACTCTTTGGATAGCTATCTATAATTTATCTATACATATAATAAAATGCTGATACAGTAGGTACAGTAAACGTTTATGCGTTTGTCTAATGGAAATTGTAGGTAAACCTATTGAGATAAGCTTTAAGATTCACACCTAAGTCTTACTTTCAATTGAAATTAGATTGACAAATAAACGATACTTACTTAGGTACCTACTTATATACTTATTTAAATTTCGGTAGAGAGCAGATTTGCTATGTTACAATATTTTATATGACAATGACACCTATAAGTACCTACCTAATAAATATCCATGAGCACCATAAGGTGCATTAAAGCATGCACCTTCTTTTCGGTCTCTACGGACTTAAATTTAACAATTCACGCTTATTTAAAGACAAGAACTCTAAACACTTATCTACCTAATTGTCCTTCATAATGCACTGTCTCTTTTTTACACATGCAATAACAATGCTTATTGCTGGCAACGAATGTCGTAATAAAACATTAAGCAAAAATTTTTTCTTGTCAAATCCGTTTCGATACACCTTTAAATTGCCGCCAATTTGCAATTTAAACAAAGGACATGAGTCATGAATTCATTACACATCAGCTATAGTCTCAAAGAGTTCCTAATTCGAAATTTAAATAATTTTTTGTCGCCTACTTTTCTTTCTGGTCTATTCTAAACTTTCAGTGTGACCTCTGTACACATTTATACCCATATTTATACCCGCTAAAGTGTAGGTTAGGTTAAGTTAAGTTTGCAATAGTAGGTACTTTTTTCTGGATGAAAGATACCTATATCCTGTTCTGTTCCTCTGACAACGTGTAGTTATGCGAAACATGATGATCGGTTGAGTAGTAAAGGCATGAAGGCGTTACAAGAAAACGAACTCTCATTCACATTTATAATATTTTGGATTATTAAGTTTGGATTTATTTTATATTTAGGTATCTGAATAAAACAATCTAAGATACGCAACGCTTGTCTCACATAAACATTAGCCGTGCCCTACTTGAACGTAGATATATCTAGACCTTCCATAGCGATGTGTCTATCTAATGTCCCCATAGGTTGTTCGACCTAATTTTACGGCCCCACTAATATTATAGGATATAGACGCCATTATCTGAACTCCCACGATAGGTGGCCTGGCGCGGGCGAATCGTGATGCAGTTTATAGATAGGTAGGCCAATAGTTATGGGTTGTTTTAGTGCCCTATTTGAAGAATTCGTTCCTATTTGTCTTGAGATCTAAGTGCCAGTAATTCCAATACAAGAAGGCGCTCCACTAATAGGCTAGGTATATGTTTTTTAGTTTTAATTTTGATGTTTGGATGTTTGTTGCTATCACATTATTACATAATCTTGCGTACCTACCGTTAAACGGATTTTGTGTTATTTATGGTACACAGAAAAACCATGACTTGGATTAACACATAGATTATGTTTAGGTATCTTAGTACATTATCCCGTGGAATTCACGCGAAGCCGCGATTAAAACGATTTTTAATCAGTTTTTGCCCGCGTAAGATGAGACTAAACCACAGCGCATTATAATAGTATTACCGTGTCTAAACTTAAGTAGGTAGGTACATATTGCTAATAACAGGTACCTACATTATAGTTTAAAAAAGGATTTAGGAATATTTAGTACTACTAATAGTCTAATTAATATATTAAGTAACCATATTGATGCTATCGATCGCACTACAATAATCGTGCGGAGGTTTTGTTATCAGCCATTAGGTAGTCATTTGCCGGTACTTTCTCTTACCTGTTAATGTATCTATGTATACAGTCCTTAAGCGTGACCCGCAAATCCATAATTACCTCTGTGACAATTCTCACGCCAAATATGCAACCCAATCAAAATTCTCTTTTGTACTGTTGAAACATTTTATCCTTTCTATATGGTTATGGCTACACAAGCGTAACCGATGCATTTGTATTGTCACGGCCCCTTGTTCCAGCAATTCGGAGGAGCAGATGTCATATTCGGTGACTATGCTACACATAGGTATTTATGACTTCTACTTATACTATCATGCTTAAGAGAACTGCGTTCCTGATGCCTCGGGTACAGGACAGCGGCAATGGTCTACTGGCTGTTATAGCCAATGACTGTAACGGCAGTAGGTATACGGAGACACTGCCTAAGTATTCAAAAGCCAGCAGCCAGGATTGGATAGTCTCCATATTGCAGATCGAGAGGACCCCGTCTCAAACCCGGGTGTATACCTACCCCCTAATATAAAATTTATTTATGGGTTATTTTTCAATACCTAAACCACGTCAGCTTTTAGAACATCCCGTGGGTGCTTATGCCTACAGGATGGCTCGTTTATTCTTATTTATAAATCGCATTATACACTGCTCTGCGCAGCTATATGCTGCATCTTCAGCCCGGGCATTCAGTTTTGCGCGATACGTAGTACCCGTCTCACTTTACGAGCGGGTGATGTTGTGGAGATACTGCTCAAACGAATTCCTGAACCACTTCAATGGCCGTATTCATGGTTGCTCTGCACTGGCTATTTGTCTTTCGTGGGTGCCTGTGCCCTCGAGAATCTACGGAGTCATCCCTGTAACACCATGTTCCTAGGGCCTGTAACTACCTAATATGTTCTGTAAAGTTCGAAATAAACGTTAAAGTATTATTATTATACTTCAAGTCACGTGCGCCGCAGCTGCCCTGTGGCCAACCCCGCGCGCGCTTTATTGAGAGCAATATTGGAATATCGTATTGAAAGAGACGAACTTACCGTCGCCTGTCGACACATTAGATAACAAGTCACCAGGCCATCTGAGATCGTTTTCTCAATGTGGTAGCCATAACAGACAAGGAATTAGCAATAGCCAGACTGCGACACCTATAATAAGGACTTTAGTGAGAGGAAAATGTATGTTGTTGAATGACAGAGTATCTTCCATTATTACGCTCTATTACCTATTTTGCACATACACAAACGCGCGATATCTTTAACATAATGATTAACGTAGTTCTATCAAATTAAATGTAGGTATTTCCATTGATGACTGTGCCGTACACTGATAGCGCAGCAACTAAGCAATTGCCTCGCCGCTACCGCGCTGTCGTGGCTTTAAATCCCACATAGGACAATTACAGTACTTGTGTGATCTACAATTTATTAACCTCCGAGTCTTCTTCGAAGAGGTTAATGAAAACACTTTGTGACGGTCTGTCTGTTAGTGACAGGCATAACTCCGGAACCACTGGACCGATTGACTTGTATCTTATCTTATGTGGGGGCCGGTCAGTGCAGACCGGCGACACTTCGACCCAGTGGGATCTTTTGTGTCGACACTCTCCCAATAACGACTGCCATAGATGTTCATGGCAGCCGGGACCAACGGCTTAACGTGCTCTCCGAGGCACGGAGCAGGCGATAATTGTCAATCAATACGCACATAATTTCGAAAAGTCATATAACTTCCGAAAGTCAGAGGTGCGCAACGTGGGTTCGAACCCGAGACCCTCTGCATTGCAGTCTATTGGTCTCCCCACTGAGCTATCGCTGCTCGATTGACTTGTAACTTGGTGTGCAGACACCTTGGGGTCATACCTCGGTCGAGTTTGAATATGGGCCCTGTGGGTCAAAAGACCCCCGAGATATAGGGGTCAATTTCTTTTCATTACCTACTTTTACATTTAAGACGAAGAGGTTAAATACTGGGTTTTTACATACATCTCGCTCTCCGGGTGTACTTTATAAAGCCTTGCTTGTAAAGCCCTACAACAGGCCTTGATCAATTAACCAGGAGTAATCTATAAGAGAGGATTATAAAGTACACAGAACAAACATTAGTGGGTAACTACTACAGAGTAGGTGACGTCACATCGCACGTAAATCTTAGTTGCTTACAGTGTTGCTCATTAGTGCGTATTCATGTTCACTTACAATGATATGACTTTACCACCTGCTAGCGAGTATTGTTTATATTTTTTAGTATTTTTACTACGGTGACTCATCAAGACAACAAAACAAACGATAGCTTTTGTCAATATATTAGTCATTTCAATCTCAGAACCCAAACATAAATACCATACTTGTTCATTCGTTATTCATATAAGGGGTCTATGCTCGCGCCGCGAAAGCCCGCGAACGGCGCGAACCACGAGTGTGGATGGTTTCGCGGCTTCGCGTTCGCGCTTCGCGGCGTGCCCCGTCCGGTGGCGGTTTTTTGGCCCGCGACAAAGGGTTTGCGAAGCGCGAACGTGAACGCATCCACACTCGCGGTGTGTTCACCGCATAATTGTAACATGCTAAAGCGCAGAGTGTCAGAGCAGCAGCAATTTCAACGTCCATTTCATTCAAATTCGCGAACGTAAATGCGAAAGGTTACGAGTGTAGAGTGCTATATTTTTCGCGGCATATTTATGTGCGAATCAAGGCCGTGATTCGCGGCCGCGGTTCGCGGGCGAGTGTAGAGCCCGCAATAGAAGTAATGCGGCGTTTTTTGGCTTACGGTTAGTTAACATATCAGTGATGCCAATCTCAGAACTTTAAATTCCATACTACTCATACATTGGTCATCCACATAATGCAATGTTTGTAGCGCGGCGTTTTTTCAGATTGCGGTTCAGAAATCGTAATAAAAAAGTTATACCTACATTCTTACGATCCTCAAATTCTGATAAACGTAAGGTTGATTGTGGAAGTGAACTTGAAAAGGTACTAACCACTGTCAATTTACCAAGCTGGGTAAAGCTTACAATATTCATAATTTAACTGCTAATATCATGACTCAGAAAAGCGTAAGGTAGGTACAATCTTGTTTCGGTAAGATTTACTGAGTAAGCCATGGCATTCTTACCAAAGTAGATTTCTAGGCTTCGTTATTTTTAGCTACTAATGAGAATTTTGTCAAAAAAAAACATATACCTACATCTCAACTGGGATAGCGATAGTTCACTGTATCAAATAGGCATCTATATCAACAATTACTTTTGTTCATATGAATGTTTTCCCGATGCCATATATGCAGATATCTACAACAATAGTCATATATTACTATACCTATTTAATTTCTATATTATTTAACAAAGCATTCTTTTTTGTCTTATTTTTATACCAATTCAAATACATAAGGTATTCTTAATAGTAATAGTCCAGAGCCGAATTTCGGTTTAACTGACGTCGGAATTTATTTCAAAGATTAGACCGGACATCATATCAGGACGCCAGTCATTATGGGAATTCAGCTTCCAAATATCCATTTAGGAAATTATTATGATGACTACTTATCGTTGACAATTACCAACAGTTTTATTTTTCTTACTCGGATGGAGATTTTATTCGTTTCAATAAATGTTCTCATGTTAGTCACGTTTGTCTCAACCTATCAAGTCTTGGACCGTCGTAAGATGGCGCCACAGACGGGGTGCGCGTAGTTGAGATGTCATCGGCTTTGTTCGTGCGCGCGGCCCGCCCTCGTCGTGTCCGAGCACTTTCTTACAACGCTTCTGTGTGGTATGTGTCTCATAGAACATTTCAATATATTAGGGAAGGTACAATAACAACAAAATATACAACTACTGAATCTTTAATTTTATTATATCCAACAAGTACTCTTAAGCGAATCTATAAAATCATACTTAAGTAAAACATAATCGCTAACACTTGCTCATTTGTATGTCAGATACAAAAATATTTATATCTTATATCAACAGAAAATCCACTCATACCAACTGTGATACACTAACTTATTGAAATAAAACAACGCACTCGTAATTTCAGCGTCTGTGTCCGTCTAGATACTCGACTAGTATCTCAATATAAAATTTATTCACAAGCCAGTGGCGTCGGCTTTCAATATGAAGCCACGTGGACTGATCAGCGTCTGATCGGGTCCCTGAAAAAAGGAAACAACGTAATTCTTCGATACAATTACAATTGAAATCATTTTTGGTAGGTACGGGACAGCGGTAAGGTCGTGACGTAAGCTCGTGTAGTAAATCGGAGCCAATTAACCTTTTGCATGTATTCCTACGATAAATAAGACTCCTATATAATTCATCTATAGTCTTACGCCTAAGATATATCCCTGAAGGGATAACTTCAGGGTTATATATCTGAGAGTTCTATTATACCGACATTTATTTTAGAACCCAGGCGATAGAGGGGAGTCTTGGCGTCTACCGGGTAAAATTCCAGACTCAGTACTGTTACTGCTAAATTCCTTCACATAAAAATAACACTCTCCCTGAGTCGGAAATCGAACCCGAGACCTCGTGCACAGCATTTGTATTCATTAACTCCCTAAGAAGCTGCTTTGCTGTTACAATTGCCACGGTCTGAAGGTCAATCCTCCCCTTAGCAGAGGCCAAGTCTAGCTCTAGAAACCCTACCTACTCATAGAACACACCACCAGCTTTTTGGACTGTGATATTTCCCAATGTTTGCCGTCATAATGAAAAAGGACGTATCCGCCAGTATTTTCATATTTAATATAATAATACTGTCAGATGATTTTTTTTTACTGTTTCCAAATACGTCAAAACAATTTCTAAAAATAACGTACCTAGTTACTTAGTCTTAGTCTTTTTTCCTTATGACGGCAGTATTATTGGCAATAGAGACACCGCTGCCCCCAAACTCCTCTTTAAAATAATCCGATAATCATGGCTGCATACTCACATGAAGTAAATTTTAAGTATCACTCTTCCATAGCTTGATAGTCTTGTCGTTCTCTAGCGCCGCGGACGCGATGATGTTCTCGGTGGGGTGGCACGCGGTGCACAGCACGGTGTCCGTGTGCCCCGACAACCGCTGCACTATCTCCTTTGATTGTAGATTCCAGATGTACACTAGGTTGTCTTCTGAGCCTGATACTATCCACTGTCAAGCAAATTTATTTTATTAGTCATTTAGAAAGGCATGTTCATACGGTGTAAAAATAGTGGAGTGAAAATATCTCAATTGCACATAAATAGCTTTAAGAGTATGCGTTTATTATAATCAATAATATTATTTTTATGTACTATTTTTACAAGAACAATTACGTTAGAGTCTGTCAAGCGAGTCGTGTCCCTTGGAAAAGTCGGCAAATTAAAAAAATCGTGGTGTGGTATCCCTGATAGTACTGTAAAAAATAGTCTTGATACTACTAATATATTTTTTTTTTGTGAATTTAGTTCTAGTGTGAATTCTAGTATCAATACGGTTTTTTTACAGTACTAACAGGGATACCATACCACGATTTTTAAATAAGCCGCCTTTTTTTAGGGACCCGACTCGATTGACAGACTCTAAGAATAATTCCCATGTCGCTGAGGATGTTGAGAAAATGTTAGCCCGTATGGAATTCGAACCCACAATACCCGACGTAATGGCAATAACGGCGAGGTGACCATTTGAACCACAATGCCATCCGTACAGTCAAAAAGTCTGTCTAGTTCTACCAAATTTTGTTTTTATACACAACCAAATTGACAAAGTACTAAAAGTCAAGAGCCTGGGGCCCGCTTGATAATAAGCAGTAACTAAAGCATATATTTATTTGCAATACCAGGAGTACAACTAGCGCTTAACGTATGGATTGGGTTGATATGTACCTCAGGATCACTAACGTACTGGCCGAAATTTATTTTATTTATTTACTATATGTTGCCGCGGTTTCACCCGCGTTTGTCGTTACTGCGCCGCCCCTGTGGGTCGTAGCGTGATGTTATATAGCCTATAGCCTTCCACGATAAATAGGCTATCCAACACTAAAAGAGTTTTTCAAATCAAACCAGTAGTTCCTGAGATTAGCGCGTTCAAACAAACAAACAAACTCTTCAGCTTTATAATATTAGTATAGATTAAGGTAATTACAACAGGTAACAAACAAAGCATGACGGTTATAACAATACTATAAGTTTAGTTTTGATTGCTACCCTAACGTAATCACACAACGTAATGTATGATCTGAAGTTTAAACTAATAATGATACAGTTATGGCAAGCTTAATTATTATTTAAATGTATGCAGCGATACATTTTTTTTGTGATAATGTGGAAGTTCTTCTAAGAGAAAGCTATTACCAAGGGCTAGCCGGCTCATTGACTATCTCCGAATAATTGGCAACGGATCATTGGCAATATTCAAGAGCCGTATGTAGGTACTCGTATGTGTATGATAGAAATTGTCCAAACTAACTTCGGTGTTTAATTATACAAGGTGTTGTGCAATTTCACCATATTTACAAACATATTTTATACTGCTTATTCTGAAGATGAAACAATGTAAATAACATCCTCTTCAAGCTTTTTTTTATAAACAATATCAACTCGCGTGCTTTACATAAATTTACTTGTATGCAACAATTATTTTACGCTTGCCAACTAGCGTCTCATCGTACTGTGCATGTTCTTTACGCATTTAATATATTTTTTTTATTTTTCTTTTGTGGCTTGCACAGAACACATCTAACAGCAATATTCTCTCTTATTTTCGTCTATGGATTCCCAAAAGTGTTATTTGCCTATTAAATTATTGGGAAACAGTCTGCAACCAAGCTATAAATGCTACAGACGCTATCTTTCTCAACACCAGTGTATGACAAACATAGACTAATGCCTGGAAATCCTCAAAGGGATTAACAGAGACATATAATATTCTATCACATACACACAACACCATCTAGCCCAAACTAAGCAGAGCTTGTACTATGAGTACTGGACAATGGATAAACATACATATATACTTTTTTTTTTTGTAAAATACATACATATTGTACATAGAAACACCCAGACCAAGACAAACATCCATGTTCATGCACACAAATGTTTGACTTGTGCGGGAATCGAACCCGCGACCTCGGGCGTGGCAGTCAGTTACACTAACCACTACGCCATCGAGGCCGACACTACACTACATCTAGTCAGCTATTTCTTAGTTTTGCCCCTATTATGGTAATAATAGAAGCAAAAGAATTGCCATGCACACTTTTTTAGACTCCGTGTTGCTACTGGGCATTTCATAGCATAATAATTCAATATCACGGGACTTGTGAATCGACCTTGATGTATTGATGTACGATTAGACGTTAATATAAGTGTAAGCATATGCATCAAGGCCAAAAACCCTGTTGGTAATATAAAAACCCATTCTACACGCGCTACTAACTAAATTACATACTGCAGTCAGCAGTGTATCCTATAATTAGTGCACGGTATTAACATGTAAATTATTAATAGATCTTATCTATCATGCATGCATACGTGAGATTAAATCCGCCAGAATTAGGTCGTGGGAAAAATGTACTGTGATACCAAAATATGTATTTTTTCTTCTTGTATGTTATCTCTTTTCAACTAGAGATAATGGTATCTTTAAATCTGTGCCATGTTTAACCTAAAATCTTATCGCCGAAATTATTGAGAGGATAATGGGACGAAAGAATTAGATCATATCTGCACCACCGTATATATCGCACGAAAAAGTTTCGGATTGCAAGAAAGAGTGTCCAAACTATGAATAGGAAGCTTACCTATACATTACATTTACGTGATAGAGAACTATAGTGTATTATTTTTAATATGAGCTAGCGTGATAATACTATAATTACCTATAATTCATGTTGGCATGGTATGTCGAACGACAACTTAACATTCAGAAAGGTGTTTAAACGAATTAAATCAAATCAAACGAACATGTAAATGATCTAAATTGTCTTTCATCACATTATATGACCTCATTATCCGATGAAAGTGAATGAAGCCAGAGAAGTGTGTTAGGATTGTAGCAAATGGAAATCCGTAGTCTGCCTACCCCTCTGGGAAACAGGCGTGAATCTATGTATGTATGTATGTCTGTATATGACCTCAACATAAATAAAAATTGGCATACGAATTTCTGTCTTGTGTCGGTATTGAACCCGAATCACTCAGCGCATAGCTAATGTTACGCTTTTAACTGCATCAGCTGTGCGTACAAGATCTAGCAAGTTCTCGATGTGACACTTTAACCTACATTATTATGTACTTGACGGCTTCGATGGCTTAGTGGTTAGTGTAACCGACTGCCACGCCTAAGGTCGCGGGTTCGATTCCCGCACAAACCCTTTGTGTGCATGGCCATGGGTGTTTTAGAGCGATCATTAGCACAAGGTATGTGTTTGGTTTAGGTTCCTATTAGGGCCGGGACAAACAGAAAGGACGTAAGACGAGGACAGGGCACAGACGTGTCGCGGTTAAAGTATATGAAAGAGACAGGGCACGGACGAGACGCGAAGACAAGTCAGAGACGACACTGAGTTTGTCACATTATCGGCCTAGATGGCGTACTGGTTAGTGTAACCGACTGCCACGCTTGAAATCGCGAGTTCGATTCCCGCAAAAGTCAAACATTTGTGTGCTTGAACATGGATGTTTGTCTTGATCTGGGTGTTTCTATGAATAATATGTATTTACAAAAAAAGTATATTATGTAGGTATGTTTATTCATTGTCTAGTACCCATAGTACAAGTTTGGGCTAGATGGTGTTGTGTGTATATGGTAGAATATTATTTAGGTTAATAAATATCTAATTATTCTTACTAATTAACAATTCTGTTAATTTGATCCGTTTTAACAACTCACACCATCGCGTCGGTATCTACTCGTATATACTTATATTGTGAAAATTCGATACAACAATAGGATCTGAGGAAAACAAATCGAAGAAATCACGGAAAGCGGGCAGGTAGAAGCCAGTGAGACATAAGAAAATCATTAACTGCAGCTTCTTATAGATCGGATTTGTAAAATAAGTAATATTGTAATAGCGATAAGAAAGGAGAGGCTGTGATTTTCTTGCCAGTTCTACTGATAACTTACTAACATAGCTAGATTTAAATGTATACGTATATGAATTTACATTAAAACCGTATCTTTAGTCTTCACAGTTGCTACTTTGTAACCTAAATCTATACTAATAATATGAAAAGACATGTTTATTACCAATAAACTCATAAACAGAAACGATTTTCAAAAATTGTTTCACCTTCAGAAACCTTCAGATGTAACATCTACTCTCAAACTACGACCGCAGAGCACTTATCATAAACATGAGTGAAACCGATAGCTAGAAAATAATACACTTGATTAGTACGCTCACCTTTCCACCAGTTACGCTGAAGTTGGCGAAGATGCAATATTTCTCGTTCTTATGTCCCGTGTATGTCTTGAGGCACTTGCCTCTACTGTAGTCCCATAACTTCAGAGTGTTATCGAGCGTCGCTGCCAGGATGTATTTGCCGTTCGGTGAGAACTTCACAAACGATACGGGAGGGTTGTCATCGTCAATTAACGTCTTTAAACATTGACCTGACGCTGTATCCCAAATTCGACTGGAAAGTAATATTACTTTAGTAGATTTGTTTTTTGTAAATAATTATTGTATTGTAAGATACTTCACAAATATTTAAACAAAGGACACATATAACACTCAGACTGGAGTCAACCGTTTAAAGATTACAAACATAATTATCGCGTGAGAGTTTCAAAAACCTCTATTAAGGTTACGGCAAGAATATCGCTAAAAATGTTGTGGTTTTTTTAATGTTTTCATCTAGACGAGTGTTGAAATTGAGAGAATTATTTTTATTATTATATATCAAATGGTCTAGACAAAGTTATATATTTTTCCAAAGCATTTTAGAATACATATAAGGTTTTAGTAGCAGTGCAAACGTCAGTTTCTTAGAGCATAGCATTCTTCTTTTGCAGAATGAACAAAGTAATCGTCAAATAATGTCGTAATAAACATAGGACATTATCAACGTCAGTCTAAATTAGCTTTTCATTAAAACTTTAAAAATTCATAGAAATAAAAGGCCTGGGTGGCAAAATCATTAAAATGCCGATGTCTGATATTTACTGGCGAAGTAAATACTTTATTTCCCGTTTCCGTATTAACTTCTAGTTAAAAGTATATAAAAACACTCTTATACAGAAATGCAAACATTGTGTAAACAAGCCACCGACTGTTTTTCGAGTTATGTGGCCACTAACATACAAAAACTGATTGTTATATACAAAAATTTATCGTACATTTTCGTAAAACAACTACTCAAAATATCTTTCCTTCTTTTGAGGATTTTCTAACAAACTTTTCTTTATAACTTAGTATAAAATCTCACCATAGGCCGTCATAACTTGACGATACAATAAGGCTGCCATCTCTATTAAAATGTACTGCAGAAACTGGATCCGAATGCGCCGGTAACGTCTTTAAACATTTGCCTGGAAACAAAATGATCCACATATTATTCTAATTTCAGTACAACAACGCCACAAAATATAATTTAATTGTGTTCAGCACAGCTAACATATTCGAACCTACAACATGCGTCATTAAGTTATGTACGTAATTAAATTGATTTATCGCTTTAACGGTAAAAACCTAACGTCACGTGATCTATTATTTAAAAAGAGAAGTCAACTCCCGCTCTACTAGCCATAATTACTGTGTCGCGGAGGATTTACAAACAGTGGTCACAGCACACAGGTTGCGTTCAGGTCACTTTCCCTCAAATAAGTTTGCATATCTCATCAAGAAAGTTGACTCACCAAACTGTAGGTAATCATCTATATCACTTATTGATGGAATGTAAAAAGAACCAAAGGGAGAGAGAGTGGTTGATCCATAATTGTAGTGTAAACATACTAGACATTGGTAGTTTTTCTAGCATATTAACGAAGCCCGACTCACTGTATAGATATACATATAATATGGTGTTAGTAGCTGTTAATTTTCGTCAACTTAATGCATAACTAGATAATAGGGTGTCGATATTGTAAATAAGGGTATGATGGGGTTGACATACCTTTTAAATGTAAAAGCCCCTAAATAAAAATTAGAATAACAAAAATTTAAAAAAACGTATTTACAAACACAAACGACTGTTACAAATAAGAGCCAGACTAGAAACGACTACCTGTGGATCACACAAATTTTTGTTCCGTGTGAGGAACGAACCACAACAATCGTCGCAATGGCAGCAGCGAGGTAACAACTTAAACCACTACGCCATCGAAGCAGTTAATTAGTCAGGCAGAGAGGTATCTATCATGCATGTCGACCAACATTCTCCAAGATGTTTTATAGAAAGCGAAGTTTGCTAACCCGCACTTGGCTACCGATGTGCGTTATAGCTATTTGAGAGTTGCCAGTAATGTAAAACATTTCATAAACAGTGTGCATATTTTGTATCATTCGATTTATGGAACTTACTCTGGCCATGCAGCATAAATCTGTTACCACAGAATAATTAGAACAACGTAAATGAGGTCGCATTTAAACGTCATATTATGAGGAGCAGTATTGGCAAAAATAAGTTGCAGAATGGCAAAACTGAAATCACAATTTTATTATCATTTGTGTCAATATTCCCTAAAATCATGTTAGTTAAAAAACATGCTTGTCCATGCTCATACTATCATGCAAAGTCATAATCTTATTTGATTCCTAAGGAGCGGGACAAACGGAAAAGACGTTAGACGACGACGCGTCACAGACGCGGCGCCCTTTCATTAAATTTGTGAAACAAGACTGGCGAGAAAATTACTCCCTAGCCGTTTAATAAGCTAGTACTTATCTTATCTTATGTGGGGGCCAGTCAGTGCAGACCGGCGACACTTCAACCCAGTGGGATCTTTAGTGTCGACACTCTCCTAATAACGACTGCCATAGATGTTCATGGCAGCCGGGACCAACGGCTTAACGTGCTTTCCGAGGCACGGAGCAGGCGATAATTGTCAATCAATACGCATATAATTTTCAAAAGTCATATAACTTCCGAAAGTTAGAGGTGCGCGACGTGGGTTCGAACCGGAGACCCTCTGCGTTGCAGTATGTTGGTCTCCCCACTGAGCTATCGCTGCTCAAGCTAGTACTTGCTTCTCCCTGACACAATCGTTGAGAGGTACTTGTAATCTAAACGGAGTAGCATTAGCTTGAGATTGCGTACACTATTTGCACAGCAATGTCAAAACTCGGATACAAATTATATTCCAATGTGTTAAGAATATTATACATAAGTGCGTACGCAATGTCTTTGGCAATAAAAAGTAGTTATCGCATTGTTCACAATAAAACTTTGGACTGCACGGATTGGTTTAAATTGTCGCCTTACCTCTGCCACTGCGCCGAATGTTGTGGGTTCAAATCCCACACCGGACACAAATGTTGTGTGATCCATAAATGGTTGTACCAAACATTTAAACAACGGACACAAAAACATTCCAGACTTGGATGTATTTTTTTTTGTGTCCGTTTAAATGTTTGCGATACAGGCACTAATAATGCCTGTATCGCGGTCTCGCGGTCCTTTTAGTGCGGGGTTTGTGTATAATTAAAACAAGACAGTTCTTAAAAAATCTAAATCATTCGAACGCAGTTATGCGCGTAACTACTAATCTACATATAATCCGAAGCTATCCGATCCAACAAAATTGGTCACACTAATAGCATATAATACCTGCCATACCGGTCATAGCAGATGTACATAAGCCACTTCATTTGACCTCACTAATCCGTAGTAAGTACCTACAATTCTATTATCCGCAGGCGTTACTAATCACAGCACGTTTGACCCGCAGTACTAACTCAACAGAATATTTCCCAACAAAGGGCTCGACGACTAGGCCAATTACGTCATCAATATTATGCATTATAAACACAATTAACATGAGTATTCAAATTATGCCGAAAATCCTGTTAGTGTTGTGTGCATTGGAAATCTATTTCCAGTATGGTGTTAACTGCTAACGCAAATACATTTTGAAATGCTCTGAGTATTTTCGGATAACTGCTCTGTATAGTTACGTTTGGTTCGTGACTGACTGTCACGGCGTTAAAAGATAAGAATTTAGTACAGTTAGTGATATAAATAGCTGAACCTTTAAAAAATCTCAGTTTATGTTTCGCAGAAGCAGATAATAAGTATCTATAGAATACTTTTTATCGTTGTTCTTGTGAACAGAATTAGTGATGTTTTAAAAGTGCTATATTATTCGATCGCCGTGCCTATACTATATTAAGATCTCAGTGAAGGCTTGTAATTTATGTAGTTTCTTAAAACAGTTGATTAATTATAAGAAAATTTATAAACGAATTGTAATTTGTATAACTATTCTTGTTACTGTAATAAAAGGTGAGTAATTACCATTATTGCATATTAAGATACAAGCAATTCAAAATCTCACTAATGTTTATCGACTTGTATCGCTGACTGTATCATTGAACTGTCTGCGGTCGTCTATTCAAGAATATTGACAATATATTTTAAGAACAAGGATGTTTTTTATTTACGAATCCGTCTTAACTAGTTTCTCAACAGAATTCTTAATATGTTAAAGGTTAGTTTTAGTGTCCATTAAATCTGAAAATTAATAATGGATAATAAAATTGAATGCAGTTTTCTCATTCATTCCAAAACATAGTTTTGGAATAAAAAAGAAATAATCTTCTGTGCCTTTTAGACACACAAAGAATCAACGAATTCGCCTTATTATATCTTATCTTATGTGGGGCCAGTCAGTGCAGACCGGCGACGCTTCGACCCAGTGGGATCTTTTGTGTCGACACTCTCCCAATAACGACTGCCATAGATGTTCATGGCAGCCAGGACCAACAGCTTAACGTGCTTTCCGAGGCACGGAGCAGGCGATAATTGTCAATCAATACGCACATAGTTTCGAAAAGTCATGTAACTTCCGAAAGTCAGAGGTGCGCGACGTGGGTTCGAACCCGAGACCCTCGGCATTGAAGTCTGTTGGTCTCCCCACTGAGCTATCGATGCTCTCGGCTTATTATAACTTTGTTAGTTTTCATTTTTGGAGAATCAGCTACTATGTTGTATGAAAGTGATTCTTATATTCACAAATAGTGATAATGTATTAAAGTGTTATGTGTATTTTGCGTTAACTGTAACTATATCGTACTAAGGCCTAATATTATATTACGCACAAAAAGCAAAGCAAGTCAGCAAACTAAAAACACCATTTTCAATCCTATTGATCGTGCTGTAATTGGTTATTCCGGCTTCTATCCCCGCACGTAACGAATGTTTATGTTAGGTACATTATTCCAGGTATGTAATGTATAACTGTGTAAATTTGTATGCTTGTCGCAGTTTAGCGATTATTCCTCAGTGAGGGTCTATATATCTAAAACAGTTCATCAGTACTAGAAATTCTGCTACATACAAATACATATTACCTAAGCAGCGACAAATAGTTGGACAAAACAGATTTGTTATAGAATTTTATGATTTTTAATTTACTTACCATTGATCTATAGTAATGAATCGTAAATTGAAATAACTATATCTTAACTGTTACCTCAATAAAATATGTCGAATTACCTACCATTCATGTGTAAAACAATTCAAAATCTCGCGAATTTTCATCGACTTATGTTAACCGACTGTGCAATATTTAGGCATATAAAGATAACTAACAATAATAAAATAACATAACAAATCGTACCTGTTCTTACATCCCATATCCGCACACTCTCATCAAAACTTCCAGATACAATAAGATTGCTTTGTGGATTAAAATTACAACAGAACACGTAGTTGCTGTGTCCTTTCAGCGTCTTCAGACATTTGCCCGAACTGAGCTCCCATACCTGTAACATGGAAATAGGTCGAACGTAAATAATATGTACGGGGGCGTAGACAATCTATTTTCGAGATTATGGTTTTTGGGTTAACAGAAAGCTATACAAAGAAATATCGTACAATGGTCACTGCCAATGCGCCATATGTTATGAATACAATTCCCAATCGTAGTAAAAATACAGATAATTATTCAAAACCTGGGTTTTCGCTGTTATAATGGTCTCAATGTCAGACAGGGATTATCCCCAATGCTTGTGTTATCTTATAAATATAATTATAAGTATATGTAATCTTAGGACGCACATGTATCGCATAATCATTATATTAATAAAAGTAATTAAAGTCCCCGAACCATTTCTAATTATAACTACCAGATGCGGTTCTAATTATAACGGCCCATGAGTTCCTAAATTAAAATAAATTTTCCGTACTCTATATTCGAATACTTTTTTCTGAAGCCTATCAAAAACCGAACAGTGTTGTAAGACCAAGTTGTTTTCAAGTAATTAAGAATGCCACGTGGATTTTTTCAATAGCAACGTGAGTCATACTCAGTGATATTTTAGGGCAATAAAATGTAATGTCATATTGTGGTAGCTTCAAGGACGCCGGTATTGGAAAATCATACGGCGTGTAACAGAAAAATGTGTAAGTGCCATAATATACGAAATCGAAAGACATCTATATCCCGAAGGGGTAAGCAGAAGTATATTGCAAATTTTGTTAGCTATGTTTTATCTATACATACAAATAAAAAAATTGAAGTGTCTGTTTGTAATGTCAAAATAACAGCTTTTTATCTAATGCGTATGAAAGTATATAAGGTGCCGATACGAAAATATCTGTTTTTAAAATTTTTGTCTGTCTGTCTGTTTGTTCCGGGTAATCTCCGTAACGGCTGAACCAATTTTGACGGGACTTTCACTGGCAGATAGCTGATGTCATAAGGAGTAACATAGGCTACTTTCATTTTAGAAAAAAAAATAGGGTTCCGCAGAGACAAACAATTTTTAGTTAAAATCTACGCGGACGAAGTCGCAGGTAACAGCTAGTATAAAATATAATATTATTAAGAAGAATTAAATAGAAATAAAGCTGCATGCCACATAGATAAGAAATAAAGAGAAGAAAGAAGTAGTTCAATAGAGCTACATCCCTATTGATCAATCAAAGGCAATCCAAAAGTTGTCTTATGGCACGTTCCATCTTGCCTGCCTTGTTCGCCACAGTCACTATTATAGAATAATTCGTTTAGTTAACAGGTTGTCTAGAACACTTTGATGCGAGTTTGTTAATCTCATAAGACCAAAATATATTCCAGGTGGCTTAAGAAACTTTTTTTATGGTTTTTAGAAACATACCATAGATTTAACGAGGATTAAACTACCTTAACTAATAGACTTGTGGAAGAAATATTTATAAGATTCAAATTTCAAAAATGGCGTGCTCCTTATCAGTTCTAGCTAATAATCCCAACATTATTATCAGTAAAGATAGAAAATAGTTCAATAAACTGTTAAATATTTTATCTATCTCAGACTATATCAACAAATGAGAAAGAAGTTAGGTATTTTTATTAGGTTACTGCACAGATACGGCAAGACTGCACTTTTCAGAGGTCATACTGAATATTATTAACCAACTAAAAATCGATTTATTGTTCTATGCCAGGTAATGGTAAAGAGCATTGCAGTCTAATTTTAATATGGAATTTGAGATTACCGTAAGGGCGCGTTCCCACTATGTCGTGACGATAGATTATCGTGTCGTTTAAAGCGTCGTGGCTTGTGTTTTTAAATAGAGGTGTTCACATACAGGACGACACGACTTTTTTTGCAGTGATGATGATGACAGATTGTTATGTCAATGGGAACTGCTAGTACGACACGTAACGATATAAAAACGTTACGACTAATCATGACGGCAAATTGTGCCGTTGTTGCAACTATCCATCGTAGCCACGATAAAAATATCGTCTCGACGTTTACACATTCAACGATAAAATATTTCGACGACACAGTGACGATAAACAGTCGATATAATAGGAACAGCTAGAGACGACAGTCGTCCAACGACAAACTAATCGTCACGACATAGTGGGAACGCGCCCTAACAGTTATAAATAGATAAATGTATAATCTATACGTATAAGCAAACTTTTGTTTTCTCTAGGTGTTTATAAATGCTTAGCTTCACAATGGCTGAAATTATTTGGATGGTTTACTGTGACATTGAAATACCCTTAGACTAACTTTTGTTTCATTTTAAATTTTCCGTTATGATAGGATACATATCAAATAAGTACAGTTGCAAATACTACCGAATTAAGTATAATCATATTATTATCCAATAATAATAAGTCTGTGCGCGGCACAAGTATAATCACGACTACCAATCGTCAGTTACCAGATTTCATCTAAGGGTCGACAAAACATTAATGGATTTTTCTTATCTAAGCATTTTTAATAACAAACATGTTTATATCTTATAAACATGTTTGTTGTTTTGAGTGATGTTTCATTGTTTGGCAATCCTTGCACCATTCAGGGTTTGTTCCTAGTGCGTGAGTTGTATTTTCTACCAGATTGCGTCAGAAAGAGTGTAATAATTTTTCGATGTTGTTCAATCAGAACAACTTATTTTAAAATGTTTAGCCCTAAGCTCGATAGATGGCGCGGCTACTATATAATCCCCTGCTAACTTAATAAAATTTGTCCTCGCTTGGTTATGTGAGTTTCATTTCTAACCAGCATTCCTAAAAGCGATTTTTGGGATTACAATCCAGATGTATTTATATCTATTTCTTTGGCTCACTGGGAAACCTAAACTACTCGATTTTATTGATTAAGAAATTAGATGCATTTTAATAGCGAAAGCAACATAGTAAGCACATTTATTAGATATTACCGGAAAAATAAATATGGCTGTCCTCACCGTATTTTTGTACCGTCATTTTATTATTTACTAGATATTCCCGCGGTTTCACCCGCGTTTATCGTTACTGCGCCGCCCACGTGGGTCGTAGCGTGATGTTATATAGCCTATAGCCTTCCTCGATAAATAGGCTATCCAACACTAAAAGAATTTTTCAAATCGAACCAGTAGTAATCACGCAGAATAAAGCAGGAGAAACATCGTTTATACTATGTCTGTAATGGGTAATTATTTTGCTGCGATGTTATTTTAAAACTGCTATATCTCCCAAGATATTCATTGAAATCGAATGATGTAAAGGGCAACTTCGTTTTAAATTAAATACTTGTGATGAATAACGTATTTATTTGGATAAGGATTAATATCATGTTTATAAAAATACCTTCGCAAATAATGCATTATTTTAGAACAAATTTCGTTAGCATAAAAATGGTTATAGTGAGCCAACCTTAAAAGATAGACATATGCTGTCGCGGACTTTTTTTTAGAACTTTTAAAGGGGAACAATTCTGTCATACATGATTTTTGCGAAACTTTAACTGTTTACGCAGCGCACGCAGCGGAAGCTCTCAAAAGGAAAAAATACTCTCCGATTTTGAAACATTCTTCATTGGTGCTCCGCTCCTATTGATCTTAGCGTGATGATATATAGCCTATAGCCTTCCTCGATAAATGGGCTATCTAACACTGAAAGAATTTTTCAAATCGGGCCAGTAGTTCCTGAGATTAACGCGTTCAAGTAAACAAACAAACAAACTCTTCAGCTTTATAATATTAGTATAGATTTACTAATGTCGGATAAGCGAATCGGAATATTCTGGAAAATGTTAGGTAATTTGACTTTTTCCAGGGTGTTTGCGACCTGAGAACGTTCTAGTTCTTCCCCTACCGAGTCCCCTATCTCATTCACCACAACTTTTAATTAATAAGACTTATTAACTACTATGTAGTTATTAGTTAATAGTAAACTACATAAATGTAAGACAAATGACCTATTATGGACACTTGATTGACTAGTTCACACAATACTGAGATAACAGTGCCAACTAACCCAGTTTCGCTTGATAGTTTTAACGCGAAGCACATATCTAAGCGATGTAGTACTTAGATAATTAGTTGTAGTTTAATGGAGCGTATACGTATGACATACTAAGTACAGCAGGCGACTTCGCTCGCGATTCTTAAAGTAGCGTAAGTTCTATTCTGCTTCATTTTTGTCGTGTGCCGTATTTTTATTTTATTTGCTGTTGTCTTGTCCTAAAGAAATTATTACCAATGATTTTTCTTGTAACAGACAGTCTCGCACTAAGTTTAATAATGCCTTTGTCAGGAAATATTGTACAAATGCAGCAATCAACAAAAAAACTGCTCGATTCAAAATAGGCCTTTGTGAATAGAACAAAAAATATGTCAGTCTAGTTATCTAGTACAAGTAGCGAACCCAGTACATAGGAGTTTGTATGTTTGAAGGCGCTAATCTCAGGCACAACCGATCCTTTTTGAGAGAATATTCATACACTAGAAAGTCTGTCTATTGAGCAAGGTTATAACATTAGGCTACCATCCAAAAAATCGACGAAGTAATCATACAGATCAAATAACGCGGGTGAACGCACGCAGCACAGCTAATATCCTCGCTAATATTACAAATACGAAAATGTGCTCTATGGATTGTTCTACGTCGTGTAGCATTGGTTAGGCGATTACGCCATATTGCATCAGTAGGCGGCGCTCAGCTAGAACAGCTTTCTGAGCCCACTGACTTCACTTTTAATAGCTATTATAAAGCTGATTCATGGAATATGCCATACATACATAGAATGACACCTGTATTCTCTCGGAGACTCGGTGATTACACCCACATTTCGCTAGCAGGGGTGTTACCAGACCAATCGATCGATCGTCGATCGATTGATGGTAGAATGGATTAGTCAACGTTGATCAATCTGGTAGAAACTATCGATCGACGTCGTCTAATCCATTCTACCATCGATCGACGTTCGATCGATTGGTCTGGTAACACCCTAAGGCTTCACTTAATTAAAAAGCGAGCCTTCTGCAGTCTACAGAAGAAAAGACATATGTATACGCCAGAACGAGACAGCGCGTTACAGTCTGCATCGTGTCTCGTTCTTACGCATGTAATCTAATAACAATACTTGAAGAGATGTTTGTTCGTCCCAAATTGGTCGTGACGTAATTTTTTGACACATCAACTGCGCTAATATATACATGCGCTAACATAGAAAGTATTACGAAATATTACCTATGTCATCGTTGAGTCGCGAGGTAGCGGCCCATTTTGTCACGTCCATGTCACGTCACCTGATGAACGCAATTTTAGTGTTTTCATACAGGCTAGGTGGTTTATAATAATACATTGGTCTCGTGACAAAAGTTACTAGGTAGAACCTATATGTCCTGCATGTCACGTCATTCTATGAGTGCAATTATGGTTTCATAATTTTTATCGTGACATGTCGCTAGCATGTCGACAGTTCTAAAACGAACAATCGATATTAAAAATATACGGATCATCACGTAACCAATAATACTCAAACCCGGAACATCATCATGTGTCTTAAAAATACTAGTTTCGTCTGCGGATCGAACCAAACGCGTTGCAGTGGACTATTTGATAATTTCAATAAAAAGCCGTTAAAAAGTTTAGAGTAATACTTTTTGTATGTCAATGACTGTATAAAAAGTACAATTACTGAGTAAGTGCATAAGATGTAATGGCACACGCTGATGAAAGATCCAATTATAGCTTTATTAGAAATCACACATTTTAATTAACATTAAAAAGTAAAGTGTATTTAGAGTTTATTCACGTTAAAAGGAAGTAAGAAACCTATACAGCCGACGGTAAGTTATTCGTATAGAAGGTTCTAGAATAAATATAACGCTTAGACTTCTTCGCAATTAGACATAAGATTCCACAAAATTATCCGAAAATATCGTCGTAAAATAAACACGCATATTTTCTATATATGGCGCACGGTGGGCTGTAAATAGTTAACTGATAACGCTATCATATACAAAGAAAGACTCGAGAGCTTTGTGATAAATATAGAAAGTATTCAGAGCCGTTTATAGGCATATTGCCCAAATATTATAATTACATGAAACTGACAGCGTAGGCGTCCAGTCCAAATCTCTAACACAATCTCAGTTAGGGCGATCTATATGTAATTTAGTTTATTGTACAACGCAAAGCCTTTTCATGTGATTAGTTCACGGTTTCTACATAAACGGCGCCATAACGGCTGTTTACCCAAATAAACGGTTGCCTATAAACGGTCTTTATAAATGTCAACCGTAGCCGCGTGTTTGTAAAGGCCGCACGCGATTCCTTGCTACGCCTTGCCCCCCCATCCCTCATCCCACTAAAACGGGTCGTCGATCCGCCCGCGCTAAAATCGCACCTGCACGATAGCCGTCCGTACTCGAACTTTGTTCGTTATTTGAATTGCGCGCGCTTTCCTGTTTGCCGTGCCTGGATTTCATAATATTTTGTAATACCATTGAGTATTTTTAGTTTAGGAACACGTAGTTTTTATTATCTCGTTATGAACATGGAAAATCTGGAGACGTCATCTGACTACCACTAAACGTTTTTCATGTAACATCGAAATATGCTATATTACTTATATTCTTTATATAACCAAGTTGTTGTAATTTACATTATATTTCTGCAATAGATAGGAAATTAAAAATATTTACTTGTGCTATCGAAACTAACTAGCTAAATATCATAGTGCAAAAGGCACTATGATATTTAGCTAATGACCTTTAACTAACATAGTGAATATGATAATAACAGGTCACAGCTATCAGTTTGAAATCTTATGTATATGGATTGCATTTACTAGTTTATTTTACAACAAAATTGTTATTTTTTGTTTCCATTCAACTTGATATAGTTAGAAAGAATGTAGTGCAATTCTTATCATAATTTTCTTCCATGAAACATTTAAATGCCCACTTCTTTGAAATAAGTACAATGTTCTCTATTTTCTGTGGTTAAAAGTTGGGACATAGCATACTTTTCTCAGAGAAATAATATTTTAAGAATTTACATTATTTGCAGAACATGACACATACTAAAAATGTACACTGATAATATACAGATTGACATTTTAAAAATAAATAGTTTACCTTTAAAGTCTTATCATCACTGGCACTGACTATCAATCTGCTGTCTGATGACCAAGCCACATCACTGATCCCCATTTTGTGTCCTGATATAGTCTTCTCAAATTTGCCATCATAAGCACCCCAAACCTTAATAAGTTTGTCAGCGGCTGCAACATTCAAGACATTTAATTAATCATCAAATAAATTTATTTATTTATTTAACACACACGCCACACAGCCTATGTACATAAGTATAAAAAGAAAATACATAGAGAGAAAGTGTACTTGGTTAATAACATCACTCTTCAAATTGTGTGGAAACACAGTACATTAACATTCTATTCAAAGTTATTGAGAAACCAAGTAAGTTATTTTCTACTAGACACAGTACCACATTAAGCTGTTTATGTTTTGAGCTACAGTCGGAAAAATAGATCTTCATTGACATCTGCTATAGACAGTTATAATGTTTATGGTTTTGAAATATCAATATCTCAGCCAAACTTGAGTATCAAACTAACTTTGGATTTCATGACCAGAAATAAGAATATGAGAGTATACCCTCAGTAGATTACTGATATGAGGATGATTGTGATATATGAGTATAACTAAATCACAGGTAATATATATGATTGATGATGAAGTTGATTGGATCACTTGCGTTGTCATATGACCCAATCAATTACGTCTCATGCATCACTATTGCACATACATTTTTAATATGACATCACAATATGTCTTTGGTTTGTCAAATGATTTCAAGCTCTCCAGGGTCATATACAATATTATGAGTTATATAAGGTCATATTATTGACTATGTATCTATAAGCTTATTTTTCTTTAGCATTGGATGCAAAACTTAACAGCTACACATGTATTATAATTATGTCCTCCTTTTCCAAACTCTAGGAATAAATGTATCTAATTATATAGATATATACAAATGTTAACTTCAATGCTAGAAGCCCGGGACCCAGTCACAAGACATTTTATATGGTATCTATATCCCAGCTTATTTATAAGTATAAAAGTGTTCATGGTGGTTCCAGAGAATATATAGATATAGAATGAATATATATACTTATACATATATATATAGACATGGTTTTGTAACATATTTGTACTAGTAATTATCACATTTATTTTTAATTAGACTGCACAGTAACACTGACTCAATGACACAAGAATAACTTTCCAAGAATAGTATAGAGTTGTTCACATAGCAACAAAGCTAAATATAACTTTACACCTTTTGTTTAAAAAAACACTGTTGAATGTGTTAATTTACATAATATGGAAAATGTTGCTATTCAATGTGTATTTTAATTGAGGCACATTAAACAAAGGCAGATTAAGCAATCACATGCATTATTTTTAAAGTATCACTTCTGTTTTATTAAGCTATACACAATTTGATAGGGTAAAAGGTTTTACAGTTAATATTCTAAAAACAGTATTGTGAAAATATGGCTTAGAAATAGATAATAACTGTAATTTTAACTAGATGTATGACCTTGTATAAGTCAGTAGAAACTTCATATTAAAGTTAATTATTTTAGAATGATGTTGATAAATATATACAATCCATCATATTTATGAAACTAATATTACATGATGTAAACTTCATTATAATTTATCTGCCAACTATTGTCTGTACATATTCAAGGCCAACCTTTGTACAACTTGCTGGTTAAATAATGCTGAGTGTACATTGTATTAACATTATATAAAATATATTATACCGTTGTGCTACTAATAATACTATTTTTTGTATCTAGGTCAATGATGATACATTGAGTTGGTACTGTCCTAAACTTGATTTACACATTTTACATAGTATACTTAATTAAGATATCAAGGTTCTTATAAGAACTAGTTATTATTAGAATTACCATAAAATTGAGTTTCTTCAATCTAAGTTACTAAGTGCAAAGGCCTACAGTGATAATCTTACACAACAAAGTGTAATGATAAACTAGAGCTGCATTGATAAAAATATCTTACAATATGTTACTCAGTGAGCACCTAGCAACAAAAGCTTAAGAAAACTGGCACATGTTCATTAAAATGGACACTATGCTAATCACATAAGGTTTAAAACAATTCACATCTGACATTTTAAAAATAAACTTGCCTCATATACTGCACTGATAACTAAACCTGATAATTATCATCTAAATTAGATAGACGCTTATTTAGTTTATTATAAAAAATAAACAAACTAACATATGGGCACATCAAACGTAAATAAATAAGTATAACGAGTTAATTATTTATGCAAAACAGTGATATATACTCACAGGAGCTAGCCAGCCATTCTCCATTTGGACTGAATTTAACCGACGACACAGCCTTCGTGTGTCCCGCAAGTGTGAATTTGAGCGTGTAATTCGGCTTCTGGAAACCGATATCAAAATTAGCGCCAAATCGCACGTGCTCATGCTAGTTGAAGTTACATAAACATGTGCCGCCCGCCAGACTGACGCAAACTAACGAAATACAATGACGGAAGGATACTTACCGCCACTGAAGACTTATTTGATTGCGGTGTACTTTGTGATAACGAATTTGAGCCGGAAAGGTTGGCGGAGGGCCCACCGTGTGTTTGGTGTGCAGCAGGATGGCCTGGCCCGGGACCTAGCGGCACCATGTTTCAACTTTCGACGCACTACGCTTTACTTTGTTCGTCACCCAACACAGTCACTAATACACAAAGAACAACAATGTAAATTAAACTTTGAAACAGATAACACACGGAACTTGTCACTCACTCCAGTTTTTACATGTATTTCAACGTAGATTTTCAAAGAACATTCTAAATCCGGGCGTCTCAATGCGTGCATATTTCGCGAAGAGCGATCAGTGGTGCCAACATAGTTTTAAAAATATTACCTCCCGCAGTAGTCTAGCTGACTTGCCTATTGTCTCTGGTTTAAAAAAATATTTACGATTTCTAAACGTTTCTGAAGCCGCGTTTTTCCTCAAGTTCCTATACCAATTGGTATCCCTATACAGATTTTTTTTATTGAAAATATTCACTTTGAAGCTATCTCAATTAAATTATTAACCTTTTGAATGCCAACGTCGACTATACTCAACATGCGCAAACGTGCCCTATGCGCCAACGTCGTCTATACTCGACAAAAAACAGGTCACAGAAAATACAAAATAAACATATTAAATCATTACTTTTCTGTGTTTTATTGATAAAATTGAATCCCCAATTATTACTTAATTATACTCAGCAAACAAAATTGGTTAATAGTTATTGAAATATTTGATCATAAAAAACAACACAAATAATGTTTAAAAAAGTATGTTCCCTCACGCCAATGTTGTATATACTCGACTGTTGGTAATGTAGTATATTGGTTTGGTTAGTAATATTAAATACAACTTTTTATAGAGAATCTATCCAGAATACTAACTTGACTCTGTATGTTACTTTAAGAGGTTTTAACTTTTATCTGGTGTCATTAATTTTATCTGGTATCATTTGTTTGACCTCTTTGACATTACGAAGGTTAAGAGTGTCACTTTTTGAAGTACCACTGTACTACTTGCCACTTGCCGCTGAGGAGTAAAGAAATACGAAAAACTTTGTAAAATACAATCAAAATGGCTTTAAATAAACTTAGTATCGATGCCTTGAACTTAGCCGGCAAGCGTGTTTTAATGAGGTAAGTTATATTTGTTAAATATTTTTCGAAAGCTACGGTTATGATCTGTACAATTTATATACAACATTAATTCATTGATTACAGAGTGGACTTTAATGTTCCACTTAAAGAAGGAGTAATCACTAATAACCAGCGTATCGTTGCTGCCTTGGATTCGGTCAAATATGCCTTGGAGAAAGGTGCGAAGTCTGTCGTTCTTATGTCACATCTGGGTAGGCCCGATGGTCAAGCGAACTTGAAGTACACCTTGAAGCCGGTCGCCGAAGAACTCAAGAAGCTCCTCAACAAGTAAGACCATAATTTAAAAAATTATATACTTACCATTATATTGCGTCACTATTTTTTGATATGGTGCTGTAAATAAACTAAGGACTCTATAATAAATGTAATTTTTTTACTCGTATCATGCATCAAATGTATATAAAAATTAATTAATAAATCATATTTTTCAGGGATGTGACATTCCTGTCTGACTGTGTTGGTGCAGAGGTTGAAGCTGCATGTGCCGACCCAGCACCTGGCTCTATCATCTTGCTTGAGAACCTTAGGTTCCACATTGAGGAGGAAGGCAAGGGTGTTGATGCTTCAGGTGCTAAAGCAAAGGCTGATCCTGAAAAGGTCAAAGCCTTCAGAGCTAGCTTGAGGAAACTTGGTGATGTCTACATCAATGATGCTTTTGGTGAGGCATAATTTTTTATAATAATAACTTATTATCAATTATTTTGTTATATGTTTGTTGATGAATTCAAAATAATAGCAACAAGATTGGTCCATAAGATTTAATTGTAAAGTATTTATAAATTCTTAATATTATTATTACTTAAACAAATACCCAATATTTGAATGTAACAATTGTAAGTATATGATTTGAGATAGCTGCTGCAACTCAAAAAGTTAATAAAAATATAACAGCTCTAATTTAAATTATGATATTAGATAGCTAATATCTGTTAACAGTAGAAAAATAATAAAATAGAATAATATATTTTTTATGTCATTGTCACCAATATCAAACATGTATGACAATAAATCTAAACCAACAGGTACCGCACACAGAGCACACAGCTCCATGATGGGTGAGGGCTTTGAACAGAGAGCCAGTGGTTTCTTACTCAAGAAGGAACTGCAGTATTTTGCCAAGGCTCTGCATGAACCTGAAAGGTACAAAGAATTTGTTTTACTCTTCTTCTTATAAATAAAATATGGGAACTCACCCCTTATATGTCCCAGCTATGCTCCACATGTAATATAATGCTTTTTACAGCTTCATGACTACTGGCATCAAGTCAAGTCATAAACAGTTTAAGTTTGGATTTAAAAAAGATATATCTGTTACAAGTTCCAATGTAAAAGTATGCTTTAATCATAGTTGCATCTAAATACTGTAGCTACTGTACTGTACTGTAGCTGTAAATATACAACATTGTTTAAATTATGGAAATATCTAATAGACAATCTATTTACAGACACACCTACTTGTGTCAGATAAATTTGCTTGTGAACAAGAATCAAGTTCACTTATGAATTGCAAAGATACCATAGCTTATAGCTGAATCATTTGTATTGGTGGTTTTGGTAGCCTGATTGTTAGATAAAGGTGACTAAGTAGTCAGTATTGCCACTAGCAGTCACCATCTCTTTAATAATAATACCTGCCCTGTTTTTAATCTATGCCAGTTGGACATGGGCTCCCCTTTTGAGAAGGGTTAAGCAATAGTCTGCTATGCCTGCCCAATGACATTTGGCAGTCTCTGTTTAACTCTCTTTTAAATAGTCATCTTATATTTCAGGCCTTTCCTGGCTATCCTTGGTGGTGCCAAAGTGGCAGATAAGATTCTACTGATTGAAAACCTGTTGGACAAAGTCAATGAGATGATTATTGGAGGCGGTATGGCATACACTTTCTTGAAGGAAACTAAGGGTATGGCTGTAAGTATCTAATATGTCTTATTATAAACAGTATTAATATTATACAATTTCTCCAGTGAGTAGTGGACCAATGCGATTTGGTTCTGAAATGAAAACTGATTTTGGTATTTTTTTAAATTTGTCTACTTAATATCTTAATTGAAAAATAACCTTTAGTGTTTTTGTTGGATAGTAACCCGCTCTATCATCCCAACCGTGTTAGTACTCTATGTACAAGACAACATGTATAATATAATATCTCATGCTTATCTTTTTTTGAAGATTAGTTAGCTATTCTCATGAGATTAGTCGAGTGTAGTATCAAGTAATTATACCTGATGTGAAAACCTAACACGATAAATCAGCTTATTTTATTTGATGCGATTTTCGTTTCATTTGACGTTTTGAATGGCGCAGTGGTTTCCCCGCCCTTGCACCAGCGCCAAGTTTTGTGGATTCAATCACCATAGGGGTCAAAAAGTGTGTTCCACATTTTTTGTCATTGTTTGAACATTTGTAAAGTTTGCTGTGATACAGAAGTTAAACCTAGTGTGGGACTTGTCTTTAAAAATATTTTTTTCTTATCTGTGCTCTCATCATCATCATCATCATCATCATGTCAGCCAAAAGACGTCCACTGCTGGACATAGGCCTCCCCCAAGGTTTTCCACACAGACCGGTCTTGGGCCACCCGCATCCAACCGCTTCCCGCGACCTTTACCAGGTGGTCGGTCCACCTTGTGTGAGGCCTCTACCCCTGCTGCGTGTTCCGGTGCGTGGCCGCCATTCTAGAACCTTTTTGCCTCTATTTGTCCTCTCATTTATCAATATAAAACAATTGTAAAACATAAGTTTGGAAGTGGAACCTACTGTGCACCTACATCAAATTTATGACAATAATCATAATGCCACATTTTATATCGCATCCTGTGAGTTTTACTCTTGGAACTGTTCAACACAAATTATGTAGTTTATCCGAGGCTACACTATTTATTTTAATGGTCTACAAATAATACTGGTTCAGACTAGAAGTGATTATTTTGAATGTGGGTTGTTATTAGTTATATTTGCCAGTTAGGTATTTCTATCTGCCTCATTGATTCACAATATAAGTTTTCACTTATGTTTGCAGTCACTAATTTGATCCCAGTATTGATGCAAAGGTTAGATCCCTTAGCTGGGTGCAAATAGCTTTTTGAAGATAAAAGTTTAGCTTTCATGTTAGCGAATATACAGTAGCAGCTCATTAGTAAACTATTATAGGAATTAAAACTAATCTGACTACAACCATATTATACATATGAGTATAATATGCAATAGGATATTATACCGACGACAAGAGTAGATTCATTATTAATATTACGGCATGTTTCGTTATTTTTAGATTGGTAACTCGCTGTACGACGGTGAAGGCGCTAAGATTGTCGCAAAGCTCCTGGACAAGGCTGCCAAGAACAATGTGAAAGTACACCTACCTGTTGACTTCGTCACTGCCGACAAGTTCGACGAGAATGCTCAAGTAATTATACTAAAAACATTTTAACCTTTTTTTATACATCATATATGTATATTTAAATTCCTAATAATATATATTTTGCATAAAATGTAAATACTACATAATAGGACGAAGCTTCTTTAAGATTACTAGCAATTTACTTTATTAATTACTAGCTTTTGCGCGCGGCTCCGCCCGCGTAGTACCTACATCAATAGAAAGTAGCCTATGTCCTTCCCAAGGTTTTAAACTATATCTGTACCAAATTTTATCTAAATCGGTTGAGTGGTTTAGCCGTGAAAAGGTAACAGACAGACAGACAGACAGACAGACAGACAGATAGACAGACAGACAGAGTTACTTTCGAATTTATAATATTAGTAAGGATAGTAAGGAAGGTTTTTAATTTTTAACCCCTCTAGCTAAGCTAGGATGCTGGTGTTAATAATTGTGTGTTTACGTTGGTAGTATAATGGGTGGGATTCGAACACAGCTCTCGAACGCAAGTTCAATTCCTTATCCATTGGGCTACCACCACTTCGAATTAATTGAACATGTTCCTTCAATTTTGGCACAAGTATAATGTAAAATGTTTTATAATAATTAAATTAAAGTTCAAATAGTTTATTGCGAATATAGGTTGATACAATGTTTGTTATCACGCGTTCTTCGAGATTGATTTGAAATGTATTTAATATTAAAAAATATTAGCTATTGTAGTGTAGTGCGAGTGGAGACCACGACTCCGCAAGTGTAGTGTAGGACGCCCTCCGGCCAGATGGACTGATGACCTGAAAAAGGTGGCTGGAGGTGACTGGATGGCGAAAACGGAAGATCGGGCCTTGTGGCGCACCCTGGGGGAGGCTTATGTCCAGCAGTGGACTGCAATAGGCTGAAATGATGAGTGTAGTGCAGTGTTGAGGTCTTAGCTTAAAATATAATTGTTACACACACTTGCGCGATTCTTGCTTTAAATTACCTCAAAATATAATATTTGCTTATTATGCTAATGCCCAGGTGGTGTAGTGGTTTAGCCGTGCTGAGTGTGGGTTCGACGACACACGACGAAAAATGGTGTCACCAATAAGGCTGAGGCTACAGTAGGCAGCGATTTGCGATGCGACTGTAAAAGCGAAATGATATAAACATGGTATGGCTACATTATAAGCGAAAATTTTTAATGAATTCGCTTCAATTTCGCTGACAAGTTGATGTAGCCGATGCCGTGATTACACTAACGTTGTTTCTATCGCATAAACAAATCAAAGATTAATAGCGATATATGGCGTACGGTGTAGCCATAAACGTGGATATGAATTATTTGTTTTTATCGCTTACGTATCGCAGGTCGTGTCGCGGACTAATGTAGCCTCAGCTTAACGGCTCGGTCACGACTTCGGTCTTAGCGACGAGCGGCGCGGCGAGCGGGGCGGCGGAGCGTTGTGCAGGCCCCGTACCCTCAGTAGCCGTTAGCGGCAGCGGCCCTCCTACACCGCTGTCCGCGCCGCTCTGTGTCGTGGCGTCTCACTCATTCGCTTGTACTTTTGTTCCCGCCACTCCCCACACCGCGCGCCGCTGTAGCGATTCGCTCGGAGAAAACTGCGCGCGTTTTCGCTGTGAGCGGCGTCTCGTGGCGTGCTTCAAACATTTTAATACATTTGATCTTATCGCTCGCCGCCCCGCGCTAAGCTGCCGCTCACAGCGGTGAGGTCGTGAACGCGCCGTAAGTAGTTGTTGCCAGTCTCAATCTCCGTTGTTTAAATATTTGTAAAGGCACCCGCGACATAGAAATTATAATTAGTGCGGGGTATGACTTTTTAAAGGCATATAAACAAATATAACATGACTTCATTCAATTTCACATCAAACAGGTTGTCGAAAGATATCGCGTTGTTTTGTTAGAGAGCTCCACTATCCCTTTGTAATATAATAATGTCCTCCAGACCGAATTTCGGTCACGGCGGCCAATCTTAACGGAGACTGGCCATCTGCGCAGGAGATATTATAGTGCACAAGTGTGTGCGCAAACACAAGTGCACTCTCTGTTCCCTAACTCTTATGATCCGATGCGATGGTAATCCGACACGACCGGAGAGAGATCAGGCGCAGGACTAACGGCTTGACGTGCTTTCCGAGGCACGGGGATGTCTAACACCGCCAACCTCCTAACTCCGGGCTGTTATTGAGATTTCTTAACAGAAAAACCCAATAAATTTTTGTTGGCTCGACCCGGGATTCGAACCCGAGACCTCATGCACAGCAGTCGCATTCACTACCGCTGCGCCACGGAGGCAGTTAAATAATGAGCTTTGTAATATAATGAGCAGGTAGTTAAATAATTATAATACACTAGATGTGCCCGCGGTTTCAACCGCGTTTATCGTTACTGCGCCGCCACCGTGGGTCGTAGCGTGATGTTATATAGCCTATAGCCTTCCTCGATAGATAAGCTATCCAACACTAAAATAATTTTTCAATTCGAACCAGTAGTTCCTGAGATTAGCGCGTTCTACCAAACAAACAAACAAACTCTTCAGTTTTATAATATTAGTTTATACTCATTATGTATTCTTATACCTTCAGTCTGGAGTAGCTGATGTAGAGTCAGGCATTCCTGAGGGCTGGATGGGTCTCGATGTCGGACCTAAGTCCAGGGAGCTGTTCGCCGACCCTATTGCAAGAGCTAAAGTTATCGTCTGGAACGGGTATGTATTTCGCTTAGACAGCGCTTTAAAGTTGAGAGCAACGTTTTTGTAATGTACTGCTTCTGCTACGTATATGATGTATAGATTTTGCCCGCGTCTACCCGCGTCTTCGCTCGCGTTAATGTAGATTTATGTTAAGATAGATTTTTAGTAGCCTATATATTATTTTGATATATAAAAAATACCTAATACTGTAAAGTTGCATCAAAATCCGTTCAGTAGTTTTTGCATGAAAGAGTAACAGACATCCATCCATCCTCACAAACTTTGACATTTATAATATTAGTAGAATACTAATCACATAACTAACGAAGACTGTTTCTTATAAATACCTGTATAGTAACCGCAATGTTTCCATAAAATTTTTATTTTTTATTTTATTAGGAAGGAACAACAAACAGCAACACTATAAAATTTTACATTAATGTTGAACATTTCAAATGATAACAATAGTGAAGCCCACAGCGCTGTTCACAGATTAACAATAAAATTAAGGTTAGCGCTAGGTGACCATCGATTTGAGTTAGAACAGATGATACATCTTATACCATCGAATTAGACATTATATAAGTACATATTTATATATAGAATAATAGTAAATAGTAAATTTAGAATGAAAATACATAATAATATATATCAGAACGGTGACCGAAACTGAGTCAACCAAATTACACATTGGAGAGTGTTGCAAATAACATTTTGCGAAACTGCCCAATAGAACATAGAAATATGTCAATATGCTCAAACATTTTATTGTATGTATCAGTCATACGCCTAATTGGTGATCTTAACCCTGTATTAGTACGGCAAGTACCTACAGCAAACAATTTGCCTGCACGCACCCGCCGTCTGTGTACTGTTCTAGGGACTGAGTAACACAAAACATTATTCAAATCCACACAGTCATATCTGCAGTGAACTATATTATACAAAGTAATTGCCTCAAGTTGTTTACGCCTGGAGCTGAGACTCAGAAGTTGGTATTTATTGAGTAATCGATCGTAAGGTAGGAAAGATCTATGACATCTATAATGCATTGCACGAAGAAACTTACGCTGGACATTTTCCAACATGTCAATATACTTGATATAGTACGGATTCCAAATTGTTACGGCGTATTCTAACTGCGAACGTATTAGAGTTTTGTATAAACAGAGGTATGAGGAGGTCCTTTTAAAATCATGCGTTGATCTCATTATGAATCCGTACATCTGATATGCTTTGTTGATTATTCGCTCAATGTGCAGGTCTAGACAAAGCTTAGAATCTAACTGAAATTAAAATAATTGAGACAGAAAATGCGATGTTTTGTCTTTGTTTTCTTAGTGAGTTTCTATATATTCATCTCACTTGACTATTGTAATTATGGTCACATCAAGAGGTATTTAAACTAAGGTATTCTATATTAAGCTTTATGTTGTCTACTGAAGGTATGTTTTTGTTTGATAGACCTGCTGGTGTATTCGAGTTCGAGAAATTCGCCGGAGGCACCCGGGCTTTGATGGATGGTGTTGTAAAGGCCACTGCCAATGGAACCGTTACTATTATTGGTATGTTGCTTTTCAATCACTGGATAATGAGGTATCTTGGATGGTGGTACCTTCTAAAGGTCATCACGGATAATAACAGCACCGCTCCAACACAGCACAAAACATGCAATTAAGGTTACGACTTAAATCGTGTGTGTTAACGTAGATTTTGAAACGATAAGATGAAATAGTTCCTCAGCGCTCACATTTCTACAGCATTTATTCTGCTGTCATGCTTCTTTTGCCATACCCAACTTTTACTTCCATACATAAGTGTAGGCACTAATAGTCCTCTATTAACTCATTCAATGTGGCGGACGCCGATCGGCGTCTTATTTTTTCATACTCAGATTCTGAGGACGCCGATCGGCGTCATGTATAGTTGTTTTATATTTTACCCAAATTTAAAGATATTATATTAATAAAACAACAAATGTGTTTGGAATTTACTAATGAAATGCCTGATATGAATAGGTAGTTTCTAGATATTATGTTTTTTTTTATTTCATCAAGTGCGGCTGACGCCTATCGGTGTTTACGTTAAATATGAGCCGATTCTGGCTAGTAAAAGCAAAATTTGTTGCCGCATTGAATGGGTTAACAGCCAAACGTGCCTTTTCGGATACATTTCGAATGTTCATAAAAGCGCGTAGAGCTCCATTCACTTTATTGCCAGAAATCGTTCTCCTTTCAATATCTCCCTTATGTTTATCATCATATTATGTGGTGTGACTCTGAAAGATAGAATAAGAAATAATGTGATTAGAGAGAGATGCGGCATGAAAGTGGGTATAGTGACAAGAATAAAAAAGGGTATGTTGAGCTGGTTTGGGCACGTAGAAAGAATGGACGAGAAAAGACTGACTAAAAAAGTTTATAAGATCAGATCGGAGACGTTCTCGACAAAGGCCAGGTTAAGAGCACCTTAAACCGGCAAGCGTGTATGAGGAATGTGATGAATGTGAATGAAGTGTGTCAGGATTGTAGCAAATGGAAATCCGTAGTCTCTGCCTACCCCACTGGGAAACAGGCGTGAATCTATGTATGTATGTAAGTAATAATATATGAAATAGTTGACGGCTCATCGTAAGCGCGCATGAAGCAAGCGTTCCGTTCGGCTTTGGCATGATGCCTGCGAGCAATAACGGTAGCAATGCAACTGCAGCGGCGCTGCCTCACCGAGGCAGTTTATTTATTATGCCATACTAATGATTATCTGTATTGTCTATAGGTGGTGGTGATACGGCTACTTGCTGTGCTAAATGGGGAACAGAAGACAAGGTTTCCCACGTATCCACCGGCGGTGGCGCCTCTCTAGAGTTGCTCGAAGGTAAGAAACGCAGTCTATTTAAAAATCGAATGTGTCGAAAATTTTATGATCCCGCATCTTGAAGTTCATCTATTTATATATAATCAATCGAATATTCCTAATTTCGAAAGATGAACAGTTAGATGATAAGATCGATTTTTGTTGGCCCGTAGAAATATTAGCTATCTGTTGTTTTACCTTCTTGCACCAGTTTTCGAGTCGGAAGGTTTGACTGTACATCCTTTTATTAACAACTAGCTCTGACCCACGGGTACACCCGCGTTACAGGAAGTTTATGGTTATAAGTAGTAGCATGGTGCTATATAAACTGTAGCCTTACTCAATCACAAGATACTTGGATATCATTCGAATGTAAATTTACTCAATCATACAATATTTTAATGTAATCTGTAATCTAATGATGTACATTTAATTAAACGTATCACTATAATGTAAATTATAAACGAGAAAAGACAATCCATGAAGCAGGAACTGAATCTGCGGACTTAAACTGTGTCGTTGCTTTGCCACCTAAGCTATTCATGGGCGTCTAGGATTGAAATTTACCTAGAAAAGTTTTTTCACTGTCATTAAATTAAGGTTCTAGGGAGTAAAGTTGTACCATTGACAATACTTATCTGAATTTTCTTTTGCAGGTAAAGTGTTGCCAGGCGTCGCTGCCCTCTCTGACGCATAAATAATGTTGCCATAATACAAAGAGTATTACCATCTTGAATCCTCTTGCTTTATAGTGATATTAAATAAATTATTCTGTTTCATATAGAATTGAAATTATAATTTATTTATAAGTAAAAAGTATGTATAATTATATTGTAAGCCTAAGATATAATTTTGAGACAAGAATCGTGTCGTGTATATCGAATACTGTAATAAATTAGGAAAAATCAAATAAAATCAAATAAAATGTTGGTTTTCTATTTGCTGTATTTTATTATTCCTTTATAGTTTATTTACACTGGGTCTTTCAACTTATTTTTTTATGTGGAATTGACACCTGCCTCTTTGCGGGATGGGTGGAGAGGTTATGTCGGGTTCATAGTCCTTCCAATCACTGAGTTCTACTCACTGGTCTGTAGTGTATTATCTATGGTTCTACCGAGCAAACCTACGGTGTTCCTCGATGCTACCTACATACTTATGTCAGCGTGCTATTCATTTACACATACGAAACACGACCCAGCCATTGCGCTCCGGCCGAAGCCTTATCTCGAAGCCTAAGGCTATTTATTCTCCCGGGGATAGAGGATGGATTGCCCTAAATAGCGATAGCCTAAATGCAACTCTAGAATTTTAAGTTGAAAATGAAGACAAGTCATACTTACGCGCCTCGAGGTCGGTATGCACTCGGTTCACAACCAGTCGCGAATGCGCCGCAGCGATGAACGGACGGTGTGATGGTTTTGTAAGCAGTAACCGTGCGTCTTCTTAATATCTGATTGAAATAAGTAGGTACAAGTACTTACATAATAATTATGGCAATTTTAAACAAAAGTATTTTTAGTTAAAGTTTTATCCGAATACGGATATATTTTATACTATTAAATTTAACAATAAAGCTTTTCGTACGTCTCAGTCGAGGCGCAAATATTTTTCAGCCACAAATATATTATAAGGTTATTTTTTATTAAATCAAATCTAATGAAAAATCATAACATGATTTTTATTGAACATTTCCTATTTCATTCACAAGAAATTACAATTTTAAATAAAAAATATAATATTTAAAAACACTAAACTAGAAGCAAACTCAAGTAGGTAGATGAAATTAAAATACTGTAGTTGGGCAGCCCTCTCGCGTATTGGCGGACGGCGCGGCTGTAGGTAATTATTTCAAGGACAGAGCCGAGTTACAATACTGTTAGATAACATTAATGTGTCCCGGTATTACTTATAATCGGTATACCGGCATTTTGGAGGAGGTATTACCACTCTAGTTACCTGCATGCTTCCTCAAAGTTTAGGTAAATATGCACTGGATTATCCGATCTCTTAATAATAATAACTTTTACAAAAAAAAATAAAATCTGGCCTTCCGTTTTTGAACTTATTCATTAGGTAAATAAGTACGAATCTTTCCTCTTCATAATATTCTACTAATATTATAAAGAGGAAAGATTAAGTAGGATAGGAAATGTTTAAGATGTTTTTAATTTAATTTAAACATGTAGGTATGTATTATATTGCCTTTTATAACCATTACTACCAGTAACTGCACGGTTAGCGTAGCATAAACCGTCGCGTGTTGTGGATTCGAATCCTACACAGGACAATGATTTGTAGGTATGATCGCCAACTAATTGTTTTGAGTCTGGCTATTACATATTTGTCTAGAGGAGGCAAAAAGAAAATGTTCTGAAGTCCCTCGCAACAAATTGTAATAAATTCGAACCCAAAGGCCATTAAAGAAAACCTATGTTTGCCTAGTGGTTGAAATTCGTCCATCATCATTATTGAGTACCTATATGACCTATATGTAACCTATATGAGGATAACATAAATAGTTCTACATTTAAAACAACAATACCTATAACTGTTTCCACCATTTAATTTATTTTATTTATAACACTGAAGCTCAATATTAGCTAATACTGTTTTCTGTTTACGCGAATGTTATTCATTGAAATTAAACTACCTACTATATACGGATTTTATCGCGTTGTTTATTTGACACTTTATTACATAATTTAGAAACTGTTACACTACTAGGTATTATAAGGTAAACTTCACTAACTTTTAAGCTCATTAAACTATTAAAGCTAGGTATTTATATTTATGTTTTCACTTTCCCCACTCTCCCCGTAACCACGCTGCTGAAAAGCAACCAAAACGTCGGGGAAAGTGTAAACTTAAATATAAATAGTTTTAATAAAAATGTAGGTACATTTAATTAGCAAAAGCGTGTTATAACTGTTATAAGGCACGAGCTATCCTCCGCAGTTTTACTAATTATTACTTAATTCCTTGATGTTATCTTAACTAATATCATAAATGCGAACGTGAGTTTGTTTGTTACGCTTTCACGCCTTAACTACTCAGCCCAATTAGGTGTACAGATTGTCAAGGGTACAAAAAAGGATCTCGGGAACGTTTCATCTACAAAAAAGACTGCTTCTAATAAAGGCAAAAGCTAGGATAACATATATTATAACATACCACAAGAAATAGCCTATCGAATAAAAGTGTAAACAGTGCAAAGTATAAAAAGTGTAAACTTAAATATAAGTAGTAGTAGGTACCTAGTTATAATTAATTTAAATTGCTTAAATTGCAGTAGAGTTCAATAATAGATACCTACTTAGTATCTAGTGTTATAGGTAAATATTATGTAATAAAAGTGTTTTAAAATAAACAACGCGACAAAATCTGTACAAAGTAGTTTTAATTTCAATTTTGATTCTTTTTATGTTTGTTTGTATGTAAGGATTTAACTCAAAAACTAGTTAAGCGATTTTAAAAATTTTATATTTTAAAAATAGGTATTATCACCGAGTAACATAGGCTAGGCTATGTTCATGGCAGCTGGGACCGACGGCTTAGCGTGCTCTCCGAGGCACGGAGCAGGCGATAATTGTTAATCAATACGCACATAATTTCGAAAAGTCATACCTATAACTTCCGAAAGTCAGAGATGCGCGACGTGGGTTCGAACCCGAGACCCTCTGCATTGCAGTCTGTTAGTCTCCCCACTGAGCTATCGCTGCTTTTTGATTGCTCCAAAGATCAATTCAGGTAATAAAATATGTACAAAATAGAATTCCGATCATGTGAAATGTAAAGTGAAATACAATTTATGTTCACCTTTGGCCTTTTATTTGATTTAGAAGATTATACTATTAAAATAGGGACCGAGACTAGATCAGAACAGTTTCATTAGGAGTATTGGGCCCTTGAGTCTTAAATAGATCACAAAGTGAAACAATTTTTTAAAAGAACTACTTACCTAATCAATTAAAATAAAAGCTTAATAAAAAAAAAAACAGTCAAGGAAAAAAATTCCGGAAAATCCATAGACAATAATGTAGGTATTCACAGTAAAACTAATTCTTAAGTACTTCAATGTTAAAATAACAAAGGGCGAGGCTCCAAAAAGTCAAAGGAAATTGCCTTCAAGAAAAGCGCTTCGGGGAACAAAAGCTATTTTACCTTATATAAATATAATGATAACTGGTGTGTTTACGTAATCACTGAGAAAGAAATTGTTGAATAACCTAACTAATATTGTAAATGTGAATTTTTTTTTTGTTATTATTTTTTTTTTGAATGAATGAATGTTTATTTCATAAAATTAGGATACAGTACACAGCTTAAAGTAACATTAGTTTTTACAATAATGTAGGTATGTACTTAAACTACAGTTACGAAAATCGATGTAACTTAACAAAATTATAAAAGCAAATAAGTACTTATACAAATAGCAGCTTAACAATAAAACAATTAAGATCTAATGCGTCATACATCGTAGCTATGCACATTTAAACATTTATGATATTACTATTTTCCTTTACTTGTTTTTTCTTTGTAAACAGGAGCAACAAAATAAACATTAGATATATTTTCTTTTTCCTTAAAAACTACATACCTGCTTAATTGGCGCAAAAAAGGAATATTTCTATTAAAAGTGATAAAGGGATCGATCGAGAAATTTAAAAATTTCCAGGGTTCGTAAGTTTTTTTTGGGCCGCCCGAATACCTACATAACATCGGTAGTTATATCCCCAAAGGGGTAGACAATTTATGGCCATGGGCATGGAATCTAATCCCACGGTCTACTACTGAGACTTTATTACCAGAAAACCTAATAACAGTTAGCCAAGGGAGTCAACCTCGAGACATAAGATCTTCGCAGCCGTCGCAATCATAACTACTGCACCACCGAGGTACTAGTATAGTATTTTAAGGGTAGTATTTAACTGCACAGCAAAAAATTACTAATTGCACAGCAAAAAAAGCTAATTGATCAGCAACTCATGGCCAGCAAACTTTAAAGAGATCAATCTAAGTCGACGGAACCCCGCGAAGCGGGGCTCCTATTTTTGAGTGGGTTTAAAAAAAGGAACCTAACATAATCTAACACTTCCGAGACGGAATGCAGTGATTTGAGGCGTATAGATGCTTGTTATGCTGTGCAATATTTGCTGACCAATTCGTATTTTTGCTAATCATTATAATTTATATTAAATCCCGTGTTTTAATATTATCTATGACCGAAGCAATCATAAAAATATAATGCTAGGTGGTGCTGGGTATTACTTTATTCGCATCGGACAAAGCCACGGTTGGCCTCTTGTCTATACTTCTATACTAATATCATAAGGAGGAAACATTTGATTTTTAGTTTGTTTGTTAGGAATTAACTTAAAACTACTCAAACGATTTTAAAAATTCTTTCTCAATTAACAAGCTATATTATCACCGAGTAACATAGCTATATACTATTTTAAAAAGAAGTACTGTTACTAATATAACGTAACCTACTTTTACGCGAGCGAAGCCGCGAGACAAAGCTACTTACTTATAAAGAGATGTTATTTATAAAGAACTTACTAATTTATCTTCGGTAAACTAACCAATAAGTATGGATAGAGCATGCCATCAGCATTTGTCAGTTTACGAGTAGGTACCACTGTGTTACCTTTCTTAATTTTAACCTTAGCAATCGGCACGGAAAATAGTAAAATAATAAATATTAACCGAGTTCAAAAACACTAAAATATATATAATTATAAATATTATCTTCTAAGTTATTGATGGAATCTAACTATGTTGAAGTCGGTGGCAAACACAACCGTTTTTGAGTTTTAGCGAGACTAACGAACAGCAATTAATTCTTAGAAGTACTGCATATAGATCAATTAATTATTGTAGTTATATAGTTTTATGAAGTCCACCGGATCAAAAATTAAAAAAAAATTAATTTTTAGTTACTAATCTGGAATCTAAATATTTTGAAGACAACCTCAAGTTCAAGTTTGCCACCGCAAACAAACACGGCATATAATCCATATATGTACTTGCCAACCACCCATATTGATTAGACGTAGCTTAGTAACTTAACACTATAAAAATTGACCTACTTATTCTAATAATAATAATAAAAAATATTTATTGAGTCCAAAACATATGAATATAAACATTTAAATCCCACCAAACTGCTTAACAGTTTGGCGTCAGGAACACTCTCATTTATAATAAATACATACACTTAGCTTAATTATAAAATAAAAATTAAAAAAAAAATATTGCATTAGGTACCATTACAGCAACTTGAGCAACTCTTTATTTTATGTTTTTAATAGAAGTTATTGTCACGTGATTGATCTGATGTTTATTCATACAGTTGCGGAAAAACTAAAATAACGAAAATACCTGATAGGTATACATAGAAACCTACGTGACTAAATGCTTGTTTTCGTAAAATAATAAAACCATTATCGAGACTTATTAATATAGTACCTTGGTAAGTTGTTATTAAATAGATCAGGTAATTCCAACTTTAAAATTAGGTCTACAATAACAACAGGTGTTTGTTTATTGATAAATTAACCACAAACGAGTTAATTTAATTAAATCGGATGAACTGAGGTAAATCCTTACTAATATTATAAATACGAATGTGAATGTGATTGTTTGTTTGTTACGCCTTCACGCCTAAACTACTCGGTAGATCATCATGTAATTTCGCATACACGTTGTCCGTGGTACAGAAAAGGACAGAGGGTACCTTTCATACAGAAAAAAGGACTGTTACTAACGTTACCTACATTTACGCAAGCGAAGCCGCGGGCAAAATCTATACTAATATTATAAAGCTGAAGAGTTTGTTCGTTTATTTGTTTGTTTGGTTGGTTCAACGCACTAATCTCAGGAGCTACTGGTTTCAATTGCAAAAATCTTTTAGTGTTGGATAGCCCATTTATCGAGGTAGGCTATAGACTACATAACATCACGCTACGACCAATAGGAGCGGAGAATCAATGAAAAATGTTGCAAAGTCGACGAAGTTGCGTGGTTCAGCTAGAGTAGTATAAACTAAATATATATTATATAGCATCGTATACAATATAACCTAATTCCACAGTATGGACGATTGCTGCTAAATGATTTTGTGTTGAATGACTCCGTAGGCGCAGAATTAGGACATAGTCCACAACGTTGGCTCTGTGCAGGTTGGCAGACTATACATAACTTCAAAATCATAGAGAGGAGAACTCTCAGACATGCAGGTTTCCTCACGATGCTTTCCTTCGCCGTTAGAGTGAGCGATAACTAACAATATGTACGAAGAATCAGAGGTGCCCTGGGATCGAATTCGAGACCACCGAGATAGTAGTCTTTGACTACACAGATGGCGTGGTTTTAGTGGTCGTCGCCACTGCCGCCGCGCCAAGTGTTGTGGGTTCGATCCCTACACGAGACAAAATTTTAGTGATCCACAAATAGTTGAAACAAAGAACGTTAGAAAATGTTATATCTAAGTTGACATCATAAAATAAATGTAAAGCAAATGTATGGACATCTGCTTCAAACTGAGTGTGTAATTCAAACGTAACTTGGAGATCTGCATATCCCCGAAGGTGAAACAGAGAGTTTTATTTACAAAATTTCATCGACTATGCTCCAATCTTAAGTTATAGACAATATATAACATGCGACATGCTATCTATTAAATCAAAGTTCAATGGTAATCAAGCACACTATCATTAAAAGTATTTTTTTAAACTCACTCGGAATCATTCTTGCATCGCGGGGGACTTACAAACATTCAAACAATAAACACAAAAAACATCCAGTTACATATAAGAAATACTCGGATATTTATTTTTAGAATATGCAAAGATATGCAGGATCTCATGATTGTGAATAAAATACCAACAAGGCATTTGAGAAACCAAAAGAAATATGTTAAAATCGTCAAATAAAATTCCGAAAAAACTTGACCAATTCAAATTATGGCCAAATTTCCCAATTTTCATAAATTCTTTCCTCTCCTCGTAATAAACGTCACCACTCCTCTCAAGTATCTACAAGATAAATAGGTACATAGATGATAGATTGCAGTTCCAAGTTGATGCCTGGTCACATCACAACAAACTGGCAGATTAGAATATCGTTATAAATACACATATAGGTATGCCTAAAATAATACAGGATAAAATATATATAGGTACATCTCAAGATGCACCTATTTAAGGAAATATTCAGAGCTAAATGTTAGTATAAAAGGTCGGCACACTTCAGCAGTGTTACAGTGAAGTCTGAAACTAGTTGGTTAGCGGCCGCATCATGAAGTTCATTGTAAGTTTCATTTATTTAGAGTACTAACAAATAAATCGACGTTTTGTCTGGCGATGGGCCAGAGGCTATTCGTGTAGCCCTTGTAGGTTACACATATGGAACCTCTAGCAATTTACATATCATTCCAAAAAAATTGTAATCGTATGTGCCAAATAGCACTTCTGAGTTCACGAAGCCTTACTTACAACAGTAGTACAAAATCTGGATTTTGGCTGCTATCTTTTAAGAGTTGTGTTCTTTTCTAATTCTGTTTAAAATGAGAGCTATGATATATATAAATTGACCGATAACCTGGAATGGCATTCCAATTATATATTCCACATGTTGTCCCCCGCGGTTCACCCACGTTTACCCATACTGCTCCACGCCCCTATCTCGTAGCGTGATGTTATATAGCTAATGCTGCTTCTGGATAAACAAGCTCTCCAATTGTAAAATACTCATTATAATCAGACCACTAGTTTTAGAGTTAAACATTACAAACAAAAAGCTTTCCTCTTTATAATATTAGTACAGATATCAGGGGCCGTGCCATCATATCTTACAGGCAGTGACGTAACGTACTGTCTCGTTCTCGCGCATGCACTAACGATACTTTAAGATACCTAAAAGTATTGTAATCTATACCTACTAATATTATAAAGCTGAAGATTTTTTTGTTTGTTTGTTTGGTTGAACGCTCTAATCTCAAGAACTACTGGTTTGAATTGAAAAATTATTTTATTGTTGGATAGTTATAGGCTATATAACATCACGCTACAACCCACGGGGGCGGAGTAGTAATCATAAACGCGGGTAAAACCACGGGCACATCTAGTTTGTTATATGGCTTCAGGATTGGATTCTTGAATGATAGTAAAAGCTTAAAATTAAGTATACTTCTAGCTCATTATATTTTAATTTTAAGGGGACACCGCGAAACGTGACGCCCGTACTCATTGACACTCATTGTGTATCAATCCTTAAAGAGCGGTCATAAGGTCTAAAATTGCGATGCGCCCGCAATGATCGAGAGCGCTTAGAAATTGTTTGTCTAAAAATATTATTTAAAAATGATTGGTTTTAGTTATGGAAATAATGAGCTAGCAAATTACTAATATTGATGTGCCGAATATATTTGAGTAATTCCTAAGCATAATCATAGTGTAACTTCCTTGTAATTTCAAAAATAGTCATTTTTCAGAGGTGTTTTCGAAAATAATTATGATCGGGCCAAAATCGCAATATCGTGTTTTTGAGCTAGGAAATTCTAGTTAAAGACATCAATTTACCTATATCAAAATTCTAGATTAATAATTAATTGGTCTTCTCATAGTCCTATACTATTCGATGAAAGTGCATTTTTTCAGTGTATCCTCTTAATAAGACAAATCTTTTGTTTCAGATCTGCACTTTGTTACTTTCGGCGATCGCTGGCATCAACTGTAAGTATTCTTGAATAATTATTTTGCTGATTGCTTACATCAATTGTGATTCACATCACGCGTTCTCGTGGAGTTTACACCAGCGAAGTCACGGGCAGGAACTAGTATAAAATAATACAGTAGAAGCTCTCAAGCTACTTTTTCTTTTCGGACAACAGATTCACACCTGGCATATAACAGCAAACAGATCATATGTGTATTCATGCCAAGTTTCATACACTTTGTTGAACGGTTACTAAGCAGTTGAGTAATTATCCAAACCCCCAAACATCTTCAGAAACTTTCACATTTGTAAGATCAGCATGCCTAATTCAATATTAAACAAAAGCATATTTACACAGGTTTTCCTGGAGCGCCTGACTACAAATATACCTATGGAATTGGAGGTAAAGCAGGCGTCACTTACAATGGAAGCAGAGAAGTTGGCATCCACGCTAAAGACGGCACTTACTCTTTGTTTACTAACGGATTCGTGGATCCCAGCATTTATGGGGATGGGGGTGTCTTCATTAATCCAGCCAAGCCAGCAGAGGCTGCCAACAATCCTTCTTCTCAACAAACCCAAGGAAGAATGCAGTACCCGTACAATATTCCTGCTCCAGCATATAATCCTTACCCTTACCCGCTACCGGCATACGGACAAAATTACGGTGCTCCACAATACAATCCTTATAATCCTCAAGGAGTACCAATATACGGGCCAAATAATGGTGGTAAAATAATCTATCATTATCAGGCCTAAGGAGGTGCGCAGAATGGATAACTTTATAGTGTTCCACCACCCAACACTCAACAAGTCGAAGCAGGCGGTATAGACTTTTAGACATCCCGAAAACTCACAGAGTAAAACTGTATTTCAAAGATTTATATCTACCTAAATGATATTTGTTACATTTTGAAATCCATACAACGTGTTTGACTAGCACGTTTGGTGATAATATATATCCAAATTATATGTATCTGTACTTAAAATTAAAATATTGTTTATTTAAATGGATAGTTGTTTCAATTAATAATCATATTTTATTTCTGTGTTTAATAATATAAAGGCTGTTATTTTTTGTTTATTACATGTCCTCAAGACAAAATTTCGGTCACGGCGGTCAATCTTAACGGACACTGGCAATATGCGTAGGCGATATAATAGTGCACAATTGTGTACGCAAAAAAGAGCACTCTGTTTTCTAACTCTCATAATCCGATGTGACGGAAATCTGACACGACCGGAGAGATCAGACGCGAAACTCACGACTTTACAAGATTTTCGAGGTACGACTGTGTAATACCGTCAATTTCCTAACTGCGGTTGCTTTTGCGAATTTCTTTGGTAGTAAAAACCAATATCGTTTTATTGGCTCGACCCGGGACTCGAACCCGAGACCTCATGCACAGCAATCGTATTCATTACCACTGCATTATTGAGGCAGTTATTGAATGTACGCATTATTGCGTTTGGGCATATAGGTACTCTATGTATGTATTACATGCATACATAGTATCACGTCTATATTCCCAAAGTGTTTTATAATGAACATTTGCCAGCAATGGTTTCGGGTTGCACGTAATAGGCGTCGAGCCCATAGCCATCTGCCGGGCACAGCACCTTTTCGTGCCGCTAATGAAATTTCTAGATAAAATACCCAATAGCATAAATAATAATATAGGTACATAAGAATAAATACGAAGATCACCTCAAATTCTTTAACAAGAAACACCTTAAAAGTAGACGTAAAATTTCTGACATTAAATTACAATTTAAACAAACTAATCCTTGATCTGATAGACGCCCACGAAATTCTAGCACGTGTGTCGTTCCTGTTGCCGTAGGTAGGCAGTCGCCTTAACAACCGCAAAACTTTCCATTTATCTCACTGTAAGACGAACGTCGGCCAACATTCGGCTCTGTTCCGTATGAGATCCTTCGTAAACGAAGTCAGATCTTATTTAAATGTAGTTCTATGACCTCAATAACGAAGAGTCTTAACTGTTTACACCACGATTAATAGCGAATCATGATGTAACTTCAGATGTCCGTAAGAATAAGCCAGGTCAACAGAATTATCAGTCTCATCATAATTGACCCCGGTCAATAGTCAGCAAAAACACAGCAGTAAATAGCAAAAAACCAACTCAAAATGCATACAAAGACGGAAATGTCGAGAACAAGTCATGACGACTTGTTCTCGACATTTCCGTCTTTAACGCAGTCTTGCAAGTGTTTGACATTTTTGAAAAAGATAACCTGTGAAGATTGTTGCCATATTTAATATTATGATACAAACTATACTGAATGTCAATCTTATGTTGGAATTGAATTGTGTACAAATATCGTATTTACGATAATACAAAAAGAAAATATAAAATAATCACAATATAATAAAAAATATAAGGTACAATTGGCGATTTACATACGTCAGGGTACTTAAATACAAAAAAGTATTCTGAATATGATTAATGAATATTGTCATCTGTTTACGCGAATGTTATTCATTGAAATTAAACTACTATATACGTACGTTGTCAAATAAACAACGCGATAAAATCCGTATATAGTAGTTTAATTTCAATGATTAATGACTGAAATATAAGATTTTGATACTGGCAACATTTCTGTCATAGTAGCTATGGACTGATTGATATTGTCGTTAATAAATTAAATCACCATTTAAAATGAGTTTTCGTCGGTGAAGTTCTACAGTTTTCTTTAATATCACAAAAATAATATTATTTTCGACTAGAAATTAACAATATTATAGGAAGTATGTCGGAGGCTTTTTAATTCTAGCCAAATCTTGGCATTCTCCTTTAATTTTCATCAATAATTTAGCAGGCATATGTAATATGTCATTTAATTTAAGCATGTAGTGTTTCTAGTAGGAAGTAAGCTAATGATACCATCGTACTATCGATAGATTGTATCCAGTTCTGCGCAACAATAAAAAAAAAAATTCTTCGAGCCGAAACTTGAACTCATTCATGACTGTAATATAGTATTGTTTCAACATAATTAATTTTTCTTTCTTAGATCCTAATCCAGCAAAGCATCGCATTACTATGAATGCGACCGTAGATGAGAATGAGCGCGGTTTTATGTATAATATACCACAGTGGACTACATACATACATACATAGATTCACGCCTGTTTCCCAGAGGGGTAGGCAGAGACTACGGATTTCCATTTACTACGATCCTGACACACTTCTCTGGCTTCATTCACTTTCATCACATTCCTCATACACGCCCGTCGGTTCAAGGAGCTCTTAACCTGGCCTTTGTCCAGAACGCCTCCGATCTGGTCGAGAAACGTTCGCCTAGGTTTTCCTCTTGCGACAGTTCCATTCACACTAGCCTTATAAACTTTCTTAGTCAGTCTTTCCTCGTCCATTCTTTCTACATGTCCAAACCAGCTTAACATACCCTTTTCTATTCTTGAAACTATATCCACTTTCATGCCGCATCTCTCTCTAATCACACTATTTCTTATTCCATCTTTTAGAGTCACACCACATATGCTTCTCAACGCTCTCATTTCTACAGCATTTATTCTGCTCTCATGCTTCTTTTGCCATACCCAAACTACTACGTGACAATATAATATGCTTACTACTTAAACCGCTGGTTATACCAAAACAAACAGATACACAGACATTCTAACTACCCTAACAATCCTATAATATATTATTATTGTAAATGCGAATGTAAGTTTATTTGTATGTTACGCTTTCACGCCTTAACTACTTGACTGATCATCATGACATTTCGCATAGGTACAAGTTGTCAGGGGAACAGAAAAGGACATTTCACGTTCACACGGTACTTCTCATCCAGAAAAAAGTGCTGTTACTAATCTAACTACATTTAAGCGAGCAAAGCCGCGGGAAAAATCTAGTATTATTATAAGTATATATACGCCAACTGTTTCGATAGCTCAGCGATAGTAAATGAAACTGCTTGTTTACGCCTATTAGATTTATATAAGCAATAGAATAAATTGTTGTAGGCGCTTTAATATTTTTTATACTAATTATGTACCGTTGTGTGGGTAGCGTGAGAAGCCATTAAAATCGTTAACACGAAAGCAACCAAGATTATTTATTTTTCACTCTGTAATATTCCTACTGGACCCATATATCCCCAACATGGTCCTTCGAGCCGGATTCTTCAGAAGACTAAGGATTAGCGTTATCAACCTTGGATTTCACTGAAATAAAAGGATAATCATCATATATATGACGACCGGTTGGATATTGCAAGTGGTACATTGGAGTGCGGATGATTTCGTTGTGTTAAGTCTGGTTTTGGATAATAAAATCGTAACCCATCACTCTTACAGGTATTGTAAATTACAAAACAACAATTTGTCAGGTTAGTACCTATATAAATTGTTTGTTCTAGAAAACCATTGCATTGTAAATTATTTACGTCATTCGAGGTAGAATCGTACATAAAATTGTATTGTTAGCCGATTGCTAGATTATTTTATCTCGACCTTATGTGTAGACGTATCTTGTGTCATTTACATTATTTGTACATGAAGTACAACGTGCATTAGGTAATTAATAATTAGGTACTGTTATTGTAAAAGTGTTTCTAACTAGACGATTTTATTATAGGTTATAACTTATAAGTAGTTATATAATAAACTACACTGTTTCATTAGCACTGTGTGAATAATTGCTACAATAACTTAATAAAAGTATAACATTATAGCAATATTATCGGCTTTGTAATATTGATATAAAATACATATTGTAGTGAATACACTTAATCATTTGCACCTTAGGTACAGATAACCTATCTTGTTTATTATTGTTCGTTAAAAGTTTGTACCTGTTTAATATGCTTTTCTATTGCATAGATAATTAATAACTACATAATTAGAAGAGCAGTTAAAGTAATCTCTGTATTTAGCTAATGATTACAACATTGAGTATGTATGTATCTTAGTAATTAGTCAGTTATATCAGGTAGATAATTATATGTGTTATCATTGTAATTAAAGTTAACTTTGTATAAATTCCAGGTGATTCCGCTCGCTTCCCAGAATATGGCTACAGCCGATCAGCTTAAAGAGTTGAATAAGAAAAGAGGCAGTTTCAAGTGTCAATTAACTAATTTTTTTAATTATTGTATGGAAATAAAACAGCCTTTGTCCTCCGCGATTGCTAAAGAATTGCAGCTTCGCTTAGGTAAGATTGAATCGTTATATGACCGTTTTGACGAAATACAGCTACAGATTGAGTGTTTAGTAGATGAAGTTGAAACACAGTACGCCGCCCGCGCAGAATTCGATTCTCAATATTATAAAGCACTGGCGAGTGCTCAGGAGATATTAAGTACATTTAACGAGCCTCAATCATGCGATAGCAAAAGCGTAGTGAGTAATCGACAGCTAGTCAAACTGCCAACGATTCAATTACCAAAATTTAATGGCTCATACGAAAATTGGTTACAGTTTCGTGACACCTTTGCTAGTTTGATCTATTCTAATGACGACATAAGCGATATTAACAAGTTTCATTATTTGCGGGACTGTTTAGAGTCTTCTGCTGCTGTGGTAATCCAATGTACGGAATTCTCGGCTAGCAATTATGTTGTGGCGTGGAAGATGTGTGAAAGATACGACAATAAGAGATTATTAATTCAAAATCACGTCATCGCCTTATTTAATATTGAAACTATAACTAAGGAGACATCTGTTAATTTAAAACGGTTAATTGATCAGTTAAAAAAGAACTTAAGAGCATTAGAGGGCTTAGGTGAGCCAGTCCAATATTGGGATACGTTATTAATATATTTAATAACTAGAAAATTGGACCATAAGACATATCGGGAATGGGAAGAGTGCAAAGGTCATTTAGACGAAGGGGATTCAAATAAATTCGTTGAATTTATGAAGTTCTTACGTAGTCGTGCTGATTTATTAGAAACGTTGGAACTCTCCCACACTATTCCCATGAAATCAAACTCTAAGTTTAAGTCTATGGTTTCAATACAGCAGAATAATAAATCTAGTTTGTCTAATGCTGACTTACGTAGTAAGACATGTCCTCAATGTAAAGGCGATCATACATTATCTAGTTGCTTACAGTTTCTTGCTCTTAGTAATGAAGCTCGACTTAAGCTACTGTCTAATTTTAAAGTGTGTTTTAACTGTTTCAAGTCTGGTCATTACGCAAATCGCTGCAAGAAGCCAGGTTGTGGTGTTTGTAAACGAAGGCATAATAGTTTAATTCATTTAGCTGAATCAAACCCTGTAACTAATAATAACAAACAGAATGATAACATGAAGTTACCTGTAAATGTTACATCTTCAACATCAACGTCCGAATTATCGAATGCTGGGCATAGCGGTCATACTTTGTCGGCTAACGTAACCAATTCAGAGCAATTGGATGTATTATTATCTACTGCATTAGTAAAATTATACGATAATAACAATTGCGAACATGTTGTAAGAGCGGTTCTAGACAACGGTAGCACATCGTGTGTGATGACGGATAATTTATGTGCTAAATTAAACTTGACACCTTATCAGATAGACAGATCCATTATGGGTATCAATAACATAACTTCACATGTAGGTAAAACTTGTCGCGTCAATATGAAGTCTTTAAATGAAAGATTTACTTTTGACTTTTATTGTTTTGTTTTACCATCTATAACTAATAATGTTCCCAGCCGTGAGATTGACATTAGTGATCTTAAAATACCCTCAGATATTTGTTTGGCAGATCCTACATTTTATAAGCCAGCAGCTGTTGATCTGCTGCTAGGTGCTGATGTCTTTTGGGATTTGTTAGGGTCGCATAGAATAGATTTAGGTAATAAAAAACCTATGCTTTTTGAAACAAAATTAGGGTGGATTGCATCAGGTCCGATTTCTCGTAGTTATATCTCTTTGCTGTCAATTGATATACGATGTCATTTAACTAAATTGTCAGATGAACATGACCGTTCTGAATCTGACTGTGGAATTGATTTAACACGATTTTGGCAATTAGAAGAAATCAATTCATTGTCGTCATCTCATTACTCACTTGAAGAAAAGTTATGTGAGAAACATTTTGCCGAGACGTTCCGTCTTGAAGACGGTCGTTTCTGTGTGCGTATACCGTTAAAACAGAAAGATGATCTCTTAGGAGATTCATTAGAAAGGGCTACTCAGTGTTTTCTCTCCCTAGAGCGTAGATTAAAAACAAAATCTGACCTATGTTCAATGTATTACTTTTATGTCAGAATATGAGTCTTTGGGTCACAAGTCTAAATGTAATCAACTTGATTTAAGTCATATCCATTATTATATTCCACGTCATGGAATCCGCCGCGATCAGAGTACAACAACAAAGTTGAGAGTTGTATTTAATGCAAGTTGTCCCACTACGTCAGGCGTTTCATTAAATAATATTCAGATGGTTGGTCTAACGGTTCAGGACGACCTACTGTCTATATTACTTCGCTTTCGACAGCATAAATATATATTGTCAGCCGATGTCGAAAAAATGTATCGACAGATAGTCGTTCATCCATCTGACAGGCATTTACAACGAATACTCTGGCGTAATAATCCCCATGATGTGATCAAAGTCTTCCAGTTAAACACTGTTACATATGGCACGGCCAGTGCTCCATTTCTTGCAACTAGGTGCTTAAAACAGTTAGCTCTAGAGTGCAATAACAGTAATATCGCTGAAATAATCGAGCACGATTTCTATGTCGACGATCTTCACACTGGGACTGATGATTTGTCTGAGACTGTGAATATTCGTAGAGAAGTAACGAAAGCACTCGCATCAGCTTGTATGTCATTAAGAAAGTGGCAATCTAACGAGCCGCAATTGGTGTCAGACTGTTTTCAAACACCTCTTGATTTAAATATCGGATGTCATGATGAGCAAGCTATTAGGGCTTGGTTGGTATGCAGATTCAGATGAACTCTGTTTTCCGATGGGCTTGTTGCTACCTAAAGGCAATACAAAGCGTGACATACTGTCAGTGATTGCGAAAATATTTGACCTACTTGGTCTACTAGCTCCTGGAGTAGTTCGCCTCAAAATAATATTGCAAAAGTTGTGGTTGCAAAAATTATCATGGGATGAACATTTAAGCCCAGAAATTCATAAACGTTGGAACGATATTGTCAAAACATTACCGTTAATTAATGATATTCGAATTCCTCGTAAGGTAGTATGTGACTCATACAAAGTGTTTCAGTTACACATTTGTACAGACTCGTCAGAGCTTGCGTACGGCGCGTGCGCTTATGTCCGTAGTGTAAATGATAGCGGTGAAGTTGTGGTTCGTTTATTGTCTGCCAAAAGTCGGGTGGCCCCAATCAAGCCTTTATCGATTCCTAGATTGGAGCTGTGCGCAGCTCTAGTAGGCACTCGTCTTTATGAAAAGATTTTAAATTGATTACGTCTTGCTATTGATGAGGTTTACATCTGGACCGACTCCACCATCGTGTTGGGATGGTTGCGGATGCACCCTTATAAACTTAAGCCCTTTGTGCGTAACCGCGTGGCTGAAGTTTTAGATAAGACGGGCACCTGTACTTCGCGACACATCCCAACTGAGACTAATCCAGCAGACCTATTATCCCGAGGTACGGATATTAGCACCCTGCAAACCTCGAAATTGTGGTGGACTGGTCCAGATTTCCTGGGTTATGAACCGATAAGGATTCCCTCCCAACCGCAAAATAGTGAATACTTACCAGAAACTAAGCCTGATGTTTCTTTAACCACTGTGGTTGATAATAGCGAACAAGCTAATTTCGTTGATATGAGTCGATTTTCTAACTATTTAAGACTGGTTCGTACCGTAGCTTATATTCTTAGGTGGATTAATCGTTGTAAAAGGTTACCAATAGCTTCATCGTTCTTGACTGAAGGTGAATTAAGTAAAGCACGTATTTTATTAATAAGGCAGTGTCAGAATGACTCATTTCTTGAATATAAAATTTTACTGAATAATCAAGAGTTACCGAAAAAGAGTCCTCTACTTAAATTTAATGTCTATTTAGACGAGCATAGTATTATGCGCGTAGGTGGCCGCATTGATAATTCTGATTATCACCATGATAAAAAACACCCAATTTTACAGTCCTCTCATATTTTTACAAAATTATTATTCGATTTTGAGCATCGAAGACTGATACATGCCGGACCGCAGCTTCTCCTCGCCTCCATTAGAGAAACCTACTGGCCTATAGGTGGGCGAAATTTGGCAAGATCTTGTTATCGTAAGTGTATTCGATGCAGTCGAATGGCTGGTAAAACAGTTGTTCCGATGATGGGAAACTTGCCACAGCAGCGAGTTCTTTCTAATGGGTTTCCTTTCGAAAATGTGGGCGTGGATTACGCAGGACCCATAATGTGTGCTAGTCGTCAAGGCCGTGGATGTAAACTAGTAAAGGTGTATATCGCGATTTTCGTGTGTTTTACCACCAAGGCCATCCATTTAGAATTAATTGGGGGCTTGACGAGCAATATATTTTTAATGGCATTGTATCGATTTATATCTCGAAGAGGTAAACCTCTTAACCTTTACTCCGCCAATGGTACCTCGTTTGTCGGTGCTTACAACGAAATTAGTAACTTTTTAAAGCAAAACTGCAATTCTTTAGGCGAAAAAACAGCCAACGATGGCATTACTTTTCATTTTATTTCGGCTTATAGTCCTCATATGGGAGGCCTCTGGGAAGCTGGCGTCAAATCTACCAAATATCATTTGCAAAGAGTGTTGGGCAATTGTAACTTGTCAGATGAGGAGCTTAACACCACGTTGACGCAAATTGAGGCGATCTTGAACTCCCGACCGTTGAGTCCATTGTCCTCCGATCCTACCGATTGTACCCCGTTAACACCTGGTCATTTTATTATTGGACGGCCTCTGACTTGTCTACCACAGCCAGATTATGGAGAACGTGTCATGAGTCAGTTGACACGATTTAAACGTTTGAAACAACTTCGCCAACACTTCTGGGTCAGGTGGACCAAAGAATATATTGCGGAGTTGCAAGTGAGAGTGAAGTGGCGATCTTGCAAAGGCAGTCTGCGTAATACGGCGCTCTTTTAGCAAGATTTGTCCATTGCCCATTTCGTCAGAATCTGGGTGAAAACTATGTCTTCACCGTCCGGGGGGATGTTTACGCCTATTAGACTTATATAAGCAATAGAATAAATTGTTGTAGGCGCTTTAATATTTTTTATACTAATTATGTACCGTTGTGTGGGTAGCGTGAGAAGCCATTAAAATCGTTAACACGAAAGCAACCAAGATTATTTATTTTTCACTCTGTAATATTCCTACTGGACCCATATATCCCCAACACTGCTTTATGTTTCGGATTTAATTCGGGCAAACTGTTATTGTCTGCACTGTGTCTAAGTCGGTAACTGTGTCCGATAGTTGGCAACAGGTTCGCACCCATTTAAACGTGGCAAAATGTGGGAGCTATACCTTTGTCTACCTTCGGGGATATAGGCATGGAACTATTAACCCTTAACTATAGTCGTGGGTCCATTGAACCCATATGCAATCTTTGTATGTTTATAAAAACCGTCGCAGTTGCTGCAGCCTCCTCAGCTTTTTAGTACCTTCCTACAGTAAGCCTAAGTATACACAGTAGGACAGACGGGTCTCGCTTGCTTCTCCTAAGGTCAGTATCGTCATACACGTGGATACATTGGACCCACCGCTATAGATACGTAATCTTTTTTTGTTATTTGTATTTAATTTTACATAATTCTGATGGCAAATTGAAGCAGGAGCTTTGAAATCAAATATAAATAATTGTGGAAAGGGCCTGCACTAATTTTGTCTAAGCCTTTTATGAGAGAGAGATGCTTTATACATAGATTGCCCTATTCATCTCAGGTCAAACGATTCCCATAATATTATCAGCACTAGAACCAGTAACGAATCTTTAAAACTGGATAAGAATAAAAGAAACTGATGTTCATTATGCCCACCTACCAGAACAGCAAAGCCTGCACACTTATGCAGTGATTACAAGTTGCTTATTTGCATGACTTACACTAAGAAAATTCGTTCGCTTTGACCATTGTCAAAATTTTTATAGGAGAAGTTTTCTATTTTGTTTTACTATGCCATTAACTAGCACATTCGGAAGTTTAAAATTAAAAACTAGTAACAAAATAGTGTTTCAATAAGATCAATTAGAAATACTAATATGTCCTCCTATTGTTTGTTTTTGCATAATGTCCTCCAGACTGAATTTCGGTCACGGCGGCCAGTCTTAACGGAGACTGGCCATCTGCGCAGGAGATATTATAGTGTACAAGTGTGTGCGCAAACACAAGTGCACTCTCTGTTCCCTAACTCTCATGATCCGATGGGACGGTAAAAATGTCACGTTAAACTATCGTCCGTAAACCGACTTTACAGACAACCAATTTTTAAATCTTTTACATGAATTTAAACTAGGTGGGTCCAGTGGACCCACGACTATAGAATCGTAACAATTTTTCACGCAAACGAAAAGAATGACGATCGGCGTGGGAGCACAGATAATGCTTAAATAATACTTACGTTTAGTTTTTAGCTCTAAACTGCGTTCAGTTGCCGAGTGACGCAAAGATGCTGCATTGTAAACATATATCGAGAACTCACTGGACTTATCCGAAAATCAGCGCTGCACTACCTACCACAGTGCTGCAGTATTATGCTGAGATAAGTGCCATTTTTGGTCTCGCACTGGCGGTATGATTAATTATATAAATTGCTTATTCTTATGTTTTAATTTTTTTTTAAATTTGTATATTTAAATTTTTTTTTGTTTTATGCCAGTGTAGAAGACAAAATAAACTGTTTTATTTCTTTCTTTCTTTCAGTATAATATAACCTAAATAAATATTAGTATAAAGCTTGTTACAGTTCAGTAATGTTTCAGTGAAGTTCGTAATTAGTTCGTTCGTTCCGGCTGCACCATGAAGTACATTGTAAGTTTTATTTTTTTTATTCTACTAACAAATAAGCATACGTCCTGCATAGTAGTATGTGGTAAAGGGACAGTAATATTTTTAGTGTATCCAATATCTATCATTGGATAGATACACTAGAGGTATAACGAGGTATATAGAGGTAGGTCGGAAGGCCAAGGACACTACGATTGATCGCTAGCAATCGGCTACACTCGGCTGTACTTCGTATTACGTAGAATTAATACAGCTGTATTTGTACTCGCCTGCTCCTGCGCACCGCGACAAAGTTGATGGTAACTGAGTGGGTATGAGCAACTGATTTATCCAGTATATGCATGCCACCTGATCATTATTTATTTGAGTTTTAACTGCCGAAATCTATCAAATAATCGTCATACAACTAGCCCTTTACCGATATAACTAGAATCCTTCCTTTTCCTTTTCGTGTGGTTAGTGGCCAACCTGTTGTCAAGAGTTGTTCAAGCCGCCCGTAGGCCTCTGACATGGCTTAACGACTGTTGTCAATTTGACAACAACCGGGACCGACTTTTTACGTGGCCTCCGAAGCACGGAGACGCTCAAATGAAATACTACAAAGCAGTCACCCATCTATAGACTGACCGCACCCAACGTTGCTTTCATTTTATATTACTTACTAAATTTTGTCGCAGCTTTGCTCGCGTAGATGTAGGTTAGGTTACATTAGCAACATATTTTTTTCTGGATGAAAGGTACGTATGTTCATTTCTGTTTCCCTGACAAAGTGTATAAAATTTCATGACGATCGGTCAACTAGTTGAGGCGTGAAAGCGTAACAAACACACAAACTCACAATTGCATTTATAATATTAGTTAGGGTACTACTAACGAATAAGCATACGTTCTGCATAATGGTATGCGGTAAAGGAACAGTAATATCTTTTGTTTATCCAATGCCTATCATTGGATACTGAGGTATCACTGGCCCTTTACCGATACAACAAAAATTATTTCATTTTATAATACTTACTAAATTTTGCCGCAGCTTTGCTCGCGTAGATGAAGGTTAGGTTAGATTAATAACATAACTTTTTCTGGATGAAAGATGGCCAATGTCCTTTTCTGTTCTGGCAACGTGTAAGTGAAATTTCATAATGATTGGTTAAGTAGTTAAGGCGTGGTAGCGTAACAAACAAACTCACACTCGCATTTATAATATGAATTAGGATTTTCTTGACAATGGAAATTTAGATATATTACAGTTTTATACTCACCAAACCTGCATCTGAACATATTTACATTTTAATTGTTTTTAAAAAAATCTTTTAACTTACATATTTTTATTTACTTTTTGTTATACCCGCATTCTATAATAATAATTTGATGATGCATGTCATGATGGTACAAAGATAAAAATCTTTTCATTTCATTTCATTTTTTATTTAATTGATTAACGGCGAGATGCCCTCTCAATGCTACAACATTACCTAAGTTATATATATGTATATTAATACATATAGTCCAAGCTCCCAGGGCCCCCAGACATTACTTATTTTCTCAGAAATAAAATGTATGGGATTAAGTAGTGTTAGTATATATTTTGAGTGTATGCATACCTGCTAGCTTGGCCTGGCGGTTATTTGTCCGTTACCAGGTGCTAAGGGCAGGTAAAAATAATACAAACTTTTCTTCAAATCTCATTGCTAATTTTTACGTATATTTTTAGAAAATATTGTTCAAAATTAATAAGCAATATTGCCAGACAATTTCTGTCGGCGGTAACGTGTACCCGCCGCTTTAAAGCTCTCAAAAAATATTGTAACTTTACTGTATACTACTTATTCTCAATTTTGATTTTTATATACATGGTACTCAGGGAACTATTTCAAATCTTTTTGTAAGCAGACAGACCTACTAATTTGTTTTGGACATACAAACATAGTCATTGTCGGCCTAGATGGCGTAGTGGTTAGTGTAACCGACTGCCACGCCTGAGCTCGCGGGTTCGATTCCCGCACAAGTCAAACATTTGTGTTCATGGACATGGATGTTTGTGATGAATCGAACCCGCGACCTCAGGCGTGGCAGTCGGTTACACTAACCACTACGCCATCGAGGCCTAATATGTTGACTATTAAACCAAAAAACTGCCCGATCTGGACTTCGAAAATAAGACACAGCGTGGGAGTTGACATTTACTAACGCTGCATCACTTTGCAAATGATCACTTGTAATTCGGGTTGCAGATGAATAGGACTCTTGCTAACCACTTAAGCTAAGTTAAATTCTTGCAACTAGTGAGTCCACTTCGATGGTGCAATGGGTGGTGATGGAACCCACGTCCACTTGCAATTCCTTACCTTATACATCAGCCTCTCGCCGCGCCGTTTTATATTTATGAAAAGGAAATGCCACACTAATTATTGTTTTTTTTGTCTATAGGTGTGCGAAATGGGGCACAGAAGACAAAGTCTCCCACGTGTCCACCGGCGGTGGCGCCTCTCTAGAGTTGCTTGTAGGTAAGAAATACTGTCTAACTATTTAAACATCGAATGTGTCGAAAATTTTATAATTCCACATTCGAAAGCTGATCTATTCTTTGTCACTGGTTATGTTTTGAAAGGGCAATATTTTGGCTAGAAAATATTCGCAGCGTAATCAAGGCAATAAGGATAAAATTATATTTAAAAAAGAGCGATATTTCTATTTGTCTTTAAATAAGGATTTAGATCGTTAGTCGTTCGAACACGCTATTATTCATGGACCTACGTCGCGGCAAAATTGTCTGGAATAGCTTATTGACATTAATTAAGGTCCAAGAGAGTAAAGATGTACTATCGACAATACTTATTTTAATTTTCTTTTGCAGGTAAAGTGTTACCAGGCATCGCTGCCCTCTCTAACACATAAATAATGTTGCCATAATACAAAGAGTATTATCATCGTTAATCTTCTTGCTTTATGTTGATGATGTTGATATTAAATAAATTATTGTTTCTTATAGAATTGAAATTATCTATAATTTATTTATAAGTGAGATGTATGTATAATATATTGTAAATCTAAGATATAATTTTGAGACAAGAATCGTGTCGTGTATATCGAATACTGTACTAAATTAGGAAAAACAAAATGTTGGTTTTCTATTTGTTGTATTTTATTTTTCCTTTATGGCTTATTTACACTGGGTTTTTCAACTTATTTCTTATGTGGCATTTACACCTGCCTTTTCGCAGCATGAGTGGAGAGGGTTCATAATCCTTCCAACCCCTAGGTGCTACCGAGAAAACCTACCACGGTGTTCTTCGAAGCTACCTATGTCAGCGGGACCGTGCTAAACATTTTCACATGTGAGTCACGACGCAGCCGAAGTGTTATCTCGAAGCCTAATGCTATTCGCCTAGTAAGAGTGGAAGGGTTGCCCTAAATAGCGATAGCTTACATGCAACTCTAGAATTTTAAGTGAATCTTAAAGACAAATACGAGTTCGGACCTTATACGTGCCAATGCGCCTAAGACGAAAGCTAATGGATAAACAGAATAAAGAGGACCGGCGAGGTGATAAGGTCACCGGCACTTACCGTATGAAATGTAACTTTGCATCTCATGTGCTATGTGTACAGTATACCTCCATTATATTTCCCGAGTAGAGGTTGCTGCTCATGCTGAAACCATTGGTGGTTGTTTAATTATAAGGTACATCGGAATAACGCATCCAAGAGGCATTGGTCTTTAGTCATAACTTTTACTTATAAAAGTATAACTGAAAGCTTTCAGGGCGGCTAACGAACAGAATTTGTGCAAATCATAATTATAAACAGGCACAAAATAAAATGTCCGCTTAGGTAAGTACAGATAAGGTATTTAATTGTCCATCTATTCATATGGAAACCAAACTGTTAAAATGGTGACAGAGGTGGGTAGAATGATCACAGAGTGTTCCAATCCTTTTAATCTTTGGGCACAAAATAGAAACGTATGGAAGGTCGGTTCAGTAGAACGTACAAGAACAGACACACTTATACACAGACGGCGAACAGTGATATTGCAGCCTTTTTGTAAGTATGTATATTTTGCGTTTTGGATGGAGTGATATACGTCTCTGTAATGATAATTAACAAAAGATACCTTAGACATACAGCACAAACTCTTGCCGTTTACCTATTGTATTCTCGTCTTGTCGCTCGTTATGCAATGACAACTGCGCAGATTATTCAATCCGCGAGGTTTACCAAAGTTTCCATGCTGAAATGAATTAATTGTTGAACAATTAGGTAGGTGCAAATAAGTCTGTTCATGCCTTCAAACACTATGCACGCTTAACGGATAATCGACCAAGGTTGTGATAAAATAGTTACCTACTTATTTATGACTAGATGTCCCTACGGTTTCACCCACGTTTATAATTACTGCTCCGCTTCCGAGGCTCGTCGTGTGATGTTATATAGTCTATGTTACTTCTGGATAAGGTAGTTTTTGAATAGTGAAAGAATTATTCAAATCAGGTCAGTAGTGGGATTCTACAAAAAAATACAAATCTTTCCTCTTTATAATATTGGTAGGTAATTATAGACATGCGATATGAGAGTCGCTATTTAAAAATATTACGATGTCTGGTCCTCTATTAGGACTTATTATACCTACCACTTGGCGCTCTAATTGCAGTTGCACTGTGAGAAAATGAATATGCAAACCCGGCGCAAACTAATTATTTTTGCAGATTTGATAAACACTGACCACAACGGGCATATGTTTTAGTTATTATTCATTTAAAACGTGTATTATTGGCTTTTATAAGTTATAACCATTATCATCAGCAACTGCATGGTTGGCGTAGCGGGTAAACCGTCGCGTGTTCTGAATTCGAATCTACACAGAACAATGGTTTGTATGATTAACAATTAATTGTTTTGAGTCTAGGTATTATTTTCGTCGTCTAACACTAGGTATGTTTGATAAAGATCCTCGCAACATATTGTAACAAATTTGAAACCAAGCGCCAATATCAAAAACTATTGTTTGTGTTGAGTATTTGAGGAAAACATATATTAATTTATATTTATTTGAGGAAAACATATACGTTTAAAACAAGTAACTATTTCCATCATTTTTTTACTGACCACGCTAAAGCTCGTTTTAGCTACTAAACAAAACAAACAAAAAGAAAATCGGTTGCTAAACAGAGAAGAAACTTTCCTACTGAACTGTATTGCCTTACATAATATTGTCTTCTGTTTACATGAATGTTATTCATTGAAATTAAACTACTATATACGGATTTTATCGCGTTGTTTATTTGACACTTACAAATTTTTTTGAAAAACTGTTACACTACTATAATCACTATTAAACTTTACAAATTTTTAAGCTAATTAAATTATTGAAACTATTAAAACTATTTATACTATTACTATACTATTATACTATTTTATTTTACTACTATTATACTAAGAAAGTTTATAAGGCTAGTGTAAATGGAACAGTCGCAAGAGGAAAACCTAGGCGAACGTTTCTCGACCAGATCGGAGGCGTCCTGGACAAAGGCCAGGTTAAGAGCTCCTTGAACCGACGGGCGTGTATGAGGAATGTGATGAAAGTGAATGAAGCCAGAGAAGTGTGTCAGGATCGTAGCAAATGGAAATCCGTAGTCTCTGCCTACCCCTCTGGGAAACAGGCGTGAATCTATGTATGTATGTATGTATGTATACTATTTAGATTTATTTTTACACTTTCCCCGACGTTTCGGTTGCTTTTCAGCAGCCATGGTCACGGGGAGACTAAGATGGTAGTTGTCTCAATGTTCCAGTGTAGTTATTTCAAAGTACCCGAACATAATTTAATCATGGGTGTTTCTATTTATGCAGAATGAGCTCAAAGTATCATGAAGTCTAGCTGTGGTTTGCTTCTTCTTGGGTTTGACTACACCAACAGATAGTGTAAGTGTATTCCTAGAACATCTTAATTCCATTAATAACAACATACAATTTACTATGGAATTAGAGGCAAATAATTCATTAGCTTTCTTAGATGTCCTTCTCATCAGGAATTCTGATCATACTTTGAGCCACACTGTATATAGAAAAAAGACCCATACAAATAGGTACTTAAACGGTGAATCTCACCACCATCCTAAACAGTTAGCTACCGTGGGAATGTCTTTTTTTCAGAGAGCCCACGGGATCTGTGACAAGAAACACCTGGACGCCGAGCTTCAATATGTCAAGCAAGTACTGCAAGACAACAAGCTCCAACAGCCGCGCCGCTGTCACAGATCCCGAGAAAAGCCAGCCACAGTCGCGCGCCAGCCTGCTATACTACCTTATGTGAAGGGTGTCACTGACAAGATTGGCTACATCTTGAAGCGAGCTTCAATCAATACATACTTCAAGCCGCCAACGAAGATAAGTCAATTTTTACCATCTGTCAAGTGCCAACTACCTTTACAAGATGCAGGGGTCTATAAAATAGATTGTGACTGCGGACTCTCATACATTGGTCAAACCAAGAGAAGCATAGGCACCCGCATAAAAGAACACATAGCTGATGTAAAAGACCAACACTCGTTGAAGTCTGCTGTGTGTGAACATGTGCAACAGGGGACCAACCACTACCTGAGATTTGACAAACCGCAGATGCTCGCTAAAGAACACCGATTCCTACCAAGGATGCTTCGCGAGGCTATTGAAATCAAGAAACATCCTAATTTCAATAGAGAAGATGGTTGGAATGTACCACCAGCTTGGGATCCAGTAATTCAAATAGTCAAACCAAGAAGAAGCAAACCACAGCTAGACTTCATGATACTTTGAGCTCATTCTGCGTAAATAGAAACACCCATAATTAAATTATGTTCGGGTACTTTGAAATAACTACACTGGAACATTGAGACAACTACCATCTTAGTCTCCCCGTGACCATGGCTGCTGAAAAGCAACCGAAACGTCGGGGAAAGTGTAAAAATAAATCTAAATAGTATAATAGTATAGTAATAGTATAAATAGTTTTAATAGTTTCAATAATTTAATTAGCTTAAAAATTTGTAAAGTTTAATAGTGATTATAGTAGTGTAACAGTTTTTCAAAAAAATTTGTAAGTGTCAAATAAACAACTCGATAAAATCCGTATATAGTAGTTTAATTTCAATGTATTGCCTTAGTTAATTTTTTTTTTTTTTTAATTTTAGGTAGTTTTTGTCCAGAAAAAGTAGGTACTGCTACTGAACGAAGCCAAATGCTAGGATAACATAACCTACCTCAAGAACGTGCCTATAAAATAGAAACATATTATAAATTCCGAATGGCATTTCCATAAACACGTTCACACAAAAAAAAAACAAGCAGTCTTCAACTTCATTATAAGTATTGTTAGTAGCCACTTGTTTAGTCAATTTTATTTCTGGACTTAGTCATCATAGATACCTTTGCTATATTTAATTTTACTACACATTTATACGGGATCTTACTTAAACCACTTAGCACAAAGCATACCATACAAGCTTTCAAGTAAGGAAAACATCCTCCCTACATTATTTATAGTGATCGTATACACTCACGATATTACGCGGGGCAAAGTGAATTATAAATGCTGGTAAACTCAATTATAAAGCTATAAAAGCTATAGCGATCGTCGCATCGGATAAACGTATAATATGCCGTACCGCTGAAACGCTTTGTAATGGGTTTATCCTCTTTTATGCCAGTATATAAACTTGAATTTTATTATGTATAAATGTACATTAGTTTGTACGGGTAACGTTAGTGTGTCTAGCTATAAATAATATATTATAATATCAGCCCTGTTGTATAAACGTCATTCAATAATAATAATAATAATATTTTACCAAATGCGCGCAACGCCATATGGCCCAAACTGGACAGAGCTTGTGCTAATATGACGTTTATGTAATTTGAAATTTAATATAAAAATTGTTATATGATTGCCACTAGATGGAACTATGCCTTTTTCACCCCCTTGCTGAATCGCGGTGTTAAGATTCTTCGAGAGTAGTATATAAGAAAAATTATAAAATGTCATGTTGTCGAAAATACACCTGTGGAAAAGGTCAGTTTGTTTTATTAACTTCACCCTAGTACACGAAGTCGACCACAACGCTTCCCGCGTTCACCCTAACTGGGCCGAACAAAATGGTCCTTCGAGCCGGATAAAAACCTGTGCGTCACGGCAGTGCGCACTATTTTTACGGACCTAGCTAGTGGTGAGAGTGGTGACGTGTTCAGTGACCAGCAAGTTGCAGTGAACGAGGAAGCTCTGAGAACAGAGTCGTTGCTGCGGCATCATCAGGAGCCTGAGCTTGGTGGCGATACCGGCTTTTGGACTTCGTGTCGAGACGCGCACCCGAGATGGGAATGCCGCGGTCTTGACAGGACGCTGGACCACGAGGAATTTGGAAGTTGAATTCAAACATCGACGTTACGTCAAAGTTGAGTGAAAAGGATAAACCGTGAGTTATTTTAATTATTTGAAGTAAAGTGAACCTTATAAAGTGATATTATAAGGTTTAACATCAAATACCTTTCCTAAGGATTTCGTGGACTTATACGTTTCAACTATAAATATGTGTAGAATTTAAAGACTTTATAACTTAGAATAATATTTGAATAGTTATTGACTTAGAATAATTTTAGCAAATAAGAAGTCGTTCAGACGGGGAACCTATGCCCAATTTTCCTTAGAATTGTAGCAAAAAACACTTGTAAAATTTTTCACATTTTTCGTTTGAGTTAGAATTAGTAGGTATATTAACTTAGAATAATTTAGCAGCTAAGAAAAGTGTAATCCATGCCCATATTTGGTTAGAATTACTACTTAAAACCACTAGTAAACATTTCAATATTTGTGTCTTGTATTGTGTAACTTTGATTTATTTTGTTATAAAAAATGGAGCCTAAATTGTTACTTCAAACAGATACATACAATCACATTGTCAAAGCGTACCAGAATTTCAAAAAATCTCTAAAGACTAGACTGACTGAAGTCTATACTCAAGTGAGACTGGTCGCTTTAGATAGTCTATGGTTAAGGTTTAGCTCCACTCATAAAGAACTAATCGAACTATTTGGATTAAACCTTAAAGATTCATCTTACCTTAAAGATAACTTGTATGAACAAGCTGAAGAAACATACATAGATTATAAATGTGAATTGTAAACAATTTTAGAGGATTATATTAAGAAAAATTATAACGGTAATCACTCAAACAGTAACAATTCAGAAACACCAAGTTATCAATCTAAAATAGATTTACCTAAAATAGTAATACCCAAATTTTCAGGGCAATATACCGAATGGGTAACCTTCAGAGACCTATTTAAGTCATTAGTTCACAAGAACGACAAATTGTGTAACGTTAAAAAAATCCATTATTTAAAGTGTTCATTAACAGGCGAAGCAGAGCAATTGCTTAGACAGATTCCTATTGCAGATGCCAACTATGACCGGTGTTGGTCATTATTAACATCACGATATGATAATAAGCGTTATATATCGCATCACATTTTAAAACGATTGTTCAGTCAAAAGAATATTTCTGTAGAAACAGCAAACAGCTTGAAAGAATTATTAAATACAACGAATGATTGTTTAAGTGGTTTGGTAAACATAGATATAGATATTAAGAATTGGGACATATTTGTTATTCATATACTAACTTTAAAACTAGACTCAGAATCAAGAAAACAAAGGGAGTTTAAAATTACTGAAAATAATGGTACTGATGAATTACCAACATCCGATCAGTTTCAAGAGTTTCTTGCCAATAAATACCGAGCCCTAGAATATCTTGATACTAAGTCATCAGTTCACAGATTTAATAATAATAAATATTCTAATAATATTAAGTCATTACATGTGTCTAACCCTGTTTGTTCCTTTTGTTCTAATGAACTGCATAAATTGAGTGCTTGTAAAAAGTTCGCACGACCAACCACTGATCAACGTCGTGAATTTGTCTTATCGAAAAACATATGCTTTAACTGTTTGAGGAACAACCACGGTGCTAAGATCTGTAAAAGTTTTATTAAATGCAAATTATGCCATCGTAGACACCATACTTTACTACACCCTAAGCTCTCAGATGCTCTTGAAACCGCTCGCAGTAATACATCACAACATCAAACAAAGAATATTCTTGTGAAGGCGTCAAGTAGAACGCCTGAACAAATCGAACATAAAGGATCGATTGTTAGCTGCTTCTCGACAGGTAAAACATTTAAGCAGGTTTTGCTAGCAACCACACTAGTCAAAGCCGAGTCGATGAGCGGCTATCAGCGTACGATTCGAGCATTACTGGACCAAGGCTCACAGGTAAACTTTATCACAGAGGCCACGGTTCAGGCTCTAAAATTAAAAAAGATTCCACTTAGACGCAAAATTTGTGGTTTAGGTGGAGGTCAAGAGTTGTTTTCAAAGGCAATTGTGAACATAAAGCTAGTTTCATAAGTTAAACCACAAGTTACACTTACGGTAAAGGCTCATGTTCTTTCATCCATTACTACTTTACTTCCTGCAAGAAAAGTAGATGTACTGGAATGGCCAGAATTAGAAGATATTGAACTTGCTGACCCTAAGTATCATCAACCTAATAAAATAGACCTTTTATTAGGAGCAGATGTCTATGTTCATATTATCAAAGAAGGACTTGTGCGTAGTCCTAATGGTTCTCTTATCGCACAATCTACTTCTTTAGGTTGGATTGTATCTGGAGTAGAAGGTTCGTCGGATGTGCAATCCGAAGGTGTATTGGCATTACATTGTCAAATACAAGAAGAAGAGAATTTATTAAAAAGGTTTTGGGAATTAGAGGGAGATAGTAACTTAACAAATGTTCAAACCTGGACTACTAAAGAAAAGAGTTGTGAAGAAATATATACGCAAACTACTAAAAGAGATGAAACAGGAAGGTATGTTGTGCACTTAGCTTTTAAGGAAAATCCTGATCTTTTGGACAACAACAGTCATGTAGTAGCTGAAAAAAGAATCAAATCATTAGAAAACGAGCTAAAAAAGGATCCAGATATAAAACAAAAGTATAAGGGTATGATAAAACTGAAGTAAGAATTATTACATACACAGAGATGACAAAATTGTTACAAAAGGGAGGATCTGAAATACAAAATGGACTTGTAACAATGCTGATATATTTAATATAATAAATAATAAAAAGAAAGATGTTATGCAGACAGATAAGATAAATATAAAAATGGATAAAATCATAAAAATTTTGGGCCTTACCTGGAAAAGAAGCGCATACAAGTTTCGGTATTATGTAAACTTACGGGAGCTGGAATCACCTATAGCTAAAAGGACAATTATTTTAGATATCGCTTGCCTTTTTGATCTTTTAGGCTGGCTGGATAACACTATGTATTTTAGCTAAAGCAACCATAATATAAAAGCTGTGGTTACTGGGAATAACTTGGGTTGAAATTGTTCCACAAGATGTATTAAATGATTGGTATACTTACCGACGCGGTCTCACCGAGTTGACAGATAATTATAATCATACCTCGTTGGTGTTGCACTACATCAGACGATGTTCGAGGAGATTTACACGGCTTTTGCGATGCTTAAAAGATAGCATACGCTGTGGTTGTATATCACCGTGTAATTGATTCGAAGGATAATATGCTGGTCTTCTTAGTCGTTATCAAATCAAAAATTGTCCCTATAAAGCAAATATCGATTCCACTAAAGAAGGAAGCGTGTCTGAATTCTAGACCGTTGTCTAGGCTGGAAAATAAATTAGAGGACCCCGATGTGTTGACTCCTGGTTTTCTTGGTAGGAGAACCTCTTATGACCTCACCAGATCACAATTACTTGATATCTAATATCGCTTCGTTGAAACGATGGCAATACACACAACGCACAAACAAGAGTTTTGGCATAAGTGGTCACAAGAATATTTGAGGCAATTTTTGCATAGATATCGGTGGAACACTCAAAATCCGTCACCCAAGATCGGAGACGTAGTGTTAATTAAAGAAGACGGTCTTCCTCCGTGTCTTTGGCTGTATGGTTTAATAAAACTTGAGTACCCTGGCAGTGACAGAATCACACGAGTGGTCACAATTAAAACTAAGAATTCTACTATTAAACGACCGGTTTCCAAATTGTGTTTGTTACCGGTTACTCAATAGAATTAAATTAAAACTGTATTTAGCATAAGATTATTAAAATTGTTATAAATTAAGGCCAAAGAATATTTGCCCTTAATAGGGGGGATGATGTATAAACGTCATTCAATAATAATAATAATAATATTTTACCAAATGCGCGCAACGCCATCTGGCCCAAACTGGACAGAGCTTGTGCTAATATGACGTTTATGTAATTTAAAATTTAATATAAAAATTGTTATAGGATGTTTGGAAGATCGATGCAAAGCCGTAAATCGGAGCTAGTATAGACTATGTAGAATCATTTGAACCATACTTGTCTTAGACGAAGTGTGACAATTTCTTTTTTAGCTAATTTTAATGATTTTTGATGACAAAACCCAAAATTTTGCAGTTAGTTGAAAGTAATGGCCAGTTTGAAAGATAAATAATTCTTTTTTATGTTATTTTATTGAAGTAATGTGTAAACAATCTAATGAATCATGATTAAGGCATCTGAGTCATGAGAAAATTTGTTTACAGACATTTGGAGTGAATTATTTTTTTTAAGATTCATGAAAGCTGTTTTTTGAAGGCTTTTATAAAAAACACGGATGGTGCTTTTTTTGTTCAAACATTTTTAAAAACATGCCTGGTTATTGATCTCTCTTTTGAGGTATTGACTACGCGGATAGCTCACAAATTGTTGAAATTAGGACCCTCAAACCAAAATGAGGGAGAAAATTTAGAATTTAACCAAAAGAGCTTCGTTCTTTAAAAAAATACTTTTATGTTGGAAATGATAAGTGAGTTCAATTCTAAGTATTATTTTATTTTGCACGTTTGAAAAATTTAGGGGCCCTTCTAATAAAGGCCGTGATAAACTTAACCCTTTCAGGTAGCGCGCATAGTAGTAATAAAAAAATTGGCGGTACTTAAATACATAGCACAGCAAAAACAACCTTAAGACAATAGCGTCATGTTTTCAATAACTACCTGGTTTTTAAGGGACGCTAGTATACTTTTGTTATTACTTAGTCGAGTGACAACTACGCTTGTAACTAGACGTTATCTCCTATTCGTGATAATTCACCGTGTGCAGTTGTAGCCCTTTGCGCTCCTGCAGTATTTGATTTAGTTACGATTGTTTCACTGTGTTCAGTTGTAGCCTTAGCTACCTAGGTCTGCGCTCCTGCACGTGTTCATTTTGATTTAGTTACGATTGTTTCACTGTGTTCAGTTGTAGCCTTAGCTACCTAGGTCTGCGCTCCTGCACGTGTTCATTTTGGACTTTTGAGTTTAAGTTAAACATTTAGTGCTCTACTACGCTGTATTTGTAACTGAGAAGTGACTATGGCTACTTTCTCGAACGAGGAATATGCCGACATCGTTTTTATGTATGGCAGGGCAGACGGCAATGGATCTTTAGCACGACGGATGTACCAAGAACGCTATCCTAATCGCAGACTACCGAATGTGAGAGTGTTTTACAACAGATTTCGTCGGCTTGCTAAAGATGGGATACACCCTGTTGAACCTGGAGTCAATCCAGGCAGACATAGTACCGACATTTAGGAAGATATCTTGGCGGCATTTCAAGCTGATCCACATACCAGCACCAGAAAAGTAGCTCGAAATTTAAACATTTCCCATTGGAAGGTGTGGAATACTATGCACCAAAACAACAAGTACCCGTTTCATGGCACGGGTGTTCAAGGCCTTGCAGAGCGAGATCTTCCGAGAAGAATTCAGTTTTGTCGTTTTCTTCTCAATTCAGACATTGAAGATGCTTGGTTCCTAAAGTCGATCTTGTGGACAGATGAAAGTAAATTTTCTAGGGAAGGGATTACTAATTTCCATAACCTTCATAAATGGGCTGAGAAACAGCATAATCCACATTGGAAAAAGCAGAAGAACTTTCAACGAAAATTCTCGGTCAATGTGTGGGCCGGAGTAATTGGCAGAACACTGATAGGGCCTCATTTCTTGCCAGATAATTTGAATGGCAACAATTGTTTGGCATTTCTACAAAATGATCTTCCAGAGCTTGTTGAAGAATCCGGGGCCCCGGTATTCACTATAGACCGAGAAATAATCTTTCAACAAGATGGTTGCCCCGCGCATTGGACATTAAGTGTACGGGAGCACTTAAATAATTGCTTCCCTAACAGCTGGATCGGCAGAGATGGGCCTATACCTTGGCCCGCCCGATCACCCGACCTCACTCCGCTTGACTTTTTCGTGTGGGGTCGGGCCAAAGAACTAATTTATACGAATGTGGAAATCAACACAAAAGAAGAATTGATTGACAGAATTAATTCAGCGTTTGAAACGATGAAACTGGAGATGAAGTTAAAAATAACAACAACTGAAGTGAGAAGACGGACCCGTGTCCGTAGGAATCACGGCGAACATTTAGAAAACGAATAATAAATGATTTTAATAAAAATTCGTTTTAATTATTCCGCCTATAAATTTTAATTTTCTCCCTCAATTTGGTTTGTAAGTCCTAATTTCAACAATTTGTGAGCTATCCGTGTAGTTGATACCTCAAAAGAGAGATCAATAACCAGGCATATTTTTAAAAATGTTTGAACAAAAAAAGCACCAATCGTGTTTTTTTTAAAACCTTCAAAATACAGCTTTAATGAATTAAAAAAAAAAATATTTACTCCAAATGTCTGAAAAAAATTGTCTCATGACTCAGATGCCTTAATCATGATTCATTAGATTGTTTACACATTACTTCAATAAAATAACATAAAAAATAAATGATTTATCTTTCAAACTGGCCATTATTTCCAACTAACTACAAAATTTTGGGTTTAGTCATCAAAAATCATTAAAATTAGCTAAAAAAGAAATTGTCACACTTCGTCTAAGACAAGTATGGTTCAAATGGTTCTACATAGTCTATACTAGCTCCGATTTACGGCTTTGCATCGATCTTCCAAACATCCTGTATGATTGCCACTAGATGGAACTATGCCTTTTTCATCCCCTCGCTGAATCGCGGTGTTAAGATTCTCCGAGAGTAGTATATAAGAAAAATTATAAAATGTCATATTGTCGAAAATACACCTGTGGAAAAGGTCAGTTTGTTTTATTAACTTCACCCTAGTACACTAAGTCGACCACAACGCTTCCCGCGTTCACCCTAACTGGGCCGAACACCTGTATTGAACTGCCCCACTGAAACGGTTTGTAATGAATTTATCCTCTTTTATGCCAGTATATAAACATGAATTTTATTATGTATAAATGTACATTAGTTTGTACGGATATCGTTAGTGTGTCTAGCTATAAATAATATATAATAATATGAACCCTGTATTGAACTGTCCCACTGCTGGAGACGGGCCTCTTCTCAGTAAGAAGCGTTAGGCTAATAGTCCACCACGCTGGCCCAGTGCGGGTTAGCAGACTCCACATATCTACGAGAACATTCTGAAGAATTCATAGACATGCAGGTTTCCTCACGATGTTTTCCTTTAACGTTAAAGCAAGCGATAATTAACTATTAAATACGCACATAACTTTTAAGTCAGAAATTCGCTTTGGGATCGCACTCGAGACCTCTGCGTGACAGTCTAACGGTTTCCCACTAGGCTATCGCTATGGCTGATGGTAAATAACGATGCAATAATATCAAAGTTAACCTGTCCTTTGACAGAGGCTCGCAGACAAGGATCTACACTGTTACATCTCTATTTACCAGCGGCTTGGATACGAGCCACCAAATGCACGCCACTTTAAACCTAATTTTACTAACCTTAACGCTTAAAACTGATTGTTTATCGGTTACGAATGGATGTTTTCGGATATTATATTATAAACAAACGATAGGTTAGCTAATAAATTTAATAAATTTATTTATTATCAAACAAATAATCTATTTTGCTTTTACTCTTTGCAACATATTACTTATTAGGAATCTTATGTAGCTTTCAGTTAGCAAATTTTCGATAATCTCAATTCTGTTATGTACCCTTGACTTATTTTATTTCGCAGTAGTCGCGTAAACAAGCGCGATTATTAATTATATAAAAACATCAAGCTGCTGTCTGCTCTGTCTGGCCTTGAATATACAAACTCAAAATATGCAATAATAATGTTCCTTCAATTTAAAGGTAGGATCTTTAAATTGAAGGAACACAGGAACAGGGGCTGTCGCCTAATTTGTCTACATGATTGAAAATATTTAGAACTTACGTTACAGAACTTGACTGAGAAATTGTAGAAAATGGAAGTTAGGGATTTTGAATCCATGTTTATTTATTTTGCAGCACTTCGGCGAACTGGAACTGCACAAGTGAATGCAACAGGTATTCGTCTGGTACTGACTGGCGGCGACCTGTCGGCGGCGCTGGGCGCTCTGTTATGATCTCACTCTCAACAGTGACGCACAGAATGTAGTAAGTACTTATAAGTACATTGACATATTTCGGGATATAAATAAACTTTTATCTTTATGATGGGTTTTTACTCAGATTCATACTCAAGTTTGGATAAATAACTACTTATATTTAATAGTTTTTAACCGACTTCAAAAAAAGCAGGAGGTATTCAATTCGTCTGTATTTTTTTTATGTTTGTTACCTGATAACTTTCGACTGGGTGAACCGATTTTGATGATTCTTTTTTTATTTGAAAGCTGGTGCTTCCCGTGTGGTCCCATAAGGCTGGCGGCATACATACGTTTTCCGTATTCGATTTCCGAATTCGTTTTCCATATTCGGAGCTCCGAATGCATGGAATCAATATAAAATACATTAACTGCCGCACACGTCCGCTTTTATTCTGAACGGAAAAAACTCCGTATGTACGTTTCGAATGCAAACTCGTGCGTTCGGAGAAACCATTCGGGAAAAACCTAATGACGTCATGCGGAATGCAGCCCTTGCATACATTTTGTTTGTGTCGGCGCACACGTTCGGAAATTCTCATTCGGAACCGCGCCCGCGCCGCGCGTATCGTTCGTACTTAACGATAGTTATAATGTGTAAGGTAGAAACATTAATATTGTCTATTGAAAAATACCCTTGCTTGTGGAATATACATGACAAGGACTACCACAACAGAGATATAAAAGACTAGATGTTCCCGCGGTTTCAGCCGCGTTTATCGTTACTGCGCCGCCCCCTTGGGTCGTAGCGTGATGTTATATAGCCTATAGCCTTCCTCGATAAATAGGCTATCCAACACTAATTTTTCAATTCGGACCAGTAGTTCCTGAGATTAGCGCGTTCAAACAAACAAATAAACTCTTCAGCTTTATTATATTAGTATAAATTTGGCCTGGGAGCAGGTATTTAAAGAGGTATGGTTCATACTATTCTGATAATTTCGTTTTAATATGTTTGTTTTATTTAATGTTGTTTTATTATTGTTGATAACTGTTAAATATTGTTATAATTGTTTACTATTGAAATGCAATTGCTAATAAATCATCGTCAGAAATATAAATGCATGAAAGATGTTACATGAATTTTGTTCCAACATGTTTGCCACATTATATGACGTACAAATATTTGTGAAGTTAAATGTCAAAATTAGCATATGCATAGTAAAATATAATTTAAAAAATAACACTATTCATAGTTTTAATTAAAAATTGTCAAAAGAATAATTTAATTTGTAATAATGATAAAATATAAACAAAAATTCGCCTTTTCTCTTCGCCAATTTCAAGTAATCGTCATAATAGTCAAATAAAATTACAAATAACAAAAATAATAAATAATTCAACGTGAAATAAAAAATTAAGAAATATTTAAACATCAGGATTATATTATTAATTAGTATTTAATTTAATTTGTTAAATTAAGGGCTAAAAAGTCATTGACATTATAGTAAGCCATTTGCACAAGGTATGTCCAGTTTGTTTTAAAGGCTTCATTTTTAATATTTTCCATTCTTTAGGCAGTTTGTTATGGCGGCTGTACACATTCGTCGAGAATGTCTCACCGAGAGCCTCGGGCGATGAGGCTCTCGACGAGAGCATACCTGTACACACTCGTTTTTTCATTCGTACTGAAGATTCCCGCAGTAATGGACGTAGAAATTGCTGCTGCTGTTTGTCTTTGTGCTGTGAGCTATTATAATTTCTTACAAATTTACTACAAAATGAAAATTCTTAACACATGGCGAAGAAGAAGATGGTGGATGATTACTATGCACCGCAATAGAAACAGGTACCTAGATATATATTCAAAACTTAAGAACAAATACGGTAAGTTAATGTGTGTATACCTATATTACTAGTAATTGTATATATTTATATTTCAGAAACACCATGGAAAATGGTTCCATTTGATAGTACTCCAACGAGATCCTTTGACTCGGGCGCAAAAAACCGACAAGCGACCGAGGCCGACCGAGGCGAGGTGTGAGAAAGCGAGACAAGACAAGAGCACCAAGTACATTCTCGCTCTCGGCCTGTTTCGGGGTGTCTCGGCGAGTGTGTACAGCCGCCATTAAATATGACGGGTGCCATGCAGAAGACACTTCTGCGCATAAGTGCAGTCCTAGAAGTATGTATACAGAGCTTGCTGTTGTCGCGTCTATTTCTAGGGACTCTGTCATTCAAACGAGGGAATAAAGTAGGATTTGATTTAACGAACATAGCTGTCTCTAAAATGTATATGCATGGTAATGTCAGTATTCCATATTTAACGAAGTAAGGTTTGCAACTGTCTCTAATTTTTAGGTTAAACATCGATCTGATAGATACATCTCTTTTGTATTTTAAAAGCCATTTCTTTATCAGTCGAGTATCCCCAGAACATGACGCCGTATCTTAAAACGGATTCTACCATTCCATAGTACGCCGTTAATATTGCTTCTACGTTAGTAACTCGCGATAGTTTATATAGAGCATAAGAGCTACTACTTATTCTTTTACACAAGTTTTAAGTATGACAAATAATTTCTAGTCGTAGGAGATTTTAAGTTTACCTTTTATTACTTGGATGAAAGATGGTCATGCTAAAAAACATTACATACATTGAAACTAACTCTAAATTCGACGTGAATTCAGAGTTAGTTTTGTAATGTATGTAATGTAGAATGATTTCGTTAACAGTTTAGATTTTATGGGTATGGAGCAATATAATATATCACAAACTGTTGTGGAAATGTATTAGATCTTGTTATATCGAATATTACCTTAGAATGTAAACAGAGCGATATTTCACTAGTGGACATTGACCGATATCACATACCGTTAGAAATAAATATAAATACTGACGATTATAAGACAATTCACCGTGAATCGCGATTAATTAAAAGATTTTTTAAGGCGGGTTATGGGAAAATTAAATAATTATGTATAATTAATTATGTAATTATGACTGGAACCAATATATGGGCTCAAATAGCGTAAACGCAATGGTCTATAATTTATATTCAAAACTAAATTCATTAATTGATTATAATTATATGTCCCGTCTGTTAGGGTTTCGGGACGGTATAATTATCCCAAATGGTACCCATCTTCTTTGATTAATATTATAAAGGAAAAATCAAAAGTGCACAAGAAATGGAAAAAGTACGGGAACCATCGGGAATTTTCTAAAGAAAATTCCCTTTATTAAAAAAGATACTAAAATACCTCCTAAACAAGCATTTTGCCAAATACACTCGTAGATGTGAGTAACAAATTAAAAAATCGCCTTAAGATTTCTGGAATTATATAAAAGTCAGACGAAAACCGTCAGGTTACCCCTGCCATATGAACTATAATGGTACCTTTTCAAACGGCGAGGATATTTGTAACGCCATCAATAGATACTTTCACAGCGTTTTCCAACCTTCGGATCCTGATGACCGGTATCCAATCTGTTCGGAGTCACCTTATGCTAATGTTGTTCACTCTATTTCGGTTATTTTGGGGATGCTAAAAACAATTTTTAGTAAACTTAATCATAGAAAAGGCGCTGATATAGATGGCTTGCCAGTAATATTTATAAAAAATGTGAAGCTGGTTTGACTACACCTCTTTCTATTATATTTCAGAAATCTTTAGATGAGGGTGTATTTCCTAAGCTATGGAAAGAAGCACAGATTGTTCCCATCCACAATAAAATATAGGACCGTGCGCCATAAATGTTTATAAAACTATTTAATTATAAATCTAGACATCACAAACCCAGTATCGTTTAAGACAAGGTAAATAGATTGAAGATGCAGTGACACATGTAACTTATTTTATTATTAAGCAACAATTCCGTGATTCATCCATCCATCCGTGTTAGGGTGCACTTTGTGTTCGTTGTTTTGATGTTAGTAAACCAGGATACAGGAATTATCCACGTGCGGATGTTTCTTTTAAGAAAAAACCAAATAGTATTTAGAGTCCTCGCTTATTACGGATATTAAATTGTATACGTAATAAGCGAGGACTCTAAATACTATATACTATATAATATTTTTCTATTATTATATTTATATTTTATAACATTGATAAATCGTATATCTGATTGTTCTAAGACATTACATAAATGAATATTGTAAAATATTAGACGATGCCGCGGCAGACCCCTACGAAGAGCGGCACTCGATCGGACGCCAAAAGTAGGAAGAGGTAAGGCTGATCTGCGCAGTACTGCGAAAGCCTACAGCAAAGTTGAATCTCACCTGCTACAAAACATTGATTATTTTTATAGCATATCTCACTTATAGTCGTGGTTTTGGCACAAATTAAGCGCGTCACAACGATATGTAAACTTTACTAGACGTGTGGTATATAACGATCGCAATCAAGCCAAGTTATATTCGGGCGAACATAGCCCGAAATGAACTGACACTGCTATATGCGCGCACGCTGTGTGCGTCTATTTTAACGGGTTGTATTGAGGCAGCGTCTATTTAATTTGTACTACATATTATAGAGTCATTTAAAACGCCTCGGCTACTGTGGGGGCGATGTGGAGGCCACTGCTCTTAGACCACACGACTGCTTACCATCAGGTGGAGTGTGGTCATTTTGACGAGCAAAATAAAAAAAAAAAAAAAAAAAAGAATTAGTAGATATGGATTGGAAGTAGATGGCTACAAAAATAGGAAACATTTGGAAGATTAACAAGGTCAAAAATAGGTATAGTACAAGGGTTAATGGTCGATATAATATAGAAATTGATTCCATGAAATCGTACTTAAATAAAATGCAAAAGATATTAAAAGCGTGTATTTTAAATTAATGTAATATTTATTAATCATATAAGTAGGTATAACATTAGACAATGCCGCGGTAGATTCCAACGAAGAGTGGAACTCGGTCGGACGCCAACAGCATGAAGAGGTGAGGTCGATCTGCGCAGCACTGCGGCGGCATACAGTAATTGACCCAACCTGCTGGAAATGTCCAAAACCCTTATTTGTATAGCGGACTATAGAGCTTATCGTTGTTTAGGCATAAACTCAATTGTAACATAGTCGCGTCACGACAGACGCACTAGGAATGGAAATCTAAGACCGCTGTATTTAGACGTTTCTGTTTTGACACGTTGTATTAAGGTCAGCATCTGTTTCCCATTAAGATGAGTATGGGAATATGATTACAATATTTATTAGAGTAGAATAGATAGCTACAAAAATAGGGGACAACCGGGTATTTGATACAGATATCGAATACGTATAGTACAAGGGTTAAAAGACACATGATACTGGAATTGATGATACATGACTGATACATTTCAATTATTACTTAAATTAATTCTAAATATTATTTAAAGAACGTATTTTGATTGATATAAAATGTATTAATCAAACAACTAGGAGTACAAAATTAGGCGATGCCGCGATAGACTCAGACGAAGAACGAAACTTGGTCGGACCCACAAGCAGGAAAAGGTAAGGCCGATCTACGCAGACTGCGGAGACATAGAGCATAGGCTCCTACCTACTACAAAGTACAGAACCCTCATAACAGAATAATTTTATGTTAGGCCTTGTTTGGGCATAAACTCAATTATTGTAAGAAATAAGTGGAGCAGTGTCACAACGGACGCTCTAAGATCTAAGATTTGCTCACGCACCCGTCAAATATTACATTACACACCGTTAAATAATAATAATAATACATTTTTATTCAATAAATAAATAAAAGTCTTTACAAAACACATTACAGGCTACTTATTGTATTAAATTCACATTAAAACTATATTTAATCTAAAGGAAAACATTTTACAATTTAAAAATTGGACACAAAAGTCTTGTTTATAAAGTCTGTTTTTACATTTTATTACCTGAACTAGGTCAGAGACCTGTGTTTCAGGCTGTTTCTAATATTACATTGTTATTCTATTGTTAATAAAGTAAGGGTCTACAAAAAACATTTAACATTTATACATGTACTTCAAACATATATAGGTAGTTAAGTATAACTACAATTAAAATATTTATATATAAACAATAACAATTATAAATAAAAAATTGCTTAAACAAAAATAAATTATTTTACAACTACTAGCAAATTCTCTGTATCTGAATACGTAAGCGTTTTTAGGTACTTTGTTAAAACTATGTGACATTGATTATGATTAATGCTATATATATCTTATAACTAATTTAGTTTATTGTACAGAAAAGACCCTAAGAATAAGAAAAATTTCTTCATGTAAGCATGCTTAGTTTGGAAGCTTTCACAAACTAAGTCTTTCCTTCTTTTGTTCGTAGGTAAGAAAGGTAGTAGCGTATGTTGTTTTAGGATAGTGTGCAGGATAAATAGTTGACGGACAGTTAAAATGTTAGTGGATTGGTATAGTTCATAGGTAGGGAAGATGAAAGGGCGGAATGGCTACCTTTAAGATGGCTCTTTGCGCACGTTCTAATAGCAATAATATTGTTTTCGATGCTCCACCTCACGATGTTATACAATAGGTTATGATTGATTGGCATAATGCTAAATACACCTGTTTTAGTAATTTAAATATTGCAACTCTACGCAGATTCTTGAAAATATATATTAGTTTGCGTACTCTATTGCATAATAAATAAATATGTTTGCTAAAATTAAGATTAATGTCAAGCGTAATGCCTAGGTATTTTATACAATCGGTTGCTTCTAAAGTGGGGCAAGTGCATACGGTGTCAGCAGATAGTAGACAATTATGATTGTTAATTGAAAATAATTGAATTGAGTAGAGTATTTATTATGGACACGGTAATGTTATCTAGCAGTATTCTATCTTCATACAAACGGTTGGAACGCGAGTTATAGTGTATAGACTCTCCTCGAGGTTGGTAAAGACTCGGTACACAACCAGTTAATTGGACGGGAAATGATACAAACAAAACTTGAACAAATTATGAGTCGAAATCCACTTTGATGTCGTTAGAAATATTAGCGAAACTAGCCAAGAAACAAGGCTTAAATTTGCTCCGCTCACATCGGTTGACGTTGAAAGATCATTTTCATCATACAAGTGGGTCTTGCACCCGTATCGAAACCGATTGAAAGAAGAAAATATTGAAAAAATTATGATAATAATAATATATTTTAATTCTTTAGTAAATTATGTGGACGATGTACCTTTAGCTTCCACCAGTGTTTCTAACATAGTTGAAATAGATTCTGATTGATTTGTTGTTATTTCATTTCATTCCATTGATTTGTAGATACCGTTTAATAAAAAAATATATACTTAGAGTCAAGTTTGTTTAATTTTTCCATCTGTCTACTCTCTTTGCACATAAAATAGAAAATAATTAAATTTTATTAAGCCGCCAGGCGGGGAGTACTAAAATTCCGTCAAGCGCCATTTGCCGACGTGTTACGTGTAACGCTACTTAGTTTGTGTTTAACACAGGAATAAGACAATAATATCAATCCCGAAAGTTTGAAAATCAATTTTTATTAATCCCTAATTCCGGGTTTAAAAGGCATATCCATGTTAAGATTTCGTAGGTAGCTTTATTTTACGTCATTTGGTACTTAAAAACTCTACCTATTCCGACCCCTGGTAATAAGCTAGCCCCTATTACGTGGCACCTGAAACTATATCTCGCAAAATATGGATGTAAGAAACCTCTGCATACATAAGCACTGATGTAAACATAAGACGTATGTATAGGTATATTAACCTATCGTTTGTTTATAATATAATATCCGAAAACATCCATTCGTAACCGATAAACAATCAGTTTTAAGCGTTAAGGTTAGTAAAATTAGGTTTAAAGTGGCGTGCATTTGGTGGCTCGTATCCAAGCCGCTGGTAAATAGAGATGTAACAGTGTAGATCCTTGTCTGCGAACCTCTGTCAAAGGACAGGTTAACTTTGATATTATTGCATCGTTATTTACCATCAGCCATAGCGATAGCCTAGTGGGAAACCGTTAGACTGTCACGCAGAGGTCTCGAGTGCGATCCCAAAGCGAATTTCTGACCTTAAAAGTTATGTGCGTATTTAATAGTTAATTATCGCTTGCTTTAACGTTAAAGGAAAACATCGTGAGGAAACCTGCATGTCTATGAATTCTTCAGAATGTTCTCGTAGATATGTGGAGTCTGCTAACCCGCACTGGGCCAGCGTGGTGGACTATTAGCCTAACGCTTCTTACTGAGAAGAGGCCCGTCTCCAGCAGTGGGACAGTTCAATACAGGGCTGATATTATAATATATTATTTATAGCTAGACACACTAACGATATCCGTACAAACTAATGTACATTTATACATAATAAAATTCATGTTTATATACTGGCATAAAAGAGGATAAATTCATTACAAACCGTTTCAGTGGGGCAGTTCAATACAGGTGTTCGGCCCAGTTAGGGTGAACGCAGGAAGCGTTCTGGTCGACTTAGTGTACTAGGGTGAAGTTAATAAAACAAACTGACCTTTTCCACAGGTGTATTTTCGACAACATGACATTTTATAATTTTTCTTATATACTACTCTCGGAGAATCTTAACACCGCGATTCAGCGAGGGGACGAAAAAGGCATAGTTCCATCTAGTGGCAATCATACAGGTTGTTTGGAAGATCGATGCAAAGCCGTAAATCGGAGCTAGTATAGACTATGTAGAACCATTTGAACCATACTTGTCTTAGACGAAGTGTGACAATTTCTTTTTTAGCTAATTTTAATGATTTTTGATGAATAAACCCAAAATTTTGTAGTTAGTTGGAAATAATGGCCAGTTTGAAAGATAAATCATTTATTTTTTATGTTATTTTATTGAAGTAATGTGTAAACAATCTAATGAATCATGATTAAGGCATCTGAGTCATGAGACAATTTTTTTCAGACATTTGGAGTAAATATTTTTTTTTTTAATTCATTAAAGCTGGTTTTTGAAGGTTTTAAAAAAAACACGAGTGGTGCTTTTTTTGTTCAAACATTTTTAAAAACATGCCTGGTTATTGATCTCTCTTTTGAGGTATCAACTACACGGATAGCTCACAAATTGTTGAAATTAGGACTTACAAACCAAATTGAGGGAGAAAATTAAAATTTATAGGCGGAATAATTAAAACGAATTTTTATTAAAATCATTTATTATTCGTTTTCTAAATGTTCGCCGTGATTCTTACGGACACGGGTCCGTCTTCTCACTTCAGTTGTTGTTATTTTTAACTTCATCTCCAGTTTCATCGTTTCAAACGCTGAATTAATTCTGTCAATCAATTCTTCTTTTGTGTTGATTTCCACATTCGTATAAATTAGTTCTTTGGCCCGACCCCACACGAAAAAGTCAAGCGGAGTGAGGTCGGGTGATCGGGCGGGCCAAGGTATAGGCCCATCTCTGCCGATCCAGCTGTTAGGGAAGCAATTATTTAAGTGCTCCCGTACACTTAATGTCCAATGCGCGGGGCAACCATCTTGTTGAAAGATTATTTCTCGGTCTGTAGTGAATACCGGGGCCCCGGATTCTTCAACAAGCTCTGGAAGATCATTTTGTAGAAATTCCAAATAATTGTTGCCATTCAAATTATCTGGCAAGAAATGAGGCCCTATCAGTGTTCTGCCAATTACTCCGGCCCACACATTGACCGAGAATTTTCTTTGAAAGTTCTTCTGCTTTTTCCAATGTGGATTATGCTGTTTCTCAGCCCATTTATGAAGGTTATGGAAATTAGTAATTCCTTCCCTAGAAAATTTACTTTCATCTGTCCACAAGATCGACTTTAGGAACCAAGCATCTTCAATGTCTGAATTGAGAAGAAAACGACAAAACTGAATTCTTCTCGGAAGATCTCGCTCTGCAAGGCCTTGAACACCCGTGCCATGAAACGGGTACTTGTTGTTTTGGTGCATAGTATTCCACACCTTCCAATGGGAAATGTTTAAATTTCGAGCTACTTTTCTGGTGCTGGTATGTGGATCAGCTTGAAATGCCGCCAAGATATCTTCCTAAATGTCGGTACTATGTCTACCTGGATTGACTCCAGGTTCAACAGGGTGTATCCCATCTTTAGCAAGCCGACGAAATGTGTTGAAAAACACTCTCACATTCGGTAGTCTGCGATTAGAATAGCGTTCTTGGTACATCCGTCGTGCTAAAGATCCATTGCCGTCTGCCCTGCCATACATAAAAACGATGTCGGCATATTCCTCGTTCGAGAAAGTAGCCATAGTCACTTCTCAGTTACAAATACAGCGTAGTGGAGCACTAAATGTTTAACTTAAACTCAAAAGTCCAAAATGAACACGTGCAGGAGCGCAGACCTAGGTAGCTAAGGCTACAACTGAACACAGTGAAACAATCGTAACTAAATCAAATACTGCAGGAGCGCAAAGGGCTACAACTGCACACGGTGAATTGTCACGAATAGGAGATAACGTCTAGTTACAAGCGTAGTTGTCACTCGACTAAGTAATAACAAAAGTATACTAGCGTCCCTTAAAAACCAGGTAGTTATTGAAAACATGACGCTATTGTCTTAAGGTTGTTTTTGCTGTGCTATGTATTTACGTACCGCCAATTTTTTTATTACTACTATGCGCGCTACCTGAAAGGGTTAAGTTTATCACGGCCTTTGTTAGAAGGGCCCCTAAATTTTTCAAACGTGCAAAATAAAATAATACTTAGAATTGAATTCACTTATCATTTCCAACATAAAAGTATTTTTTTAAAGAACGAAGCTCTTTTGGTAAAATTTTTAATTTTCTCCCTCATTTTGGTTTGAGGAAAATGTTTGAACAAAAAAAGCACCATCCGTGTTTTTTATAAAAGCCTTCAAAAAACAGCTTTCATCAATCTTAAAAAAAAGAATTCACTCCAAATGTCTGTAAACAAATTTTCTCATGACTCAGATGCCTTAATCATGATTCATTAGATTGTTTACACATTACTTCAATAAAATAACATAAAAAAGAATTATTTATCTTTCAAACTGGCCATTACTTTCAACTAACTGCAAAATTTTGGGTTTTGTCATCAAAAATCATTAAAATTAGCTAAAAAAGGAATTGTCACACTTCGTCTAAGACAAGTATGGTTCAAATGATTCTACATAGTCTATACTAGCTCCGATTTACGGCTTTGCATCGATCTTCCAAACATCCTATAACAATTTTTATATTAAATTTTAAATTACATAAACGTCATATTAGCACAAGCTCTATCCAGTTTAGGCCAGATGGCGTTGCGCGCATTTGGTAAAATATTATTATTATTATTATTGAATGACGTTTATACATCATCCCCCCTATTAAGGGCAAATAGTCTTTGGCCTTAATTTATAACAATTTTAATAATCTTATGCTAAATACAGTTTTAATTTAATTCTATTGAGTAACCGGTAACAAACACAATTTGGAAACCGGCCGTTTAATAGTAGAATTCTTAGTTTTAATTGTGACCACTCGTGTGATTCCGTCACTGCCAGGGTACTCAAGTTTTATTAAACCATACAGCCAAAGACACGGAGGAAGACCGTCTTCTTTAATTAACACTACGTCTCCGATCTTGGGTGACGGATTTTGAGTGTTCCACCGATATCTATGCAAAAATTGCCTCAAATATTCTTGTGACCACTTATGCCAAAACTCTTGTTTGTGCGTTGTGTGTATTGCCATCGTTTCAACGAAGCGATATTAGATATCAAGTAATTGTGATCTGGTGAGGTCATAAGAGGTTCTCCTACCAAGAAAACCAGGAGTCAACACATCGGGGTCCTCTAATTTATTTTCCAGCCTAGACAACGGTTTAGAATTCAGACACGCTTCCTTCTTTAGTGGAATCGATATTTGCTTTATAGGGGCAATTTTTGATTTGATAACGACTAAGAAGACCAGCATATTATCCTTCGAATCAATTACACGGTGATATACAACCACAGCGTATGCTATCTTTTAAGCATCGCAAAAGCCGTGTAAATCTCTTCGAACATCGTCTGCTGTAGTGCAACACCAACGAGGTATGATTATAATTATCTGTCAACTCGGTGAGACCGCGTCGGTAAGTATACCAATCATTTAATACATCTTGTGGAACAATTTCAACCCAAGTTATTCCCAGTAACCACAGCTTTTATATTATGGTTGCTTTAGCTAAAATACATAGTGTTATCCAGCCAGCCTAAAAGATCAAAAAGGCAAGCGATATCTAAAATAATTGTCCTTTTAGCTATAGGTGATTCCAGCTCCCGTAAGTTTACATAATACCGAAACTTGTATGCGCTTCTTTTCCAGGTAAGGCCCAAAATTTTTATGATTTTATCTATTTTTATATTTATCTTATCTGTCTGCATAACATCTTTCTTTTTATTATTTATTATATTAAATATATCAGCATTGTTACAAGTCCATTTTGTATTTCAGATCCTCTCTTTTGTAACAATTTTGTCATCTCTGTGTATGTAATAATTCTTACTTCAGTTTTATCATACCCTTATACTTTTGTTTTATATCTGGATCCTTTTTTAGCTCGTTTTCTAATGATTTGATTCTTTTTTCAGCTACTACATGACTGTTGTTGTCCAAAAGATCAGGATTTTCCTTAAAAGCTAAGTGCACAACATACCTTCCTGTTTCATCTCTTTTAGTAGTTTGCGTATATATTTCTTCACAACTCTTTTCTTTAGTAGTCCAGGTTTGAACATTTGTTAAGTTACTATCTCCCTCTAATTCCCAGAAACTTTTTAATAAATTCTCTTCTTCTTGTATTTAACAATGTAATGCCAATACACCTTCGGATTGCACATCCGACGAACCTTCTACTCCAGATACAATCCAACCTAAAGAAGTAGATTGTGCGATAAGAGAACCATTAGGACTACGCACAAGTCCTTCTTTGATAATATGAACATAGACATCTGCTCCTAATAAAAGGTCTATTTTATTAGGTTGATGATACTTAGGGTCAGCAAGTTCAATATCTTCTAATTCTGGCTATTCCAGTACATCTACTTTCTTGCAGGAAGTAAAGTAGTAATGGATGAACGAACATGAGCCTTTACCGTAACTTGTGGTTTAACTTGTGAAACTAGCTTTATGTTCACAATTGCCTTTGAAAACAACTCTTGACCTCGACCTAAACCACAAATTTTGCGTCTAAGTGGAATCTTTTTTAATTTTAGATCCTGAACCGTGGCCTCTGTGATAAAGTTTACCTGTGAGCCTTGGTCCAGTAATGCTCGAATCGTACGCTGATAGCCGCTCATCGACTCGGCTTTGACTAGTGTGGTTGCTAGCAAAACCTGCTTAAATGTTTTACCTGTCGAGAAGCAACTAACAATCGATCCTTTATGTTCGATTTGTTCAGGCGTTCTACTTGACTCCTTCACAAGAATATTCTTTGTTTGATGTTGTGATGTACTACTACCAGCGGTCTCAAGAGCATCTGAGAGCTTTGGGTGTAGTAAAGTATGGTGTCTACGATGGCATAATTTGCATTTAATAAAACTTTTACAGATCTTAGCACCGTGGTTGTTCCCCAAACAGTTAAAGCATATGTTTTTCGATAAGACGAATTCACGAAGTTGATCAGTGGTTGGTCGTGCGAACTTTTTACAAGCACTCAATTTATGCAGTTCATTAGAACAAAAGGAATAAACAGGGTTAGACACATGTAATGACTTAATATTATTAGAATATTTATTATTATTAATTCTGTGAACTGATGACTTAGTATCAAGATATTCTAGGGCTCGGTATTTATTGGTAAGAAACTCTTGAAACTGATCGGATGTTGGTAATTCATCAGTACCATTATTTTCAGTAATTTTAAACTCCCATTGTTTTCTTGATTCTGAGTCTAGTTTTAAAGTTAGTATATGAATAACAAATATGTCCCAATTCTTAATATCTATATCTATGTTTACCAAACCACTTAAACAATCATTCGTTGTATCTAATAATTCTTTCAAGCTGTTTGCTGTTTCTACAGAAATATTCTTTTGACTGAACAATCGTTTTAAAATGTGATGCGATATATAACGCTTATTATCATATCGTGATGTTAATAATGACCAACACCGGTCATAGTTGGCATCTGCAATAGGAATCTGTCTAAGCAATTGCTCTGCTTCGCCTGTTAATGAACACTTTAAATAATGCATTTTTTTAACGTTACACAATTTGTCGTTCTTGTGAACTAATAACTTAAATAAGGTCTCTGAAGGTTACCCATTCGGTATATTGCCCTGAAAATTTGGGTATTACTATTTTAGGTAAATCTATTTTAGATTGATAACTTGGTGTTTCTGAATTGTTACTGTTTGAGCGATTACCATTATCATTTTTCTTAATATAATCCTCTAAAATTGTTTACAATTCACATTTATAATCTATGTATGTTTCTTCAGCTTGTTCATACAAGTTATCTTTAAGGTAAGATGAATCTTTAAGGTTTGATCCAAATAGTTCGATTAGTTCTTTATGAGTGGAGCTAAACCTTAACCATAGACTTTCTAAAGCGACCAGTCTCACTTGAGTATAGACTTCAGTCAGTCTAGTCTTTAGAGATTTTTTGAAATTCTGGTACGCTTTGACAATGTGATTGTATGTATCTGTTTGAAGTAACAATTTAGGCTCCATTTTTTATAACAAAATAAATCAAAGTTACACAATACAAGACACAAATATTGAAATGTTTACTAGTGTTTTTAAGTAGTAATTCTAACCAAATATGGGCATGGATTACCCGTCTGAACCACTTTTCTTAGCTGCTAAATTATTCTAAGTTAATATACCTACTAATTCTAACTCAAACGAAAAATGTGAAAAATTTTACAAGTGTTTTTTGCTACAATTCTAAGGAAAATTGGGCATAGGTTCCCCGTCTGAACGACTTCTTATTTGTTAAAATTATTCTAAGTCAATAACTATTCAAATATTATTCTAAGTTATAAAGTCTTTAAATTCTACACATATTTATAGTTCAAACGTATAAGTCCACGAAATCCTTAGGAAAGGTATTTGATGCTTATAATATCACTTTATAAGGTTCACTTTACTTCAAATAATTAAAATAACTCACGGATTATCCTTTTCACTCAACTTTGACGTAACGTCGATGTTTGAATTCAACTTCCAAATTCCTCGTGGTCCAGCGTCCTGTCAAGACCGCGGCATTCCCATCTCGGGTGCGCGTCTCGACACGAAGTCCAAAAGCCGGTATCGCCACCAAGCTCAGGCTCCTGATGATGCCGCAGCAACGACTCTGTTCTCAGAGCTTCCTCGTTCACTGCAACTTGCTGGTCACTGAACACTTCACCACTAGCTAGGTCCGTAAAAATAGTGCGCACTGCCGTGACGCACAGGTTTTTATCCGGCTCGAAGGACCATTTTGTTCGGCCCAGTTAGGGTGAACGCGGGAAGCGTTGTGGTCGACTTCGTGTACTAGGGTGAAGTTAATAAAACAAACTGACCTTTTCCACAGGTGTATTTTCGACAACATGACATTTTATAATTTTTCTTATATACTACTCTCGAAGAATCTTAACACCGCGATTCAGCGAGGGGGTGAAAAAGGCATAGTTCCATCTAGTGGCAATCATATAACAATTTTTATATTAAATTTCAAATTACATAAACGTCATATTAGCACAAGCTCTGTCCAGTTTGGGCCATATGGCGTTGCGCGCATTTGGTAAAATATTATTATTATTATTATTGAATGACGTTTATACAACAGGGCTGATATTATAATGGAACTGTTGGCGCGCCTAATGAAATTCGCATAGCAGCAATTCATTTAATTGATTATTGTTTGTTTTAACTTTTAATGTGTTTTACGTACTGACCGTTCTATGTCGGTCACTTGCTGTACTGAACTCGTGTAGTTAACCTCTTGTGAGACAGCTGGATGTTTACATTATCGCCCGTTATCGCCGCGTGCCACTTGAGATTTTGTTATTGTTAATTACCGGCCCACTCATAGCTCGTAGAATCAAAAAAATGGTACTACAGAATTTGTTATGATGTCAGCTACGTAGTAAAATATAAACAAGAGCTTTTTGCTGGCTCGCATGCGAGCCCCTGGCACACTAGAGGTTAACACCGAATTAAAAGTCATCTTTTATATTGAGCATTCCCGCAGTTATTCTTTCAGCAAACCCTTTAGCGCCCAAACATTGGTCCATAACGAGCTGGATAAAGCTATTTTTGAAGATAATCGAGGAATCCAGGATTATAATTATTTACTCAAGGTTGCTTGAAGGTTATTCGCCGGAGGATTGGACTGAGCTCAAGAAATTTTAGCGGTGTATAGCATTTTATTTAATTACTGATATCGTCACCCAACACTCAGGTAATATAAGCAAATAATCTAATTATAAAAGGTCAGTATTTGCATTGTATTGTGTTAGATTTATATCATTAGGTACTTGTTGTAGTGTTATTAGTATTTTATTCAACAGTTTACATTAAGTTTAAATTATACTCGTTAAAGTATAGTTAGCCTGTTTAATGCTACATTATTTAAACTTAATTTATATAAAGCTGTAACTAATCTACGTGTTAACAATGGTTATTTAATTGTTAGCAAGTATCTTAACATAATTATGTATCGTTATATTTGAGTGTTTGATATTAGTGCAAGTCATTATTAAGAATCAGTAACGTTATTACTGTTATTAATGCATATTTAGAATCTTTCTGCTTTAAGATTAGTGTAATTTTGTTGTGCCCAATAAATTTGTTAATTAGCAATAAAGCTTACATACAAAGGTGTAGGTAATTGAAGAATAGACTGTACTTGTGTCCTAAATTTAAATATTTAATTAGATTAGGTTGTGTGTTGCTTTGCAAATTGTATTAAATCAGTGTATAAAACTTAGTTCCTCGTGTATCAAAACTATTGTTCTCTTTTAAATTGTATTCCTGTATCGATTTTAGGTGGACTTCACTCGTATCCCAGTATGTCCGACGAAAGGGAATTAGTTAAAAAACGTGGCAGCTTCAAGGGCCGTCTGACTTCTTTCGTTAACTACCTGGACTCACTCAAGGATAAACAGCTGACTGGTTGTGATGTTTCTGAACTGCAGTTACGCATGGGAAAAATTGAGTCGTTGTACGAACGGTATGATGAGGTACAATTACGTCTTGAATGCATTGTGGATGATCTCAAATTACAATACAGTGAGCGTTCTGATTTTGAGTCTCTTTATTATAAATCCCTGTCAACAGCTCAAAATATACTGTGTGACTTTAATAGGGATAATAAATCGATAGACAGTTCTAAAAGTACTGTTGCTAGCATGCACAAGCCAGTTAAATTGCCTACGATACAGCTACCTAAGTTTAGCGGATTATATTGTAATTGGCTAGAGTTTCGCGACACCTTTGCCAGCCTAATTCATGCTAACAGTGATATTGACGAAATCAACAAGTTTCATTACTTGAGGGCATCACTTGAGGGAACTGCGGCCTTAGTAATTAAATCAGTTGAGTTTTCTTCGAGTAATTATTCTGTGGCATGGAAGCTATTACTTGATCGATTTGACAACAAAAGATTACTAGTAAACAATCATATTTCGTCGTTGTTTAATATTGAGTCTATCTTAAAGGAATCTTCGGTTGCATTAAAGAGTTTAATCGATCAATTAAATAAAGACTTGCGAGCATTAGAGTCGTTAGAGGAGCCTGTTAAGCATTGGGACACACTTTTGATTTATATTGTTACGCGTAGGCTTGATCAAAAGACCTATCGAGAGTGGGAAGAGTACAAAGGTAAGATTGACAAGGACATTGTGATTACGTTTGACGCATTCATGACATTCCTACGTCATCGAGCCGATCTAATCGAGACGTTAGAACTAGCTCGAAATAATAATAATTCCCAAACGGCAGGAAAATCAGTCCCTAAGATCAAGGCTATGGTAGCTACACAATCTCCTAGCAGCACTAGCTCTGAATTAGCTTCTAAGATATGTCCTAAATGTAACAGCAATGATCACTCATTAAATAATTGTCCACAGTTTCTTGAATTAAGCAATGACGCTCGTCTCAAGTTACTCCCTACTTATAGGATTTGTTTTAACTGTTTTCGTTCGGGTCATTACGCTAACAAATGTAAGAAACCAGGTTGTAAACTATGTAAACGTAAGCATAACACACTAATTCACACAGATTCTAAAGTCGCCGTTGCGAATACACTGAATAATAATTCAACTTCTATGTCGACTAATAATAATCAGTCTGCATCGTTTTCATTGCCATCTGCTTCCACTGATTCAAATAACGTCGCGTTGTCCGCAAACATTGCACCGTGCTGTAGTCATAAGCAGCGAGATGTTTTATTATCGACCGCTCTGGTCAAAGTGCGGGACCATAATGGTTATGTGCATCTCATTCGCGCGGTTCTTGACAGTGGTAGCACTTCGTCATTCATAACGGACGAGTTGTGTAGACGACTTAATTTGTTAACGAGTCAGGTAAATAAATCTATACTTGGCATAAACAACGTCACTTCGCACGTAGGTAAAAGATGTAACGTTAAAATAGCATCATTAGATGATAGTTTTGTTTACAAACTTAATTGTTTTGTTTTACCATATATTACGAGTAACGTGCCGTGTCATGATATAAATATTTCGGATTTCAACATTCCGACGAATATTGTTTTAGCTGATCCTACTTTTTATAAGCCCGCAGATATTGATATATTAATCGGTGCTGATCTGTTTTGGGAGCTACTAGGATCACAAACACTAAAGTTAGGTACTGGAAAGCCAGTGTTATGTGAAACTCGTTTAGGCTGGATAGTTTCCGGTCCAATTAATAATAGTAATATTACACTATTTTCACATGATTTAAAATGTAATTTGTCTAACGTTATTTCCGGTGATGATAGTGATTGGACAAAACTTAGAACTGATTTAACAAAGTTTTGGCAATTAGAGGAGATTAATGCGAAATATTCTAGTTCTTACATGCCGGAAGAAAAATTATGTGAGGATCATTTCGTTAAAAATACAACACGATTGTCTGATGGTCGTTTTTGTGTTCGGGTACCCCTTAAGAAAGATCCCGCGGTTCTCGGCGATTCTTTTAAAAGGGCTACACACTGTTTACATTCTTTAGAACGTAGATTAAAAGTTAAGTCGGAATTTAGTAGGATGTATCATGAGTTCATGTTAGAATATGAGTCGCTTGGCCATATGACTAAAATAAATAAATCTAAGTTGTGTTCTGGTTATCTTATTCCTCATCATGGAATATTCCGTGAGTCGAGTAGCACGACCAAACTTCGCGTTGTCTTTAATGCTAGTTGTCCTACGTCGACGGGAGTGTCTTCTAATGATTTACAGATGGTCGGGCCAACTGTACAAGATGACCTATTGTCTATACTTATTCGGTTCAGACTCCACAAGTATGTTTTATCTGCGGACGTGGAGAAAATGTATAGGCAAATAGTTGTCCACCCGTCGGATAGGTATTTACAACAAGTTGTTTGGCGTGATAATGTATGCGAGCCTATCAATGTTTACGAATTAAACACCGTCACCTACGGTACGGCTAGTGCGCCGTTCCTTGCGACTCGCTGCCTTAAACAACTAGGAGACGAGTGCAAAAACTCCAAAATAGCTGACATCATCAGACACGATTTTTATGTCGATGATCTACTTACCGGTGGTGATGATCTAGACGAAGTTAACTTCATTCGTTCTGAAGTCACTAAGGAACTTGCATCAGCATGTATGCCATTGCGTAAATGGAAATCAAATGTGCCTCAACTGGTGTCGAATGCTGTTCCTACTTTAGGCAAATTCGCTGCGTTATTTGATTTAAATATTGCGTCAAATGAGCCTGATAGGTTACTCGGTCTCAATTGGTACATCAGCACTGATGAGCTAGGTTTTTATATAGGTCTAACTGAACCTTCGACTGAGCCCACCAAGCGTGATTTGTTGTCCGTGATTGCGCGAATTTTCGACCCCCTAGGTCTCTTGGGTCCAATTGTTATCACCATGAAAGTAATGTTACAGAAAATGTGGTTGGATAAATTATCGTGGGATCAGCCTTTACCGTGTGAGATAAGAGAACATTGGAATAATATAATTAAGTCATTACCTCTTTTAAATCATTTACGCATTCCGCGAATTAATCTCCCTATAAGTCTGCAATCCATATAGGGAGTTAGAGCTCCACATTTTCACAGATGCGTTTGAATCCGCATACGGTGCTTGCGTCTACGTACGTAGTATTAACGATAAGAGGGAGTATTCGGTTTGTTTATTAATGGCCAAAAGTTGAGTGGCACCCATAAAACCTACAACAATTCCTCGGCTGGAATTGTGTGGTGCAGTGGTTGGTTCTCGTCTTTATGAAAAGGTAAAGAGCTCACTTCGAGTGGCGATTAGTCGGGTCTATTGCTGGACTGATTCAACCATCGTGTTGGGGTGGTTACAGATGATGCCTAACAAACTTCAGCCGTTTGTGCGCAACCGCGTTGCTGAAGTTTTGGATAAGGCGGGTGACTGCACCTGGAGACACGTTCCAACCGACAAGAACCCAGCAGACCAAATATCTCGGGGTGTGGATATTAGTGTTCTGCAGGGTTCTGATCTTTGGTGGTCTGGACCAGAATTTTTGAGACTTGACCCGATTGAATGGCCCTCGCAAGTTAAGTATTTAGGAGCAGATACGTTACCGGAAACTCGACCTAATGTAGTTTTAAACACTGTTGTAAGCGATTGCAAAGATGAGGGCTTGATTGAGATAAATCGTTTTTCTAATTATTCACGGCTTGTGCGTTCTGCAGCTTACATGTTAAGATTTATTAAGTCGTGTAGGAAACATTATCCCAAAACTATTTATTTGTCACAGGATGAGTTACAAGACGCACTAAATGTTGTCATAATTCAAAGTCAGTCTGAATCATTCCCCGAGTATAAATTACTTTTAAATAAAAGGAGTATACATAAGACGAGCGTCCTTCTAAAATTTAATGCTTACTTGGACGACAAAAAATTAATGCGAGTAGGCGGACAACTCGAAAATTCTAATTTTCATTTTTCCAAAAAACACCCTATCATATTACAGTCCACTCATAATTTCACAAAGTTATTATTTAATTACGAGCATAGGAGGCTGATGCATGCTGGCCCACAATTACTGTTGGCTTCAATAAGGGAGTCTTACTGGCCGATTGGAGGCCGCAACTTGGCGAAGGCTTGTTATCACAAGTGTGTTATATGCCGTCGTATGAAGGGAAAGGTTATAGCTCCTATAATGGGTAATTTACCTAAAGAACGCCTTCGTCCAGGTTATCCCTTTGAGAGTACGGGCGTTGATTATGCTGGCCCTATAATGTGCGCTAGTCGTCAAGGTCGTGGAGGTTGGTAAAGGTGTACGTCGCAATTTTTATTTGTTTTACTACCAAGGCCATTCATTTGGAAACCGTAGGCGATTTAACTAGCAATAGTTACTTACTGGCTTTATATCGTTTTATTTCTCGACGAGGTAAACCCAATGATATTTTTTCTGATAACGGTACCTCATTTGTCGGTGCGTACAATGACATATCTAAATTCTTAAAATTGAACAGTTCATCCTTGGGTGAAAGTGCAGCTAACGACGGGATAAGATTTCATTTTATACCCGCGTATACCCCACATTTCGGTGGCCTCTGGGAGGCGGGTGTCAAGTCCACCAAGTACCACCTACAAAGAGTGTTGGGAAATTGTAATTTGACTTTTGAGGAGCTTTACACCGCACTAACTAAAACTGAAGCCATTCTGAACTCTCGTCCACTGACGCCGTTGTCTTCAGACCCTGAAGATTATACGCCGCTTACGCCTGGCCACTTTCTTATTGGGCGGCCCCTCGATTCCTTGCCACAACCTGACTACAGGGACTACTCTGTCAACCATCTGTCTCGCTTTCAAAGGATTGAGCAACTACGCCAACATTTCTGGAGCAGATGGAGCAAGGAGTATGTCGCAGAATTACAGCTGCGGACCAAATGGCGTTCCTGTAAGGATGGTTTGAAGCTGAACTCCTTAGTAGTCATTAAGGAGGACAACCTTCCTCCTCTGAAGTGGAGTCTGGGACGAATTGTGGCTGTTCACCCTGGAACGGATGGCGTCGCTCGTGTTGCAGATATTCGGATATCCACTGGAGTCATCCGAAGAGCGTTCAACAGGATCTGTCCTTTACCAGTGTCTTCGGAGTCTGGTTGAAACCGTTGCTTTCAACGCCCGGGGGCATGTTGGCGCGCCTAATCAAATTCGCATAGCAGCAATTCATTTAATTGATTATTGTTTGTTTTAACTTTTAATGTGTTTTACGTACTGACCGTTCTATGTCGGTCACTTGCTGTACTGAACTCGTGTCGTTAACATCGAATTAAAAGTCATCTTTTATATTGAGCATTCCCGCAGTTATTCTTTCAGCAAACCCTTTAGCGCCCAAACAGGAACACTCTGTGATCATTCTACCCACCTCTGTCACCATTTTAACAGTTTGGTTTCCATATGAATAGATGGACAATTAAATACCTTATCTGTATTTACCTAAGCGGACATTTTATTTTGTGCCTGTTTATAATTATGATTTGCATAAATTCTGTTCGTTAGCCGCCCTGAAAACTTTCAGTTATACTTTTATAAGTAAAAGTTATGACTAAAGACCAATGCCTCTTGGATGCGTTATTCCGATGAAACTTATAATTAAACAACCACCAATGGTTTCAGCATGAGCAGCAACCTCCACTCGGGAAATATAATGGAGGTATACTGTACCCATAGCACATGAGATGCAAAGTTACATTTCATACGGTAAGTGCCGGTGACCTTATCACCTCGCCGGTCCTCTTTATTCTGTTTATCCATTCGCTTTCGTCTTAGGCGCATTGGCACGTATAAGGTCCGAACTCGTATTTGTCTTTAAGATTCACTTAAAATTCTAGAGTTGCATGTAAGCTATCGCTATTTAGGGCAACCCTTCCACTCTTACTAGGCGAATAGCATTAGGCTTCGAGATAACACTTCGGCTGCGTCGTGACTCACATGTGAAAATGTTTAGCACGGTCCCGCTGACATAGGTAGCTTCGAAGAACACCGTGGTAGGTTTACTCGGTAGCACCTAGGGGTTGGAAGGATTATGAACCCTCTCCACTCATGCTGCGAAAAGGCAGGTGTAAATGCCACATAAGAAATAAGTTGAAAAACCCAGTGTAAATAAGCCATAAAGGAAAAATAAAATACAACAAATAGAAAACCAACATTTTGTTTTTCCTAATTTAGTACAGTATTCGATATACACGACACGATTCTTGTCTCAAAATTATATCTTAGATTTACAATATATTATACATACATCTCACTTATAAATAAATTATAGATAATTTCAATTCTATAAGAAACAATAATTTATTTAACATCAACATCATCAACATAAAGCAAGAGGATTAACGATGATAATACTCTTTGTATTATGGCAACATTATTTATGTGTTAGAGAGGGCAGCGACGCCTGGCAACACTTTACCTGCAAAAGAAAATTAAAATAAGTATTGTCGATAGTACATCTTTACTCTCTTGGACCTTAATTAATGTCAATAAGCTATTCCAGACAATTTTGCCGCGACGTAGGTCCATGAATAATAGTGTGTTCGAACGACTAACGATCTAAATCCTTATTTAAAGACAAATAGAAATATCGCTCTTTTTAAATATAATTTTATCCTTATTGCCTTGATTACGCTGCGAATATTTTCTAGCCAAAATATTGCCCTTTTCAAAACATAACCAGTGACAAAGAATAGATCAGCTTTCGAATGTGGAATTATAAAATTTTCGACACATTCGATGTTTAAATAGTTAGACAGTATTTCTTACCTACAAGCAACTCTAGAGAGGCGCCACCGCCGGTGGACACGTGGGAGACTTTGTCTTCTGTGCCCCATTTCGCACACCTATAGACAAAAAAAACAATAATTAGTATGGCATTTCCTTTTCATAAATATAAAACGGCGCGGCGATAGGCTGATGTATAAGGTAAGGAATTGCAAGTGGACGTGGGTTCCATCACCACCCATTGCACCATCGAAGTGGACTCACTAGTAGCAAGAATTTAACTTAGCTTAAGTGGTTAGCAAGAGTCCTATTCATCTGCAACCCGAATTACAAGTGATCATTTGCAAAGTGATGCAGCGTTAGTAAATGTCAACTCCCACGCTGTGTCTTATTTTCGAAGTCCAGATCGGGCAGTGTTTTGGTTTAATAGTCAACATATTAGGCCTCGATGGCGTAGTGGTTAGTGTAACCGACTGCCACGCCTGAGGTCGCGGGTTCGATTCATCACAAACATCCATGTCCATGAACACAAATGTTTGACTTGTGCGGGAATCGAACCCGCGAGCTCAGGCGTGGCAGTCGGTTACACTAACCACTACGCCATCTAGGCCGACAATGACTATGTTTGTATGTCCAAAACAAATTAGTAGGTCTGTCTGCTTACAAAAAGATTTGAAATAGTTCCCTGAGTACCATGTATATAAAAATCAAAATTGAGAATAAGTAGTATACAGTAAAGTTACAATATTTTTTGAGAGCTTTAAAGCGGCGGGTACACGTTACCGCCGACAGAAATTGTCTGGCAATATTGATTATTAATTTTGAACAATATTTTCTAAAAATATACGTAAAAATTAGCAATGAAATTTGAAGAAAAGTTTGTACTATTTTTACCTGCCTTTAGCACCTGGTAACGGACAAATAACCGCCAGGCCAAGCTAGCAGGTATGCATACACTCAAAATATATACTAACATTGTTTAATCCCATACATTTTATTTCTGAGAAAATAAGTAATGTCGGGGGCCCTGGGAGCTTGGACTATATGTATTAATATACATATATATAACTTAGGTAATGTTGTAGCATTGAGAGGGCATCTCGCCGTTAATCAATTAAATAAAAAATGAAATGTAATGAAAAGATTTTTATTTTTGTACCATCATGACATGCATCATCAAATTATTATTATAGAATAACAAAAAGTAAATAAAAATATGTAAGATAAAAGATTTTTTTAAAAACAATTAAAATGTAAATATGTTCAGATGCAGGTTTGGTGAGTATAAAACTGTAATAGATCTAAATTTCCATTGTCAAGAAAATCCTAATTCATATTATAAATGCGAGTGTGAATTTGTTTGATACGCTACCACCTCTTAACTACTTAACCAATCATTATGAAATTTCACTTACACGTTGCCAGAACAGAAAAGGACATTGGCCATCTTTCATCCAGAAAAAGTTCTGTTATTAATCTAACCTAACCTTCATCTACGCGAGCAAAGCTGCGGCAAAATTTAGTAAGTATTATAAAATGAAATAATTTTTGTTGTATCGGTAAAGGGCCAGTGATACCTCAGTATCCAATGATAGGCATTGAATAAACAAAAGATATTACTGTTCCTTTACCGCATACCATTATGCAGAACGTATGCTTATTCGTTAGTAGTATCCTAACTAATATTATAAATGCAATTGTGAGTTTGTGTGTTTGTTACGCTTTCACGCCTCAACTAGTTGACCGATCGTCATGAAATTTTATACACTTTGTCAGGGAAACAGAAATGAACATACGGTACCTTTCATCCAGAAAAAAATATGTTGCTAATGTAACCTAACCTACATCTACGCGAGCAAAGCTGCGACAAAATTTAGTAAGTAATATAAAATGAAAGCAACGTTGGGTGCGGTCAGTCTATAGATGGGTGACCGCTTTGTAGTATTTCATTTGAGCGTCTCCGTGCTTCGGAGACCACGTAAAAAGTCAGTCCCGGTTGTTGTCAAATTGACAACAGTCGTTAAGCCATGTCAGAGGCCTACGGGCGGCTTGAACAACTCTTGACAACAAGTTGGCCACTAACCACACGAAAAGGAAAAGGAAGGATTCTAGTTATATCGGTAAAGGGCTAGTTGTATGACGATTATTTGATAGATTTCGGCAGTTAAAACTCAAATAAATAATGATCAGGTGGCATGCATATACTGGATAAATCAGTTGCTCATACCCACTCAGTTACCATCAACTTTGTCGCGGTGCGCAGGAGCAGGCGAGTACAAATACAGCTATATTAATTCTACGTAATACGAAGTACAGCCGAGTGTAGCCGATTGCTAGCGATCAATCGTAGTGTCCTTGGCCTTCCGACCTACCTCTATATACCTCGTTATACCTCTAGTGTATCTATCCAATGATAGATATTGGATACACTAAAAATATTACTGTCCCTTTACCACATACTACTATGCAGGATGTATGCTTATTTGTTAGTAGAATAAAAAAAATAAAACTTACAATGTACTTCATGGTGCAGCCGGAACGAACGAACTAATTACGAACTTCACTGAAACATTACTGAACTGTAACAAGCTTTATACTAATATTTATTTAGTTTATATTATACTGAAAGAAAGAAAGAAATAAAACAGTTTATTTTGTCTTCTACACTGGCATAAAACAAAAAAAAATTTTAAATATACAAATTTAAAAAAAAATTAAAACATAAGAATAAGCAATTTATATAATTAATCATACCGCCAGTGCGAGACCAAAAATGGCACTTATCTCAGCATAATACTGCAGCACTGTGGTAGGTAGTGCAGCGCTGATTTTCGGATAAGTCCAGTGAGTTCTCGATATATGTTTACAATGCAGCATCTTTGCGTCACTCGGCAACTGAACGCAGTTTAGAGCTAAAAACAAAACGTAAGTATGTATTATTTAAGCATTATTATCTGTGCTCCCACGCCGATCGTCATTCTTTTCGTTTGCGTGAAAAATTGTTACGATTCTATAGTCGTGGGTCCACTGGACCCACCTAGTTTAAATTCATGTAAAAGATTTAAAAATTGGTTGTCTGTAAAGTCGGTTTACGGACGATAGTTTAACGTGACATTTTTACCGTCCCATCGGATCATGAGAGTTAGGGAACAGAGAGTGCACTTGTGTTTGCGCACACACTTGTACACTATAATATCTCCTGCGCAGAGGGCCAGTCTCCGTTAAGACTGGCCGCCGTGACCGAAATTCAGTCTGGAGGACATTATGCAAAAACAAACAATAGGAGGACATATTAGTATTTCTAATTGATCTTATTGAAACACTATTTTGTTACTAGTTTTTAATTTTAAACTTCCGAATGTGCTAGTTAATGGCATAGTAAAACAAAATAGAAAACTTCTCCTATAAAAATTTTGACAATGGTCAAAGCGAACGAATTTTCTTATTGTAAGTCATGCAAATAAGCAACTTGTAATCACTGCATAAGTGTGCAGGCTTTGCTGTTCTGGTAGGTGGGCATAATGAACATCAGTTTCTTTTATTCTTATCCAGTTTTAAAGATTCGTTACTGGTTCTAGTGCTGATAATATTATGGGAATCGTTTGACCTGAGATGAATAGGGCAATCTATGTATAAAGCATCTCTCTCTCATAAAAGGCTTAGACAAAATTAGTGCAGGCCCTTTCCACAATTATTTATATTTGATTTCAAAGCTCCTGCTTCAATTTGCCATCAGAATTATGTAAAATTAAATACAAATAACAAAAAAAGATTACGTATCTATAGCGGTGGGTCCAATGGATCCACGTGTATGACGATACTGACCTTAGGAGAAGCAAGCAAGACCCGTCTGTCCTACTGTGTATACTTAGGCTTACTGTAGGAAGGTACTAAAAAGCTAAGGAGGCTGCAGCAACTGCGACGGTTTTTATAAACATACAAAGATTGCATATGGGTTCAATGGACCCACGACTATAGTTAAGGGTTAATAGTTCCATGCCTATATCCCCGAAGGTAGACAAAGGTATAGCTCCCACATTTTGCCACGTTTAAATGGGTGCGAACCTGTTGCCAACTATCGGACACAGTTACCGACTTAGACACAGTGCAGACAATAACAGTTTGCCCGAATTAAATCCGAGACATAAAGCAGTGTTGGGGATATATGGGTCCAGTAGGAATATTACAGAGTGAAAAATAAATAATCTTGGTTGCTTTCGTGTTAACGATTTTAATGGCTTCTCACGCTACCCACACAACGGTACATAATTAGTATAAAAAATATTAAAGCGCCTACAACAATTTATTCTATTGCTTATATAAGTCTAATAGGCGTAAACATCCCCCCGGACGGTGAAAACATAGTTTTCACCCAGATTCTGACGAAATGGGCAATGGACAAATCTTGCTAAAAGAGCGCCGTATTACTCCTGTTGATGTCCAAATGTCAGCGACGCGGGCTATCCCATCAGGTCCTGGGTGCAATGCCACAATCCTGCCAAGTCTCCAATTCAACGGAGGCAGATGATCCTCCTTCACCACAACCAAGGTGTTCAACCGCAGACTGCCTTTGCAAGATCGCCACTTCACTCTCACTTGCAACTCCGCAATATATTCTTTGGTCCACCTGACCCAGAAGTGTTGGCGAAGTTGTTTCAAACGTTTAAATCGTGTCAACTGACTCATGACACGTTCTCCATAATCTGGCTGTGGTAGACAAGTCAGAGGCCTTCCAATAATAAAATGACCAGGTGTTAACGGGGTACAATCGGTAGGATCGGAGGACAATGGACTCAACGGTCGGGAGTTCAAGATCGCCTCAATTTGCGTCAACGTGGTGTTAAGCTCCTCATCTGACAAGTTACAATTGCCCAACACTCTTTGCAAATGATATTTGGTAGATTTGACACCAGCTTCCCAGAGGCCTTCCATATGAGGACTATAAGCCGGAATAAAATGAAAAGTAATGCCATCGTTGGCTGTTTTTTCGCCTAAAGAATTGCAGTTTTGCTTTAAAAAGTTACTAATTTCGTTGTAAGCACCGACAACAACGACATCCGGCAAGGAGTTAGAATTAGATTTATTTTTTAAACAACATAATATTCAAATATGTTGCATAACAGAACATTGGTTAAGAACTAATCAATTAATATTTAATAACGAATATTATTCAATTGTAAGTGCGTTTGTAAGAAAGAATTCTATACATGGTGGCTCTCTAATATATGTATGTAACAATCTAAAATGTAAAGAACGTAAAGATATAGTAAATCTTTCTATCGAGCGCACTGTTGAACTATCCTGTGTGGAATTAGAGCAACATGTCATAGTTTGTGTATACCGACCACCGCAAAGTGATTTTAGTGTATTTGAAACCGTAATAGAGGATATTTTAAAACGCTTGAGTTCTAGTAATAGGCATATAGTAGTGTGTGGTGATTTTAATGTTAATTTATTTGAGCAGTCAGCTGTCTCTTTAAGACTTATTAGTTTATTTAGATCATTTAATTTACAGCATTTATTTTCTGAACCCACTAGGATCACTTCACATTCTGCTACCTGCTTAGATAATGTATTTTGCGACTGCCAATTTCTAAATAGGGCCATATTGAGTGAACTTACATCTGACCACTGTGGGCAAAAGGTAGTATTTCCTGTGAGTACAATTCATAAAGAGAATAAGGTCACATGTAGACCGATGACATCTAATCGCTTAAAGGAATTTAATGAGAACATAAGTCTCAAAGTTGTCAATATGGACCTTTCTCTGGATAATCCAGACGAACTATATGAGTCTTTACTTAACATAATTACTTTAGAATATAATAATATTTTTAAATGTAAGACCTTTAGTCAGAATAATAGGATTAAGTTTTGTGACTGGGCAACATCTGGGCTATATAAAAGTAGAGCAAAGCTATATGAATTATATGGTATGAAACAATACAATTTCGATCCAAATTTTATTCAATATGTTAAAAATTATTCAAAATTATTTAAAAAGACTTGTGCCACTGCCAAGTCCCTTTACCTAAAAACTAAAATTCAAAAATCTAATAATAAAATTAAAACTACATGGAACATTATTAACAATGAAACAGGTCGCAGCAAGGTGCGTGATAATAAATTTGAACTGAATATAAATAATAGCGTAATTTCAAATAATTTGGAAGTAGCCGATACATTCAATAACTACTTCGCAAAAATGCCTTTAAACATAACTAGTACCCTTAGGTCTTGCCCAGCTCGAGCAGAATACTTAGTTAGGTGCAACGTGGAAGAGTGCAAGATACTATTTAGTTTTGAGCGTGTACATCCGTATGATATAATTAAAGTATTTAAGTCGCTTAATTCAAAAAAATCAGCTGACTTCTGGGGTATTTCGGTAAAATTAGTTGAAAGTATTATTGTTAATATAGCGCCACACCTAGCCGCAATATTCAACGGATGCATTGATGTGGGCATTTTTCCAAACTTAATGAAATGTAGTAAAATAATACCTTTATTTAAAAATGGTTGCAAAAGTGACCCCAGTAATTTTAGGCCGATTTCAATATTACCTGCTATTAGTAAAATATTTGAGAAGATTATATTACAGCAATTAGAGAGCCACTTCAGTGTAAACAATTTATTTCATACAGATCAATATGGTTTTAGGAAGGGCCGTTCTACGATAGATGCGGGTGTTACGCTTTTAAAACATATATTCAGTGCCTGGGAGAATTCGCAAGATGTCATTGGCGTATTCTGTGATCTCTCTAAAGCCTTTGACTGCGTTGACCATCAAACGCTGTTGCGAAAACTCAGGCATTATGGCATCCGAGATACTGCACTTGATCTAGTTGATTCCTACCTAAGCGATAGACTACAACACGTTGATATCAACGGAAGTAGATCTTCTGGATTACCAGTCACAATGGGCGTGCCACAGGGCTCGATTTTGGGACCCTTTCTGTTTTTAGTGTACGTACATGATTTGCCGTTCTTTGTTCAGCATTTGTGTGACATTGTTTTATTCGCGGATGACACATCCCTTATTTTTAAAGTAGACCGAAAAGCACCAAATTTACGTGCTGTTAATGATTCACTCGCGGAAGTCCTGGACTGGTTTACGGCGAATAATTTACTACTTAACTCTACAAAAACTAAATGTATCAAGTTTACATTGCCAAACGTAAAGAGTCCTAACGTGAATATAATTTTAAATGATGAAATTATTACTTTAGTTCAATCAACAGTCTTTTTAGGATTAACTTTAGATCATAAAGTTCAGTGGGGCGCTCAAATATCGTGTCTTGCAGGGAAACTTAGCTCAGCCGCATACGCAATTCGGAAAGTAAGACAGCTTACTGATATAGATACTGCAAGACTAGTATATTTCAGTTACTTTCATAGTGTCATGTCCTACGGTATATTATTGTGGGGCAAGGCAGCTGATATTGAGACAATTTTTATTCTTCAAAAGCGTGCAGTACGTAGCATTTATAATTTAGGACCACGAGTTTCCCTGAAAGATCGATTTAAAGAAATAGGCATACTTACTGTTGCGTCGCAATATATATTTGCTAACATTATGTTTATTAAACATAACATTTACTTATATAATAAGAATAGTGATATCCATAACGTAAACACTAGAAATAAGCATAAGTTAGTAGGCCCATATCATCGTTTACATAAAGTTCACAATACATTTGCGGGACTCGGTATAGGTTTTTTTAATAAATTACCTATTACTATAATTAATTTACCATTGTTTAAATTTAAAAACGCCGTTAAAAACAACTTATTCGGAAGGGTTATTATTCAGTCAACGACTACTTAAATGACAAAAACTCATGGAGCTAGTTGCTTGTTGCATACAGGATTCAAAGATCTGTATTACTTATAAGTCAATTTAAGCCTTTGCATAGTCACAAAGTGTAAGTGTATGCGCCATCATGCCATCTTACTGTCTATTTTAGATTTATATTAAATAATATATTTTAGCTCAAATTATTTCCTCTCTATAATATTATTAAGTTATTATTGTTATTATCTTTAGTTTTTTATAGTCAGTAGTATAAGGCATAATGACAGTAACACCTTGTTAATCTGAGTTGTAAAATACTGAAATTATATTTAACTGACGATTTAAAAGAGTGGCCGTGAGTTTCTTGCAGGTTTCTTCTCATAGGCTCTACCCTTTGCCTGAACCTAGCAACTAACCTAAATGTAGCTTCAGTAACTTAGTAAACTCACTAACCTATATACTTTGACGTTCATAAGTGTTACTTTGTGACCTAAATGAATAAATGATTTTTGACTTTGACTTTGACTTTGACAAACGAGGTACCATTGTCGGAGTAAAGGTTAAGAGGTTTACCTCTTCGAGATATAAATCGATACAATGCCATTAAAAATATATTGCTCGTCAAGCCCCCAACTAATTCTAAATGGATGGCCTTGGTGGTAAAACACACGAAAATCGCGATATACACCTTTACTAGTTTACATCCACGGCCTTGACGACTAGCACACATTATGGGTCCTGCGTAATCCACGCCCACATTTTCGAAAGGAAACCCATTAGAAGGAACTCGCTGCTGTGGCAAGTTTCCCATCATCGGAACAACTGTTTTACCAGCCATTCGACTGCATCGAATACACTTACGATAACAAGATCTTGCCAAATTTCGCCCACCTATAGGCCAGTAGGTTTCTCTAATGGAGGCGAGGAGAAGCTGCGGTCCGGCATGTATCAGTCTTCGATGCTCAAAATCGAATAATAATTTTGTAAAAATATGAGAGGACTGTAAAATTGGGTGTTTTTTATCATGGTGGTAATCAGAATTATCAATGCGGCCACCTACGCGCATAATACTATGCTCGTCTAAATAGACATTAAATTTAAGTAGAGGACTCTTTTTCGGTAACTCTTGATTATTCAGTAAAATTCTATATTCAAGAAATGAGTCATTCTGACACTGCCTTATTAATAAAATACGTGCTTTACTTAATTCACCTTCAGTCAAGAACGATGAAGCTATTGGTAACCTTTTACAACGATTAATCCACCTAAGAATATAAGCTACGGTACGAACAAGTCTTAAATAGTTAGAAAATCGACTCATATCAATGAAATTAGCTTGTTCGCTATTATCGACCACAGTGGTTAAAGAAACATCAGGCTTAGTTTCTGGTAAGTGTTCACTATTTTGCGGTTGGGAGGGAATCCTTATCGGTTCATAACCCAGGAAATCTGGACCAGTCCACCACAATTTCGAGGTTTGCAGGGTGCTAATATCCGTACCTCGGGATAATAGGTCTGCTGGATTAGTCTCAGTTGGGATGTGTCGCGAAGTACAGGTGCCCGTCTTATCTAAAACTTCAGCCACGCGGTTACGCACAAAGGGCTTAAGTTTATCCGCAACCATCCCAACACGATGGTGGAGTCGGTCCAGATGTAAACCTCATCAATAGCAAGACGTAATGAATTTAAAATCTTTTCATAAAGACGAGTGCCTACTAGAGCTGCGCACAGCTCCAATCTAGGAATCGATAAAGGCTTGATTGGGGCCACCTGACTTTTGGCAGACAATAAACGAACCACAACTTCACCGCTATCATTTACACTACGGACATAAGCGCACGCGCCGTACGCAAGCTCTGACGCGTCTGTACAAATGTGTAACTGAAACACTTTATATGAGTCACATACTACCTTACGAGGAATTCGAATATCATTAATTAACGGTAATGTTTTGACAATATCGTTCCAACGTTTATGAATTTCTGGGCTTAAATGTTCATCCCATGATAATTTTTGCAACCACAACTTTTGCAATATTATTTCGAGGCGAACTACTCCAGGAGCTAGTAGACCAAGTAGGTCAAATATTTGCGCAATCACTGACAGTATATCACGCTTTGTATTGCCTTTAGGTAGCAACAAGCCCATCGGAAAACAGAGTTCATCTGAATCTGCATACCAACCAAGCCCTAATAGCTTGCTCCTCATGAGATCCGATATTTAAATCAAGAGGTGTTTGAAAACAGTCTGACACCAATTGCGGCTCGTTAGATTGCCACTTTCTTAATGACATACAAGCTGATGCGAGTGCTTTCGTTACTTCTCTACGAATATTCACAGTCTCAGACAAATCATCAGTCCCAGTGTGAAGATCGTCGACATAGAAATCGTGCTCGATTATTTCAGCGATATTACTGTTATTGCACTCTAGAGCTAACTGTTTTAAGCACCTAGTTGCAAGAAATGGAGCACTGGCCGTGCCATATGTAACAGTGTTTAACTGGAAGACTTTGATCACATCATGGGGATTATTACGCCAGAGTATTCGTTGTAAATGCCTGTCAGATGGATGAACGACTATCTGTCGATACATTTTTTTGACATCGGCTGACAATATATTTATGCTGTCGAAAGCGAAGTAATATAGACAGTAGGTCGTCCTGAACCGTTAGACCAACCATCTGAATATTATTTAATGAAACGCCTGACGTAGTGGGACAACTTGCATTAAATACAACTCTCAACTTTGTTGTTGTACTCTGATCGCGGCGGATTCCATGACGTGGAATATAATAATGGATATGACTTAAATCAAGTTGATTACATTCAGACTTGTGACCCAAAGACTCATATTCTGACATAAAAGTAATACATTGAACATAGGTCAGATTTTGTTTTTAATCTACGCTCTAGGGAGAGAAAACACTGAGTAGCCCTTTCTAATGAATCTCCTAAGAGATCATCTTTCTGTTTTAACGGTATACGCACACAGAAACGACCGTCTTCAAGACGGAACGTCTCGGCAAAATGTTTCTCACATAACTTTTCTTCAAGTGAGTAATGAGATGACGACAATGAATTGATTTCTTCTAATTGCCAAAATCGTGTTAAATCAATTCCACAGTCAGATTCAGGACGGTCATGTTCATCTGACAATTTAGTTAAATGACATCGTATATCAATTGACAGCAAAGAGATATAACTACGAGAAATCGGACCTGATACAATCCACCCTAATTTTGTTTAAAAAAACATAGGTTTTTTATTACCTAAATCTATTCTATGCGACCCTAACAAATCCCAAAAGACATCAGCACCTAGCAGCATCAACAGCTGCTGGCTTATAAAATGTAGGATCTGCCAAACAAATATCTGAGGGTATTTTAAGATCACTAATGTCAATCTCACGGCTGGGAACATTATTAGTTATAGATGGTAAAACAAAACAATAAAAGTCAAAAGTAAATCTTTCATTTAAAGACTTCATATTGACGCGACAAGTTTTACCTACATGTGAAGTTATGTTATTGATACCCATAATGGATCTGTCTATCTGATAAGGTGTCAAGTTTAATTTAGCACATAAATTATCCGTCATCACACACGATGTGCTACCGTTGTCTAGAACCGCTCTTACAACATGTTCGCAATTGTTATTATCGTATAATTTTACTAATGCAGTAGATAATAATACATCCAATTGCTCTGAATTGGTTACGTTAGCCGACAAAGTATGACCGCTATGCCCAGCATTCGATAATTCGGACGTTGATGTTGAAGACGTAACATTTACAGGTAACTTCATGTTATCATTCTGTTTGTTATTATTAGTTACAGGGTTTGATTCAACTAAATGAATTAAACTATTATGCCTTCGTTTACAAACACCACAACCTGGCTTCTTGCAGCGATTTGCGTAATGACCAGACTTGAAACAGTTAAAACACACTTTAAAATTAGACAGTAGCTTAAGTCGAGCTTCATTACTAAGAGCAAGAAACTGTAAGCAACTAGATAATGTATGATCGCTTTTACATTGAGGACATGTCTTACTACGTAAGTCAGCATTAGACAAACTAGATTTATTATTCTGCTGTATTGAAACCCTAGACTTAAACTTAGAGTTTGATTTCATGGGAATAGTGTGGGAGAGTTCCAACGTTTCTAATAAATCAGCACGACTACGTAAGAACTTCATAAATCAACGAATTTATTTGAATCCCCTTCGTCTAAATGACCTTTGCACTCTTCCCATTCCCGATATGTCTTATGGTCCAATTTTCTAGTTATTAAATATATTAATAACGTATCCCAATATTGGACTGGCTCACCTAAGCCCTCTAATGCTCTTAAGTTCTTTTTTAACTGATCAATTAACCGTTTTAAATTAACAGATGTCTCCTTAGTTATAGTTTCAATATTAAATAAGGCGATGACGTGATTTTGAATTAATAATCTCTTATTGTCGTATCTTTCACACAACATCTTCCACGCCACAACATAATTGCTAGCCGAGAATTCCGTAGATTGGATTACCACAGCAGCAGAAGACTCTAAACAGGCCCGCAAATATTGAAACTTGTTAATATCGCTTATGTCGTCATTAGAATGGATCAAACTAGCAAAGGTGTCACGAAACTGTAACCAATTTTCGTATGAGCCATTAAATTTTGGTAATTGAATCGTTGGCAGTTTGACTAGCTGTCGATTACTCACTACGCTTTTGCTATCGCATGATTGAGGCTTGTTAAATGTACTTAATATCTCCTGAGCACTCGCCAGTGCTTTATAATATTGAGAATCGAATTCTGCGCGGGCGGCGTACTGTGTTTCAACTTCATCTACTAAACACTCAATCTGTAGCTGTATTTCGTCAAAACGGTCATATAACGATTCAATCTTACCTAAGCGAAGCTGCAATTCTTTAGCAATTGCGGAGGACAAAGGCTGTTTTATTTCCATACAATAATTTAAAAAATTAGTTAATTGACACTTGAAACTGCCTCTTTTCTCATTCAACTCTTTAAGCTGATCGGCTGTAGCCATATTCTGGGAAGCGAGCGGAATCACCTGGAATTTATACAAAGTTAACTTTAATTACAATGATAACACATATAATTATCTACCTGAAATAACTGACTAATTACTAAGATACATACATACTCAATGTTGTAATCATTAGCTAAATACAGAGATTACTTTAACTGCTCTTCTAATTATGTAGTTATTAATTATCTATGCAATAGAAAAGCATATTAAACAGGTACAAACTTTTAACGAACAATAATAAACAAGATAGGTTATCTGTACCTAAGGTGCAAATGATTAAGTGTATTCACTACAATATGTATTTTATATCAATATTACAAAGCCGATAATATTGCTATAATGTTATACTTTTATTAAGTTATTGTAGCAATTATTCACACAGTGCTAATGAAACAGTGTAGTTTATTATACTACTTATAAGTTATAACCTATAATAAAATCGTCTAGTTAGAAACACTTTTACAATAACAGTACCTAATTATTAATTACCTAATGCACGTTGTACTTCATGTACAAATATTGTAAATGACACAAGATACGTCTACACATAAGGTCGAGATAAAATAATGTAGCAATCGGCTAACAATACAATTTTATGTACGATTCTACCTCGAATGACGTAAGTAATTTACAATGCAATGGTTTTCTAGAACAAACAATTTATATAGGTACTAACCTGACAAATTGTTGTTTTGTAATTTACAATACCTGTAAGAGTGATGGGTTACGATTTTATTATCCAAAACCAGACTTAACACAACGAAATCATCCGCACTCCAATGTACCACTTGCAATATCCAACCGGTCGTCACATATATGATGATTATCCTTTTATTTCAGTGAAATCCAAGGTTGATAACGCTAATCCTTAGTCTTCTGAAGAATCCGGCTCGAAGGACCATGTTGGGGATATATGGGTCCAGTAGGAATATTACAGAGTGAAAAATAAATAATCTTGGTTGCTTTCGTGTTAACTATTTTAATGGCTTCTCACGCTACCCACACAACGGTACATAATTAGTATAAAAAATATTAAAGCGCCTACAACAATTTATTCTATTGCTTATATAAGTCTAATAGGCGTAAACAAGCAGTTTCATTTACTATCGCTGAGCTATCGAAACAGTTGGCGTATATATACTTATAATAATACTAGATTTTACCCGCGGCTTTGCTCGCTTAAATGTAGTTAGATTAGTAGCAGCACTTTTTTCCGGATGAGAAGTACCGTGTGAACGTGAAATGTCCTTTTCTGTTCCCCTGACAACTTGTACCTATGCGAAATGTCATGATGATCAGTCAAGTAGTTAAGGCGTGAAAGCGTAACAAACAAATAAACTTACATTCGCATTTATAATAATATATTATAGGATTGTTAGGATAGTTAGAATGTCTGTGTATCTGTTTGTTTTGGTATAACCAGCGGTTTAAGTAGTAAGCATATTATATTGTCACGTAGTAGTTTGGGTATGGCAAAAAAAGCATGAGAGCAGAATAAATGCTGTAGAAATGAGAGCGTTGAGAAGCATATGTGGTGTGACTCTAAAAGATAGAATAAGAAATAGTGTGATTAGAGAGAGATGCGGCATGAAAGTGGATATAGTTACAAGAATAGAAAAGGGTATGTTAAGCTGGTTTGGACATGTAGAAAGAATGGACGAGGAAAGACTGACTAAGAAAGTTTATAAGGCTAGTGTGAATGGAACTGTCGCAAGAGGAAAACCTAGGCGAACGTTTCTCGACCAGATCGGAGGAGTTCTGGACAAAGGCCAGGTTAAGAGCTCCTTGAACCGACGGGCGTGTATGAGGAATGTGATGAAAGTGAATGAAGCCAGAGAAGTGTGTCAGGATCGTAGTAAATGGAAATCCGTAGTCTCTGCCTACCCCTCTGGGAAACAGGCGTGAATCTATGTATGTATGTATGTATGTAGTCCACTGTGGTATATTATACATAAAACCGCGCTCATTCTCATCTACGGTCGCATTCATAGTAATGCGATGCTTTGCTGGATTAGGATCTAAGAAAGAAAAATTAATTATGTTGAAACAATACTATATTACAGTCATGAATGAGTTCAAGTTTCGGCTCGGAGAATTTTTTTTTTTATTGTTGCGCAGAACTGGATACAATCTATCGATAGTACAATGGTATCATTAGCTTACTTCCTACTAGAAACACTACATGCTTAAATTAAATGACATATTACATATGCCTGCTAAATTATTGATGAAAATTAAAGGAGAATGCCAAGATTTGGCTAGAATTAAAAAGCCTCCGACATACTTCCTATAATATTGTTAATTTCTAGTCGAAAATAATATTATTTTTGTGATATTAAAGAAAACTGTAGAACTTCACCGACGAAAACTCATTTTAAATGGTGATTAAATTTATTAACGACAATATCAACCAGTCCATAGCTACTATGACAGAAATGTTGCCAGTATCAAAATCTTATATTTCAGTTATTAATCATTGAAATTAAACTACTATATACGGATTTTATCGCTTTGTTTATTTGACAACGTACGTATATAGTAGTTTAATTTCAATGAATAACATTCGCGTAAACAGAAGACAATATTCATTAATCATATTCAGAATACTTTTTTGTATTTAAGTACCCTGACGTATGTAAATCGCCAATTGTACCTTATATTTTTTATTATATTGTGATTATTTTATATTTTCTTTTTGTATTATCGTAAATACGATATTTGTACACAATTCAATTCCAACATAAGATTGACATTCAGTATAGTTCGTATCATAATATAAAATATGGCAACAATCTTCACAGGTTGTCTTTTTCAAAAATGTCAAACACTTGCAAGACTGTGTTAAAGACGGAAATGTCGAGAACAAGTCGTCATGACTTGTTCTCGACATTTCCGTCTTTGTATGCATTTTGAGTTGGTTTTTTGCAATTTACTGCTGTGTTTTTGCTGACTATTGACCGGGGTCAATTATGATGAGACTGATAATTCTGTTGACCTGGCTTATTCTTACGGACATCTGAAGTTACATCATGATTCGCTATTAATCGTGGTGTAAACAGTTAAGACTCTTCGTTATTGAGGTCATAGAACTACATTTAAATAAGATCTGACTTCGTTTACGAAGGATTTCATACGGAACAGAGCCGAATGTTGGCCGACGTTCGTCTTACAGTGAGATAAATGGAAAGTTTTGCGGTTGTTAAGGCGACTGCCTATCCACGGCAACAGGAACGACACACGTGCTAGAATTTCGTGGGCGTCTATCAGATCAAGGATTGGTTTGTTTAAATTGTAATTTAATGTCAGAAATTTTACGTCTACTTTTAAGGTGTTTCTTGTTAAAGAATTTGAGATGATCTTCGTATTTATTATTATGTACCTATATTATTGTTTATGCTATTGGGTATTTTATCTAGAAATTTCATTAGCGACACGAAAAGGTGCTGTGCCCGGCAGATGGCTATAGGCTCGACGCCTATTACGTGCAACCCGAAACCATTGCTGGCAAATGTTCATTATAAAACACTTTGGGAATATAGACGTGATACTATGTATGCATGTAATACATACATAGAGTACCTATATGCCCAAACGCAATAATGCGTACATTCAATAACTGCCTCAATAATGCAGTGGTAATGAATACGATTGCTGTGCATGAGGTCTCGGGTTCGAGTCCCGGGTCGAGCCAATAAAACGATATTGGTTTTTACTACCAAAGAAATTCGCAAAAGCAACCGCAGTTAGGAAATTGACGGTATTACACAGTCGTACCTCGAAAATCTTGTAAAGTCGTGAGTTTCGCGTCTGATCTCTCCGGTCGTGTCAGATTTCCGTCACATCGGATTATGAGAGTTAGAAAACAGAGTGCTCTTTTTTGCGTACACAATTGTGCACTATTATATCGCCTACGCATATTGCCAGTGTCCGTTAAGATTGACCGCCGTGACCGAAATTTTGTCTTTAGGACATGTAATAAACAAAAAATAACAGCCTTTATACTATTAAACACAGAAATAAAATATGATTATTAATTGAAACAACTATCCATTTAAATAAACAATATTTTAATTTTAAGTACAGATACATATAATTTGGATATATATTATCACCAAACGTGCTAGTCAAACACGTTGTATGGATTTCAAAATGTAACAAATATCATTTAGGTAGAAAAATAATATAATAATAATAAATCTTTGAAATACAGTTTTACTCTGTGAGTTTTCGGGATGTCTAAAAGTCTATACCGCCTGCTTCGACTTGTTGAGTGTTGGGTGGTGGAACACTATAAAGTTATCCATTCTGCGCACCTCCTTAGGCCTGACTATGATAGATTATTTTACCACCATTATTTGGCCCGTATATTGGTACTCCTTGAGGATTATAAGGATTGTATTGTGGAGCACCGTAATATAGTCCGTATGCCGGTAACGGGTAAGGGTAAGGATTATATGCTGGAGCAGGAATATTGTACGGGTACTGCATTCTTCCTTGGGTTTGTTGAGAAGAAGGATTGTTGGAAGCGTCACTGGGTAGCGGAGATATTGGCTTGGCAGCTTCTGCTGTCTTGGGTGGATTTATGAAGACACCCCCATCCCCATGCACGCTAGGATCTACAAATCCTTTAGTAAACCCAGAGTAGGTGCCGTCTTTAGCGTGGATGCCAACTTCTCTGCTTCCATTGTAAGTGACGCCTGCCTTACCTCCAATTCCAAAGGTATATTTGTAGTCAGGCGCTCCAGGAAAACCTGTGTAAATATGCTTTTGTTTAATATTGAATTAGGCATGCTGATCTTACAAATGTGAAAGTTTCTGAAGATGTTTGGGGGTTTGGATAATTACTCAACTGCTTAGTAACCGTTCAACAAAGTGTATGAAACTTGGCATGAATACACATATGATCTGTTTGCTGTTATATGCCAGGTGTGAATCTGTTGTCCGAAAAGAAAAAGTAGCTTGAGAGCTTCTACTGTATTATTTTATACTAGTTCCTGCCCGTGACTTCGCTGGTGTAAACTCCACGAGAACGCGTGATGTGAATAACAATTGATGTAAACAATCAGCAAGATAATTATTCAAGAATACTTACAGTTGATGCCAGCGATCGCCGAAAGTAACAAAGTGCAGATCTGAAACAAAAGATTTGTCTTATTAAGAGGATACACTGAAAAAATGCACTTTCATCGAATAGTATAGGACTATGAGAAGACCAATTAATTATTAATCTAGAATTTTGATATAGGTAAATTGATGTCTTTAACTAGAATTTCCTAGCTCAAAAACACGATATTGCGATTTTGGCCCGATCATAATTATTTTCGAAAACACCTCTGAAAATGACTATTTTTGAAATTACAAGGAAGTTATACTATGATTATGCTTAGGAATTACTCAAATATATTCGTAACATCAATATTAGTAATTTGCTAGCTCATTATTTCCATAACTAAAACCAATCATTTTTAAATAATATTTTTAGATTTTAACAAACAATTTCTAAGCGCTCTCGATCATTGCGGGCGCATCGCAATTTTAGACCTTATGACCGCTCTTTAAGGATTGATACACAATGAGTGTCAATGAGTACGGGCGTCACGTTTCGCGGTGTCCCCTTAAAATTAAAATATAATGAGCTAGAAGTATACTTAATTTTAAGCTGTTACTATCATTCAAGAATCCAATCCTGAAGCTATATAACAAACTAGATGTGCCCGCGGTTTTACCCGTGTTTATGATTACTACTCCGCCCCCGTGGGTTGTAGCGTGATGTTATATAGCCTATAACTATCCAACAATAAAATAATTTTTCAATTCAAACCAGTAGTTCTTGAGATTAGAGCGTTCAACCAAACAAACAGACAAAAAAATCTTCAGCTTTATAATATTAGTAGGTATAGATTACAATACTTTTAGGTATCTTAAAGTATCGTTAGTGCATGCGCGAGAACAAGACAGTACGTTACGTCACTGCCTGTAAGATATGATGGCACGGCCCCTGATATCTATACTAATATTATAAAGAGGAAAGCTTTTTGTTTGTAATGTTTAACTCTAAAACTAGTGGTCTGATTATAATGAGTATTTTACAATTGGAGAGCTTGTTTATCCAGAAGCAGCATTAGCTATATAACATCACGCTACGAGATAGGGGCGTGGAGCAGTATGGGTAAACGTGGGTGAACCGCGGGGGACAACATGTGGAATATATAATTGGAATGCCATTCCAGGTTATCGGTCAATTTATATATATCATGTAAGCGACATACGATATAAATAAATATGATTATAAAAGGTATATCATAGCTCTCATTTTAAACAGAATTAGAAAAGAACACAACTCTTAAAAGATAGCAGCCAAAAACCAGATTTTGTACTGCTGTTGTAAGTAAGGCTTCGTGAACTCAGAAGTGCTATTTGGCACATACGATTACAATTTTTTTGGAATGATATGTAAATTGCTAGAGGTTCCATATGTGTAACCTACAAGAGCTACACGAATAGCCTGGCCCATCGCCAGACGAAACGTCGATTTATTTGTTAGTACTCTAAATAAATGAAACTTACAATGAACTTCATGATGCGGCCGCTAACCAACTAGTTCCAGACTCCACTGTAACACTGCTGAAGTGTGCCGACCTTTTATACTAACATTTAGCTCTGAATATTTCCTTAAATAGGTGCATCTTGAGATGTACCTATATATATTTTATCCTGTATTATTTTAGGCATACCTATATGTGTATTTATAACGATATTCTAATCTGCCTGTTTGTTGTGATGTGACCAGGCATCAACTTGGAACTGCAATCTATCATCTATGTACCTATTTATCTTGTAGATACTTGAGAGGAGTGGTGACGTGTATTATGAGGAGAGGAAAGAATTTATGAAAATTGGGAAATTTGGCCATAATTTGAATTGGTCAAGTTTTTTCGGAATTTTATTTGACGATTTTAACATATTTCTTTTGGTTTCTCAAATGCCTTGTTGGTATTTTATTCACAATCATGAGATCCTGCATATCTTTGCATATTCTAAAAATAAATATCCGAGTATTTCTTATATGTAACTGGATGGTTTTTGTGTTTGTTGTTTGAATGTTTGTAAGTCCCCCGCGATGCAAGAATGATTCCGAGTGAGTTTAAAAAAAATACTTTTAATAATAATGTGCTTGATTACCATTGAACTTTGATTTAATAGATAGCATGTCGCATGTTATATATTGCCTATAACTTGAGATTGGAGCATAGTCGATGAAATTTTGTAAATAAAACTCTCTGTTTCACCTTCGGGGATATGCAGATCTCCAAGTTACGTTTAAATTACACACTCAGTTTGAAGCAGATGTCCAAACATTTGCTTTACATTTATTTTATGATGTCAACTTAGATATAACATTTTCTAACGTTCTTTGTTTCAACTATTTGTGGATCACTAAAATTTTGTCTCGTGTAGGGATCGAACCCACAACACTTGGCGCGGCGGCAGTGGCGACGACCACTAAAACCACGCCATCTGTGTAGTCAAAGACTACTATCTCGGTGGTCTCGAATTCGATCCCAGGGCACCTCTGATTCTTCGTACATATTGTTAGTTATCGCTCACTCTAACGGTGAAGGAAAGCATCGTGAGGAAACCTGCATGTCTGAGAGTTCTCCTCTCTATGATTTTGAAGTTATGTATAGTCTGCCAACCTGCACAGAGCCAACGTTGTGGACTATGTCCTAATTCTGCGCCTACGGAGTCATTCAACACAAAATCATTTAGCAGCAATCGTCCATACTGTGGAATTAGGTTATATTGTATACGATGCTATATAATATATATTTAGTTTATACTACTCTAGCTGAACCGCGCAACTTCGTCGACTTTGCAACATTTTTCATTGATTCTCCGCTCCTATTGGTCGTAGCGTGATGTTATGTAGTCTATAGCCTACCTCGATAAATGGGCTATCCAACACTAAAAGATTTTTGCAATTGAAACCAGTAGCTCCTGAGATTAGTGCGTTGAACCAACAAAACAAACAAATAAACGAACAAACTCTTCAGCTTTATAATATTAGTATAGATTTTGCCTGCGGCTTCGCTTGCGTAAATGTAGGTAACGTTAGTAACAGTCCTTTTTTCTGTATGAAAGGTACCCTCTGTCCTTTTCTGTACCCCGGACAACGTGTATGCGAAATTACATGATGATCTACCGAGTAGTTTAGGCGTGAAGGCGTAACAAACAAACAATCACATTCACATTCGTATTTATAATATTAGTAAGGATTTACTTCAGTTCATCCGATTTAATTAAATTAACTCGTTTGTGGTTAATTTATCAATAAACAAACACCTGTTGTTATTGTAGACCTAATTTTAAAGTTGGAATTACCTGATCTATTTAATAACAACTTAATAAGGTAACTATATTAATAAGTCTCGATAATGGTCTTATTATTTTACGAAAACAAGCATTTAGTCACGTAGGTTTCCTTGTATACCTATCAGGTATTTTCGTTATTTTAGTTTTTCCGCAACTGTATGAATAAACATCAGATCAATCACGTGACAATAACTTCTATTAAAAACATAAAATAAAGAGTTGCTCAAGTTGCTGTAATGGTACCTAATGCAATATATTTTTTTTTTTACTTTATAATTAAGCTAAGTGTATGTATTTATTATAAATGAGAGTGTTCCTGACGCCAAACTGTTAAGCAGTTTGGTGGGATTTAAATGTTTAAATTCATATGTTTTGGACTCAATAAATATTTTTTATTATTATTATTAGAATAAGTAGGTCAATTTTTATAGTGTTAAGTTACTAAGCTACGTCTAATCAATATGGGTGGTTGGCAAGTACATACATGGATTATATGCCGTGTTTGTTTGCGGTGGCAAACTTGAACTTGAGGTTGTCTTCAAAATAGTTAGATTCCAGATTAGTAACCAAAAATACATTTTTTTTAAATTTTTATCCGGTGGACTTCATAAAACTATATAACTACAATAATTAATTGATCTATATGCAGTACTTCTAAGAATTAATTGCTGTTCGTTAGTCTCGCTAAAACTCAAAAACGGTTGTGTTTGCCACCGACTTCAACATAGTTAGATTCCATCAGTAACTTAGAAGATAATATTTATAATTATATATATTTTAGTGTTTTTGAACTCGGTTAATATTTATTATTTTACTATTTTCAGTGACGATTGCTAAGGTTAAAATTAAGAAAGGTAATACAGTGGTACCTACTCGTAAACTGACTAATGCTGATGGCATGCTCTATCCATACTTATTGGTTAGTTTACCGAAGATAAATTAGTAAGTTCTTTATAAGTAACATCTCTTTATAAGTAAGTAGCTTTTCCCCGCGGCTTCGCTCGCGTAAAAGTAGGTTACGTTATATTAGTAACAGTACTTCTTTTTAAAATAGTATATAGCTATGTTACTCGGTGATAATATAGCTTGTTAATTGAGAAATAATTTTTAAAATCGTTTGAGTAGTTTTGAGTTAATTCCTAACAAACAAACAAAAAATCAAATGTTTCCTCCTTATGATATTAGTATAGAAGTATAGACAAGAGGCCAACCATGGCTTTGTCCGATGCGAATAAAGTAATACCCAGCACCACCTAGCATTATATTTTTATGATTGCTTCGGTCATATATAATATTAAAACACGGGATTTAAATATAATGATTAACAAAAATACTAATTGGTCAGCAAATATTGCACAGCATAACGAGCATCTATACGCCTCAAATCACTGCATTCCGTCTCGGAAGTGTTAGGTTATGTTAGGTTCCTTTTTTTAAACCCACCCAAAAATAGGAGCCCTGCGAAGCAGTGCTGTGCAGTTAAATACTACCCTTAAAATACTATACTAGTACCTCGGTGGTGCAGTAGTTATTTGAGTTGATTGATTGAGTTGATTGCGACGGCTGCGAAGATCTTATGTCTCGAGGTTAACTCCCTTGGCTATCTGTTATTAGGTTTTCTGGTAATAAAGTCTCAGTAGTAGACCGTGGGATTAGATTCCATGCCCATGGCCATAAATTGCCTACCCCTTTGGGGATATAACTACCGATGTTATGTAGGTATTCGGGGGGCCCAAAAAAGAACTTACGAACCATGGAAATTTTTAAATTTCTCGAGCGATCCCTTTATCATTTTTAATAGATATATTACTTTCTTGCGCCAATTAAGAAGGTATATAGGTTTTAAGGAAAAAGAAAATATATCTAATGTTTATTTAAAGGAAAATATTTTCACATTTATAATATTAGGTAGGTTATTCAAAAATTTCCTTCTCAGTGATTACGTAAACACACAAGTTATCATTATATTTATATAAGGTAAAATAGCTTTTGTTCCCCGAAGCGCTTTTCTTGAAGGCAATTTCCTTTAACTTTTTGGAGCCTCGCCCTTTGTTATTTTAACATTGAAGAACTTAAGAATTAGTTTTACTGTGAATACCTACATTATTGTCTATGGATTTTCCGGAATTTTCTTCCTTAACTGTTTTTTATTATTAAGCTTTTATTTTAATTGAGTAGGTAGTTCTTTTAAAAAATTGTTTCACTTTGTGATCTATTTAAGACTCAAGGGCCAATACTCCTAATGAAACTGTTCTGATCTAGTCTCGGTCCCTATTTTAATAGTATAATCTTCTAAATCAAATAAAAGGCCAAAGGTGAACATAAATTGTATTTCACTTTACATTTCACATGATCGGAATTCTATTTTGTACATATTTTATACCTGAATTGATCTTTGGAGCAATCAAAAAGCAGCGATAGCTCAGTGGGGAGACCAACAGACTGCAATGCAGAGGGTCTCGGGTGCGAACCCACGTCGCGCACCTCTGACTTTCAGAAGAGACTTTTCGAAATTATGTGCGTATTGATTGACAATTATCGCCTGCTCCGTGCCTCGGAGAGCACGTTAAGCCGTCGGTCCCGACTGCCATGAACATCTATGGCAGTCGTTATTGGGAAGTCAGTGCCCTCTAATATCCTGACACTGGTCTAGCCTTAGGGTATTGTTAGGCTTCGGGTTTCGGAAGTCAGATGGCAGTCGGTCCGTGTAAAAACTGATATCCAGTCAAATCCGGTTAGACTATAAAGCCGACCCCAAGTGACTTGGGATTAATAAAGGCTAGGGAGAAGAAGAAGATCTAAGGAACAATTCAGGGCACACATCTTTGTCTTAGAGAAAACATATGATTCAAGTGGTGTTAAGCGATTATAGTGACTAACCAGATAACTAAACCAGCATCAGGAACAACACTCGTGGAACGCCAACTATTTTAATTTGAATTGAGTTTACCAGCATTTATAATTCACTTTGCCCCGCGTAATATCGTGAGTGTATACGATCACGTTAAATAATGTAGGGAGGATGTTTTCCTTACTTGAAAGCTTGTATGGTATGCTTTGTACTAATTAGTTTTATAATAAGACTTGTTTCTGCACGCGGCTTCACTCGCGTAGAAGTAGGTTAGGTTGTGTTAGTAACAGCACTTTCTGAAAATAAAATATAGCCTATGTTACTCGGTGATAATACCTACAGCTTCCTTATGGTAAAAGAATTTTTAAAATCGGTTGAGTAGTTTTTGAGTTAAATCCTTACATACAAACAAAAATAAAAAGAATCAAAATTTAAATTAAGACTACTTTGTACAGATTTTGTCGCGTTATTTATTTTAAAACACTTTTATTACATAATATTTACCTATAACACTAGGTACTAAGTAGGTATCTATTATTGAACTCTACTGCAATTTAAGCAATTTAAATTAATTATAACTACCTATTTATATTTAAGTTTACACTTTTTACACTTTGCACTGTTTACGCTTTTATTCGATAGGCTATTTCTTGTGGTATTTATAATATATGTTATCCTAGCTTTTGCCTTTGTTAGAAGCAGTCTTTTTTCTAGATTAAACGTTCCAGAGATCCTTTTTTGTACTCTTGACAATGTGTAGGTACACCTAATTGGGCTGAGCGTAACAAACAAACAAACTTACGTTCGCATTTATAATATTAGTTAAGATAATATCAAGGAATGAAGTAATCATTAGTAAAACTGTGGAGGATAGCTCGTGCCTTATAACAGTTATACCTCGCTTTTGCTAATTAAATGTACCTACATTTTTATTAAAACTATTTATATTTAAGTTTACGCTTTCTCCGACGTTTCGGTTGCTTTTCAGCAGCCATGGGGAGAGTGGGGAAAGTGAAAACTTAAATGTAAATAGTTTTAATAATTTAATGAGCTTAGAAATTTGTGAAGTTTACCTAATAGTACCTAGTAGTGTAACAGTTTCTAAATTATGTGATAAAGTGTCAAATAAACAACGCGATAAAATCCGTATATAGTAGGTAGTTTAATTTCAATGAATAACATTCGCGTAAACAGAAAACAATATTAGCTAATATTGAGCTTCGTTGTTATAAATAAATTAAATGGTGGAAACAGTTATAGGTATTGTTGTTTTAAATGTAGAACTATTTATGTTATCCTCATATAGGTCATATAGGTCATATAGGTACTCAATAATGATGATGGACGAATTTCAACCACTAGGCAAACATAGGTTTTCTTTAATGGCCTTTGGGTTCGAATTTATTAAAATTTGTTGCGAGGGACTTCAAAACATTTTCTTTTTGCCTCCTCTAGACAAATATGTAATAGCCAGACTCAAAACAATTAGTTGGCGATCATACCAACAAATTTCGAATCCACAACACGCGACGGTTTATGCTACGCCAACCGTGCAGTTACTGGTAGTAATGGTTATAAAAGGCAATATAATACATACCTACATGTTTAAATTAAAAACAACTTAAACATATTCCTATCGCGGTCGGTGTTTATCAAATCTGCAAAGAGACTTAGTTTGCGCCAGGTTTGCATATTAGTTTTCTGGTAAGTACAGTCCCATCCCAGTGCTATTGCAATCTGAGCGCCCAAAGGGTAGGTAGGTATAGTAGGTATGTCCTAAGATAAGACCAAACATCATAATATTTGAAAATATCGACACCCATAGATATCGCATGTCTATAATTACGTAATCTTTCCTCTTTATTATATTAGAAGAATATTATAAAAAGGAAAGATTCGTACTTATTTAATGAATAAGTTCAAAAACGGAAGGCCAGATTTTAATTTTTTTGTAAGAAGTAGATATTATTATTAAGAGATCGGATAATCCAGTGCATATTTACCTAAACTTTGAGGAAGCATGTAGCTTGTAGGTAACTAGAGTGGTAGTACCTCCTCTAAAATGCCGGTATACCGATTATAATACCGGGACATGTTAATGTTATCTAACAGTATTGTAACTCGACTCTGTTCTTGAAATAATTACCTACAGCCGCGGCGTCCGCCAATACGCGAGAGGGCTGCCCACCTACAGTATTTTAATTTCATCTACCTACTAGAGTTTCTTTCTAGTTTAGTGTTTTTAAATATTATATTTTTTATTTAAAATTGTAATTTCTTGTGAATGAAATAGGAAATGTTCAATAAAAATCATATTATCTTTTTTGATTAGTAGATTTAATAAAAAATAACCTTATATATTTGTGGCTGAAAAATATTTGCGCCTCGACTGAGACGTACGAAAAGCTTTATTGTTAAATTTAATAGTATAAAATATATCCGTATTCGGATAAAACTTTAACTAAAAATACTTTTTTTTAAATTGCCATAACTATTATGTAAGTACTTGTACCTACTTATTTCAATCAAATATTAAGAAGACGCACGGTTACTGCTTACAAAACCATCACACCGTCCGTTCATCGCTGCGGCGCATTCGCGACTGGTTGTGAACCGAGTGCATACCGGCGTCGAGGCGCGTCAGTATGACTCGCGATCCGACCGTTTGTATGAAGATAGAATACTGTTAGAAACATTACCGTGTCCGGGATTTAAAAATCATGAATTATTATTGGATTTTATAGAAATACCAGCTTTCTGCCCTCAGCTTCGCCCTCGATTTTCGCATTGTTTCATTTTCCGTTCCTGAGGGATTTTTCTGTCCTGAATTTTCAGTTACGGTTACATTTTTATAACTAAATGTTATGAGTAACGTAAATGCCTCATAGGTGCATTACTCCAGTTAACCTTATAATTAAATCACTATCTTCGAGTTCCTTGGTTTCAGCATGAGGCTGCTCTTTCTCAGCTCGAGAATATTTGGTTACGCATGAGCAGCCAGCACGAGTCGGGCGCATTGGAATGTATAAGGACCAAGCTCGTTTTTGTCTTTAAGTTTCAACTTAAAATTCTAGAGTTGCATTTAGGCTATCGCTATTTAGGGCAATCCATCCTCTATCCCCTGGAGAATAAATAGCCTTAGGCTTCGAGATAAGGCTTCGGCCGGATCGCAACGACCGGGTGTATTTCGTATGTGTAAATGAATAGCACGCTGACATAAGTATGTAGGTAGCATCGAGGAACACCGTTGGTTTACTCGTTAAAACCATAGATAATACACTACAGACAAGTGAGTAGAACCCAGGGATTGGAAGGACTATGAACCCGACTTAACCTCTCCACCCATCCCGCAAAGAGGCAGGTGTAAATGCCACATAAAAAAATAAGTTGAAAGACCCAGTGTAAATAAACTATAAAGGAATAATAAAATACAATAAATAGAAACCAAAATTTTATTTGATATTTCCTAATTGATTACAGTATTCGAAATACACGACACGATTCTTGTCTCAAAATTATATTATATTGTACATACATCTCACTTATAAATAAATTATAATTTCAATTCTACATGAAACAGAATAATTTATTTAATATCACTATAAAGCAAGAGGATTCACGATGGTAATACTCTTTGTATTATGGCAACATTTATGCGTCAGAGAGGGCAGCGACGCCTGGCAACACTTTACCTGCAAAAGAAAATTCAAATAAGTATTGTCAATGGTACAACTTTACTCCCTAAAACCTTAATTTAATGACAGTAAAAAAGCTATTCTAGGTAAATTTCAATCCTAGACCCATGAATAGCTTAGTTGGCAAAGCAACGACACGGTTTAACAAGTCCGCAGATTCAGTTCCTGCTTCATGGATTGTCTTTTCTCGTTTATAATTTACATTATAGTGATACGTTTAATTAAATGTACATCATTAGATTACAGATTACATTAAAACATTGTATGATTGAGTAAATTTACATTCGAATGATATCCAAGTATCTTGTGATTGAGTAAGGCTACAGTTTATATAGCACCATGCTACTACTTATAACCATAAACTTCCTGTAACGCGGGTGTACCCGTGGGTCAGAGCTAGTTGTTAATAAAAGGATGTACAGTCAAACCTTCCGACTCGAAAACTGGTGCAAGAAGGTAAAACAACAGATAGCTAATATCTCTACGGGCCAACAAAAATCGATCTTATCATCTAACTGTTCATCTTTCGAAATTAGGAATATTCGATTGATTATATATAAATAGATGAACTTCCAGATGCGGGATCATAAAATTTTCGACACATTCGATTTTTAAATAGACTGCATTTCTTACCTTCGAGCAACTCTAGAGAGGCGCCACCACCGGTGGATACGTGGGAGACCTTGTCTTCTGTTCCCCATTTAGCACAGCAAGTAGCCGTATCACCACCACCTATAGACAATAAAGATAATCATTAGTATGGCATAATAAATAAACTGCCTCGGTGAGGCAGCGCCGCTGCAGTTGCATTGCTACCGCTATTGCTCACATCGATCATGCCACAGCCGAACGGAACGGAACTTCATGCGCGCTTACGATGAGCCGTCAACTATTTCATCTTTATTACTTACATACATACATAGATTCACGTCTGTTACCCAGAGGGTTAGGCAGAGACTACGGATTTCCATTTGCTACGATCCTGACACACTTCATTCACATTCATCACATTCCTCATACACGCTTGCCGGTTTAAGGTGCTCTTAACCTGGCCTTTGTCGAGAACGTCTCCGATCTGATCTTATAAACTTTTTTAGTCAGTCTTTTCTCGTCCATTCTTTCTACGTGCCCAAACCAGCTCAACATACCCTTTTGAATTCTTGTCACTATACCCTCTTTCATGCCGCATCTCTCTCTAATCACATTATTTCTTATTCTATCTTTCAGAGTCACACCACATAATATGATGATAAACATAAGGGAGATATTGAAAGGAGAACAATTTCTGGCAATAAAGTGAATGGAGCTCTACGCGCTTTTATGAACATTCGAAATGTATCCGAAAAGGCACGTTTGGCTGTTCATAAAGGACTATTAGTGCCTACACTTATGTATGGTAGTGAAAGTTGGGTATGGCAAAAGAAGCATGACAGCAGGATAAATGCTGTAGAAATGAGAGCGCTGAGGAACTATTTCATCTTGTCGTTTCAAAATCTACGTTAACACACACGATTTAAGTCGTAACCTTAATTGCATGTTTTGTGCTGTGTTGGAGCGGTGCTGTTATTATCCGTGATGACCTATAGAAGGTACCACCATCGAAGACACCTCATTATCGAGTGATTGAAAAGCAACATACCAATAATAGTGACGGTTCCATTGGCAGTGGCCTTTACAACACCATCCATCAAAGCCCGGGTGCCTCCGGCGAATTTCTCGAACTCGAACACACGTCAAGCAAAAACATACCTTCAGTAGACAACATAAAGCTTAATATAGAATACCTTAGTTTAAATACCTCTAGATGTAACCATAATTACAATAGTCAAGTGAGATGAATATATAGAAACTCACTAAGAAAACAAAGACAAAACATCGCACCTTCTGTCTCAATTATTTTAATTTTATGGAAACATTGCGGTTACTATACAGGTATTTATAAGAAACAGTCTTCGTTAGTTATGTGATTAGTATTCTACTAATATTATAAATGTCAAAGTTTGTGAGGATGGATGGATGTCTGTTACTCTTTCATGCAAAAACTACTGAACGGATTTTGATGAAACTTTACAGTATTAGGTATTTTTTATATATTAAAATAATATATATGCTACTAAAAATCTATCTTAACATAAATCTACATTAACGCGAGCGAAGACGCGGGCAAAATCTATACATCATATACGTAGCAGAAGCAGTACATTACAAAAACGTTGCTCTCAACTTTAAAGCGCTGTCTAAGCGAAATACATACCCGTTCCAGACGATAACTTTAGCTCTTGCAATAGGGTCGGCGAACAGCTCCCTGGACTTAGGTCCGACATCGAGACCCATCCAGCCCTCAGGAATGCCTGATTCTACATCAGCTACTCCAGACTGAAGGTATAAGAATACATAATGAGTATAAACTAATATTATAAAACTGAAGAGTTTGTTTGTTTGGTAGAACGCGCTAATCTCAGGAACTACTGGTTCGAATTGAAAAAATATTTTAGTGTTGGATAGCTTATTTATCGAGGAAGGCTATATATAGGCTTTATAACATCACGCTACGACCCACGGTGGCGGCGCAGTAATGATAAACGCGGGTGAAACCGCGGGCACATCTAGTGTATTATAATTATTTAACTACCTGCTCATTATATTACAAAGCTCATTATTTAACTGCCTCCATGGCGCAGCGGTAGTGAATGCGACTGCTGTGCATGAGGTCTCGGGTTCGAATCCCGGGTCGGGCCAACAAAAAGTAATTGGGTTTTTCTGTTAAGAAATCTCAATACGAGCCCGGAGTTAGGAAGTTGGCGGTGTTAGACACCCCCGTGCCCCGGAAAGCACGTAAAGCCGTTGGTCCTGCGCCTGATCTCTCCCCGGTCGTGTCGGATTACCATCCCATCGGATCATAAGAGTTAGGGAACAGAGAGTGCACTTGTGTTTGCGCACACACTTGTGCACTATAATATCTCCTGCGCAGATGGCCAGTCTCCCTTAAGATTGGCCGCCGTGACCGAAATTCGGTCTGGAGGACATTATTATATTACAAAGGGATAGTGGAGGTCTCTAACAAAACAACGCGATATCTTTCGACAACCTGTTTGATGTGAAATTGAATGAAGTCATGTTATATTTGTTTATATGCCTTTAAAAAGTCATACCCCGCACTAATTATAATTTCTATGTCGCGGGTGCCTTTACAAATATTTAAACAACGGAGATTGAGACTGGCAACAACTACTTACGGCCTGTTCACGACCTCACCGCTGTGAGCGGCAGCTTAGCGCGGGGCGGCGAGCGATAAGATCAAATGTATTAAAATGTTTGAAGCACGCCACGAGACGCCGCTCACAGCGAAAACGCGCGCAGTTTTCTCCGAGCGAATCGCTACAGCGGCGCGCGGTGTGGGGAGCGGCGGGAACAAAAGTACAAGAGAATGAGTGAGACGCCACGACACAGAGCGGCGCGGACAGCGGTGTAGGAGGGCCGCTGCCGCTAACGGCTACTGAGGGTACGGGGCGTGCACAACGCTCCGCCGCCCCGCTCGCCGCGCCGCTCGTCGCTAAGACCGAAGTCGTGACCGAGCCGTTAGGCTGAGGCTACATTAGTCCGCGACACGACCTGCGATACGTAAGCGATAAAAACAAATAATTCATATTCACGTTTATGGCTACACCGTACGCCATATATCGCTATTAATCTTTGATTTGTTTATGCGATAGAAACAACGTTAGTGTAATCACGGCATCGGCTACATCAACTTGTCAGCGAAATTGAAGCAAATTCATTAAACATTTTCGCTTATAATATAGCCATACCATGTTTATATCATTTCGCTTTTACAGTCGCATCGCAAATCGCTGCCTACTGTAGCCTCAGCCTTATTGGTGACACCATTTTTCGTCGCGTGTCGTCGAATCCATACTCAGCACAGTGGCACTGGCAAGGAGACCACCTAAACCACTACACCACCTGGGCATTAGCATAATAAGCAAATATTATATTTTGAGGTAATTTAAAGCAAGAATCGCGCAAGTATGGTAAAAATTTATATTTTAAGCTAGGACCTCAACACTGCATTACACTAGCTAATATTTTGTAATATTAAATTCATTTCAAATCAATCTCGAAGAACGCGTGATAATAACCATTGTATCAACCTACACTCGGCGTCAAAAAAATCGCACTTCTCTGAAAATAAGTTATAAAGCCTAATAATTTGCAAACCAGTACGTTTACCCCAAACAATGTTAATATTAATTGAAAGTAAATTTAATTAACTTTTATTAAACAACAACCTAATGAATAAATTCCTTAAACAACCGCATGTACTGCATGTTGAAGAAAATGATATCCAAATACTCGTTACATAGACCACAACTTGCCGCACTTTCATGGGCTATAAAAAGGGCAGTAAGCATCAAAATTAGGTCATTCGACATCCAGACGTTGTAGAGAACACATGAAAATAGAGAACACAAGAAAACAGCCCTACAAAATGGATACCACTGCAGATCAAGCCGCTCAAGTGATAGCACTACTGCAAACAGGGATGCGACAGTGTGATTCTGCTCGACAACTGAACTTGAGCCGTTTTGCCATTCGTCGAGTGCTCCAACGGTTTCAAGAGACTGGGGGCTACACCCGGAGACAAGGATCAGGAAGACGGCGCTGTACATCTGAGAGAGATGACCGTTTCATTGTGACGACGTCATTGCGGAACCGTTTCTCCAATGCTGTTGAGCTGCAACAGCAGCTCCGTGGGGCTCGTAGAACCGCAGTAAGCACATCTACGATTAGAAGAAGGCTGCGAGAAAGGAGTATTGCGGCCAGAAGACCAGCCAAGGGCCCGAAATTAACGCCACAGCATCGTAGAGAGCGATTACAGTTCGCTCGAGAACATCTCAACTGGGATCTTGAACAATGGAGGACCGTACTCTTCTCAGATGAGACGAGATTATGTCTCTTCGTTAACGATAGGCGAAGGAGAGTGTACAGAAGGCGAAACGAACGGTTTTCTGAAGCTTGCTTGGAGGAGACAGTGGAATATGGAGGGGGATCTTGCATGTTCTGGGGCGGAATTTCAGTCGACGGCAAGACGGAACTCGTTTGCGTATCCCGGACTGGAGGTGCTCGTGGTCAGGGATCACTAACCGCTCATCGGTACATAACCGAGGTGCTGGACATGCATGTAGTCCCATATGCAGGATATGTTGGGGATGGGTTCACTTTAATGCACGACAATGCTCGTTCCCATACCGCAGTAATCGTGCAGGATTATCTACACGAGGTTGGGATTCCAGTTTTGCAGTGGCCAGCGAGAAGCCCAGACCTGAATCCAATAGAGCATCTCTGGGATGAACTAAAACGACGAGTACGGTTACGTGATCCTGCCCCAGCAACTCTACAAGACCTCCATGATGCTGTAATTGAAGAATGGAATAGGATTCCTCAAGATAGTGTGGTACGGCTGATTGGGTCCATGCAAGAACGAATGGAAGCTGTTATTAGAGCAAGAGGGGGTTGCACTAGGTTTTAAGTAGCATTTTTTATTAATTTCTTTTGTTGTTTTGTAATTTTAATGCCTGTTTTTGTTTGAATATTTTTTCCTAATAAAGATAATTTTTTCACTTGACACATGCACCTTGTTTTTTTTTAAACAATTGTAATTGAATGCATATTTCTGTATTTTACTGTTACTATACCTACCAACCTTTCAAATAAATAGCATAAAACAACCATACAAAGGATTAAACGCGACATAAACCGAATTGAATTAAATTTTTGCAAAGGTGCGATTTTTTTGACGCCGAGTGTATATTCGCAATAAACTATTTGAATTTTAATTTAATTATTATAAAACATTTTACATTATACTTGTGCCAAAATTGAAGGAACATGTTCAATCAATTCGAAGTGGTGGTAGCCCAATGGATAAGGAATTGAACTTGCGTTCGAGAGCTGTGTTCGAATCCCACCCATTATACTACCAACGTAAACACACAATTATTAACACCAGCATCCTAGCTTAGCTAGAGGGGTTAAAAATTAAAAATCCTTACTTCCTTACTATCCTTACTTAATATTATAAATTCGAAAGTAACTCTGACTGTCTATCTGTCTGTCTGTCTGTCTGTTACCTTTTCACGGCTAAACCACTCAACCGATTTAGATGAAATTTGGTACAGATATAGTTTAAAACCTTGGGAAGGACATAGGCTACTATATATTGATGTAGGTACCACGCGGGAAAAGCCGCGCGCAAAAGCTAGTAATTAATAAAGTAAATTGTTAGTAATCTTAAAGAAGGTTCGTCCTATTATGTAGCACATTTTATGCAAAATATATATTATTAGAAATTTAAATACATCCTTACTAATATTATAAATTCGAAAGTAACTCTGTCTGTCTATCAGTCTGTCTGTCTGTTACCTTTTCACGGTTAAACCACTCAACCGATTTAGATGAAATTTGGTACAGATATAGTTTAAAACGAACATCGAGAGCGTCATTAAGCAAGCTTCGCGAAAGCTCGGAATTCTGAACAGGGTGAGGCGGTTCTTCACGCCTGTGCAACTGTGCCTATTGTATAAGGCACAAGTACGCCCTTGCGTGGAGTACTTTTCTCATCTTTGGGATGGCTCCGCGCAGTACTTGCTGGACGCTCTCGACCGGTTACAGCGGCGGGCTGTCCGTATCATCGGAGATTCAGAGGTCACGAGTTCACTGGAACCTCTGCAACTCCGTAGGGACATTGCCTCATTGGCATGTTTCTACAGAATTTACCACGGGGAGTGCTCTGAAGAGTTATTCCACCTTATCCCGCCCTCCCCTTTTCTATCCAGAACAACGCGTGCTGGGCTCAGATGCCATCCTTACACGGTAGAGTCGATTAGAGCGCGTACCAACAATTTTGGGTCCTCATACCTCTGCCGAACGACCAAGGTATGGAATTCTCTGCCAAGGCACGTGTTTCCTTCTTCCTTGAATCCTGGGTCCTTTAAGCGGGGCGTGAAAAAGCACCTTCTCAGGCCGTCAAAGTAGAGACCTCTACATCGCCTCGGCTGCTATGAGGGCAGTGTGGAGGCCACTGCTCTTAGACCACACGACTGCTTACCATCAGGTGGAGTGTAGTCATTTTGACGTGCAAAATAAAAAAATAACTTGTCAGACATTGTTTCATTATGTTTATTTGATGACATCATTTAGGTGGATAGGAACTAAGACTGTCTCGAGCAGATTGCACAACGGAATGAAATATTTCATGCGTTCTAGGGATTGGACAGGGGATCTGTTTCAACTATGCTAGCAAAGGAGATAACTACTGATATTATGTAATGTATTAAATCTATGTGACCTGGTTCCGCAAGAAACGTTCAAAGGCTCAGGTCCTACGTAAAGACAAAGGATTGCAGTAGTTTTAAATAAAAATATAATATATATTATGGTACTTATGTATTATAGGAAGAATGCTTACTTGTAGTTAATATGTAAGACATGCAAGAAAAGTTTTTTTGTGTTGTTCAGTTTTTTCCGGAAGAAATACAGCCTGTGGAAATAGAAAAGCTGGAAGAAATTGAATTAAGATCTCTAAATTCCATGATAGATCACACTGGTTTGGATATGGTTTTGGGATATAGAGACATCTAGTGGGATGTATTCGTATTAAACCATCTTACCTAAACTTGATATCGACATCTGGCGGCAAAAACTGGTACCTCTTCATGTGGTGGGGAACTGTCGAATCTTGGCATTCAGCTAGTAACGCAGTCAGCGGGATATTCAAATATCCTAGTAATATCTCCTCTTTTTCTCCGGCCACGGTGGCCCAAACATTTATGTTCAAATATTTGTGGTTCTCATTCAGTTTAAATTCGGTTTCTTCGTCGAACGGTATTATTGGCTTCAGAGGCGTATTCTTGGTCCAAAACATTTGGCAAATTTCAACATGCTCTGTTTGTCTGGGGCCTCCTGTTTCGAATATCTGTTCGTCTTCTTCGACAGGTTCCTTTTCTGGTATCCTGCATTCCGATGAGTCTGTTCTTATTATGGAAATGTCTGGGTGTTTGACGATTTTGTTGATAACGGTCGCCTGTCTAAGGGGTGTGCTCGCTCCAGAGGCTGGTGGAGTACTACCGGCTGAACTATCGGAAGACTTATTTTCTACTGAGCACCGACGCTTCCGAAGCCCGAAGTTAGCCGAAGGAGGCTGCTCCGAAGGTTTGGAATGTCGCGCCGGCTCCACTTATTGTTTGGCTTGTGTATCAGTCTCGTTTTGTGGTTCCGCTGTTTTAGCTGGACTGGATTCTGCATCCTGATTATCCAAAAATATGATAATAACTAGTAAAATCTAAATACAAGCATTTTAGCTTTACATTACATAGTAAACGTAACATTTTACGACTCGCTCCTATTAAGTTCTAATTTTGCAATAAAATTTAAAATCAACACCATGGCATTAATTGTAGACATGCATGAGTCAAAATCCTAGGTAAATAATTAAAACACACTAGACCTGTAAATTAGTCTTAGAGGTGGCTGCCCGCATGCCCTGTAATCGGACTCCCTCCATGACCTCCGAGACCCTTCGGAAGGAGAAGTTGGGCTTGATGCGCTTTGGCTCGGCGGAGTCGTCACGGCGAGCGGCCGCGCCGCAGCTAAATAATAAGTGTTAATAAGTGAAACTACAGTACTTTAGAGCCTTCAAAGTCTCTGATACACTACTACAATCACTTTGCACTCTTTAAATCACGATTACTGTTTGTGAAGTTTGTGAACTTGTAGGAGTCCTCGTTTCTCAGGTTAGAATATCTTTGGCTGAAACTTAAGGAGTTTTTGCAAAATACGTAGTAGAATCCTATTTCTGTCCCTTGTAAAATAAAGGTGTAATATTAACCTGAGCAACATTGTTCACAGGCTTATTATCTATAGCGAGCACGACGTCGTCCCGGCGAAGGTCAGCGCGGTACGCCGGCGACATCGGGACGACCGTGTCCACCAGCACTGCACCCACACCCTGGCAACATACCAGTCCAAGCGGGCCCGCTACAGCTGGCAACACTACGTCTAGTACTAAGACGCCGCGGCGAAGCGATACCTGTAAACAAAAATTAAATGTCATCAGTCTATAGATCAGCTATTTGATCTTTATTGAAACGATTGTGTACAAGGGGCATAGGGTTTATATCCTTGATTACGATAAATATCTATAAGCTCCCTCATTCCCTCAGACCCGTTAATAATATCAGTAGCACGTTGCTTGTTAATTGTAAGCCGCTATACTGGCAGCATAAGGAGCAAAGATCATACTGGTCCCCAATTGATAGCACACAGTTTCCTTAAGGAAACTGTGATTCTTAGGATGATTCTCACGAACGTTAGAAGTAACGAAACAATGACACAAACTTCTTAGTTATTTGCAACATGACTGCAAAGATCAGTGTTTCTTTCTCTATTTCTTGCTGCCTATGTATATACATACATACACACATGGCAAATGATTCATCGCTACATCGCCAGTTCGCAGAAACTTTGAAAATATCGACATATTATTATATAGTCTAACGCCTGTATACTCAAAGAAGTAGATAGGTATTACTATCTTCACATTTCACCAAGTAAGATTCTTTGTCGCTTCTGACATTTTTTAATGGATAAACCCAATAACACTTACGATAATGGAATCCTTAACCTCACGCACAGCAGTCGCATTCCATACTACTGTACTACCGAGGCCGATTCGTAACTAAACCAAGAACTCTCAAATAATCGGCTAATGTAATGCTGTATATTTATACAAGAGGAAATACAGTAATTGTTTTGAATTCTATTGTAGTCAGCGATACATCTTTTGTTCTATTGAAACTAAACGTTTCCTTGTGTGTTACGAGCATTATGCGAGGCGTAAAGATGTTAATTTATTCTGATATCACTTTAATTAGCGGACGATAGTGCCAGGGATGTAATGCTTATATAGCTTCATTGATTAAAGGAAAAATAAAAAAATATAGTAGGCTGTACGATCTTACGTAGTAAGCTATCCTGAGTAAATAAGAAAATAATTATTGTTGATTTAAGTGCGTCTGATTTTAGAGCAGCGATAGCTCAGTGGGGAGATCAACAGACTGCAATGCAGTCTCGGGTTCGAACCCACGTCGCGCACCTCTGACTTTCGGAAGTTACATGACTTTTTGAAATTATGTGCGTATTGATTGACTATTATCGCCTGTTCCGTGCCTCGGAGAGCACATTAAGCCGTTGGTCCCGGCTGCCAGGAACGTCTATGGCAGTCGTTATTGGGAGAGTGTCGACACAAAAGATCCCACTGGGTCGAAGTGTCGCCGGTCTGCACTGACTGGCCCCCCACATAAGATAAGATAAGATAAGTGCGTCTGCCGAGCTTGCAACAAATCCTATGCCTTTTAAATAGGTGGGCGTTGTTGTGTATGTTATATCCATAGCGTTTCAGCGTGGGCTACAGTGACCAGACCAGGAAGCTTTATACTATTATAGATTTTACTTATTATATCTAATTGACCCGTAAACGTAAATAGCTAAATAAAAGACTTAGTAGCAGTAGTTTGGTTATTAGTTCCGCTAACCCAGCTAGGGAAACTTAGTACCATTAATAACTAGTGCTACTATAGAATCGGTAGTCCAGTGCTTTATACTAACTGGGATATTGCCACAAACAAAGTATTGCTACTAGGTCAATCAAAACTACGTACCCATCCATGCGAATCAACAGCTAAGGCGGCTCGCACAGTCGCTGGTGCTCCCAACCACTGCAGCCTCGTAACCTCCATGAGTCGCACAGTGAGTCGTCCATTTGGAGTCGGCCCTTCTTCACCCTCCGTGCTCCCAGGGTCCGACTTAGGGAAGAATGGCTTGTAGCTGCCAAGTGAAGAAAAACCATGAATAAATCGAGTATTTATCGCAAAGCCCTCGGATTTAGTTATCGTTAGTAAATACCGCCAATAAAAATTGATCTATCGATAAGTGTATTGATAGCCTAAATAAACAATTAGGGCATCGGAATTTGTATTTGACAACTAAAATAAATATATATTTTTAATCTACTGAGAAATAAATATATTACGTTATAGTATAATTATGCCATCTAATTCTTGATACATCATTCTATTTGCCACCCATAACCGCTTGGTCTATGTTGTAAGGTGTGAGGGTAAATTCTCCACCGGTGGATCTATATCACTCAGATTTCCTACTTTTTAAAAACCAACAACGTAAAATACATTTTGATTTCTTGAATTTGTTGTCCATATCAATCAAAGTTATAAAACTTGTAAACGTAATTTAAATTGAGAAGCCATCTAACTTTTGATACTCAATAGACGTTTACAAACTCGAGATGGCTTCTATATCATCATTGTTTGATGTTGAAATTAGAATTGTACACTTGGACGGAGTCAATAATTAGGGTCCGGCCGTTAGAAGAAGTTGAAAAATTTATGAATAGCTGTTTGTTTGAAACGTATACGTTCCTGTTTCAATAATTCGTTTGCGATGAATTATGTACATTGGTGAGATGTGTACGTGTTTGCAAATGGTATACATACAAGACATACATACATATGTAATCTCACACCTATATCCCCAAAGGGTAGATACACCTTAATTTCACTAAATATGGTTTTAAGTCCCACGTAATAATGGGCAAACCCATTGCCAAATACGGTTTCAGATTTCGTGCTGTTGTTGAAGTTACGTGAAATGACAAAAATTTGTTAGTGGCAGCCAGGCGTCTGGCAGTGTGCTTGGTAAATGACAATAGGCTAACTGTAAAAAGTTTCTACTTACCTTATGTAAAAAGTTTAAATGTTGATACATCTCTGCCTACCCGTTCATGCCGACAAGCACATATGAACGACTATGTATGTAGATAATGATCAATCAATTCTATGTAATAAAGCTACAAAATATTCATCCAATTTTATAAACCCTAGAAGCTGATCCGCACGAAACGCGATATCTGATTAATATCGGATCCAAGACTCTTAACATTAACCTGACATTTGAATGTCATTGAATATTTATATCGTTACATTTTAAATTATGTCACGTTTGACACTGAAAATAAGCCTCAACTTTACGCAAATAAATGTAAAATGGCGACAGAAATCTTGTAATAGAATATTTATCGCCTTGTGACTTTATTTCGTTACATTTCCAATTATGTCACATTCGACACTTAAAATGAGCCTCAATCCTACGCAAAGAAATGTAAAAATGCGACAGAAATCTTAGAATATAAATACAAATCTCTTTGTGGCATTTCAAATTATGACATACCTGACATTGAAAACGAGCCATAAACCTACGCAAACAAAAACACAAATCCCTAGAAATTTTGTCAATCAAATTTCTATTCGCGTGATTCAATCACTTATCCCATCAATTTCGACATTCCGTTTTGTGTTACGACTGTGTACGCCGTAGCTGCTCTACGAAATATTACTACGGTATTTTTCGGTTTGCATTATGTAGCTGTAAAATATTGGCTTAATTATGAGTATTATAAATTAGCTTGTACCTGTGATATCACCCGCGTATTTTTTTAATAAAACTGGCCATGATCGATGTGCGCCCGCGTATTGAGGGTCCTGAGCCAGTCACACATAAAATATGGTACAGAGCTCGACTCACACTTAACAGAATTTATTATTTGTTGCTTTACTTTAGAGTTGGTAAATAATAATTGGAGAATAGCATTGGACTTTCGCTCGAGACGTCTTGGGGTTGAATCACATCCTTTGACCTTTTTATCGACATAAACACGTTCCTAACACAATCATTTTGGTTTAGTTGGTTTGGAGGGGTTAACAAGAATAGTAGTTATTTGTAAACCAAAATTATATGTATCTCTAAAAGTTATAATACCTACACTATAGTCACTTAAATTTGTAAGCATGGTGAGCGATTTTGTGTCTGTGCGGTCAAATATAATTATTCCATTTTGGATGTCTTAACCCGAAATTACTAATCACACGCGTCTAAGTGTTAATGCGTTTTAAGGCGTTATAATTAAATGGCCGTCTGTATTCAGATTATCTATATTTAATATTTCAGATTAATTACATGTTTTTTTTAATTGTTTGCCATATATAAGCTCGAACACGCCAAATAGACAAAGGAACGTTTAAAACAACGTTCGCGAGTATGCAGAGTGTGATGAAATAAATTATGTCAGTAACGTAACAAATAAAATCTATCTATCTCTATCTATCCATCTGGGAAAGGAACGCGAGTGAGTGATATTGCCGATGTTTATTTCATAACTTAAAAGCATAATCGCACTCGTTCTCATCCATACCTGAGCCGACCCTCCTTTAGATGAAACACCGCACATATTTCAAGTGCCGGCGGCCTCTCCGCTCTACTTTAATAGATATTAATTATATAATGCAGGAGGCGAGCATGGGGCGAATAATATTGGAAATATTCTTTCGCACTTGCTTCAAGTACAGTAAAATTTATTGAATGAACTACATTTTGTCCGTGGTTTCGATTGGATTTCGATTAGATTTATGTTAAGATAGATTTTGAGTAGTCTATATGTTATTCTGACGTACATACAATAATACTGTAAAGTTTCCTCAAAATCCGTTCAGAAGTTTTTGCGTGAAAGATTAACAAAGATCTATCCTCACAATCTTTTACATTTTTAATATTAGTAGGAAAGAGAAAATATTTCCGAATCAGTCCTTTTTAAGAACTGTTCCACTGCTGGATTGGCCGCTTTTCAGTATGAGGAGGGTTAGGTCATAGTCCACTACGCTGGCCCAGAACTGATTTTTAGACTTCACACATCTTCCAGAACATTATGTAAAACTCAAATACATGTATGTTTCCTCACGATGTTATCCTTTCCCGTCAATTTATGTTAACTTGATAGTTAGACGTTTACACTGTCTAGAGGTAGTTTACTATTCACGATTATTTTCTCATCATGAAAAACAGTGTGGCTCAGAAATCTACACAGGCTTCATCTAATAAATTGCCTATTCCTTTATGTCCAATCATTCCTATTGTTGCTAAATATATGTCAAAATATAGACGCAGACTTTTTTAATTACAACTGAGTATTTTGGTTGATACATTTTTTCAAGTTATATCCAATGGTTTAGACAGGGCATGCCAGAAACAGATTTATTTAGCCGATTTTCCTTGTGGGTAATCGTAATTTATCTATATAGTCGTTACTTTAACCTGTCAAATCTTGGAATGCCAGACGTAATTAAAAAGCTATTGTATCTGGCCGCCGGTGTACCGTTGCTACTCAACTAATGGTTTCTATGCTGTTAACTAATGGTTTCTATGACAGTTTTTAATGATCCACTGATAGTTGGCGACTAAGAAGATGGATAAAAACAATTAGATGCAGCTGAGATAAGAATATTACGATGGATGTGTGGAATCAAGAAGACCACCCAGTGGCAGAAAAGTTGAAAGGGTATAATTTGTGTTGGTATGATCGTGTTGTGAAAAGACATGAAACGCATGTGTGTAAAAAGCTATTAAATTTAATGGTGACAGAAAGGTAGAGGAAGGTCAAAGAAAAGATAGATGGTAATAATACCAGCCTTGTATTAATCTATCCCTCTGCTGGGCACAGGTCTCTTCTCAGTGTGAGAAAAGTTAGGCTATAGACCACAGTGCGGGTTGACAGACATGTTACATCTCCAAGAAAACTTTTAGATATACAGGTATCTTCACGATATTTTCCTTCACCGTTAAAGCGAGCGACAGTTAACTATTTAAACACACGTAACTTCGAAAAGTCAAAAGTAGGCCTTTAAATCGAACATCAAGACGTTGCGTGGCAGTCCATCGGTCTCCCACCAGGCTATCGCTGCTTGTGTGCAGTGTGGAAGAAATTATAGAAAAGGAAAAGAATTTATAGGATTTCAGTCACAACATTCGTGTGACCCATAGAGGGTTTCCACTAGACAAGCTTTGTGAACTTTGTGGGCTTTGTGAACACGAGACAAAGATCATTTTGTATCCGCTGGTCCAATGTTAGTAAAGTCTCCTTAAAAGTAGTAGTCATTTCTACTCTGGCAGAGTCGGTGAGAACAAAACTTAACGGTGTATATGGGTGTACTATGTAATATGGATATGTGTGTGTACAAACTTATTTATGCGACTGATCGTATGCACTAATGTGTAATCTGTAACATGGATAATCTGTGATACAAATTTATTTATGCGACTGATCGTATAGGGCTCAATTAGTTTGTTATTGGGTTAGGAAATTTTTAAAAGTAGTATAGTATCTAGAAATGGTCGCAATGGATAGCAATTGGCTGTGACATCATTACATTTCTTGAAATGTGTAGAGATATACAAGCGTGAACTGATAGTACAAGACTATTTTGCCTCTGCCTGTTCACGAAGTGGCGGGTTTTTTTGCTTTTTTTATTTATGTGTTAGTTCTTTGCCTCAGATGGCCTCTACAGCCTTACGCGGACTATGGGTGAGCGCAGTAGATTCCCAAACCGTGAAATGGCGTGATACGGTACCGTACCTATATAGATAAGTAGATTATACCCGCAGCTTCGCTCGCGTAAATGTAGGTTAGGTTAGTAAAAGAACTTTATTCTGGATTAAGCGTACCCTATGTCCTTTTCTGTTCCCCTGACAACATATATGCGAAATTTCATGATGATCAGTCGAGTAGTTAAAGCATGAAAGCGTAACAAACAAACTAACCGACATTCGCATAATATTAGTTACGATAATATTGCCTTATGACCTCTTCAAAGTTATTAAAATAGTTTTACATTTGTAGAGCTGCTTACATCAGACTTGTTAACGGTAACGTAAAAGTTAGCGTCCTTATAAGGCTTTCGTATTTAATTTCTTAAAATCCACTCCATTTCACGAGGTGGCGTTTTCGACGACCCAATTTAACTTTGATTTATTTACTTAGAACACCTACTCAACACAGAAAACAGATTAGAACAATAACTCTCATGAGTGTTATTCAAGTATCTAGAAATAAGTAATAAGGTTTCCATTTCCATTTTCCGTGTGTCAGGATCGTAGCAAATGGAAATCCATAGTCTCTGCCTACCCCTCTTCCCAGAGGGGTACTCGTATCGTGATGTTAAATAGCTTATGTTATCTATAAATAGAGTAGCTTTCCAAGGTAAAGCATTTTTAAAATCCGTTCTTTCGTTTTTGAGTTTACTCATTACAAACAAATATACAAAAATACAAATCTTTCTTCTTACAACATCAATATAGGCAGAGATTGATAGCCAGGTGAGATACCTCATTACTAACCCTCTTACAGGAAACCAGCGTAAGAGCATAACACTATTATCAACAAACACAAATCACCGCAGCACCAACTTAAAAAATAGTGTAGACCTTACGACGCCATTCCTATATGCCAGTATTTAAAACGATTAGTGACTACAACTTTGTCTTTCGAAGTGAATTTGTACCAGAGAATATTACGCTTGACTAAATTGACACATACATGATGTGGAATAATTAAGATTGATTAGAATTACAGTACGCATTGGGTCAACATTGACGAGTGTAGATAGCCTATTACGGCACGTTACGGAACGGTGCGGACCACATCAGATCGCATCGGGCGTATGCGGATAGACCTTTAGTCTATACTAACTTATGCCCGCGACTTCACTCTTGCAAAAGTAGGTTAGGTTAGGTGTAACAGTACTTTTAAAAAAAATAAAAAATCGTGTTGTCATGTTGAGTTAAATCATTACAAAAAATCAAATCTTTTCTCTTTATAATATTAGTATAAATAGATTTATGTTTTTGTTTTACGTTTAACAAACATTTTCAAATTAACAGAATTCCACCTTTAAATATTACAGAAACAGATACAACTCATAAAACAAATCTTTTGAACTGACATCAATTTAAATATAAAATCTTTGTGTTACTGACATGTTAATAATGAGAGCTTAATAAAGTAGCAATTATACTGAGTTTAATTATATTCAACCTTATTATAAATGTCAGAGGGTCGCATTTTTGTTGTCTCGTGTGTTGGTACTGTTTTTGAAGGCTTTCCTTTGAATATCGACATGCAATAACAGTACAAGGTAATTATGCAGGTTATGCATAATGCAGTATCGATATTAATTTTTATATGTATACTTACGTCTTTTATTAAAACTGACATGCCGAAAATTATTGTTTTAACTCATATTTATTTCTGACTGACAAGGATGACATAGTTTGTTTCTTTGTTTCCGTAGTTTGAATTTTTGTAAAGGACGGGGGCCGATGCAAGAATAACTCATAGATCGCGATTTGTCTAATAAAAAATAGCTTATTAACATCTATCAAGTAGTTTAAGCGTTTTGCAAACGACGGGCCAATATTACCGGCATTATAGAACAATTGGAATTAATTGCAAAATGGCACACGAAGGACAAAGACAAAAAGTCCTTTAATGTCCGGCCGTGTCCGTGATCGTCGGCTGACAGAACAAACCAAGATTGCTCACCCTGACGATCTTACTGACGACAAGGCCTGAGCCGCAATATTCTATCCGTTAGAAAACCGATCGTGAATGAGCATTGTCTACGGAACGACTAATACCGGCCGTTTTGGAAGCAGTTTACATAATTATATACCTACACCTAACTACTTTTAAAAGCTGCCATCAGTTGTTTACAAACATATATTACGTATGTTACAGACTGAATAACAACGTTAAAACAAAGATACCTAACAAATCGCAGCAGTTTGAGAGTTTTGTTAAATCTGGGACACATATGCCGATCGTCTAGCTTGATACTGGCTCGTATTAAACTATAAAAACGGTTTTCTAACCAAAAACTTCTAGTAACCGTCTATTACGTGGTACCAAAATATAAGTATGCAATTTCTATTGCAATTAAATCACAAGTGTTCTCGTTAACTCATCCAGAATGGTTGCTTGCTTTACGTTGGTCGTGAAATAAATGGCAATCGAACGTACAACCCTTAAAATGTAAGTGCCTTAACTATTGAAATACCGCTACTTTCATTGAACATGTATTATCCTACCTTACCCTTAAAATACAATCCAGGCGTGGTGCTGTATTGTATGTTATAGAACGATGCTCACCATTTACAAATTATCGTTTGAAAGCATGAACGTGTTATTTGGCACGTCATTATTATTGATTATCTTCCGTTATTATCATAATTGATTGCAATTTTCTTGTATTGGAATAAACGCCAACCTTACTTATCGCTCTATTAGTAGACGCTCGGCGGAGCTTATATACATTTCTATGTAATATTGTCTTACGTTTACGCGAATGTTATACATTACTTTATACTGGTTTTATCGCGTAGTTTATCATTAAAATAGTATTATTACAACATTTTGAAACTATTAAACTACTACTATTGAAACTATTTTAATTATTCTCTTTAGTCTCCCCGTGAATGGCTGCTGAAAAGCAACCGAAACGTCGGGGGAAGTGTAATCTTAAATCTAAATAGAATAATGTAATTAGCTTAAATAGTAGTAAAGTGTAACAGTCATCATCATCATCTCAGCTGAAAGACGTCCACTGCTGTACATAGGCCTCCCCCGAGATTTTCCACACAGGCCGATCTTGAGACACCCGCATCCAACCGCTTCCCGCGACCAAATTTTGTAATAATAGATAGTGCTTTAAGATAAATAAAGCGATAAAATCCGATGGTCCGAATATGAATGGGTAGGTATATTATTACCCACCGTTACGTGTGTAATAATGTTATGGTCAAATATGTAGCGTGTAGCAGTAAATAGTTGAAACATTTTCAGGTTATATAGTGTGCGCTGACTGCTAACGTAACGTAGTTAACGTGAAGTTCAGTAGATAAGGCATTGAACTTGAGATCTAATCCTTCCCATTCTACTACCGATGTGAACCTAAGATAAGCATTTTTGCTTAGCTGGAGAGATTAAAAGAATAGTAGTTATTGGTAAAGTAAATACAAGTCTTTAAAAAACATCACTTTCTCTGTATAAACTAGTGATTTTTATAAGTCATTATTTTATATACAGAAATTTTAATAAATATGAATCCGAATCAATACCGATGCGATATTTTATCAACAGATATATGAGCTGATTTGAATTAACTGAAGGTCATAGCTCTCGGCGCTGCTAATGGCAAGCTCAAATTCTGCCAATAATTTATAATAGTAAGTAAGACAAATAAAAAAGCTACATTGTTAATATCCAAACATAATAAACTATGTTTAGAATTGTCTATTTACAGAAGATAAAAAGGATACCTTTTTAATGAGCCTTGACTGTATACATCTCGTATAATAGAGGGTATACCTGTTGCCATATTTACCGAGCAAGGTTCAAAAATTCAAGCTAATAAATTTTTCTCATAATCGATGTTTCGAGTCCGAGACTTTCGACAGAAAACATACACGCTACCTCATATCTCCAAACCAATGATGCAGTTAAAAACAAACTTTATTTTTGTAAGTATTGAGAGAGTGATTGGATAACTTTGAAGGCAACATTCTTGAGTGGCAATCACGAACTGTGAAGCGAAAAGTAAGATGATACTTGACTGAGCAAAAGACGTACAAATAATCTTCTAAAGTAAGTGCCATTAAAAAGATACAATCTTAATTTGTGTCATTATTAGGGATTTGTGCCTTTGTCCAGTAAGAAGTTTACGAGTATGATCGATCGAGAGGTACCAGATTTATTTTAACAGATCAGACAAAGTTATATCGAGGTTTTCTGTTAAAACAACCTTGGAGCAGCGAAAATGTTGGAGCCTGAAGAGATTGGTGAAATCTTTATGTAAATAATATGCAAGGTACTCCTAGTGTCTCTAAGGTCCCAGTGCAAGGAATAAAAAGCTGTATCTCAACTGCTCATATATCACTTATTAAGGTACACTGATAGCTTTTGGATATATAGGCATTAGACTATATATAATGAAGATTACGCGATGAGTACCCTCCCCATGACCATGGCTGTTGAAAAGCAAGCCAAACGTTGTGAAAAGTGTAAACCTAAATCTAAATAGTTTAATAATTTAAATAGCCTAAATAGTAGTACTGCTTAACAGTAGTTGTTTTATAGTTTTAAAATTATGTGATAATAGTGTTTTCAAAATAAAAACGCGATAAAATCCATATAGTTGTTTCATTTCAATGTATAAATGATGTTACTTTTAGATAAAGACAGTATAAAGTCTTTGCTCTTAGATTTTAAAATGAAATGTCGTAAAATATACGGAATAATCCTTGTACCGCAGGTGACTAAACAAACACTGAAATCACGAATACAAAGTGAGTGTACTTTGTGTCCGCAATTCAAATATTTTTGGATCCGGACTACCTGAGAATTACAAAAGTTTTTGTTTCAACTTGGCATTGCAATCACTGTGGTTTTTAATGAAGCTCGTATTTTTAAATGTTCCATGCACTTTCACATAGGTACTGACTTCTGTTACTATATCTTATTTTTGTTTCAGCTTTAAAGCGTAATGTCCTATTTTGTGCCAAATCGTCATTGTTTAGATTTTGATTGGTTTACATACAGATTTGATTATGGTTATGCGCTAATTAAAGGGGCTAATAGACACCAATACATGCAGTTTCATGTCAGTTTGCCTATTGCAATTTCAAAAGATTAATGGCTGCTGTACACGTTGAGGACAAATTGCAGTGATTCAGCATTTCGATGCGTAGATGCATATTGGATACCACATGATGTACTGGCACTCTAAGTTACCAAAGTATCTACTGATTTCAAAGAGTAATAATCTCAAACATTATGTTTTCGAACCACAACTAGAACAACTAAATATTTAAAAAAGAAAAGTTAAATCACTTTTTAGAAAATATAAGTTTTTGGTGTCTCCTTTTTACAATTACACTTTTAATAAATACACAACGATTTTATAATACATCTGGTCACTATATGAAGTATATAGGTACATATATCTACACAATATATAGGTCAATGACAGCACCTATGCACTTGCATAACGAGAGCGAAGGACAAAGGTAAACCGAAAGAGAGCAAATATGTGCAATAACTTCACACAATTACTCACAATTGGGACACAATTCAATCAATAAATGAAATGTTAAATGTACCTGTGGATATTTTCGACTCCTCAATTTGACTTGAATATTTAAATACCGATAGTTTTTCGATTCATCATTTATTCAACAGTACAGAAGTTTCATACAGAAAACTTCCCGAATTTATATACACATATGTGAAGAACGGAATGGGAACACATTAATAATGAAACAGGAAAATATTGACGCACAGGGATTGACCTGTGGATTCCCTTATACAATTATTAGTAACACTGGTTGCTTAGTAAAACTTATACTATGTAAATATTGAGACCCTGATACAAACGAAGACGATCAATTTAAAAAGGTTTGACAACACAAGGACTGATGAAAATACAGATATCAATCTATGTTTCATTTTAGTAATCTATAGATTTTCTTTTATAATAAAAATTAAATTACTTTTATGTATAAAAATATTAAATATTCACGGACAAAACAAACTTTAATCAACTAAATTACACAAATAATTATAGTCCTAAAGTGACACTCAACAAACAATTATCTTTGTCTAAATAAAAACAAATTCGTACAACAAAAAAGCGTCCGTGTATATATTTACCTAAAACAACGAGTATTTCTACGTACAATCGATATACACTATAACAATTGACATAAAACGATCAACTATACTAATCGTATGTTATCTCTTATTAAGACTATATTTCTACGACATTTTTCACGCCAGCCGGGCCGCCCGGCGGCGTTGAATGTCCTTTACATCACTGACACTTAGTGAAATTATTATTTTTTTTTAAAAAGCACCCCGACCCCACTGGGCATGCGCGAACCCTCGCCAATTGGACCAGAGCTCACGTATTGGAAGCATTAGACCAAATTGGTATGCAATGCACAAACAGCTGTACTTTGTTTTAAAATTTTCATTTCTAAACCTTTGATTTTCTGTTTTCTAACTAATATAAATAAATACTTGGTAACTCATCGATGTTATTTCATTGTTATGTTGTTACATTATACTGTGTATCGTATCGTTTTGCATGCAAAGAGACGCTTGCGCGAAGCACCGATCGATAGGCACCACATGTACAGCTGCAATAGATCTGGAAACAGTGCATTAATCACTGTGAAAGCAATCTTATAGCATCGACATAGAGTGTAAAATAGATCGTTGTATGCATTAAAAAGACAGCGTTTCATTCATGAAACTAAAACAAATTGTTTACTTGGTTGATAAATGTCAATAAAGTTCAGATTGGTCGTACGGTGAGGGGTGAAGCTGTTGATATTTACAATTAAAGGAGTCCTGTGCCCTTTTAGATAAGGTCACATTCACAGGTGAAATTGAAATGGCGTAGAATTTGACTCCGAAGTGTATTCATGTCGCGTTTTATAACGGAGAGGTGGAGCTGTGAGTATCTCGAGTCTGGGTTGGTAGTTTAAGATAAATAAAAGAAGAAAGGTAAAGATATACGGTTCGGTTTGTAATAAAATAAATTAGGATAGAAAGGAAACTAAAATTTTGTTCTTTATTTAATAGATTTTATCATTCAATATGATTTAGTGAATAAAATAAATATTTGTTTTAAGTGTGTATCGAGTAAAATGAAAACGTTTTCTTAAATATGAAACGTTGTTTTTGTATCTGTATTGATGATTAAATCAATAATTGAATTATCTATTCTATAGGTATAATATTTGTATTTTTATTTACATACATAAGAAAATATGAACCCAATATTTAAAGTGACTAATATTGAATAACCAAGTTATAGAATCTAAATTGTAGGATACACCATAAGGTAAGTATTTTCTTATATTATTCGTTGTAGTCATACATAAAATAATGCATGCAATAATTTCAATAACAAGGCGGTCTAAATAAGTCATTTCTTCATTAAGTACCAGGTGGAACAGATTACTTTTAAAAGAGCCCCTTTATCTTGCGTCGGCAGTTAGTACCGCAAAGGTTGCATCTGCAGGCCGAGGAACCACAGCAGCCGCTTATATCGTGGCCACAAGATTCACCTCGAGGTACACACGCGTTCCTGGAAAAGATAATATAGATTGACGACTGAAGCCCAGTTCCTAAATCAAGAAACGAGTCATACTGGCTACGGTTAGTTATAATATAATAATAATAATATTCTATCACATTCACACAACACCATCTAGCCCAAACTAAGCAAAGCTTGTACTATGGGTACTAGACAATGGATAATCATACACATATAATTTTTTTTGTAAATAAGTTATTCATTACTGCCATGTTTTCCATAGGCATAATATTTAATTAAATATAGTTGTATATTACAATAATATAATAATTGGCATAAACTTTATGATAGCCAGCATAATAAAACAAATTAGTCCATAGCTTTCCTGTTTTTGCTTATATTATAAGTGATTTCAGCTCAATTTCCGTTAATAGTAGGCACATTATTTATTGGCTTATGTTTAACTTATCACCAGATATAGTAAAATATAACAGTCAAAAATAGTAAACGATCACCAAAAATAATAAATGATCACCAAAATTAAAACCACATTATTAAAATACCAAAAATATTAATTGCATGTGGCAAAGAGATCAAAATAAGTCGACGGAGCCCCGCAAAGCGGTGCTCCTATTTTTGGGTGGGTTTAAGAAGGAACCTAACATAACCTAACCCTTCCGAGACGGAATGCAGTGATTTGAGGCGTATAGGTGCTCGTTATGATATATTTTAGTAAGCGTATTTTGGTGTGCAGTTACTATTTTTGGTGGTCATTATATTTAATACCTTATTTATTTAGGATCCCAAACAAAACAATAGTTACATGTTATATAGGTAAAATTGTATTAACTGTTGTTGTGCTTCTTCAGTTATAGGAGAATATCATATGTTTAGCTTACTTAACCGAATAGTCATATAATAAAGTTCTGCCCACGGCTTCGCTCGCGTAAAAGTAGGATATAAAAAGAACTTTAAAATAAATGTAGCTTGTGTTACTCGGTGATAATATAGTTTTCCAAAGGTGAAAAAAAATTTAAACTTGGCTTAGTAGTTTTTGAGTTAAATCCTTATAAACAAACAGAATAACAAACAAAAAATCAAATCATGCCTCTTTATTATATTAGTAAAGATAATCGTTCGTCGGCCTCGGTGGCGTAGTGGTTAGTGTAACCGACTGCCACGCCTGAGGTCGCGGGTTCGATTCCCGCACAAGTCAAACATTTGTGTGCATGAACATGGATGTTTGTCTTGGTCTGGGTGTTTTTATGTATAATATGTATGTATTTACAAAAAAAAAGTATATATGTATGTTTATCCATTGTCTAGTACCCATAGTACAAGTTCTGCTTAGTTTGGGCTAGATGGTGTTGTGTGTATGTGGTAGAATATTATATTAGAATATTATAATCCCAACTAATATTATAAATGCGAATGTGAGATTATTTATTCGTTTGTTAGTTTGTTATGCTTTCACGCCTTACCCTCTTAACCGATCATCATGAAATTTTGCATCCATGTTGTCAGGGATACAGAAAAGGACACACTTTCCATTAACAAAATCTAAATAAAGGTGAGCAAAGCCGCGGGCAAAAACTAGTATAGCACATAATAGTTTATTTGTATTCTTATTTTTGTTTCGAAACTAATGATTGTAGTGACAGAGATTTACGCGTATAAAACAAAGAACGAATTTGTGCTATAAAAAAAGTAAAACGAAATCTAATATCGCACATTGAGACGAAATAATAATTCACTGAAAATTGAAAATGTCAGCGCAAGTTGAAATTTTTACAGTTTTCGACATTGAATTCCTTTTCGCAGCTGTGTATCCGCTGTCCAGACGACTCGGTCCTGAATACAGTGTGCTATCTTTATCGGATTTTGTCGATCATTGCCATTGGCATCTTTAAAATAGTTCCTTTTGACCACAACTAGAAGACAAACATAAATTATTTTATATTATTCCCCTCCGAGTTTAAGTTATGGTTTCACTAATTCTACTAGGCTGAATGATGCGGATCCCACACAAGTCAAACATTTGTGTGCATGAACATGGATGTTTGTCTTGGTCTGGGTGTTTCTATGTAAAATATGTATATATTTACAAAAAAAGAAAGTATATATGTATGTTTATCCATTGTCTAGTACCTACCCATAGTACAAGCTCTACTGAGTTTGGGCTAGATGGTGTTGTTTGTATGTGGTAGAGTATTATTATTATTATATTCACTAAAATAATAAAAAAATATTTATGTCTTTGAAGCTACGTAGGTATTGTATATTGAAGTAATTTAGCCGTCACTTGTACGTTGTAAATGCGATAACATTTAAAAATTTAATGTCTATACTTGAAAAAGCTTTGGGTATTACTAAATAAATGTTTTTGAATTAATCTTCTCCTTAGTCTTTATTATTCCCAAGTCACTTGGGGTCGGCTTTCTAGTCTAACCGGATTTAACTGGATATTAGTTTTTACAAGGAGCGACTGCCATTTGACCTCCGCAACCTGAAGGCTAACGATACGCTAAAGCTAAATCAGTGTTAGGATATTAGATGGCACTGACTTCCCAATAACGACTGCCATAGATGTTCATGGCAGCCGGGACCGACAGCTTAACGTGCTCTCCGAGGCACGGAGCAGGCGATAATTGTCAATCAATACGCACATAATTTCGAAAAGTCAGAAGTGCGCGACGTAGGTTCGAACTCGAGACCTCTGCACTGCAGTATTTTGGTCTCCCGACTAAGCTATCGCTGTTTTTAAATTAATATTGTATGTATTTTATTTTATCATCATAATACGTCATATCCAAAGGGTAGAAATGCTTGCCACATAAGAATGGCGCCTCTGATTTTTGTTTTATGATAGGTATGATAACAGAACAAAAGACTCACGTCTCGCACTGCCCGCGCGTGGAACATGTTCTATATTTAAATGTGCTACATAGTTCAATGGTTATAATAATCCTTATAGGGAGATTCGTATAACGGGGACGTCACCTCGTCTAGAAACTTTTTCCGTTGTTACGTCTAGTAGTCAGTCGTCTGTCAGACGAACTTAGATTAGTTTTCCAACAGATATCATTTTAGAAAGATAAATATTCATCTGAGTATTTTTCTTTCTTTGTTATTAAAAGATGTTATCGCTATAACTGGTTCAGTAACACAGACATAGTGAATGCGACTGCTGTGACGGGCTACTTATCCGAGTAGGGTGAAGTGTTATTTTTCGAGGCAGCGTTCGATAATAAATTTTAAAACCATGCGCCCTGCAACGTGTTTTTCGGATACAAATTGTGCTGCAAATTTCAAGAAATTGAATGAATTCCTCGCAGGCAAAAGGTAAAGGTACCCAAGCGTAAGTATGCTATAGCGTCACTCGTCTCCCGTAACCAGCCAGTTGGGTCGTTCTTCCGATATGTATTAATATCGCTGGCTCACTATAACAAGGTTCTATGTTTTTTTTAACTTTGTGGAATTAAGGTTTAAAATTTGCATATCAGTAGAAATAACTTAAAAAGTAACTTAGAACTATTTGCGATTTAATATTGTGAGTTGGTAAGTGCTTCCATCTATTACTATATTAGTCTAAACAAAAAGGAATGACATATAGAACCATGCAATATTCATAATTCATTTTTTTTTTCAAAAATGTGACGTAGAACGTTGTAATATTGGACCAGCGATATGTAACTGGTACCAGTCAATGTGCTTGCCTGCACGGATGGCATAATGGTTTAAGTAGTCACCTCACCCCTGTCACCGTGCTGAGTGTTGTGAGTTCTATCCCCACGCGGGACATACATTTGTGTGATCCACAAATACTTGTTCTGTGTTCTTTGTCTTTAAAAAAAATCATTCTAGCACTTTTTTTTTTTTTTTTTTTTGTTCGTCAAAATGACCACACTCCACCTGATGGTAAGCAGTCGTGTGGTCTAAGAGCAATGGCCTCCACATCGCCCCCACAGTAGCCGAGGCGATGTTGAGGTCTCTACTTTGACGGCCTGAGAAGATGCTTTTTCACGCCCCGCTTAAAGAACCCAGGATTGAAGGAAGAAGGAAACACGTGCCTTGGCAGAGAATTCCATGCCTTGGTCGTTCGGCAGAGATATGAGGACCCAAACTTTTTGGTACGCGCTCTAATCGACTCTACCGTGTAAGGATGGCATCTGAGCCCAGCACGCGTTGTTCTGGATAGGAAAGGGGAGGGCGGGATAAGGTGGAATAACTCTTCAGAGCACTCCCCGTGGTATATTCTGTAGAAACATGCCAATGAGGCAATGTCTCTACGGAGTTGCAGAGGTTCCAGTGAACTCGTGACCTCTGGATCTCCGATGATACGGACAGCTCGCCGCTGTAACCGGTCGAGAGCGTCCAGCAAGTACTGCGCGGAGCCATCCCAAAGATGAGAACAGTACTCCACGCAAGGGCGCACTTATGCCTTATACAATAGGCACAGTTGCCCAGGCGTGAAGAACCGCCTCACCCTGTTCAGAACTCCGAGTTTTCGCGAAGCTTGCTTAATGACGCTCTCGATATAGGTTTTCTGGTTAAGGGAGCGGCAAAGATCCATACCTAAGATGAAGAGACTGTCACGTATCACCAGCGGAGTGTTCTTCAGAGAAGGGAGGGGAAGGAACGGAGACTTTTTGTTGAGAACGCGCATGCCTGGGTCTTCTTGGCGTTGAACTCGACCAAGTTCTTGGCACCCCATTCATAGATGAGATCCAAGGTCCGGTCAAGTTCAACGACAAGATTCTGCCTTTTCCCCTCAACCTCAGCCTGTTTGGCCCCAGGATGTCCGAGATATCGCCCATGCACGGTACTGTCGTCCGCATAACAATGTATGTTGCCGAGATTCAACATATCATTGATATGCAGAAGAAAGAGCGTAGGGGATAAGACAGAACCCTGAGGCACTCCTGCATTGACCTGCATAAATTTGGAAGCGCGACCGTCGCAAAGGACCCGAATACGACGCTTCTGCAGGAAACTTGCAATCCAGATGCACAGTTGAGGGGGCAAGCCATAGGCCGGAAGCTTGGAAAGAAGAGACCGGTGCCAGACTCTGTCGAAAGCTTTGGCTATGTCAAGGCTTACAACTTACAACTTGCAAGTGCCTAAATTTGAGAAATAAGGAAGAAAACAAGATAGATCTCACTGCAAAAACATTGATCGGGCTTCTGGCTTTTCAAACACGCTTTTGCTTTCTTGTATCCCAAAGGCTTTATATTCAATCTACATTTATCTTTATAAATAGCCAATGTGTAACTCATGATATAGGTAAGCTGATCTCGTGCACAATTTGAACAAATGACTAGCACATCCTTTATCGCTAAGTTGAAGCATGTAAAACAATTTTATCATTATGCCATTATATTTTATTATGAGATTAGTAGCTTTAGTTGAGCAATGAGCATTTTATATATCCTTACTAATATTATAAATACGATTGTGAGTTTGTTTGTTTTTACGGTTTCACGTCTTACCTTCTCGACCGATCATCATAAAATTTCGCTTACACTTTGTCAGGGATACAGAATAGGACATAGAGTAAGTTTCATCTAGAAAAAATGATGTTCCTGAGGAATAGAAAATTGACATAATATTCTATTTTCTAATATTCTACCACATACACACAACACCATCTAGCCCAAACTAAGCAGAGCTTGTACTATGGGTACTAGACAATCGATAAACATACAGATATACTTTTTTTTTGTAAATACATACATATTATACATAGAAACACCCAAACCAAGACAAATATTCATGTTCATGCACACAAATGTTTGACTTGTGCGGGAATCATACCCGCGACCTCAGGAGTGGCAGTCGGTTACACTAACCACTACGCCATAGATAACCTACAATCGCGAGCGAAGCTGCGGGCAAATTCTAGTATTCTTATAAAACTGCAACCAAGCTTTGTCTATAAGTATACTGGAGACAAGCTGACCCGCGCAATTTCGTCTGCTTCATATAAGAGAATTTCCCCGTTTTCACCAAATGTTTTATTGCTGCTGCGCTCCTATTGGTCGTAGCGTGATGTTATATAGCCTATAGACTTCCTCGGTAAATGGGCTACCCAACACTAAAACGATTTTTTCAATTCGAACCTGTAGTTTCTGACATTAGCGCGTTCAACCAAACAATCAAACAAACTCTTCAGCTTTATAATATTAGTATAGATATTTCTGATAAACTGTTTGAAATCGGCTATTTAAAGAGATCTCTATTCAAAATAGTGTTTTTAATTATTTTCTTTCTATCTAACTCTTGTTTTGGCATCACGCCAAAACCACTAAACCAATTTAGATGCAGTTTTTACAATTTAGTTGCTTGCGGTTCAACATAAAATATCAGCTGGCATCATTTAATCCTATAGAATATGAAACAATTCGATACATTTAAATTATGTCGGGCGAACTGTAGCTCTCGATGAACTGCCTATATTTTGACGAAATGAAAAAGCATGACAATAATTATAGATATATTTTTTAATACGTAGATATATTTTTTAATACGTAAATATATTATTATTACATAGACAGTGGAATAAATTGATTTAAAAAAATAGTTTTATTAAAATCCATTTATACATACATTACATAATTTAAATTAAAAAAAAAGTGTACGCATCTTATTCTGAATTAAATTAATAATAATTTTATTTGATATTGCATAAGTAGACGATTTAAGAAAAGTTATAACATTGAATTTAAAGTACATAATGCAGATTTTATTGCGTTGTTTATTTCAAAACACTTTTATTAGGTATATAATAACAAAAATAGTGAAAATGTTTTAAAATAAACAACGTGATAAAATACGTATCAACTACTTTAATTTCAAGTATAACATTCGCGTAAACTTAAGACAGTATTATGTGCTATAACATTAGGTATAATGTATAAATTACTCTGTGCTTTGGTCGTATAGTTTTTGATACTGCCGAAAAGCCTCTGTTGTGCCTGCATTTTTTTGTCCACACTTACTGCGGGCCTATCTGGAGTTGCTCTAGATTGAGTGGTTGAGGAAAGTAGGTAGGTACTATTATTCGCTGACCTCAGCTTGTTCAGCATCGTTTAATGGAACAGCATAATTTTACTCATTCTGGAGGATGCCTGGGCCTGGTGCGGATAGTATGCTGGTACAGTAAATTTTCCATACTGCGCTGTTGCCTGGGGTTGATCAAGATTGTATGTTGAGACAGGTTTGTTGTTTATACTGCTCGACAGCCTGCTTGGTAAGGATTGTATGTTGGGATAAAACGAAAAATAGGGTATTCTTGTCCATGCTGTTCGGCTGTCTGCTTGGTAAGATTAGATTTTATGTTTTTGTCCATAGTGCTGGATTGACTGAGGTTGATAAGGATCGTATGTTGACATAGCGCTGTTTTGGGCATATTGCTGGATTATCTCAGGTTGACAAGGATTGTATATTAGCACAGCGCTATTTAATGTATACTGAAGGACTGGTAAGGATTGTAAAACAATATAATTTTGTCCATGTTCTGAGCTTGCTTGACCTTGTTGGAGATTTCCATTGGCCATATGTATGAAAACACCCGTATTCACTTAAAAAAAATAACTGAAAAGCACTGACATAAACTGAAAGAAGGAGCCCTTTTTTGTATTAACGGGGACTTCATAGCTGTAACTTGAAGGGAAGCTTGCACTACCTTTAATTCCATAGGTATAATTGTATTTCGGCGCCGGTGCAGTACCTGTATATACGAAGAATTGGTTAATTATACAGTAAATACAAAAAATAAACAATCTTTATATAAGAGCTACAATTACTGTTGTTGCATAGGACGCTCACCTATAATGTGAGAAACTGAATAACTGATTGATTATATAATTAAATAAGAGTGACCGTGAGTTTCTTGGCCGTTCTTAACATTATTTCTACGACTTTGCTTTACTAAACGTGGCAACATGTAAATGTAATTTCATAGTATAGTTAGTTAGTGTAACATTGTAACCTAAATGAAAATTTGATTTAATATGATTAAATTAACTTTGTAGGTAGATCCTTAAAATAAATAGACAAATGTATTTGTGTATTTATTTTAAGAATCAATTTAAATAAATTCATGCTTAAGAAGCGATGTTCAGGTTTCTTTAATAAATGAGTATGTTTAATAACCGAGAAATCACCTATTAATCTAACTGGCGCCCAGTCTAAAGAGTGCCAATTATTTATGCAAATAAAGTACCAAATAGCCATATGGCCCAAACAATAAAACAAATAATAGTTTTAGAATACTTACAGAAGCCAAGGATCACCGAAAGTAACAAAGTGCAGAGCTGAAATTATAAAATATAGAGCTTAATAAAATAAAAATATATCATCTTGAAATTTCGTATACACGTTTCAGGTGTACAGAAAGGGCATAGGGTACTTATCATGCAGAAAAAAAAGTATTATTCCCGAGGCATAATTGACAATTATCCATTAAGCCGGGTAAAGCCGTGGGCAAAACCTAATAGAAAAATTCTAGTAGGTCTTACAAAAAGTTTTGAAATAGTTCTCTGAGTACCATGTATAAAAATCAAAACTGAGAATATCGGTAAAGTTACAATTTTTTTTGAGAGCTTTAAAGCGTCAGGTAGTCGTTACCGCCGACAGAAATTTTCTGGCAATATTGATTATTACTTTTGAACAATATTTTCTAAAATATACATAAAATCAGAACTGAGATTTGAAGAAAAGTTTGTATTATTTTTGCTTGCCTTTAGCACCTGGCAACGGACAAATGGCGGCCAGGCCAAGCTAGCAGGTATGCATACACTCAAAGTACATACTAACACTACTTAATCCCATACATTTTATTTCTGAGAAAATATGTAATGTCTGGGGCCCTGGGATCTTGGACTATATGTAAAGTATATAACTTAGGTAATGTTGTAGCATTGAGAGAACATCTCGCCGTTAATCAATTACGTTTGGTGAGTATAAAACTGTAATAGATCTAAATTACCATTGTCAAGAAAATCCTAATTCATATTATAAATGCGAGTGTGAGTTTATTTGTTACGCTTCCACACCTTAACTACTCGACCGATCATCATGACATTTTCACATAAACGTTGTCAGAGGAACAGAAAAGGACATTGGCTACCTTTCATACAGAATAAGTACTGTTATTAATCTAACCGGGATCTACATCTACGCGGGAAAAGTTGCGAGAAGTTTTAGTAAGTAATATCCCGTCAACTGTCGAGCGGACATACGTCCGTCCACAAAAAATGAGTCATAAAAAAAACAGACAAACGTAGGTCCGCTCCACACTTGACTCGTTAATGAGTCAAGTGTCGAGCGGACATACGTTTGTCCGTTAGTGTATTGTTTGCACAATGAATTTTTTATAATATTTCCGTATTTTCCCTTGACGCTCAAGAAGAAATAAAATAAAATCATTTTTATTATATAGGTAAACGGCTAGTGTATCCAATGATAGGCATTGGATACACAAAAGATATTACTGTCCCTTTATGCAGAATATATATACCATATACCATTATGCAATATAAACTGGTAAATAATTTTATTGAGGGCCCTCAATTATTGTCTACAATAAATTTTAATGTCCCATGTAAGTATCCCCGAAATCCTATCAATCTATTATACCCACCATCACGTAAAACAGTCCTCGGCTTCAACTACCCAATACCAAGACTAAGCAGACTTTATAATAAGTTCGACAAACAAGTTTATTTATTTATTCATTTTAGACTTACAACTATCATTACAGGTAACCCCAATTCGATAGTGCGCTACATCTTAATTATATACATGAAAAAATAAACATAAAACTCAACTAAGTAACTAAAAAAAAACAAAAATAGAACTGAAGTAAAAAGATACAAAATTACAAATAAACTTTTAACTTATAACTACTTACAATACTAGGAACATAAATAGGACACTGTGTAAATAGTAATTTTTGTCAACTCACTAATGTGACAGCAAAATATATCAACATTCTTGCTTATCATATTAATTACTTTAATAGACCTGGATATGGGACACTTTGCCAGTAAGTTGGTCCTGGCGTTTGGTACGACTAAGAGTCGTGGACGTCGCCGCCGCCATATGTATCGATCTGGTACACAGAGACTAAGGCATCGCAGTACTCCAGGATTGTATTCAATTCCACGCAACAGCCTAACTAAATATATTACAAGATGAAATTCCCTACGTACTTTCAGTTCGTTATATCCTACCATGCCCAGGACAAACAGTGTAGGGTACATAAGGGGGTAAAAAGGGTATACTCCATAATACTTATGATACAAATGTCTTGTGAACTTGTTCTGGACACGCTCCATCATGATGCTATACTTCTGTTCATGGGGCGCCCATACGACAGCACTATGTTCCAAATGACTCCTGACTAGTGCGTCGTACAGTGCCTTAACAGTAGACATGTTGGTGAAATGTCGTGCCTGTCGCAGAACAAATCCCAAGTTTCTAAACGCCTTCTTACAAATCTGCTGTATGTGCTCGCGAAATGTGAGGTCCGATACAAAGTTGACTCCAAGATCTCGTACCTGGATGACTCTCTGTATTGGCGTTGTGCCTATCACATAATCGTATCTAAGAGGTGAACGAGCGCGAGAGAAAGTCATAACTGAACATTAATTTTCATTAAAATACAGTTTATTTAGTTCACTCCATTCTAACACTCTATCTATATCTTCTTGTAATCGTTTACAATCATCCAGATTCCGAATCTCATGCATCAACTTTAGATCGTCAGCAAACAATAGACAAGATCCATTACTGATCACCTCAGGCAGATCATTTATCATGATAATAAATTCAAGAGGTCCCAAATTGCTGCCCTGACTTACTCCTGTACTCCTGTACTTTGTGAAATAGGGTTCTGATTCACAACCATTGTAGTCAACGTATTGCTGTCGGTCCCTCATGTAACTTCTAAACAGCTCTAAAGTTGTGGTGTACATCCTACTTCAGCTAACTTCTTTAAAAGTATATCGTTATTCACAGAGTCGAAAGCTTTTTTAAAATCTAAATAAGCGACATCTACCTGCGCCCTCGCGTCCACCGCAGGCACCACCGTGGCCATGAAGTTAAGGAGATTGGTCGATGTACTGCGCGCCTCGCGAAAACCGTGTTGTGCGTCAGATAATAATGGCCGTACTTACTCTTTAAACTGCGCTGGATAGCCGATTCAAATACTTTTGCAGGTGTTGACAATACTGCTACTGGCCTGTAGCCCTTAACATCATGACCCAGCTTACCTTTAGGAACCGGGATAACTCTTGTTAATTTCCATTGACTCGGGTATATGGCTGATTTTATGCTGATGTTAAATATATGTTGAAGAGGTTCCGTGAGCACTTTACCACAATCTTTAAATAAAAACGGCGGTATACCATCGGGACCGACTGAACCTTTCGGTTTAAGGGATCCTAGCGCCTCAGTTACATCCTGTAACGTCAGCGAGTCGATGTGAACGCGAGCGCTACTCGCCCCGCAGGCCGCCGCCTCTCGCGCGTCGAGTCGTGGCTGTTCGCTACTGTACACAGAGTGGAATTACTCAGCAAAGTTCACACAGCACACTCCTCATCACTTAGATACTTATCTCCTATCATAATAACTGGTATGTTTCCTGTCCCTCTAAGCTCCCTTATATAGTGCCAGAACGATTTTGGGTATCTCGCAAACTGACACTGTATTTTATCCGTATATTGTTTATACGCAAATTCTATGGCTTGTTTTATACACGCCCTATAATTAGCAAATGTCAGGTAGTCACATTGTAACTTTGTTTGTTTATACTTCTTGTGAAGTGAAGCTTTAATTTTAATATCTCTTATAATATCACTCGTATACCAAATTGGATAATTGTACCTTGTATTATTCGTAGCCCGTTTTTTCCTCGGCACACATTCATCTAATATTTCCGTAAAAGTATCGTAAAAGTATCTTATTGTATCCTCCACAGTATCCAAATCATATAATCCGCTCCAATCAATAGTAGACAACTTTGAATACAATATAGGAAAATCCGCTCTATAAAAATTCCATTGGGGACGAGAATGAAGTTGACATAGACTAGGACTAGGAGCGGGAGTGGCGGCGCGCGGCACGGTCGTAGCGGAGGCGGCGCGCACGCTCACCGCGAGCGGCGGGTGGTGCGCGTCCACGGGCACTAGCGTGTCGTCCGCGCGGATTACCTTCACTTGCTCGTTAAATCCCGCATTCAGTACCAGATCTAAAGTTCTACCTAAACTATTACTTGTACTATTACATTGAGTGAATTGACAATATGACTTACAATATTCAAAATAATTATTAGCATTCACAGGACTAGAGTGTAAATTAAAATCTCCAATAACTAATATCTTGTTATATCTAGTACATAAATCTTCTATTATTTTAAATAAAAGCAAATAATCATTTTCCGAACTACTCGGTGGGATATAACATACACAACACAAAAATAAAAACTTATTATTAAAATGCACAGTTGCACAAGCAATTTGAACACGCAAGTGTCTATCACTACGTTGGACACGGGTACCTGTCTTAGCTCAAATCGGTGTGTGGCCACGAGAAACGCGCCGCCTTGCTTCCGACCGTCCGCTCGATCACAACGTATTATTTGGTATCCCGGTGGTACTATTTCTAAATCGTGTATAGCAATGTTGCATCCTGATTCCGTAACTAGATATAAATCATAATCTAAGCACTCAATATTATTTTTAAACTCATTCAATTTAGTTCGGAGTCCTCTAACATTTTGGTAAAACAACTCAATGGTGTTATTATTCAGTGGGGGTGGGTCTCCGTGACCTCCGAAACCAAATCCATTCATTGAAATTTGTATTTATAGGCCATACTTCAGTCTTGTTCAGTTTTTCGAACATTTGCTCGGGTACACCCACAATAAACGACGCGTAGTCTCGCTGTGTCTTATGTTGGATTTTCTCAATTTTGACTGACGTTTCTTGGCCGCAAATTTTCTTGACGTGGTTTACCATGGCTTCTTCAGGGGTATCGGGGTGTAAACGCCAAACATGCAAATGCCTCAGCCGTTCCGTACCTTGTATAGTCATCCGTTCCGCGCTCTGTCCTATTCTCACTTCATTTATCTGCCTTCTGTTGATTTTCCGGTTCTGCACAACTTTCCAGCCTGCATCCCTATCATGGGTGTTATCCACTTGCGATATATTTTCATCGTTTTCGTTAGTCATCAATGAGCTAGTCGTAGTTTGCTATAAAGTCGTTTTCGTGGCCCCACCATTGTTTACGTCCACCCGTTTTTTGGTCGGTTGAATATTATTAGACTTATTTTGTGTTGGCTTGTTTTGGTGGGCCGAACTTTCGGAGGATACAGATACCTTAGGTATCTTAGCCCTAGTGTGATGACTATCCAAGTTAGCATTGATTTTATGCTCCAGTGCTTTGACTACCTTGACCATATTGTTGAAATCATTCTTAGATTGTACTAATAAATCTTGCAAAAGAGTAATTGCATTCACCTGACTATCCAAACGAGTTATCATCTCAGTTCGTAGATCTCTTAGTTCTTGAAGCACTAATGCATCAGATTCTGCGACTGTAGGTGTCAGTTTTGTACGGGTACCCCGCTTAGCATTGTTAGTTGATATGCTTAATACCAGTCTTTATGAATTTAAGAGCCAGGTTTACAACAGAACTAATTACTATTAGTTACCTAATTAAATTAAATTAAACTGTGTTAACTATTTAAGTTTTATAAACTGTAGGCTATATTACTGTTTGTTGGCTGTGTGATTAATTTTATTTTTATTACCAATTTTCACTGAAATATTGTAACATTATTTCTTATAATCTGATCTGTGTTAATACTTAAATCCGAATGTTTTCCTTAAATGCTGTTCTTGCCGATTGATATTGTGCACCCATACCTTATTTGTTATGAATGTATTACTTGTAAGAAATGTGTAACAAATGTAGGTGAACCTATGAATAAATAAATAAATAAATGCAGAACGTATGCTTAAACGTTAGTAGTATCCTAACTAACATTATAAATGCGAATGTAAGTTTATTTTTTTTATGTTATAAGAGGCAAACGAGTAGACGGATCGCCTGATGGTAAGCGATTACCGCCGCCCATGGACACCCACAACACCAGAGGAGTCGCAAGTGCATTGCCGGCCTTTTAAATTTGCTCTAGAAGGGAGGGGGCTCTAGGTTGGGCCACCGGTACCCTCACTGACGTGACGAAACACAACGCAAGTGCTATTTTACGCCAGTTTTCTGTGAAACCATGGTATCACTCTGGTCGAGCCGGCCAATTCGTGCCGAAGCGTGACTCTCCCACTATTTTTTTTTGGTTTATGTGTTTGTGCCTTTTTAAGAGCAGCGATAGCTCAGTGGGGAGACCAACAGACTGAAATGCAGAGGGTCTCGGGTTCTAACCCACGTCGCGCACTTCTGACTTTCGGAAGTTATATGACTATTCGAAATTATGTGCGTATTGATTGACAATTATCGCCTGCTCCATGCCTCGGAGAGCACGTTAAGCCGTTGGTCCCGACTGCCATGAACGTCTATGGCAGTCGTTATTGGGAGAGTGTCGACACAAAAGATCCCACTGGGTCGAAGTGTCGCCGGTCTGCACTGACTGGCCCCACATAAGATAAGATAAGATAGGGTGCCTTTCATTCAGAAAAAAATCTGTTGTTGATCTAACCTAACCTACATCTACGCGAGCAAAGATGCGGAAAAATTTAGTAAGTAATATGTATAAAATGAAATAATTTTTGTTATATCGGTATTTGGGCTAGTGATACCTCTAGTGAAGTGTATCCAATGATAGGCATTGGATACGCTAAAGATATTACTGTCCCTTTACCACATACTACTATGCAGGACGTATACTTATTTGTTAATAGTATAATAATATAAAACTTACAATGTACTTCATAGTGAAGCGGGAGCGAACGAACTAAGTACGAACTCCACTGTAATATTACTGAACTGTGACAAGCTTCATACTAATATTTATTTAATTTCAATTATTGCCTTAACCAGGTAAAATATGATGTATTATTAAATTGCTAAATTTAGTTTTCCTGTTTGAATTCTAACTATTCCATTCCATGTTAACTTTAATTTACAATATAAAACTTTAAAAACCAGTTCAGATAATATAAAATATCGTTTTTTAGAAGGTGATTATACTAAAATTAATAAAGAAATTACTAGTGTGGATTGGCATAATGTTCTAGAAAATATGTCAGTTGATTCGGTTGCTAACGTTTTTTATAGTAAAATATATGACATTATTAAATCATCTGTACCTCGCCGACCTATAAAGAGTAGGAAATACCCTATATGGTTTTCTAGACCGTTCATTCATATTTTTAAAAATAAACAGAAAGCTTGGGTCAAATGGAAAAAATATGGGAACACATTAGATTATGAAGCATTCTCATGTTTGCGTGATAGATTTAAATCGGTTAGCACTGAGTGTTTTAGAACTTATATTGATTCCATAGAAGAAGGTCTAAAAACGGATGTCAAGGCTTTTTGGTCATATATAAAAAGTAACAAAAATAGAGATGGAATCCCTAGTGAAATTAAATATAACAATATAAAATCTAATAATCCATCTGAAATTTGTAACTTGTTCTCAAACTATTTTAGCTCAGTATATGTAAAAAGCGATCCCATAAACTTGGACTGTGACTCTTTGCCCACATCTAGGTACACTGATAGAGTCATATCTGATTTACACATAACCAGAGACATGATAATAAAAGAACTTAAGTCTTTGGACATAAACAAAGGAGCAAGTCCAGATGCTATACCACCTTTTTTCTTAAAGCATACCGCTGAAACGATTAGCCTACCATTGTTTATTATATACAATAATAGTCTGACAGGAGGCGTAATGCCACAGGTTTGGAAGACTGCTAATGTAACGCCTGTATATAAAAGTGGGTGTAAATCAGATGTTACCAACTACCGTCCCATATCCTTGCTATCAACAATGGCAAAGACTCTTGAGCGTTTAGTACATAGCCAAATTTATTCACATCTACACAGATGTATTATTCCTGAGCAGCATGGATTTGTTAAGGGTCGGTCTACTGTAACCAACCTGTTGCTTTATACGAATTATCTGTATGAAACTATGGACAACTGCTTGCAGGTGGACGCATTTTACACCGACTTTTGCAAGGCATTCGATAAAGTGGATCATTCAATACTATTAAAGAAGATTGCATATAATGGTATACATGGAAACTTGTTACGCTGGCTCGAGTCCTATATAGTTAACAGGACACAAAGGGTTGCTCTGAATGGTTTCTACTCTAATGAAATACAAATCAGTTCAGGTGTAGTCCAGGGTTCAATTCTAGGACCTTTGCTCTTCGTCTTATTTATTAATGACATTGGCAATTGTTTTAAACATTGTCATTATCTCTTGTATGCAGATGATTTAAAAATCTATCGAGACATTAAGATGCAAAGTGACTGCAATAAATTACAGGAAGACTTGAATCGCTTTACCAGTTATTGTACCGACAATAAATTGCAGCTAAATATTAATAAATGTAAATCAATAACATTCACAAAAAAACATAATACTTTTAATCAAACGTACTTCCTTTGTAACAATGCACTTGAGAAAGTAATCTCGATTAGAGACCTTGGAATACATCTTGATTCTAAACTCCATCTTGATGTTCATGTAAACTGTATAGTAAATAAAGCTTTTCAAATGTTTGGATTTGTCATGCGCACATGTGTACCCTTTAAAAGGCCAGCCTCATACTTACTGCTCTACAAGTCACTCATTAGATCACAATTAGAATATGCTACTGTTGCATGGAATCCATATTATACAAAATATATTGATCAAATAGAAGTAGTACAGCTTAAATACCTCCGTGCCGTTAATTATAGATGTTTTCTCAAAAGAAGCTCATACCATGACACATTGGTTAAATTCTCTCTAATGACACTCAAAAAGAGACGATGGCTAATGGACTTATCTGCGATATATAACATTTGTCGTAATAAGTATGACTGCAATAACCTAATGAATCAAATACAAATAAGAATCCCTAGCAGCTCCCATCGTATACGCGCTGCACATAACTGGGGCCTTTTTGCACCAAGGATGTGCAGAACGAATGCGGGCGAGCGAGCACCACTTTGCCGCATTATGAAACTTTATAATAAATATTTCACAGATATTGATTTGTTTATACTATCTCCTGGGCAATTCAAGAAGTGCATGGTTGAGAGACTCAACGAAATGGCTAATGATCATAATTGATGTTGAATTTCATTTTATTTGTAATAAAGTAATAAATTAATTATTTCTTTGTCATGCCAGAACTAATATATGTAACACTATCTTTTTTGTACTAATATTAATTTTGCGGACAACGATGTTGGTTGTGCATATATTTAAGTACTTTGGTAATAAGTCGTTTGGTTTAGCATAGTGTACAATTGTTTGTTGTCCTGAATAAATAAAATAAAATAAAATAAAACTAATGTAAATGTAAATCAGAAATGTGAATATGAGTTTGTTTCTTTTCTCTTTTTTTTTAAGGACCCGCTCTAGGAATAGTTCCTGTGTCACGGGGAACTTTACAAACATTTAAACAACGGACATCCGAACTCGAAACAACCATTTGTGGATAACAATTTTTTTTGCCTCGTATGGGATTCGAACAAACAACACTCGGCGCAATGGCAGCAGCTACACGACCACTTTAGCCACTACGCCATCCGTGCAGTAATTTCATTGTCAAGTAATTTGTTTGTTTCTTACGCTTTTACGCCTTAACTACTCGATTGATTATCATGAAATTTAGTATACACGTTGTCAGGGGAACAAAAAAGGACATAGGGTAAATTCATCCTGGAAAAAGTACTGTTACTAACCTAACGTCCTAACCTACATTAACGCAACCGAAGCCGTGGGCACACTCTACTATAATATTATAAATACGATTGTGAGTTTGTTTGTTACGCTTTCAAACTTTAACTACTCGACCGATCATCATGAAATTTCACATACATCTTGTCAGGTGTACAGAACAGGACATATGGTACCTTTTGTCCAGAAAGAAGGACTGTTACTAATAATAATAATAATAAAATTTATTTGTGAAAACAATACATAATATCTGAAACAGTAAAAAAAAATAACATAGTTCCATTGTTTGTTTATATGAATAATGACCCTGAAGCTAGGTAAATCCTGTGTTATCTCTGTCTGTTACTAATCTAACTTACATTTGCGCGAGCGAAGCCGCCGGCAAAATCTAGTTCTAACTTTCTGTTATAAATGCGAATGTGAGTTTGTTTGCTTGTTTGTTTGTTACGCTTTCACGCCTTAACTACTTGACCGATCATCATATAATTTCATATACACGTTGTCAGGGGAACAGAGAAGGACATAGGGTACTTTTTTTGAGCAGCGATAGCTCAGTGACGTTACGTGAAGTGTCGCCGGTCTGCACTGACTGGCCCCCACATAAGATAAGATAAGATAGGGTACTTTTCATCGAAAGAAAAGTGTTCCTTTCTTTTCTTTTATAAAAGACAACTCCCGCACTAGGAACAAATCCTGTGTCGCAGGGGACTTTACAAAACTTCAAACAACGGACACAAAGAACCCCTAGACTCGGAACAACCATTTGTGGATCACACAAAGTTTTGTCCCGTGTGGGATTCGAAACCACAACATTCAGCATAGTGGTAGTGGCGAGGCGACCAACTAAACCACTACGCCATCCGTGCATTACTATCATATTAGTTAGGATTTTTGTGTATCCGTTTGTTTTGATATATAACCATCGTTGTAAGTAGTGAGCATATTATACTGTCGCGTAGTTCACTGTGGTATATACCTACAAACGCGCTAGTCAAGGTTTAATGAAACCGAATTTCCAAAAAAAATATATTTATTTGAAAGCAAGGTGTTTACAGAGTCGTTCGCGAGAACAGAATGAATGTTAATTAAATTATAAATTATAAACTAAGTACATAAAATGTCGGTTACACAGGTTTCATATAACCGGGATTCTAGTAAGTAAAGTGACAATCAGCATTATTTGTTCTAGAACATTCGATGTTTACACGGGTTTCCAGTAACAAGTATTATAAGTAAAAGTCAGCATAATTTGTTCTAGAACTTTCCATTAAGTTTCTCACGCTGCCTTACACGTGTTATGTATATATGTTATTTATAGCTAAGTAGGCATATATCTATGGGGGTGGCATCTTTAACTTTTATTTTATTTAATTTATTTATTTAAGGTTGCCTTTCAACATCAATGATCATTACTGTCATTAGCGACCACAGTTAACAACATACATTACACTAGTTTGTAAAAATTAATCATTTGTAGGAAATTTAAAGTTCGCATACATCCATTTCCGTTTAAATAGTCTTTTAAACTGGTTGGTAGGTTACTTAAAGACCTCTTTAAACAAAGTCTCGGATTGGGGTAGGCTTAATTTGGTCCGATTTAACCCCACAAAGACACAAGTCTGCGCGTTTACCGCAAAAAAATTGCTGTTGGTCGTATCTCCTCATTTTGAGCACATCCCCATAACTGCCTCAGCCAGTATGGGAATACTTGGTGTCGACATATCGAGTGAAGTCCAGTTACGCGGCCATTTAGAAGGTAAGGCTAAATTAACTTCGAAAAAGCTTAGCGTGCTCAACAGATCGAGACAGTATATCACGCCGGCCCACCGCCTACTATTTTACAAGGCGCAGGTTCGGCCTCGCATGGAATGCTGTTCTCATCTTTGGACAGGGGCAACCCAGTACCAGCTTCTCCCTCTGGACCACATTCAGCGAAGAGCGACTCAAATCCTCGACTGCCAGGTTGTTTCAAATCGGCTAGGCCCCTTGACGCTGCGTAGAGATGTAGCCTTGCTATGCATCTTTTATCGTTTTTACTATGGGGAGAGCTCCGAGGAATTGTTCGGACTGATCCCTGCCGCCTCTTTTTGCCATCGGCCTACGCGACAGAATTTCAATCCCCATCATTTAGAAGGTTGGCAGTACTGCGCGTTTGTCCAGAAATTTTCTGCCTCGCACAACTAAACTGTGGAATGAACTGTCGCCTGCAGTATTTTCGTACCAATACGACCTACAAACCTTCAAGAAAAGAGCGTACTCCTTTTTAAAAGGCCGGCAGTGCAATTGTAACTCCTCTGGTGTTGTGGGTGTCTATGGGCGGCGGTAATCGCTTACCATCAGGCGATCCGTATGTTCGTTTGACTGCTATCACAAAAAAGAGTAGAGCAGAGCATTCTACTAAAAGATGTAATACGGTCAAATCAAATCCACACTTGCATTTGTTTCTGTCAACTTTGGTAATTAAATGAATGTGTGTCATATTTGTGTGACCAATACGCAATCTAGTAATAACAACTTGATCCTTTCTACAGTTAAACGAAATAGGGAGCTTTTCAAACAAAGGATTCCTCTAATATTGTCTTCTGTTTACGCGAATGTTATTCATTGAAATTAAACTACTATATACGGATTTTATCGCGTTGTTTATTTGACACTTTATTACATAATTTAGAAACTGTTAGGTACGCTAATATTACTATTAAACTTTACTAATTTTTAAAGTAATTATATTATTGAAACTATTAAACTATTTATATTTACACTTTCCCCGACGTTTCGGTTGCTTTTCAACAGCCATGGTCAGAGAGCAGCGATAGCTCAGTGGGAACACCAACAGACTGCAATGCAGAGGGTCTCGGGTTCGAATCCACGTCGCGCACCTCTGAATTTCGGAAGTTATATGACTTTTCGAAATTATGTGCGTATTGATTAACAATTATCGCCTGCTCCGTGCCTCGGAAAGCACGCTAAGCCGTTGGTCCCGGCCGCCATGAACATCTATGGCAGTCGTTATTAGGAGAGTGTCGACATAAAAGATCCCATTGGGTCGAAGTGTCGCCGGTCAGCACTGACTGGCCCCCACATAAGATAAGATAAGATAACAGCCATGGTCACGGGGAGACTAAGATGGTAGTTGTCTCAATGTTCCGGTGTAGTTATTTCAATAATTTAATTAGCTTAAAAATTTGTAAAGTTTAATAGTAATAGTAGTGTAACAGTTTCTAAATTATGTAATAAAGTGTCAAATAAACAACGCGTAAAAATCCGTATATAGTAGTTTAATTTCAAAAAAAGAAAGCTCTCTATACTTGCCTGGGCCCACATGTTAACTCAATCAAAGTAGCTTTATTTAAAACATGTTATGTGTTAAGAGCTCCTTGAACCGAGGGGCGTGTATGAGGAATGTGATGAAATTGAATGAAGCCAGAGAAGTGTGTCAGGATCGTAGCAAATGGAAATCCGTAGTCTCTGCCTACCCCTCTGGGAAACAGGCGTGAATCTATGTATGTATGTTATAATCACAAGTCTTCGCTGAAAATTTGGTAAAATTTGGCTATCCACGAACCAAGATATATGAAAATCAAAAATATGGTACAAGTGAGGTTATGGCTCAATATGGAAGTTTTCTTTAGGTTACTTTCTAATTATTTTTAAAGTCTTATGCCTAGAAATCACGTGTTCCGTTCTGGCCCGGCCACAATCGCTTTTGTTATCGCAAGTGATGTAAAAGTCATGTACTTCAAAAAAAACGAAATTTTGATCCTCTTAATAACCCCTAAGAGAGTATCAGGAATTCGACCCACCCCTTTTTTCTTTTTTTTTTTTGTTTATAAAGAAGTGTTTATCAAGTGTACTTAATGTACTTAGAAGAGATTTTTTGTGTACCTCAAAGGATAACTCGTAATATACTTAACAAAGTGGCCGGGCTGCTACGTGTACGCCGCAGCCCGGCCACAACGATTTTTATAGATAGGATGGTTAAAATCAAACGTAATATCAATTAAATACTTGTGTCAAATAAACAACGCGTAAAAATCCGTATATAGTAGTTTAATTTCATAGTATTCCTGATTACTAATAATTTTGTTATATTTTCGGCCTTCCAGTAGTGATCCCAAGCAATTTTAATTTTATGTTTTATGTATTTTTGTAATTCATTAGGAGTTGATTTAATTGTACTACATATATCGTTATCATTAGTTGCACTCCGAGCTTCTTTAAATGCGCTCTTCTTCTTCAGTCATGAAGCTATTCATAAATCTAACGATGCTTAACTGGATTAGGATGTAAGAAAGAAAATTACACGATGGAACAGTACTTTCTTTCTCACGGTCTCGAGTACGATTGCCGGGTCGGACAGATTGCTACTGGGTTTTACAGTAAAAAAATTTTTAGTAGCAGCATGGTGTCTGGGCCTGTTTCTGGTAGACGGCGAAGGGCTCGGCGTTTTATTAATAATAATAATAAAAATAAAAATCTTTATCCTTAGACACGATCCATATACAAATCTAATTTACAAACCTTCAAATGCCAATTTTATACTACTGTATTAATAACAAGATTTTATAATCATATTAAATTAATTAAATAACAGAATTTAATTTTATTTGAATTATATAGGTACAATATAATATTTAAAGCAATTAAATTTAGTAATAAATTTAATGTTATTATTACATAGGTATTGCACATCTTTAAGTGACTCCTAAACGATAGCTGACAAAACGTAGGTTTTAATACACCCCTGCCCTCCCCCTTTGGGGATAAAGGCGTGACACTATGTACCTAGGCATTACATGCACTATATATTACACGCGCCTTTATATTATATACGCATACATAAAATAATTCTGTGGTGGAGTGGTTGTGAATCCGACTGCTGTACATGAGGTCTCGAGTTCAAGTCCCGGTCGGCCCAGTAAAACGATATTGGGTTTGCCTACCAAAGAATTTGCAAAAGCAGGCCGGCGTTAGAAAGTTGACGGTATTACACAGCCGTACCTCTAAAAGCATCTAAAGCCGTGGGTCTTGCACCTGATCTCTCTGGCCATGGATCTCTCCGGGTTGCCGTCGCATCGCAATATGAGGGTTTAGAAAACAGAGTGCTCTTTTTTGCGTACAGACTTGTACACTATTATATCGCCTGCGCATATGGCCAGTCTCCGTTTAGATTGACTGCCGTGACCGAAATTTAGTCTAGAGGACACTATTATGTAAACACAAATATAAAATATTATTTAAAACATATATTTATTTATTGGTATTACAATTATTATTGTGACAGCTATCCATTTAAATTTACAAATTTTTTATTTAAAGTGCACATACATATAATTTGGATATATATTATCACCAAACGTGCTAGCCAAACACGTTCTATGGATTTCAAAATGTTACAAATATCATTTAGGTAGATATAAATCTTTGAAATACAGTTTTACTCTGTGAGTTTTTGGGATGTCTGAGAGTCCATACCGCCTGCTTCGACTTGTTGAGTGTTGGGTGGTGGAACACCATAAAGCTGTCCATTCTGCGCACCTGCTTGGGCCTGGTAAAGATTGTATATCAGTGCAGCATAATCTGGTCTGTACGGCGGTAATCCTTGGGCTGCGTAAGGATTGTACATTTGACCAGCATTATTTGGCCCGTATACTCCTTGAGGATAATAAGGATTGTATTGTGGAACACCGTAATATAGTCCGTATGCCGGTAACAACGGGTAAGGATTATAATATGCTGGAGCAGGAATATTGTACGGGTACTGCATACCTCCTTGGGTTTGTTGAGAAGAAGAATTGTTGGAAGCCTCACTGGGTAGCGGAGATATTGGCATAGCAGCCTCTGCTGGATTGGCTGGATCTATGAGGACACCCGCATCCCCATAAATGCTAGGATCAAAAAATCCGTTCGTAAACAGAGAGTAGGTGCCGTCTTTAGCGTTGAAGCCAACTTCTCTGCTTCCATTTAAAGAGACGCCTGCTTTACCACCGATCCCATAGGTATGTTTGGAGTCAGGCGCTCCCGGAAAACCTGTGTAAACATACTTTTGTTTAATACAGATTTAGTCATATCTACTAATCTTACAAATGTGAAAGTTTTTGAAGATGTTTGGAGGTTTAGATAATTTTTACTCAACTGCTTGGTAACAGTTCAACGAATGTGAGTGAAACTTGGCATGAATATACATATGATCTGTTTGCTGTTATATGCCAAGTGTGAATCTGTTGTCCGAAAAGAAAAAGTAGCTTGAGAGCTTCTACTGTATTATTTTATACTAGTTCCTGCCTGAGACTTCGGTGGCGTAAACTCTACGGGAACGCGTGATGTGAATCACAATTGATGTAAGCAATCAGCAAGATAATTATTCAAGAATACTTACAGTTGATGCCAGCGATCGCCGAAAGTGACAAAGTGCAGATCTAAAACAAAAGATTTGTCTTATTAAAATAAAAATATAATGAGCTAGAAGTATACTTAATTTTAAGCTGTTACTATCAATGCTAGAAGTCAATCCTAGGCCATATAACAAACTAGATATGCCCGCGGTTTCACCCGCGTTTATGATTACTACTCCGCCCCCGTTGGTCGTACCGTGATGTTATATAGCCTATATAACCTTCCTCTATAAATAAACTATTCAACAATAAAATATTTTTTTCATTTCAAACCAGTAGTTCTTGAGATTAACGCGTTAAACCAAACAAACAAACAGAAAAATCTTCAGCTTTATGATACTAGTAGGTATAGATTACAATACTTTAAGATATCTTAAAGTATTGTTAGTGCATGCGCGAGAACGAGACAGTACGTTACGTCACTGTCTGTAAGATGTGATGGCATGGCCCCTGATATCTATACTAATATTATAAGGAGGAAAGTTTTTTGTTTGTAATGTTTAACTCTAAAACTAGTGGTCTGATTATAATGAGTATTTTACAATTGGAGAGCTAGTTTATCCAGAAGCAGCATTAGCTATATCACGCTACGAGACAGGGGTGTGGAGCAGTATGGGTAAACGTGGGTGAACTGCGGGGGAATATATACCTAATTGGAATGCCTTTCGAGGTTATCGGTCAATTTATACATAATTATCATGTATGAGACATACGATATAAATAAATAGGATTATAAAAGGTATATCATAGCTCTCATTTTAAACAGAATTAGAAAAGAACTCAATACTTATAAGAAAGCAGCCAAAAACCAGATGTTGTACTGCTGTTGTAAGTAAGGCTTTGTGAGCTCAAAAGTGCCATTTGGCACTTACGACCAAATATTTTTTGGAATGCTATGTAAATTGCGAGGCTACAAGGGCTACACGAAAGGCCCCCGGCCCACCGCCAGACAGAACTTCGATTAATTTGTTAGTAGTATAAAATATAAACAAAACTTACAATGAACTTCATGGTGCAGCCGCTAACGAGGTAGTTTCAGACTATACTGTAACACTGCTGAAGTGTACCGACCTTTTATACTGATATTTAGCTTGAGATATTTCCTTAAATAGGTGTATCATAAAATGTGCCTATATATATTTTATCCTGTTTTATTTTAGGCATACCTATATGTGTATTTATAACAAAATTCTAATCTGCCTGTTTGTTGTGATGTGACCAGGCATTAACTTGGAACTGCACTCTATCATCTATGTACCTATTTATCTTGTAAATACTTGAGAGGAGTGGTGAGGTGTATTATGAGGAGAGGAAAGTATGTATGAACCTTGTGGAATTTGGCCATAATTTGAATTGGTCGAGTTTACTTCCGATTTTTACCCGTGGTTTTAAACATATTTCTTTCGGTTTCCCAAATGCCTTGTTGGTCTCTTATTCACAATCATGAGGTCCTGCATATCCTTGCCTGTTCTGTTAATAAACATCTGAGTATTTATTATAACTGGTTGTTTTTTAAGTCTGTTGTTTGAATGTTTGTAAAGTCCCCCGCGATACAGGAATTATTCCTAGCGCGGGAAATGTTTTTAAATAAATACTTTATATAATAATGTGCTTGATTACCATTGAACTTGATTATATAGATAGCATATCCCATGTTATATATTTTCTATAACAAGAAATAGGAACATAATCAACGGAATGTGACTAAAATAAGCAGATCTTTAAGTTACGTTTGAATTACACACTCAGTTTGAAGCAGATAATAATAATAATAATTTATAGTGCATACAAATTAAATGAAGTTCAAAAGTTTATGTTTAAGCCTGCCTGAACTAGGATAAATCTGTGTTCCAGGACATCACTTGACAATTTTATTTTACACTAGCGCATAATTAATACAAATATTTACAGTCTAAAGTACATCTAAGATTAAAGGTGTTTAGGAAGTAATATACAACTTTAAATTTAATTTCAATATCATTTTAAGACTTCTAGCAGTTCTTCTGTGTCCGTATAATTTAATTTTCCTAGGTATTCCATTAACAGGATACTACATTTTTTATAAATAACATTGTATATATTTAATATTTTATTTAACTTATTATATAAATACGTTCCTAAGAATACATAGAATTTATTGACAAATGCGTATCTGGTTTGAGACTTTGTACAAATTAAGTCTTTTCTTCTCTTATCTAAGACGGGACTTCAGTGTGCTGCTTAAGTATAGTGTGCATAATAAATAATTGACGAATGGTTAGTACTTACCTTGCAAGCGGTGTAAAGCTGATGAGTGGGAAACAAGAATGGGCGACGTGTGACTACCTTACGAAAAGCTCTTTGAGCTCGCTCTAGGGGCAGGAGAATTGATTTGGCTGCTCCACCCCAAGATGTTACGCAATATGTGAGAATAGATTGACACAACGCTAAACAAACCTGTTTTATTAATTTGTAGTCGGGTATGTTGCGCAAGTATTTAAATGTATAAATCAATTTACGTACTCTAGTACATAACAAATCGATGTGTTTGCGGCAGTTTAGATTTGTGTCAATGGTAATACCTAAATACTTTATATCGTCCGTCTTAGTTAATGTGGGACAAGTACATGCAGTGTCAGCAAACGTACTACAGTTACTATGTGCAATTATGTTTAGGTTTGTATAAAGTGTATTGTATATTCGGTGGCGTCTATAAGACCATAGATTAGTTTGCTTAAAAATACAATGTCAGAAATTTTACGTCTACTTTTAAGGTGTTTCTTTTTAAAGAACTTGAGGTAATTTTCGTATTTATTACTAGCTGTGCCCGCGACTTCGTCCGCGTGGAATAGTGACTTTGCGCAGCATTTTTTGGATATATCTTTTGGTTTATTTTGGATTACAAACACCGTCGTTTGGGTATTTAATAAAATCTACTTTACAGTAATGCTTCATTATACATGATATTAGACGTATAGCTATCGGTGATTAAAGCATACAGGCTGCTAGGATTGCTAACACGTGACAGAGCCACATAAAGCTGACCGTGCGAAAAATAGCTAATACTTAGATCTACACCCACAACTTTTAGCGTCTGACCTTGGGCTTTATTAATTGTCGTCGCCAAACATAGGCTCACTGGAAACTGGACTCGTTTAAAACTAAACGGAAAATTGTTTAGAATGAGAGGAATCCGAGCAATAAAAACACTATCACCTATTCCGCACCCTGTTAAAATCTCTGCTTCTATTAGGTTTCGTTTTAAATTGGTTACTTTTAATCAGGTATCGTTGCAAAGTTTTGGCAGGCTTAAATTTCTAAGGAGCATTATGGGTACGCCGACTTTTTATTTTATGAGCTGGTAGTCCAGGAGCACTGAGAGATTCTAAAAATTCTACTGGGTAGCTGATAAATTCTCTACATTATCCCCCGAAACAAAGCTCAAAATTTCAGCGTTTATTGCTGCTGCTTGGTCGTTTCGTGGAGTTAAAATAGCTCTTTCGCAAAGCCAGGAATTTTCGCAAGTTGGTATTTGCGTTGCGTTTCCATACACGGATGATATGAAGTCTCGCATTAATGAAGCTTTGCAGCATAGGTTTTCGTTTAGTACAACTTTTCCTTGTGCCTGTGGATACACACCGTTACCGATCTCAAGTAGCAAATCTGAAAACTCTTGAGCATTTTCGTTGCCTCCGATTTGCGCTCGCATATTTATTGTCAAATGCAAAGGGATAATGTAATGCCACAGTCGAGAACTCTTTAGACAGGCTCTAACTTTATCAGCGGTTGTTCCACGTGGTATTACAGGGAGAGTCTGACGAAAATCGCCACAAAACAGTATAGTAATGCCACCCATAGGTTGGCCATTTTGCTTGACATCACGCAACGTTCTATCTACTGTTTCAACTGCTTTACGGTTTGCCATTGTGCACTCATTCCATGTATTAAGGCTACAATCACGAAGAACCTTAGCTTTATCGCTGTTTCTAGAAATATTAAAAACAGCGCTTTCTGTGCGGTCTAAGGCGATCGGAATTTTAAACATTGTATGGGCAGTTTTCCCTCCCGGCAACAAAGTGGCTGCTATGCGATGAAGCGACAGCAAACGCAATTTTACCTTGGCTTCGTACCTTCGCCAAAATCACTTTGGTAAGAAATGTCTTACTCGTTCCACCGGGAGCATGTACAAATAGTATTTCTCCCAAAAGCACTATCAACGCTGCGACACACCCGATCAAATATTAAACGCTGTTCTTCAGTTAATCTCGAGACATCCGTTTCTAAAATTTCGGCCAGATCTACTGGATCATAGTTGATTTCCATCGCGTAATCTCTATTAATTGCTTCCCGATAGCGCCCAACGTAATTAGTTATCAACAATAATAAAACAACATTAAATAAAACAAACATATTGAAACGAAATTATGTGAATAGTATGAACTATACCTGTTTAAATACCTGCTCCCAGGCCAAATCTATACTAATATAACAAAGCTGAAGAGTTTGTTTGTTTGTACGCGCTAATCTCAGGAACTACTGGTCCGAATTGAAAAATTATTTTAGTGTTGGATAGCCTATTTATCGAGGATCGGCCTCGATAGCGAAGTGGTTAGTGTAACCGATTGCCACGCCTGAGGTCGCGGGTTCGATTCTCGCACAAGTCAAATATTTGTGTGCATGAACATGGATGATTGTCTTGGTCTGGGTGTTTCTATGTATAATATGTATGTATTTACAAAAAAAGTATATATAGATGTTTATCCATTGTCTAATACCCATAATACAAGCTCTGCTTAGTTTGGGCTAGATGGTGTTGTATGTATGTGGTAGAATATTATATTATATTATATTATATAGCCTATATAACATCACGCTACGACCCAAGGGGGCGGCGTAGTAACGATAAACGCGGCTGAAACCGCGGGAACATCTAGTCTTTTATATCTCTGTTGTGGTAGTCCTTGTCATGTATATTCCACAAGCAAGGGTATTTTTCAATAGACAATATTAATGTTTCTACCTCACACATTATAATTATCATTTACGTACGTACGATGCGCGCGGCGCGGGCGCGGTTCCGAATGAGAATTTCCGAACGTGTGCGCCGACACAAACAAAATGTATGCAAGGGCTGCATTCTGCATGACGTCATTAGGTTTTTTCCGAATGGTTTCTCCGAACGCACGGGTTTGCATTCGCAACATACATACGGAATTTTTTCCGTTCGGAAAAAAAGCAGACGTGTGCGGCAGTTAGTGTATTTTATATTGATTCCATGCATTCGGAGCTCCGAATATGGAAAACGAATTCGGAAATCGAATTCGGAAAACGTATGTATGCGGCCAGCCTTATAATGACTGGTATTGTGTTAAAGAGCTTGTAAATAATATAATACATGGTTGTTTGTTCTGTAAATAAATTTTGTACCTATGTATATGTTATAATATAAACGTATTACACGTTTATATTTTAACTACCTATCTATAATTTTAAGTACCGTCAGGGTACTAGGAAATACTCCTGTCGCTGGGGACTTCGCAAATATTTAAACAACGAACACCCAGACTCGGAACAACCATTTGTGGATTACACAATATTTTTTCCCATATGGGGATCGAACCCATAATACTCGGCGCGGCAGCAGTGGCGGGGCGACCACTTAAACCACTTCGCCATCCGTGCTGTTTAATTCTGCACTTCGTACTAGGGTGATTATGCTTATCCTTTTCTACCGACTAACAATTTATTGATATTACAAAGGATAACAATAATTACTATGATCGATCTCACTAGTAATCTATCTATGGTTCTTATACAATATCTTTGCTCCAGATCACGTCACAGGTTGCTCCAAATTCACGTATTCTCACTTAAAGATCTTATACGCTTATCGTGGCCAACCAGCCCCAACTTTACTTTTAATAAAACGTATTGATCTACAAAAACGTATCGACTTCCGATTAATCAATTCATATACAATTCGATTTGTCTAATAAAGTAAGAAGCTAAGCAAGTTTTTATTGGGGCATCACAACATCTACCTGATATTGTCTTCTGTTTTCGCGAATGTTATTCATTGAAATTAAACTACTTTATACGGATTTAATCGCGTTGTTTATTTAACTACACTTACACTTTCCCCGACCATGGTCGCGGGGAGATGACCATGACACAATACATAAATATACAGTATTGTAACTCGGCCGTATCCTTGAAATAAATGCCTACAGCCGCGCGGTACGTAAACATGCGATAGGGCTGCCCACCTACAGCATTTTAATTAAATCTGCCTACTTTGAGTTTCTATCTATTTTTGTGATTGTAAATATTTTTTTATTTTATTTAAACAAATAAAATACTTTGTGAATGGAATAGGAAGTGTTTAATAAAAATGCATGTTGTTCACTCGTGTAAATCACTTTTCTTTACTTATTCACTTTATTTATTTGTCCAGGCGTTTCTTTTTCGGGAGGAAAAAGTCCTTTAAAAAGACTTAAATTACGTACCTACCTACTAGTAAGTATAATCATTTTATAGTCTTACCTTTCGGAGCTTCCAGGTAATCTAAAAAAAAGAATATTCTAAAACTTAAAATGCACTAAAAAGTTAATAAATAATTGCATATTCTTGTGAATAATTAAATTATTGTTATTAATGGAGTCAGTGTCAGCCAAGATAGGTGTGTAACTAATTATACATGAGATTTATTTATTTATGGACAACCAACAAAGCATACACTAATTGAAACTACGTTATAAAACAAAAAAAAGAATGCGGATACATAATATAGTGCTGCCTTACTTACAGGCTGCCACGGCATGCATTAACGAAAAATAATTACATAAAATATTTATTAATGCTCGTTTTTTAAATTACAAAAGTGAAATTAAATATTTACATTAAAACATCATACAAACAAATAAATAATGGCATTTAAATAAAGATAAAAATAACAGTAATAATCATAAAGAAATGCATGCATAGTCTGTAGGTACATATAAATTATATTAAAAAAGGAAATTGATTATTATAAAACTTAAATCTTAAAATGCTGACACAATAATTTATATTAAATAATGAAAAAATACAATAATTAATTATAATTAAAATTAAATTAGAGATAATTGAACCCAATCAAATTAAATCAATTAATAAATTTACCTCTACATCAACTTGTCGACCAATATAGATTTAAACTTGGGCAAGGAGTAGGATAAATCGATATCCATATCAGGTAGGCGTGATAGGCGACCGTATTGCGCTTGCATTCGGTTGACAGAGGAGAAATGCCCTAGGTTTGTCTTGGAGGTTTTGGCGTAGAAAGGCTGGTACCTAGACGACCGAGCGAGTTTGTATGGCACATTCATATTTATTTGAGCCAGTAAATGAGGGCAGTCAATGAGGCTATTATAAATTTTATAAAAGAAGAGATAGTCTAAAATCTGTCGACGATTCTCCAAGGTCACGAGTTTAAAGTGTCTCAATCGAGTGGCATACGAACGTAGTTCTTTAGCCATGTTGCAATGGTAAGACAGATGCCACAGGAATCTTTTTTGAACGGATTCCAAACGGCGTTTATGTATATCGTAGTAGGGAGTCCAAACTACACTGCAATATTCTAAGCCTGATCTGACCAGAGAGTTAAAGATGGCTATTTTGCTTGATGCATGTTTGAATTCCCTACTGTTACGCAATACAAATCCAAGTAGCTTAAAGCCCTTTGAGGCTATGTTATCCACATGAGTGTGAAAACGCAGCCTGTTATCGATATGAATACCGAGATCACGAACAGCATCCCTCTCCTCGATTATGCGATTGTTAACTACATAATTTTGGAAATAAGGTCCCTTTTTTCTAGAAAAGTGCATATGGTAACACTTGTCAACGTTAAGTAACATCTTGTTATCGCGACACCATTGGGAAAAACGATCAAGGTCATCTTGCAGGCTGTGCGTTTCACAATAATTGTCAATACGTTTTACAATTTTAAGGTCATCGGCATATAAATATGTATGAGAGTGAAGGAAACAAGATGCTACGTCATTAATAAAAATATTAAAGAAAAGTCGGCCTATATGAGATCCCTGAGGTACTCCTGACGGAGTCTTGTATGAGTAAGATGTGAAACGATTAACCACCACCCTCGAGGATCGATCGATTAGATAAGACTCACACCACTGCAATAAGTTTCCTGTTATACCATAATAATACAGTTTGCTTAACAATATTGCATGATCCACTTTATCAAATGCCCGGCTAAAATCGGTATAGATGACGTCTACAGGACATCCACGATCTAACGCAGTCACCACATCCGACACAAAACATGTAAGATTGGTTGCCGTTGATCTAGCCTTAATAAAACCATGCTGTTCAGGCATTAATATGTGTCTAACATGCCACGAAATAAAGGGGTAAATTATGCACTCAAACACCTTCCCAAACACAGATAGTATAGACACGGGTCTGTAGTTTTTCACCAGAGACTTGTCATTAGACTTGTATATCGGCACAACTAAAGCTTCCTTCCATAACGTAGGGAAGCAGCCTGTACACAGGGACATATTAAAAATCATAGAGAGAGGCTCCCCCAAGACCTCGTCACATTTTAATACAAATAAGGAAGGCAGTCCGTCGGGTCCCGCTCCTTTACGTGGATCAAGTCTTTTTAAAGCATTTATTACAAAGTCCTTAGAACATCTCAGCCGATGTAAAACCTGTGTGCATTGAGTTTCCTTAATTGTGTTATCTACGTGACTAACACTACTATCAAACCCGGGATCATAAACTGTAGAAAAACACGAAGCAAAAAGGTTACAAATGCCTTCCCCTCCACTAGACTTTTTATCACCGTCGATCATAGTAGAAGGATATGAACTATGGCCGTGACGTTTTTGCTTCAAGAATGACCAAAATAACTTTGGGTTGGAAGTGATAGAAGATTCAATAGAACTGATATATTTTTTATATGTAAGCTGTATTAATTTATTAATCCTATCTTTAAGCAGCTTGTATGAAATATTATCCATTGGGTTTTGATACTTCGAATAACGAATACGGTATTTGTTTTTTTCCTGTAGTTGACGAATAAGATCCCTACTGAACCATGGCGGATATCTACGAGGGTTAGGCTTTGACTTGGGTACATACATTGTTATCACTCTATAAATATTTTCATAGAATAACCCAACCATACTGTCGACATTGTTGCATTGAGAAAATATGTCCTGCCATGATATGTCTTTCAGTTCCTGAATAATTTTACAGTAATCTGCCTTGTGAAACTGAAACTTTGGCTCATGATTAGGGCCTAAGGTGCCCGCGTATATTTTACAAAGCAAGTTAAATTCAAGAGGTGGATGATATAAATCCACGTTACACAATGAGTTATCTGATATACTCAGTCTGTCCAGTGAAACATCAGTCAAAACTAGGTCAAGAATTTTGTTTTTATGATTACGAATGCAGTTATATTGGTCCAAATTATTAAGGGAAATGAAATCCAAAAGTTTTTGTTCGTAAATGCCGGTTTTGTTTACGGAAGCAACAAGTGGTGAGCCTGATGAGCCACTCCACTCAATACTACTCAAGTTAAAATCACCCAGTATTAACGCAGCACTGGAGTGTTCCAAAGCATAATTAGCTTTAGCAAGAAATTGCTCTAATATATGTTTTTGTACGGGTGGAGGAATATACACTGCGCAGATAAAAAGTTTAACTGGCTGGTTGTTTATACATATATCAATGCTCACCCATATATCTTCACATTTACTCTCATAAATAGTAAGTCGAGAAGAGGCCAAGTGCTTTGACACGGCAACTAGCACACCACCGCCAGATTTATTGTTGTGAAAACCACTGGTCTCGCGGTCCCGCCTATATACCGAATAACGGTTACAACATAATTCAGAGTCCAATATGTCGCTTGCCAACCATGTCTCACACAGTACAATGATATCATAATTACATGTCAACACATTTAAGTAAAAATCAGTAGTTTTAGTTCTCAAACCCCTTACATTTTGAAAATAACACTTTATAGTATTAGAGAATGTTGATATTCAGTAATTACGATCACATGAGAAAAGCAAAACAAAACATAAATTGATCAAGTTAATCTATTTAGAACATCCATATTGCTATTAAATACCGATTCAGCCTCCGGTTGCTTACGTACGTAAACTCGCCCTCCGCGCACTCAGACAAATTTATAATTGAGTTGCTTAGCACGAAGTCGAGCAGCGGCGTGTAAATTTATGTTCTCGGCTGTCAAGTTTTCAGAAACAAATACCGCTGTCTTTTTGTCGTCCAGCCCCAGGATACTAGTATCCAGCTTCTCGTTCGGGTAGTCCTTATTATACTGTATTGTAGCCGCAAGTAAAGAATCACGGGTGCGCTGCGTACTCAACTTTACCAAGATTGTACGTGGTCGTGGTGATTTAGGATTCGACTTGGCGACACGGGAACAGTAGCATATATCGCGATCTTCAATTGGGTACTTCACAACATAGCCAAGTTGTTTCACGATGCTAACCAGATTTTCAGCTCGGTGCTCTGGTACGCACTGAAGTTCTAAGTTAGCTGACCTTGACATCTGATCCATTTGTCTAACTCGACTGGTGAGAGTAACAATCTCGGACCGCAGCGACTCATTAACACCCTTTATCTTCATCATCTCGAGACGGGCAGTATTCATCTCATCTTTTATCGTGTCGTACTGTGCACTCAGAAAATTAAGGGAGTCCTTAAATTCACTCAGTTCATCACGCAGTTCATGAAGCTGTGAATTCAAGGTGCCTGTCATTTCAGCCATAAATTCGGTCATAATCGAACGCATTTCCTCACGTATTAGAGCTTGTATATCTGAGCGTGTGACGTTACATGAAGGAGATGAGCAGTCTGTTCTCGGCTGTTTGTGGCGGGTTGTTATGTTCATCGTGTCCTCATCCACAGCACGAGGAATGTCCGTATCTGACTGAGTCGTAATAGATGTCATCGGAGTGGTCGGAGGAGTGCGTTTAAGTGGCATGGTAGCGATAACGGTGTGGCGTATTGGACTATCACTCACACAACTCAATAATAATCACAAAAAATAAAAAAAGACGTTGTCTTTAGCTTATAATGTGGTGGTCGCAAAGTAGAATATATGTATAGAAAAATTAAAATAATGTTCAAAAATAAACTCTCTCCTCGTAGGCTCGAACGCACGGATGCAATATTGTAAAGTCCAACGTTAGTTTGTAGGCGCCACGACAACTACAGCTGTTAGGTTGAAAATAGTGGTTGTATGGTAATTGGCTTTGCTAAAGCAAAGATTAGGTATATTATGCGTTGTGCACAGTCGCTAATGGGGCCAAAGTCGAATCTATTGTTACTAATATTCAATGTTTACGAATATTTGAATTTTAACAGTTTTGCACTGCACTTTATAACGTTTTCCCACTTTATGAGATGTCTTACTATAATCATAACATAACATTGACATGCAAAATTACACACATAGACGCAGCACGCGGCGCGGGCGGCTGACACTGACTCCAAAAATAACAATAATTTAATTATTCACAAGAATATGCAATTATTTATTAACTTTTTAGTGCATTTTAAGTTTTAGAATATTCTTTTTTGAAGTCGGTTTTCTTTTTTGTTAAAATTTAGTTTATTTCTCGGTTTTTAGTGAACCTTGCCAAAAATGAGAACATCATCAATGTAGCCAAATACGCATTATTAAGGATAACTCGAAAACGAATGGTCACATCAAAATTAAATGGGACCATACGGGAAGCACCAGCTTTCAAATAAAAAAAGAATCATCAAAATCGGTTCACCCAGTCGAAAGTTATGAGGTAACAAACATTTTAAAAAAATACAGACAAATTGATAACCTCCTCCTTTTTTTGAAGTAGGTTAAAAACACATGGTACTAAAATTTATGATACATTTTAAATTCTTGCTTAAATAAATTGCAACCATTATTGAAAGATATTTTTAAGCGCCGCCGACACGCCGCCGCCAGTCAGTACCAGACGAATGCCTGTTGCCAAAGAGTAAAGTAATACATAGGGAAAAGAGAGCCCTCTTTAGGTCAATTTCAGCCAACCCTATTTGAAATAGCGACATCTGGAGTTTTGGCCCCGAACTAATCCTCCTATACATAGCTATAGCTATTACGTATTCTGTGCCTATAGCTATTCATATTATGTATTGCGTTGCAATTACTGTAATCCAGGATTCGTATTTAAATTGTTTTGTATCAATCGTATTTTTGTAACATAAATATGCAAATAAAAATTGGGCGTTATTAAATTATAACAAGTAGAATGTTACAAAAATAGGTCCAAACAAAACAATTTAAATACAATAAGTATAGGATGCATATCGTAGTATAAGAATAAAACAACAACAAATAACATTTTATTATGTTTATTAAAATATAACTGTGCAGCAAACTCTAGGTTCTCAGTGAAATGCGCAGCATCTCGACATTTTTGTTGTTGAAAAATCGCACAACACTAACCACCAAAAGCGTCTCTATCGCACACTCACAACAATTTTCGATGGGAAGATTAATTAACACAAGGTGGAGGAACACAGGGCTCGACTCAACGCACTTACATAAGACCTTCACAGCCGAAAAATATACAATATAGGATGAAAAACTACAAACGTGCGCACTAGCAATATGCAGTTGCCATATTGTGACTGACTTACAAACTTAACCCACATATTTATTAATTTGTATTTTATGACATTTTATGATAAAAACAATTAAAATGAGAATAAAATATGGACCTAGATAAATTAAATATATAAAAGTATAGATAGGTAAGAACTGAAACTAAATAATAAATTAAAATTTGTTTAAGCGCCATCTTCTGTGATTGATTTACAACACAAGTACGTGGCCAAAAACACAGATGTCAATCCTATCTTTGGATAGAGGAAAGGTATTGGGCAGTGTCCCCCCCCTGCCTGTTGCATTCACTTGTGCAGTGCCAGTTCGCCGAAGTATTGCAAAATAAATAAACATGAATTCAGAATCCCTAACTTCAATTTTCTACAATTTCTCAGTCAAGTTCTGTAACGTAAGTACTTCTAAATATTTTCAATCATGTAGACAAAATATTAGGCGACAGCCCCTGTTCCTGTGTTCCTTCAATTTAAAGATCCTACCTTTAAATTGAAGGAACATTATTATTGCATATTTTGAGTTTGTATATTCAAGGCCAGACAGAGCAGACGGCAGCTAGATGTTTTTATATAATTAATAATCGCCGTTGTTTATCCTTAACAATTGCGAAATAAAATAAGTCAAGGCTACATAACAGCATTGAGATTATCGAAAATTTGCTAAGGGAAAGCTACATAAGATTCCTAATAAGTAATATGTTGCAAAGAGTAAAAGCAAAATAGATTGTTTGTTTGATAATAAATAAATAAATTAAATTTATTAGCTAACCTTTATATATATCGATTGATGGTTTGATTATTTATATATCACTAAAACCTAAACGGCTAAACCAAAGGAAAACGAAAGCTTAATATTGTCTTCTGTTTACGCGAATGTTATTCATTGAAATTAAACTACTATATAAGGATTTATGATGTAAATGTATTCCTAGAACATCTTAATTCCATTAATAACAACATACAATTTACTATGGAATTAGAGGCAAATAATTCATTAGCTTTCTTAGATGTCCTTGTCATCAGGAATTCTGATCATACTTTGAGCCACACTGTATATAGGAAAAAGACCCATACAAATAGGTACTTAAACGGTGAATCTCACCACCATCCTAAACAGTTAGCTACCGTGGGAATGTCTTTGTTTCAGAGACCCCACGGGATCTGTGACAAGAAACACCTGGACGCCGAGCTTCAACATGTCAAGCAAGTACTGCAAGACAACAAGCTCTAACAGCCGCGCCGCTGTCACAGATCCCAAGAAAAGCCAGCCAGAGTCGAGCGCCAGCCTGCTATATTACCTTATGTGAAGGGTGTCACTGACAAGATTGGCTACATCTTGAAGCGAGCTTCAATCAACACATACTTCAAGCCGCCAACGAAGATAGGGAAATTTTTACCATCCGTCAAGTGCCAACTACCTTTACAAGATGCAGGGGTCTATAAAATAGATTGTGACTGCGGACTCTCATACATTGGGCAAACCAAGAGAAGCATAGGCACCCGCATAAAAGAACACATAGCTTATGTAAAACACCAACGCTCAGTTGAAGTCTGCTGTGTGTGAACATGTGCAACAGGGGACCAACCACTACCTGAGATTTGACAAACCACAGATGCTCGCTAAAGAACACCGATTCCTACCAAGGATGCTTCGCGAGGCTATTGAAATCAAGAAACATCCTAATTTCAATAGAGAAGATGGTTGGAATGTACCACCAGCTTGGGAACCAGTAATTCAAATAGTCAAACCCAAGAAGAAGCAAACCACAGCTAGACTTCATGATACTTTGAGCTCATTCTGCGTAAATAGAAACACCCATGATTAAATTATGTTCGGGTACTTTGAAATAACTACACTGGAACATTGAGACAACTACCATCTTAGTCTCCCCGTGACCATGGCTGCTGAAAAGCAACCGAAACGTCGGGGAAAGTGTAAAAATAAATATAAATAGTATAATAGTATAGTAATAGTATAAATAGTTTCAATAATTTAATTAGCTTAAAAATTAGTAAAGTTTAATAGTATTATAGTAGTGTAACAGTTTTTCAAAATGTTGTAATAAAGTGTCAAATAAACAACGCGATAAAATCCGTATATAGTAGTTTAATTTCAAAAAAAGAAAGCTCTCTATACATGCCTGGGCCCACATGTTAACTCAATCAAAGTAGCTTTATTTAAAACATGTTATGTGTTAAGAGCTCCTTGAACCGACGGGCGTGTATGAGGAATGTGATGAAAGTGAATGAAGCCAGAGAAGTGCGTCAGGATCGTAGCAAATGGAAATCCGTAGCCTCTGCCTACCCCTCTGGGAAACAGGCGTGAATCTATGTATGTATGTTATAATCACAAGTCTTCGCTGAAAATTTGGTAAAATTTGGCTATCCACGAACCAAGATATATGAAAATCAAAAATATGGTACAAGTGAGGTTATGGCTCAATATGGAAGTTTTCTTTAGGTTACTTTCTAATTATTTTTAAAGTCTTATGCCTAGAAATCACGTGTTCCGTTCTGGCCCGGCCACAATCGCTTTTGCTATCGCAAGTGATGTAAAAGTCATGTACTTCAAGTGTACTTAATGTACTTAGAAGAGATTTTTTGTGTACCTCAAAGGATAACTCGTAATATACTTAACAAAGTGGCTGGGCTGCTACGTGTACGCCGCAGCCCGGCCACAACGATTTTTATAGATAGGATGGTTAAAATCAAACGTAATATCAATTAAATACTTGTATCTTTATTGTTCTTCCATTTTCTATGTATAAATCTACATTAAAACTTCCTTACTTTTTTACACAACGTAACAAGTATTACTCATAATTTTATACGTAGCGCCTGTACAAAAAAAATTGCAATCATGGTTTTAGCTTTATTACTAAGTAAAATACTTCAGATGATTACATATTACAATTTTGTTTTAAACCTGATTAGATTTATATATCGAGGTCGACAATTCATATCGATGATCAGTATTGACAGGACTAAAAAACAAAAATCTAGATTCACGATACAATCGATTGAGAAAAACTAGTTAGTCAATTTCCTTACATTTTATATCATTTTACTGATTTTTTTAATCTCGATTACTAGGAAATCGAATGAGTTCTTAACAATTCTTTATTTTGAAAACTTAAATGTTAATTTCTCGTTTTCTAGATAGACGAATGCTGCTATATTTTGTGATTTCAATCAAAGGCCCAAGCAGGTGCGCAGAATGGACAGCTTTATGGCGTTCCACCACCCAACACTCAACAAGTCGAAGCAGGCGGTATGGACTCTCAGACATCCCGAAAACCCACAGAGTAAAACTGTATTTCAAAGATTTATATCTACCTAAATGATATTTGTAGCATTTTGAAATCCATACAACGTGTTTGTTTGTATTGGTGATAATATGTATACAAATGATATTATGTATGTGTACTATACATTATTTTTTTTTAATTGATATTTGTCTAATTGTAATACCAACAAATAAATATGTTTTAAATCATATTTTATTTCTGTCCTAATGTCCTCCAGACCGAATTTCAGTCACGGCAGTCAATCTAAACGGAGACTGGCCATATGCGCAGGCGATATAATAGTGCATAAGTGTGTACGCAAAAAAAAATATTCCGATGTGACGGAAATCTGACACGGCCCGGAGAAATCAGGCACATGACCCACGACTTCACAAGCTTTTCGAGGTACGGTACGGCTGTGTATTACCGTCAACTTCCAAACTCCGGCCTGCATTTGCGAATTTCTTTGGTAGAAAAATCCAATATCGTTTTATTGGCCCGACCCGGGATCTCATGCACAGCAGTCGTATTCACTACAACTGCGCTATGGAGGCAGTTATTGAGTGTACGCATTATTGCGTTTGGACATATATGTACTCTATGTATGTATTACATGCATACATAGTGTCACGTCTATTTTACCAAAGGACTAGTATAGTATTATATTATCTGTGCAAAGGGTTAGGCAGAGGATTATAATTCTTTTTTGTATGATTACTATTAATTTGGGTTACAAATAACTAGCATTCTTTACCCCTCCCGTTAAGCTAGAATGCTTGTGTTAGGAGTGGGTTCACGTCATAGTGCAAAGGGTGGGATTCGAACCCACGACCTCTCGATCGGAAGTCGAATGCCTTATCCATCAGGCTACCGCCGCTTCTACAATAAACATTTGCCAGCAATGGTTTCGGATTCCACGTGTCGAGCATGGCCGTCTTCCAGGCACAGCGCCATTCCGTGCTGCTAATGAGATTTTCTAGACAAGAATCCAAATAGCATAAATAATAATATATGTAGGTACTTAATAATAAATACGAAGATTACCTCAAGTTCTATAAAAAGAAACACCTTAATAGTAGACGTAAAATTTCTGACATTGTATTTTTAAGCAAGCTAATCCATGGTCTGTTAGACGCCACCGAAGTTCTAGCACATGTGTCGTTCTTGTTGCCGCGGGTAAGCAGTCGCCTTAACAACCGCAAAACTTTCTACTTACCTCATTGTAAGACGAACGTCGGCCAACATTCGCCTCTGTACCGAATGTGTCCCTTCGCAAACGACGTCAGATCAGACCTCGACTTATTTAAATGTATTCTATGACCTCAATAAAGAAAAGTCTTAACTGTTTATATTAGTATACTTAAATTTAATTTCATCAATAATTTAGCAAGGCTTACGTAATATTATGTCATATAATCATAAGCATGTAGTGTTTGCATCTAGTAGGATTCACTTTAATGTAAGTTTAGTAAGCTAATGATACCATTGTACTATCGATAGATTAGGACACAGTCCACAACGTTGACTCAGTGTAGGTTGGCAGACTATACATATCTTCAAAATCATAGAGAGGTGAACTCTCAAACATGCAGGTTTCCTCACGATGCTTTCCTTTACCGTTAGAACGAGCGATAATTGACTATACGAAAAATCAGAGGTGCCTTGGGATCGAATTCGATAGTAGTCTTTGACACGGATGGCGCAGTGGTTTTAGTGGTCGCCTCGCCACTGCCGCCGCGCCAAATGTTGTGGGTTCGATCCCCACACGGGACAAAAATTTGTGTAATCAACAAATAATTGTCCCAAGTCTGGGTGTCCGTTGTTTAAATGTTTGTAAAGTCCCCTGCAACACAAGAATTATTCCCAGTGCGGGAGATGCAAATAAAGAAAAGGAGGAAAAAGCTAACGATGTCCCTACAAGACTATCGCTACAGGCTCCTGTAAATCGCTATCTTCATATAAAATAATAAAACTATTAATTACTACTTCAACATGAAAATCGCTCCGGTGTGAACATAAAAGACACAGACCACATACATCTGGATAATAGCTCAGTGCTTGCATAATCATACTAAACACAAGAACACAATACAAGGCTGTATATCAGCTGTAATATCAGCCCTGTATCAAACTGCTGGGCACGGACCTGTTCTCAGTGTATGAAGAGTTAAGTCATCTGTTTCGTGTCCGTCTCCGGGTTTAGGGGGGGACAGTAGGGATTTTAAAAGTAGTGGTGAACAGAGGACCAACCACTACCTGAGATTTGACAAACCACAGATGCTCGCTAAAGAACACCGATTCCTACCAAGGATGCTTCGCGAGGCTATTGAAATCAAGAAACATCCTAATTTCAATAGAGAAGAGGGTTGGAATGTACCACCAGCTTGGGATCCAGTAATTCAAATAGTCAAACCCAAGAAGAAGCAAACCACAGCTAGACTTCATGATACTTTGAGCTCATTCTGCGTAAATAGAAACACCCATGATTAAATTATGTTCGTGTACTTTGAAATAACTACACTGGAACATTGAGACAACTACCATCTTAGTCTCCCCGTGACTCTGGCTGCTGAAAAGCAACCGAAACGTCGGGGAAAGTGTAAAAATAAATCTAAATATGTAGTATAATAGTATAGTAATAGTATAAATAGTTTTAATAGTTTCAATAATTTAATTAGCTTAAAAATTTGTAAAGTTTAATAGTGATTATAGTAGTGTAACAGTTTTTCAAAAAATTTTGTAATAGTATCAAATAAACAACGCGATAAAATCCGTATATAGTAGTTTAATTTCAATGAATAACATTCGCGTAAACAGAAGACAATATTATGTAAATCAGTACGGACTGGAAACAGCAACAAAAATACGCCGGTTAGAAGATCTACAAACTAAACGCGCAAGATATGTAACATCTTTAAATTTATTGAAGAGATGTCGTGATCACAGTCTCATTCCTACGTGTGTTAAGATATCAGCCAAAAAAGACATACGAGGAAGCGCTAAGATCTTAAAACAGGCAAGTCAAAAGTTATTAATACAAGTTATCAGAGAACATCGCGCTGACTTACGCAGCATAAATAGGAACGTTGACATTTTGTCTAATGAAATACAGAGACTAGTAACTCCATTTGATTTTAAACAATGCATCAATGCTATAAATCACAGAGAAAGATCAAAATATAATGCGTGTAAAACAAACAAAATTCTAAAATATGAAAAATTATTAACGAAATCAAATGCCAACAGCAAGAAACGGAACGTCAATGCACGGACCAATGACACGCCGCCGTCAACTCAAAGACAAGCAGTTATTAATCTGTCAAAACAAACTTTAGACAAAACAACCGAAAAAGTGTTTTTTTTTTTTTTTTTTTTTTTTTTTTTTTTTTTTTTTTTGTTTATCTGGGAAGGCTGACGCTTGGTTGAGAGTGTCAGTTATTTTTAGGTTATCTTTATTTTATGCGTATTGTTTTTATTTGTGGCTGTTAGCTTGTGTGTGTTGTGTTATCTCGGTGGTGGATTAATCTTATAAGGTAATCCTTTGTTTATTGTCTTGTCGTTTCGTTTGGGGGCGTCTACATCTGCTTGATTCCCTTGGGAGTCTGGTAGGTATGGAGGAGCCCCCGGACGGGGGCGGAGGTTTGCCTCCTGATAAACCTAGATCCTCAAAAAGACCTGCTGATGTAGATCTGGCGATCGAGATTGACTCTAAAAAAGCCCGTTCTCCGGCAGAATCAATACAATCTGTATTCACGAAGCCTGGATACGAAATTAACAGTAAAGTCAAATTTTCGGCAACTGACAAGGGCCCATTTCTTGTGTATGTATCTAGAGCAGAACCAGACCCCTCTGCAGGGTATACATTTAAAATTTTGAAGTTTGCCCAATTCTTACATAAAAACAATGTTTCAGGCATTAGAGAAGGTGGGATAAAAAATCTTGGTCGCAACAAGATTTCAATAGAATTTAAAACGGCTGTGAGTGCCAACGAATTTCTGGAATTAAGTTTGCTGGAGAGCAACAATTATGAGGCATACATACCAAAATTTCAGGTTTTCCGCATGGGAGTAGTTAGGGATATCCCTACGGACTGGTCTCTGTCAGACCTTTTAGATGGTATTTCCACTGTTGGAAATTGCGGTGAGGTAATTAGGGCTAGAAGGCTTAACATTAAGTCTCGGAGGGATGATACTGCGAATTGGGTCCCGTCCAATTCAGTGGTCTTAACTTTTTTGGGACAATCCCTGCCTGAAAAGGTATATTGCTATAATGCCTCACTGCCTGTTACAACTTACCAGTTACCAACAATTCAGTGTCGCAACTGCTGCAGGTTTGGACATATTGCCAAACAATGCAGATCCCAGCCTCGCTGCTACATCTGTTCCCAAAAGCACAGTGGAGATAGCTGCCCTTCTCAGGATTCAAATCCTACATGCTTCCTTTGCCATGGGGGTAACCACAAGGCTATAGATGCCAAATGCCCTGAGCATGCCCGCCAGAAATCTATCAAGATGGTTATGTCTGAGCAAAACATCAGTTACCTGGATGCTTCAGCACGATTCCCCCTGCCTAAGCGTCTTTTTTCAGAAATTGCAGCTTCTACCCAGTCTCCCTCTACTTCCCCACAAAAAACCCAATTTTCCCCTTGTTTTACAACACCCACTACTTCTTATAGGAAGACTGTGTTTCTTCCGCCCCGGTCCCAGCCTGTCTTAGGCAAGTCCTATGACAGGGCTTCTCACAATGCTATTGTGTCTTCTCCGTCTTTTTCTCAGCCTAATGGCTGCGCTCTTCCTTCCCCCACTGAAACCACTCCTCTTGCTACTCCCAACGATAACCTCGTTGAACTCCTACTCTGTTCCCTTATTAACATGTTATCCAAATTCTCGGATTCCCTACCGAACAATGTCTCTGTTCTTGTTGAACAACTACTTTCTGTCCTTTCTCGTAACAACTTATCCAATGGCTCTGCAAGTCCTTCAATGGAATTGTAGAAGCATCCGTCGTAATAAACAAGATGTTATCTATTTAGTGAATCGATATAAACCGTCTATCTTTGCTGTCTCGGAGACATGGCTCAGACCTGAATCTCATTTTAAGATTTCGGGCTTTTCGTGTCTCCGCGATGACAGGGATGACGGTAGGGCAGGTGCTGCTCTACTAATTAATAGATGCATTAAGTTTTCCCAAATACCTATTCCAGATCACAATGCTGATTTTCACATTGTAGCTGCTAGGGCTGCAAATCTGTCTTTTGTGTCTGTGTACATCCCTCATCCTAATCCTAACATAATTTCCGAATTACGGTCCATCCTTTCTTCTGTCCCTGCTCCATTAATTATTCTCGGTGATTTTAATTGTCGACATACTCTTTGGGGTGCCCATTATAATGATCCTTGCTCTTCTTCGTTATTGGATCTTTTGGATGACGTCAACCTTTGTATTTTGAACGATGGATCTGCCACTCGCAGAGTATCTCCATCCCAAAATATTAGTGTCCCAGACCTTTCCTTTTCTTCTCCCTCTTTAGTTTCTCTTATTTCCTGGTCGGTTCTGCCAAATTCGTTTGGCAGCGATCACTTCCCTATTTCTATTTCTTATTTCTGTCCTTCTACAACCCCACTTCCTAAACCCTATCAACCTCTCCTTAAGTATCGGTTAGCACAAGCTAACTGGGAACAGTTCTCTGCTCTTTTAGACAAAGAAATTGATTCATTCCCCCAATGCAACCGATACAACTTCCTTCTCTTATATGATCAGTTTATTTCTGCCATATTGGAATCTGCTCAATCTTCTATCCCAGTAAAACCCACTTCCCGCAGTTTGGTCCCCTCTCCTCCTTGGTGGGATGCTGAATGTTCCGAGAGCGTCCGGTTGCGTAGGGAGGCGGAAAACAGATTTGCAATATCCCTGGATATGACAGATTTCATTACCTATAAACAAACTGCTGCCCGCACTTCCAGACTCCTCTCTAAAAAGAAATCCATTGGTTGGCGTAGGTTCTGCGAATCTCTTTCCCCTTGCTCTCCTCTTTCTTTGGTCTGGAAAAGGATTAAGGCATATCGCAGAAGTTACCAAGACCCGAATGTCACCAAGAACGATCCCAACTCCTTTCTTCATGATTTCCATTGTAGACTAGCTCCTCCTTTTGTCCCTGAACTCAACTGCTTTTCTCCACCTGATCTTATTTCATCCTCTATTTCCTCTGACAGAATGAATGACCCTTTCACTTTCCATGAACTTACCCTAGCTCTTGACCACCTTCGCGATTCCTCACCTGGCGCTGATGGTATTCCCTACTCCTTTATCTGCAAATCCTCAAACTCCAGTAAATCCTTCCTTCTTAGTATTTTTAATGCGATCTTCACCTCTGGCAAAATCCCTACCTCCTGGAAAACCCAGATAATTATCCCAATTCTTAAACCGGGCAAGGACCCAGTGGATCCTCTAGCCTATCGTCCGATTGCCCTCTCCTCCGTGCTAGCCAAAATAATGGAAAACCTGATTAAGAACAGACTGGAATGGATTCTAGAAAGCAGAGGCCTGTTGTCCAAAAACCAGTTTGGCTTTAGAAAGGGTATGGGTACCCTAGATAGCCTGAGTATCTTTACCTCTGATGTTCGCCTCGCGTTCACTCAGGACAAGCACGTTATTGGCGTATTTCTTGACATTTCTGCAGCATATGACAGTGTTCAGCTTCCTTTACTCAGGCAGAAAATGCACGAGCTGAGTATCCCTGTGAGACTGATCAACATAATCAGCAGTATGTTAACTTGCCGCTCCATCTCAGTTCGCTATCGAGGTATTATTCTCGCCCCGCGCAACGTCTGGATAGATCTGCCACAAGGATCGGTCCTAAGCCCCCTTCTGTACAACATCTATACCTCTAATCTAGACTCTACTGTTTCCTCTTTCTGCAAAATTTTACAATATGCCGATGATATTGTTCTCTATTCTGTATCTTCTTCCTTTGCTGATTCTTCTTCTCGTCTTAACTCCGCACTGTTTTACCTAAATAATTGGCTTATAACTCATAATCTCTCCATTTCAGTGTCCAAGTGTAGTGCTGTAGTCTTTACTCGCAAAAGACACGTTCCTGACATTAATCTTTCGGTAGACGGCGAAGTTATCCCCATCAAAGATCATGTCAAATTTTTAGGCCTTATCCTAGACTCCAAACTTTCAGGCATACACCACCTGAACTACATTGTTCGGAAGGGCGAGAGGGGTGTGAATGTCATGCGGGCGCTATCTAGTGTCAGGTGGGGTTCCCATCCCTTTAGCCAAAAACTTTTATATGACGCTGTTGTTCGCAGTCATTTTGATTATGGCTGCTTTTTACTAGAGCCATGCAATAAAATTGCGTTATCCAGTTTGGAGAAAGTCCAGTCTAAGTGCTTGCGTATTATAACGGGACCTATGAAGTGTTCTCCGATCAATGCTCTTCAGGTGGAGTGCTTGGATCCTCCCCTTCAACTCCGCCGACAATATCTTGCGGATAGATTCTTCACCAACTCCATTCGAACTAACTCCCACCCTTTATTCCACATATTATACACCGTGAATTTGTAGTCGTTTTGGAACCGAAAATCCTATACTCTATATCAATCATAGAATCGATAAAAGTGATTATTTTAATAAAATAAAAATATATTTATTTATAAACATTAAATTTAATGTCGTTTACGAAAAATAAATGAGAACTCGTGGTAACGCCACTCAATTTCACGTACTACGATTACGCGTGTCACTACGATCGATATCATTCATGTTTAACTAAGCGGTAAAACATTTGCCAATAACAACACAGAAACCGCCGCGCCCGCGCCGCCCGCCAATCCGCGTTCACTAACTACCCTAATGTACCCCAGACGCGAGGCGCCTAGGCACGGCGGCGAGCGCTCCCGACCCCGCACCCCACCCGCCCTTCAGTACCGCGGCAACCGACGCGCGAAATGGTTGCATAATGCATTGTTTATTGTCACGCGAAAATTACATAGTCGTCAGTACGAAAACTCTTTGACTACTTGGTTCAGCTGTATGCTGTTGCCAATTACAATTTGGAAGAGGCCAGACGGTTGTACTCCCGGCTGAAGCATTTGAATGTGCTGCGGCTACGAGGGATTGAAAGTCCTCAAGTTCCGACCACTCCCACCATCTTAGCTGCAACTCAGCGCCTTCTTGACCATGGACAATTCCGTACGCCAACTCATGCGCAAGGCCGAGGACTCCTGAATGACCCCCGGAGATCGAAGAGGATATTAGAGCGGAATCCGCGGCGAAGCACGAGAATGGCGGCTCGAGAATTTAATATTAGCCAATACTTTGTATGGAAAACATTAAATACTAATAGATAACACCCTTATCATTTTTGTCGGGCTCACGTAATTAACAACAACGATGCACCAGCAAGGATCGCCATGTCAGTGCAGTGGTTGTTAAATAATACGAATGCGAACATACTGTGGACAGATGAGTCATTGTTTACTCGAGTGGGACTGTAAAACGCTATAATCGTAACGCTGTAAACCCTCACTTAATACAGGAAGACCACCTCCAAGTGAGGTTCAGTGTGAATGTTTAGGCCGATATTATAAACGACCATTTAATAGGGCCTGTTTTTATTGAAGGTCATCTAACGGGCAGCTCGTATTTAGAAATGTTACAAACTAATATCCGAGCTATTGGAGGAAGTGCCATTATCAATACACGATATGTATTACTAGCACAACGGCTGTCCCACTCATTATGCAAGTGCAGTACGTGCCTATCTCAACAATCAGTTTGGTGATACGTGATACCTATCACATAGGTACACAATAGGCCGCGGCGGTCCCGTGGCTTGGCCACCGAGAAGCCCAGACAAGCCTCAATGTCGGAAATAAAAAGACTTGTGTATTCTCGTGAACGTGAAAGTCGTGAGGAGCTACGTAGTGCAATAGTGGAGGCCTTTAATAAACTGTCCATAGGTATGTAATTTAATTATTTTGTAAATAGCTCCAATTTTTGAAATACGCCCGAAATACTCACAGTTCATTCACCTGTGTTTATTTTATTACATAATAAATAAAGTTAGCTATTTATCAAAAAGTAATGTTTAGATAAAGTATTTCCGACGGTCCTAAGCCCGTGTAAAGTATGAAGGAGAAATTGGAGTATCCATTTACGTATTAATTGTGATGTTTCACAATGCAGAAATTACATAGTAAAAAGAGAAAACGTATTGCCTCGTATCAGCTGATTCTGAACTGTGCTAACCCTATTATCAATTTCGTCGCTATTGCATTTACCTAATTTTATAATACTTGTGTAGCTTCACTAGTTTTTAAATGACGCATAGGACTCGGTCGTGGTACACGAGGTTCTGGATAGGTATCAGCTGATATACGTAGTTACCTATCGTGCGTCGTTCATAACTTCGACTGTGCGCGGCGGCGGCGCGGCGTGGCAACGCGGACGCCGCGCCGGTGACGTATGCATGCGTTTCGAATGAATTGTCCGTGCGTTACTACGATCAAACTCGAATAAGTGAAAAATATTATTTATATTCCAACTTTTTTATTATACGCAGTACAATTATTTTACTATTTTTTATTGATACTACTAATTATCCTAAGTTACCACGTTTCGGTTCCAAAACGACTACAAATTCACGGTGTATACCTTGTCACCTCTCATCTCCTCCTCCGCATATTGGAAGCATAAAACTCCCCCTCTCCTTGTTAATTCCTTTAGGAAATACAAGGACCTTCCTGTTCCTATTTTGCAATCCTCTATCAATCCTCTCTTCGAAATGGACTACCAGTCACTGATTTTCCAACCAAAGATTTACCTTGACTTCGGTATAAGTAAGATCTGTTCGGACGCTAATGACAAACTTTCTTCGAAATTGTCAAGAGAATGGTCTGACTGGGTGACCCTATACACTGATGCTTCCAAAATATCTAGTGTGAATTCTGTTGGATCTGCCGTTTGGATCCCTAAATACGGCATTATTCTTAATTTTAAGAGTCCTCCACAGAACTCTATATTTGCTGGTGAGGCCTTAGCTTTGCTAGAAGCCATGAAATTTATTGAATCACACAAGCTGCATAAGGCGCTTATCCTCTCGGACTCTCGGAGCTGTCTCGCAGATTTACAAAAAAATCCATTTCGCTGTCGTGACAACTTTATAATTACTCTTAGAACAAAAGCATCATTGTATAGGTGTCACTTGATGGGCATCGAGGTGGCTATGGCATGGATCCCTAGTCATTTGGGTATAGCAGGTAACGAGTTTGTTGATTCCTATGCTAAGGTTGCGGCGGTGTCTGGTTGCACGGTCCATAATTACTGCTTCCCTCGTGAACTTCGTTCTTTGGCCCGTCCTTCTTTAACTGGTGCTTGGAACAGTATGTGGCAAGCGTCTAAGTTGATTAAAGGCAAGTTCTACGGTTCTATTCAACCTTCTATCCCTTCCAGACCGTGGTTCTACCGACAAAAGAACGTAAATAAACTGGCTACGTCTATAATTATCCGTCTACGTCTGGGTTTTGTTTGCTCTCCAGTCTTCTTAGCCAAAATTCGGGTCAGAGATCATTCTCTTTGCGAGTGTGGTCTCGAAGAGGGCACCTTGGAACATCTATTTTTCTTTTGCCCTAAAATATCCTATCCTCTTTATGATCTACTGCCTAAACAGATCCCTCGCCCTGTCAATATACCCTTTCTATTAACTTTGGCACACACCCCATTCATAAAAACTTTATATAAATTCATCTCACTTAATAAAATCAAAATATAATCTACTCCTTTTGTTCTCGTCAATCTCTATGCTTATCGTTGGTTTCCCTTATCTTCTCCCATATTCTAAACCTTATTACTATGTATATATTACTAATATTTGTGTTGTTTTTGTTGTAGCCCAAAGAAGAACCATCGCTCTAATTACCGGTCAATGGTCATATTACTGATTACTTATCAAATCACTTATTTATTTTTATTTTTATTATCTCTTTCCACCCTGACGTTGGCAGAATCATCGCTACCTATTCGATGGAGCCATTCGACACTGAGAAAAGTTGAAAGTTGAAACCGAAAAAGTATTGAGTAGAGGTTTAAATTATGCAATAACACCGGCTAGGATACCGTATGAGCCCATTATTTGCAACGTCGAGGACTGCCTAGTCAAGAATAACATAAGAAAGGAAGATTTGAAGGCTATACGTCGGGATAATTCATCGGTCTTGCGTCGAACTAAAGTGCCCAGACCGAATCTTCCCAAAGATGAATTCGTCGCACTGAAGAACTTGCGGTCTAGGCCAGATATTACAGTACTCCGTGCAGATAAAGGAAACGCTACGGTCATAATGGATACGTCAGATTATAAACATAAAATTGAAAATTTACTTTCGGATGAAACAACATACAAACAGGTTAAGACAGACCCTACAAACAAAATATTGAAGAAAACCAAAGACATCATACATAAATACTCCGAAAAACTAGATCTAGACGTTAAACAATTAATACCAGCTTGCGTAAAACCTCCAAAGCTGTATGGGTTACCAAAAATACACAAGGAAAACGCTCCCCTACGTCCTATTGTGAGCCAGATCGACACACCAACTTACAGACTGGCTCAGCACGTAGCGAAGATACTCTCACCACTCAGAGGCAACTCGAGAGCACATGTGAAGGATTCATACCATTTTGTGAGTGAGATTAAACACCTACATCTCACAAACAATGAAACTATGGTTAGTTTTGATGTACAGTCATTATTTACATGCATACCTGTACATGACTGTATTGAAATAACTAAAAGGAAGCTAATAGAGTACAATATGCCTGAGGAATATGCAGAACTACTTAAGCATTGCTTAACAACTGGCTATCTGTTGTGGGACAATAAATTCTACATACAAGTCGATGGTGTGGCAATGGGCTCCCCAGTATCGCCTGTTGTTGCCGACATATATATGGAAGACTTTGAGGCTCGAGCTTTGCAGACTGCCCCCATCACACCCAGGATTTATAAGAGGTTTGTAGATGATACTTTTACAAACCAACAGATAGTGTAAGTGTATTCCTAGAACATCTTAATTCCATTAATAACAACATACAATTTACTATGGAATTAGAGGCAAATAATTCATTAGCTTTCTTAGATGTCCTTGTCATCAGGAATTCTGATCATACTTTGAGCCACACTATATATAGGAAAAAGACCCATACAAATAGGTACTTAAACGGTGAATCTCACCACCATCCTAAACAGTTAGCTACCGTGGGAATGTCTTTGTTTCAGAGAGCCCACGGGATCTGTGACAAGAAACACCTGGACGCCGAGCTTCAACATGTCAAGCAAGTACTGCAAGACAACAAGCTCCAACAGCCGCGCCGCTGTCACAGATCCCGAGAAAAGCCAGCCACAGTCGAGCGCCAGCCTACTATACTACCTTATGTGAAGGGTGTCACTGACAAGATTGGCTACATCTTGAAGCGAGCTTCAATCAATTTGAAGCGAGCTTCAATCAATACATACTTCAAGCCGCCAATGAAGATAAGTCAATTTTTACCATCTGTCAAGTGCCAACTACCTTTACAAGATGCAGGGGTCTATAAAATAGATTGTGACTGCGGACTCTCATACATTGGTCAAACCAAGAGAACCATAGGCACTCGCATAAAAGAACACATAGCTGATGTAAAACACCAATGCTCGTTGAAGTCTGCTGTGTGTGAACATGTGCAACAGGGGACCAACCACTACCTGAGATTTGACAAACCACAGATGCTCGCTAAAGAACACCGATTCTCCTACCAAGGATGCTTCGCGAGGCTATTGAAATCAAGAAACATCCTAATTTCAATAGAGAAGATGGTTGGAATGTACCACCAGCTTGGGATCCAGTAATTCAAATAGTCAAACCCAAGAAGAAGCAAACCACAGCTAGACTTCATGATACTTTGAGCTCATTCTGCGTCAATAGAAACACCCATAGTAGTGTAAAATTGGGCTATCTGGATCAGAGGAGATCCAGATAGCCCAATTTTGACTTCTCGAGAAGTGATTTTCAGTTTTTGAAAACTGATTTTTGATTTATCAATAACTTAATCTATTCAAGACATTTTTATTTTCAACTTCTCGAGAACTGATTTTGTGTTTTCAAAAACTTGACTAATCCAAGATTTTTGTCTCGATCATTCAAAAACTGGTTTTTACTTTTTGATAACAGATTTTACTTATTAAAAACTGATTTTTGCTTTCTCAATAACTCAATCTATTCAGGACATTTTGATTTTCGACCTCTCAAGAACAGATTTCGATCCTTTAGACATTTACATTTTAAAAACTTATTTTCATTCAATCAATAACTTGACTTATTTAAACCATTTTGATTTTTGACTTCTTAAGAACTAATTAATAATAATAATATTCTATCACATACACACAACCCCATCGATCGCAAACGAAGCAGAGCTTGTACTATGGGTTCTAGACAATGGATAAACATACATATATACTTTTGTAAATACATACATATTATACATAGAAACACCCAGACCAAGACAAACATCCATGTTCATGCACACAAATGTTTGACTTGTGCGGGAATCGAACCCGCAATCTCAGACGTGGCAGTTGGTTACAATAACCACTACCCCATCGACATAATAACTTTATATTCGCCTTTCGACAGTTATCACATTCAGTTACCGTGATAATATTTGTATAAGGGCCTTTGAAAATGAAACACAATGCGTGTTAAAAAATAATAAAACATTTATTTTTCTTATTCAATTTGGATTGTTTTAATTAAATCGTTCGCACTTTTATAAATATCATCAAATAAAACATGTCTCACGACATGTTGTGCACATATTTCTGCTTTACATAGGGTATCTTGCTGGTTAACAAAACTTTTTGCATCGTATATTTCGATGCGGACGATCTTAAATCCTAGTGAAGGTTTCTTGATGAACATATAATTATTTATGTTGTTATCTTCAGAATGCGGTCTTTTTCGAATGATACCTTCATTCTGGTTCGTTTTCGTTGATTGTGCTGCATCCATGGGAATGAAGTTGAATAAGGTTTCTTCAGAGTCCTGGAAATATAAATTTTAACGATAATTCACTAATTTTTACAGCAATATAATTTTCTTTAATACTAAGATTTTAACTGCTGAATAGTACTTGAATGCTATAGGTATAATAGGGGTATAAAATAATAATGAAAATTCTAATATATTGAATCCTAATAAATTTACAAAATTAAACGTTTATTCAATTTATATTGATTTAATTACATAAATATGAACATACATAGCCTCACGTCTGGAGCCGACGAGACAGTTAATTAATTATTATTAATATGATTATTATTATATGCGTTTTTTAATCACTACATTATTGTACACTATGTACATACATAATTATATTTGTATTTTCATCCTCCTAGCGTTATCCCAGTTGTATCCAAGTTATTTGCCTTGGAGCCTGGGGTCCGCTTTCTAGTCTAACCAGATTTGAAAGAATATTAGCTTTTATATTTGTATTTTGTAGTAATAAATGAATAAATCTTTGTCTTAGAAGGATGCTAATAAGTTATTTCTATAGAATGAACACTAAACAAGGAATATATACTTAATAAAATGTACAAATAACTTACCGACATAATGTGTTTATTAATTTCCCCTTGTGAGATGAGACACGACTTACTCGAAATAAAATTGTACAGTAAAATGACTTCAGTATTACTAAGTTTAATTATTTCATGATCTTAAGGTTCAAATTTGAACATATTTTATGTATTAGTGACAACCGATGCGGCTCGCTCCTTTTTTTGAACGTTTGTTTATATTTTCGCGACAGAGAGGCGTCGGATGCAATGTGAGCCCGTCTATGTTTTGTAGAATTATCTACTAACAAATCAATTCATGTTGTCTACGAGTTTGTCTATAGTAATCACGACTAAGACGCGAATGTTCTTCATAGCTTAAATGATAAGTAAAACCTGGTGCAAGCTGTAGTATGTACAATAGATATTATTGCGATGATAGCAATATTTTAGGGTACCATTCGATGAGAAGGTTTTATATCGAAAGATGATTAGAATATGTATTAATAAAAGACATAATATAGGCAGAACCCGCATTTACCACGAAGGTAAATTTTCTTGACATATTATTTTTCTGATCATCATTTTTTGCACACAAGCGTACAATATTATATATTCATTTCTTCACACTTACGCATTATTGATTGATATTAATAGGGTTAAAAAATTGATGTAAATACTTTCTGCTCAGACCTGTCTCCCAAGTGAGACCTACTCAGTGTTTGTGTACCTGTGAGTGGTGTGCTAATATAGTAAAACTATTATCAATAAAATTGACTAGTAATTGAGAAGTGCCAGTTGTAAAGTGAAAAAGTTTTCAAAACAACTATTCATCATGTAAGTATTATTTATGTTTCACTTTATTGTTTACTTATGGTCCTAATAATTGTACCAACCGTATTTTTAAACGGTTTTATTTAGCTTGCCCTGTTTGCTTATTTATTTTTAGTTATTGAAATTTGACCCACTTTCTGTTGACAGATTAATCTGATATTTGGTAACACACCTTTAGTTCTTATGATAATACAGTTTATTTTAATTCTAAATTATCATTAATTAAACTTACCATGTTGTATTAATAATCAAAAAATAAAGGCATATAGGGCGAGCCGTTTACCTATTATTTGTGATATTTCATATAATTTTACATATATTTGGAAATACGAATAAAATAAACACAGCTTTCAATGATTTGTCTATTTTATTAGATTAGCACTGTACTCTCGAGGTAGATATATAAAAATAATCTAGTTAATTTAATATTAACAATTTCGGTATTTAACATTTGAATTTATTGATATAGCAATTCAATTTGTGCATTTATTTTAGTCCGAAAGTTACAATATAACTTGGTAGTGCTTAATTGTAGTAAATAAGTACATAGGTATACTTAAGCATACAAACATTGTACTTCCTTAATTTTTTTCTCTGTCCACAAAACAATGGCATCATTTTCACTTTTATTAATAATTAAATTGATGTTTTTACAGGTCGAAACATGTCGATGCTATTTTCCCGTCGGAAGAGGAGTCATCGGCTGACGAATTAGAAAAGAAACCTGTCGAGAAGAAAAGCAAGAAGAAGAGAGCACACCGTTCAGAGGCTTCGTGTAGCGGGGTCCGCGCGCGCTCATCCGACAACGCTGGCAGCGCGGGTTGCCGCTCCGACAGCAAGCGTGCTAAGGCTGAAAACAAGACTACAGCGAGAGACCTCTTTGGCTCCGACAGTGACGAGGATAATCGTACTGGTGAAAACGAAATTGGTAAAAAAACATCACCTTTAGTTTCATATGTCACTCGACGAGTCGCGAATGGGTATTCACGACAAATGAATGCATTAAAAATGGGGTCACATTTTGTTGAATTAAAAATATATAAATGTGACGAAATAGAACATGTGGCCCCATGAATAGATGGCGTCAAGCTGTTGTAGCGATAAAAACCAGGACTGATATCGATACCGATAGTTGGCGTCACTTATCAGCTTATTTGGGTGCCATTCGCAAAGAATTTAAAGATACCTCACCTATGTTTATTAATTCGTACAATTAATAAATATTGTTCATTATCCGCTTTTTATTCTTAATATATTATAAGTTATATATAACTCAATGTAATCCATTTATAGTTTTAACATAATGAATATAATAAACATGTAATCAGTAACTACTCTCTAATATTATTTACCCATTTGCTTATTTAATAAAACATTATAATTATTATTGTTTTTCTGTTTAATTGTTCACAGTTACCGCACCTCACAAATATGAATCAGTTAAAGAGACTATAAGGCCAGATATTATATTATGTACGAAATGCAAGCTAAAAATGTTGAAACATAAATACAAAAATCATACAAGATCTAATTTACATAAGTCTAACTGTCGATTGAGTACTAAGTTTGAAAACATCAATATCATTGCTACTGCATTTAAAAATAGAATAATAACATATAGCCTGAATCCTGCACAAAATGCCGAATATCTCACACCAGAGACGTTCTTAAATGATAATAAGAATGATGTAAAAAGCATTATTGAACTATCGTTAATAAAACACAAATGTATTAAAGTCAACTTTGAACTATTTGCTTATTTTATTTTACCTAAATCAGAAAAGCAACAACTGAAATCGTTTAATACTAAATTTGAAGTTATATGCAATAACACTGATATTGATTGTTATTTTGACACAGTTATTAATGTTTTAGTAGAAAAGATGACATTATTTGAGCATTGCGAGTCGGGGTGGTCTTTTAATGCTGTAAGCCACTTAGAAATCAATATAAATAGATATTCACCCATGAAAGGAGGCAATTATATAGATTTACCGTTGGTTATTAAAAATACTAAAAGTTGTATAAATATTCAGAATAAAGACGAGCACTGTTTGCTATGGAGCGTTGTAGCAGCGCTGTACCCCGCAAAAAATAACGTGTGCAGAACTGCGTCTTATCCGCATTTTTCAAAAGTTCTCAACGTTGATGGCATGTCATTCCCGCCCACTGTTGAGGATTTAAAACTTTTAGAGAAACAAAATCCTGCTTTAAGTATTAATGTTTATGGTCTTGATAAAAGATTTACTGTGACTGGTCCTTTATATTTGACAAGTTCTAAAAAAGTGAATCATATAAATTTATTGTATTTAGAAAACGAACAAAAAGGTCATTACTGTTTAATTACAGACCTACCACGTCTAGTAAAACGACAAATTACTAAACATAATGGAAAATTACAGTTTTGTGATACTTGTTTACAGTTTTTTATGAGTAAGTCTCGATACAGTTCTCACAAATGTTCTCAAATATTGGCGATATTACCGGAAAAAAATAGCAAATTAATATTTAAACATTATGAAAGAAAACTAAAGATTCCTTTTGTAATATACGCAGACTTCGAAAGCATATTATTAAGTTGTGATTCAAAGTCAGGTGTTAACACAGTTAATTTAAAACTGCATCAACCGTCATGTTTTGGATATTACATTTGTTGTTCTTATGACCGGAACTTGAATAAATATGTTTCATATAGAGGTCCTAATTGCATTGAAATGTTTATTAAACGACTTATCAGAGATGTAAAACGAATAGATAGTATATTATCGAATAAAAAGTCAATGTCACCATTAACGGATACCCAAAAAGACAATTACTGTAGCGCTAATACGTGTCATATTTGTGAACAGCCTTTACTTGGAGATAAAGTTGTTGATCACGATCATTTGACATCTGAGTATCGCGGTGCGGCTCATAGTCACTGTAATATAATATATAGAATATGTCCTTATATTCCTGTTATTTTCCATAATTTATCGGGATATGACAGCCATCTCTTTATTCAAGAGTTATCCAGCTATGAAGGAAATATCCAAGTTATACCTAAAACTAAAGAAAAATATATTTCGATTATTAAAAACATTTATAATAAAAAAACGTCTCGCAATGTTCAAATAAAATTTATAGATTCATTTCAATTTTTAAGTTCTAGCTTAGACACATTATCAAAAAATTTAACAAAGGAAGAGAATGTTTATCTTTCCAATGAATTCAGAAATTACCATCAGTTTATGTTGTTGAGGGAAAAAGGCATTTTCCCTTACGACTACGTTGATTCATGGGCTAAATATGATAAAAAAGAGATGCCACCTAAAGACAGTTTTTTTAATAGTTTAACTTCGGAACATATATCAGATATTGAATATAAACGTGTACAGGAAATTTGGAATACTTTTGAGATTAATTGTATTGGTAAATATAATGACCTATATTTAAAAAGTGATGTATTATTACTTTGTGATGTATTTGAAAAGTTCAGACAAACGTGCTTAGAATATTATAAATTAGATCCAGCACATTATGTATCTTCACCCAGTTTAAGTTGGGATGCTATGCTTTTATACACAGGAATTCAATTGGATTTAATATCTGATTTAGAAATATATGAATTATTAGAGAAAGGAATACGTGGAGGTCTAGCTCAATGTTCACTTCGATATGCCAAAGCTAACAATAAATATCTTTCAGACTATGATGTCAGAGAACCTTCATCTTTTTTAATATATCTGGATGCTAATAATTTGTATGGCTATGCTATGACAAAAAAATTACCTATTTCAGATTTTCATTTATTAAAGGAAAATGAAATATCCGAATTTGATCTATTCCGCGTTGCAGATGACTCCGACTATGGATATATTCTAGAAGTAGATTTGAATTATCCCAGTTATTTACATGATATTCACAGTGACTTACCATTTGCACCTGAAAAAATTATTCCCCCGGGTGGAAAAACACATAAATTAATAGCGAATTTATATGATAAAAAGAAATATGTTATTCACTACACAAATTTGAAACAAGGCCTAAAACATGGATTAATTTTAAAAAAGATATCATCGTATTTTAGCTTTTCGGCAAGAATGCTTTTTAAAGAAATACATTGATTTAAATACACAATTACGTCAAGCAAGTACGTCAAATTTTGAAAAAGATCTTTTTAAACTATTGAATAATGCTATATTTGGAAAAACAATTGAAAATAGACGCAAACAAGTAGATGTCAGATTAATTTCGCGATGGAAAGATAATAACAACGTAACGAATAAACATGTGGGTGCTGAGAAACTAATTTCAAAACCGAATTTAAAAAGTGTGTGTATATTTAATGAAAATTTCGTAGCTATTCAATTGAAGCAGGAAAAGGTAACCCTGGACAGGCCAATATATATCGGGTTTACTGTTTTAGAGTATTCTAAACAACATTTATACCAGTTTCACTATGATTTTATTAAAAAACAGTATGGGGACCAGGTTATGCTTTGTTATACAGATACTGATAGTCTACTTTATTTTATTTATACTAATGACTTTTATAATGATATAGTTAAAAATATATCACTATTTGATACAAGCAATTTTACTGATGATAATCCTTACGGAGTACCTAGATTAAATGCAAAGATTCCTGGTTTATTCAAAGACGAATTAGGCGGTGATGTAATTTCTGAATTTGTTGGTCTTAGAGCTAAATTATACTGTATAGACAGTGTTAAAACTCAAATAAAGAAAGCTAAAGGGATAACGAAACCTGTAACCAGAAAACTATCATTAAATAATTATAAGAAAACTCTGTTAGACGATAAGACGTATAAACATAAAATGAAAATCATAAAATCTATTAAACATGTCTTGTATACACAAGAAATAAATAAAGTAGCTTTAAACAGAAATGACGACAAAAGGCAAATTTTGTCCAATCAAATTTATACTAAACCATGGGGGTATCATAAAAGCATCAAATGTTAATGATTTTATTAATTTTACTGCACTATTGTTTTAAAAATAATAGTGAAACCTTAGTTAATAAAAATAACTACTATTTTTATTATTTTTAAAATACTAGTGAAAATAACATAATACGTAAAAGAAGCAATATACTTAGTACCTACATTATTCCTTATAATTGTAGGGTTTTGTACTATCCTGTTTAAATGTATTTTAATTTTATGTTTAATAAAATTTTGTGTATAATATTATAGCAAGATATGTGTATTGCAATAAATAAAAGTGTTTATTTAATTATAACATATATGAAATAAAACACAAACATAAAAATAATAGTTGTTTATTTTATATATATATATATATATATATATATATATATATATATATATATATATATATATTTGGAGGATAGTAAGAAAAAGAGTAATTGACAAGATGAAGTTGGTCAAACAACCCATATCAGTGAACGTTTAAATATTTAGGTTATCCATTCATTATAGTAATCGGCATGATGAAGTTGATCAAGCAACCCATATCTTTGAAAGTTAGTAATATCGATTTTAATGAATCTTCTCGCCAGGTCAGACACAGTACTTTATTGCCTAATACGATTCGATGTATAATATGTGGTCCATCTAATTGTGGTAAAACCAATGCCATGATTAGTTTACTGTTACATGAAAATGGTTTAAAATTTAAAAATATTTATCTTTACTCCAAAACTTCTTTTCAACCAAAATATCGTTTCTTAAGCGAAGTATTAAAAGAGTGCCACAGATTAATTTCTGTGAGTTCAACAATGATAAAGAAGTTATATCTCCAAGTGAAGCTTTAGCTAATTCTGTATTTATTTTTGATGATGTTGCCTGTGAAAATCAAATAAATATTCGCAATTATTTTTGTATGGGTAGACATAAACAAATCGATTGTTTCTATTTATCTCAAACCTATTCTAAAATTCCGAAACAATTGTTACGCGACAATGTTAATTTTCTTATGATATTTAAACAAGATGATGTAAATTTAAAACATATTTATGAAGAACATGTGAGTGCTGATCTACAATGGAATCAGTTTAAAGACATTTGCAAAAATGTTTGGAAAAAACCTTATTGTTTTTTACTTATTAACAAAGAATCGTCGTTAAATAGTGGAAGGTACAGGCAGAATTTTGATACGTTTTTCAATTTTAACAAATAATTGCAAATATAAGGAAATAACATGCTAAGAAGATTTAGTGTTAAATCTTCTTCAGATGAGTGCGCTTGTCAAAAGTAATTTAACATGGAGAAAAATATTAAAGTAGAATTAATGAAGTCTGTTGACTGCATAAAAAATAAAATAAAAGAAATGAAAAATCAAGAACATGAAGTTAACTTATCTTTGGATAAAATATTTAAACCAGTTTCGAACCCACTAAAAACTCTTATAAATTCTAAACGATTAATAGAAAATATTAAGCATGATAAAAATGTATCTGAAAGTTCTATACCTATTGAATCAGATACAAATTGTGAAAGCACTTCTACTAAATGTGAGGATTTTCTTGACGCTGATATCAATTTTTCAAGCTCTCCTAAAAAAGAAGTAAAAGATAATCTAGAAATGTCATTGAAAAGTGAAGATATCTATGGTATTTATGATGGTGTAAATGTACCATTTGGACTAAGGACTGACAATAAAACTTTAATGATGGGTAACTCCGTAGTATCATTTTCTAAAGTTCAAAATATTGGCAGCGATAACTTAGTTTTGGTTAAAATTGGAGATAAAAGTTATGATTTAACCCCTGGACTAAAGGAACTTTTACTTCGGAAAAAACCTGATTTAAAAAATATAACTGACATCGATAGACTTGTCTACAAAGATATACTACATTATACTAACGCCCATAGGAGGGATTTTAATCCTAGTGGTCAAATAAGAAGTGACAAAGGATTAAAATATAGAGAAATAATCAGACCATTATTTTCTGAAACTTTATTGGAAAACAATCAGAATAAAATTGGAGGCAGTTTGCCAACGCTTAAAACATATAAAAAGAATACTGACTTAATATATTGGGACGATCCAAATGAATTGGTTGACAGATTAAAATTATTAATAGTTTCAAGAGATGCAGGTAATACAAAATATGACAATGAAATTTTATCAATAATTGAAGAATTAAAAGAAGCTAATATAATTAAGAATAAATACTGATTATCAGGAAGCTTTGCATTCAGTATTGCGATGTCATTCATTATGAACATTTAAAAAGTTGATGCGTTCTATAATATAAATATATAAATTATTGTACCCAAAATATATGTATATATAGGTATATAACAATATCTAATTAAAATATATTCGAGATATTTTGTTTTAAAATGAGCAAAGCGGATGTGGTAAATGAAATTCATAAAAGCGCTAGAGTGAATTTTCCGCGAAGACAAGTTATTATGAAGGATATAGATGATCTATGGCAAGCGGATTTAATAGATATGCAATCAATGTCGAGAGAAAATAATAATTATAAATATATTCTCGCCGTAATTGACACATTTTCAAAATATGCTTGGGCGCTCCCTTTGAAAAGTAAGAACAAAGATGAGGTGTATAAGGCATTTGTAATTTTACTGAATGATAATCGCATTCCTAAGAATTTACAAACTGATAACGGTACAGAATTTTACAATAAGAAATTTAAGTATTTTATGCAGTCTTACAGTATTAATCATTATTCAACATTTTCATCAAAAAAAGCTTCGATTGTGGAGAGATTTATAAGAACATTAAAATCTAAACTGTACAAAGAGTTTAGTTTAAAAGGTAATTATAATTGGATAAAAGATACCCTGGACAATGTTGTTCATAAATACAATCATACCTATCATCGCACGATTAATGAAATACCAGCAAATGTCAATAATGTAAATAAGAAAGAAATATTAAAAAGATTCAATAGATTAGTGAAAAAGCAAGAGAGTATAAAATGCAAGTTTAAAGTGGGTGATTACGTTCGTATCAGTAAGTACAAAGGAACATTCGAAAAAGGTTATACTCCCAATTGGTCAACAGAAATATTTAAAATTAGATATAAACAGAATACTACTCCTATCACTTACTTGATTGAAGATACGATCAGAGGACAGCCTATCCTAGGAGCATTTTATGAACAAGAACTTCAGAAGACAAATCATCCCAATGTATATCTAGTCGAGAAAGTTCTTAAAAGGAAAGGGAATAGAGTTTTCGTAAAATGGCTTGGTTTGCCTTCCAATGAAAATAGCTGGATAGATAAGACAAACGTGCTTTGAGATATAAATAAACCTAGTTGACTCGTTAAACTCCTTAATATATTATAAAGTGTTAAGTCTTTGATTGGTCAGTCTTATGATGTGTATTGGAGAGAGTAGTCTTCTTAACTGGCTAATAAACCATCTACCTTTTGAATTACATTTGCCGGGTTATAATTATTGTGGTCCTGGTACAAAATTAATTGAGAGACTTAGACGTGGAGACAAAGGTGTTAATAAATTGGATGAATATTGTAAAGACCATGATATTGCATACTACAAGTCGTCAAACTTAGAGGATCGTCACAGCGCTGATCTAGTTCTATTAAAAATGGCAAAAAAACGATCACTTGCTCCTGATGCAAGTACAGGAGAGAAATTTGCAGCACGTTTAGTAAAGAATGCTATGTTAGCGAAAATTAAAACCGGCACTGGCTTAAAAACTCATCGAAAAAACTCTTCACCAAAAATTACTAGTGGTAAAGGTCTTAAAAAGAAATTGAAAAATGTAATATCTGTTACGAAAAAACAAATGAAAAAATTAAAACCAAAATGCAAAAAAACTGCAATAGCATTAGCTATGGCTGCTGCCAGAGAATTAGCTAATGATTCATCCATTAAACTTCCTCGGATTATTCCAATACCAAAAACTGGTGGAGTATTACCTTTGATTCCTATTTTTGCTGGATTATCAGCTGCGGGAGCTATAGCAGGTGGCGCAGCTGGTATAGCTAAAACTATAAATGAGTTCAAGATGGCTAAAAAACTGTACGATGAATCGAAGAGACATAATGAAAAAATGGAGGCTCTATGCATCGGAAAAGGACTACATCTTAAGCCACATAAAGATGGACTTGGAATTTTTGTATCAAAGGAAAAAAACTAATACATCGGCTACCCAAACGAGCCCTAACTAACTTTGACATTTTAAAATATGGAGTTAATATTCCCTACTTTAGAGGTGTCTTTATGAGAGATGAACTCCCTAAACATCCATATAAAAATGAATGTGGAGTGGTTAATTTAGATAGTTCTAAAAATCCTGGTTCTCATTGGGTAGCCTATGCAAAATACAGTAATTATATTGAATATTTTGACAGTTATGGAAATCTAAAGCCCCCAAAGGAATTTGTAAAATACTTAGGCTCGAAAATCTACTATAACTATGAAAATATACAGGGTGATCACCCTTACAAATGTGGACATCTATGTTTACTTTTTTTAACAAACTTTTGGAGTAGACATAGAATATAATAAACAAAATTAATGAAAAGTGTTCAGTATACAACTATGTCTATAACTGTGACTATCTCTGGACATAAAGCAGAATTAGAGTCGTATTTTCAACCACCTCTTAGTTTATCTGAAAAATATGAATGTGGCTTGCTGTATTATTCAGTATTAAACTCTGTATCAAATGTGCTTTCTAGTAATACTCCGTCTGTAATCAGAATTGAATGTGATTTAATATATGGTTCTTATACTAACGGTATACCAACCCATATTATTCATGAATTTGTGCCTAATACTACTGCAGGACATCACTACCTAGAAACGCCTCAGAACGTTATTTACTTCCCAGTGAACAAAAATATAATTACATCTATATCTATTAAGGTTGTTGATCAGTTTGACCGCAGCATTCCTTTTATAGAACATATTCAACTACGTCTTCATTTAAAGAAAGTAAAATGATATTATATAATATAAAACCTCACCTCAAAATAAAACACCTTACTTGTTCTACAACCAGTAAGGTGCATAGACGTGAGAAAAAAGTGAAGAAATTAACTAAAACAAATAAAGACTTTTTAAAAGCATTGGGTTTTAAAGTATGAATATACTACAGATCAATGATTTACCGCACTTCGATACTTCTATCGAAAGTTATGAGATTCATTCTTACAATCCTTACAACAACTGCTTTAGAGAAAACGATGAAATCAGAATACCCATCCACCAGCAAGACATATACGTGTTACCATCAGCCAGTTCAGTATACATTGAAGGTCACGCAAAGCTTTTCGGAAAAGATGGAAAACCGATTGAGAAAGCTGTTAAATTTACTAATAACCCTGTTCTGTTCTTGTTTCAAGATATCAGATACGAAATAAATGGCATTGAAATAGATCGCATCAAAAATTCGGGTATAACGACAACCGTAAAGTCATACGTTTCATTAAATGAAGCCGAAAATAAAGTTGCAGCCTTATGGGGTTGGAACTTAAACGGATTTCAAAGTGATGGTCACTTTAGCGCTGTTATACCATTAAATAAGATATTAGGTTTTGCAGAGGATTATAATAAGATTGTGATAAATTGTAAACATGAGCTTATATTGAACAGAAGTAACTCTAATTTAAACAGCGTTGCACTGCCAGATGATATTTCTCACTTCCAAATAAATCTTGATAGATTACAGTGGAGAGTACCGCACATAAAAGTATCAGATCGAGAACGTCTAACACTTTTAAAACATTTAGAAAAAGATAGACCTATTCAAATGGCATTTAGAAATTGGGATTTGTATGAGTACCCCTTACTACCTAAAACAACAAAGCATTCATGGTCAGTTAAAACTGCATCACAATTGGAAAAGCCTAGATATGTTATTTTCTGTTTACAAAGTAATAGAAAAAGTAATAAAATAAATGATAGTTCTCTCTTCGATCACTGTAATGTAACAAACGTTACGCTCTTTTTGAATTCACAATATTATCCATATGAACCATTAGGTTTAAATTTTTCTGAAAACAAATACAGTATATTATACGAAATGTATGTGAAATTTCGTCAGTCGTATTACAACTGTCCAGCGGATCCCTTACTTAATCTAAAGGACTTTAAAGATAAGGCTCCTCTGTTCATCATAGATTGTTCAAGGCAAAACGATACTCTAAAAACAGGTCCAGTAGACGTTCGTTTGGAAATTGAATGTTCAGAGCCAATACCAGATAACACTACTGCATATTGTTTGATTATAAACGATCGACTTGTGGAATACAAACCTCTGAGCAACATAGTGCGTCGATTATCATGACTGCCATTGTAGACGTCCAAGGCTTTAAAACGGAAACAAATGAATTTGTGCTAAAAGAAATTGCTGTATTGTGTAGTGACAAATTGCAAGTGTTTTTAATTAAGCCGCCATTTCCATTTTACGATTTGACAAAACAAGAAAGACGTCAAGTTGCATGGATTGAACGTAACAGGAAGATATATTGGGGTGAAGGATTTATACCATATTCAAATTATAAGTGTTTAATTTTACATTTTTTAAAAGATAAATGTATTTATATTAAAGGTTGTGAAAAAGTGTTATGGTTAAAAAATATTTTAAATAATAATAATAGTAATGTGATCAATTTAGAAGATAAAGGCTGTCCTAGTTTTCTAAATCTGTATGATCGATATAAATATTCTGAAAATTCGCATAGTTGTATTTATCATAATTCAATATGTGCTTTGAAAAATGTTTTGTGTTTAAAAATATGGTGCTCTGATAATAAACTTTTTGTATAATATACATTTTTTTTTTCGTTTTTCTCCTTAAATATCCCCAATCCTAAAAAATCCCTTCCTTCCCACTTATCTTTGTAAAATTATTTATAAATATTTATAAATTGGTTATATCAGCTATGAGATTTCATTACACACTGTGGTTTCGTTGAACGGCTACTAAGCAGTTGAGTAATTATCCAAACCCGCAAACATCTTCAAAAACTTTCACATTTGTAAGATCAGCATGCCTAATTCAATATTAAACAAAAGTATGTACGCAGGTTTTCCTGGAGCGCCTGACTACAAATATACCTATGGAATTGGAGGTAAGGCAGGCGTCACTTACAATGGAAGCAGAGAAGTTGGCATCCACGCTAAAGACGGCACCTACTCTTTGTTTACTAACGGATTCGTGGATCCCAGCATTTATGGGGATGGGGGTGTCTTCATAAATCCAGCCAAGCCAGCAGAGTCTGCCAACAATCCTTCTTCTCAACAAACCCAAGGAAGAATGCAGTACCCGTACAATATTCCTGGTCCAGCATATAATCCTTACCCTTACCCGTTACCGGCATACGGAGAAAATTACGGTGTTCCACAATACAATCCTTATAATCCTCAAGGAGTACCAGTATACGGGCCAAATAATGCTGGTCAAATGTACAATCCTTATCAGGCCCACCAAGCAGGCGCGCAGAATGGACAACTTTATGGTGTTCCACCACCCAACACTCAACAAGTCGAAGCAGGCGGTATAGACTTTTAGACATCCCGAAAACTCACAGAGTAAAACTGTACTTCAAAGATTTATATCTACCTAAATGATATTTGTAACATTTTGAAATCCATACAACGTGTTTGGCTAGCACGTTTGGTATTAATATATATCCAAATTATATGTATGTGTACTTAAAATTAAAATATTGTTTATTTAAATGGATAGTTGTTTCAACTTATAATCATATTTTATTTCTGTGTTTAATAGTATAAAGGCTGTTATTTTTTGTGTATTACATAATGTCCTACAGACCAAATTTCGGTCACGGCGGTCAATCTTAACGGAGACTGGCCATAATATGCGCAGGCGATATAATAGTGCACAAGTGTGTACGCAAAAAGAGCACTCTGTTTTCTAACTCACATAATCCGATGTGACGGAAATCTGACACGACCGGAGAGATCAGACTCAAGACTCACGACTTTACAAGATTTTCGAGGTACGACTGTGTAATATCGTCAATTTCCTAACTGCGGTTGCTTTTGCGAATTTCTTTGGTAGTAAAAACCAATATCGTTTTATTGGCTCGACCCAGGACTCGAACCCGAGATCTCATGCAAAGCAATCGTATTCACTACCACTTCACTATTGAGGCAGTTATTGAATGTACGCATTATTGCGTTTGGGTATATAGGTACTCCATGTATGTATTACATGCATACATAGTATCACGTCTACATTCCCAAAGTGTTTTATAATGAACATTTGCCAGCAATGGTTTCGGGTTGCACGTAATAGGCGTCGAGCCCATAGCCATCTGCCGGGCACAGCACCTTTCCGTGCCGCTAATGAAATTTCTAGATAAAATACCCAATAGCATAAATAATAATATAGGTACTTAATAATAAATACGAAGATCACCTCAAATTCTTTAACAAGAGACACCTTAAAACTAGACGTGAAATTTCTGACATTAAATTACAATTTAAACACACTAATCCATGATCTGATAGACGCCCACGAAATTCTAGCACGTGTGTCGTTCCTGTTGCCTCGGATAGGCAGTCGCCTTAACAACCGCAAAACTTTCCACTTATCTCTCTTATCTCTGTTCGGTATGTGATCCTTCGTAAACGAAGTCAGATCTTATTTAAATGTAGTTCTATGACCTCAATAAAGAAGATTCTTAACTGTTTACACCATAATTATTAACAGCTACTAATGATGTAACTTCAGATGTCCGTAAGAATAAGCCAGGTCAACAGAATTATCAGGAACAGAATCCTAATTCTGTTTTCCTAATTGACCCCGGTCAATAGTCAGCAAAAACACAGCCGTAAATAGCAAAAAACCAACACAAAATGGATACAAAGACGGAAATGTCGAGAACAAGTCGTCATTAGTCGTAAACGCAGTCTTGCAACTGTTTGAAATTTTTGAAATAGATAACCTGTGAAGATTGTTGTCATATTTTATATTATGATACGAACTATACTGAATGTCAATCTTATGTTGGAATTGAATTGTGTACATATATCGTATTTACTATAATACAAAAAGAAAATATAAAATAATCACAATATAATAAAAAATATAAGGTACATTTGGCGATTTAGGTACATACGTCAGGGTACATAAATACAAATAAGTATTCTGAATATGATTAATGAATATAAGATTTTGATACTGGCAACATTTCTGTCATTGTAGCTATGGACTGGTTGATATTGTCGTTAGTAAATTAAATCATCATTTAAAATGAGTTTTCGTCGGTGAAGTTCTACAGTTTTCTTTAATATCACAAAAATCATATTATTGTCGACTACGAAATTAACAATATTATAGGAAGTATGTCGGAGGCTTTTTAATTCTAGCCAAATCTTGGCATTCTCCTTTAATTTTCATCAATAATTTAGCAGGCATATGTAATATGTCATTTAATTTAAGCATATAGTGTTTCTAGTAGGATACATCTTAAGTTTAGTAAGCTAATGACACCATCGTACTATCGATAGACTGGAACCAGTTTTGCGAAACAATAAAAAAAATACTTTCTCCGAGCCGAAACTTAAACTCATGCCTGTAATAAAGTACTGTTTCAACATATGTAATTAATTTTTCTTCCTTAGACCAGCAAAGCATCGCATTACTATGAATGCGACCGTAGATGAAAAAGAGCGCGGTTGTATGTATAATATACCACAGTGAACTACGTGACAATATAATATGCTTACTACTTAAACCGCTGGTTATACCAAAATAAACAGATACACAGACATTCTAACTATCCTAACAATCCTATAATATATTATTATAAATGCGAATGTAAGTTTATTTGTTTGTTACGCTTTCACGTCTTAACTACTTGACTGACATTTCGCATAGGTACAAGTTGTCAGGGGAACAGAAAAGGACATTTCACGTTCACACGGTACTTCTCATCCAGAAAAAAGTGCTGTTACTAATGTAACTACATTTAAGCGAGCAAAGCCGCGGGAAAATCTAGTATTATTATAAGTACCTATATACGCCAACTGTTTCGATAGCTCAGCGATAGTAAATGAAACTGCTTTATGTCTCGGACTCAATCAATAGACGACTCGATGGCGTAGTGGATAGTGTAACCGACTGCCAAGCCTGAGGTCGCGGGTTCGATTCCCGCACAAGTCAAACATTTTTGTGCATAAACATGGATGTTTGTCTTGGTCTGGGTGTTTCTATGTATAATATGTATGTATTTACAAAAAAAGTAGTATATGTATGTTTATCCATTGTCTAGTACCCATAGTACAAGCTCTGCTTAGTTTGGGCTAGATGGTGTTTTGTGAATGTGGTAGAGTATTATTATTATTATAATTCGAGCAAACTGTTATTGTCTGCACTGTGTCTAAGTTGGCAACCGTGTCCGATAGTTGGCAACAGTTTCGCACCTATTTAAACGTGGCAAAATGCACCTTTGTCTACCTTCCTATACACCTTTACACTTCCTATACACCTTTGTCTACCTTCGGGGATATAGGCATGGAACTATTAATGTGGGTAGACCTCATAGCCAACTAGATATTGCCCGCGACTTCGCTCGCGTAAATGTTACGTATGTCCTTTTCTGTTCCCCTGACAACGTGTATGCGAAATTTTATGATAATTGGTCGAGAAGTGCATGAAAGCGTATAAAACAAGCAAACTCACAATAGCATTTATAATATTACTAGATTTATCCGCAGACTCGCTTGCGTAAATGTAGGTAATGTTAGGTTGGCAACAGCACTTTTTTTTGGATGAAAAGTACCCTATGTCCTTTTCTGGTTCCCTGACAACGTATATACCAAATTTCATGATGATCAATCGAGTAGTTAAGACATGAAAGCGTAACAAACAAACTCACATTTGCATTTATAATATTAAGTTAGAATTCAAACAGGAAAACTAAGTTTAACAATTTAATAATACCTACATCATATTTTACCTGGTTAAGGCAATAATATTAGGCATGTTTTGAGGTTAAACTAGTTTAAAGCTACAATATTTAAAACAAAAATACAAAGAAATAAAAATAAATATAAGAGAAAAATGTTCAGTCGCCGCGCAAACGAAAAGAATGACGATCGGCGTGGGAGCACAGATAATGCATATAATACTTACGTTTAGTTTTTAGCTCTAAAACTGCGTTCAGTTGCCGAGTGACGCAAAGATGCTGCATGGTAAAAATATATCGAGAACGAAGCATGCAGTATAATATAAACTAAATAAATATTAGTATAAAGCTTGTTACAGTTCAGTAATGTTTCAGTGAAGTTCGTAATTAGTTCGTTCGTTCCGGCTGCACCATGAAGTACATTGTAAGTTTAATTTTTTGACGTGACAACGTCTAATAAATCGATGAACGCCGGCTGCACGCACGAAAAAGGATGACTCATTGTCCCATTACGCTCATTGTCCTGTTACGCTCTTTGTCCCGTTACGCTCATTGTAACGTTACGGGAAAGAAATTTTGTTATGACGTTGTCACGTTAAACTATCATCCGTAAACCGACTTTACAGACAACCAATTTTTTATTCTACTAACAAATAACCATACGTCCTGCATAGTAGTATGTGGTAAAGGGACAGTAATACTTTTAGTGTATCCAATGTCTATGATTGGATAGCTACACTAGAGGTATAACGAGGTATATAGAGTTAGGTCGGAAGACCAAGGACACTACGATTGATCGCTAGCAATCGGCTACACTCAGCTGTACTTCGTATTACGTAGAATTAATACAGCTGTATTTGAACTCGCCTGACCCTGCGCACCGCGACAAAGTTGATGGTAACTGAGTGGGTATGAGCAACTGATTTATCCAGTATTGCATAAACTCAAATAAATAATGATCAGGTTGCATGCATTGCAACCTGATCATTATTTATTTGAGTTTGAACTGCCGAAATCTATCAAATAATCGTCATACAACTAGCCCTTTACCGATATAACAAGAATCCTTCCTTTTCCTATTCGTGTGGTTAGTGGCCAACCAGTTGTCAAGAGTTGTTCAAGCCGCACGTAGGCCTCTGACATGGCTTAACGACTGCTGTCAATTTGACAACTACCGGGACCGACTTTTTACGTGCCCTCCGAAGCACGGAGACGCTCAGATGAAATGCCACTAAGCGGTCACCCATCTATAGACTGACCGCACCCAATGTTGCTAAGCCTCGCTAATCGTTTACCGATCAGTGAGTCCACTGGTTATGAGCCATTGTAAGTATTTAGCATCTCTTTATTTTATGTTTTTAATAAACGTTATTGTCACCTGATTAATCTGATGTTTACATACAGTTGCGGAAAACTAAAATAACGAAAATAGGTACCTAATAGTAAACCAACGTGACTAAATGCTTGTTTTCATAAATCAATAACACCATTTTCGAGACTTATTAATATACTCGTAGTTACCTTGTTTATTAAACAAATCAATACTCCCAACTTTAAAATTAGATCTATAATAACAATACGTGTTTGTTTATTGATAAATTAACCACAAACGAGTTAATTTAATTAAATCGGATGAACTGAGGTAAATCCTTACTAATATTATAAATACGAATGTGAATGTGATTGTTTGTTTGTTACGCCTTCACGCCTAAACTACTCGGTAGATCATCATGTAATTTCGCATACACGTTGTCCGGGATACAGAAAAGGACAGAGGGTACCTTTCATCCAGAAAAAAGGACTGTTACTAACGTTACCTACATTTACGCAAGCGAAGCCGCGGGCAAAATCTATACTAATATTATAAAGCTGAACAGTTTGTTTGTTCGTTTATTTGTTTGGTTGAACGCGCTAATCTCAGGAACTACTGATTTGAATTGCAAAAATCTTTTAGTGTTGGATAGCCCATTTATCGAGGAAGGCTATAGACTATATAACATCACGCTACGACCAATAGGCGCGTAGCATCAATGAAAAATGTTGCAAAGTCGACGAAGTAGCGCGGTTCAGCTAGAGTAGTATAAACTAAATATATATTATATAGCATCGTATACAATATAACCTAACTCCACAGTATGGACGATTGCTGCTAAATGATTTTGTGTTGAATGACTCCGTAGGCGCAGAATTAGGACATAGTCCACAACGTTGGCTCTGTGCAGGTTGGCAGACTATACATAACTTCAAAAACATAGAGAGGAGAACTCACAGACATTTATTTATTTATTTATTAAATAGGCACAACTACAGATATCAAATTAAATAAGTATACAAATAATAATCATAGTAATAGAAATAATTTATGTAAATTTGAGATCCAATGGTTGAGCACAGCATTTGAAGAAAAAAAAAATACAATTAGGCGGCTAGATCAAGAAGAGAAAATATTATAAAAGATAAATGTCAAAAAATAAAAACATGCATGCAGATTTTCTCACGATACTTTCCTTCACCGTTAGAGTGAGCGATAACTAACTATATATACGAAGAATCAGAGGTGCCTTGGGATCGAATTCGAGACCACCGAGATAGTAGTCTTTGGCTACACAGATGGCGTGATTTTAGTGGTCGTCGCCACTGCCGCCGCGCCAAGTGTTGTGGGTTCGATCCCCACACGAGACAAACATTTTAGTGATCCACAAATAGTTCAAAACAAAGATCACTAGACTCGGGAGTCTGGGTGTTCTTTGTGTCCGTTGTTCGAATGTTTGTAAAGTCCCTGCGACACAGGCATTACTCCGTGCGGGAGATGCAAATAAAGAAAAGGGGAAAAATGGCTAACGATGTCCCTACGAGACTATCGCTACAGGCTCCTGGAAATTTCTATCTACATATAAAATTATACAACTATTAATTACTACTACAACATCAAGGTTGTCCCGGTGGGAACATAATAGACACAGACCACAGACATCTAGCTAATAGCATAGCACTTTTATAAGGAGCTATAATGATCACACTAAACATTAAAAAAAAATAACTACGCAAGGTTATAATATCAGCCCTGTATCACACTGTCCCACTGCTGGGCATCGGCCTCTTCTCAGTATAAGAAGAATCAAACCATAGTCCATTAGTTTGGCCCAGTGCGAGTTGGCAGTCTTCACATACCTTCGAGAACTTTATGGAGAACTCTCAGATATGCAGGTTTCCTCACGATGTTTTTCTTTATCATTAGGGCAAGCGATTGTAAACTATTTAATAAGCACATACCTTCAAATAGTCAGAAATGCGCACCTTGAGATCGAGCTCGAAACCTCTGCGTAGCAGTCCGACAGTCTCGCACCAGTTACGGGCTGCGATCTTCCTTTAAGTGGCTGAACTTGTCCATTTGGGCCACTTCTGGTTTAAGTGGCATGTGCCTTATTTTGTAATTTAAACATTAGAAAATGTTATATCTAAGTTGACATCATAAAATAGATGTAAAGCAAATGTATGGACATCTGCTTCAAACTGAGTGTGTAATTCAAACGTAACTTGGAGATCTGCATATCCCCGAAGGTTAAACAGAGAGTTTTATTCAACAAATTTCATTGACTATGTTCCAATCTCAAGTTATAGACAGTATATAACATGCGACATGCTATCTATTTAATCAAAGTTCAATGGTCATCAAGCACATTATCATTAAAAGTATTTTTTTTAAATAGACTAGGATTCATTCTTGCATCGCGGGGGACTTACAAACATTCAAACAACAAACACAAAAACCATCCAGTTACATATAAGAAATACTCGGATGTTTATTTTTGGATGTGCAAGGATATGCGGGACCTCATGATTGCGAATAAAATACCAACAAGGCATTTGAGAAACCAAAAGAAATATGTTAAAATCGTCAAATTAAATTCTGAAAAAAGCTTGACTAATTCAAATTATGGCCAAATTTCCCAATTTTCATAAATTCTTTCCTCTCCTCGTAATAAACGTCACCACTCCTCTCAAGTATCTACAAGATAAATAGGTACATAGATGATAGATTGCAGTTCCAAGTTGATGCCTGGTCACATCACAACAAACAGGCAGATTAGAATTTCGTTATAAATACACATATAGGTATGCCTAAAATAATACAGGATAAAATATGTATAGGTACATTTGATATAGTACCTATATAAGGAAATATTCAGAGCTAAATATTAGTATAAAGGTCGGCACACTTCAGCAGTGTTACAGTGGAGTCTGGAACTAGTTGGTTAGCGGCCGCATCATGAAGTTCATTGTAAGTTTCATTTATTTATACTACTAACAAATAAATCGACGTTTTGTCTGGCGATGGGCCAGAGGCTATTCGTGTAGCCCTTGTAGGTTACACATATGGAACCTCTCGCAATTTACATATCATTCCAAAAAAATTGTAATCGTAAGTGCCAAATAGCACTTCTGAGTTCGCGAAGCCTTACTTACAACAGCAGTACAAAATCTGGTTTTTGGCTGTTATCTTTTAAATGTTGTGTACTTTTCTAATTCTGTTTAAAATGAGAGCTATGATATACCTTTTATAATCATATTTATTTATATCGTATGTCGCTTACATGATATGTATAAATTGACCGATAACCTGGAATGGCATTCCAATTATATACTCCACATGTTGTCCCCCGCGGTTCACCCACGTTTACCCATACTGCTCCACACCCCTGTCTCGTAGCGTGATATAGCTAACGCTGCTTCTGGATAAGCTAGCTCTCCAATTGTAAAATACTCATTATAATCAGACCACTAGTTTTAGAGTTAAACATTACAAACAACAAACTTTCCTCCTTATAATATTAGTACAGATATCAGGGGCCATGCCATCATATCTTACAGACAGTGACGTAACGTACTGTCTCGTTCTTGCGCATGCACTAATAATACTTTAAGATATCTAAAAGTATTGTAATCTATACCTACTAATATTATAAAGCTAAAGATTTTTTTGTTTGTTTGTTTGGTTGAACGCATTAATCTCAAGAACTACTGGCTTGAATTGAAAAATTATTTTATTGTTGGATAATTATAGGCTATATAACATCACGCTATGACCCACGGGGGCGGAGCAGTAATCATAAACGCGGGTAAAACCGCGGGCACATCTAGTTTGTTATATGGCGTCAGGATTTACTTCTTGAAAGATAGTAACAGCTTAAAATTAAGTATACTTCTAGCTCATTATATTTTTATTTTAATAAGATAAATATTTTGTTTTAGATCTGCACTTTGTTACTTTCGGCGATCGCTGGCATCAACTGTAAGTATTCTTGAATAAATATCTTGCTGATTGCTTACATCAATTGTGATTCACATGCGTTCCCGTGGAGTTTACACCAGCGAAGTCACGGGCAGGAACTAGTAGAAAATAATACAATAGAAGCTCTCAAGCTACTTTTTCTTTTCGGACAACAGATTCACATCTGGCATATAACAGCAAACAGATCATATGTGTATTCATGCCAAGTTTCATACACTTTCGTTGAACGGTTACTAAGCAGTTGAGTAATTACCCAAACCCCCAAACATCTTTAGAAACTTTCACATTTGTAAGATCAGCATGCCTAATTCAATATTAAACAAAAGTATGTACGCAGGTTTTCCTGGAGCGCCTGACTACAAATATACCTATGGAATTGGAGGTAAGGCAGGCGTCACTTACAATGGAAGCAGAGAAGTTGGCATCCACGCTAAAGACGGCACCTACTCTTTGTTTACTAACGGATTCGTGGATCCCAGCATTTATGGGGATGGGGGTGTCTTCATAAATCCAGCCAAGCCAGCAGAGGCTGCCAACAATCCTTCTTCTCAACAAACCCAAGGAAGAATGCAGTACCCGTACAATATTCCTGCTCCAGCATATAATCCTTACCCTTACCCGTTACCGGCATACGGACAAAATTACGGTGTTCCACAATACAATCCTTATTATCCTCAAGGAGTATACGGGCCAAATAATGCTGGTCAAATATACAATCCTTACGCAGCCCAAGGATTACCGCTGTACAGACCAGACTATGCTGCACTGATGTACAATCAGGCCCAAGCAGGTGCGCAGAATGGACAGTTTTATGGTGTTCCACCACCCAACACTCAACAAGTCGAAGCAGGCGGTATGAACTCTCAGACATCTCGAAAACCCACAGAGTAAAACTGTATTTCAAAGATTTATATCTACCTAAATGATATTTGTAACATTTTGAAATCCATACAACGTGTTCTGCTAGCACGTTTGGTGATAATATATGTATATCCAAATTATATGTATGTGTACTTTAAATTATTATTTTTTAAATTGATAATTGTCACAATTGTAAAACCAATGAATAAATATATGTTTTAAATCATATTTTATTTCTGTGTTTAATAGTATAAAGGTTGTTACATATTTTTTTATGTATTAGATATATCCTTCAGACCGAATTTCAGATAAGGCAGTCAATCTTAACGGAGACTGGCCATATGCGCAGGCGATATAATAGTGCATAAGTGTGTACGCAAAAAAGAGTAATCCGATGTGACGGAAATCTGACACGGCCCGGAGAGATCAGGCACATGACCCACGACTTCACAAGCTTTTCGAGGTACGGCTGTGTATTACCGTCAACTTCCAAACTCCGGCCTGCATTTGCGAATTTCTTTGGTAGAAAAATCCAATATGGTTTTATTGGCCCGACCCGGGATCTCATGCACAGCAGTCGTATTCACTACCACTGCGCTATGGAGGCAGTTATTGAGCGTACGCATTATTGCGTTTGGACATATATGTACTCTATGTATGTATTACATGCATACATAGTGTCACGTCTATATTACCAAAGGACTAGTATAGTATTATATTATCTGTGCAAAGGGTTAGGCAGAGGATTATAATTCTTTTTTGTATGATTACTATTAATTTGGGTTACAAATAACTAGTATTCTTTACCCCTCTAGTTAAGCTAGAATGCTTGTGTTAGGAGTGGGTTCACGTCGGTAGTGCAAAGGGTGGGATTCGAACCCACGACCTCTCGATCGGAAGTCGAATGCCTTATCCATCAGGCTACCGCCGCTTCTACAATAAACATTTGCCAGCAATGGTTTCGGATTCCACGTGTCGAGCATGGCCGTCTTCCAGGCACAGCGCCATTCCGTGCTGCTAATGAGATTTTCTAGACAAGAATCCAAATAGCATAAATAATAATATATGTAGGTAATTAATAATAAATACGAAGATTACCTCAATTTCTATAAAAAGAAACACCTTAAAAGTAGACGTAAAATTTCTCATTTCATTGTATTTTTAAGCAAACTAATCTATGGTCTGTTAGACGCCACCGAAGTTCTAGCACATGTGTCGTTCTTATTGCCGCGAGTACGCAGTCGCCTTTAACAACCGCAAAACTTTCCACTTACCTCATTGTAAGACGAACGTCGGCCAACATTCGCCTCTGTACCGAATGTGTCCCTTCGCAAACGACGTCAGATTAGACCTCGACTTATTTAAATGTATTCTATGACCTCAATAAAGAAACGTCTTAACTGTTTATATTAGTATAAATTTAATTTCATCAATGATTTAGCAAAGTTTACGTAATATTATGTCTTATAATCATAAGCATGTAGAGTTTGCATCTAGTAGGAAACACCTTAATGTAAGTTTAGTAAGCTAATGATACCATTGTACTATCGATAGATCAGGACACAGTCCACAACGTTGGCTCAGTGTAGGTTGGCAGACTATACATATCTTCGAAATCATAGAGAGGAGAACTCTCAAACATGCAGGTTTCCTCACGATGCTTTCCTTTACCGTTAGAACGAGCGATAATTGACTATACGAAAAATCAGAGGTGCCTTGGGATCGAATTCGAGACCCCCAAGATAGTCTTTGACACGGATGGCGCAGTGGTTTTAGTGGTCGCCTCGCCACTGCCGCCGCGCCAAATGTTGTGGGTTCGATCCCCACACGGGACAAAAATTTGTGTGATCAACAAATTGTCCCGAGTCTGGGTGTCCGTTGTTTAAATGTTTGTAAAGTCCCCTGCAACACAAGAATTATTCCCAGTGCGGGAGATGCAAATAAAGAAAAGGAGGAAAAAGCTAACAATGTCCCTACAAGACTATTGCTACAGGCTCTTGGAAATTGCTATCTATACTAATATATAAAGCTAAAGAGTTTGTTTGTTTGTTTGTTTGCTTGAACGCGCTAATCTCAGGAATTACTGGTCCGATTTGAAAAATTCTTTTAGTTTTAAATAGCCCATTTATCGAGGAAGGCTATAAGCTATATATCATCACGCTAAGATCAATAGGAGCTGAGCACCAATGAAGAATGTTTCAAAATCGGAGGGTATTTTTCCTTTTGAGAGCTTCCGCTGCGTGCGCAGCGTAAACAGTTAAAGTTTCGCAAAAATCCTGTATGACAGAATTGTTCCCATTTAATTTTTTTTTTAAAAGTCCGCGACAGCGTATGTCTATCTTTTAAGGTTGGCTCACTATAACCATTTTTATGCTAACGAAATTTGTTCTAAAATAATGCATTATTTGCGAAGATATTATTATAAATATGATATTAATCCTTATCCAAATAAATACGTTATTCATCACAAGTATTTAATTTAAAACGAAATTGCCCTTTACATCATTCGATTTCAATGAATATCTTAGGAGATATCGCAGTTTAAAATAACATTGCAGCAAAATAATTACCCATTACAGACATAGTACAAACGATGTTTCTCCTGATTTATTCTGCGTGATTACTACTGGTTCGATTTGAAAAATTCTTTTAGTATTGGATAGCCTATTTATCGAGGAAGGCTATAGGCTATATAACATCACGCTACGACCCACGGGGGTGGTGCAGTAACGAAACGCGGGTGAAACCGCGGGAACATCTAGTCCTCATATAAAATAATAAAACTATTAATTACTACTTCAACATGAAAGTCGTTTCGGTGTGAATATAAAAGGCACAGACCACATACATCTTGATAATATCTCAGTGCTTGCATAATCATACTAAACATAAGAACACAATACAAGGCTGTATGTCAGCTGTAATATCAGCCCTGTATCAAACTGCTGGGCACGGACCTGTTCTCAGTATATGAAGAGTTAAGCCATCAGTTTCGTGTCCGTCTCTGGGTTTAGGGGGGGACAGTAGGGATTTTAAAAGTAGTGGTGACCAGAGGGTAGGTCTTATCGTGTAGAGGCCTGCCGTTTTATACGGCGGGCCGAAACCTCGGCGCGGTCGCGACTGCATGTGAAAATGATTCGCGCGGCCCCACCGATTGCGGTTTTGTCGAAGAACACCGTGGTAGGTTTACTCGGTATTACAGGTCCATTCTTATCATCATTACTATCTCTTTTACCCCGGTGAGCCCGACATAGCCCCTCCGCCCGCCCCCGCGGAGGTGTTTGCGTCAAGGCATTTACGATGTAAAAAAAAAATTGCTTTTTCTTTTCTTTTCGTGTGGTTAGTGGCCAACCTGTTGTCAAGAGTCGTTCAAGCCGCCCGTAGGCGTCTGACATGGCTTAATGACTGCTGTCAATTTGACAACAACCGGGACCGACTTTTTACGTGCCCTCCGAAGCACGGAGACGCTCAGATGAAATACCACTAAGCGGTCACCCATCTATAGACTGACCTCACCCAACGTTGCTAAACCTCGCTAATCGTTTACCGATCAGTGAGTGCAACTGGTAATGAGCGATTATGAGTATTTAGCAAATCTTTATTTTAATAAAAGTTATTGTCACGTGATGGATATGATGTTTACATACAGTTGCGGAAAAACTAAAATAACGAAAATAGATACCTAATAGTAAACCAACGTGACTAAATGCTTGTTTTCATAAAACAATAAGACCATTATCGAGACTTATTAATATAGTTACCTTGTTTAATAAATAAATCAAGTAATCCCAACTTTAAAATTAAATCTATTATAACAATACGTATGTGGTTATTGATAAAGTAACCACAAACGAGTTAATTAAATGAAATCGGATGAACTGAGGTAAATCCTTACTAATATTATAAATACGAATGTGAATGTGATTGTTTGTTTGTTACGCCTTCACGCCTAAACTACTCGGTAGATCATCATGTAATTTCGCATACACGTTGTCCGGGGTACAGAAAAGGACAGAGGGTACCTTTCATACAGAAAAAAGGACTGTTACTAACGTTACCTACATTTACGCAAGCGAAGCCGCGGGCAAAATCTATACTAATATTATAAGCTGAAGAGTTTGTTTGTTTGTTTATTTGTTTGTTTGTTTGGTTGAACGCGCTAATCTCAGGAACTACTGGTTTGAATGGCAAAAATCTTTTAGTGTTGGATAGCCCATTTATCGAGCAAGGCTATAGACTATATAACATCACGCTACGACCAATAGGAGCGGAGCATCAATGAAAAATGTTGCAAACTCGACGAAGTTGCGCGGTTCAGCTAGAGTAGTATAAACTAAACATATATTATATCAGGTCTTTTCCTTACGGAACATAGCCGAAAAAGTTTTGGCCAAAGGTCAAAAGGTCTATTGCGCATTCGTGGATCTGGAAAAGGCTTATGATAAAGTGGTGAGGAAAGAACTTTGGTCGGCACTGTCCATGTATGGAGTGAATAGCAACCTCACGCGAGCTCTGAAATCTCTTTATGATGATTCCAGAGCTTGTGTTAGGATAAATGGGACCTACACAGAGTGGTTTAGCATCGATAAAGGTGTTAGACAAGGATGTGTAGCGTCACCTTGGCTGTTTAACCTATACATGGACAATTGTTTGAAAGATTTAAAAGATTGTGAATGGGGATTAAGAATGAATGAGTTACTTGTCAAATGTCTTCTTTATGCCGATGACCAAGTAATACTTGCGTCATCGGCGGAAGAGTTGCAGGCGATGGTAACTATTATGCATGGTGCTTTTGAGAGTAAAGGAATGAAAATAAATGTAAGCAAGACGAAAGTAATGGTATTTGAAAAGGAAGAGTGCGTGACGATGTGTAATATTATGATTGATGGAGAAAAAGTGGAGCAAGTGCAAGAGTTTGTATATTTGGGTACTTTGTTTACAAGGGATGGTAAACATGACGGAGATATTGAAAGGAGAACGATTGCTGGCAACAAAGTGAATGGAGCCCTACGCGCTTTTATGAACAGTCGAAATGTATCCGAAAAGGCACGTTTGGCTGTTCATAGAGGACTATTAGTGCCCACACTTATGTATGGAAGTGAAAGTTGGGTATGGCAAAAGAAGCATGAGAGCAGAATAAATGCTGTAGAAATGAGAGCGTTGAGAAGCATATGTGGTGTGACTCTGAAAGATAGAATAAGAAATAGTGTGATTAGAGAGAGATGCGGCATGAAAGTGGATATAGTTACAAGAATAGAAAAGGGTATGTTAAGCTGGTTTGGACATGTAGAAAGAATGGACGAGGAAAGACTGACTAAGAAAGTTTATAAGGCTAGTGTGAATGGAACAGTCGCAAGAGGAAAACCTAGGCGAACGTTTCTCGACCAGATCGGAGGCGTTCTGGACAAAGGCCAGGTTAAGAGCTCCTTGAACCGACGGGCGTGTATGAGAAATGTGATGAAAGTGAATGAAGCCAGAGAAGTGTGTCAGGATCGTAGCAAATGGAAATCCGTAGTCTCTGCCTACCCTTCTGGGAAACAGGCGTGAATCTATGTATGTATGTATATTATATAGCATCGTATACAATATAACCTAACTCCACAGTATGGACGATTGCTGCTAAATCATTTTGTGTCGAATGACTCCGTAGGCGCAGAATTAGGACATAGTCCACAACGTTAATTCAGGGCAGGTTGGCAGACTATACATAACTGCAAAAACATAGAGAGAAGAACTCTCAGAGGTTTCCTCACGATGTTTTTCATTATTGTTAAAGCAAGCGATTGTGAACTATTTAATAAGCACATAAGCTTCAAATAGTCAGAAATGCGCACCTTGAGATCGAGCTCGAAACCTCTGCGTAGCAGTCCGACAGTCTCGCACCAGTTACGGGCTGCGATCTTCCTTTAAGTGGCTTAGCTTGTCCATTCGGGCCACTTCCGGTTTAAGTGGCATGTGCCTTATTTTGTAATTTAAACATTAGAAAATTTTATATCTAAGTTGACATCATAAAATAGATGTAAAGCAAATGTATGGACATCTGCTTCAAACTGAGTGTGTAATTCAAACGTAACTTGGAGATCTGCATATCCCCGAAGGTGAAACAGAGAGTTTTATTCACCAAATTTCGTTGACTATGTTCCAATCTCAAGTTATAGACAATATATAACATGCGACATGCTATCTATTAAATCAAAGTTCAATGGTAATCAAGCACATTATCATTAAAAGTATTTTTTTTAAACTCACTCGGATTCATTCTTGCATCGCGGGGGACTTACAGACATTCAAACAACAAACACAAAAAACATCCAGTTACATATAAGAAATACTCGGATGTTTATTTTTAGAATATGCAAAGATATGCGGGACCTCATGATTCTGAGTAAAATACCAACAAGGCATTTGAGAAACCAAAAGAAATATGTTAAAATCGTCAAATAAAATTCCGAAAAAAACTTGACCAATTCAAATTATGGCCAAATGTCCCAAATTTCATAAATTCTTTCCTCTCCTCATAATACACGTCACCACTCCTCTTAAGTATCTATAAGATAAATAGGTACATAGATGATAGATTGCAGTTCCAAGTTGATGCCTGGTCACATCACAACAAACAGGCAGATTAGAATATCGTTACAAAACTATAATAATAATAATCTAATAATAATAATCTTTATTGTCAGACACATGATCCATAGACAAATCTAAATTACATTTGCAACAAATAACAATAAATAACAATTTAATAAATAAAAACAAAATTACAACATAATAAATATTACATGACAATTTAATATTTTGTATTAATAACCCAACTTAGAAATTATATTAAATTAATAAATACACATATAGGTATGCCTAAAAAATACAGGATAAAATATATATAGGTACATCTCAAGATGCACCTATTTAAGGAAATATTCAGAGCTAAATGTTAGTATAAAAGGTCGGCACACTTCAGCAGTGTTACAGTGGAGTCTGAAACTAGTTGGTTAGCGGCCGCATCATGAAGTTCATTGTAAGTTTCATTTATTTATAGTACTAACAAATAAATCGACGTTTTGTCTGGCGATGGGCCAGAGGCTATTCGTGTAGCCCTTGTAGGTTACACATATGGAACCTCTAGCAATTTACATATCATTCCAAAAAAATTGTAATCGTATGTGCCAAATAGCACTTCTGAGTTCACGAAGCTTTACTTACAACAGCAGTACAAAATCTGGTTTTTGGCTGCTATCTTTTAAGAGTTGTGTTCTTTTCTAATTCTGTTTAAAATGAGAGCTATGATATACCTTTTATAATCATATTTATTTATATCGTATGTCGCTTACATGATATGTATAAATTGACCGATAACCTGGAATGGCATTCCAATTATATATTCCACATGTTGTCCCCCGCGGTTCACCCACGTTTACCCATACTGCTCCACGCCCCTATCCCGTAGCGTGCAGTTATATAGCTAATGCTGCTTCTGGATAAAGTAGCTCTCCAATTGTAAAATACTCATTATAATCAGACCACTAGTTTTAGAGTTAAACATTAGAAACAAAAAGCTTTCCTCTTTATAATATTAGTATAAATATCAGGGGCCGTGCGATGGCACGGCCCCTGATATTTATACTATATCATATGATGCATATCTTACAGGCAGTGACGTAACGTACTGTCTCGTTCTCGCGCATGCACTAACAATACTTTAAGATACCTAAAAGTATTGTAATCTATACCTACTAATATTATAAATCTGAATATTTTTTTGTTTGTTTGTTTGGTTGAACGCTCTAATCTCAAGAACTACTGATTTGAATTGAAAAATTATTTTATTGTTGGATAGTTATAGGCTATATAACATCACGCTACAACCCACGGGGGCGGAGTAGTAATCATAAACGCGGGTAAAACCGCGGGCACATCTAGTTTGTTATATGGCTTCAGGATTGGATTCTTGACAACATTAGATTAGTAACAGCTTAAAATTAAGTATACTTCTAGCTCATTATATTTTAATTTTAAGGGGACACCGCGAAACGTGACGCCCGTACTCATTGACACTCATTGTGTATCAATCCTTAAAGAGCGGTCATAAGATCTAAAATTGCGATGCGCCCGCAATGATCGAGAGCGCGTAGAAATTGATTGTTAAAATCTTAAAATATTATTTAAAAATGATTGATTTTAGTTATGAAAATTATGAGCTAGCAAATTACTAATATTGATGTTACGAATATATTTGAGTACTTAATTCCTAAGCATAATGAGAGTGTAACTTCATTGTAATTTCAAAACTAGTAATTTTTCAGAGGTGTTTTCGAAAATAATTATAATCCGGCCCAAAATCACAATATCTTGTTTTTGAGCTAGGAAATTCTAGTTAAAGACATCAATTTACCTATATCAAAATTCTAGATTAATTGGTCTTCTCATAGTCCTATACTATTCGATGAAAGTGCATTTTTTCAGTGTATCCTCTTAATAAGACAAATCTTTTGTTTCAGATCTGCACTTTGTTACTTTCGGCGATCGCTGGCATCAACTGTAAGTATTCTTGAATAATTATCTTGCTGATTGTTTACATCAATTGTGATTCACATCACGCGTTCTCGTGGAGTTTACACCAGCGAAGTCACGGGCAGAAACTAGTGTAAAATAATACAGTAGAAGCTCTCAAGCTACTTTTTCTTTTCGGACAACAAATTCACACCTGGCATATAACAGCAAACAGATCATATGTGTATTCATGCCAAGTTTCATACACTTTCGTTGAACGGCTACTAAGCAGTTGAGTAATTATCCAAACCCGCAAACATCTTCAAAAACTTTCACATTTGTAAGATCAGCATGCCTAATTCAATATTAAACAAAAGTATGTACGCAGGTTTTCCTGGAGCGCCTGACTACAATTATACCTATGGAATTGGAGGTAAGGCAGGCGTCACTTACAATGGAAGCAGAGAAGTTGGCATCCACGCTAAAGACGGCACCTACTCTTTGTTTACTAACGGATTCGTGGATCCCAGCATTTATGGGGATGGGGGTGTCTTCATAAATCCAGCCAAGCCAGCAGAGGCTGCCAACAATCCTTCTTCTCAACAAACCCAAGGAAGAATGCAGTACCCGTACAATATTCCTGCTCCAGCATATAATCCTTACCCTTACCCGTTACCGGCATACGGACAAAATTACGGTGTTCCACAATACAATCCTTATAATCCTCAAGGAGTACCAGTATACGGGCCAAATAATGCTGGTCAAATGTACAATCCTTATCAGGCCCACCAAGCAGGCGCGCAGAATGGACAACTTTATGGTGTTCCACCACCCAACACTCAACAAGTCGAAGCAGGCGGTATAGACTTTTAGACATCCCGAAAACTCACAGAGTAAAACTGTACTTCAAAGATTTATATCTACCTAAATGATATTTGTAACATTTTGAAATCCATACAACGTGTTTGGCTAGCACGTTTGGTATTAATATATATCCAAATTATATGTATGTGTACTTAAAATTAAAATATTGTTTATTTAAATGGATAGTTGTTTCAACTTATAATCATATTTTATTTCTGTGTTTAATAGTATAAAGGCTGTTATTTTTTGTGTATTACATAATGTCCTACAGACCAAATTTCGGTCACGGCGGTCAATCTTAACGGAGAATGGCCATAATATGCGCAGGCGATATAATAGTGCACAAGTGTGTACGCAAAAAGAGCACTCTGTTTTCTAACTCACATAATCCGATGTGACGGAAATCTGACACGACCGGAGAGATCAGACTCAAGACTCACGACTTTACAAGATTTTCGAGGTACGACTGTGTAATATCGTCAATTTCCTAACTGCGGTTGCTTTTGCGAATTTCTTTGGTAGTAAAAACCAATATCGTTTTATTGGCTCGACCCAGGACTCGAACCCGAGATCTCATGCAAAGCAATCGTATTCACTACCACTTCACTATTGAGGCAGTTATTGAATGTACGCATTATTGCGTTTGGGTATATAGGTACTCCATGTATGTATTACATGCATACATAGTATCACGTCTACATTCCCAAAGTGTTTTATAATGAACATTTGCCAGCAATGGTTTCGGGTTGCACGTAATAGGCGTCGAGCCCATAGCCATCTGCCGGGCACAGCACCTTTCCGTGCCGCTAATGAAATTTCTAGATAAAATACCCAATAGCATAAATAATAATATAGGTACTTAATAATAAATACGAAGATCACCTCAAATTCTTTAACAAGAGACACCTTAAAACTAGACGTGAAATTTCTGACATTAAATTACAATTTAAACACACTAATCCATGATCTGATAGACGCCCACGAAATTCTAGCACGTGTGTCGTTCCTGTTGCCTCGGATAGGCAGTCGCCTTAACAACCGCAAAACTTTCCACTTATCTCTCTTATCTCTGTTCGGTATGTGATCCTTCGTAAACGAAGTCAGATCTTATTTAAATGTAGTTCTATGACCTCAATAAAGAAGATTCTTAACTGTTTACACCATAATTATTAACAGCTACTAATGATGTAACTTCAGATGTCCGTAAGAATAAGCCAGGTCAACAGAATTATCAGGAACAGAATCCTAATTCTGTTTTCCTAATTGACCCCGGTCAATAGTCAGCAAAAACACAGCCGTAAATAGCAAAAAACCAACACAAAATGGATACAAAGACGGAAATGTCGAGAACAAGTCGTCATTAGTCGTAAACGCAGTCTTGCAACTGTTTGAAATTTTTGAAATAGATAACCTGTGAAGATTGTTGTCATATTTTATATTATGATACGAACTATACTGAATGTCAATCTTATGTTGGAATTGAATTGTGTACATATATCGTATTTACTATAATACAAAAAGAAAATATAAAATAATCACAATATAATAAAAAATATAAGGTACATTTGGCGATTTAGGTACATACGTCAGGGTACATAAATACAAATAAGTATTCTGAATATGATTAATGAATATAAGATTTTGATACTGGCAACATTTCTGTCATTGTAGCTATGGACTGGTTGATATTGTCGTTAGTAAATTAAATCATCATTTAAAATGAGTTTTCGTCGGTGAAGTTCTACAGTTTTCTTTAATATCACAAAAATCATATTATTGTCGACTACGAAATTAACAATATTATAGGAAGTATGTCGGAGGCTTTTTAATTCTAGCCAAATCTTGGCATTCTCCTTTAATTTTCATCAATAATTTAGCAGGCATATGTAATATGTCATTTAATTTAAGCATATAGTGTTTCTAGTAGGATACATCTTAAGTTTAGTAAGCTAATGACACCATCGTACTATCGATAGACTGGAACCAGTTTTGCGAAACAATAAAAAAAATACTTTCTCCGAGCCGAAACTTAAACTCATGCCTGTAATAAAGTACTGTTTCAACATATGTAATTAATTTTTCTTCCTTAGACCAGCAAAGCATCGCATTACTATGAATGCGACCGTAGATGAAAAAGAGCGCGGTTGTATGTATAATATACCACAGTGAACTACGTGACAATATAATATGCTTACTACTTAAACCGCTGGTTATACCAAAATAAACAGATACACAGACATTCTAACTATCCTAACAATCCTATAATATATTATTATAAATGCGAATGTAAGTTTATTTGTTTGTTACGCTTTCACGTCTTAACTACTTGACTGATCATCATGACATTTCGCATAGATACAAGTTGTCAGGGGAACAGAAAAGGACATTTCACGTTCACACGGTACTTCTCATCCAGAAAAAAGTGCTGTTACTAATGTAACTACATTTAAGCGAGCAAAGCCGCGGGAAAATCTAGTATTATTATAAGTACCTATATACGCCAACTGTTTCGATAGCTCAGCGATAGTAAATGAAACTGCTTTATGTCTCGGAATCAATCAATAGACGACTCGATGGCGTAGTGGTTAGTGTAACCGACTGCCAAGCCTGAGGTCGCGGGTTCGATTCCCGCACAAGTCAAACATTTTTGTGCATAAACATGGATGTTTGTCTTGGTCTGGGTGTTTCTATGTATAATATGTATGTATTTACTAAAAAAGTAGTATATGTATGTTTATCCATTGTCTAGTACCCATAGTACAAGCTCTGCTTAGTTTGGGCTAGATGGTGTTTTGTGAATGTGGTAGAGTATTATTATTATTATAATTCGGGCAAACTGTTATTGTCTGCACTGTGTCTAAGTTGGCAACCGTGTCCGATAGTTGGCAACAGTTTCGCACCTATTTAAACGTGGCAAAATGCACCTTTGTCTACCTTCCTATACACCTTTACACTTCCTATACACCTTTGTCTACCTTCGGGGATATAGGCATGGAACTATTAATGTGGGTAGACCTCATAGCCAACTAGATATTGCCCGCGACTTCGCTCGCGTAAATGTTACGTATGTCCTTTTCTGTTCCCCTGACAACGTGTATGCGAAATTTTATGATAATTGGTCGAGAAGTGCATGAAAGCGTATAAAACAAGCAAACTCACAATAGCATTTATAATATTACTAGATTTATCCGCAGACTCGCTTGCGTAAATGTAGGTAATGTTAGGTTGGCAACAGCACTTTTTTCTGGATGAAAAGTACCCTATGTCCTTTTCTGGTTCCCTGACAACGTATATACCAAATTTCATGATGATCAATCGAGTAGTTAAGACATGAAAGCGTAACAAACAAACTCACATTTGCATTTATAATATTAAGTTAGAATTCAAACAGGAAAACTAAGTTTAACAATTTAATAATACCTACATCATATTTTACCTGGTTAAGGCAATAATATTAGGCATGTTTTGAGGTTAAACTAGTTTAAAGCTACAATATTTAAAACAAAAATACAAAGAAATAAAAATAAATATAAGAGAAAAATGTTCAGTCGCCGCGCAAACGAAAAGAATGACGATCGGCGTGGGAGCACAGATAATGCATATAATACTTACGTTTAGTTTTTAGCTCTAAAACTGCGTTCAGTTGCCGAGTGACGCAAAGATGCTGCATGGTAAAAATATATCGAGAACGAAGCATGCAGTATAATATAAACTAAATAAATATTAGTATAAAGCTTGTTACAGTTCAGTAATGTTTCAGTGAAGTTCGTAATTAGTTCGTTCGTTCCGGCTGCACCATGAAGTACATTGTAAGTTTAATTTTTTGACGTGACAACGTCTAATAAATCGATGAACGCCGGCTGCACGCACGAAAAAGGATGACTCATTGTCCCATTACGCTCATTGTCCTGTTACGCTCTTTGTCCCGTTACGCTCATTGTAACGTTACGGGAAAGAAATTTTGTTATGACGTTGTCACGTTAAACTATCATCCGTAAACCGACTTTACAGACAACCAATTTTTTATTCTACTAACAAATAACCATACGTCCTGCATAGTAGTATGTGGTAAAGGGACAGTAATACTTTTAGTGTATCCAATGTCTATGATTGGATAGCTACACTAGAGGTATAACGAGGTATATAGAGGTAGGTCGGAAGGCCAAGGACAATACGATTGATCGCTAGCAATCGGCTACACTCAGCTGTACTTCGTATTACGTAGAATTAATACAGCTGTATTTGAACTCGCCTGATCCTGCGCACCGCGACAAAGTTGATGGTAACTGAGTGGGTATGAGCAACTGATTTATCCAGTATTGCATAAACTCAAATAAATAATGATCAGGTTGCATGCATTGCAACCTGATCATTATTTATTTGAGTTTGAACTGCCGAAATCTATCAAATAATCGTCATACAACTAGCCCTTTACCGATATAACAAGGATCCTTCCTTTTCCTATTCGTGTGGTTAGTGGCCAACCAGTTGTCAAGAGTTGTTCAAGCCGCACGTAGGCCTCTGACATGGCTTAACGACTGCTGTCAATTTGACAACTACCGGGACCGACTTTTTACGTGCCCTCCGAAGCACGGAGACGCTCAGATGAAATGCCACTAAGCGGTCACCCATCTATAGACTGACCGCACCCAATGTTGCTAAGCCTCGCTAATCGTTTACCGATCAGTGAGTCCACTGGTTATGAGCCATTGTAAGTATTTAGCATCTCTTTATTTTATGTTTTTAATAAACGTTATTGTCACCTGATTAATCTGATGTTTACATACAGTTGCGGAAAACTAAAATAACGAAAATAGGTACCTAATAGTAAACCAACGTGACTAAATGCTTGTTTTCATAAATCAATAACACCATTTTCGAGACTTATTAATATACTCGTAGTTACCTTGTTTATTAAACAAATCAATACTCCCAACTTTAAAATTAGATCTATAATAACAATACGTGTTTGTTTATTGATAAATTAACCACAAACGAGTTAATTTAATTAAATCGGATGAACTGAGGTAAATCCTTACTAATATTATAAATACGAATGTGAATGTGATTGTTTGTTTGTTACGCCTTCACGCCTAAACTACTCGGTAGATCATCATGTAATTTCGCATACACGTTGTCCGGGATACAGAAAAGGACAGAGGGTACCTTTCATCCAGAAAAAAGGACTGTTACTAACGTTACCTACATTTACGCAAGCGAAGCCGCGGGCAAAATCTATACTAATATTATAAAGCTGAACAGTTTGTTTGTTCGTTTATTTGTTTGGTTGAACGCGCTAATCTCAGGAACTACTGATTTGAATTGCAAAAATCTTTTAGTGTTGGATAGCCCATTTATCGAGGAAGGCTATAGACTATATAACATCACGCTACGACCAATAGGCGCGTAGCATCAATGAAAAATGTTGCAAAGTCGACGAAGTAGCGCGGTTCAGCTAGAGTAGTATAAACTAAATATATATTATATAGCATCGTATACAATATAACCTAACTCCACAGTATGGACGATTGCTGCTAAATCATTTTGTGTCGAATGACTCCGTAGGCGCAGAATTAGGACATAGTCCACAACGTTGGCTCTGTGCAGGTTGGCAGACTATACATAACTTCAAAAACATAGAGAGGAGAACTCACAGACATTTATTTATTTATTTATTAAATAGGCACAACTACAGATATCAAATTAAATAAGTATACAAATAATAATCATAGTAATAGAAATAATTTATGTAAATTTGAGATCCAATGGTTGAGCACAGCATTTGAAGAAAAAAAAATACAATTAGGCGGCTAGGTCAAGAAGAGAAAATATTATAAAAGATAAATGTCAAAAAATAAAAACATGCATGCAGATTTTCTCACGATACTTTCCTTCACCGTTAGAGTGAGCGATAACTAACTATATATACGAAGAATCAGAGGTGCCTTGGGATCGAATTCGAGACCACCGAGATAGTAGTCTTTGGCTACACAGATGGCGTGATTTTAGTGGTCGTCGCCACTGCCGCCGCGCCAAGTGTTGTGGGTTCGATCCCCACACGAGACAAACATTTTAGTGATCCACAAATAGTTCAAAACAAAGATCACTAGACTCGGGAGTCTGGGTGTTCTTTGTGTCCGTTGTTCGAATGTTTGTAAAGTCCCTGCGACACAGGCATTACTCCGTGCGGGAGATGCAAATAAAGAAAAGGGGAAAAATGGCTAACGATGTCCCTACGAGACTATCGCTACAGGCTCCTGGAAATTTCTATCTACATATAAAATTATACAACTATTAATTACTACTACAACATCAAGGTTGTCCCGGTGGGAACATAATAGACACAGACCACAGACATCTAGCTAATAGCATAGCACTTTTATAAGGAGCTATAATGATCACACTAAACATTAAAAAAAAATAACTACGCAAGGTTATAATATGAGCCCTGTATCACACTGTCCCACTGCTGGGCATCGGCCTCTTCTCAGTATAAGAAGAATCAAACCATAGTCCATTAGTTTGGCCCAGTGCGAGTTGGCAGTCTTCACATACCTTCGAGAACTTTATGGAGAACTCTCAGATATGCAGGTTTCCTCACGATGTTTTTCTTTATCATTAGGGCAAGCGATTGTAAACTATTTAATAAGCACATACCTTCAAATAGTCAGAAATGCGCACCTTGAGATCGAGCTCGAAACCTCTGCGTAGCAGTCCGACAGTCTCGCACCAGTTACGGGCTGCGATCTTCCTTTAAGTGGCTGAACTTGTCCATTTGGGCCACTTCTGGTTTAAGTGGCATGTGCCTTATTTTGTAATTTAAACATTAGAAAATGTTATATCTAAGTTGACATCATAAAATAGATGTAAAGCAAATGTATGGACATCTGCTTCAAACTGAGTGTGTAATTCAAACGTAACTTGGAGATCTGCATATCCCCGAAGGTTAAACAGAGAGTTTTATTCAACAAATTTCATTGACTATGTTCCAATCTCAAGTTATAGACAGTATATAACATGCGACATGCTATCTATTTAATCAAAGTTCAATGGTCATCAAGCACATTATCATTAAAAGTATTTTTTTTAAACAGACTAGGATTCATTCTTGCATCGCGGGGGACTTACAAACATTCAAACAACAAACACAAAAACCATCCAGTTACATATAAGAAATACTCGGATGTTTATTTTTGGATGTGCAAGGATATGCGGGACCTCATGATTGCGAATAAAATACCAACAAGGCATTTGAGAAACCAAAAGAAATATGTTAAAATCGTCAAATTAAATTCTGAAAAAAACTTGACTAATTCAAATTATGGCCAAATTTCCCAATTTTCATAAATTCTTTCCTCTCCTCGTAATAAACGTCACCACTCCTCTCAAGTATCTACAAGATAAATAGGTACATAGATGATAGATCGCATTCCAAGTTGATGCCTGGTCACATCACACCAAACGGGCAGATTAGAATTTCGTTATAAATACACATATAGGTATGCCTAAAATAATACAGGATAAAATATGTATAGGTACATTTAATATGGTACCTATATAAGGAAATATTCAGAGCTAAATATTAGTATAAAGGTCGGCACACTTCAGCAATGTTACAGTGGAGTCTGAAACTAGTTGGTTAGCGGCCGCATCATGAAGTTCATTGTAAGTTTCATTTATTTATACTACTAACAAATAAATCGACGTTTTGTCTGGCGATGGGCCAGAGGCTATTCGTGTAGCCCTTGTAGGTTACACAAAATATGGAACCTCTCGCAATTTAGATATCATTCCAAAAAAATTGTAATCGTATGTGCCAAATAGCACTTCTGAGTTCGCGAAGCCTTACTTACAACAGCAGTACAAAATCTGGTTTTTGGCTGTTATCTTTTAAATGTTGTGTACTTTTCTAATTCTGTTTAAAATGAGAGCTATGATATACCTTTTATAATCATATTTATTTATATCGTATGTCGCTTACATGATATGTATAAATTGACCGATAACCTGGAATGGCATTCCAATTATATATTCCACATGTTGTCCCCCGCGGTTCACCCACGTTTACCCATACTGCTCCACACCCCTGTCTCGTAGCGTGATATAGCTAACGCTGCTTCTGGATAAGCTAGCTCTCCAATTGTAAAATACTCATTATAATCAGACCACTAGTTTTAGAGTTAAACATTACAAACAACAAACTTTCCTCCTTATAATATTAGTACAGATATCAGGGGCCATGCCATCATATCTTACAGACAGTGACGTAACGTACTGTCTCGTTCTTGCGCATGCACTAATAATACTTTAAGATATCTAAAAGTATTGTAATCTATACCTACTAATATTATAAAGCTAAAGATTTTTTTGTTTGTTTGTTTGGTTGAACGCATTAATCTCAAGAACTACTGGCTTGAATTGAAAAATTATTTTATTGTTGGATAATTATAGGCTATATAACATCACGCTATGACCCACGGGGGCGGAGCAGTAATCATAAACGCGGGTAAAACCGCGGGCACATCTAGTTTGTTATATGGCGTCAGGATTTACTTCTTGAAAGATAGTAACAGCTTAAAATTAAGTATACTTCTAGCTCATTATATTTTTATTTTAATAAGACAAATATTTTGTTTTAGATCTGCACTTTGTTACTTTCGGCGATCGCTGGCATCAACTGTAAGTATTCTTGAATAATTATCTTGCTGATTGCTTACATCAATTGTGATTCACATGCGTTCCCGTGGAGTTTACACCAGCGAAGTCACGGGCAGGAACTAGTAGAAAATAATACAATAGAAGCTCTCAAGCTACTTTTTCTTTTCGGACAACAGATTCACATCTGGCATATAACAGCAAACAGATCATATGTGTATTCATGCCAAGTTTCATACACTTTCGTTGAACGGTTACTAAGCAGTTGAGTAATTACCCAAACCCCCAAACATCTTTAGAAACTTTCACATTTGTAAGATCAGCATGCCTAATTCAATATTAAACAAAAGTATGTACGCAGGTTTTCCTGGAGCGCCTGACTACAATTATACCTATGGAATTGGAGGTAAGGCAGGCGTCACTTACAATGGAAGCAGAGAAGTTGGCATCCACGCTAAAGACGGCACCTACTCTTTGTTTACTAACGGATTCGTGGATCCCAGCATTTATGGGGATGGGGGTGTCTTCATAAATCCAGCCAAGCCAGCAGAGGCTGCCAACAATCCTTCTTCTCAACAAACCCAAGGAAGAATGCAGTACCCGTACAATATTCCTGCTCCAGCATATAATCCTTACCCTTACCCGTTACCGGCATACGGACAAAATTACGGTGTTCCACAATACAATCCTTATTATCCTCAAGGAGTATACGGGCCAAATAATGCTGGTCAAATATACAATCCTTACGCAGCCCAAGGATTACCGCTGTACAGACCAGACTATGCTGCACTGATGTACAATCAGGCCCAAGCAGGTGCGCAGAATGGACAGTTTTATGGTGTTCCACCACCCAACACTCAACAAGTCGAAGCAGGCGGTATGAACTCTCAGACATCTCGAAAACCCACAGAGTAAAACTGTATTTCAAAGATTTATATCTACCTAAATGATATTTGTAACATTTTGAAATCCATACAACGTGTTCTGCTAGCACGTTTGGTGATAATATATGTATATCCAAATTATATGTATGTGTACTTTAAATTATTATTTTTTAAATTGATAATTGTCACAATTGTAAAACCAATGAATAAATATATGTTTTAAATCATATTTTATTTCTGTGTTTAATAGTATAAAGTTTGTTACATATTTTTTTATGTATTAGATATATCCTTCAGACCGAATTTCAGATAAGGCAGTCAATCTTAACGGAGACTGGCCATATGCGCAGGCGATATAATAGTGCATAAGTGTGTACGCAAAAAAGAGTAATCCGATGTGACGGAAATCTGACACGGCCCGGAGAGATCAGGCACATGACCCACGACTTCACAAGCTTTTCGAGGTACGGCTGTGTATTACCGTCAACTTCCAAACTCCGGCCTGCATTTGCGAATTTCTTTGGTAGAAAAATCCAATATGGTTTTATTGGCCCGACCCGGGATCTCATGCACAGCAGTCGTATTCACTACCACTGCGCTATGGAGGCAGTTATTGAGCGTACGCATTATTGCGTTTGGACATATATGTACTCTATGTATGTATTACATGCATACATAGTGTCACGTCTATATTACCAAAGGACTAGTATAGTATTATATTATCTGTGCAAAGGGTTAGGCAGAGGATTATAATTCTTTTTTGTATGATTACTATTAATTTGGGTTACAAATAACTAGTATTCTTTACCCCTCTAGTTAAGCTAGAATGCTTGTGTTAGGAGTGGGTTCACGTCGGTAGTGCAAAGGGTGGGATTCGAACCCACGACCTCTCGATCGGAAGTCGAATGCCTTATCCATCAGGCTACCGCCGCTTCTACAATAAACATTTGCCAGCAATGGTTTCGGATTCCACGTGTCGAGCATGGCCGTCTTCCAGGCACAGCGCCATTCCGTGCTGCTAATGAGATTTTCTAGACAAGAATCCAAATAGCATAAATAATAATATATGTAGGTAATTAATAATAAATACGAAGATTACCTCAATTTCTATAAAAAGAAATACCTTAAAAGCAGACGTAAAATTTCTCATTTCATTGTATTTTTAAGCAAACTAATCTATGGTCTGTTAGACGCCACCGAAGTTCTAGCACATGTGTCGTTCTTATTGCCGCGGGTACGCAGTCGCCTTTAACAACCGCAAAACTTTCCACTTACCTCATTGTAAGACGAACGTCGGCCAACATTCGCCTCTGTACCGAATGTGTCCCTTCGCAAACGACGTCAGATTAGACCTCGACTTATTTAAATGTATTCTATGACCTCAATAAAGAAACGTCTTAACTGTTTATATTAGTATAAATTTAATTTCATCAATGATTTAGCAAAGTTTACGTAATATTATGTCTTATAATCATAAGCATGTAGAGTTTGCATCTAGTAGGAAACACCTTAATGTAAGTTTAGTAAGCTAATGATACCATTGTACTATCGATAGATCAGGACACAGTCCACAACGTTGGCTCAGTGTAGGTTGGCAGACTATACATATCTTCGAAATCATAGAGAGGAGAACTCTCAAACATGCAGGTTTCCTCACGATGCTTTCCTTTACCGTTAGAACGAGCGATAATTGACTATACGAAAAATCAGAGGTGCCTTGGGATCGAATTCGAGACCCCCAAGATAGTCTTTGACACGGATGGCGCAGTGGTTTTAGTGGTCGCCTCGCCACTGCCGCCGCGCCAAATGTTGTGGGTTCGATCCCCACACGGGACAAAAATTTGTGTGATCAACAAATTGTCCCGAGTCTGGGTGTCCGTTGTTTAAATGTTTGTAAAGTCCCCTGCAACACAAGAATTATTCCCAGTGCGGGAGATGCAAATAAAGAAAAGGAGGAAAAAGCTAACAATGTCCCTACAAGACTATTGCTACAGGCTCTTGGAAATTGCTATCTATACTAATATATAAAGCTAAAGAGTTTGTTTGTTTGTTTGTTTGCTTGAACGCGCTAATCTCAGGAATTACTGGTCCGATTTGAAAAATTCTTTTAGTTTTAAATAGCCCATTTATCGAGGAAGGCTATAAGCTATATATCATCACGCTAAGATCAATAGGAGCTGAGCACCAATGAAGAATGTTTCAAAATCGGAGGGTATTTTTCCTTTTGAGAGCTTCCGCTGCGTGCGCAGCGTAAACAGTTAAAGTTTCGCAAAAATCCTGTATGACAGAATTGTTCCCATTTAATTTTTTTTTTTTAAAGTCCGCGACAGCATATGTCTATCTTTTAAGGTTGGCTCACTATAACCATTTTTATGCTAACGAAATTTGTTCTAAAATAATGCATTATTTGCGAAGATATTATTATAAATATGATATTAATCCTTATCCAAATAAATACGTTATTCATCACAAGTATTTAATTTAAAACGAAATTGCCCTTTACATCATTCGATTTCAATGAATATCTTAGGAGATATCGCAGTTTAAAATAACATTGCAGCAAAATAATTACCCATTACAGACATAGTACAAACGATGTTTCTCCTGATTTATTCTGCGTGATTACTACTGGTTCGATTTGAAAAATTCTTTTAGTATTGGATAGCCTATTTATCGAGGAAGGCTATAGGCTATATAACATCACGCTACGACCCACGGGGGTGGTGCAGTAACGAAACGCGGGTGAAACCGCGGGAACATCTAGTCCTCATATAAAATAATAAAACTATTAATTACTACTTCAACATGAAAGTCGTTTCGGTGTGAACATAAAAGGCACAGACCACATACATCTTGATAATAGCTCAGTGCTTGCATAATCATACTAAACATAAGAACACAATACAAGGCTGTATGTCAGCTGTAATACCAGCCCTGTATCAAACTGCTGGGCACGGACCTGTTCTCAGTATATGAAGAGTTAAGCCATCAGTTTCGTGTCTGTCTCTGGGTTTAGGTCTTATCGTGTAGTGGCCTGCCGTTTTATACGGCGGGCCGAAACCTCGGCGCGGTCGCGACTGCATGTGAAAATGATTCGCGCGGCCCCACCGATTGCGGTTTTGTCGAAGAACACCGTGGTAGGTTTACTCGGTATTACCGGGAGGTCCATTCTTATCATCATTGCTATCTCTTTTACCCCGGTGAGCCCGACATAGCCCCGCCGCCCGCCCCCGCGGAGGTGTTTGCGTCAAGGCATTTACGATGTAAAAAAAAAATTGCTTTTTCTTTTCTTTTCGTGTAGTTAGTGGCCAACCTGTTGTCAAGAGTCGTTCAAGCCGCCCGTAGGCGTCTGACATGGCTTAATGACTGCTGTCAATTTGACAACAACCGGGACCGACTTTTTACGTGCCCTCCGAAGCACGGAGACGCTCAGATGAAATACCACTAAGCGGTCACCCATCTATAGACTGACCTCACCCAACGTTGCTAAACCTCGCTAATCGTTTACCGATCAGTGAGTGCAACTGGTAATGAGCGATTATGAGTATTTAGCAAATCTTTATTTTAATAAAAGTTATTGTCACGTGATGGATATGATGTTTACATACAGTTGCGGAAAAACTAAAATAACGAAAATAGATACCTAATAGTAAACCAACGTGACTAAATGCTTGTTTTCATAAAACAATAAGACCATTATCGAGACTTATTAATATAGTTACCTTGTTTAATAAATAAATCAAGTAATCCCAACTTTAAAATTAAATCTATTATAACAATACGTATGTGGTTATTGATAAAGTAACCACAAACGAGTTAATTAAATGAAATCGGATGAACTGAGGTAAATCCTTACTAATATTATAAATACGAATGTGAATGTGATTGTTTGTTTGTTACGCCTTCACGCCTAAACTACTCGGTAGATCATCATGTAATTTCGCATACACGTTGTCCGGGGTACAGAAAAGGACAGAGGGTACCTTTCATACAGAAAAAAGGACTGTTACTAACGTTACCTACATTTACGCAAGCGAAGCCGCGGGCAAAATCTATACTAATATTATAAGCTGAAGAGTTTGTTTGTTTGTTTATTTGTTTGTTTGTTTGGTTGAACGCGCTAATCTCAGGAACTACTGGTTTGAATGGCAAAAATCTTTTAGTGTTGGATAGCCCATTTATCGAGCAAGGCTATAGACTATATAACATCACGCTACGACCAATAGGAGCGGAGCATCAATGAAAAATGTTGCAAACTCGACGAAGTTGCGCGGTTCAGCTAGAGTAGTATAAACTAAATATATATTATATCAGGTCTTTTCCTTACGGAACATAGCCGAAAAAGTTTTGGCCAAAGGTCAAAAGGTCTATTGCGCATTCGTGGATCTGGAAAAGGCTTATGATAAAGTGGTGAGGAAAGAACTTTGGTCGGCACTGTCCATGTATGGAGTGAATAGCAACCTCACGCGAGCTCTGAAATCTCTTTATGATGATTCCAGAGCTTGTGTTAGGATAAATGGGACCTACACAGAGTGGTTTAGCATCGATAAAGGTGTTAGACAAGGATGTGTAGCGTCACCTTGGCTGTTTAACCTATACATGGACAATTGTTTGAAAGATTTAAAAGATTGTGAATGGGGATTAAGAATGAATGAGTTACTTGTCAAATGTCTTCTTTATGCCGATGACCAAGTAATACTTGCGTCATCGGCGGAAGAGTTGCAGGCGATGGTAACTATTATGCATGGTGCTTTTGAGAGTAAAGGAATGAAAATAAATGTAAGCAAGACGAAAGTAATGGTATTTGAAAAGGAAGAGTGCGTGACGATGTGTAATATTATGATTGATGGAGAAAAAGTGGAGCAAGTGCAAGAGTTTGTATATTTGGGTACTTTGTTTACAAGGGATGGTAAACATGACGGAGATATTGAAAGGAGAACGATTGCTGGCAACAAAGTGAATGGAGCCCTACGCGCTTTTATGAACAGTCGAAATGTATCCGAAAAGGCACGTTTGGCTGTTCATAGAGGACTATTAGTGCCCACACTTATGTATGGAAGTGAAAGTTGGGTATGGCAAAAGAAGCATGAGAGCAGAATAAATGCTGTAGAAATGAGAGCGTTGAGAAGCATATGTGGTGTGACTCTGAAAGATAGAATAAGAAATAGTGTGATTAGAGAGAGATGCGGCATGAAAGTGGATATAGTTACAAGAATAGAAAAGGGTATGTTAAGCTGGTTTGGACATGTAGAAAGAATGGACGAGGAAAGACTGACTAAGAAAGTTTATAAGGCTAGTGTGAATGGAACAGTCGCAAGAGGAAAACCTAGGCGAACGTTTCTCGACCAGATCGGAGGCGTTCTGGACAAAGGCCAGGTTAAGAGCTCCTTGAACCGACGGGCGTGTATGAGAAATGTGATGAAAGTGAATGAAGCCAGAGAAGTGTGTCAGGATCGTAGCAAATGGAAATCCGTAGTCTCTGCCTACCCTTCTGGGAAACAGGCGTGAATCTATGTATGTATGTATATTATATAGCATCGTATACAATATAACCTAACTCCACAGTATGGACGATTGCTGCTAAATCATTTTGTGTCGAATGACTCCGTAGGCGCAGAATTAGGACATAGTCCACAACGTTAATTCAGGGCAGGTTGGCAGACTATACATAACTGCAAAAACATAGAGAGAAGAACTCTCAGATATGCAGGTTTCCTCACGATGTTTTTCTTTATTGTTAAAGCAAGCGATTGTGAACTATTTAATAAGCACATAAGCTTCAAATAGTCAGAAATGCGCACCTTGAGATCGAGCTCGAAACCTCTGCGTAGCAGTCCGACAGTCTCGCAACAGTTACGGGCTGCGATCTTCCTTTAAGTGGCTTAGCTTGTCCATTCGGGCCACTTCCGGTTTAAGTGGCATGTGCCTTATTTTGTAATTTAAACATTAGAAAATGTTATATCTAAGTTGACATCATAAAATAGATGTAAAGCAAATGTATGGACATCTGCTTCAAACTGAGTGTGTAATTCAAACGTAACTTGGAGATCTGCATATCCCCGAAGGTGAAACAGAGAGTTTTATTCACCAAATTTCGTTGACTATGTTCCAATCCCAAGTTATAGACAATATATAACATGCGACATGCTATCTATTAAATCAAAGTTCAATGGTAATCAAGCACATTATCATTAAAAGTATTTTTTTTAAACTCACTCGGATTCATTCTTGCATCGCGGGGGACTTACAGACATTCAAACAACAAACACAAAAAACATCCAGTTACATATAAGAAATACTCGGATGTTTATTTTTAGAATATGCAAAGATATGCGGGACCTCATGATTCTGAGTAAAATACCAACAAGGCATTTGAGAAACCAAAAGAAATATGTTAAAATCGTCAAATAAAATTCCGAAAAAAACTTGACCAATTCAAATTATGGCCAAATGTCCCAAATTTCATAAATTCTTTCCTCTCCTCATAATACACGTCACCACTCCTCTTAAGTATCTATAAGATAAATAGGTACATAGATGATAGATTGCAGTTCCAAGTTGATGCCTGGTCACATCACAACAAACAGGCAGATTAGAATATCGTTACAAAACTATAATAATAATAATCTAATAATAATAATCTTTATTGTCAGACACATGATCCATAGACAAATCTAAATTACATTTGCAACAAATAACAATAAATAACAATTTAATAAATAGAAACAAAATTACAACATAATAAATATTACATGACAATTTAATATTTTGTATTAATAACCCAACTTAGAAATTATATTAAATTAATAAATACAAATATAGGAATGCCTAAAAAATACAGGATAAAATATATATAGGTACATCTCAAGATGCACCTATTTAAGGAAATATTCAGAGCTAAATGTTAGTATAAAAGGTCGGCACACTTCAGCAGTGTTACAGTGGAGTCTGAAACTAGTTAGTTAGCGGCCGCATCATGAAGTTCATTGTAAGTTTCATTTATTTATAGTACTAACAAATAAATCGACGTTTTGTCTGGCGATGGGCCAGAGGCTATTCGTGTAGCCCTTGTAGGTTACACATAATATGGAACCTCTAGCAATTTACATATCATTCCAAAAAAATTGTAATCGTATGTGCCAAATAGCACTTGTGAGTTCACGAAGCTTTACTTACAACAGCAGTACAAAATCTGGTTTTTGGCTGCTATCTTTTAAGAGTTGTGTTCTTTTCTAATTCTGTTTAAAATGAGAGCTATGATATACCTTTTATAATCATATTTATTTATATCGTATGTCGCTTACATGATATGTATAAATTGACCGATAACCTGGAATGGCATTCCAATTATATATTCCACATGTTGTCCCCCGCGGTTCACCCACGTTTACCCATACTGCTCCACGCCCCTATCCCGTAGCGTGCAGTTATATAGCTAATGCTGCTTCTGGATAAAGTAGCTCTCCAATTGTAAAATACTCATTATAATCAGACCACTAGTTTTAGAGTTAAACATTAGAAACAAAAAGCTTTCCTCTTTATAATATTAGTATAAATATCAGGGGCCGTGCGATGGCACGGCCCCTGATATTTATACTATATCATATGATGCATATCTTACAGGCAGTGACGTAACGTACTGTCTCGTTCTCGCGCATGCACTAACAATACTTTAAGATACCTAAAAGTATTGTAATCTATACCTACTAATATTATAAATCTGAATATTTTTTTGTTTGTTTGTTTGGTTGAACGCTCTAATCTCAAGAACTACTGATTTGAATTGAAAAATTATTTTATTGTTGGATAGTTATAGGCTATATAACATCACGCTACAACCCACGGGGGCGGAGTAGTAATCATAAACGCGGGTAAAACCGCGGGCACATCTAGTTTGTTATATGGCTTCAGGATTGGATTCTTGACAACATTAGATTAGTAACAGCTTAAAATTAAGTATACTTCTAGCTCATTATATTTTAATTTTAAGGGGACACCGCGAAACGTGACGCCCGTACTCATTGACACTCATTGTGTATCAATCCTTAAAGAGCGGTCATAAGATCTAAAATTGCGATGCGCCCGCAATGATCGAGAGCGCGTAGACATTGATTGTTAAAATCTTAAAATATTATTTAAAAATGATTGATTTTAGTTATGAAAATTATGAGCTAGCAAATTACTAATATTGATGTTACGAATATATTTGAGTACTTAATTCCTAAGCATAATGAGAGTGTAACTTCATTGTAATTTCAAAACTAGTAATTTTTCAGAGGTGTTTTCGAAAATAATTATAATCGGGCCAAAATCACAATATCTTGTTTTTGAGCTAGGAAATTCTAGTTAAAGACATCAATTTACCTATATCAAAATTCTAGATTAATTGGTCTTCTCATAGTCCTATACTATTCGATGAAAGTGCATTTTTTCAGTGTATCCTCTTAATAAGACAAATCTTTTGTTTCAGATCTGCACTTTGTTACTTTCGGCGATCGCTGGCATCAACTGTAAGTATTCTTGAATAATTATCTTGCTGATTGTTTACATCAATTGTGATTCACATCACGCGTTCTCGTGGAGTTTACACCAGCGAAGTCACGGGCAGAAACTAGTGTAAAATAATACAGTAGAAGCTCTCAAGCTACTTTTTCTTTTCGGACAACAAATTCACACCTGGCATATAACAGCAAACAGATCATATGTGTATTCATGCCAAGTTTCATACACTTTCGTTGAACGGCTACTAAGCAGTTGAGTAATTATCCAAACCCGCAAACATCTTCAAAAACTTTCACATTTGTAAGATCAGCATGCCTAATTCAATATTAAACAAAAGTATGTACGCAGGTTTTCCTGGAGCGCCTGACTACAATTATACCTATGGAATTGGAGGTAAGGCAGGCGTCACTTACAATGGAAGCAGAGAAGTTGGCATCCACGCTAAAGACGGCACCTACTCTTTGTTTACTAACGGATTCGTGGATCCCAGCATTTATGGGGATGGGGGTGTCTTCATAAATCCAGCCAAGCCAGCAGAGGCTGCCAACAATCCTTCTTCTCAACAAACCCAAGGAAGAATGCAGTACCCGTACAATATTCCTGCTCCAGCATATAATCCTTACCCTTACCCGTTACCGGCATACGGACAAAATTACGGTGTTCCACAATACAATCCTTATAATCCTCAAGGAGTACCAGTATACGGGCCAAATAATGCTGGTCAAATGTACAATCCTTATCAGGCCCACCAAGCAGGCGCGCAGAATGGACAACTTTATGGTGTTCCACCACCCAACACTCAACAAGTCGAAGCAGGCGGTATAGACTTTTAGACATCCCGAAAACTCACAGAGTAAAACTGTACTTCAAAGATTTATATCTACCTAAATGATATTTGTAACATTTTGAAATCCATACAACGTGTTTGGCTAGCACGTTTGGTATTAATATATATCCAAATTATATGTATGTGTACTTAAAATTAAAATATTGTTTATTTAAATGGATAGTTGTTTCAACTTGTAATCATATTTTATTTCTGTGTTTAATAGTATAAAGGCTGTTATTTTTTGTGTATTACATAATGTCCTACAGACCAAATTTCGGTCACGGCGGTCAATCTTAACGGAGACTGGCCATAATATGCGCAGGCGATATAATAGTGCACAAGTGTGTACGCAAAAAGAGCACTCTGTTTTCTAACTCACATAATCCGATGTGACGGAAATCTGACACGACCGGAGAGATCAGACTCAAGACTCACGACTTTACAAGATTTTCGAGGTACGACTGTGTAATATCGTCAATTTCCTAACTGCGGTTGCTTTTGCGAATTTCTTTGGTAGTAAAAACCAATATCGTTTTATTGGCTCGACCCAGGACTCGAACCCGAGATCTCATGCAAAGCAATCGTATTCACTACCACTTCACTATTGAGGCAGTTATTGAATGTACGCATTATTGCGTTTGGGTATATAGGTACTCCATGTATGTATTACATGCATACATAGTATCACGTCTACATTCCCAAAGTGTTTTATAATGAACATTTGCCAGCAATGGTTTCGGGTTGCACGTAATAGGCGTCGAGCCCATAGCCATCTGCCGGGCACAGCACCTTTCCGTGCCGCTAATGAAATTTCTAGATAAAATACCCAATAGCATAAATAATAATATAGGTACTTAATAATAAATACGAAGATCACCTCAAATTCTTTAACAAGAGACACCTTAAAACTAGACGTGAAATTTCTGACATTAAATTACAATTTAAACACACTAATCCATGATCTGATAGACGCCTACGAAATTCTAGCACGTGTGTCGTTCCTGTTGCCTCGGATAGGCAGTCGCCTTAACAACCGCAAAACTTTCCACTTATCTCTCTTATCTCTGTTCGGTATGTGATCCTTCGTAAACGAAGTCAGATCTTATTTAAATGTAGTTCTATGACCTCAATAAAGAAGATTCTTAACTGTTTACACCATAATTATTAACAGCTACTAATGATGTAACTTCAGATGTCCGTAAGAATAAGCCAGGTCAACAGAATTATCAGGAACAGAATCCTAATTCTGTTTTCCTAATTGACCCCGGTCAATAGTCAGCAAAAACACAGCCGTAAATAGCAAAAAACCAACACAAAATGGATACAAAGACGGAAATGTCGAGAACAAGTCGTCATTAGTCGTAAACGCAGTCTTGCAACTGTTTGAAATTTTTGAAATAGATAACCTGTGAAGATTGTTGTCATATTTTATATTATGATACGAACTATACTGAATGTCAATCTTATGTTGGAATTGAATTGTGTACATATATCGTATTTACTAAAATACAAAAAGAAAATATAAAATAATCACAATATAATAAAAAATATAAGGTACATTTGGCGATTTAGGTACATACGTCAGGGTACATAAATACAAATAAGTATTCTGAATATGATTAATGAATATAAGATTTTGATACTGGCAACATTTCTGTCATTGTAGCTATGGACTGGTTGATATTGTCGTTAGTAAATTAAATCATCATTTAAAATGAGTTTTCGTCGGTGAAGTTCTACAGTTTTCTTTAATATCACAAAAATCATATTATTGTCGACTACGAAATTAACAATATTATAGGAAGTATGTCGGAGGCTTTTTAATTCTAGCCAAATCTTGGCATTCTCCTTTAATTTTCATCAATAATTTAGCAGGCATATGTAATATGTCATTTAATTTAAGCATATAGTGTTTCTAGTAGGATACATCTTAAGTTTAGTAAGCTAATGACACCATCGTACTATCGATAGACTGGAACCAGTTTTGCGAAACAATAAAAAAAATACTTTCTCCGAGCCGAAACTTAAACTCATGCCTGTAATAAAGTACTGTTTCAACATATGTAATTAATTTTTCTTCCTTAGACCAGCAAAGCATCGCATTACTATGAATGCGACCGTAGATGAAAAAGAGCGCGGTTGTATGTATAATATACCACAGTGAACTACGTGACAATATAATATGCTTACTACTTAAACCGCTGGTTATACCAAAATAAACAGATACACAGACATTCTAACTATCCTAACAATCCTATAATATATTATTATAAATGCGAATGTAAGTTTATTTGTTTGTTACGCTTTCACGTCTTAACTACTTGACTGATCATCATGACATTTCGCATAGATACAAGTTGTCAGGGGAACAGAAAAGGACATTTCACGTTCACACGGTACTTCTCATCCAGAAAAAAGTGCTGTTACTAATGTAACTACATTTAAGCGAGCAAAGCCGCGGGAAAATCTAGTATTATTATAAGTACCTATATACGCCAACTGTTTCGATAGCTCAGCGATAGTAAATGAAACTGCTTTATGTCTCGGAATCAATCAATAGACGACTCGATGGCGTAGTGGTTAGTGTAACCGACTGCCAAGCCTGAGGTCGCGGGTTCGATTCCCGCACAAGTCAAACATTTTTGTGCATAAACATGGATGTTTGTCTTGGTCTGGGTGTTTCTATGTATAATATGTATGTATTTACTAAAAAAGTAGTATATGTATGTTTATCCATTGTCTAGTACCCATAGTACAAGCTCTGCTTAGTTTGGGCTAGATGGTGTTTTGTGAATGTGGTAGAGTATTATTATTATTATAATTCGGGCAAACTGTTATTGTCTGCACTGTGTCTAAGTTGGCAACCGTGTCCGATAGTTGGCAACAGTTTCGCACCTATTTAAACGTGGCAAAATGCACCTTTGTCTACCTTCCTATACACCTTTACACTTCCTATACACCTTTGTCTACCTTCGGGGATATAGGCATGGAACTATTAATGTGGGTAGACCTCATAGCCAACTAGATATTGCCCGCGACTTCGCTCGCGTAAATGTTACGTATGTCCTTTTCTGTTCCCCTGACAACGTGTATGCGAAATTTTATGATAATTGGTCGGGAAGTGCATGAAAGCGTATAAAACAAGCAAACTCACAATAGCATTTATAATATTACTAGATTTATCCGCAGACTCGCTTGCGTAAATGTAGGTAATGTTAGGTTGGCAACAGCACTTTTTTCTGGATGAAAAGTACCCTATGTCCTTTTCTGGTTCCCTGACAACGTATATACCAAATTTCATGATGATCAATCGAGTAGTTAAGACATGAAAGCGTAACAAACAAACTCACATTTGCATTTATAATATTAAGTTAGAATTCAAACAGGAAAACTAAGTTTAACAATTTAATAATACCTACATCATATTTTACCTGGTTAAGGCAATAATATTAGGCATGTTTTGAGGTTAAACTAGTTTAAAGCTACAATATTTAAAACAAAAATACAAAGAAATAAAAATAAATATAAGAGAAAAATGTTCAGTCGCCGCGCAAACGAAAAGAATGACGATCGGCGTGGGAGCACAGATAATGCATATAATACTTACGTTTAGTTTTTAGCTCTAAAACTGCGTTCAGTTGCCGAGTGACGCAAAGATGCTGCATGGTAAAAATATATCGAGAACGAAGCATGCAGTATAATATAAACTAAATAAATATTAGTATAAAGCTTGTTACAGTTCAGTAATGTTTCAGTGAAGTTCGTAATTAGTTCGTTCGTTCCGGCTGCACCATGAAGTACATTGTAAGTTTAATTTTTTGACGTGACAACGTCTAATAAATCGATGAACGCCGGCTGCACGCACGAAAAAGGATGACTCATTGTCCCATTACGCTCATTTTCCTGTTAAGCTCTTTGTCCCGTTACGCTCATTGTAACGTTACGGGAAAGAAATTTTGTTACGTTAAACTATCATCCGTAAACCGACTTTACAGACAACCAATTTTTTATTCTACTAACAAATAACCATACGTCCTGCATAGTAGTATGTGGTAAAGGGACAGTAATACTTTTAGTGTATCCAATGTCTATGATTGGATAGCTACACTAGAGGTATAACGAGGTATATAGAGGTAGGTCGGAAGGCCAAGGACAATACGATTGATCGCTAGCAATCGGCTACACTCAGCTGTACTTCGTATTACGTAGAATTAATACAGCTGTATTTGAACTCGCCTGATCCTGCGCACCGCGACAAAGTTGATGGTAACTGAGTGGGTATGAGCAACTGATTTATCCAGTATTGCATAAACTCAAATAAATAATGATCAGGTTGCATGCATTGCAACCTGATCATTATTTATTTGAGTTTGAACTGCCGAAATCTATCAAATAATCGTCATACAACTAGCCCTTTACCGATATAACAAGGATCCTTCCTTTTCCTATTCGTGTGGTTAGTGGCCAACCAGTTGTCAAGAGTTGTTCAAGCCGCACGTAGGCCTCTGACATGGCTTAACGACTGCTGTCAATTTGACAACTACCGGGACCGACTTTTTACGTGCCCTCCGAAGCACGGAGACGCTCAGATGAAATGCCACTAAGCGGTCACCCATCTATAGACTGACCGCACCCAATGTTGCTAAGCCTCGCTAATCGTTTACCGATCAGTGAGTCCACTGGTTATGAGCCATTGTAAGTATTTAGCATCTCTTTATTTTATGTTTTTAATAAACGTTATTGTCACCTGATTAATCTGATGTTTACATACAGTTGCGGAAAACTAAAATAACGAAAATAGGTACCTAATAGTAAACCAACGTGACTAAATGCTTGTTTTCATAAATCAATAACACCATTTTCGAGACTTATTAATATACTCGTAGTTACCTTGTTTATTAAACAAATCAATACTCCCAACTTTAAAATTAGATCTATAATAACAATACGTGTTTGTTTATTGATAAATTAACCACAAACGAGTTAATTTAATTAAATCGGATGAACTGAGGTAAATCCTTACTAATATTATAAATACGAATGTGAATGTGATTGTTTGTTTGTTACGCCTTCACGCCTAAACTACTCGGTAGATCATCATGTAATTTCGCATACACCTTGTCCGGGGTACAGAAAAGGACAGAGGGTACCTTTCATCCAGAAAAAAGGACTGTTACTAACGTTACCTACATTTACGCAAGCGAAGCCGCGGGCAAAATCTCTACTAATATTATAAAGCTGAACAGTTTGTTTGTTCGTTTATTTGTTTGGTTGAACGCGCTAATCTCAGGAACTACTGATTTGAATTGCAAAAATCTTTTAGTGTTGGATAGCCCATTTATCGAGGAAGGCTATAGACTATATAACATCACGCTACGACCAATAGGAGCGTAGCATCAATGAAAAATGTTGCAAAGTCGACGAAGTTGCGCGGTTCAGCTAGAGTAGTATAAACTAAATATATATTATATAGCATCGTATACAATATAACCTAACTCCACAGTATGGACGATTGCTGCTAAATCATTTTGTGTCGAATGACTCCGTAGGCGCAGAATTAGGACATAGTCCACAACGTTGGCTCTGTGCAGGTTGGCAGACTATACATAACTTCAAAAACATAGAGAGGAGAACTCTCAGACATTTATTTATTTATTTATTAAATAGGCACAACTACAGATATCAAATTAAATAAGTATACAAATAATAATCATAGTAATAGAAATAATTTATGTAAATTTGAGATCCAATGGTTGAGCACAGCATTTGAAGAAAAAAAAATACAATTAGGCGGCAAGGTCAAGAAGAGAAAATATTATAAAAGATAAATGTCAAAAAATAAAAACATGCATGCAGATTTTCTCACGATACTTTCCTTCACCGTTAGAGTGAGCGATAACTAACTATATATACGAAGAATCAGAGGTGCCTTGGGATCGAATTCGAGACCACCGAGATAGTAGTCTTTGACTACACAGATGGCGTGATTTTAGTGGTCGTCGCCACTGCCGCCGCGCCAAGTGTTGTGGGTTCGATCCCCACACGAGACAAACATTTTAGTGATCCACAAATAGTTGAAACATCATGCCGCATCATGAAGTTCATTGTAAGTTTCATTTATTTATACTACTAACAAATAAATCGACGTTTTGTCTGGCGATGGGCCAGAGGCTATTCGTGTAGACCTTGTAGGTTACACATATGGAACCTCTAGCAATTTACATATCATTCCAAAAAAATTTTAATCGTAAGTGCCAAATGGCACTTCTGCGTTCGAGAAGCCTTACTTACAACAGCAGTACAAAATCTGTTTTTTGGCTGCTATCTTTTAAGTGTTGTGTTCTTTTCTAATTCTGTTTAAAATGAGAGCTATGATATACCTTTTATAATCATATTTATTTATATCGTATGTCGCTTACATGATATGTATAAATTGACCGATAACCTGGAATGGCATTCCAATTGTATATTCCACATGTTGTCCCCCGCGGTTCACCCACGTTTACCCATACTGCTCCACACCCCTGTCTCGTAGCGTGATATAGCTAATGCTGCTTCTGGTTAAACTAGCTCTCCAATTGTAAAATACTCATTATAATCAGACCACTAGTTTTAGAGTTAAACATTATAAACAACAAACTTTCCTCCTTATAATATTAGTATAGATATCAGGGGCCATGCCATCATATCTTATAGGCAGTAACGTAACGTACTGTCTCGTTCTCGCGCATGCACTAATAATACTTTAAGATATCTAAAAGTATTGTAATCTATACCTATTAATATTATAAAGCTGAAGATTTTTTTGTTTGTTTGTTTGGGTAAACGCGTTAATCTCAAGAACTACTGGTTTGAATTGAAAAATTATTTGATTGTTGGATAGTTATAGGCTATATAACATCACGCTACAACCCACGGAGGCGGAGCAGTAATCATAAACGCGGGTAAAACCGCGGGCACATCTAGTTTGTTATATGGCGTCAGGATTTACTTCTTGAAAGATAGTAACAGCTTAAAATTAAGTATACTTCTAGCTCATTATATTTTTATTTTAATGTGACAAATATTTTGTTTTAGATCGCTCGCTGGCATCAACTGTAAGTATTCTTGAATAATTATCTTGCTGATTGCTTACATCAATTGTGATTCACATGCGATTCCGTGGAGTTTACACCAGCGAAGTCTCAGGCATGATCTAGTATAAAATAATGCAATAGAAGCTCTCAAGCTACTTTTCTTTTCGGACAACAGATTCACGCCTAGCATATAACAGCAAACAGATCATATAATTATATATTCATGCCAAGTTTCATACACTTTCGTTGAACGGTTACTAAGCAGTTGAGTAATTATCCAAACCCCCGAACATCTTTAGAAACTTTAACATTTGTAAGATCAGCATGCCTAATTCAATATTAAACAAAAGTATGTACGCAGGTTTTCCTGGAGCGCCTGACTACAATTATACCTATGGAATTGGAGGTAAGGCAGGCGTCACTTACAATGGAAGCAGAGAAGTTGGCATCCACGCTAAAGACGGCACCTACTCTTTGTTTACTAACGGATTCGTGGATCCCAGCATTTATGGGGATGGGGGTGTCTTCATAAATCCAGCCAAGCCAGCAGAGGCTGCCAACAATCCTTCTTCTCAACAAACCCAAGGAAGAATGCAGTACCCGTACAATATTTCTGCTCCAGCATATAATCCTTACCCTTACCCGTTACCGGCATACGGACAAAATTACGGTGTTCCACAATACAATCCTTATTATCCTCAAGGAGTATACGGGCCAAATAATGCTGGTCAAATGTACAATCCTTACGCAGCCCAATTACCGCTGTACAGACCAGACTATGCTGCACTGATGTACAATCAGGCCCAAGGAGGTGCGCAGAATGGACAGTTTTATGGTGTTCCACCACCCAACACTCAACAAGTCAAAGCAGGCGGTATGAACTCTCAGACATCTCGAAAACCCACAGAGTAAAACTGTATTTCAAAGATTTATATCTACCTAAATGATATTTGTAACATTTTGAAATCCATACAACGTGTTCTGCTAGCACGTTTGGTGATAATACCTATATATCCAATTTATATGTATGTGTACCTTAAATTATTATTTTTTAAATTGATAATTGTCACAATTGTAATGCCAATAAATAAATATATGTTTTAAATCATATTTTATTTCTGTGTTTAATAGTATAAAGGCTGTTACATATTTTTTATGTATTAGATATATCCTTCAGACCGAATTTCAGATAAGGCAGTCAATCTTAACGGAGACTGGCCATATGCGCAGGCGATGTAATAGTGCATAAGTGTGTACGCAAAAAAGAGTAATCCGATGTGACGGAAATCTGACACGGCCCGGAGAGATCAGGCACATGACCCACGACTTCACAAGCTTTTCGAGGTACGGTACGGCTGTGTATTACCGTCAACTTCCAAACTCCGGCCTGCATTTGCGAATTTCTTTGGTAGAAAAATCCAATATCGTTTTATTGGCCCGACCCGGGATCTCATGCACAGCAGTCGTATTCACTACCACTGCGCTATGGAGGCAGTTATTGAGTGTACGCATTATTGCGTTTGGACATATATGTACTCTATGTATGTATTACATGCATACATAGTGTCACGTCTATTTTACCAAAGGACTAGTATAGTATTATATTATCTGTGCAAAGGGTTAGGCAGAGGATTATAATTCTTTTTTGTATGATTACTATTAATTTGGTTTACAAATAACTAGCATTCTTTACCCCTCTAGTTAAGCTAGAATGCTTGTGTTAGGAGTGGGTTCACGTCGGTAGTGCAAAGAGTGGGATTCGAACCCACGACCTCTCGATCGGAATTCGAATGCCTTATCCATCAGGCTACCGCCGCTTCTACAATAAACATTTGCTAGCAATGGTTTCGGATTCCACGTGTCGAGCATGGCCGTCTTCCAGGCACAGCGCCATTCCGTGCTGCTAATGAGATTTTCTAGACAAGAATCCAAATAGCATAAATAATAATATATGTAGGTACTTAATAATAAATACGAAGATTACCTCAAGTTCTATAAAAAGAAACACCTTAAAAGTAGACGTAAAATTTCTCATTTCATTGTATTTTTAAGCAAACTAATCTATGGTCTGTTAGACGCCACCGAAGTTCTAGCACATGTGTCGTTCTTGTTGCCGCGGGTACGCAGTCGCCTTAACAACCGCAAAACTTTCCACTTACCTCATTGTAAGACGAACGTCGGCCAACATTCGCCTCTGTACCGAATGTGTCCCTTCGCAAACGACGTCAGATCAGACCTCGACTTATTTAAATGTATTCTATGACCTCAATAAAGAAAAGTTTTAACTGTTTATATTAGTATAAATTTAATTTCATCAATAATTTAGCAAAGCTTACGTAATATTATGTCATATAATCATAAGCATGTAGTGTTTGCATCTAGTAGGATTCACTTTAATGTAAGTTTAGTAAGCTAATGATACCATTGTACTATCGATAGATTAGGACACAGTCCACAACGTTGACTCAGTGTAGGTTGGCAGACTATACATATCTTCAAAATCATAGAGAGGAGAACTCTCAAACATGCAGGTTTCCTCACGATGCTTTCCTTTACCGTTAGAACGAGTGTGTGCCTTGGGATCGAATTCGAGACCCCCAAGATAGTCTTTGACACGGATGGCGCAGGTGTTTTTGTGGTCGCCTCGCCACTGCCGCCGCGCCAAATGTTGTGGGTTCGATCCCCACACGGGACAAAAATTTGTGTGATCAACAAATTGTCCCGAGTCTGGGTGTCCGTTGTTTAAATGTTTGTAAAGTCCCCTGCAACACAAGAATTATTCCCAGTGCGGGAGATGCAAATAAAGAAAAGGAGGAAAAAGCTAACGATGTCCCTACAAGACTATTGCTACAGGCTCCTGGAAATTGCTATCTATACTAATATATAAAGCTGAAGAGTTTGTTTGTTTGTTTGTTTGCTTGAACGCGCTAATCTCAGGAATTACTGGTCCGATTTGAAAAATTCTTTTAGTGTTAAATTGCCCATTTATCGAGGAAGGCTATAAGCTATATATCATCACGCTAAGATCAATAGGAGCTGAGCACCAATGAAGAATGTTTCAAAATCGGAGGGTATTTTTCCTTTTGAGAGCTTCCGCTGCGTGCGCTGCGTAAACAGTTAAAGTTTCGCAAAAATCCTGTATGACAGAATTGTTTCCCGTTAAAAGTTCTAAAAAAAAGTCCGCGACAGCATATGTCTATCTTTTAAGGTTGGCTCACTATAACCATTTGTATGCTAACCAAATTTGTTCTAAAATAATGCATTATTTGCGAAGATATTATTATAAATAGGATATTAATCCTTATCCAAATAAATACGTTATTCATCACAAGTATTTAATTTAAAACGAAATTGCCCTTTACATCATTCGATTTCAATGAATATCTTAGGAGATATCGCAGTTTAAAATAACATTGCAGCAAAATAATTACCCATTACAGACATAGTACAAACGATGTTTCTCCTGATTTATTCTGGGTGATTACTACTGGTTCGATTTGAAAAATTCTTTTAGTGTTGGATAGCCTATTTATCGAGGAAGGCTATAGGCTATATAACATCACGCTACGACCCACGGGGGTGGCGCAGTAACGAAACGCGGGTGAAACCGCGGGAACATCTAATCCTCATATAAAATAATAAAACTATTAATTACTACTTCAACATGAAAGTCGTTTCGGTGTGAACATAAAAGGCACAGACCACATACATCTTGATAATAGCTCAGTGCTTGCATAATCATACTAAACATAAGAACACAATACAAGGCTGTATGTCAGCTGTAATATCAGCCCTGTATCAAACTGCTGGGCACGGACCTGTTCTCAGTATATGAAGAGTTAAGCCATCTGTTTCGTGTCCGTCTCCGGGTTTAGGGGGGGACAGTAGGGATTTTAAAGGTAGTGGTGACCAGAGGGTAGGTCTTATCGTGTAGTGGCCTGCCGTTTTATACGGCGGGCCGAAACCTCGGCGCGGTCGCGACTGCATGTGAAAATGATTCGCGCGGCCCCACCGATTGCGGTTTTGTCGAAGAACACCGTGGTAGGTTTACTCGGTATTACCGGGAGGTCCATTCTTATCATCATTGCTATCTCTTTTACCCCGGTGAGCCCGACATAGCCCCTCCGCCCGCCCCCGCGGAGGTGTTTGCGTCAAGGCATTTACGATGTAAAAAAAAAATTTGCTTCCTTTTTCTTTTCGTGTGGTTAGTGGCCAACCTGTTGTCAAGAGTCGTTCAAGCCGCCCGTAGGCCTCTGACATGGCTTAATGACTGCTGTCAATTTGACAACAACCGGGACCGACTTTTTACCTGCCCTCCGAAGCACGGAGACGCTCAGATGAAATACCACTAAGCGGTCACCCATCTATAGACTGACCTCACCCAACGTTGCTAAACCTCGCTAATCGTTTACCGATCAGTGAGTGCAACTGGTTATGAGCGATTATGAGTATTTAGCAAATCTTTATTTTAATAAAAGTTATTGTCACGTGATGGATATGATGTTTACATACAGTTGCGGAAAAACTAAAATAACGAAAATAGATACCTAATAGTAAACCAACGTGACTAAATGCTTGTTTTCATAAAACAATAAGACCATTATCGAGACTTATTAATATAGTTACCTTGTTTAATAAATAAATCAAGTAATCCCAACTTTAAAATTAAATCTATTATAACAATACGTATATGGTTATTGATAAAGTAACCACAAACGAGTTAATTTAATTAAATCGGATGAACTGAGGTAAATCCTTACTAATATTATAAATACGAATGTGAATGTGATTGTTTGTTTGTTACGCCTTCACGCCTAAACTACTCGGTAGATCATCATGTAATTTCGCATACACGTTGTCCGGGGTACAGAAAAGGACAGAGGGTACCTTTCATACAGAAAAAGGACTGTTACTAACGTTACCTACATTTACGCAAGCGAAGCCGCGGGCAAAATCTATACTAATATTATAAAGCTGAAGAGTTTGTTTGTTCGTTTATATTTTTGTTGGTTTGGTTGAACGCGCTAATCTCAGGAACTACTGATTTGAATAGCAAAAATCTTTTAGTGTTGGATAGCCCATTTATCGAGCAAGGCTATAGGCTATATAACATCACGCTACGACCAATAGGAGCGGAGCATCAATGAAAAATGTTGCTAGCTCGACGAAGTTGCGCGGTTCAGCTAGAGTAGTATAAACTAAATATATATTATATGGCATCGTATACAATATAACCTAACTCCACAGTATGGACGATTGCTGCTAAATCATTTTGTGTTGAATGACTCCGTAGGCGCAGAATTAGGACATAGTCCACAACGTTGGCTCAGTGCAGGTTGGCAGACTATACATAACTTCAAAAACATAGAGAGAAGAACTCTCAGACATGCAGGTTTCCTCACGATACTTTCCTTCACCGTTAGAGTGAGCGATAACTAACTATATATACGAAGAATCAGAGGTGCCTTGGGATCGAATTCGAGACCACCGAGATAGTAGTCTTTGACTACACAGATGGCGTGATTTTAGTGGTCGTCGCCACTGCCGCCGCGCGAAGTGTTGTGGGTTCGATCCCCACACGAGACAAACATTTTAGTGATCCACAAATAGTTCAAAACAAAGATCACTAGACTCGGGAGTCTGGGTGTTCTTTGTGTCCGTTGTTCGAATGTTTGTAAAGTTCCTGCGACACAGGCATTACTCCGTGCGGAGATGCAAATAAAGAAAAGGGGAAAAATGGCTAACGATGTCCCTACTAGACTATCGCTACAGGCTCCTGGAAATTGCTATCTACATATAAAATTATACAACTATTAATTACTACTACAACATCAAGGTTGTCCCGGTGGGAACATTATAGACATAGACCACAGACATCTTGCTAATAGCATAGCACTTTTATAAGGAGCTATAATGATCACACTAAACATAAAAAAAAATAACTACGCAAGGTTATAATATCAGCCTTGTATCACACTGTCCCACTGCTGGGCATCGGCCTCTTTTTAGTATAAGAAGAATTAAACCATAGTCCATTACTCTGGCTGAGAGCGAGTTGGCAGTCTTCACATACCTTCGAAAACTTTATGGAGAACTCTCAGATATACAGGTTTCCTCACGATGTTTTTCTTTATTGTTAAAGCAAACGATTATGAACTATTTAATAACCACATAAGCTTCAAATATTCAGAAATGCGCACCTTGAGATCGAGCTCGAGACCTCTGCGTAGCAGTCCGACAGTCTCCCACCAGTTATGGGCTGCGATCTTCCTTTAAGTGGCTGAGCTTGTCCATTCGGGCCACTTCCGGTTTAAGTGGCATGTGCCTTATTTTGTAATTTAAACATTAGAAAATGTTATATCTAAGTTGACATCATAAAATAGATGTAAAGCAAATGTATGGACATCTGCTTCAAACTGAGTGTGTAATTCAAACGTAACTTGGAGATCTGCATAGTCCCGAAGGTTAAACAGAGAGTTTTATTCAACAAATTTCATTGACTATGTTCCAATCTCAAGTTATAGACAATATATAACATGCGACAATCTATCTATTTAATCAAAGTTCAATGGTCATCAAGCACACTATCATTACAAGTATTTTTTTAAACACACTCGAAATCATTCTTGCATCGCGGGGGACTTACAAACATTCAAACAACAAACACAAAAACCATCCAGTTACATATAAGAAATACTCGGATGTTTATTTTTAGAATATGCAAAGATATGCGGGACCTCATGATTGTGAATAAAATACCAACAAGGCATTTGAGAAACCAAAAGAAATATGTTAAAATCGTCAAATTAAATTCCGAAAACAACTTGACTAATTCAAATTATGGCAGATTTCCCAATTTTCATAAATTCTTTCCTCTCCTCATAATAAACGTCACCACTCCTCTCAAGTATCTACAAGATAAATAGGTACATAGATGATAGATTGCAGTTCCAAGTTGATGCCTGGTCACATCACAACAAACAGGCAGATTAGAATATCGTTATAAATACACATATAGGTATGCCTAAAATAATACAGGATAAAATATGTATAGGTACATTTGATATAGTACCTATATAAGGAAATATTCAGAGCTAAATGTTAGTATAAAGGTCGGCACACTTCAGCAGTGTTACAGTGGAGTCTGGAACTAGTTGGTTAGCGGCCGCATCATGAAGTTCATTGTAAGTTTCATTTATTTATACTACTAACAAATAAATCGACGTTTTGTCTGGCTATGGGCCAGAGGCTATTCGTGTAGCCCTTGTAGGCATATTTATTTATATCGTATGTCGCTTACATGATATGTATAAATTGACCGATAACCTGGAATGGCATTCCAATTATATATTCCACATGTTGTCCCCCGCGGTTCACCCACGTTTACCCATACTGCTCCACACCCCTGTCTCGTAGCGTGATATAGCTAACGCTGCTTCTGGATAAGCTAGCTCTCCAATTGTAAAATACTCATTATAATTAGACCACTAGTTTTAGAGTTAAACATTACAAACAACAAACTTTCCTCCTTATAATATTAGTATAAATATCAGGGGCCGTGCCATCATATCTTACAGACAGTGACGTAACGTACTGTCTCGTTCTTGCGCATGCACTAATAATACTTTAAGATATCTAAAAGTATTGTAATCTATACCTACTAATATTATGAAGCTAAAGATTATTTTGTTTGTTTGTTTGGTTGAACGCGTTAATCTCAAGAACTACTGGTTTGAATTGAAAAATTATTTTATTGTTGGATAGTTATAGGCTAACATCACGCTATGACCCACGGGGGCGGAGCAGTAATCATAAACGCGGGTAAAACCGCGGGCACATCTAGTTTGTTATATGGCCTCAGGATTTACTTCTTGAATTATAGTAACAGCTTAAAATTAAGTATACTTCTAGCTCATTATATATTTATTTTAATAAGACAAATATTTTGTTTTAGATCTGCACTTTGTTACTTTCGGCGATCGCTGGCATCAACTGTAAGTATTCTTGAATAATTATCTTGCTGATTGCTTACATCAATTGTGATTCACATGCGTTCCCGTAGAGTTTACACCAGCGAAGTCACGGGCAGGAACTAGTAGAAAATAATGCAATAGAAGCTCTCAAGCTACTTTTTCTTTTCGGACAACAGATTCACGCCTGGCATATAACAGCAAACAGATCATATAATTATAAATATAAATATTCATGCCAAGTTTCATACACATTCGTTGAACGGTTACTAAGCAGTTGAGTAATTATCCAAACCCACAAACATCTTTAGAAACTTTCACATTTGTAAGATCAGCATGCCTAATTCAATATTAAACAAAAGTATGTTTACGCAGGTTTTCCTGGAGCGCCTGACTACAATTATATCTATGGAGAAGGAGGTAAATTAGGCGTCACTTACAATGGAAGCAGAGAAGTTGGCTTCAAGGCTAAAGACGGCACCTACTCTTTGATTACTAACGGATTCGTGGATCCCAGCATTTATGGGGATGGGGGTGTCTTCATAAATCCAGCCAAGCCAGCAGAGGCTGCCAACAATCCTTCTTCTCAACAAACCCAAGGAAGAATGCAGTACCCGTACAATATTCCTGCTCCAGCATATAATCCTTACCCTTACCCGTTACCGGCATACGGACAAAATTACGGTGTTCCACAATACAATCCTTATTATCCTCAAGGAGTATACGGGCCAAATAATGCTGGTCAAATGTACAATCCTTACGCAGCCCAAGGATTACCGCTGTACAGACCAGAATATGCTGCACTGATGTACAATCAGGCCCAAGCAGGTGCGCCGAATGGACAGTTTTATGGTGTTCCACCACCCAACACTCAACAAGTCGAAGCAGGCGGTATGAACTCTCAGACATCTCGAAAACCCACAGAGTAAAACTGTATTTCAAAGATCTACATCTACCTAAATAATATTTGTAACATTTTGAAATCCATACAACGTGTTCTGCTAGCACGTTTGGTGATAATATATATCCAAATTATATGTATGTGTACTTTAAATTATTATTTTTTAAATTGATAATTGTCACAATTGTAATACCAATAAATAAATATATGTTTTAAATCATATTTTATTTCTGTGTTTAATAGTATAAATGTTGTTACATATTTTTTATGTATTACATAAAGTCCTCCAGACCGAATTTCAGTCACGGCAGTCAATCTAAACGGAGACTGGCCATATGCGCAGGCGATATAATAGTGCACAAGTGTGTACGCAAAAAAGAGTAATCCGATGTGACGGAAATCTGACACGGCCCGGAGATATCAGGCACATGACCCACGACTTCACAAGCTTTTCGAGGTACGGTACGGCTGTGTATTACCGTCAACTTCCAAACTCCGGCCTGCATTTGCGAATTTCTTTGGTAGAAAAATCCAATATCGTTTTATTGGCCCGACCCGGGATCTCATGCACAGCAGTCGTATTCACTACCACTGCGCTATGGAGGCAGTTATTGAGTGTACGCATTATTGCGTTTGGACATATATGTACTCTATGTATGTATTACATGCATACATAGTGTCACGTCTATTTTACCAAAGGACTAGTATAGTATTATATTATCTGTGCAAAGGGTTAGGCAGAGGATTATAATTCTTTTTTGTATGATTACTATTAATTTGGGTTACAAATAACTAGTATTCTTTACCCCTCTAGTTAAGCTAGAATGCTTGTGTTAGGAGTGGGTTCACGTCGGTAGTGCAAAGGGTGGGATTCGAACCCACGACCTCTCGATCGGAAGTCGAATGCCTTATCCATCAGGCTACCGCCGCTTCTACAATAAACATTTGCCAGCAATGGTTTCGGATTCCACATGTCGAGCATGGCCGTCTTCCAGGCACAGCGCCATTCCGTGCTGATAATGAGATTTTCTAGACAAGAATCCAAATAGCATAAATAATAATATATGTAGGTACTTAATAATAAATACGAAGATTACCTCAAGTTCTATAAAAAGAAACACCTTAAAAGTAGACGTAAAATTTCTCATTTCATTGTATTTTTAAGCAAACTAATCTATGGTCTGTTAGACGCCACCGAAGTTCTAGCACATGTGTCGTTCTTGTTGCCGCGGGTACGCAGTCGCCTTAACAACCGCAAAACTTTCCACTTACCTCATTGTAAGACGAACGTCGGCCAACATTCGCCTCTGTACCGAATGTGTCCCTTCGCAAACGACGTCAGATCAGACCTCGACTTATTTAAATGTATTCTATGACCTCAATAAAGAAAAGTCTTAACTGTTTATATTAGTATAAATTTAATTTCATCAATAATTTAGCAAAGCTTACGTAATATTATGTCATATAATCATAAGCATGTAGTGTTTGCATCTACTAGGATACACCTTAATGTAAGTTTAGTAAGCTAATGATACCATTGTACTATCGATAGATTAGGACACAGTCCACAACGTTGGCTCAGTGTAGGTTGGCAGACTATACATATCTTCAAAATCATAGAGAGGAGAACTCTCAAACATGCAGGTTTCCTCACGATGCTTTCCTTTACCGTTAGAACGAGCGATAATTAACTATACGAAAAATCAGAGGTGCCTTGGAATCGAATTCGAGACCCCCAAGATAGTAGTCTTTGACACGGATGGCGCAGTGGGTTTAGTGGTCGCCTCGCCACTGCCGCCGCGCCAAATGTTGTGGGTTCGATCCCCACACGGGACAAAAATTTGTGTGATCTTTCAGTGTTAGATAGCCCATTTATCGAGGACGGCTATAAGCTATATATCACCACGCTAAGATCAATAGGAGCTGAGCACCAATGAAGAATGTTTCAAAATCGGAGGGTATTTTTCCTTTTGAGAGCTTCCGCTGCGTAAACGGTTAAAGTTTCGCAAAAATCATGTATGACAGAATTGTTCCCCGTTAAAAGTTCTAAAAAAAAGTCGGGGACAGCATATGTCTATCTTTTAAGGTTGGCTCACTATAACCATTTTTATGCTAACCAAATTTGTTCTAAAATAATGCATTATTTGCGAAGGTATTATTTTATTGATTTATTTATTTATTTTCATACATACTTACATCTATCATTACAGTAATAGAAATACCAATGCGATAGAGAAGTTACACAATTACACACTTAATATACTAAAACTAAAGATTATTTTGATGATCAGAACTAGCTATCCAGTAAGTGGCCTTTGTGAATTCATTTATTGAACACGAAAACAAGTCAATGCGCTCAGCTACGTTGTTAACGCTAAACCTAAGCTCACCCAGTACTGTCGGATGGTGAATTTTCCCTCGCAACACTTTGAAGAGATACGTAGCAATGGCCACTTCCCGTCTCACTTCCAGCTTGTAATACCCTACATGCCAAGCACAAACAATGTTGGATAGATTAATGGAAATCCTGGGTAAACTCCATATATCTTGAGGTAAAGAAATCTAGCAAATTTATTCTGAATTCTCTCCAACTTTGCTTTATACTTGACCTCATGCGGATTCCAAATAGCTGCGTTACATTCAAGGTGACTTTTGACTATTGCTTCATACAAAGCTTTTATGGCGCCAATATTAGTGAACTCATTCGCCTGTCGCAAGAAAAACCCAAGATTTCGTTATGCCTTTTGATCTACATCCACAATATGGTTTCGGAAATTTAGGTTTTCGCAAAAGCGGACACCGAGATCCCTTATCTCCGCAACTCGCTGCAACAATTGTCCTTCCATCTGGTACGGATAGTAACTTGGGCTGCGCGCTCTAGAGAATGACATTAATTAACACTTTTCTACGTTAAAATATTACACCTATTAACATTGTTAATGTCTTTTTGAAGCCAGAGATGGTCTCCAACGCCTTTAACTATTATGCTAAGCTTAATATCATCCGCAAAAAGCAGACATGTAGCCTGTTCAATAACTTTCGGTAGGTCATTGATCATAATAATGAAAAGAAAGGGCCCCAAATTACTTCCTTGACTTACGCCCGACCATGTGTAGTATGGTTCAGAAACACATCCGCCACAGTCGACAAACTGACGCTGATCACGCAGATAGTTGGAAAATAATTTTAACGTGTGGGGTGTAAACCCTATGGAAGCTAGTTTCTGAAGAAGAACATCATTGTCAACCGTATCGAATGCCTTCCTGAAGTCCAGATAGGCGACATCAACCTGTAGTCCACCATCAACTGTTGGTGACATCATTGTCATTTGATGCAACAGATTGCCCGTTGTTCCTCTTCCGGGTCGGAAGCCGTGTTGTGCATCAGACAAATGTGCGCTAACTTGTGTATATAAACATTGATGGATGGCCGTCTCAAATACTTTGGCAGTAGCGCAAAGAACCGCTACTGGTCTGTAATTGCTTGCGTCCTTACCACCCTTGCCTTTGGGCACCGGTACTACTCGCGTTATTTTCCAACGATCTGGAAACTTAGCGGTCGTAATAAACATATTAAATAAATATAACAAGGGTTCTACTAATACTGCGCGATAGTCCCTTAGTATAAAAGGTGGAATGCCATCTGGCCCCACCGAACGTTTGGCTGGAAGTCGGGCGAGCGCGCGCCCCACATCTAGTGACTCTAGGCGGCCGAGGTGCGCCGATGCACCGCTCGGCGTCACCGCTGCACTCACCGTGGCCACATCTAGCGCTGCTGGCGTTGAGCTATATACAGATCGAAAATATCGTGCGAACTCCTCAGCACATTCGATATCTGACAGCGTGCATCCATTTTTTATCAAAATATGCTTGTTAGAGTTACCTCATATTGCCAGAAAGCTTTTGGATCGGACGCTAGATGACTTTGCACCCGGTCCCGATAACGGTCATGTGCTAACTTAGTCTCCGCCTTGACTCTCGCCCGGCATCGAGAAAACGCACCGTAATCATTACGCGCCTTAGATTTTTTATACTGCTTATGTAAATTGTATTTTGTCTTTATATCTTTTATAATGTCTGGTGTATACCATACGGGGTAATTACGTGAGATATTTTTCGATTTCTTAATTTTAACAGGAATACAGTCATCAAAAATTTCTGTAATTTTCTGATAAAAAAAATCTAATGCTAAATCAGGCTCTTCAATACTATACATTTCATTCCAATCTATTAATAAAACTAAATTATATATGTGGTTAAAATCAGCTTTGAGAAAGTTCCATTGTTTAAACGGTAAGTTATGGAAGTCATCCGTTATATTCGTAGGTGAGTGTAGGGGGGGCGCGACAACGACGTCGACGGCGATTGCGAGCGGCGGGTGGTATGCATCTACCGGTTGCAAACCCCCCTCGTCTGCACAAACTGTTACGCCCTTATGCCCACTCAAAACCAAGTCCAGCTGTCTGTCGTTGCAATTAGGTACCTTATTGTACTGAACGACTCCACAAAAGGCCACAAAGTACTCAAAATAATTACTTACATTATTATTGCACGAGAACAAATTGAAGTCTCCTAATATTATAACATTACTTTTATATTTAATACATATGGATTCTAATATTTTAAACACTATCATGTACTCACTCTCATCAACTTGTGGTGGTATGTAAACAACACAACATGTAAATAAAAAGCGATTTTGTAAATGAACTGTAGCACTAATAAGTTCAAACTTATGGCTATCGACATTTATATTATCGGGTGTTGGTACCCGTCGTAGCTCAAACCTTGGTGTGGCCACTAAAAGCACTCCACCTTGTTTGCGTCCATCAATTCGATCACATCGCAATACTGAATAACCCGGTAATACTAGCTCGGCGTTATGGATTGACTCATTACATCCGGTTTCTGTAATTGCAAATATATCCGACGATGACGCCTCTTGCACTGACAAAAATTTTGGTAATTTAGTCCTAAGACCACGTACATTTTGATAAAATATGTTGATTGACTTACTGGGCTTTGTTATTTGTTGAGGATGGGGTTGAGCGACGAAACCAAATCCACTCGCTGAACTCCACATTTAGTGGCCACACCGCCGGATCACACAGTTTTTCAAATTTACTTTCACTAACACCTATCTTAAAAGACGCATAGTTTCTATCAGTCTTTGGTATTAGTTTCACAATTTGTCATTCCAATTCATCTCCCAGTGTATTCTTTATATACTCAGCTAAATCCGCCTCAGTAGTTGTCTTATCCAACCTCCAGACATGTAAGTATTTTTTCCGTTCAACTGCTTTCAACGACGCAATAATACAATTCCCACCCTTTTTGATAGGATTATATCTTGGTTTCGCTTTCACTTCTGTCCAAACGTTATTGTCGAGTGTTTCCGCTGTACTCCTGGTCACACTAGCGTACGCCACCGATGTAGGAGCCGACGATGGTGGTTCCTCAGCGCGCGCGGCGCTAAGCGGCGGCGCGGGTGAGGTCGGCAGCGCGGATGGCTGCCCTGGCGGCGGCGGCGGGCACGGCTGCTTCTCCTGTAGCGATTTATTTATGCTGTTCCTTCTAGTTACGTTCGTGTCTGATGAATTTTCTGTTATATTCGGTGAAGGGCATGGTGCTGGTTCATGTATCTTGGTTTCAGTGCGAGCATTGACGTTCACAAGCCTGCTATGTTGATTCCCTAACTTCAAAATTTTTATTTCCTCTTCCAAGCTTATACATTTTTTATTAGAATTATTCAAATCTTCTTTCAACTTATTATTTTCAAGTATTAGGTTTGTTATTGTATTCTTTATTTCTTGCATAAGTCTTGTTTCCATAGCATTTATTCTTGTAGTAATACTTTCATTAACTCTTTCTAAAATAACCGACATATCATGTTGGAATGATTTCTGAACCAACAATATTTCTTCCATGGTACTGGTCTCATTAGATTGTATCGGTTCGTCCTTTTTATCCATAACCATCAAAGTGGACCTAGTGCTCATACCTCGTACCGGAGTCTCATCTGTTACTCGGTTACGTTTAGTAACGTTTATGCAAGCATTACACTTGAACTTGTTTTTTACTTGTGCCTTTTTATCCAAAATCTGAGCCGAAGTAATATTCTGACAAGTATAATGGAATTCCGTCTTACATCCAATGCATTTAAGTAACTCCCCAAGCGCAATTTTATTGTTACATTCGCCACAATTCATAATCAACTTCTTAGAATCACTGCGCGACAGAGACGGATAGATTCACTCGCGCTAAGAGTGAGCGAGAACGGCGCGCGGCTCGCTTGGCGGCGCGCGTCGCGGGTAATCTAAGTTTGTCACCGATCGTTTTTTCAGAATTAGTAAGTTTAATAACTCAAGAAATCCATCGAATTAACACTGTACTCCATTTGTGCGAGTTAATACAAGTTTATAGTTATTACATTCGCCACAATTCATAATCAATTTCTTAGAATCACTGCGCGACAGAGACGGATAGATTCACTCGCGCTAAGATTATTATAAACATGATATTAATCCTTATCCAAATAAATACGTTATTCATCACAAGTATTTAATTTAAAACAAAATTGCCCTGTACATCTAAGCTAATGATACCATTGTACTATCGATAGATTAGGACACAGTCCACAACGTTGGCTCAGTGTAGGTTGGCAGACTATACATATCTTCAAAATCATAGAGAGGAGAACTCTCAAACATGCAGGTTTCCTCACGATGCTTTCCTTTACCGTTAGAACGAGCGATAATTAACTATACGAAAAATCAGAGGTGCCTTGGGATCGAATTCGAGACCCCCAAGATAGTAGTCTTTGACACGGATGGCGCAGTGGTTTTAGTGGTCGCCTCGCCACTGCCGCCGCGCCAAATGTTGTGGGTTCGATCCCCACACGGGACAAAAATTTGTGTGATCAACAAATTGTCCCGAGTCTGGGTGTCCGTTGTTTAATTGTTTGTAAAGTCCCCTGCAACACAAGAATTATTCCCAGTGCGGGAGATGCAAATAAAGAAAAGGGGGAAAAAGCTAACGATGTCCCTACAAGACTATCGCTACAGGCTCCTGGAAATCGCTATCTATACTAATATTATAAAGCTAAAGAGTTTGTTTGTTTGTTTGTTTGCTTGAACGCGCTAATCTCAGGAACTACTGGTCCGATTTGAAAAATTCTTTCAGTGTTAGATAGCCCATTTATCGAGGAAGGCTATAAGCTATATGTCATCACGCTAAGATCCATAAGAGCTGAGCACCAATGAAGAATGTTTCAAAATCGGAGGGTATTTTTCCTTTTGAGAGCTTCCGCTGCGTGCGCTGCGTAAACAGTTAAAGTTTCGCATAAATCATGTATGATAGAATTGTTCCCCGTTAAAAGTTCTAAAAAAAGTCTGCGATAGCATATGTCTATCTTTTAAGGTTGGCTCACTATAACCATTTGTATGCTAACCAAATTTGTTCTACAATAATGCATTATTTGCAAAGGTATTATTATAAACATGATATTAATCCTTGTCCAAATAAATACGTTATTCATTACAAGTATTTAATTTAAAACAAAATTGCCCTTTACATCATTCGATTTCAATGAATATCTTAGGAAATATCGCAGTTTAAAATAACATTGCAGCAAAATAATTACCCATTACAGACATAGTACAAACGATGTTTCTCCTGATTTATTCTGCGTGATTACTACTGGTTCGATTTGAAAAATTCTTTTAGTGTTGGATAGCCTATTTATCGAGGAAGGCTATAGGCTATATAACATCACGCTACGACCCACGGGGGCAGCGCAGTAACGAAACGCGGGTGAAACCGCGGGAACATCTAGTACTCATATAAAATAATAAAAATATTAATTACTACTTCAACATGAAGGTCGCTCCGGTGTGAACATAAAAGGCACAGACCACATACATCTTGATAATAGCTCAGTGCTTGCATAATCATACTAAACATAAGAACACAATACAAGGCTGTATATCAGCTGTAATATCAGCCCTGTATCAAACTGCTGGGCACGGACCTGTTCTCAGTATATGAAGAGTTAAGCCATCTGTTTCGTGTCCGTCTCCGGGTTTAGGGAGGGACAGTAGGGATTTTAAAAGTAGTGGTGACCAGAGGGTAGGTCTTATCTTGTAGTGGCCTGCCGTTTTATACGGCGGGCCGAAACCTCGGCGCGGTCGCGACTGCATGTGAAAATGATTCGCGCGGCTCCACCGATTGCGGTTTTGTCGAAGAACACCGTGGTAGGTTTACTCGGTATTACCGGGAGGTCCATTCTTATCATCATTACTATCTCTTTTACCCCGGTGAGCCCGACATAGCCCCTCCGCCCGTCCCCGCGGAGGTGTTTGCGTCAAGGCATTTAAGACGTAAAAAAAAATTTGCTTTTTCTTTTCTTTTCGTGTGGTTAGTGGCCAACCTGTTGTCAAGAGTCGTTCAAGCCGCCCGTAGGCCTCTGACATGGCTTAATGACTGCTGTCAATTTGACAACAACCGGGACCGACTTTTTACGTGCCCTCCGAAGCACGGAGACGCTCAGATGAAATATCACTAAGCGGTCACCCATCTATAGACTGACCGCACCCAACGTTGCTAAACCTCGCTAATCGTTTACCGATCAGTGAGTGCAACTGGTTATGAGCGATTATGAGTATTTAGCAAATCTTTATTTTAATAAAAGTTATTGTCACGTGATTGATCTGATGTTTACATACAGTTGCGGAAAAACTAAAATAACGAAAATAGATAGATACCTAATAGTAAACCAACGTGACTAAATGCTTGTTTTCATAAAACAATAAGACCATTATCGAGACTTATTAATATAGTTACCTTGTTTATTAAATAAATCAATACTCCCAACTTTAAAATTAGATCTATAATAACAATACGTGTTTGGTTATTGATAAAGTAACCACAGACGAGTTAATTAAATTAAATCGGATGAACTGAGGTAAATCCTTACTAATATTATAAATACGAATGTGAATGTGATTGTTTCTTTGTTACGCCTTCACGCCTAAACTACTCGGTAGATCATCATGTAATTTCGCATACACGTTGTCCGGGGTACAGAAAAGGACATAGGGTACCTTTCATACAGAAAAAAGGACTGTTACTGTTTATGGAGAACTCTCAGATATGCAGGTTTCAACTCGATGTTTTCCTTCACTGTTAAAGCGAGCGATAATGAACTATTTAATACGCATTTAATTTCGAAAGTCAGGTATGCGCTCCTGGGATCGAACTCGAGACCTCTGCGTAGCAGTCCGACGGTCTCCTACCAGTTATCAGCTGCGATCTTCTTTTAAGTGACAGTACTTGTCCATTCGGGCTACTTCTGGTTTAAGTGGCGTGTGCATTATTTTAGTAATAAAAATTTTAGAAAATATTATATTTAACTTGACATCATAAAATAGATGCCAGCAAATGTATGTATTCACCAAATTTCGTTGACTATGTTCCAATCTCAAGTTATATATAACATGCGACATGCTATCTATTTCATCAAAGTAATTTATCATTAAAAGTATTTTTTAAAGACATTTCCCGCGCTAGAAATAATTTCTGTATCGCGGGGGACTTTACAAACATTCAAAAAACGGACACAAAGAACATCCAGTTATAAGAAATATTCGGATATTTATTATCAGAATATGCAAGGATATGCATATTCTGATAATAAATATGCCTTCATGATTGTGAATGAGATACCAACAAGGCATTGAATAAAACGAATGAAATATGTTTAAAACGTAGGGTAAACATCCGAAATAAACTTGACCAATTAATTTTATGGCCAAATTTCCCAATTTTCATACATTCTTTCCTCTCCTCATAATACGTCACCACTCCTCACAAGTATCTACAAGATAAATAGGTACATAGACTGTAGCGGCGCGCTGGCGCATAGTTCCGAGTTATGAATGACGTCATCCCGCACCGCAGCTCCGACCGTTGACGAAGAGCGTTTGGACATGTTCGTGTCAAATCGTCGCCGTTCGGGTTTCTCGCGGTGCCACGGCCACGGCTCAGTGCATTGCGATAATATGTATATACTAGTCTATGATGCATTGTTAGGAATCGTCCGACGCACACTCTGCGCTAATCTATCCCATTAATAACGGTCAGCTGATTTCGCGATTTAGTATTTAAATACTAAATTAATTTATCATGTATTCCTATCGCTATAATCTATTCTTATATACTTTAAACCTTCTTCTCTTGTATTTCGTGCTATTTCTACTCTTCAGTGACTGTCTATTATTGTGTAAAAACTGTAAAAATATATAGCCGTTACATTTCAAATTGAACAACCGTCCGCCCATATAGACGATAAAATAAAGTTTCAGTTTGAGGGCTGTTCACATCACAACAAAATCACATCACAATAAAACAATATATAATAACAAAGAATTGTGTTATTAATACATAATTATATCATCATCATCAGGCTATAATAGTCCACTGTTGGACATATACAGGTATGCCTAAAATAATACAATAATACAGGATAAAATACATATACCTTTTTAAGGAAATATCTAGAACTAAATATGCGTATAAAAGGTCGGCACACTTCATCAGTGTTACAATGGAGTCTGAAACTATCTGGTTAGCGGCTGCATCATGAAGTTAATTGTAAGTTTCATTTATTTATACTACTAACAAATTAATCGTCGTTCTCTCTGGCGATGGACCAGGAGTCATTCGTGTAGCCCTTGTAGGCTCACATATGGAACCTCTCAATTTACTAAAATTAAAAATTGTAATCGTACGTGCCAAATAGCACTTCTGAGTTCTCGAAGCCTTACAACATCTGTCTGCTATCTTTAAAGAGTGGTTCTCTTTTCTAATTCTGTTTAGGATGAGAGCTGTTATATACCATAATATGTATAAATAGATCGTGATCTGCGACCTGACCTGGCATTCCAATTACTTATATATTCCACTAACTATCCGCCGCGGTTTCACCCACGTTTACCGATACTGCTCTACGCCCCTGTCTCGTAGCGTGATATTATATAGCTAATGCTGCTTCTGGATAAACTAACTCTCTAATGGTAAAATACTCATTATAATCAGTCTACTAGTTTATGAGTTAAACTTTACAAACAAAAATACAAATCTTTCCTCTCTATAATATTAGTATACATAGATATCAGGGGCCATGCCATCATCTCTTACAGGCAGTGACGTAACGGACTGTCTCGTTCTCGCGCATGCACTAACAATACTTTAAGATATTTTAAAGTATTGTAATCTATACTAATATTATAAAGCTGAAGATTTTGTTTGTTTGATTGATGTTGGATAGCTTATTTAAAGGAAGGTTATAAGTTATATACCTCTAGGTATATATATTTTATATTTTTATTTTAATAAGACAAATCTTGTTTTAGATCTGCACTTTGTTACTTTCGGCGATCGCTTGCGTCAAATGTAAGTGTTCTTAAATAATTATCTTGCTGATTGCTTACATCAATTGTGATTAAGTCATCACGCGTTCCCGTGGAGTTTACGCCAGCGAAGTCACGGGCAGGAACTAGTATAAAATAATACAGTAGAAGCTCTCAAGCTACTTTTCCTTTTCGGACAACAGATTCACACCTGGCATATAACAGCAAACAGATCATATGTGTAGGTACTTCAGAGCTTCGTCTACCTATCTGCTAAGTTTCATACACATTTGTTGAACGGTTGCCATGCAGTTGAGTAACTATTATCCATACCTCCAAACATTTTCAGAAACTTTTACATTTGTAAGATTAATAATAATTAAGTCAATATTAAACAAAAGTATGTTGACGCAGGTTTTCCTGGAGCGCCTGACTACAAATATACCTATGGAATTGGAGGTAAAGCAGGCTTCACTTACAATGGAAGCAGAGAAGTTGGCATCCACGCTAAAAACGGAACCTACTCTGTGTTTAGTAACGGATTCGTGGATCCCAGCATTTATGGGGATGCAGGTGTCTTCATAAATCCACCCAAGCCAGCAGAGGCTGCCAAGCCAATATCTCCGCTACCCAGTGACGCTTCCAACAATCCTTCTTCTCAACAAACCCAAGGAAGAATGCAGTACCCGTACAATATTCCTGCTCCAGCATATAATCCTTTCCCTTACCCGTTACCGGCATACGGACAAAATTACGGTGTTCCACAATACAATCCTTATTATCCTCAAGGAGTACCAGAATACGGGCCAAATAATGCTGATCAAACGTACAATCCTTACGCAGCCCATGGAGTACCGCTGTACAGACCAGATTATTTATTTATCTATTTATTTATTTGTTTAGGTTTAGGCTTACTAACTAAAATACATACAGAATATTGACTTAAAATAACACAAAATACATCAGATCATCGTATGCTTTTAAATTATTTTAAAGGTAAGCACAACATTGTTATTGAAAGTGAGATTTACAATGTCCTTTTACTTACTTCTAACAAGTAGACAATAGTTTCAACAAGTGGATAAGACAAAATAAATTAATGTAAAACTAATTAAAAGTAGTAAAAGAGAAATAAATGTAGCAACCTTTTAATTATTTTACTAAATAATACCTTATAACGATTACTAATTGTTGTAATTGCATAAAAATATTTTTAAATTGTCTCATTATACAAGGCTTTCTTTAACGAGCTAATTTTTGCTGCAAATATGTCGATATCGAGTTCGAAGAAAATTGAGTTACACTTGCGGAGGATGTAAGAAAGAGGTATTATTACTACCATAATTATTTCAACTTTTCTTGATTACAAACGGTTAAGAAATAACCAACCTTGCGGACGTCCTGGGCACATTTATATTAATCTGCGATAACTATTGTGGGCAATCAACCTTTTGGTTCATTATTTTGTAAAGAAATAAGAGACCAAGATAATCTCTAAGCCAGTATAGAGGTCTCATTTTAAAATGGTGAAGTCGATCGCTGTAATCCATAACCGAGTGACGTATACCAGACATTATTGAGAGTCCCTTACAAACCTCTTTTGTATGTTTTCCAAACGCTGGATGTTATTTTGGTACATAGGGTACCACACAATAGAACAGTATTCGATGCTACTGCATACCAAAATGAAATATAACGTTTTCAGAGCTCTAATACATTTAAAATTACGTGTGTTATGGTTTATGAATACTAACATTTTTTTGCTTTTATTGACTACATGGTCAATGTGTGTTTAAAACCGCATTTCAGTGTCAACATATATTCCCAAATCTTTAACCTCGCTTACGTTCTTTAAGGTTTCACCCTGCATAGTGTAATAAGTCTTAATTTTTCACCGTTTCCTCGAGAACTTAATGTGATGACATTTATTTATATTTACCTCCATAGCGTTAAGATTACACCAGTTGCAGAGCCTATCAATGTCTGCCTGTAAAAGTCACTGATCAGATCTTATTTTAATAGTTTTATATATTTTCAAGACGTCACCATACTTATCGTATTGTGAGTCGTGAAAGCACATCTATAAAGATGGTAAAAAGTATCGGGCCAAGATGGGATCTCTGAGGAACCTCGGATGTGGGCGTAAACGTATAGGAAAAATATCTGTTAACATCTACGCCAGCCTTGCGATCTCTTAAATAAGACCTGAACCAGTTCCAGAGCGGGCCATGAATATTATGTATTAGTGAGCTTCTGAAGCAATATAATATAGTGGTCTACTTTATCGAAAGCTTTGCTAAAGTCACTATATACAGCATCAACCTCATTATCATTGCTTAGATTAGTCAAGGTGTTTTTGACAAAATTTACCGTCGACGATAAAATCGACTTATTTTTCATGAAGCCATGTTGATTATCTGAGATAACGTTTACCAGGCATACCAGGGATTCGAATAATTTGCCTACTGTTGAAAGTTTACTAATTGGCCTATAGTTCCCAACATCGCCGTTGTTACCAGGCTTGGGTATAGGTACATACCTATACCCAAGCCTGGTAACAACGGCGATACATATAACTATTGCTTTTTTCCATTCTTTCGGCAACACACCTTAATTACTGTTAAAAAGTATGAACAGTGGCTCAGATAGTTGGCTTGCACATTCCTTTAGAAAAAGTGGCGGTATACCGTCACATCCTGGGCCCTTCGATACGTTAAGTTGATACAATTTATTCTTAATTTTATCTTTGGAGATATGTATTGTATGTAAACTGTTGTTACTGTTTGTGTGGATATCAGTGTCGAAATACTATCTACTACAGGATTTGGGGTTAAATACGGATGAAAAACTTTCTGCAAATAGGTTTGCAATACTCTCTCCATCATTGGCGGTTTTTTTTATTGAAAGTCATTTGTCTTGGAATTGTAGAACTAATATTTCTTTTATTTTTTATATATTGACAGAAGTACTTTGGGTCTTTAGTAAGACTATTTTGAACACTTTGTATATATTTGTAATACAAAGATTTAATTAATCTACTCATCCTTTCTTTAAGTATTGTATACTCGTATTTATCTCGTAGATCATTAAATATTTTATACTTTGTCTAAACTTTTCCTTTTCTTTCAAAATACAGATTAAATCTATAGTAAACGAACAGGGATAGGTGCTATGTTTTTTAGTTTTCATTGTTATAATTATGTCGTTTAATAGGATGTAAAACTTATCAACTACTGCATCAACCGAGGGCACACGCGACAACTCCATAATCCAATCAATATTTGCTATGCGGTTTTTTATCTGTTTACAGTCAGCTCTATGATATTGTAGTTTCGGGACATTATTTTGACGAAGTATGTGCGGAGTATCTTAGTTGAATGCGAATTTGCAATGGAGGGTGAAAATTGTCGATTTTTAATATTACATCATTTGCTGGCATTACTTTAAGAGTATAATTGGTGTTGGAGATGACTAAATCAAGGATTTTATTTTGATTATTTTCAATGTAGTTATATTGTTTTAAATTATTACTATACAAAAAGTCAAGCAAAGTTTTACCCAGACTGTTAGAGTGACTGCCGCTTTCAGTATATGACTGCGTGAGTCCTTTGGTCGAAGTAAGAAAGCTCAAGTTAAAATCACCTATAATAATTATGTCTTCTGTACTGCTGGTTACACTGTTAACTTTATTACAGTAATACACAATAACATCCGATTTTATTGGAAGAGCTAGGTAAATTGCGCACAAATGTATTTTCTTTGTATTATTTAGGTTTACTGTTACCCATAAGTCCTCGCAGTTTGATTCAAAAGAAAAGTTTCTGTAAGCCCTGAATGTATTTAATATTGCAATGAGTATCCCACCTCCCTCCTTACCCGCCGAGAAAGTACCTGACTGTCTATCTCTTCTAAAAATATGATACCGACTGTCAAATATCTCTGCATCCAATATTTTATCATTAAGCCATGTTTCTATAATAACAATTACATGATAGGTCATACTGAGTACATTTGTATAAATCGTTTGCAATTTTCCACGGATACCTACTTCTACAATTTTGATAATAAATACTAAGACAGTTGAATAGTATAATCAAGTACGACAACATTATCGGTGCAAAAATAGTATGTTTAATATATATGTAGGTACCTAAAGCTATTCGAGAGATTTTAATGTGTCCATGTTGGTTATCACGCGAGCTTGTAAACTCTCCTCTTTCCTAACAAAAATGTTGACATTGCGAACCTACACGAATTTATATTTTTTTCTTTGGCCGCTATTCTAGTGGCGGCATGCAGTGACTTATTTGCCGGCGTAAGATGTTCCTCACATATTCTGGTAACTCTTTGTCGCCATAACCAAAGAGTTTAGTATTAAGTTTGTTCTTCGGGTTAGCGCGATTGTAAGACAAGATTGCTTCCAATAGATTGTCTCGCTTCAGTTTGCTATTCAGTTTGCAAATCACGACTTTCGGCTGTTTAGCCACAGGATTAAGTTTTTGTACTCGTGTGCATGAAATTATTTCGGTTTCGGATATAGTATAGGAAACAAATTGCCTATTTGGACCATGATCATAATAAGATTTTCATTTTTATGTTTGGGCAGACAGTTTATATCCAGATTATTCTATCGGACTTCCTGTTCCACCTGTATTAGCCTAGATTCCATATCCTTTACCTTCTTTTGGAGAGAAATATTCTCGCTATGCAGAAGTTTTGTTTCATCAATGCACGTTTTTAGGGTGGCTGATTAACTATTTCCGTGCGTAACACATATTTGGAAAGATCCACATTCTGGCCTAGGCGCCAGTCGTTATGTTATCGCAATCCACGTCAACGTCAAATATACGGTGTGATTGAACAGGAGTATTACTGTTGTCATCTTTGCGTTGTGCTTTCAGGGTAACTATAGCGCAATCAGGACATTTCCAATTGCGTTGATTTTTCGTAGTTTCAGCAGTAATATTCACATACTGGTAGTGATATTGTTTTTCACAGGATATATTAGGGCAAATAATTTTTTTCAGCCGGTTTTAGTGTTGCTTTACAATAACTAACTAACTAAAATAACTACACTGGAACATTGAGACAACTACCATTTTAGTCTCCCCGTGACCATGGCTGTTGAAAAGCAACCGAAATGTCTGGGAAAGTGTAAATATAAATAGTTTTAATAGTTTCAATAATATAATTAGGTACTTTAAAAATAAGTAAAGTTTAATAGTAATATTAGCGTAACAGTTTCTAAATTATGTAATAAAGTGTCAAATAAACAACGCGATAAAATCCGTATATAGTAGTTTAATTTCAATGAATAACATTCGCGTAAACAGAAGACAATATTACAGGAATCCTATTTTTGAAAAGCTCCCTATTTCGTTTAACTGTAGAAATGATCAAGTTGTTATTACCAGATTGCGTATTGGTCACACAAATATGACACGTATTCATTTAACTACCTAAGTTGACAGAAAAAAATGCAAGTGTGGATTTGATTTGACCGTATTACATCTTTTAGTAGAATGCTCTGCTCTACTTTTTTTTGTGATAGCAGTCAAACGAACATACGGATCGCCTGATGGTAAGCCATTACCGCCGCCCATAGACACCCGCAACACCAGAGGAGTTACAATTGCACTGCCGGCCTTTTAAAAAGGAGTACGCTCTTTTCTTGAAGGTTTGTAGGTCGTATTGGTCCGAAAATACTGCAGGCGACAGTTCATTCCGCAGTTTAGTTGTGCGAGGCAGAAAATTTCTGGACAAACGCGCAGTAGTAGACTGCCAACCTTCTAAATGATGGGGATGGAAATTCTGTCGCGTAGGATGATGGCAAAAAGAGGCGGCAGGGATCAGTCCGAACAATTCTTCGGAGCTCTCCCCATAGTAAAAGCGATAGAAGATGCATAGCGAGGCTACATCTCTACGCAGCGCCAAGGGGCCTAGCCGATTTGAAACAACCTGGCAGTCGAGGATTTGAGTCGCTCTTTGCTGAATGAGGTCCAGAGGGAGAAGTTGATACTGGGTTGCCCCTGCCCAAAGATGAGAACAGTATTCCATGTGAGGCCGAACCTGAGCCTTGTAAAATAGTAGGCGGTGGGCCGGCGTGAAATACTGTCTCGATCTGTTGAGCACGTCAAGCTTTTTCGAAGCTAATTTAGCCTTACCCTCTAAATGGCCGCGGTACTGGACTTCACTCGATATGTCGACACCAAGTATTCCAATATTGGCTGAGGCAGTTATGGGGATGTGCTCAAAACGAGAAGATACGATCAACGGCAATTTTTTAGCGGTTAAATCGGACCAAATTAAGCCTGCCCCAATCCGAGACTTTGTTTAAAGAGGTCTTTAAGTAACCTACCAACCAGTTTAAAAGACTGTTTAAACGGAGATGGATATATGCGAACTTTAAATTTCCTACAAACGATTAATGTTTACAAACTAGTGTAATGTATGTTGTTAACTGTGGTCGCTAATGACAGTAATGACCATTGATGTTGAAAGGCAACCTTAAATAAATAAATAAAATAAAATAAAAGAGCGCGTTTGTAGGTATACTGGGTGTAAGGGACGGCGTACCGAAAACTTTAGCAAGACGTCTTTCTATAAGTACTTATCACGACGCAAACTTCAATTAATAAAAAAACGCAAGATTAAAATGTTATGTAGATTAACATTATTACGCGGTACGCAATGGATTGCTACCAATACATCGCACTCGACGAATGACCTCTGCGTTCCGCGCCCATAAAAACAGCTGATCTATTTAAATCACGGCCATTTAATTACATTGCTGTATTGTAGAAAAATGTGACAGTCAGAAAAATGAAAAATTGCAGAAAAGCAATTGTGATTGTTGAAAAAAATTCCAACGATTTTTAACTCAGAATAATGGTCTGAATCTACTATGTCAGTTTTCGGTACACCGTCCCTTACACCCAGTATACCACAGTGAACTACGCGACAATATAAGCTCACTACTTAAAACGATGGTTATATATCAAAACAAACGGATACACAAAAATCCTAACTAATATGATAGTAATGCACGGATGGCGTAGTGGTTTAGTTGGTCGCTTCGCCACTACCACTATGCTGAATGCTGTGGGTTCGAATCCCACACGGGACAAAACTTTGTGTGATCCACAAATGGTTGTTCCGAGTCTGGGGGTTCTTTGTGTCCGTTGTTTGAAGTTTTGTAAAGTCCCCTGCGACACAGGATTTGTTCCTAGTGCGGGAGTTGTCTTTTATAAAAGAAAAGAAAGGAACACTTTGTTTTCGATGAAAAGTACCCTATGTCCTTCTCTGTTCCCCTGACGTGTATGTGAAATTATATGATGATCGGTCAAGTAGTTAAGGCGTGAAAGCGTAACAAACAAACAAGCAAACAAACTCACATTCGCATTTATAATAGAAAGTTAGAACTAGATTTTGCCGGCGGCTTTTCTCGCGTAAATGTAGGTTAGATTAGTAACAGTCCTTCTTTCTGGACAAAAGGTACCCTATGTTCTGTTCTGTACCCCTGACAAGATGTATGTGAAATTTCATGATGATCGGTCGAGTAGTTAAAGTTTGAAAGCGTAACAAACAGATTCACAATCGTATTTATAATATTATAGTAGAGTGTGCCCACGGCTTCGGTTGCGTTAATGTAGGTTAGGACGTTAGGTTAGTAACAGTACTTTTTCCAGGATGAATTTACCCTATGTCCTTTTTTGTTCCCCTGACAACGTGTATACTAAATTTCATGATAATCAATCGAGTAGTTAAGGCGTAAAAGCGTAAGAAACAAACAAATTACTTGACAATGAAATTACTGCACGGATGGCGTAGTGGCTAAAGTGGTCGTGTAGCTGCTGCCATTGCGCCGAGTGTTGTTTGTTCGAATCCCATACGAGGCAAAAAAAGTTTTTATCCACAAATGGTTGTTTCGAGTCTGGATGTCCGTTGTTTAAATGTTTGTAAAGTTCCCCGTGACACAGGAACTATTCCTAGAGCGGGTATCCTTTAAAAAAAAGAGAAAAGAAACAAACTCATATTCACATTTCTGATTTACATTTACATTAGTTAGAATTCAAACAGGAAAACTAAATTTAACTATTTAATAATACATCATATTTTACCTGGTTAAGGCAATAATTGAAACTAAATAAATATTAGTATGAAGCTTGTCACAGTTCAGTAATATTACAGTGGAGTTCGTACTTAGTTCGTTCGCTCCCGCTTCACTATGAAGTACATTGTAAGTTTTATATTATTATACTATTAACAAATAAGCATACGTCCTGCATAGTAGTATGTGGTAAAGGGACAGTAATATCTTAAGCGTATCCAATGCCTATCATCGGATACACTTCACTAGAGGTATCACTAGCCCAAATACCGATATAACAAAAATTATTTCATTTTATACCTATTACTTACTAAATTTTGCCGCATCTTTGCTCGCGTAGATATAGGTTAGGTTAGATCAGCAACAGATTGTTTTCTGAATGAAAGGCACCCTATCTTATCTTATCTTATGTGGGGGCCAGTCAGTGCAGACCGGCGACATTTCGACCCAGTGGGATCTTTTGTGTCGACACTCTCCCAATAACGACTGCCATAGATGTTCATGGCAGCCGGGACCAACGGCTTAACGTGCTCTCCGAGGCACGGAGCAGGCGATAATTGCCAATCAATACGCACATAATTTCGAAAAGTCATATAACTTCCGAAAGTCAGAAGTGCGCGACGTGGGTTAGAACCCGAGACCCTCTGCATTTCAGTCTGTTGGTCTCCCCACTGAGCTATCGCTGCTCTTAAAAAGGCACCCATGTCCATTTCTGTTCCCCTGACAAAGTGTATGTAAAACTTATGATGATCCGTCAAGTAGTTAAGGCGTAAAAGCGTTACAAACACATAAACCAAAATAAAATAGTGGGAGAGCCACGCTTCGGCACGAATGGGCCGGCTCGACCAGAGTGATACCACGGTTTCACAGAAAACCGGCGTAAAATAGCACTTGCGTTGTGTTTCGTCGCGTCAGTGAGGGTACCGGAGGCCCAACCTAGACCCCCCTCCCTTCTGGAGGGGAGGGATAGAGCAAATTTAAAAGGCCGGCAATGCACTTGCGACTCCTCTGGTGTTGCGGGTGTCCATGGGCGGCGGTAATCGCTTACCATCAGGCGATCCGTCTGCTCGTTTGCCACCTATAACATAAAAAAATAAACTTACATTCGCATTTATAATGTTAGATAGGATACTACTAACGTTTAAGCATACGTTCTGCATTTATTTATTTATTTATTCATAGGTTCCCCTACAATTGTTACACATTTCTTACAAGTAATACATTCATAACAAATAAGGTATGGGTGCACAATATCAATCGGCAAGAACAGCATTTAAGGAAAACATTCGGATTAAAGTATTAACACAGATCAGATTATAAGAAATAATGTTACAATATTTCAGTGAAAATTGGTAATAAAAATAAAATTAATCACACAGCCAACAAACAGTAATATAGCCTACAGTTTATAAAATTTAAATAGTTAACACAGTTTAATTTAATTTAATTAGGTAACTAATAGTAATTAGTTCTGTTGTAAACCTGGCTCTTAAATTCATAAAGACTGGTATTAAGCATATCAACTAACAATGCTAAGCGGGGTACCCGTACAAAACTGACACCTACAGTCGCAGAATCTGATGCATTAGTGCTTCAAGAACTAAGAGATCTACGAACTGAGATGATAACTCGTTTGGATAGTCAGGTGAATGCAATTACTCTTTTGCAAGATTTATTAGTACAATCTAAGAATGATTTCAACAATATGGTCAAGGTAGTCAAAGCACTGGAGCATAAAATCAATGCTAACTTGGATAGTCATCACACTAGGGCTAAGATACCTAAGGTATCTGTATCCTCCGAAAGTTCGGCCCACCAAAACAAGCCAACACAAAATAAGTCTAATAATATTCAACCGACCAAAAAACGGGTGGACGTAAACAATGGTGGGGCCACGAAAACGACTTTACAGCAAACTACGACTAGCTCATTGATGACTAACGAAAACGATGAAAATATATCGCAAGTGGATAACACCCATGATAGGGATGCAGGCTGGAAAGTTGTGCAGAACCGGAAAATCAACAGAAGGCAGATAAATGAAGTGAGAATAGGACAGAGCGCGGAACGGATGACTATACAAGGTACGGAACGGCTGAGGCATTTGCACGTTTGGCGTTTACACCCCGATACCCCTGAAGAAGCCATGGTAAACCACGTCAAGAAAATTTGCGGCCAAGAAACGTCAGTCAAAATTGAGAAAATCCAACATAAGACACAGCGAGACTACGCGTCGTTTATTGTGGGTGTACCCGAGCAAATGTTCGAAAAACTGAACAAGACTGAAGTATGGCCTATAAATACAAATTTCAATGAATGGATTTGGTTTCGGAGGTCACGGAGACCCACCCCCACTGAATAATAACACCATTGAGTTGTTTTACCAAAATGTTAGAGAACTCCGAACTAAATTGAATGAGTTTAAAAATAATATTGAATGCTTAGATTATGATTTATATCTAGTTACGGAATCAGGATGCAACATTGCTATACACGATTTAGAAATAGTACCACCGGGATACCATATAATACGTTGTGATCGAGCGGACGGTCGGAAGCAAGGCGGCGCGTTTCTCGTGGCCACACACCGATTTGAGCTAAGACAGGTACCCGTGTCCAACGTAGTGATAGACACTTGCGTGTTCAAATTGCTTGTGCAACTGTGCATTTTAATAATAAGTTTTTATTTTTGTGTTGTGTATGTTATATCCCACCGAGTAGTTCGGAAAATGATTATTTGCTTTTATTTAAAATAATAGAAGATTTATGTACTAGATATAACAAGATATTAGTTATTGGAGATTTTAATTTACACTCTAGTCCTGTGAATGCTAATAATTATTTTGAATATTGTAAGTCATATTGTCAATTCACTCAATGTAATAGTACAAGTAATAGTTTAGGTAGAACTCTAGATCTGGTACTGAATGCGGGATTTAACGAGCAAGTGAAGGTAATCCGCGCGGACGACACGCTAGTGCCCGTGGACGCGCACCACCCGCCGCTCGCGGTGAGCGTGCGCGCCGCCTCCGCTACGACCGTGCCGCGCGCCGCCACTCCCGCTCCTAGTCCTAGTCTATGTCAACTTCATTCTCGTCCCCAATGGAATTTTTATAGAGCGGATTTTCCTATATTGTATTCAAAGTTGTCTACTATTGATTGGAGCGGATTATATGATTTGGATACTGTGGAGGATACAATAAGATACTTTTACGGAAATATTAGATGAATGTGTGCCGAGGAAAAAACGGGCTACGAATAATACAAGGTACAATTATCCAATTTGGTATACGAGTGATATTATAAGGGATATTAAAATTAAAGCTTCACTTCACAAGAAGTATAAACAAACAAAGTTACAATGTGACTACCTGACATTTGCTAATTATAGGGCGTGTATAAAACAAGCCATAGAATTTGCGTATAAACAATATACGGATAAAATACAGTGTCAGTTTGCGAGATACCCAAAATCGTTCTGGCACTATATAAGGGAGCTTAGAGGGACAGGAAACATACCAGTTATTATGATAGGAGATAAGTATCTAAGTGATGAGGAGTGTGCTGTGTGAACTTTGCTGAGTAATTCCACTCTGTGTACAGTAGCGAACAGCCACGACTCGACGCGCGAGAGGCGGCGGCCTGCGGGGCGAGTAGCGCTCGCGTTCACATCGACTCGCTGACGTTACAGGATGTAACTGAGGCGCTAGGATCCCTTAAACCGAAAGGTTCAGTCGGTCCCGATGGTATACCGCCGTTTTTATTTAAAGATTGTAGTAAAGTGCTCACGGAACCTCTTCAACATATATTTAACATCAGCATAAAATCAGCCATATACCCGAGTCAATGGAAATTAACAAGAGTTATCCCGGTTCCTAAAGGTAAGCTGGGTCATGATGTTAAGGGCTACAGGCCAGTAGCAGTATTGTCAACACCTGCAAAAGTATTTGAATCGGCTATCCAGCGCAGTTTAAAGAGGCAAGTACGGCCATTATTATCTGACGCACAACACGGTTTTCGCGAGGCGCGCAGTACATCGACCAATCTCCTTAACTTCATGGCCACGGTGGTGCCTGCGGTGGACGCGGGGGCGCAGGTAGATGTCGCTTATTTAGATTTTAAAAAAGCTTTCGACTCTGTGAATAGCGATATACTTTTAAAGAAGTTAGCTGAAGTAGGATGTACACCACAACTTTAGAGCTGTTTAGAAGTTACATGAGGGACCGACAGCAATACGTTGACTACAATGGTTGTGAATCAGAACCCTATTTCACAAGGTCGGGAGTAAGTCAGGGCAGCAATTTGGGACCTCTTGAATTTATTATCATGATAAATGATCTGCCTGAGGTGATTAGTAATGGATCTTGTCTATTGTTTGCTGACGATCTAAAGTTGATGCATGAGATTCGGAATCTGGATGATTGTAAACGATTACAAGAAGATATAGATAGAGTGTTAGAATGGAGTGAACTAAATAAACTGTATTTTAATGAAAATAAATGTTCAGTTATGACTTTCTCTCGCGCTCGTTCACCTCTTAGATACGATTATGTGATAGGCACAACGCCAATACAGAGAGTCATCCAGGTACGAGATCTTGGAGTCAACTTTGTATCGGACCTCACATTTCGCAAGCACATACAGCAGATTTGTAAGAAGGCGTTTAGAAACTTGGGATTTGTTCTGCGACAGGCACGACATTTCACCAACATGTCTACTGTTAAGGCACTGTACGACGCACTAGTCAGGAGTCATTTGGAACATAGTGTTGTCGTATGGGCGCCCCATGAACAGAAGTATAGCATCATGATGGAGCGTGTCCAGAACAAGTTCACAAGACATTTGTATCATAAGTATTATGGAGTATACCCTTTTTACCCCCTTATGTACCCTACACTGTTTGTCCTGGGCATGGTAGGATATAACGAACTGAAAGTACGTAGGGAATTTCATCTTGTAATATATTTAGTTAGGCTGTTGCGTGGAATTGAATACAATCCTGGAGTACTGCGATGCCTTAGTCTCTGTGTACCAGATCGATACATATGGCGGCGGTGACGTCCACGACTCTTAGTCGTACCAAACGCCAGGACCAACTTACTGGCAAAGTGTCCCATATCCAGGTCTATTAAAGTAATTAATATGATAAGCAAGAATGTTGATATATTTTGCTGTCACATTAGTGAGTTGACAAAAATTACTATTTACACAGTGTCCTATTTATGTTCCTAGTATTGTAAGTAGTTATAAGTTAAAAGTTTATTTGTAATTTTGTATCTTTTTACTTCAGTTCTATTTTTGTTTTTTTTTAGTTACTTAGTTGAGTTTTATGTTTATTTTTTCATGTATATAATTAAGATGTAGCGCACTATCGAATTGGGGTTACCTGTAATGATAGTTGTAAGTTTAGAAATGAATAAATAAATAAACTTGTTTGTCGAACTTATTATAAAGTCTGCTTAGTCTTGGTATTGGGGAGTTGAAGCCGAGGACTGTTTTACGTGATGGTGGGTATAATAGATCGATAGGATTTCGGGGATACTTACATGGGACATTAAAATTTATTGTAGACAATAATTGAGGGCCGTCAATAAAACTTATTTACCAGTTTATATTGCATAATGGTATATGGTATATATATTCTGCATATAGGGACAGTAATAACTTTTGTGTATCCAATGCCTGTCATTGGATACAATAGCCGTTTACCGATTATATAAAAATGATTTTATTTTATATCTTCTTGAGTGTCAAGGGGAAATACGGAAAAATTATAAAAAAATCATTGTGCAAACAATACACAAACGGACAAACGTATGTCCGCTCGACACTTGACTCATTAACGAGTCAAGTGTGGAGCGGACCTACGTTTGTCTGTTTTTTTTTTATAACTCATTTTTTGCGGACGGACGTATGTCCGCTCGACAGTTGACGGGATATTACTTACTAGAACTTCTCGCAACTTTTCCCGCGTAGATGTAGATCCCGGTTAGATTAATAACAGTACTTATTCTGTATGAAAGGTAGCCAATGTCCTTTTCTGTTCCTCTGACAACGTTTATGTGTAAATGTCATGATGATCGGTCGAGTAGTTAAGGTGTGGAAGCGTAACAAACAAACTCACACTCGCATTTATAATATGAATTAGGATTTTCTTGACAATGGTAATTTAGATCTATTACAGTTTTATACTCACCAAACGTAATTGATTAACGGCGAGATGTTCTCTCAATGCTACAACATTACCTAAGTTATATACTTTACATATAGTCCAAGATCCCAGAGCCCCAGACACTACTTATTTTCTCAGAAATAAAATGTATGGGATTAAGTAGTGTTAGTATGTACTTTGAGTGTATGCATAACTGCTAGATTGGCCTGGCCGCCATTTGTCCGTTGCCAGGTGCTAAAGGCAAGTAAAAATAATACAAACTTTTCTTCAAATCTCAGTTCTGATTTTATGTATATTTTAGAAAATATTGTTCAAAAGTAATTATCAATATTGCCAGACAATTTCTGTCGGCGGTAACGATTACCCGCCGCTTTAAAGCTCTCAAAAAAAACTGTAACTTTACCGATATTCTCACTTTTGATTTTTATACATGGTACTCAGGGAACTATTTCAAAACTTTTTAGAAGACCTACTAGAATTTTTCAATTAGATTTTGCCCACGGCTTAGCCCGGCTTAATGGATAATTGTCAATTATGCCTCGGGAATAATACTTTTTTTTCTGCATGATAAGTACCCTATGCCCTTTCTGTACACCTGAAACGTGTATACGAAATTTCATGATGATATATTTTTATTTTATTAAGCTCTATATTTTATATTTTCAGCTCTGCACTTTGTTACTTTCGGTGATCCTTGGCTTCTGTAAGTATTCTAAAACTATTATAAATAATTGGCACTCTTTAGATTGGGCGCCAGTTGGATTAATAGGCGATTTCTCGGTTAGTAAACATACTCATTTATTAAAGAAACCTGAACATCGCTTCTTAAGCATGAGTTTATTGAAATTGATCCATAAAATAAATACACAAATACATTGTGTATTTATTTTAAGGATCTACCTACAAAGTTAATTTAATCATATTAAATCAAATTTTCATTTAGGTTACAATGTTACACTAACTAACTACTATGAAATTACATTTACATGTTGCCACGTTTAGCAAAGCAAAGTCGTAGAAATAATGTTAAGAACGGCCAAGAAACTCACGGTCACTCTTTTTTTAATTGTATAATCAATCAGTTATTCAGTTTCTTACTTTATAGGTGAGCGTCATATGCAACAACAGTAATTGTAGCTCTCATATAAAGATTGTTTATTTTTGTATTTACTGTATAATTAACCAATTCTTCGTATATACAGGTACTGCACCGGCGCCGAAATACAATTATACCTATGGAATTAAAGGTAGTGCAAGCTTCCCTTCAAGTTACAGCTATGAAGTCCCCGTTAATACAAAAAACGGCTCCTTCTTTCAGTTTATGTCAGTGCTCTTCAGTTATTTTTTTAAGTGAATACGGGTGTTTTCATACATATGGCCAATGGAAATCTCCAACAAGGTCAAGCAAGCTCAGAACATGGACAAACTTATATTGTTTTACAATCCTTACCAGTCCTTCAGTATACATTAAATAGCGCTGTGCTAATATACAATCCTTGTCAACCTGAGATAATCCAGCAATATGCCCAAAACAGCGCTATGTCAACATACGATCCTTATCAACCTCAATCAATCCAGCACTATGGACAAAAACATAAAATCTAATCTTACCAAGCAGACAGCCGAACAGCATGGACAAGTATACCCTATTTTTCGTTTTATCCCAACATACAATCCTTACCAAGCAGGCTGTCGAGCAGTATAAACAACAAACCTGTCTCAACATACAATCTTGATCAACCCCAGGCAACAGCGCATTATGGAAAATTTACTGTACCAGCATACTATCCGCACCAGGCCCAGGCATCCTCCAGAATGAGTAAAATTATGCTGTTCCATTAAACGACGCTGAACAAGCTGAGTTCAGCGAATAATAGTACCTACCTTCTTTCCTCAACCACTCAATCTAGAGCAACTCCAGATAGGCCCGCAGTAAGTGTGGACAAAAAATGCAGGCACAACAGAGGCTTTTCGGCAGTATCAAAAACTATACGACCAAAGCACAGAGTAATTTATACATTATACCTAATGTTATATAGCACATAATACTGTCTTAAGTTTACGCGAATGTTATACTTGAAATTAAAGTAGTTGATACGTATTTTATCACGTTGTTTATTTTAAAACATTTTCACTATTTTTGTTATTATATACCTAATAAAAATGTTTTGAAATAAACAACGCAATAAAATCTGCATTATGTACTTGAAATTCAATGTTATAACTTTTTTTAAATCGTCTACTTATGCAATATCAAATAAAATTATTATTAATTTAATTAAGAATAAGATGCGTACACTTTTTTTAAAATTTATATTATGTAATGTATGTACAGAAGTAAATGGATTTTAATAAAACAATTTTTTTAAATTAATTTATTCCACTGTCTATGTAATAATAATATATTTACGTATTAAAAAATATATCTATAATTATTGTCATGCTTTTTCATTTCGTCAAAATATAGCGAGAGCTACAGTTCGCCCGACATAATTTAAATGTATCGAATTGTTTCATATTCTATAGGATTAAATGATGCCAGCTGATATTTTATGTTGAACCGCAAGCAACTAAATTGTAAAAACTGCATCTAAATTGGTTTAGTGGTTTTGGCGTGATGCCAAAACAAAAGTTAGATAGAAAGAAAATAATTAAAAACTATTTTAAATAGAGATCTCTTTAAATAGCCGATTTCAAACAGTTTATCAGAAATATCTATACTAATATTATAAAGCTGAAGAGTTTGTTTGATTGTTTGGTTGAACGCGCTAATGTCAGAAACTACAGGTTCGAATTGAAAAAAGTCGTTTTAGTGTTGGGTAGCCCATTTACCAAGGAAGTCTATAGGCTATATAACATCACGCTACGACCAATAGGAGCGCAGCAGCAATGAAAAATGTTGCGAAAACGGGGAAAATCTCTTATATGAAGCAGACGAAATTGCGCGGGTCAGGTTGTCTCCAATATATTTATAGAAAAAGCTTGGTTGCAGTTTTATAAGAATACTAGAATTTGCCCGCAGCTTCGCTCGCGATTGTAGGTTATCTATGGCGTAGTGGTTAGTGTAACCGACTGCCACTCCTGAGGTCGCGGGTTCGATTCCCGCACAAGTCAAACATGTGTGTGCATGAACATGAATGTTTGTCTTGGTTTGGGTGTTTCTATGTATATGTATGTATTTACAAAAAGAAAAGTATATCTGTATGTTTATCCATTGTCATCATCATATCATTAGAATATAGAATATTATGTAAATTTTCTATTCCTCAGGAACATCACTTTTTCTAGATGAAACTTACTCTATGTCCTATTCTGTATCCCTGACAAAGTGTAAGCGAAATTTTATGATGATCGGCCGAGAAGGTAAGACGTGAAACCGTAAAGACAAACAAACTCACAATCGTATTTATGATATTAGTAAGGATATATAAAATTCTCATTGCTCAACTAAAGCTACTAATCTCATAATAAAATATAATGGCATAATGATAAAATTGCTTTACGTGCTTCAACTTAGCGATAAAGGATGTGCTAGTCATTTGTTCAAATTGTGCACGAGATCAGCTTACCTATATCATGAGTTACACATTGGCTATTTATAAAAATAAATGTAGATTGAACATAAAGCCTTTGGGATACAAGAAAGCAAAAGCGTGTTTGAAAAGCCGGCAGCCCGATCAATGTTTTTACAGTGAGATCTATCTTGTTTTCTTCCTTATTTCTCAAATTTAGGCACTTGCAAGTTGTAAGTGCTAGAATGATTTATTTTACATACATACATACATAGATTCACGCCTGTTTCCCAGAGGGGTAGGCAGAGACTACGGATTTCCATTTGCTACGATCCTGACACACTTCTCTGGCTTCATTCACTTTCATCACATTCCTCATACACGCCCGTCGGTTCAAGGAGCTCTTAACCTGGCCTTTGTCCAGGACGCCTCCGATCTGGTCGAGAAACGTTCGCCTAGGTTTTCCTCTTGCGACTGTTCCATTCACACTAGCCTTATAAACTTTCTTAGTCAGTCTTTCCTCGTCCATTCTTTCTACATGTCCAAACCAGCTTAACATACCCTTTTCTATTCTTGTAACTATATCAACTTTCATGATTTATTTTAAAGACAAAGAATACAGAAAAAGTATTTGTGGATCACACAAATGTATGTCCCACGTGGGGATAGAACTCACAACACTCAGCATGGTGACAGGGGTGAGGTGACTACATCCGTGCAGGCAAGCACATTGACTGGTACCAGTTACATATCGCTGGTCCAATATTACAACGTTCTATGTCACATTTATGAAAAAAAAATGAATTATGAATATTGCATGGTTCTATATGTCATTCCTTTTTGTTTAGACTAATATAGTAATAGATGGAAGCACTTAACAACTCACAATATTAAATCGCAAATAGTTCTAAGTTACTTTTTAAGTTATTTCTACTGATATGCAAATTTTAAACCTTAATTCCACAAAGTTAAAAAAGAAACATAGAACCTTGTAATAGTGAGCCAGCGATATTAATACATATTGGAAGAACGACCCAACTGGCTGGTTACGGGAGACGAGTGACGCTATAGCATACTTACGCTTGGGTACCTTTACCTTTTGCCTGCGAGGAATTCATTCAATTTCTTGAAATTTGCAGCACAATTTGTATCCGAAAAACACGTTGCAGGGCGCATGGTTTTAAAATTTATTATCGAACGCTGCCTCGAAAAATAACACTTCACCCTACTCGGATAAGTAGCCCGTCACAGCAGTCGCATTCACTATGTCTGTGTTACTGAACCAGTTATAGCGATAACATCTTTTAATAACAAAGAAAGAAAAATACTCAGATGAATATTTATCTTTTTAAAATGATATCTGTTGGAAAACTAATCTAAGTTCGTCTGACAGACGACTGACTACTAGACGTAACAACGGAAAAAGTTTCTAGACGAGGTGACGTCCCCGTTATACGAATCTCCCTATAAGGATTATTATAACCATTGAACTATGTAGCACATTTAAATATAGAACATGTTCCACGCGCGGGCAGTGCGAGACGTGAGTCTTTTGTTCTGTTATCATACCTATCATAAAACAAAAATCAGAGGCGCCATTCTTATGTCGCAAGCATTTCTACCCTTTGGATGTGACGTATGATGATGATAAAATAAAATACTTACAATATTAATTTAAAAACAGCGATAGCTTAGTCGGGAGACCAAAATACTGCAATGCAGAGGTCTCGAGTTCGAACCTACGTCGCGCACTTCTGACTTTTCGAAATAATGTGCGTATTGATTGACAATTATCGCCTGCTCCGTGCCTCAGAGAGCACGTTAAGCTGTCGGTCCCGGCTGCCATGAACATCTATGGCAGTCGTTATTGGGAAGTCAGTGCCATCTAATATCCTAACACTGGTTTAGCTTTAGGGTATCGTTAGCCTTCAGGTTGCAGAGGTCAAATGGCAGTCGCTCCTTGTAAAAACTGATATCTAGTCAAATCCGATTAGACTAGAAAGCCTACCCCAAGAATAATAAAGACTAAGGAGAAGTTTACTTTAAAAACATTTATTTAGTAATACCTAAAGCTTTTTCAAGTATAAACATTAAATTTTCAAATGTTAGCGCAATTACAACGTACAAGTGACGGGTAAATTACTTCAATATACACTACCTACGTAGCTTCAAAGACATAAATATTTTTTTATTATTTTAATGGATATAATAGTAATAATACTCTACCACATACAAACAACACCATCTAGCCCAAACTAAGTAGAGGTTGTACTATGGATACTAGACAATGGATAAACATACATATATACTCTCTTTTTTTACATATTTTACATAGAAACATCCAGACTAAGACAAACATGTTCATGCACACAAATGCTTGACTTGTGTGGGAATCGAACCCGCGACCTCAGGCGTAGCAGTCAGTTACACTAACCACTACGCGATCGAGGATCTGTGTTTACAAAATAGTATACATGTAAGTATAGCTGAAATAAATAAACTCGTTAAATAAAATAAAGGAATAGTCCAACAATATTAAATGGGAAAAACTTTAAAAAGTTCCAACTATTTTACTTACTTACTGTTTTGCAATATCTAGTCTATAATCGGAAGTTGAAGTGAGACAGAGCTATTATGTAGACTGAGGTGCGGTGCGTGCAACGCAGCTGAGTGAGACATAAATATTGTTCTGAGTTGCTGTTCTAGTGGTAACATTTAGTTCAATGACTATAACTATCAAAGTGACAGCATACCGCCCGCCATACTAAAAAACGTTACCGTAAATTATTATCGCTTGCAACACCGGAATAATCACTCGCGCGTTGGCTACCCTTCAAAATAAAAAGTCGGTATATTATTAGCGTATAGGAAAGATTACATTGTCTCATTGTTGACAGCATACACACGTATCAAAGGATTTGTAGACCGTTCTCACCGCAGGACTATCTACATAACATGGCCGTATTCCTTGTAAAAACTGGTTATTCCCACTATCTTGACCGTCAAAAGGGGACATCAATACGACTTCTAAAATATTTACTTTTGTGCAGCTTGGCGGACAAACGTACAACCCTTCATATTATTCACCTACGGCACCCCTTGTGGTGTTGGTGCGACTTATCCAAAATACTCTCGTAGCCTATCACTAGAGATCACGGGCACGATTTTTCAAATTGTTGCTGTTGTTATTTTTATTGAAAAACACACAAAACTAGAATAAATTCCTGTATCGCAATTGACTTTACAAACATTTAAACAACGGACACAAAAAACACCCATACTCAAAACAACCATTTGTGGATGACACAAATTTTTGTCTCGTGTGGGATTCGAATCCACATCATCCGGCTTAGTAAAATTTGTGAAACCATAACTTAAACTGAGAGGGGAATAATATAAAATAATCTATGTTTGTCTTCTAGTTGTGGTCAAAAGGAACTATTTTAAAGATGCCAATGGCAATAATCGACAAAATCCGATAAAGATAGCAAAATGTATTCAGAACCGAGTCGTCTGGACAGCGGATACCCAGCTGTGCTAAAATGAAAAGAATTCAATGTCGAAAACTGTAAAAACTTGCACTTGCGCTGACATTTTCAATTTTCAGTGAATTATTATTTCGTCTCAATGTGCGATATTAGATTTCGTTTTACTTCTTTTATAGCACAAATTCGTTTTTTGTTTTATACGCGTAAATCTCTGTCACTATAATCACTAATTTCGAAACAAAAATAAAAAAACAAATAAACTATTACGTGCTATACAAGTTTTTGCCCGCGGCTTCGCTCGCCTTTATCTAGATTTTGTTAATGGAAAGTGTGTCCTTTTCTGTATCCCTGACAACATGGATGCAAAATTTCATGATGATCGGTTAAGAGGGTAAGGCGTGAAAGCATAACAAACTAACAAATGAAAAATTATCTCACATTCGCATTTATAATATTAGTTGGGATTATCTTTACTAATATAATAAAGAGGCAAGATTTGATTTTTTGTTTGTTATTATGTTTGTTTATAAGGATTTAACTCAAAAACTACTAAGCTAAGTTTAATTTTTTTTTCACCTTTAGAAAACTATATTATCACCGAGTAACACAAGCTAAATTTATTTTAAAGTTCTTTTTATATCCTACTTTTACGCGAGCAAAGCCGTGGGCAGAACTTTATTATGACTATTCGGTTAAGTAAGCTAAACATATGATATTCTCCTATAACTGAAGAAGCACAACAACAGTTAATACAATTTTACCTATATAACATGTAACTATTGTTTTGTTTGAGATCCTAAATAAATAAGGTATTAAATATAATGACCACCAAAAATAGTAACTGCACACCAAAATACGCTTACTGAAATATATCATAACGAGCACCTATACGCCTCAAATCAATGCATTCCGTCTCGGAAGGGTTAGGTTATGTTAGGATCCTTCTTAAACCCACCCAAAAATAGGAGCACCGCTTCGCGGGGCTCCGTCGACTTATTTTGATATCTTTGCTGTGCAATTAATATTTTTGGTATTTTAATAATGCTGTTTTAATTTTGGTGATCATTTATTATTTTTGGTGATCATTTACTATTTTTGACTGTTATATTTTACTATATCTGGTGATAAGTTAAACATAAGCCAATAAATAATGTGCCTACTATTAAAGGAAATTGAGATGAAATCACTTATAATATAAGGAACAACGGGAAAACTATGGACTAATTTGTTTTATTATGCTGGCTATCATAAAGGTTATGCCAATTATTATATTATTGTAATATACAACTATATTTAATTAAATATTATGCCTATGTAAAACATGGCAGTAATTAATAAATTTCTATTTTATTATTGCCGCAAATTTAGGTATGCGTTTAAGTATATATCAGCCCTATATTGAACACTGTTCCACTGCTGGGCACGGGCGTCATCTCAGTGTGAGAAGGGCTAAGCCATAGTCCACCACGCTGGCCCAGTGCGGGTTGGCAGACTTCACATATCTTCGAGAAAATTATCGAGAAGTCTCAGGGATGCAGGCTTCCTCGCGATGTTTAACTACCTATTTAATACGCATAAAGCTTCGAAAAGTCATGCACGCCTTGGGTTCGAACTCGAGACCTCTGCGTGGCAGTCCAACGGTTTCCCAGTAGACTCATGATAGGACTCCTGGTTCCTTCATAGCTCCTGGTATAGCATCTTAAGTATTTTTATCTCATAGGCGGCATAATTGTCGGCATCGATGGCGTAGTGGTTAGTGCAACCGACTGCCACGCCTGAGGTCGCGGGTTCGATTCCCGCACAAGTCAAACATTTGTGTGTATGAACATGGAGGTTTGTCTTGGTCTGGGTGTTTCTATGTACAATATGTACGTATTTACAAAAAAAAAGTATATGTGTATGTTTATCCATTGTCTAGTACCCATAGTACAAGCTCTGCTTAGTTTGGGCTAGATGGTGCTGTGTGAATGTGCTAGAATATTATTATTATTATATTATAACTGACCGTAGCCAGTATGACTCGTTTCTTGATTTAGGAACTGGGCCTTAGTCGTCAATCTATGTTATCTTTTCCAGGAACGCGTGTGTATCTCGAGGTGAATCTTGTGGCCTATATAAGCGGCTTCTGTGGTTCCTCGGCCTGCAGATGCAACCTTTGGGGGACTAACTGCCGATGCAAGAGAAAGGGGCTCTTTTAAATGTAATCTGTCCCACCTGGTATTCAATGAAGAAATTACTTATTTAGAACGCCTTGTTATTGAAATTATTGCATGCATTATTTTATGTATGACTACAACGACTAATATAAGAAAATACTTAGGTACCTTATGGTGTATCCTACAATTTAGATTTTATAACTTGACTATTCAATATTAATCACTTTTAAAACTGGGTTCATATTTTTTATGTTTGTAAATAATAATAGTAAGAAAATGCATGTAAAAATACAAATATTATACCTATAGAATAGATAATTCAATTATTGATTTAATCGTCAATACAGATACAAAAAACAACGTTTCATATTTAAAACAACGTTTTCATTTAAAACAAATATTTATTTTATTCACTAGTAAAGTAAATCATATTGAATGATAAAATCTATTAAATAAAGAACAAACAAAATTTTAGTTTCCCTTCTATCCTAATTTATTTTATTACAATCCGAACCGTACATTTTTACCTTTCTTCTTTTATTTATCTTAAACCACCAACCCAGACTCGAGATACTCACAGCTCCACCTCTCGGTTATAAAACGCGACATGAATACACTTCGGGGTCAAATTCTACGCCATTTCAATTTCACCTGTGAATGTGACCTTATCTGAAAGGGCACAGGACTCCTTTAATTGTAAATATCAACAGCTTCACCCCTCACCGTACGACCAATCTGAACTTTATTGACATTTATCAACCAAGTAAACAATTTGTTTTAGTTTCATGCATGAAACGCTGTCTTTTTAATGCATACAACGATCTATTTTACACTCTATGTCGATGCAATAAGATTGCTTTCACAGTGATTAATGCACTGTTTCCAGATCTATTGCAGCTGTACATGTGGTGTCTATCGATCGGTGCTTCGCGCAAGCGTCTCTTTGCATGCAAAACGATACGATACACAGTATAATGTAACAAAATAACAATGAAATAACATCGATGAGTTACCAAGTATTTATTTATATTAGTTAGAAAACAGAGAATCAAAGGATTAGAAATGAAAATTTTAAAACAAAATACAGCTGTTTGTGCATTGCATACCAATTTGGTCTAATGCTTCCAATACGTGAGCTCTGGTCCAATTGGCGAGGGTTCGCGCATGCCCAGTGGGGTCGGGGTGCTTTTTAACAAAAAATAATAATTTCACTAAGTGTCAGTGATGTAAAGGACATTCAACGCCGCCGGGCGGCCCGGCTGGCGTGAAAAATGTAGTAGAAATATAGTCTTAATAAGAGATAACATACGATTAGTATAGTTGATCGTTTTATGTCAATTGTTATAGTGTATATCGATTGTACGTAGAAATACTCGTTGTTTTAGGTAAATATATACACAGGTAAGTGGACGCTTTTTTGTTGTACGAATTTGTTTTTATTTAGACAAAGATAATTGCATGTCGAGTGTCACTTTAGGACTGTAATTATTTGTGTAATTTAGTTGATTAAAGTTTGTTTTGTCCGTTAATATTTAATGTTTTTATACATAAAAGTAATTTATTTTTTATTATAAAAGAAAATCTATAGATTACTAAAATGAAATATAGATTGATATCTGTATTTTCATCAGTCTTTGTGTTGTCAAACCTTTTTAAATTGATCGTCTTCCTTTGTATCATGATCTCAATATTTACATAGTATAAGTTTTACTAAGCAACCAGTGTTACTAATAATGTATAAGGGAATCCACAGGTCAATCCTTGTGCGTCACTATTTTCCTGTTTCATTATTAATGTGTTCCCATTCCGTTCTTCACATATGTGTATATAAATTCGGGAAGTTTTCTATATGAAACTTCCGTACTGTTGAATAAATGATGAATCGAAAAACTGCCGGTATTTAAATATTCAAGTCAAATTGAGTATATTTAACATTTCATTTATTGATTGAATTGTGTCCCAATTGTGAGTAATTGTGTGAAGTTATTGCACATATTTGCTCTCTTTCGGTTTACCTTTGTCCTTCGCTCTCGTTATGCAAGTGCATAGGTGCTGTAATTGACCAGATGTATTATAAAATCGTTGTGTATTTATTAAAAGTGTAATTGTAAAAAGGAGACACCAAAAACTTATATTTTCTAAAAAGTGATTTAACTTTTCTTTTTTAAATATTTAGTTGGTCTAGTTGTGGTTCGAAAACATAATGTTTGAGATTATTACACTTTATAATCAGTAGATACTTTGGTAACTTAGAGTACCGGTATATCATGTGGTATCCAATATGCATCTACGCATCGAAATGCTGAATCACTGCAATTTGTCCTCAACGTGTACAGCAGCCATTAATTTTTTGAAATTGCAATAGGCAAACTGACATGAAACTGCATGTATTGGTGTCTATTAGCCCCTTTAATTAGCACATAACCATAATCAAATCTGTATGTAAACCAATCAAAATCTAAACAATGACGATTTGGCATAAAATAGGACATTACGCTTTAGAGCTAAAACAAAAATAAGATATAGTAACAGAAGTCAGTACCTATGTGAAAGTGCATGGAACATTTAAAATACGAGCTTCATTAAAAACCACAGTGATTGCAATGCCAAGTTGAAACAAAAACTTTTGTAATTCCCAGGTAGTCCGGGTCCAACAAATATTGGAATTGCGGACACAAAGTACACTCACTTTGTATTCGTGATTTCATTGTTTGTATAGTCACCTGCGGTACAAGGATTATTCCGTATATTTTACGACATTTCATTTTAAAATCTAAGAGCAAAGACTTTATACTGTCTTTATCTAAAAGTAACATCATTTATACATTGAAATGAAACAACTATATGGATTTCATCGCGTTTTTATTTTGAAAACACTATTATCGCATAATTTTAAAGCTATAAAACAACTACTGTTAAGTTGTACTACTATTTAGGCTATTTAAATTATTAAACTACTAGTTTTCACCCGCGGCTACGCTCACGTAAATGTAGGTTAGGTCAGGTTAGGTATGCAACAGTTATTTTTTCTGGATGAAAGGTACCCTATGTCCTATTCCGTACCCCTGACAACGTGTATGACAACACTCATTTTCGCATTTATAATATTAGTTAAGATTTAGATATATGTTTACACTTTTCACAACGTTTGGCTTGCTTTGCAACAGCTGTGGTCATGGGGAGACTACCCGTCGCGTAATCTTCATTATATATAGTCTCATGCATAGGCATACTGATAGCTTTTGGATACATAGATATCCAAAAGCTATCAGTGTACCTTAATAAGTGCTATATGAACAGCTGTGATACAGCTTTTTATTCCTTGCACTGGGACCTTAGAGACACTAGGAGTACCTTGCATATTATTTACATAAATATTTCACCAATCTCTCCAGGCTCTAACATTTGCGCTGCTCCAAGGTTGTTTTAACAGAAAACCTCGATATAACTTTGTCTGATCCGTTAATAGAAACCGATACTTCTCGATCGATCATACTCGTAAACTTCTTACGGGACAAAGGCACAAATCCCTAATAATGACACAAATTAAGATTGTATCTTTTTAATGGCACTTACTTTAGAAGATTATTTGTACGTCTTTTGCTCAGTCAAGTATCATCTTACTTTTCGCTTCACAGTTCGTGATTGCCACTGAAGAATGTTGCCTTCAAAGTTATCCAATCACTCTCTCAATACTTACAAAAATAAAGTTGTTTTTTTAAGTTGTTTTGTTTATCCATTGTCTACTACCCATAGTACAAGCTCTGCTTAGTGTGGGCTAGATGGTGTTGTGTGTATGTGGTAGAATATTATATTGTTATTATATTATTTTGCAATTAATTCCAATTGTTTTATAATGCCGGTGATATTGGCCCGTCGTTTGCGAAACGCTTAAACTACTTGATGGATGTTAATAAGCTATTTTTTATTAGACAAATCGCGATCTATGAGTTATTCCTGCCTCGGCCCTCGTCCTTTACAAAAACAAACTATGTCATCCTTGTCAGTCAGAAAGAAGTGTGAATTAAAACAATAATTTTCGGCATGTCAGCCTTAATAAACGGCGTAAGTATACATATAAAAATTAATATCGATACTGCATTATGCATAACCTGCATAATTACCTTGTACTGTTATTGCATGTCGATATTCAAAGGAAAGCCTTCAAAAACAGCACCAACATACGAGACAACAAAAATACGACCCTCTGACATTTATATTAAGGTTGAATATAATTAAACTCAGAATAATTGCTACTTTATTAAGCTCTCATTATTAACATGTCAGTAACACAAAGATTTCATATTTAAATTGCTTGTCAGTTCAAAAGATGATTTTGTTTTAGGAGTTGTATCTGTTTCTGTAATATTTAAAAGGTGGAATTCTGTTAATTTGAAAATGTTTGTAAAACGTAAAACAAAAACATAAATCTATACTCTTATACTAATATTATAAAGAGAAAAGATTTGATTTTTTGTAATGATTTAACTCAACATGACACGATTTTAATTTTGTTTTCACAAAAAGAAGTACTGTTACACTTAACCTAACCTAAACTACACTAAACAAGAGTGAAGCCGCAGGCATAAGTTAGTATAGACTAAAGGTCTATCCGCATACGCCCGATGCGATCTGACGCGATCCGCACCGTTCCGTAACGTGTCGTAATAGGCTATCTACACTCGTCAATGTTGACCCAATGCGTACTGTAATTCTAATCAATCTCAATTATTCCACATCATGTATGTGCCAATTTGGTCTAGCGTAATATTCTCTGGTACAAATTCACTTCGAAATACAAAGTTGTAGTCACTAATCGTTTTAAATACTGGCATATAGGAATGGCGTCGTAAGGTCTACACTATTTTTTAAGTTGGTGCTGCGGTGGTTTGTTGTTGTTGATAATAGTGTTATGCTCTTACGCTGGTTTCCTGTAAGAGGGTTAGTAGTGAGGTATCTCACCTGGCTCTCAATTTCTGCCTATATTGATGTTTTAAGAAGAAAGATTTGTATTTTTGTACATTTCGCACTCTTAATAAAACAGCGACTTAATTCGAATTATGGAAGTAAGGCAATTTGAACTCTAATTGTGTGACTATAAATTGTACTATTATGTTTGTCTTAAGTAATGTCAGTAGTGTTTAAATTTGTTTAATCCAAAATACTCAGATAAGTCTCTGTTTTATTAAGAGTGCGATTTGTTTGTAATGAATAAACTCAAAAATTAAAGAACCGATTTTAAAAATCCTTTACCATTAGAAAGCTACTTCATTTAAAGATAACATAAGCTGTATAATATCACGCTACGAACCATGGGAGCAAAGCAGTTATGATAAACATAAGTTACACCGCGGGGGATATCTAGTACCATTTGACATGAAGCATAAGTTTCTTGTCTTCCTGCCTTCTCGTGAGAGCTCTACTACTTGAACTGGCTTATTTTCAATATTATTTATTTCTTGCTAGTGTTATTTTACAATTTTTTTAATATTTATGTGTCCAATTACTAAATAATCGGCAGCTATGGCTTCGTCCATTCATTTTGTCTAACTCTGCACAGTATGACACTGAATACAGAGTGTTAGGCTTGACGTGTGCACGTGACGCGTGTCTGTGCAATAACTTGAAACAATAACCAAATCGATTGACAAATTATAAGTAACTAGATTTTGACCGCGGCTTCGCCCGCGTTTTTGGGAAAAGTACTTTTTTCTGAATGACAGGTACCCTATGTCCTTTTCTGTACCTCTGGCAAATTCCATGACAATCGGTTAAATTGTTAAGGTGTGAAAGCATAACCATTAAACGAACTCATAATCGCATTTACAATATTAGTAAGGATATGACTTAAAGTAGGCCAGTTTTTATTCGCCCGTGGTATTATATTTGATTTTATCATTGGTATCATTTTTGCATGAGGTGAATTGTATTGGGCATTTCTTGGCGGCGATCCATTGCCAAATGAGAAACGAAACTGTTTTTCATCGAATTGTGAACCAACGATAGTTGACATTATTGAAGTTTTTTATTGATAGATAGTTCACGATAGATAGCCAACGATTGACAATATATAACAGACTGATTTCATTAGGACTAATTAGACTGTATTTTAACCTTGCCTGAGGTCAGACAATAGAGCCTTAATTATTTTTTTTAATGACAACTCCCGCAATAGTTATAATTGCTGAGTCGCCGAGGATTTTACAAACATTCACAAAGAATTATGGCTGGTATTCTAAGACTAGACAGATTAAGGTAATTTCAATTAATTTTTACAATATGGAATTCTTCCCAATACTGAAATTAATTTTTAAGTTTAAGCAAGGAGTAATGGTAATACATATATACATACATAGATTCACGCCTGTTTCCCAGAGGGGTAGGCAGAGACTAAGGATTTCCATATGCTACGATCCTGACACACGGAAAATGGAAATGGAAACCTTATTACTTATTCCTTAGATACTTGAATAACACTCATGAAAGTTATTGTTCTAATCTATTTTCTTCTTTTTGTTGTTGAGTAAGTGTTCTAAGTAAATAGATCAAAGTTAAATTGGGTCGTCGAAAACGCCACCTCGTGAAATGGAGTGGATTTTAAGAAATTAAATACGAAAGCCTTATAAGAACGCTAACTTTTACGTTACCGTTAACAACTCTGATGTAAGCAGCTCTACAAATGTAAAACTATTTTAATAACTTCGAAGAGGTCATAAGGCAATATTATCGTAACTAATATTATGCGAATGCCAGTTGGTTTGTTTGTTACGCTTTCATGCTTTAATTACTCGACTGATCATCATGAAATTTGGCATATATGTTGTCAGGGGAACAGAAAGGGACATAGGGTACGCTTAATCCAGAATAAAGTTCTTTTACTAACCTAACCTACATTTATGCGAGCGAAGCCGCGGGTATAATCTACGTATCTATATAGGTATGGTACCGTATCACACCACTTCACGGGTTGGGAGTCTTCTGCGCTCACCCATAGTCCGCGTAAGGCTGTAGAGGCCATCTGAGGCAAAGAACTAACACATAAATAAAAAAAGCAAAAAAACCCGCCACTTCGTGAACAGGCAGAGGCAAAATAGTCTTGTACTATAAGTTCACGCTTGTATATCTCTACACATTTCAAGAAATCTAATGATGTCACAGCCAATTGCTATCCATTGCGACCATTTCTAGATACTGTACTACTTTTAAAAATTTCCTAACCCAATAACAAACTAATTGAGCCCTATACGATCAGTCGCATGAATAAATTTGTATCACAGATATATCCATATTACAGATTACACATTAGTGCATACGATCAGTCGCATAAATAAGTTTGTACACACACATATCCATATTACATAGTACACCCATATACACCGTTAAGTTTTGTTCTCACCGACTCTGTCAGAGTAGAAATGACTACTACTTTTGAGGAGAACTTACAAACATTGGACCAGCGGATACAAAATGATCTTTGTCTCGTGTTCACAAAGCCCACAAAGTTCACAAAGCCCACAAAGTTCACAAAGCCCACAAAGTTCACAAAGCTTGTCTAGTGGAAACTCTCTATGGGTCACACGAATGTTGTGACTGAAATCTTATAAATTCTTTTTCTTTTCTATAATTTCTTCCACACTGCACACAAGCAGCGATAGCCTGGTGGGAGACCGATGGACTGCCACGCAACGTCTTGATGTTCGATTTAAAGGCCTACCTTTGACTTTTCGAAGTTACGTGTGTTTTAAATAGTTAACTATCGCTCGCTTTAATGGTGAAGGAAAATATCGTGAAGATACCTGTATATCTAAAAGTTTTCTTGGAGATATAACATGTCTGTCAACCCGCACTGTGGTCTAACCTTTCTCACACTGAGAAAAGGCCTGTGCCCAGCAGAGGGACAGATTAATACAAGGCTGGTATTATTACCATCTATCTTTTCTTTGACCTTCCTCTACCTTTCTGTCACCATTAATTTTAATAGCTTTTTTACACACATGCGTTTCATGTCTTTTCACAACACGATCATACCAACACAAATTTTCAACCCTTTAAAATTTTCTGCCACTGTGTGGTCTTCTTGATTCCACACATCCATCGTAATATTCTTATCTCAGCTGCATGTAATTGTTTTTATCCATCTTCTTAGGCGCCAAGTATCAGTGGATCATTAAAAACTGTCATAGAAACCATTAGTTGAGTAGCAACGGCACACCGGCGGGCAGATATAATAGCTTTTTAATTATGTCTCGCATTCCAAGATTTGACAGGTTAAAGTAACGATTATATACATAAATTACGATTACCCACAAGGAAAATCGGCTATATAAATCTGTTTCTGGCATGCGCTGTCTAAACCATTGGATATTACTTGAAAAAATGTATCAACCAAAATACTCAGTTGTAATTAAAAAAGTCTGCGTCTATATTTTGACATATATTTAGCAACAATAGGAATGATTGGACATAAAGGAATAGGCAATTTATTAGATGAAGCCTGTGTAGATTTCTGAGCCACTGTTTTTCACGATGAGAAAATAATCGTGAATAATAAACTATCTCTAGACAGTGTAAACGTCTAACTATCAAGTTAACATAAATTGACGGGAAAGGATAACATCGTGAGGAAACATACATGTATTTGAGTTTTACATAATGTTCTGGAAGATGTGTGAAGTCTAAAAATCAGTTCTGGGCCAGTGTAGTGGACAATGACCTAACCCTCCTCATACTGAAAAGCGGCCAATCCAGCAGTGGAACAGTTCTTAAAAAGGACTGATTCGGAGATATTTTCTCTTTCCTACTAATATTAAAAATGTAAAAGATTGTGAGGATAGATAGATGGATCTTTGTTAATATTTCACGCAAAAACTTCTGAACGGATTTTGAGGAAACTTTACAGTATTATTGTATGTACGTCAGAATAACATATAGACTACTCAAAATCTATCTTAACATAAATCTAATCGAAATCCAATCGAAACCACGGACAAAATGTAGTTCATTCAATAAATTTTACTGTACTTGAAGCAAGTGCGAAAGAATATTTCCAATATTATTCGCCCCATGCTCGCCTCCTGCATTATATAATCAATATCTATTAAAGTAGAGCGGAGAGGCCGCCGGCACTTGAAATATGTGCGGTGTTTCATCTAAAGGAGGGTCGGCTCAGGTATGGATGAGAACGAGTGCGATTATCCTTTTAAGTTATGAAATAAACATCGGCAATATCACTCACTCGCGCTCCTTTCACAGATGGATAGATAGAGATACATAGATTTTTATTTGCTACGTTACTGACATAACTTTATTTCGTCACGCTCTGCATACTCGCCAACGTTGTTTTAAACGTTCTTTTGTGTCTTTGGCGTGTCCGAGCTTATCTATGGCAAACAATTAAAAAAAACATATAATTAATCTGAAATATTAAATACAGATAATCTAAATACAGATGGCCATTTAATTATAACGCCTTAAAACGCATTAACACTTAGACGCGTGTCTTTAGTAATTTCGGGTTAAGGCATCCAAAATGGAATAATGATATTTGACCGCAAACAGACAAAATCGCTCACCATGCTTAAAAATGTAAGTGACTATAGTGTAGATATTATAACTTTTAGAGATACATATAATTTTGGTTTACGAATAACTACTATAGAATATATAACCCCTCCAGCTAAACCAAAATGATTGTATTAGGAACGTGTTTATGTCAATAAAAGGGTCAAAAGATGTGATTCCACCCCAAGACGTCTCGAGCGAAAGTCCAATGCTATTCTCCAATTAGTATCTACTAACTCTAAAGTAAAGCAACAAATAATAAATTCTAATAAGTGTGAGTCGAGCTCTGTACCATCTTTTATGTGTGACTGGCTCAGGACCCTCAATACGCGGGCGCAATTCGATCATGGCCAGTTTTATTAAAAAAAATACGCGGATGATATCACAGGTACAAGGTAATTTACAATACTCATAATTAAGCCAATATTTTACAGCTACATCATGCAAACCGAAAAATACCGTAGTAATATTTCGTAGACTAGCTACGGCGTAGACAGTCGTAACACAAAACGGAATGTCGAAATTGATGGAGTAAGTGATTGAATCACGCGAATAGAAATTTGATTGACAAAATTTCTGGGGATTTGTGTTTTTGTTTGCGTAGGTTTATGGCTCGTTTTCAATGTCAGGTATGTCATAATTTGAAATGCCACAAAGAGAAGAGTATTTATATTCAATAAATTTAATTTAAATACAAGATTTCTGTCGCATTTTTACATTTATTTGCGTAGGATTGAGGCTCATTTTAAGTGTCGAATGTGACATAATTGGAAATGTAACGAAATAAAGTCACAAAGAGATAAATATTCTATTACAAGATTTCTGTCGCCATTTTTACATTTATTTGCGTAAAGTTGAGGCTTATTTTCAGTGTCAAATGTGACATAATTTGAAATGTAACGATATAATGTTATAAAGAAATAAATGTTCAATGACATTCAAATGTCAGGTTAATGTTAAGGCTCTTGGATCCGATATTAATCAGATATCGCTTTTCGTGCGGATCAGCTTCTAGGGTTTATAAAATTGGATGAATATTTTGTAGCTTTATTACATTTTATACATAAGGTTAGTAGAAACTTTTTACAGTTAGCCTATTGTCATTTAACAAGCACACTGCCAGACGCCTGGCTGCCACTGACAATTTTTTGTCATTTCACGCAACCTCAACTACAGCATGAAATCTGAATCCGTATTTAGCAATGGGTTTGCCCATTATTACGTGAGACTTAAAACCTGAGGGTGTACCTACCCTTTGGGGATATAGGTGTGAGATTACATATGTATGTATGTCTTGTATGTATACCATTTGCAAACACGTACACATCTCACCAATGTACATCATTCATCACAACCGAATTATTGAAACAGGAACACATACGTTTCAAACAAACAGCTATTCATAAATATAGCATATTAGTCAATCTCTACATTAGCAGCGATAGCACCGTGGGGAGACCAACAGACTGCAATGCAGAGGGTCTCGGGTCACGTCGCGCATTTCTGACTTTGGGAAGTTATATGACTTTTCGAAATTATGTGCGTATTGATTGACAATTATCGCTAGCTCCGTGCCTCGGAGAGCACGTTAAGCCGTCGGTCCCGGCTGCCATGAACATCTATGGCAGTCGTTATTGGGAAGTCAGTGCCCTCTAATATCCTGACACTGGTCAAGCCTTAGAGTATCGTTAGCCTTCGGGTTGCGGAGGTCAGATGGCAGTCGCTCCGTGTAAAAACTGATATCCAGTCAAATCCGGTTAAACTAGAAAGCCGACCCCAAGTGACTTGGGAATAATAAAGGCTAAGGAAGAAGAAGTCAATCTCTACATAAATATATTAAAATATACGTTATTGATTACAATAATCAATTATTACAATCAACATTACATTAGAAGCAACATCATTCTGCTATTTTGAATAGTAAAACTAAATAATTATATGAATTGTAATACCATCATCTCAAACTAAACAGGCAAGTCACACCGTTATGTCACAAATCACATAAAAATCGACTCTATTTCTTGGTGTATAAGGTGTATATTACAAAAGCAAATAAATATTAATATTGTACTTAATAGTCTTGTTATGTCTGGGCTTGTTTTCTTCGTATTTCAGGGCTCAAGTTGGGCGTAAGCTACCTAAGGAGGTTGGGTATCGAATCATTAAATAAAGATGTCTATGATTGACAACGGAATTCTTTTATGTAGAACTTTGATAAATTACAAGAATAAGTATTTACCTATTTGTATAATATTACTAGCTAAATTAATTTAGAATTTGACAATCAATTCGGGTCGTACTCTGCTTATAATAATATAATTTAATCATGATTTGAAAGACACATGGCGCCATCTATTATCATAAGAACGTTATTATTGTTTTCCTCGGAAACATTCATTTTTTTCGGGATGAAAGGTAGCCTAGTTCCGTTTCTGTACACCTGACAACGTATATGCAAAATTTTAGGATGATCGGTTCAGTGGTTTAGGCGTGAAAAGGTAACAAACAAACAAACAAACTCATTTTCGCTTTTACAATATTAGTTAGGATTAGGATATCAATAACAGTGCTAGCCTAATGATAAAACGTTGGATTGCCACGCAGAAGTCTCGAGTTCGTTCTTTTCGAAGTTATTGGAGTATTAAATAGCTCGTTTTAACTGGGTGTCTTAGAGTTCTCTATAATGTTCTAGAAGGTATGTGAAGTTTGCCAACCCCCATTGGGCTAACGTAGTCGTATGGCCTAACCCTTCTCTCACTGACAAAAGCTAAGTGCCCAGCAGTGGGACAATTTATAAACAGCGCTGATATTGTATTACATTTATTCTCTGTACTAATTAAAGGTTATTGAATTAACTTTACTTGTGTTAATTATATAAAATAGTATTAAAAATCCGCGTTCGGTTAAAACTTTAATTAAAAATACTTTTGTTGACAATTGTACTTTGCCATAATTATTATGTAAGTACTTGTACTTATTTCAATCAAATATTAACAAGTCGCACGCTTACTGCTTACAAAACCATCACACCATCAGTTCATAGCTGCGGCGCATTCGCAACTGGTTGCGAACCAAATGCCTACCAACCTCTACGTGCGTAGGTATGACTCGCGTTCCGACCGTTTGTATGAAGATAGAATACTGTTAGATAACATTACCGTGGTTATACTAATGGGAGGGCAAGAAAACCCAGATTTAATACCTGGCGTAGACAAAGCTTTATCAGATTGTTATTTTAGGAAATTGTCAGTAGCAGCATGAATGAATAGATGCTTATAACGTAGAACTTAAAACACAGGTGTTGTTACTTTTTTTTTATACAACTATGGTGGCAAACAAGCATACGGCCCACCTGGTGGTAAGTGGTCACCGTAGCCTATGGACGCCTGCAACACCAGAGGTGCATACACCTCAGTCGTTAAGAAGATACATGTATCAATCTATGTTGTCATGTTTTTCTTTGTAGCCACTACATATTATATCAAAAAGTTCCCAGCCGCGTCTGTCTCTTTGCCTGTCTGTTCGCAATAAACTCAAAAACTCCTGAACGGATTTTCATGCGGTTTTCACCAATAGACAGTGATTCATGAGGAAGATTTAGGTGTATAATTTGTTAAGGTTACCCGTTTCTAGCCGGGGCGGGTCGCTATTTCAAAGAAGGAGAATACCTATTTTACTATGCTATTGTTTTAATACAATACAGGCAAATGAAATACCGCAAATGAAATAACAAATATATTAGTGTTATTTAATATGCGGTTGCTTCGACTTAATAGTAATTAATGATACTTAGATAATGGTAATGCTTCTGTGTTTAGTCTAGTCCCGGACTACATTAATTATTAATTATTCGGCTATCGGTAACCATCTACTTAATTATTTATTTACTAGCTCCTAAGTACGATTGCGCTGGCCAGCCTCCCATGGGATAGCATACCGGGAGAGTATCCTACATATTAATTCAAAACATGTTCTATCTATGTGCCAGGTTTCAACTAAGACTATTAACTTCTTGACCGACACAGACGTCCATTCACGTCAAATTAAACCGTGCTCACGACGCCCCCGACGGCATGGCACGTCGAAAATACGACTATATTACAGTTCAAAATAAACATAAAAAAATATGTTTGTTGTGTTCCTTTTACCTATTATTTAAAACTACATTAATGATCGCCTGACGTAGGGGGCACGACGCTACTTTTATGCAGTGGCGGCTTCGATCAAATATACCATAGATGCACGATCGTCGCTCGAAAAACGGCCCCAACAAAACTGTGCATAAATCAGTCGTATGCACTATATTATGCACCTGTCCCACTCACTCTTGCGTGCGCTGCCCGTAAGTGAGAGCGAATTCACACCACTACTACGGTGGAGACCGTACCGTATACTTAGTACGCTTGCGTATCGCGAGTAACACACTTAGGACGCTTTACATTGACGCGTTTTAACTAAACTATTACAAAATGTTTCTCAGTGTGCGTTCAATGGTTATTCCGGTTTATTTCCTGGATTGCATAATACATGCAGACACTTATAAGTAAGTAGTACTGGTCAGTGCCACATATTGACGCGGTTTTTGTATGAGAATGTGCATCTATGGTATATTTGATCGAAGTGTGGCGATCAAAAGGTTAAAGGCACGATCCATAAACTATTATAATATAACTAGCTGACCCGCGCAACTTTGTCTGCTTCATATAACAGAATTTTCCTCGTATTTGCAACATTTTTCATTGCTGCTCTGCTCCTATTGGTCGTAGCGTGATATTATATAGCCTATAGCCTTCCTTGGTAAATGGACTATCCAACACTTAAATAATTATTCAATTCGAATCAGTAGTTCCCGAGATTAGCGCGTTCAACCAAACAAACAAACTCTTCAGCTTTATGATATTAGTATAGATAATATCAGCCCTGTATACAAGCTGTCCCACTGCTGGGCACGGGCCTCTTCTTAGTGTTAGAACGGTGAGGCCATAGTCTACCACGCTGGCCCAGTACGGGTTGGTAGACTTCGTATATCTTAGAGAGCATTATGGTGAACTCTCAGACATACAGGTTTCCCCACGATATATTCCTTCTACGTTAAAATGCGATAATCAATATGCACATAACTTCGAAAAGTCAGAATCTATACGATTATAATGTTCTAACGAAATGGTAATATATTAGCTCTATAGTTTCGAGTTTACTTTGCGACTATTGTTATTCCATCTGAGCTTGTAAAACTAGTGTAGTTGAGCAAGAAGATAATTGCTGGCAGCTTAAATAGTGTAATAAAAGAAATAAAAAAAAGCAAAAGAAATGGTTTTTATTTTTGTACTATTACGACATGCATGCATCAACAATTATTATTACATAGGTATAAGAAATAAATAAAAAATATAAAAACAAACAAAAAACTATAAAAACAATTTTAACAAGTATCACCCGCGGCTTCGCTTGCGTAAATGTAGGTTAGGTTAGGTTCATCAAGCATTTTCCCTGGGTTTTTTTTTTTTTTAAAAAAGAAAAGCATTTTTTGGGTACCAAAAAAAAACGGTTTGCAACAGTTCTTTTTTCTGGATGAAAGGTACCCTATGTTCTATTCTGTACCCCTGACAACGTGTTTGCAAAATTTCATGTTGATCGGTTGAGTAGTTAAGGCGTGAAAGCGTAACAAACAAACAAACAAACTCATTTTCGCATTTATAATATTAGTTAGGATTATATGATTAACATTATAATATTTTCACATAAGTAGGTACTTATTTAAAATGTTGTTTGTATAAAGATGCACGTCTCACCTGACGCCACAAAAACAAGGGTGATGCGCTCAGCATTATGCAGTGGCACTTGCATTGCAGCAAGCACAAATTAAAAAAATATTTTAGTGTTGGACAACCCATTTATCGAGGTAGGCTATAAGCTACATAACATCACGCTATGACCAATAGGAACGGAGCATTCATGGAAAATATTGCAAAAACGAAGAATATTCTCTTATGTGACACAAAGGAAGTTGCACGGGCCAGCTAGTCTATACATATAATAAAATCGTAGGGAAGTCAAAACTGTACATTGAATATTTTTTTAAAAGAATACTTGGGTCGTGATCTACAATCGATATCGAAGCCAAAAATATAGTTTTTAGAATTTTTGACTGTTTGTCTGTATGTATGTCCAGGCTAAACTCATAAAGTACTGCATGGATTTACTTCAAATTTTGCATGTATATTATTAACAGGTTGGGTCAATATACAGGCTACATATTATCACGCTATCACCTACGGGGGAGGAGCTGTGAATCTTTATTCTTCTTACGCATTCTGTGACAACGTGTAATCTAACGACGCATATTTAAATGTTGTTTTTGAGTAAGCCATGCTATTATCTAGCTTTACACTATAAAAAATACGCCATTTAAGTAACTTGGGCAGAGAAATATAGTTGGGTTCCGCGGCGACAAACACTTTTTAGTTATAATCTCCGCGGACGAAGTCGCAGTTAACAGCTAGTTAATAATATTAGCAAGTTGTTCATTTATCAGAAAGAAGTTCAGCTCTAGGATATTGACACTTTTTGGTTGAATTTCTTAAACGATAGCTTGCAATTTTTATAGCACGTTGCCTGCACGGTAGGCTTAGTGGCTTAAATGGTCGCCTCGCCCCTGCCGCGGCCGCCGCGCCGAGTGTTGAGTGCTCAATCCCGACACGTGATAAAATTATTTGATCCACAAATAGTAGTTAAGAGTCTGGGTAATCTTTGTGTCTGTTGTTTGAATGTTTTTTTTTTTATATGACTAAGGTGGCAAACACGCATACGGCCTACCTGATGGTAAGTGGTCACCGTAGCCTACAACACCAGAGGCATCACTTGCGCGTTGCCGACCCTTTAGGAAAGGAAGTGGGAAGGAAAAGAAACGGGAAAAGAAAAAGAGGGTGATTGGGCCTCTGGCACTTTCACTTACCGAACGAAACACAACAGTAAGAAAACTGCTATTTCACGTCGATATTCTGTCAGAGGGTAGTCCTTCCCCGGTCGAGTCGGCCCATTCATGCTGAAATCAGCGGGGCTCTACTACTCCAAAGTACTACTTGTAGGAGTTAACAAAAACAAAATGAATGACTAAGAATCAAAACCACGACCTCACGATCGCAAGTGCGACCGAACCTCTATCATTAGAGCTGCTGCCACTACATAACAAATAGTACTTTTACAAATAGTATTTCATATCGATAAAAGGTGATTTAATCAAGAGCTGTTAAAACAAACATGTCAAACCATAGACAAAAAATAAACGGCGATTATATTTTCATGAAGGAACATTGTCAACACTCTGCGATCAATAGACTTCATTAATAAATTTTCCATTTCGAAGAATTTAAAATTCATTTGAAGGATCGGGTGATTGATTTCTTTTAAGAAATTAATTAATTCAGTTTTCATTGGAAACATTTTTTGAGTTGACACCCCTATTGGAGTTTGATTAAGATATTTTGCATAAAACTTGAAATATAAGAGCAAATTACTTTGAGTTTATTAAATAGTTAAATGACTGCTGTAATTAGTACAAAACCGCAGATAACTGCAAACTAAACAAGACATGAAATAGAAGTAACTAATAACAAAGACTTTAATTATATAGGCCCGGTTCCTGTATCAAGAAAGAAGTCGTTTTACCTACGAACAGTTCATTTTTGGCACATTGTATTCTATAAAATATATATAAAAAATTTACTGATCCTAGTTAAAATGAGTCGTCTCTTAATATAACAACCGAGCGATATGCACCCTGGGATATTTAAATAATTATGGTCATCTTTCTGGACGCTTAGTTGACCTGAATAATAAACATAGTTTTATCACATTCACTCACACACGCTCATTGAAAATTATATGCCATTGTTATCTATCTAAAGTATAAGCTCACTCTTCTTAGTATGGACACTTTTTAGTGCGATTTAGGTACGGTGGTGAAGGCACATCTAGGATTTTAATCTTTGACTGTACTTACTTTTGAAATCAGAAGCCGGTATTACCAGCCTGTTTTGTTTAACAGATTATAAAGCTGTCAACACCATTAATTACTAAGGACTTCCTTCGATATTTAAAAAAGGACTTTGGTCTTGTTATTAGTCGCCTAGATACCTGATAAAGGCGTATAGACGTCCTTTAATTATGCCGGGAAAAAGATAAATAATAATAATAATAATAATAATTCTTTATTCTCTCTTCACAACAACATTATTAAAATTTAGGTCTTACACTTGGTAACACTTAATTGCTAACGTTGTGAGAGACCAGAGCCAGCTGCTGATTTGCGTACAAATCTGAATTACTGGTTCTCTGGGGCCCTCCCGTCGCTAGAACTCAGGGGTTATTGTACTGGTGCTGGACATTTTTATTTATCGTTTAAGAGGATAAAAATAAACATATTTCCTTTTAGTAGGTTTTTACATATGGTACATTGAAAACTAAAAATAAAAACTTAAAGATAATTAGTGACTTTTGCCAGAGTGTGTTATATGTGTAAAAGTAATTAAGAAATAAATAAATAAATAGATAAAGGTATTTGTACAGTGTTGTGTGTGTGCGAGAATGGAGATGCATTATGAACAAGCAAAGGGTAAGTTGAATAAAATGTATCATGCGTATATTTTACTAAACATCAGCAATAGCCTAGTGGGAAACCGTTGGATTTCCTCTGGCTATTCGAAGTTATGTGCGTATTAATTAGTTCATTATCACCCGCTTTAACGGTGAAGAAAAACATAATGAGGAAACCTGCATGTCTAAGTGTTCACCATAATGTCCTCGAAGATGACGACTCGATGGCGTAGTGGTTAGTGTAACCGACTGCCACGCCTGAGGTCGCGGGTTCGATTCCCGCACAAGTCAAACATTTGTGTGCATGGACATGGATGTTTGTCTTGGTCTGGGTGTTTCTATGTATAATATGTATGTATTTACAAAAAATAAGTATATATGTATGTTTATCCATTGTCTAGTACCCATAGTACAAGCTCTGCTTAGTTTGGGCTAGATGGTGTTGTGTGTATGTGGTAGAATATTATTATTATTATTATTATTATAATTCTGTGAAGTGTGCCAACCCACACTGTGCAAGCGTGGTAGACTATGGCCTAGCCCTTCTTACACTGAGAAGAGGCCTGTACCCAGCAGCTTAATACAGGGCTGATATTATTTTATTATATGCGCATATTTTCCAGCCCTTCTAATTAAAAAATATTTAGGAATATTTAGAATAGCAAAGTAAATAATTTAGAAGTCCCGCAACAAAGGGAAAGTTATAAAAGGTAAAACAAAAAATGTAGGCGTTACAAGTCCCGTGACATATTTTCGTAATGATTCCTGGAAGACAGCGACTCACTTTACTAAAAGATTCTTAACTTTTTTTAACATGGCTCCCAAAATTATAATTGATACTTCTATATGTATAAAAGATAGCTATAATAATATTATATTTAATTATTTTAATGTGAATGCGTAAAGAAAATTTGTGTAGGGGAATAATGGGTAGGTATCTTCATGGCTTTCGCTGCATGATGACTGATGATCGTACAATTTAATTTTTCTTTACTATTATTAACTATTTTAATGGTCTCTAAAAAAATAAAACCGATATGTTTTACGCTCTTTTAGAAGATAGTTTAAATTGTCTCATTGAAATAAACTATTTAAGAAATGAGTAAGATAGTCTAAACTTGTTATTTTAAAATAATATGTTATACCCATGTTGAAATATAACAATTTACTATGAGTTAATGTCATGATTATGATAGAAAGGAATAAATATCGGTGTTCGTAGCAATTCACTAAACTGTCGTTTAAAAAAATCTATTTTAAATCATTTAGCTTATCTATAGCTTACTAACTAAACATAATTTCTTTTAATATGCGCGTCATATTCTAACAAAGTATTTATATACAAGTACAGTCTAGCTACATATTCAGCTACTAAAATCCGATCTCACAAAATGATAGCACAAATTTAAATTGAATGCAACATTTTGATTAATCTACTTTGTTCATTTTGTTTGGAGAACTACTTTATGGTGTGTTTGGAAGATTGAATTTGTGTTTACGCAATTAGAATTCGTGAATATTTTGTATATTGAATGTTTAGATCTTTTCATTCACTTTCAATTATAATGAACTGTGCGGCTAGAATTATTTTTTATTGATATGCTATTGCTATCAATAAAATATTATAATGGTATACCTATTTACCATAAAACTACAGTTATAACAAAATAATAAAGTGTTAATAATAAAGTTTTAATAAAATAATAAAGTGACACAGGTTTTAAAAAAATATTAACTTCCAAGTTCAAATAATTAGAAGGTGACATAACCTATTTCGTCACATTCGATTTTCAAATAGAGTTCAAATCGGTCAAACATAATTCCTCGCGATATTCGTGTTTTTCAAACATTACCGAGAAAGCTTGATCATAGCAAGTACCTACTTCCAACTTATATACCTACTTGTTCTTACAATGCATTGTGCAATTTTGTGCCAACCCGTAAGCTAGACGAAACTTGGTGCCCGAGTCACGAGCGTACATTGAATAAGGGTGAATAGGGTGACACCCCACACCCCTACAAAATGTTACCTACGTATTCAGCTAGCTGTGTGATTTGGGCTTTGAAATCAGAGTGTATGCACACGTCTGAATATGTCGATGTATTATTCATTTCCATCGCAGTACAATTTTGTTAATTATTGAGTCCACAAATAAGAATCGAAACTCCGTACACTAATTTTTAATCAACTATATAGAGGTATTGAAATAATAAGGCTTTTGCAACTAAAACAAAAATAGTTGAACAAATACTATAATTTTGTTACCGATTAAAAATTGTGCCCTAATTGTGTAGTTCTTGGAATGTACAAGCGTGTTAAACTTACGTGTACATTTTATATTAATAATGATGTGTGTGTTTTAACTAAGGAGTTGCGTTTATAGTTTTGTTAGAATTATTATTTTTCATTTAATGAGCTGGCCAGACCGCTTTCCTACATATAAATACGTATATCGCCATCTAGCGCGGCGTCTTTTTTATTATTTCAAGAAAATATAAATATTATGATCCTTCATAATATTTATATATTCGTTCTAAATTATATCTAGTTGTATTTATATTTAGATATCTTCATTCATTTTCATAAAAAAGTAGTCAGTAAAGAAAATTGTTTGCGTCTCTTTTCTACACAATGTAATTTATACCAATATTTTGTCAAAAAATCCAGTGGTGTACAATAAAGGTTATTATGCTTTAGATTTCAAGATAAAATACAACAAGAATGTGTGAAATAAATAACTTAGTGGACCCTTATTGGATCCGAATGTTCGACGCAGCGCAATGTGGTGTACGTTCGTCACCGTGTGACATCATTAGCACGCATGATCGCGCAACAAATTAGGGGAATTACAATTTCAATAAAGCATTATATTCATTCGATTTTCGATCCACCGTGTAATATTATTGTCGTATAATAATTTTAAGTGGCTGTGTATGATTTTAAAAAAACATTTAAGGCTCCAATTTTCGATCAACCGAGTAATATTATTGCTATACAATAATACATTTACCTTACTGTATGAATTTCGAAAACGGTTAGGTTTTTGTGCGCGATGAGGATCATTAAAATTGATGAAATGGACAGTGGCATGCCTACCGGCCACTAGTAGGAGAGCCTCTTGTCTATTTATAGTTTCATTGTAAAGATAGTAACTATTACTTACGTTAATTTATGTTGTCGTCTATGTATTCTATTTACTTTTATTTATCTTCCTCCGTAGAGCAGCGGTAGTGAAAGCAATTGCTGTTCTTGAGGTCTCGGATTGCAACCCCATGTCCAGCCAACAAATAGTAATTGGGTTATTTTACAAAAAATCTCAATAGTAGCCCGAAGTTAGGAAGTTGACGGTGATAACATCCCCGTGCCCCGCAAAACATGTAAAGCCGTTGCGCCTGATCTTTCTCCCGTCGCGTCGTGTTGAATTCTCGCCCCGCCGGATCATGAGAGTAAGAGAACAGAAACAGAAAGTGCACTTGTGTTTGCGCACATACTTGTGCACTATATCTTTTTTTTATTATGGAGCAAACGAGCAGACAGATCGCCTGATGGTAAGCGATTACCGCCACCCATGGATACCCGCAACACCAGCGGAGTCACAAGTGAGTTGCCGGCCTTTTAAAAACGAGTACGCTCTTTTCTTGAAGTGTTAAAGGTCGTATTGGTCCGGAAATACCGCAAGCGACAGCTCATTCCACAGTTTTGTTGTGCGAGGCAGAAAAATTCTGGAGAAACGCACAGTTGTGGACTGCCAACCATCTAAATGATGGGGATGAAAATGCTGTCGCGTAGGACGATTCCGAAAAGAGGTGGAAGGGATCATATCTCCTGTGCAGATGGCCAGTCTCAGTTAAGATTGGCCACATGACCAAAATTTAGTCTAGAGGAGGTTTATTTGTAGAATAGCTAATAGTTAGCTTTCTACCCTTGCATTCGCCTTGCAGTTGTTTGCAAGGTGAGTAAGGGTAGCGTTATTAGGTATTTTGTTCGAAAACATCTCAGTAGCAGTACAGTGTCTAACAATGCGCATTATAGATGCCCACTCACATTCACCACACGACATTTAGAGTTCTATTTCTCTATTTTATTATAAGTGTTCATGTGTTGTATGTATTTGTACAGTGTCACTGTTGTCCAATCATAAGGGGTGTTCATATAAGAGATAAAAGAAATTGGATAATATGAAATATATACAATTTACAGGAGTTACGACAGGAGGAAGGTGACTATAACGAGGGACAATGTATTGGCGACCGACACACGAGTTTCGCAACAAAGTAACTACTCACATTACATTGACTCAGTACCGCTACATAAACACATATCTGACGAAATGTAGGTATAATACACAAATGCTCTATGTGCCTAATTTAAGCCTTCTGACGAAATGTAGGTATAATACACAAATGCTCTATGTGCCTAATTTAAGCCTTTTTGTAAGCGGAAAGATCAATACGAAGAGCCTATGAAATTTGAGAAAAACATTTTCTCTACTTTTAAATAAGCGTATGCAAACATTCACTTACACATTTACTATAAAAAGTAAGCTGAACTAAAATGACATAGGTTTGGCTCTCTCACCCTATAATGCGTTACAGCCTGAAAAATTATTTGCAGTTAGGTACGCGTAACTGTAAATCTTTTTCTACCATGTTCAAAGCAGTCTCACTACAATAAGACTGTAACAACAAGATATTATAATATACTTATAAAGCCACTAGGAGGACACAAGCATTCTTTATATTTTTCTCAATAGGCAACAATGGCTCAGGTATGAAACTCTCGGTGGCGGCGGCTAAAAATAGCCGACCTCATCTTGCGTGGGGGTCGTCACAGGATTAATGGATTACGGCAGGTGGAAGAAGAACAATTTACCTTGTTTATTCGTATTTATTCACTCAAGACATGAATAGCCTTTGTATAAACGTATAGAGTATTAGATTTTTCCCGCGACTTCGCTCGCGAAAATGTGGGTTAGGTGAGGTCAGACGAGTTACAGTACTTTTTTCTGGATAAAAGGTACCCTATGTCCTTTTCTGTACCCCTGAAAAAGTGTTTGCGAAATTTCATGATGATCAGTTGAGTAAATCCGCAACAAATAAATAAACTCACATTCGCATTTATAACTACTTAGGATTTGTTCCGTATACAGCGTGAAATAGAAAGGTATGGTCATAAATAAGCGTCAAATAATATAGCGCTTGTACAACGGACAAACGCGACAAATAAATCCGTATACATTATTTTCATTGAGATATAGCATTTTCTTTTTATTGACTTATCAATATCAGTACATTCTAGTCGATACTTAACCAGCATATACAACCGAGTCGATGACCTCCGTGAACACGAAAAAGATCAGGCGCAAATTTGATAGTGATGTAATGTGTTTCTTTCGATGTTTAAATAACAAACTACTACTTATATAGACTCGGTATATTCCCAAACAAGTAGGTAGGCTTCCTCATTGGCCTTGTAACATAAGTCTGCGTCAACGCTTGAGGCCAAAAGTCTTCAAGTAACTTTAGTTGCTAATTAAGTTTTCCTAAACATGTATGTTTTTGACTGTTTGGAAAATATACGCAGCAGACATTAAATTAATATGAACTACGTAAGTACGTACTAGAGGTGGCATATCAAGTGTTTTTTGTAAAACAAGTTAAAATGCAAGCTCACTTATTCACATCGGTCATATTAAAAAACGAGTAGTTTTAGCTTCGAACAGATAAATTTTATGACGTATTTTTCGTAGAATATGTGTCAAAAATTAATTTTCCATAGGAAACACGACTCCATTCTTTATATCAGAGCGGGGCCTAAGCCAATTTTACGACACGTTTGAGTGCAGCATTTTATTATGTAAAATATGCCATCATGATGTCAAACGTGTCGCCCCAGTAATCGCTTGGCTCAGATTGAGTGAGTTTGATACCATGCATTTTCTTATATTAAAATTTTCTCGAGATATCTCCTTGAGAGGTTTGCCAGCCATTCGTCAAAATTCAGGTATACTCCTATTTGGTTGGCAGTAAGTTACTGCATTCTTATTGTTTGACATTTCTTGTTAATGTGGATTAATTATTTTCAATGGTGGGTATCTGCCAGTTTAATTAAGTCTAAAGTTTCCAAACCTTGGGCTAAATTATACTTGGTACCAGGTTCGTAAGTAACAGAAGGGCACGTAAGAATGAAAAGCCTTTACCGGACATATTTCTAGCCTTAGTCGTAATTACGTAGCACTTAATAACTCAATTGTAGCATAATAGTATGATGGAATCTCGCTCGCTAGTAACAAGACTAAATATAACTGGCGAGATGTAAGTATAATGTATGTCTGCCTACACTATTCTTACGCTTGAAGGATTCAATAATATACTTACAGACTAAATTGTATGCTGTGACGTAAATCTATCCAAGAATTGCGTCACTGTTACCTATTCCGATGGCAGAAACATTTTATCGCTGTCAGTGTCATGAAGAACGACGATCATATAAAAGGCATATGCTAACAGTTACTTTATATTATTGAGTACTAGATTTTTTCCGCGGCTTTGCTCGCGTAAATGCAGGTTAGGATAGTAACAGTACTTTTTCTGGATAAAAGGTACCCAATGGCCTATGTACTCCTGAAAAGTCTATACGAAATTTCATGATGGTCAGTCAAGTAGTTAAAGCGTGAAAGCGAAACAAACAAACAAACTTACTTTCACATTTATAATATAAGTTAGGATTTGGATATAATAATATAATATTCTATCACATACACACAACACCATCTAGCTCAAACTAAACAGAGCTGGTACTATGGGTACTAGACAATGGATAAATATACATATATATATATATATATATATATTTTGTATCTATAATACATGCGTGTTATACATAGAAACACCCAGACCACTACAAACATCCATGTCTATGCACACAGATGTTTGACTTGTGCGGGAATCGAACGCGCGACCTCAGGCGTGGCAGTCGGTTACACTAACCACTACGCCATCAAGGCCGCCATTGACATTGACAACATTGTCTCTCGTCTCCATCCCCGAAGGTGTAGCCAAACGTGTATTACACCGACAGTATATTATAGTTCCCTCGTAATAGAGGCCGAGCTTATTACTATCTACCAGATATAGTTACATACTCCATGCTCCTACTTAGATGTTTTTAACAGAAAAACCCAATAACATTTTACACGGCCCAGAACTCAAAGCATTTCATTCTGCACCATTGAAGCTGTATTAAGGATTTCGCACACTGGATGCGTTCTGCGGTCTGCGGTCAGGTCAAAGTGAACGCTGCCCGTATTATATATGAACAACATTGTCGGTCTCTATATATTTTGTATAGATAAGCGATCCGACCGTGCGAGCATGATCAAAGAACGCAGGGGAAGGCAGGACCTGTACGGGCAGGTAGGCGAGCAGCGGGTGGCGAACAGAGGGCACGGGCAGGCGCAACCACGCAGTCAAATGCCGCTGTTTGCCCTGCCCGCATCGCTGACCGGTTTCCCTGCCCGGACCGCTGACCGATTGCCCTGACCGGACCGCTGACCGATTGCCCTGACCGACAACGTTGTTCATACATAATGCGGGCAGCGTTCACTTTGACCTGACCGCAGACCGCAGAACGCATTCAGTGTGCCAAATCCTTTATTTAGTAAAAATTAAATAACTTTGCTTAAAACCTTGATATATGGTAGTTGCAACATAAATTTTCATTATCAACCGATTTCGGTTTTTATCTGATCAACTGTGGTGTGTATACCTACTACCTATTATAGAGAAGAAGTTTAATATATTTTTATGCTTGAAAAATGGAAATTATTCTCGATAACATCAAACGTCAGTCAGAGTCAGAGTCTTTGATCGATTTTAGTCGATAGAAGTTTATGCTACAACGCTGTCAAAACATGTATGGAACGGCTCTCCAATGTTAAAAGGCTATGAAAACTTGTATATGGTAAGGCCCTGAATAAAGTAGTAATTATTTACGACGCGTATTAATGTTTCGGTTTTCAATAATGATTGATGAGTAATTATATATGTGACCTAATTACGACAAATATTTCAGATACGCCAGCTACTCAATAAATTAATGATATGATGTCAACGCAGTCCATTTACAAGCTACTTTGATTAATTTAAATAATTAATTTCATCAATTTCAAACCCTCATTAATATTTTAGTGGGATTCGATGCTTCATTCTACTTTCAAATCAGCAGCAACCCTCTATCTAACGAACTCGGGCTCATGTTTTATTCTTCCTCCTAACATTGACCGAACTGATTGCAAAAAAGATTGTGATGTCAGTAAACGAATCTAAATCGGTTTTTTAGTTCAAATCGTTCTATATATTTTATACCTCCTTCTTGTTAGGTTGCGATTTCTGAACGATATTTTTTCATCGCGTATGTTGGCAGTACTGGAAAAGTATTTCGCTGGATTCCTTTGGGATTGAGTGCCGTTGATCTCATCAATCTCATATAGTATGGACGGAGTATCTAGGCTCTGTTATCTTTGCTTGTGAATATTTCATATCCATCAGGCGAATGTTTTTAGATAATGAATAACGGCGTGGTTTTTGCTTTTATTAATTCATTTTACATTTTCATCAAGGAATCACTGATTTTGGTGTTATGTGATACATATCACAAATGCTATTGTTATGGGAACTAGACTGATGTTTATGCGCCGGTTCTTGTATTAAATATTTTGGAACCAAGTCCTGCTTCACACTATAGAACCATACTTTTGATTCTATATTATCTACCGTGCATAATCATTTTATACTTTTCCCCTAGGATCGGCAACCAGACTTAATCGTATATGATCGTCAGGAGTCTATATCAAAATTCTACTTACTGTTGCTATTATTTCTAAGCATTAAGTACAGCTTTTCAGTAGTAGAGCCTCACTGATTTCAGCATGTATGGGCTGGCTCGACCGGGGAAGGACTACCCTCTCACAGAATATCGACGTGAAATAGCAGTATTCCCACTGTTGTGTTTCGTTCGGTAAGTGAGAGTGCCGAAAGCCTAATCACCCTCTTTCCACCTTCCCGCTTCTTCTTCTTGCCACTTCCTTTTTCTCTTCTTCCTTTCCTAAAGGGTCGGCAACGCGCAATTGATGCCTCTGGTGTTGCAGGCGTCCATAGGCTACGGTGACTACTTACCATCAGGTGGGCCGTATGTTTGTTTGCAACCTTATTTGTATAAAAAAAGATGTGTCACCTAAGATTTCTGACGAGAGCACATAAAATATTACTGACAAAACAATACTTGTTAACACACATTATATTAACCTTTTCACATGCTTACTGGCAGATCATTTAAAGCCGGATACCTCTGATTTAGCTTCGAAGTTAATAAATATGAATATGCTCTATCGGAAATCAAAATCGAGACTCTTAGTGCATTCTTCCGCAAGCTCTTCACTACAGGATCAAGACTGTTATTCCGGACCCCGTTTCATAAATTGGCAACATAGAACCAACAAATTTTATATTCAAATACTTATATTCGATTTTCGAACAACGTTTGATTGTGTGAAGTACACGCGTATAAAAGTATAAGAGAAGAACAATTCCTTGACTAGCAAAACTAAAATAAGTACATAAATCTAATACAAATGACAACTGCCAACTACAGTAACCTAGTGACATTGTTATAATATTTATTCACGAAGCTTATAAAACGTCTGTCTGTAATAAATGTGGATAAGACATGATATTATTAATACGCTGCAGAATAAAGAAGGGCGGGAATGTGATATGGTAGATTGAATTATGAGGGTCTATTTGAATTGTTATCATTACATTTCGTGGCCTTGGGCCTCCTGGAGAGTCAAAAGCACTTTTAGATGCTAAAAGTGAAGATTTATGGCATTGCGAGTGAGGCGTAATGAAGAGTATTTATTTTCTCTTTTATGTCGTAGATAGATTTGAAATAATTAATTTAATTTTTATGCCTATGCACTACATGAGACTATATACGATATTTAGGTAAAATCTGTCTTATAAATATCTGTCTAAGAGTTTGGCAGCGGTATACCGCTATTTAACCGATCGTTATTTTAACAGATACGGGCATTATGTATAACTCTAGCTATTTAATTGGAGTCATACCAGATAAATAACATATTTGTTACTATGTAGTAATTGTCTGACGACATCGTAGCAGTTTATTGGAGCTGGATAACTAACAGCCAACAGTTGAAATTGTTCCAACAGTTAATTGATAGGTGACCAGTAATTAAAAAAGTTAATTAATTACCGATTATATCTTTTAATAGATAAATATTTAAAATACATTAAATAAAAAATACGAGTACCTACTGCCTTACTTGTACAAACATGGTACGCATTAAAATAAAATAATAGGTTACTAATAATATATATACGATGATAGGCTTACGCTTTCAAAGACATTTCATATTATTTTCATAGCCATGGTCACGGAGAGCCCACAAGGGTGCAATTTGACCGCTACACTATCAAATCCAATCCAATAGCATCACAATTCGACACCGTTTGGTACGAGTATAAATCAAATGAGTTAAGACCGGTGAACTACAAACTACATACATATCAGGTCTTAACCTAGTTTGTGGCAACGATGTGTGCTCAAATCCGGTTCGATTTTAGCCCAGCTTTACTCGGCTTTTAGAGGCACGGAAGTACTCAGGTGCTATAAACAGTTTAAATCCATCGGTCCAAGCGTAATTGCATTAACCCAATCATCTACGCCAATATGGTTTACAGCCAGCGCTGCATATTTGCCGAATAGCTAACGATGCAATTTTCAGACGACATTTGATGACTGAAATTGTCGCCTGTATAGTTGGTGGTTTAGAAGAGACTAATTCAGTAACAATTTAAATTCAACCTAAAGTGCTTCAGAATACGACTGTATTTCGTACAACGAAATAAAATGACGGCGAGCGACTCAAAGCGCGATCATTTTATTTCGTTGTACGAAATACAGTACTTAGTTAATACAATACTTAGTTCAGTAGTCGAGTGTTGTATTATACAAAAATAGGTGTGCTAAGTCTAAGTTTTCTTTGTGTTCGATGTATAAATTTTTGTAAAGTCTCCACACACACCACGTAATTTTACCACTGTGCTTACTTATTTTGGTACTTAGTATATCTGACAGATAAGCAAGGGTACCACAAGACGACTGTATTAATTCTGCCTTTAAACCAAATAAGATTCTAAGGTCACTTTGTAAAGGACAAAAAGTAGCAGCAAAAATCAGGAGTATTTAAATTGATTTGCGAAGACTGAAATAAATAATATATAGGTCAGACGGGTCGTAGTTTTAAAGTTAGATACAAGGAAAACCTAGTTGCGTTTAAAAATAATCATTCAGAAAAACACATTTTGCTCAACGTTTGCTACAAACAGGACGTAATTTAAATGACAGATACACTTTTGAAATTATACATGCATGCTAAAAAGCTTTAAAATGAAATTATTGGATTATTTGAATAATACATTGCTTAATTTATTTGCTTACTCACGACATATTTCACTTTTTCATTCGTATTGAGGGTAGTGGGGAAAGAGAAAAGTGATAGAATCAGTAGCACGTTTACTCACCGCTCATTCATTGTCAAAGTATTCTGAGGATCACTAGCGCCGGTAAAGCGCGTGTCGACGCATATTTTGTGTTCGAAGTGGACTACTGCATGTTGGAGTACGCCTTGATCCCGTAACGCCACTGTTCTATCTAAAAGATTTCGGTACAGTCAACCTTTTTCGTTTGCAATAGTTTGGAGGCAATCCGGGGGTTTGTGTTGGGTTCGTCTCTACCCAATAATTTTATTACAATGGGTTTCCGCTAAGTGACTCCTAATTCAGCATACAGCTTTTGTTGAAAATAATTATTTATAAAAACTATTAACATTTTAAGTGGTTAACTATAAATATTTACTATAATGATAAAAGAAAACCCTTTTTTAAATTGATAACAACGTCACATGAAATAATAATGATATAAACATATTATCATAGGAAACATTACAACAATATTTCAACATGTTGAATCTTTTTGTAAAAGCAACAAAGAATAACAATAATGGTTTTATATGAGAAAGGAAAATAACTAAACGTGTTTACAAAGTGACGGGCCTATTTAACATATTTACGGCGCCATAATATGGCTGTATCATTCTCATTTATTTCAATTCACTTTATACGGGCGCTGAGTTACGCGCTCAAACTAAATTGAATCGACTTTTAAAAATGTAAATGAAATATGTCGATGTACATATTCAGGCGCGTATATTCAAGAGGTAAGCAGAATTGTATCACAGTCAGTTTTCGTTAGATATGTTTTAGATCTAGGTTTTAAGCTAAGGTAATTGCCTTTTACTAAACAGAATTTGAAACTCGCACCATGATTCTTTGTTGTTTTTGAAAATTGTAAACTATAGATCTTAACCTTTTGAGCGCCGAGCTATGCCGAACGCAATATGTCCTCTAGCGCTAAGCTATAAATCTATAATAGTTGAAAAATGTTGGCTACTTCAATATTGCTGTTTTTAAAATAAACAAAGGCCCCTATTCAGTGCCGGATTAAGCAAGCGCGGGGCCCGTAGCAAATTCTTTCGGGTAAGAGTATTATTGGGCCGACTGAAATTCTACACATTTATACGAGCGACTTTTTGTAGAACTTGTGCGTTTACCGTATGAAATTCGGTGTTTTATTTACGCCAAGGAAATACTCGGTTACCGATTGTCTGACGTGGATACTCTTAGTAGGAAAAGTTGTAACATTTCACGTTTTTGTGACATCAAGTAAATTCAATATACCACATCTTATCACACAAATTTCACTCAAAAAATTACGCTCAGGCAGAGATGAGTGGGTTTAGATATGCGGGGCCCCTTTTCGCGCGGGGCCCATAGCAATTGCTACTCTTGCTACGTGGTTAATCCGGCACTGCCCCTATTGAAATAAAATGTAAAAGTAGAGTTTTAGGCAATAGTAAAATTACGCATAAAATAAAACAATCGACCGTGGCGCTCAAAAGGTTAAATAATGACTTGAGTCGCACCGATGACTTTATCCTACAGACAAAGCTAAATATAATTCATCTGCTAACGATCGCACTTAAACAAAGGCGCGGGGCAAAATGGACAAGAAAACTAGCGTCTGATCGCTTAATCAATGGCATATGTCATCATAGTCGTCACCAGTCACCGATTGTTAGTAGAGATAAAATATGGACCTCTAGACCGAATCTCTGTCCAACCCATCTGAACAGTGACTGGCCATCTGCTTAGGCAATTTTATGGTGCACATGTGTATGCACAAACACAAGCTCTCTCCATTCCCTTACTCTCATAGTCCAACGAGACGGCAATCCGACACGACCGGATGACCAACAGCTTTAAGTTTCTTCGGGAGTGTGCAATTTAACCAACTTCCTAACTCCCTATTTAGAATTCCTTAACAGAAAATCCCTATACTTATTGTTGACTCGACCCAGTATTCGAACCCGAGACCTCATGCACACCAGTCGCTAAAAACCTGCTACGCCATAAAAGCAGCAAGCCAGTAGACCGTACATTACAATATTTTACAATATTCTCTGTTAATTTTTCTTTTCAAATTGCAATTGTAGCTACGTAGTTACTTTAAACCGCTTAGTTAGATAAATAAGATACGCATATTACGAAATAAAACCTTCAAATCCCGTTGACTATATCAACTTTTTTTATGCATATAAAATCTACCTCGTTCTTTTACCTTTGAACATCTTGTTAGCGGATCCACAATATTTATTTAGTTTTCGAGAAAATATTATTTTCCCGCCGTGCCGCTGACGGAAAAATATACTTTATTTTTGTAGGTAATATTTTTCTAGTTCGGTTCATAAAATATATTATAATATTTTTTGGATCCCGTTGTGAGTTATTTGCTCATATAGCCGTTAACTGCGCCGAGCGTTACGGGGTCGATCTTGGAATAAATAAATTATAAGATCTGGAGATAGTTGGTCTGAGTCTGGATGGTCCAATGATTTCATAACTTGCAAGGGTTGCTTGAAAATGTTGAATGCTACTATGTGCTCGAGGACTTGGGTTCCATTCGCGGGTCGGCAATGTGTTATTGGCTTGAAAAAAAGTGTATAGCATTTGCTAAAACGTAAGACAATATTACTAGCCATACTACAGCGTTATAGCATTATTATTGCATACACGAGGACCAGACATAACTATACAGTCTGCAACATGCTGTTTTACAAACGCAATAACACTCTCATATAAATTATACTATTATTAACGAATCCGACATACCAATCAGTAATTTGCCTGTATCAGACGAGAGCTTTATATAGCTGAAACATTGGCTCACTAGTGAAAAGCTAATCCGGTTGATAACATGTCCTGCAAAAGCCTCGTTAGATGTACGTTATGTATGTGACCAATCTATCTAACGAGCCTGAATAAGTAAACTAAGCCTAGTTTACTTATTCAGGCGCGTGTGGCCTGCGACTGGTTTTATCTGTATATGTAGTCTGATAGTATGAAAGGAGCAAAGCCTTAATGAAATAAAAAGCGGAGTATTTGATGGCCCAGTTTTGTTTTAAGATTACTGGGTGTTTGGTTTGAAATTATTAGTATTCTTGTCAATCTCTCCGGCTAAGAAATATGTTCGTCTTAGAAAAGGGTTGAACCTTCTGTTTATCTCGTTCGCAAGTCCAATAGGTTTTTATATTGGGGTACCACTGATTTTTACTCCAGCTTTCCAAGCCAAATTATTTTTAAACAGCTCATGCTCTAGAAGAATTGCCGTTTGCTACGATCTCCTTTTGAATATAATATCTCTAACAACATATTTAAAAGAGCTCTTTTTGGTTCAACCATCTAACTACTGTTTCGTAACAGTAAAAATGAACACAAATAACTCACAGATTGAGAACAACTGTTGTAGATCACACAATTTTTTATTATCTTGTTTTTAGTAAAATATTATCTGTAATTTTTTCTTTTGCAGTTATAAACGCTAGAACAAAATGCCGGACTGGACGTGGCTGTTGATGGCGGCGGCCTTCGGAGCCGTGTCGGCTCTGTCGGTTCCGCTGGTGCTCATCTTGTACTACATACGACCCTCCGAGAAGAAGCCGCAAGAGCTAGAGGACTATAGCCTACCCGTCACGTTACCACCGGTGAGTTCAAGATTGTGAAATTGCTGGAATGAAAATATCGCACTCTTAATAAACCAGTGACTACTCGAAATTTGGAAATAAGGCAATTTGAACTCTAATTGTGTGACTATAAATTATAATATTATATTTGTGTTAGGTAATTACAACAGAATTCAAATTTGTTAAATTCAGAATAAGTCTATTTTATTAAGAGTGCAATACATCAACTTGCAGGTTAACCACAAATATACGACTAGGTGATGTTTAGACTAGGTGTGGTTCTTTCGTGTAACTCTGATTAATTTTAAACGGATTCTGTATACTTCTATGCAGCAAACAGTGGCTACCCACTAACGTTTGTAACATTAACACGAAAAATAAAAACTACTATCGTTCGTCTACAAATCGATATCGATATATATATTTTTAATATTAATTTTGGCTTTCTATACTCCTTCTCCAAGTGAACTAAAGCTAATTTTACACATGCGCGATTTGCCTTAAAAGGGCTACACCGTTTTAATAGGGATTAAATATAATGATCAGCAAAAATACTAATTGGTCAGCAAATATTGCACAGCATAACGAGCATCTATACGCCTTAAATCACTGCATTCCGTCTCGGAAGTATTAGGTTATGTTAGGTTCTATTTAAAACCCATCCAAAAATAGGTGCCCCGCGAAGCTTAGTTAGCTTAGTTTGATCTCTTTAAAGTTTTCTGGCCATGAGTTGCTTTTTTTGCTGCGCAATTAGTATTTTTTTGTTGTGCAGTTAAATACTACCCGTTTTAATATACATATTGTAGATTACTACTTACTTACGCGTTGTGAACGCGAGCATTTCTTTTTTCCAAACTGCTTGAATAAAACAATTCCTGCACTTGGGATTAAGCCCGTGTCACTAGGGACGTTATAAACATACAATTGATGAGCACTATGAACGCCCAGAGCAATAATGAATAAATTATGGATCACACAAATAATAATATATAGGTATATTTATACACAACAAAAAGAAAATTAATTTGGAATACTCTCCGGAGACTTACGAGTACATATCTCTTTCATTCCATGTCCTTCATTGCATCTCCAATTCCTTTTCCCTTGGGTCCGCATTACGCAAGTGATAGCTATGGCACTGCACATGATTATAGTCTACGCAACCAATTACCATCAGCTCGGTTTCTCGTTTGCCATCTTGGTAGAATAAAAACAAAATCTACCATAATTTGAAACCCTATTCGCTTATCATTGAATAAAGTTGGGAACTTAAGTAAGAACTCTACCAACTTTGGCAAAATTTCGTTCATGTTTACATATACCTTCATAATCGCAAATGATCGGTGTCGAGCATCGTATTGTTCAATAACAGTTTGAAAAGAAGGGTTTTACGATCTTCGAATAGATAATAAGAGGGTCCGAAATATCCAGTGATGAATATCTAAGCTTTAAGGATGATCTTTACAATAATTTGCATGTTAGTGAATAACATAATTCATTGGGAATAATATTTGTTTTTTAAATTTTTGTAATACTATATCTTTAATGAATAAAATATAAATCCTTAGCCTTACAAAGTAATATTTTAATATACGAAAGTGCGTTCAACGGAGCTTTTCTACAGAGAGATATAATTTATGCACTGAAGCACACACACATATGTCTTGTAAATAGGCTACAAAGCCATTTTGCTCTAAAAATAAAAAAACTGCATAGCAGTAAATCTCTAGTATTATTTCATTATAATACACGAAAGTGAAACCCAGGAATAAAAAAGGTAATCGTAATAGACCCATGCAACGCGACGAATATAATGAAAATACATATTTTCACAGCGAATTATATATTGAAGCGATGTTGAAGTAATTAGATACCAGTGTAGCTAAATTCCTTGAAGAAATATTAGCTGTTTACAAACAAGCAAGGTCGCTGCTGCTGCTACTCATCACAAAATACCTACTACTCAGAATTCATCGCTCCTGACAATGAGAGCAGAAAATCTACATAACTTCGTGAATTTCAAGTATATAAGTTGCCTCATAATGTTTAAGTAGGTAAAAGCAACAATAACTTAGCGTTGAATATTGAATTATTAAGACAGTTATCACGGCTTATAACTCACGGCACGTGCCACCTACATTATAGTCTTTTTTTTACTCTTTATTTTTTGGGGACTTATGGGTATAATATACATGACAGCCCCATCATAACTCAAGCAATTATAAACATACAAGCTTACAATTAAATACTTAGGTAACTATAGCTATTGTAATAATATGAAATATAAATTATATCTAAGACAAACACTGATCAATATATAGTTTACAAAATATTCTTGCTTCTTCAGACGACGGATGAGCCGAAACAGTTTGTGCTACAACACATTTTAAAGTTACGTGTACAAATGAAAATTTCAATTACTTTTGCAAGTTATAACAGCGAGACGAAAATTTGAAGAAAATGCACCGTAAACTTGAACTATGTAGATAAGAGATATGGCCGTACTTTCTGAAAAACGTTCCAACCCACAAAGTTAACATTTTGAGATAATCGTGATTGAAGTTCAATCCCGTATTGCTTCTTCATACATGTGGGTTGGGCTACTAAGTCATGGTTTCATATTTAGAGTGATAGTAGAGCTACCAAATTTTTCCAGCTAGTAAACAGTAACCCCGTGACTAATTTGCTAATAATAAGTCGATTTTGACCCGAGTGTGGGTTGGAACGTTTTTCAGAAAGTACGTCCAATTATTTTATTTTATATGCATGCGATTATGAGAAGCAGTATTAAGGGCCACTTGCACGACAACTCACAAAATACGTTTAGCACTAAATAGATTTAAAACATCGTGACATCTCAGTCACTTTCACACGGATGCCTGCGACAGCACGATGTTTTAAATCTATTTAGTGCTAAACGTATTTTGTGAGTTGTCGTGCAAGTAGCCTTTAATGCATTTATTTAACAAAATGTCACACATTTTAATGCTTGAGGGTGTTCAGTTCAGTAGTAGGCAAACGGTATAATGTTTGCAGCTTACATATATAATTTATAAAATAAGCAGAAATATGAAATTGGTGATTAAAAAGAGTGGCCGTGAGTTCTTCTCATGGGTTTAACGCCCTTGCTTTGCTGAACGTGGCAACAGGTAAAAGTAAATTCAGATTCATAGTATATTTTAGTGACGTTCAAAAGTTTTGCTTTGTGATCGAAATGAATTAAGATATTTGGTTATGATAACAAAATTTTACTAATCTGTCTAGCCTTACCAGTTACCAATTTAATTGGTTAGAAGTAATACAGAAGAAATATACACATACATATATATATATATACGAATACATTGACGCCACGCATCGCGCCATTCCCCTACGGACGTACCGCTGTTACTACTAAAATTGGCGTGAGTGATATATTCAGTAACTATGCTACCAATATCGAAGGAGTTTGCAAATAGATTTAACATACATAGATTCACACCTCTATCCCTAAGACAAATAGAACGCTCGCATCTTAGGCGCGCAAGGACGCGCTTCGTGCTATTTCTATGAACAGTAGGCAAGGGCTAGAGGAGTATTATGCCTAAAATTCGCCTACAATGTCGTAAATCTACTTAATACAGCATGATTTAACTGCCGTTGACTAACAAGATTGCGAAACTTTGTGTTAAAAGTGCAAATTTTCTAACAATCCAGTAGTACCACCCTGGAATCAAATTGGTTACCATGCAATCTTATGAGACCTATGCCACGAGACCGACTGTTCCTTTGATAGTCGCTTAGACTTGAATCAGTTTACCGAGACTGTGGGACCAATAACGTCATTGTAGTAACTAAAGCGTAATGCGGACAAATTTACCTATAATTGTAGAGGCGGTGGCCCAATGGGTAAGATATTGAACTTGCGATTAAGAGAACGCGGGATCGAATCCCTCTTATTGCACTGCCGACTAGAACCTACTCCTGACACAAGCATTCTAGCTTATTTGATGGGGTTAGCAAGAATACGGGGTTAATAAGAATATACTAGTAATATTTCTTTAAAAAAGTATCTAATAATCCTTAAAACTAATTATGTATACTAACTGTTAGTAGATATGTAAAATATATAACTCGACTATAGTAAATTTTTTCAGCCACATTGATCGTTTAGCCAAATAGCAGACTTCTACTTTTTATTTAGTTTAATGTTCAAACTTGGTGTCGGAAAATTTGGAAGCTGCGCTGCCAAAATCGTTAACCACAAATGTTCATGATAGCCGACACGGATTTAAGCTCTCCCAAGCATAAAACGGGTATATACTCTAGATACTTCCATGGACTTAAGTTACTATGTAACTTCAATGTTAGACAAGCATATTTAGCGTATGTATTGATTGATTAATGCTGCAGTTCGTTTGACACGTTACGTTCATGATTATTATGATTGTTAGTTCTTTTTTTCTGTGTATATTTTATTTTTGTTGAATTTATTTGTGTGTTCCATTTTATTATTGTTTTTTCCTCTTTGTTGTTATTTATGTGTGTGTTACCAACTATGGTTTTGTGTTAATTAATGTAATTGGTGTTATACCGTTTTAATTAATTAATTAAATAAATAAATAAATAAATGATGTGGCAGCAAATGGCAATAACATGATTAATGGATTACATAGATAACAAGAAAGAGATAACACATCTTTATCGACATAATTGCGACGAACAAAAACTATCGGCGAGAGAGAGAGAGAGAAATGTAATATATCATCGATTAATTTTATTCATCATTGCTTGCAATTCTGTATTATGATATTATAAAGAAGAAATATTTGTTTGTTTATAATCAATAAACTCTACAACTACAAAACCGGTTTATAATCATTATATCACCATTATAAAGCTTTTTTTACTTGGGGGAATGCATTGACGCATACCCCTCCGCGACGGCGGGCGGAGGGTTATGTCGGACTCACCGGGGTAAAAGAAAGATAGTAATGATAATGGACCTTCCGGTAATACCGACTAAACCTATCACGGTGTTACGCGACAAAACCGCAATCCACGGGGCCGCGCGAATAACTTTCGCATGCGGTCGCAACCTCGCTGAGGTTTCGGCCCGCCGCATGAAACGGCAGGCTACTGTCCCCCGGAGAGGCGACAGACACACGACACAGAGGCGCACGTGGGAACAAGCACGCCGCCCTTCGGACCTAAGCTACTTTATCCTAAAGTAACATATAATATACCACTTCACGCTCCAATGCCCGAGGCGAAGCAGTAGATAACAATAAACGTGGATGAACCGCGTGGATGAACACCTAGTGCTATATAAAATTATCATATCAGATTTAAACAAAACATTTTGCCATCCCTACAATAGATATTCATCACGTTTACGAAGCTTAAAAGCATAATAAAAAAATATTTCCCAAAGATCTGTTTAATTAAAATTTGTTTATTTAATATTTTGCTCGCCCGCCATCAATCTCTTTAAACCTGCCCTATTTAATCCCCGGAGCGTTAAAATAATTATATTGTGAACGTACAAGTACAAAAAATATGTTTACCCTTAAAACTTTCTTTTTAGGGTTCCTTGCTTTTTTATAGATAGACTACGATCGCCAGACGCAATAGGTTTTCTACGTCTGGCATTAAATCGGGCGTTGCCAACTCTAAGCAGAAAAACATTAAAGATGGTATCAAAAAAGGAGTGATAGAGGTAGAAGGGTGAACCTCTTACTTGCCAGACAAAACGCAAACAATAATATTACCTACTCCTAAAATGGTTTGGTGTGAAAATGTGGTATTTCCCCTTCTCCCCTGTGGAGAGTTGACTCATTCGCACCGCTACCATATAATTAGCAACAGCAAGTAGGTACATTTAATCAAGTTTTCTTCTTGTTTCAAAAGGTTTAGATACTCATAAAACCATTTTTTATACTGGGCGTTGTCCGATAGGTGCAGGTTATTCAATACTAAGCAGTGCTCGTGGCTTATGAACGCTTCTATAAGAAAGAAAAATGTATCACTTCAGACATTGAGACACAATAGAACAAAGGAAAACAAAAAAGGTACAACGAGGACTTATCAACGAACCTGACATTAAACAAATAAATTTAAAATATAAAATTAGTACATTTATTTGTCCCACGATCGTTGCAAAAGGTGCCCATTTCAGCATTTGCCTGATCGCTAGGCGAGTTCAGGTCCACACCTAAACTTATGTTGCACTAGAGTCACACATTTCGGTTGTATTGTCTATTTGCCTACATGTTTGTATGGTTAATAAAATCAGGTAACTTAATGCTTAAATGCAATCCTATAAAACCTTAAACTAAAAGACATCAACCTCCAAAACACAGGCGCTCACCTATGTAGTTTGGGGGAGCAGTATCAGCGCGTTTTAATAAAATACAACAACAATGTTCTAGCAGATTCAAAATTGCAATGGTATAACATGTTTGTTTTATCTTACACAATAGAGATATGAATATGAGAGAAGATATTACTATTAATATAAGCACTTCACCAAGCTACACTTTCACCACTTAATATTGAAATATAGCAGAAAAGATACCTCATATTCCAACATCAATAAACATTTCAATTTAATTAATCTTCAAATCGTATTAGTACAGAGTGCTACGGAACCCCCAGGGAGTGAGTCCAGCTGTGCCTCAGTCTGCTTTCCATTTTAATACTAGTTACTTATATTAATTAATTTAGCAATGTTGAGTGTAGGTATCCCAGTAGGATAGTTCTGTAACACTATTACGTGAGTTTTATAAAATGTTCTTTAAGAAGTTGACAAGTCCTTGGTGGAGGCGTTATAGAATTTTATGTTTGAGCGATGGGTTCGACGTTTCGACCTAACAGTGTTAGTTAGGCATTGATTCTAAAGGTTCAAAGCATGGGTTTAAAAGGTCAGACCTTCTGAACAAAGCATTTGCTGTTTTACATCTATGAATGTCTTTAATATCATTAAACTGTAACTAGCTTAGTCTGGTAGACTTAACATATCTTCGAGAGCGTCAGTCACACTGGTTCCTACACGATCTTTTTCTTAAACGAGCAAGTGATAATGTAGTAATTATGACTGTTATTTGGAACCAGTTAAGTTTACATCAATATTACAATAGAAACGTTAATATGTAACTGCTGAAATATAGTGTTACTACTATCAGCACCCAATTTCAGGAATGGTATACAAATAATATTCCAGACGCCATAAGGAATAAATAAAGTAAACTTTAAAAATATATGAAAATAATATTCAAAAAGAACAATAACGATTTGATACATACATAACTTCGAAACGTCAAAGTTGTGCGACTTGAACTGCCTTCGGATTGTGCTTGAGACATCTGCTTGGTAGTCCAACGGCTTACCACTTGGTATATTATATCGCTGTAATATACTAGTAGATCGCAGAAAACGACCGTCTTAATCTCGAAAATCGTGCGAAAATTACTACTGTTTGTATTCATAATGTACTAATATAATACTAAGTGAAAATGTAACCTCGTATTGACTAGAACTTCAGCCGTAAAATAAACTTGATGTAGCTAACAGTTGTTTAGCATAAACAATATGTATGTTTGCGGACGAAAGGCTAGATGACTTTTATGCCATCATGCGCAAACGATGTGCGTCAATGCTTCGGCGAGTCAGGGATAGTTCCAACAATATCCTGGCAACTCTGGCGGAAAAAATTGATGGCCCGTTTATACAGCACTGGGTGCGTAGACATGTGCGTGCTGATGTACATGTCTTTAATTAGTTTATTTTATTTATTATTTCTTACTAACAATAGGCTAAGGTGATACTAACACTATATGGATCATTGATCTGAAATAAAAATATTATTATTATTATTATTATAAACAATAGTATGAGAATAAGGGGCACAATCTGTTCGCGAGCGCGCGAACAAACTTGTTAGGTACACATCTTTGTATAATGCTTGTGTTACATACTTTATTACATTGTTGAGCTGGATTTTGAATTTAAAACATGGCGCAGCGATATTAGGTTTGATATCTAAATCGTTCAAACTGTTTCATGCTTATATTCGCGGAGGGATGCAGTTGTGTATTCTACACACATTTCCCTAGCTATAATGTTAGGTCCCACATACCCTATCTGCCACTAAAAAATCTTGACAGAATAGACCTTACATTTTGCTTGACCAGGAAATCGATTTTAAGACGTATAGATTCATGATCGCTGCCCCTTTGAGATGCATTCAATAAATTTTTGAACTATAAGAATACCGGTAGTGCGCATACAAAATTGCTAATGAATTTCGTTAAACTAATCACAACTACTAATCAAATCACATTCTATACATGCTGCGATATTGTTCATACAACCATTAATTATCCAAACGCCCATTAAGTTCACGTAAAATTATCGAAGTGCCATTTTAACACCATAACAAGTAATAAAATAACACAAAGTATGGCCTTATCGCATGCCGTGATCGTACTCCAAAGCCGGAGCTGAGCGTCAAGGATGAAATACTTACTTCTTGAACGACCGAGTCAAATTACTGTACGCCGCGGCGTTTACACCCAATTTACTTAATCCAAATCTACGTTAAAGTAATTTTCATAATAGTATTCCTTGCGGAATTAGCAATGATGCTGTAATCTCTTGAGTAACTGTAATATTAAATTGTTGGCCCTCTAGGACTTTGCGTCATACAAAGTTCTACTAACTTGAGGTTTCAACTTCCATTTTTAGATGCAGTAAAGTCTGGTTTTATACATCTAAAACTATACAAAAGTAGACGGTCTTGCGAATGGGAAACAGTTACAACTGTCTAGGGACACTAGCAACAACAGGAGAAACATTCGGGATATGTCGACTGTTAAAAAAAGTTGTTACTGTTCTGCCAGCAAAAACTGCTGACAGCAAAAGCATGCCTTTTCCTTAACGTTAGGCAGTGCCTTGACTATGAATCCCTATATTCCACATTCACTATGGTAAGAGCACACAGTGCTAAAATACTAGTCTTAATCAGTCAAAATAAGTCAGCTTTTTGCTGTTCACAGCTCAAATAGAAATCGCCAAATTATGCCATAACCCCCATAACTCAAGTCGTCGACACCTGACTAGGAAGTTCCTACATTATATATACCAATTCCCAGTCTATTTGTGTCCGTTCTAACCTTATAATTTAAAAGCTACCTTAAAACTTTAAAGTACCACGCAAAACCTAGCAAATCCAGTTACTACAAATCCGGCCAAGTCTTAAAATTAATGCCTACGTTTTGGCCTCGTAAGTCAAAAAGTTAACCCTCTTCAGCTAGTACCTCCACTTGGAACCTTGTACATGCAGCGACATACGGCGATACACATTTGCGAGATTTTAACGGTCTCTATATTTCAAAATTGTAACCAATAATTGTTTTTATAGCATTGTAGCCGAAAGATAGCTTAAAAATACAGAATAATAATTAGGATTCTTTATTCATAAAATACTTGTACAAATTTGTTCAATGTTCAGCTTCTTATGTTGCTGACTCTACCAAATATACATACGTCCTAATCTTGTTGGTGTAGTACATGACCTAATATGAATGTACAAACAACACTTGTAACACAATGTGAAACTTGAAGCTGAAGCTCACACCGAAATATGAATGGTCTGAGTAAATCCCTTGTGTGTGCAGAGTATAATGTCAGGCTTTAGCCCCGCGGGAGCCTTTCAACGGTCAGGACACGTGTAGACGTACATATACTGACCCAAAAGGATTTAGATCCACAATATACATCCTGTAAAACACATCGTAAAAGGCGTTTACGTTCGACCGAGGTATTATTGGCCAGCTAGCTCAAAACTGTTTTACAGATGTATTGACATAAATAAATGCTTTTAGGATTTTGGGATACTGTGACGATATAGGGATCGAAAGTAGGGTTTTATTTACACAACTACGGTGGCAAAATAAACATATATATTATAGAGATCACATGTCATACATATAGTTATTATATATCGTCAATTATTGCGCGAAAGTCGATTTTGCCTATGTTTTGGCAATAAGTATAACGAGACTCAGATAGTGTTATAGTCTATTTAATTTCACTAAAAGTAAAGCTTATATACTAGTGTGGCGCGTTTATACATTTGCATGCGTGTGCATTTTTAACTTATCTTAAGATGTGCTTTATCGGAATACGTGTAATAATGTAGTCGCTACATATACACCCACCTTTAAAAAATGAAAAAATTATTACAATTCCTACTTAACTATTACAATTTCTATTTATAGATACAATCTCAAACGTATGCTTAATGACATAATACATTGCTGATTCCGAACGAAAAATAGTCGAGTAAAAATATGTGCTGACGCTTGTTGTGACGGTGCGTACTCGCTACATTGATCTAAGCAGTATGAATATAACATTATAATATTAATTAGCACTTCAAACCAAGTGCTGTAGCAATTGTTTTACTTAAACCCGGTATAGCTTAGACATAAGACCTCATTATCATTTAAGTGCTTTGAAAGTCGTTACTCTAAAAGCACTCTGCAAAGCTAATGGGTCGTTTTAAATGTATATGTAGCTTGTAATACATTCAAGAATAATAATTATGTAACGGGGATGATATTTTTATTATTTGTAAGGTACAGTGGGTAACAGAGTTAGGGTAGCAGGTCGCATAAATTTAATTATATATGAGCCAATCACACGTCGGTCATAGCCATACTCATTTTTTGTAGCTTGGGCAATGCATTGACGTATACCTCTCCGCGGGGCTACGGAGAGGTTATGTCGCACTTACCGTGGCAAGATGGCGAAATCCTGGTAATACTGACTAAACCTACCACGGTGTTCCTCGACATACCCAGAGTCGGCGGAGCCGCGCGAATCACTTTCACATGCAAGCGCGACCTGTAGCCTGCTACCCTAAGTCTATAAGGGACTGTTTCGGCGTTAGTGAATGCGGCTGCTGTGCCTCATGAACATCTCGGCTCCAATTACCAGGTCAGGTAAAGTCTTATTGGATTTTCTATTACAGAATTGTCAGTATGATTTTCTATTACAGAATTGTCAGTATGATTTTCTATTACAGAATTGTCAATATGATTTTCTATTACAGAATTGTCATAATTATCAGCATGGAGACGGCAATAGGCTCCCTCCCTATTACGTGTAACCTAAAACATACTTGGCTAAATGTTGATGTGTCTAATACATATCTGCCTACCCTTCGGGAACGAGACCTGTGTATACGTGTATATTACCGACTGTACATATAAAAGAAAATCTAAAATATCATACAGTCAGTCTGGCAGTCGTTCTTGCAGTTGACAAGAGAACAGGACAAATTATATAATTAAACGTCATGCAGTAATAACGGTGCCATAGTACATTATTTTAATATTTCCTATTACAAAATAAAACATTTCCGAGAAATGGCTAACAACACCTAAACACATATGAAAGAACAACTAACCTATTGTAGTTTAAATATTTTTCACAAACAAGTACAATGTACACGAAACTACGTATTTTAGTTCCAAACAGTACCAAACTGGCTCTGTGATTGCGTAACTCAAACGTTTCGGAGAAACGCGTACCCAATTATATATTTATGTATTTGACTACCGTCCATCATTTACACGGTCGGAATGAAAGGCTTTAATTACAAGCGCCGCCCCAATTTTGTGCGAAATATAATTAAATACAACCGTGTCGATATAAATTGTGGTTGATGAGGTATGACGTCACTTGGGGCAGCTGTTGTGCCGGTGACAGCCCCTACTGATGTAATCACGTCTCGATGTTGCGTCCTATTAGTCTGTGTAATTGATAGTCCCTCACAATGAATTTATTGACAAAATTAAATCGGTATACGTGTCGATATTTGCATTTTGTCCAATATTAAATTATTTTAAAATAATATGTATACGTATAACATCCGTATATTGTTGAAGGGGTACGTATCCAGTAAACCCAAATTTGGACGAAGGTGCTAATGAGGTGCCTATATCCGTCTATCGAGCAGATGTTCGAACTCGGTGCTCTACTACGTTATTGAGAATAAAACCCAATAATACCAATAATACTACGGGTTTCAAATCCAAGACTTCATAATCTCTTGAAGTATCTATATATTAATACGTGAAGCAAAAACTTTGTACCCCTATTTCCGAAAATTGCGCGGACGGAGGAGTATGAAATTTAGCACAGTTAAAGTTGATATGGAGAAGGAGGGGCGAATCTTAATATTTATATAAAATATGCATTAAAAATACATTAAATTAATGAAAAAAATACTACACGCACACAGCCATGCATTTGACACACGCAGTCGAAGTGCGTAACTATGGTTACATATATCAATATTTATAATGATATATATTAGCAATATCTTTCAGGCAAACTGGTCGAATTTCGAGCACTAGGCGACCGCTAGTAAGAGTAAATGTACCAGAGACTAAGTAACATAAAATCATTAGATTTTTTTTATATATTACAATATATCATTTCACGCCTTAATGTAGCATAATCAAAAGCGCAGTGAAAATAAATGTTGCAGTATTCTCATTAATTGGATGGCAAATGAGGTTGGCAAATTGGGATCGCGGTTTGCCAAATGCTGGCACGTGCTAACGCTAATAAAACTATGATTCAAATATTTATGCTGAAAATTTAATCTGTGGTTTACTTCAAATTGTAATACTGTTCACGTACCGACCTGTCAGGGTGATAATCCTGACTAATTGGGATCAAAATGCAGACGTGAATAGCAATATTATATTTGCAGATTTACCGCTTGATAAAGTTACGTTACTTTATTTTTCTCCGGCAAAGTACACAGACTTAACTAAGTCTAAAGATCAAGAAGAAACTTTATTAGTGTTTCACGGAGCACCTACTTACGCTCGAATAAATCTTTTAGACCAGCTGCCTAACTTCGTTCATATAGAGAAGTTAAAGTATTTAATATATAAGCTTCAGTGGAAATTTAACGACTTAAACTAAGGTTTTACTAATAAAGGTGACGTAAGTTAAGTTGTTATATAAATGGTGAGTTTAGTTATGATATTAGTATATGTGTTCGAAACATTATATTAATGAATTTGCGAGGAATCAAAACGATGACTAGTATCTTACTTTAGTTTAATGGAGACTAAAGGCGCGATTCCATTAGGCAAGTTTCTTGCATGCAAGTTGCAAATTGCATACAACTTGTACAAACCTGCATATAAGTTACAACTTGCATGGGGTAGTTTGAACTTGTATATATTTTTATTTAATTGACCTGCAAATTGAACACGCAAATCTTAGTTGCACGTTTGGAATTTCGTACGTGTACGCACATGTTATCTATCGCTGTACAAATTATCGAAACATAATGTCTGTTAAGTGGGCGCACGAGAAAATAACTATTTTTATTAAGGAGCACGTCTTCCACCCATGATGGCTTACTCAATTGTTGAATATCTCCACTTGTAAGTGAAACCTGCATGCCATTTGCACACTCTCGAAAACATGTTAACAATGCAAGCAACTTGTACGCAAATGTGACGTCATACTTGCAAACAACTTGTGCGCAAATGTGACGTCATACTTGCATGCAAGAGTTGCCTAATGGAATCGCGCCTTTCGCGCAACTCGTTAACAAAATTGAATTAAAATTTGTACAGTTTTAATTTTGTACAGTTGTAATTTGTAATTACACCTAAACCAGGTGTAATTGAAGACCAAAAATCCAATTATTTCCAAAATGTGACACTTATAACAATATATGGTTTTTTTATTATTGCTATTGGTAGAAAACAAGCTTGCAGCCTACCTCACGACAAGCAATAATCGCCCTTCTATATTTTCTAGGCATTAGAGAAGCAGTTCACACGAAACACAAGCAAGCCGCTGTAAATAAACGAAAATGCTTGTTTGCAGACCGTGTTCTTACACAGTCCGCTGCTTTATGGTTAGCAGTTATCGTAGCCAACGTAAAGGGATCGAATTGAAGGGGACATGCGAAAGAAGAGAAAAAAGGAACCTAGGACGAGTTTAGGTGTCTGGTGCTCTAAGTTATATAATGCGACAGCACATATAATGCTACTTCACGTCAATATTCTGGAAGAAGTTAGTACTTCCCCGTTATTGCCAGTCCAAACACGCTTATAATATTAGGAACAAGAACATAAAACATAGAAACACATAATATTCATAATCATAATCTTTATGTATTTTGTAAAACGTAGGTACATTCATTAAAACCTATATCTGGAGTATAGCACTGTATAACTCAGAGACATGGACATTGACACAGAGACTGAGAGAGATTAGAAGCGTTTGAAATGTGGTGTTGGCGTAGGATGGAAAGAATAAGTTGGACTGAAAGAAAAACAAATGAGGAAGTTCTAAACATGGTAAAGGAAAAGAGACATATTCTAAAAACAATAGAGAACAGAAGAGGGAAAATGTTGGGCCAATTGATACGAAATGACACTTTTATAAGAAACATCTTAGAAGGAAGAATAAAAGGCAGAAGGGGAAGAGGAAGGCCCAGCAGGACGTTCATAGATCAAGTGAAAGAAAAGGTAAAAGTTACGTCGTATCAAGAAGTCAAACTGGCTGAAGATAGGACATTATGGAAGAGACTCCACCGTTAAGAGCTTGGTTCTTAAATTGAAGAAAGAAAAGAGGTACATAGCAACATAGCAGGTTCACAATATTGGTCTCTATGTTTTGCCAATGATTGGCGTACAAAATGTTTTTTTTTTTTAAAGATTACCAGCAATTAGGCTCACAAATTATTAGTATTCTTGTTAACCCCTCCAGCTAAGCTAGAAAGCTTGTATTAGGAGTAGGTTCACGTCGGTAGTGCAATGAGTGAGATTTGAACCCGTGACCTATCGATCGCAAGTCTAATGCCTTATCCATTGGGCTACCGCTGCTTCACCGCTTCACCGCTGCTTATGTCTAGAAACCAATTTAATTAGATACATAATACATAAAGATACATAATACGTAAATAATTTTACAAATTACAGTAAATGTTCTGTCAATGCTCAATAATTAATTAGACACAATAGCTTTATCTCTAAAATTTAACATTTGGTACAAATATGTAATCATGGTTTAAACTAATTCCATTACAATATAATTAGGAGGTCTCGATGGCTTAGTGGTTAGTGTAACCGACTGCCACGCCTGAGGTCGCGGGTTCGATTCCCGTACAAGTCAAACATTTGTGTGCATGGACATGGATGTTTGTCTTGGTCTGGGTGTTTCTATGTATAATATGTATATATTTACAACAATAAAAAAGTATATACAGTATGTTTATCCATTGTCTAGTACCCATAGTACAAGCTCTGCTTAGTTTGGGCTAGATGGTGTTGTGTGTATGTGATAGAATATTATTATTAATAATAATAAAGTAAACGGCCTCTTTTCAGCTTTGGGAAGGGTTGAACCATAGAAATATAAAAAAAATAGTCTATGGGTTAAACTATCATTTATTAAGCTGACCCAGTGCGGGTTGGTAGACTTCACACATCTTCGAAAACATTATAGAGTAGTTTCAGAAATGCAGGATTCCTCACGATGAATATCACACTTCATAAAATTAATTCACCGGTTTGGGCATGATGCACTCACAAACACAGTAACTTTAACATTTATAATATTAGTAGGATTACTACAAAGTCAGGATTATTATAAAGTAGAGATTAGCAGCCAAGATAATACGCTTGATGAATTCTAAAGCCCTCTGTGATCTCTAGCTAAATTGTATTCTCTACATGAATATTCATATGCATAAGTTAGCTATGATAAGGCTTACAAATTAGAGATTCTCATAATAATAGGTATATGTTTGGTACAGGATAATTATACAAGGATCACTAAATTAATTATTATTTGGTAGTTCTCTTTTGATCTTCAAATTCTAATCCTAATCCTAACTATCCTAACTAACATTATAAAAGCGAAAATGAGTTTGTTTGTTTGTTACCTTTTTACGCCTAAACCACTAAAAACTGGTCACCGATTTAAAAATTATTTCACCACTAGCTTTTGCCCGCAGCTTCGCTCGCGTTAATTTAGAATTTGATAATTAATTCGGGTTGTACTCTGCTTGTAATAATATAATTCAATCATGGTTCGACAGACACGTGGCGCCATCTATTATCATAAGAACGTTATTATTGTTTTCCTCGGGAACAGTAATTTTATTCGGGATGAAAGGTAGCCTATGTCCGTTTCTATACACCTGTCAACGTATATATATACGCAAATTTCAGGATGATCGGTTCAGTGGTTTAGGCGTGGAAAGGTAACAAACAAACAAACAAACTCATTTTCGCTTTTATAATATTAGTTAGGATTAGGATTAGATAGCTATATTATCACCGAGTAACAAAGGCCATATTTTGTGTAAAAATGTACCGTTACTAACATAACCTAGCCTAATTTTACGCGAGCTTTTTAGTTAATAATAAAGTGGTAATATAATGGACTCTCGTCGCTTGTTTATTCTGTTTGCATGCTCTAGGCATAATCCCTTTGTGGAGCTTTACAATAACTAAATTTTAAAAAAACCAGCCAAGTGCAAGTCGGACTCGTGCACGAAGGGTTCCGTACCATTATCTATAAAAACGGCAAAAAATCATACCTGTTGTATGGGAGCCCCCTTAAATATTTGTTTTATTTTAATTTTATTATTTATTTTTAAAGTGAATATATATAACTAAATATTCTGTGAATATTTCAAGCGTCTACCTGTTGCCGATATCAATATCGAGCAAAAACGAGCAAAAATATCACGTTTGTTGTATGGGAGCCCCCTTAAATATTTATTTTATTCTGTTTTTCAGTATTTGTTGTTATAGCGGCAACAGAAATACATCATATGTGAAAATTTCAACTATCTAACTATCACGGTTCATGAGATACAGCCTGATGACAGACGGACAGCGGAGTCTTAGTAATAGGGTCACGTTTTACCCTTTGGGTACGGAACCCTAAAAAATAGATTAACCCAGATTAAGAACAACATAGCACTTATTATGCTATACTCTGTATTCTGCAGGTAGGTGTTGATGCGCGTTTATTACCATAAAACATCTTTGCGTTGAATTCATATTATTTAATATAAATTCAACGTTCAACATCGAAAATGGGATTATAAAATAGTCGAATAAATGTTACAGTCTTGTATTCGAATATCAGGAGATCATTTGAATGCCTGTGTATAATCGTCCAACAATCGAAGAACTACAGAGCGAAAAAGTACAAAAAGCCAACTTTCGTAATCTTAATTAATATTATAAATGCGAATGTGAGTTTGTTTGTTTTCTTTCACGCCAGAGAAGGACATAGGTTACCTTTCTGCCAAATAATGTTCTGTTGTAACAATTATAAACGCACAGACAGACACTTGTCCTTGAAAGCTGAGGTGTATAACACCTACATTTCGTCATTTTGGTTTACGTCCCACTTAAAAATAATAAAGCCAATTGCAGTCACATTACTACCGGCTACATTCCCAAACGCCGTGCTACTACTGACATGAAACTTAATAACATTATACCCGACTCCGGAAATCAACTCGGATCAACACGGATATCTACAAGAAATAAATGTATAGTTTATTACTTCATAAGAAAAACACTTAAACTAAGTACAAAACTAGGGCTTAAGAAATACAAAACAAACTGGAGACCCTGACATCTAAACTAGGTATGGACCTGTATCTTAGAAGCCAGTGCTACCTTCAGGTAGTTACATTAATATAAGCCTCACAAATGGTTACAATCATTGATATTCTCATAAATAGTGAGAAAATACTAAGTACAAAATAGGGCTAGGGAAGATGGAGAAAACTATCTTTCTTTATTGTATAGAAGGAATTCAAAATCTGCAAGTGTCTGCTTAATAAAGTGTAAGATTTATAATTAATTGCCTCAGGACCAACGAGGGCGATCGTTTAACATTCACGCATTGCTAATTGAAAGTAACGAGGTGAACTATTTAACCACCGTGCCATGCAGTCATAAGTCTAAAACGTTAAGTGCCTACCGCATATAAAATGTAGACCTGCCCGATGGCATAGTGATTTAAGTTGTTGTCTCGTCACTGGTACTGCGATGAGTGCTGTGGACTCGATTCTCAGACGGGGTAAAAATATTTTTTATTTTTTTGTACAACTAGAGTGGCAAACAAGCATACGGCGATAGCGTAGCGATGAGTTAACATCAAGTGTTGTGTTGATAGGTCGTGAAACTAACGCAAGTCATGTGAAACATATTATCGGTAACAGAATTCATGCTTGCTGCTTAATGATCGATTCAATCGCTCTACTTATTATAATACATTTGACTAGAATACAGGAAAAAAAAACCAGCGATAATCTAGTATGACATAGTTGGATTATTACGGAATACTATAGTTGCCGAATTTCGCTTTAGAGTAATAATATTTTAAATTAAACATTACAACATATTACCCCAATATTATTTTTTTGTTTATATACTAAACTACATACTACGCAATAGAACAGTGTATTTTTTATTAGGCACCCGCCGGCACAGTGTTTTGCGCACGTGGGTGTCAGAGATATTTTATTTATTTATTTAGTTATAATATAATGAGATCTTAGGTATGGATCTTTGCCGCTCCCTTAATCCCAAAACCTACATCGAGAGCGTCATTAAGCAAGCTTCGCGAAAACTCGGAGTTCTGAACAGGGTGAGGCGGTTCTTCACACCTGGGCAACTGTGCCTATTATACAAGGCACAAGCGCGCCCTTGCGTGGAGTACTGTTCTCATCTTTGAGATGGCTCCGCGCAGTACTTGCTGGACGCTCTCGACCGGTTACAGCGGCGAGCTGTCCGTATCATCGGAGATCCAGAGGTCACGAGTTCACTGGAACCTCTGCAACTCCGTAGGGACATTGCCTCATTGGCATGTTTCTACAGAATATACCACGGGGAGTGCTCCGAAGAGTTATTCCACCTTATCCCGCCCTCCCCTTTCCTATCCAGAACAACGCGTGCTGGGCTCAGATGCCATCCTTACACGGTAGAGTCGATTTGAGCGCGTACCAACAAGTTTGGGTCCTCATACCTCTGCCGAACGACCAAGGCATGGAATTCACTGCCAAGGCACGTGTTTCCTTCTTCCTTCAATCCTGGGTCCTTTAAGCCGGGCGTGAAAAAGCACCTTCTCAGGCCGTCAAGGTAGAGACCTCAACATCGCCTCGGCTGCTATGAGGGCGGTGTGCAGGCCACTGCTCTTAGACCACACGACTGCTTATCATCAGGTGGAGTGTGGTCATTTTGACGAGCAAATAAAAAAAAAAAGATAGACTTTTCCTTAAATCTAATAGATTGATATTAAACATAAGTCTTTATTATATCTATTTATTCAGATAGTTAGTTTTGGTCACAATTTATGTGCAGTATTTTATGAATAGCAGCCTAGCCGTTTTTATTTGTGATTAGAGTATTGAATTTATTTACTTACGCGAATGTCTGTTTGAATAAATGAGTATTATAAACAAGCATTTTGATTCATAGAATATTTTATTGCAAATACGGGTGATGTCGTGCTTTCAGCTACTCTTGTGCATAGTACAAGGTTAGCAAAGTGTTGTAAGGTTTTCTTGTTATGACATTTTCGGTAGTGGCAGTACAGGGTCTGGTAAGATATCAGATAGACGGCAAGAGCATATTATGTGAGACTGAAAACGTAACTGATGAAATGTTGGTGTAGCGCAGCTTTGCGTTAAGGAGATATACTCATATAGGCGCAATAATATAATTATTATAGGCGTTCTATAATAGAAAGTGACGAGAATGGACAGAATTAGGAATGAACACGTAAGAGGTAGTCTGAAAGTGGTGCCCATAGACAAGAAGGTGAAAGGAAATCGTTTGGCTTAGTATGGACATGTTATGCGACGAAATGATACGTATGTAGGTAAGCAAGTGATGAATATGGGGGTGAGGGACGAAAATGGAGAAGAAGGCCAAGGAAAAGATGGATGGACTGTGTGAGGATGGATATGACAGGGAGGGGTAAATGATCAGATGACGGGTGACAAAGAAGTATAGAAGCGAAGGACATACTGCGCCGACCCCAAATAAATTGGGACCAGGGCAAGAGGATGATGAGGCGTTCTATAATTGATGATGAATAAAATAAACTGCACGGATAGCATATTGGTTTAAGTGGACGCCTCGCCACTGCCATTACGCCAAGTGTCATAGGTTCGAATACTACACTGGACAACATTTAATGTGATCCACGAATAGATGTTTCGAGTCTGGGGGTTCTTTGTATCCGTTGATTTAATGATTGTAAAGTCCCTCGCGATACAGGAATTACTAATGCGGGAGAAATATTTTATGAACAAAAAATACAAACGAAACACGTGATAGGAATTTTATTTCATTTGCTGTATCAAATATTAAAATGGCTAAAATTCTGGGCTCTGCTTAACCTTTCATAAATTACAGGTATAACGATATCCTATTAAAATGAGATAGCTAGATCTATGTGAATACAACGCTTTCACGGTTGCCTTTATACGTATATTACAGCTATCAAATCAATTCGCCTCGAAGCCTTAGTACAACATTAAATTGTTTTATTTATAGATGACCGTCGTTGAAATGTATATTTTATTTCGTTTGTATATTATGCTATGTCTTATACAATCCCTAGTAGATCAAATAGAGCAGTATAAGTATAATGAAAGATTGTTGTTTGCTTTTTATTTATTTGTGTTCTTTTACTTTAAAAAGAAGCCATGAAGAAACGAGGGTGACATAAAATAATAGAGTACTGTTTAAAGTTTTAGGATATTGACTTACCACACAGGTAGACTCGTAAATGGAAAATAGTATAAAAGTAGATTTTAAAGCAATAGTCTGCGCTAGAAGTAATTAATACAAGGATCTTTACAAACATTAAATATTAAACAGAAAAAACACTTAGACTTAATAGTCTTACACACTAAATAGATTTGAAGCATCGTGCTGTCGCAGTCATCCGTGTGAAGGTGACTGAGATGCCAAGTGCTAAACATATTTTGTGAGTTGTCGTGTAAGTGGCCCTTAGTATATACAGTGTGACCCGCGTTAAAGTGCAACCCCGAAAATGGGTGAAATTAGATCGAAAACTATCGACGAAAATGGGTCTAAAAAACTTCTAAAAAAAAACTAATTTTTTTATACGCCACTGAACATTTGTTTCCCGAATTTTGACCTCTATGTACAAATAAATTTATTCCTCCCAAACTAGCTGGCCGATTTTGATGAAATAAAAGACAAATCAATGCCAAGTATTTAACGATGAGAATAAAACAAAAAAAACAACAAAAAATGGCTTTAAATACTTCATTTTTTTAAATACTTGTGAAAAAAGTCACTATTTTTCACTGTTTTTTTTCAATCAACTCAAATTTCTATGAAATAAACCCCTACATCTTGATTTGTTTTATAATTTATTATTATTCTTGACTGTACTAGCTTTCAAAAAAAAAATAATCAAACATTGTATCTCTAAAAATACAGGAGTTACGAATTTTTAAAGTTAACTTCTCAGAATGGGCAAATCCAGGTAGAGACCCTTTTTTTATTCCTTTGTTATATCGGTGGCCAGCTGCTATTGTATTTAATGCTTGGGGTGTATAACAAAACGAAATAAGCTTCCAATGAGCTTATTCCGTTTTAGTTGACAGTTGAAATAAAACAAAAATTAATCAAAAACAATGATTTATTATTAATTATTGTTGACTTAGATTATAATGTATTAGGTTTTCGAAATGTGCTCCGCGTTGTTGCAAACACATTGCCACGCGTAATGATATGTGTTGTGTGGCCCTCCGTATAAGTTGCGGTTCATTTTTCAATTCTTCAGCGCACCTCATGATGCGGTCATGAAGCTCAGCCTCTGAATTCACAGGTGCACTGTACACCTTTTGCTTCATGTGGCCCCATAGAAAGTAGTCGAGCGGCGTCAGATCAGGAGAGCGGGCTGGCCAGCCCACTGGGCCTTCGCGCCCAATCCAGCGATTGGCATAATTATTATTTAAAAATTCACGGACATTGCGCCCGTAGTGAGCAGGGCAGCCGTCCATTTGCAAGTACATGCCCTGTCTCGATGCCAGCGGCACATCCTCTAACAGACGGGGAAGCTCATCCCTTAATAAAGTTAGGAATCGTTCCGAATTTAATGTCGCTGGTAAAATTACTGGTCCTATCAACATGTCGTCGAGTAGACCTGCCCAAACATTTATTAAAAATTGCACCTGGAATGACGAGGCCCTCTTCAGATGTGGATTATCATGTGTCCACTCGTGCAAATTCCTAGCGTTCGTGATGCCATTCCTGGTGAACTTCGACTCATCCATCCATAAAATCTTTTTTAAAAATTGTGGATTGCGACGAATTTGTCGTTGTAGCCAGATCGACATAACGCACCTTGATTGGAAATCCATATCCCCGTGCAAATCGTGGACTCTTTGATAATGATATGGATGTAGACCTTCTTTCTTCAAGATTCTCCACGCTGAGGCTTGTGATATGCCGTGGAGTAAAGCTAAACGCCTCGTACTAATAGTAGGAGTGGCAAAAATGGTACTTAAAACCGCTTCTTCTATCGCTGTGTCGATTACAATGGATTCTTGTTCACGTCTTGTGTGTTGTAATCCAAGTCCGATGTCGGAGAGCTTCCGATGAACTTCCTGGAAGTTCCTTGCCGACGGTGCAAGTCTGTTCGGAAATGCATTTACGTATGCCGATCGAGCGACTGTTGTGCGTCCACCATACATTCCATAATAATAATGGATGTCAGCGATTTCTCGCGGGGAGAATGCATTTAATCGCGGCATCTCAACCCAGCACAACCACGAAAACAGTCGAGTAACGTAACAAACAGTCAATAACAAAAACGTAACAAGTAGTCAATAACGAAAACTCAACGAAAAACTGTAACTTTAATGCGAGAACAACAGCTGACGTACAGCAGCAGCGATGTGATCGGAGCGGACTAGCGCGGGCGACTGCCGGACTGTACCAATACCCCTTCCCTTTTCCCCAAGCATTGAACACAATAGCAGCCGACCACTGGTATAACAAAGGAATAAAAAAAGGGTCTCTACCTGGATTTGCCCATTCTGAGTAGTGAACTTTAAAAATTCGTAACTCCTGTATTTTTAGAGATACAATGTTTGATTATTTTTTTTTTGAAAGCTAATACAGTCAAAAATAATAATAAATTATAAAACAAATCAAGATGTAGGGGTTTATTTCATAGAAATTTGAGTTGATTGAAAAAAACAGTGAAAAATAGTGACTTTTTTCACAAGTATTTAAAAAAATGAAGTATTTAAAGCCATTTTTTGTTGTTTTTTTTTGTTTTATTCTCATCGCTAAATACTTGGCATTGATTTGTCGTTTATTTCATCAAAATCGGCCAGCTAGTTTGGGAGGAATAAATTTATTTGTACATAGAGGTCAAAATTCGGGAAACAAATGTTCAGTGGCGTATAAAAAAATTAGTTTTTTTTTTAGAAGTTTTTTAGACCCATTTTCGTCGATAGTTTTCGATCTAATTTCACCCATTTTCGGGGTTGCACTTTAACGCGGGTCACACTGTATACCTATTAGACAAGTGGATCACAAAACTCTTTTTCTAGTGCGATGGAGCGCGCAACCCTCGTCGCGGTTAGTAGATACGCCATTTTTTTATTTTTTTTATTCTTTTAACCTGGCAAACAAGCATACGGCCACCTGATGGTAAGTGGTCACCGTAGCCTATGGACGCCTGCAACACCAGAGGCATCACTTGCGCGTTGCCGACCCTTTAGGAAAGGACGTGGGAAGGAAAGGGAGCGGAATGGGGGAAAAGGGGGTGATTGGGCCTCCGGTACTCTCACTCACCGAACGAAACACAACAGTAGGACTACTGCTATTCCACGTCGATATTTTGTGAGAGGGTAGTCCTTCCCCGGTTGAGCCGGCCCATTCATGCTGAAATCAGCGAGGCTCTACTACTCAAAGTCTATTATTATATGCCTGAAACATATTTTTTAAAGATATTATTATATTACTCATGCAGTAACCAATATTTGTCTTTAATTTTTGTGTGTATGGTGTGAGCACAATTTTTTTTTAATTATTATTTTTAAAATATAACTCCCACTATGAATAATTCCTGTGTCTCGGGCACTTAACAAACATTCAAACAACGGACACAAAGAACACCCAGACTCGGAACAACCATTTGTGGATCACACAATTTTTTTCCCCCTGTGGGGATCGAACCCTCAACACTCGGCGCGGCGGCATTGGCAAAATGATCACTTAAACCACTAGGCCATCCGTGCAGTCAAAGTTATATTAAAGGTATATTGGTTTAACAAAAAACATATCGTACCCAGCATTTAGATACGGTTATTTGGTGATGATCTGCAAAATCAGCATTATTTATTAGTACTATCTATTAAATCTAATATTTTAAACTAATATCGGGTGTGTAAAGATGCATGACTTCAATAGGAATGAAAATGAATAAATATTTTCCTCGTATTTAAGAACATTTTAGTTTAAAATTTCGCCGTCAATAGTGACGGCATTGTAACGTGTTGGAGAACTTCAATTGCGCCGAGCGTAAGACAGATAATGACAGAGCTCGTGCGGCGCATATTCAAATCGGCGCGCGGCCGCCATAGTAAAATTGTATGGAGGATTTGAAGTGCTTTTTTGATAAATATGTATCTTTATTGTCAATCAATAACTTAAATATTTGGGACGGACAAATTGTAATATAACTTTGTTACGTTTAAGCTGTAAAATAGGATATATTTCTAGTCTAATAATCTCAAAATCACGTAACACGTGCTTACGTTTTTGCATTTTTCGTGCAAATTTACGTAATTTTGTAGACGAAAATATTAATTATTTTCAGTTTTTTACACGTAGTAATTGTAAACACATTCATTATAATCAAATGTATATTTTATATTTGTATTAAACAAAAAGAGTGTTGATTTTATTCACTTAACTGTGACCGCCTGTTTTGGCACATTTCGCTCTGCGCAGTCATGTGAATAAAAGGCAATGTGTTGGATTTAATATTATTCGGAATTTCCAAACTTTTTAAGGATCGCCTTTTTGTACTATCTTTACTAATTTATCACTGTTACTAAATATATTATGACTATTAATATAAATCTAAATCGAACACCATGGTTTTAAAATGTTACCTATCTGTTTGTTTTTGTTCTGGCTTCACGTAAAAATCTCAAAACAAAATAATTGGCTTTCACGGTTTGACAGTTTAGTAGGTACTTCAAATATAAACCATGTTTCATTGAAGGTATTGCACATTTGGAGGTATGGTGCATATTGCGATCACAACATCATCCATTTTCTAATATGACGCAGTAACATCTTTACTTTGTTTCTTCAATAGGAGATACTAAATGAGCTCACTCGTGGCGCGGGCAGCACACCAGAGGGCGCGCTCAACGCGATGTTACAGTTCATCTTCCAGCAGAGCACGGCTGATACCCGCTGGTTGCGCCGGCGCATGGCGACAGAACTCGCAGAACTTCTCGCTAAGACCTCGTCGGGGAAGATCTTTGAATCACTAACGGTAATTAGTTGTTGTGTTTAACAGAATTATTTGATTATTACAAAATACATACCTACATGAATGTTGCGTATACTCTAGGTAAGTACTAAATACAAGTATCGGCTGACTGAGATCCTGGGTCTCGGCTATTCGCGGGTAAAATTCCCTGGATAAGCCAAGACTAATAAAGGGGTTTGGGTAACTTTGTATGGACTAGTGGCGTCATTCTATTTTTCAGCGGCCACCATTAATTTTAATATTACTTTGTTATGCTATGTCAAGTGCTCATATATGGCTAATTATTTTTGTCCTAAGTGAAATCGGAGCTGAGATATTTGCAATTGAAGATTCTAAAAATGTGATCAATATTAATACCTCAATTATTGCCTAATGTAAAAAAACCTATTTATTACTTTATAAGGTCGATATTAGAGATTAGCTTTATTGTTTTACGACCTTCTGTTAATGTGCCGGCAGTATTGAGTCTTAGGAAATAATTAAAACACATTATTATACTTTGTTACATTTTATTACATAATAAGTAAAACACATTTTTAACTCACTTCGTCTATTTCGTTCTCAATGTCATGTCGAATAATTGTATCTAAGAATTGTGCCGGCGAAGTCAGATTATTTTGATATCTGCCCCATCCCATGTACCATATTATGGACATTACGTGTGAACAGCAGCCTAAGGTCCGTTTCCCAATAATGCATGAGCAATAGTGCCCCAATATTGCATCCAGCCCATGTGTAGTTCTTTCTACGAGAATATACACGTAATATGTCCGTCTAGATGAATGTCGGGATTGGATCCGTCCTCTAAGAAGCCACGGATCAATCCAGTTTAAGGCTCCCGCCGAAAAATCAGTAATGTTGGGTTCTCTGCATACTTCAATCACATATGAGCCGTCACTTTTTACATGTTCACCGTAGTAACTACGAGCTTGGTGTACCTGGTACGTTCCAAGTGCGTAGAGAATTAAATCATCGGCACTGAAAATAGGAAAATCATCCAGGCCAGGAACTTCAGCATTCATACATTCAAAATCAGCCCTTCTTCTATTCAGATTATTCGCAATGATATACTCGCCTAGCTGATTCCGAGTACTATGGTGAGCTATACGGTTTATTATTTCTTGAGTTAGCCTATGATCGGTCAGTGGTACCCCAAACGCATTTAATAATGCTGCAGCTATTCTTATTTCTTCAAATAGATGACTTGCAGCTACATTAAAATACTGAGACCGAAGCTGACGGAACTGATTTTTTAACCTGCCATTAATGGTTTCGACCACCCAACGGCACATGGTTACTTTTCTTGAATCGTTGGCCTGTTGTGTCGTTAGCTGGTATTCATTGTCATCTTTTGATAAGGGCATATATGCACGGTATCCACATGACTCCACATCTTCGATGCAGTTTCTGAATCCTCTGTCTAATATTAGCACATCATTCTCATGAAAGAACCAGTGGAAGGGATCACATGGGTTCTTAAAGATCTCTGAGAGAATGGTTGCATCGGATTTAGTCGCTTCATATAAACCATATATGTCTATGATGTGGCCATCAGGACAAACCAGTAAAAAAGGCTTTAATAAATGCCGGAATTTGTGTAAGCTATAGGACTTTCGCTGAAAATAATAATTACTACTTTTTTGCAAATAGATGTACGTGCCATCTAGTATGATAATGGCCTTCCTTTCAGTCAGAGAAACATCAGGATTGTCAAATATTGTCCTTGGGATTGCTAAACATCTTGATATAACATCTTGACGAGTCAAATGATCATAGCCAAGGTGCTGTGGAACAAACTTCTCTATTAATTCTTGTCTCACGAGGCTCATCGTTTTTTGTAAAGTCTTTCTTGACATATTGAAAATCTGAGACAATCTCTGATTTGAGTCGCCCGTATGAAGCTTAGTAAGTACGATGGCGAGAGCTCTACCTGCCCTATTTTTATACCGCTGAGAAATAATAGGACAGCTTTGAAGGATTTCTTGGAATTGGGATTTTGAAAAACCTATATAGTAGTGGAAAACAGAATTGTTTATTAAAGAACGTCTATCAAAGTCTAAAAAAACCTTCCGAGTTCTTAACATGTCCATCATGTCTTTTAGATGAGACGGGGCAAATTCACTTAGAATCCGACGAGTACTTGATTCAATATTTTGCCACACTGAATCTACCATATGCTCTTCACATACGCGAGTGCCACGTGGTATATAAAAGCATTTTTCCTGTAGAACTGTGGCTCTGATGTCAATGTGAATTCTTTGCAAATCTCTATTATTGCATGCTGCGATTATACATACGTGAGTATTAAAAGGCGCTCGCGTGTAACCCGGTAACGGTATCATTCGCAATATATTCACTTGCACTTCTCGATCTTGGACATTTACATCGGGTGTAGGTTGCACTGGTATGGAGTATTCTTCGGCAGGTTCCTCTTGTATAGATTGATCTGAAAGATCGTCCACAGGATTACCAGCGTTTACTTGAGCGCTAGCGTAACGTTGAGCACGTTGTAGACAAGGCCTACAGATTTTGTCCTCCTCACCAAACTGGAAAAACATAGTATTATAGTACTAGTGAACCAACGCATTTGTGTATACTTGCTTTTGCTTTATGAAAACACAGTTTATTAAGTATCACAAAACTTACCTGCATAACATTCGCAATTCCCACCAAATATGTAATTAAAGACGGATTATTTTGCACGAACTCTGTTGTCATAATATATGATCTACGACGAATCCCGCCAATACGATTTAAGCTTCGTCGACAACAGATACAAAATGCACTGTTAATTGCATCCATGGCGTCATACATCCAAAACGTAAGAATATCAGAGTCCAAGGAGCTATGCTGGGTCAGTCACACTACACAAACAATCACAATGTCCAAAGAAATGTCAAGTCGTTTTAATTATCCACAATTTCACGAGAGATTAGAAGCGTAGAAAGTAATACACAACAGTAAGTGACGCGCTCTTGCTGCCGAGTGAGAAGCGGGCGCGGGCGCAACCAGTACGCAGGTAAACGAATCGCGTATGGTGATTGGCCGATCAGCGTCGCGCGTAACGGTTGTTCTGGCGGTCTGTGCGCAGTTCGCCGGTGTGTGCTACACCATGGGCCGTTCGGTCCGGCCATTTACATTATTGTATGTATTCAATTTATGTTATTTGGAATTCCCAAAAAAATACAGAATAAACCTAAAATACTGCAAAAGAACATAACAACTTCTTGGATTTTAATGAGCAATACAAAACTAAATATCTCTGTTCCGATGTGGTTTAGAGAAATGTGTCCATAATAGCTTTTGATCGCATTGTTCTGTTCTTTCATCATATCCGAGTTTCATTACTGGCCGCTCAACTTTAAAACAACGCCAACTTTACCCAAACCCCTTTTAATAGAGCTTGATATTATAGGAATTAAATTTCTTACGGGCTCGAACTCAGTCTCGGACGAGATAAAAAGCCAGTCCCGATCTTCGTACAAATGTGAATGTACCAGGCACAGATTACAGTACTGGCGTGATAGACTCATGTACCTACTATAATTATGTTCTACTCCATTTCCATTTCATATTCTCAATAAGACCAATGGCTGAAGATTGGGCGCAGAGAGGTTCTTTAGGTAGGCCAAACACATGACTAATACAATTTTATTGTAGTATTTTTAAATGTAATAGAGTCCATAGTCTTCTTGACCATCGTCAAGAAATACATTGCCAATATTACACATAAATAACAAAAAATGGCCATCGATTTGAAAATTAGTTGTCAACAATTACGGGTTAATTGGTAATTAATGTATTTTTCATTACCAAAGACGCAAAAATATTACGATTCTAAATATTGAGAAATAATGGTCAAAGCAATTTAAATGTAGGGTCCTCGATGGCGCAGCGGTTTTGTACACCTCTGCTTATCCTTTCAGTGATATGTGTTATGCCTTACTGAAATATACGGCCGCGCTCCTCGCCCTCATAACTAGTCATCTAGATGTCATACTCTCTTGTAGTCTTTGTGGATTCACAAAGATAACAATTTATTATTATTAATAAACTTATTTTTTTACGCAGTACTATATCGAATTTGGTTTAGCTTGTAAGGATAGTTATTCGTAATTTTGGAAAGCAAATAAACATTTAACGTTTTTGTAATATTACCTATATAGTTACGCTCTGTCAACGACATCAGTTTGGCGTAGCTTATATTATTAAAAGATTAACAAACTAAAATTCACAAACACGTCACCCTCAAGTAAGCTGATATAATGGAACTGGTCACCTACAGCTACAGACAGGGTTCATGGAACTAAATTACAGCCAAGCAAAGCTTTGTCTTTGAGCACATCAATTTTCTATCTTCAAATACTACAACATGCTAACGCAAGCTATTTGCCATCGACAAAATTACGGTTGCCAGGTCTTAAAACCGAAAAGCCGGACAGACCAACCAGTTTAGCTGGACATTTGGGTAAACACACTTACACCGGCCGGACACACTTAATTTTTTTGTCGTAGTATAACTCGACATTTTTTTTATGGGAGGACAGTGCCATTCCTTTCGTTTGCGCTAGCGATACAAGGTAAGGCGGGCGAAGCAGAAATCAATACATGACAAATGTAAAAAATGGTATTATTTAAAAAGCCTTACAAAAGCCGGACTGGACGGACACCGTCTAATTTGCCGCACACGCAACCAAAAAGCATGCCTGTTTCCGGCTTTATACGGACGGCTGGCAACGACACACCCTAATTGTAACTTCTAATTGAATCCGGAAAATAATCTGTGATTTTTATTATTGGCTATACATTTGTGTTACGAACTCAACAAACAATCATGAAGGAATATTACCTTAATCAAACTGATTGATTTTCGATAATATGTGTAATACATATTATCGAAAATCAATCAGTTTCGACATGTGTACAGAATGTATTAACTTTCTTACTGTTTTATTGATATAAGCTGTTATTGTATCAGGCATTGTTGTTACACGTTTCTGTCTAGAAAGGCATGTCCCTAGGGTAATCCAGACGTCAAAAGATTTGCAACCATTATATGGCCGTGGCCTCTACCTACATTCATATTCATACTGAGGCCTGTTTCTAGGAGAAAGACTACGGATTTCCAGTTTCTATAATTCCGTAATATATTATGTTCACTCTCACATTACATTCTTGGTACACGCTCGTCAGTTTAAAGTAATTTTAATCTGCCCTTTGTTCAGAATGTCTGATCTGGTCAAAGTATGTTAGGCCTTCCACTTCCAGCTGTCCCATTTACATTTGCGTTATACAAGTATACATTATTGGTTAATCTTTTGTCGACTAGTCTTTCACATGCTTACACAAAAATAGAATATAAACGCGATATAATTCGTATACAGTAGTTTAACTTCTACTTTTAACATTTGCTTAAATATAAAATAATATAAGTAAAGTAAATAATATAAGTAACCATCATATTATATCTTCTTTTAGGCCGCACTGTGACTTTATCAAACTTCCTAAATATGGCCTGAAAATAATTATCAAAATTATGAATTGATACATTGCTTATCCGTCATAAAGATTCAGCTGTAATAACTATATGCAAAATTGCAATGTATTACCTATACAAGGTATACCTAAGCGTGTGTCCCGCTTTCTTAACCATGGGTAGTAAGTACTGTACGTATCGCGTTGTGCCCAAACAATATTCGAATACAATTGTGCGCATCACTAATATAGACCAATAGCATGAGAAGTGTTCTCATGCTATTGGTCTGTCAATAGGTTAGTTGCCTATGTTTGATATTATTGTATATTATTTTACACACAAGAGCCAGAGAATACCAATCAAAAGAAATCTTTTGTACAACAATATCAAAATCGGTCGGAAAATAAGAAAGTACCTGATTAATATTTTAAATTTGGATATAATAAAAACTGAGGTCGTAGTGGGTATGTCTCTATCTCCCTCCTACAGCTGCGGTTAAATAGCGGTGGTCACCGTTTTTACCGTGCATCCTTTTTCTGTCATTAACCATTACACAATTATCACTTGTATCAGATTTGAAATGCTTGCATCTTATTTAAATTTGAGTAGTAATAAGCAGCGGTAGCCTAGTGGGAAACCTGTTGGACTGCCACGCAGTAGTCTCCAGTTTTGTGCGTATTAAATAGTAAATTATCGCTTGCTTTATCGGTGAAGGAAAACATCGTGAGAAAACCTGCATGTCTTCTCTATAATTTTCTCGAATATATGTGAAGTCTGAAACCCGCACTGGGCCAGCGTGGTGGACTATGGCCTAAGCCTTCACATAATGGGAAGAGGTCTGTGCCAACAGTGGGACAGTATTAATACAGGGTTGATATTATATAGATTTCAAATATCTTTGTATTTTAGAGTTTGGGTAATGTAACAATTTGAAGTAAAAAAAATTAAAATTGAGTCATCTACCCTTTTTTGGAATGACAGACAAAATTAAAAACCTATTCGTCTAGCCGCAGGTGTTTCGCTACCACTCAGTAGGTTGAAGTAAATTTTGTTTTTGAGGTTGGTAGATAAACTGCTTCCATTTTCACCGAAATAACAGTGGTTTACCAAATCACAGAAAAGCAACACAATTGAATGATTAAACACGATTTGCTTTGATTAGCTATTCACGATTCGGTTCAGGTTCATTCTCCCGTTTATTCTACCGTTGAGCTGCTTTATATTCGACAAGTTGAAGTTGACTCACCCTTGTTCATACTGTTATTACGCGATGTCAGAATTGACACACTAATACCAAGGTACCGTTAGATTGAAAATTACATACATAGACGCCTGTGTATTTCTTAAGTTAAAGGTAGAGCTGAACGACATCCACTTTTCCTTGTCTTACAAGCATACGTCTTACGTCTATATCCACCAAGGTGTAAGCAGTGGAGTATTACAATAACATTTTGTCAGCAATGCTTTTAAATTCCACGTTATAGAGGGCGAGCTCATTGGCGTCTACCAAGCACAGTTCTAGACTCCAAACACTAAGAATTCTAATAACACGTCACCGTGTCCGGTAATGGAAGCATTCTAAAAATGGTATAGGTACCTATAGCATAGCAGTTGCTTTCACTACCGCTACACAACCAAGTCAGTCGCTGTTTTAGACCTCAAAATATTATGTATATTTAATTAGACTTCAAAATATTATGTATATTTAATTAGATAGAAATTCATTGCAAACCGAGCCTTAGGCTTCACCCGGAAGTTCTGCGGGTATAGCAAGAGCCAAATGCGCCTGCTCACAGGAGCGTTCACTGGCCATTTTGGGACCAACGACTTCCTGTGCAGATTGAGATTGACACAAGATTCGATCTGCAGAGCCTGTGGTGAACAGGACGAGTCCATATCGCACCTACTGTGTGAATGCGACGCGTTGGCTGGACTTAGGATGGGTCTGATGGGATTGGCATATTCAAACCCTGAAGACTTCAGGCTTCTCCTTCTGAATTGTATATTGCGGCTAATGCAGTACATTCATAAGGAGATAGCTAAGGGATAAATCTTGGGGCTGACACAAAAGATCCCACTGGGTCGAAGTGTCGTCGGTCTGTATTGAATGGCCCCCACACACAAGATAAGATAATTAGACCCCCAGCCTATATGCGCCTTTCAGGCAATTTTCAGATCTTTATAAATTTCGCGCTGCCACTGCGAATTTCCTAAAGGACAACCCTTTATAAACTTTGCTTCAGATACGAACCCGTGACGTGATAACTCGGCGACCTCCTCCTCCAAAGGGAAAAAGATTGCTTAAACCAATATTATACGTTACATCAGTAGTTGTAACTGTAGATAGTATTTGACTCCAAATATCGACTATATCATGGATATTCAAGACATTCGAAACTAAAGACTTTGCGAGCTCACCAAAACACGAAATCTGTAACTATTTGAAAATGTATTTATGTTTATATAAGTGTTAATTGTGTTTATGCAAATAAATAAATTATTGTTATTATTATTTCGTAAATAGTCACCTGCGACGATGGTTCACTTCACAAATCGATCGTACTGCGCTGTCACCACTGCGTCACTTGCCGTCCTAAGTTAATTGCAACTAAACTAGAACACTGGTAATATCCAATCCATACCACTAATAAATTAAGTTGAATACCGCTAAAAGTAATAAAACATATTCGATCTACTGAATATTCCAATTACCAATACTAAAACCTCGAATTATTCACCGAACCTCAATTCAATTAATTAATGTGTTAATTAACACGTCAAAGTAATCAATACGGTTTTTATTTATCGGTGAACTGTGCGGTCTGGTGGCCGCCATTATTCTTGTATAGCATCGGTCATTCATGATCGCTGACGCGGGAACACCCCACACAACGAGCCAGCAATTCTAAAATCCTTCATCTAATTTCATATTGATCGTTGTGCCATTATCGAGGTACGAATAGCTACTTCGGAAAAGGTTGCACATGTTTTATAAGATGACTAGCTTTTGCCCGCGGCTTCGCTCGCGTTAATTTAGAATTTGACAATCAATTCGGGTTGTACTCTGCTTGTAATAATATAATTCAATCATAATTCGAAAGACACGTGGCGCCATATATTATCATAAGAACGTTATTATTGTTTTCCTCGGGAACAGTAATTTTTTTCGGAATGGAAGGTAGCCTATGTCCGTTTCTGTACACCTGTCAACGTATATGCAAAATTTCAGGATGATCGGTTCAGTGATTTAGGCGTGAAAAGGTAACAAACAAACAAACAACCTCATTTTCGCTTTTATAATATTAGTTAGGAAGTTAGGATTAGCTACCTTTCATCCCGAAAAAAATTACTGTTCCCAAGGAAAACAACGTAAACGTTCTTATGGCTATCAGTGGACGTCGTCTGGCTAAGATGATGATAATTCAATATTAAACATACCGTTAATAGTTATTTAATTAGAAACCACAATTATTTGCTTGTGTCGTAAACGTAAGTTAAGTAATAAAGAGATTACGCCTCTCGTGACAGTTCAATATGGACGGCAGCGTAAAATATACCTCGTATTTAATATTTTCGACACATCCAAGAATAGAATGACTCGCTCCTCACATGATTGAAACTCTCATTGAACCATTTCCTTACCGATTTGTGGTTACGTTGTCAAAACGTCGATTTGCCGTCGTTTGTGTGGTCTGTCGAGTGATAATCGCACGTGTGTAGCGTCGTATATCATCTTACCTTTTTATGTAATTTACATAATTTAAATACGATACGAGTAAAGCATTGATAACAACTTTCATCATAATATATCTATTTTTATATATTATATAGCATTTGCTCGCTGTTTCACTCGCGTAAAAGTAGGTTTGGTTAGGTGCAACTGTACTTATTTTGTAAATGAAATATAGCCTATGTTACTCGATGGTAATATAGCTTTCTAATGGCGAAATAATTTTTAAATTCGGTTGTGTAGATTTTTAATTAAATCGTTACACACAAACAAATAAAAGATCAAATCTTTCTATATTATAGACTAGCTGACCCGCGCAACTTCGTCTGCTTCACATAAGAGAATTTTCCTAGTCTTTGCAACATTTTTCATTTATGCTCCACTCCTATTGGTCGTAGCGTGATGTTATATAGCCTATTGCCTTCCTCTATAAATGGGCTATCCAACACTGAAATATTTTTCTAATTTTTACCCGTAGTTCCGTAGATTAGCGCGTTCAACCAAACAAACAAAATGTAAGTGAAGTCGGCGCGTGAGCGCCTCCGCCTTTTTATAAATGCAGCGGATGGCCGTTTCGTGCGTTAAACAAAAATCAACCGTATCGCCTTACCCATACTGGCGCAGCGAGATTTGGAAGTTTTATTTCATCTATATCTTGTGTGTTTATAAACCGATTTCTATAATTTCTTTTTTATAAAGTAGATATTAAAGTGTACTTTTTGAATATGGGAGTTTGATAACGATATACCTATGTGTAATACAATATATTTATGTATTTAATACACTTTGAAGAAATGCCTAACGATTAAACACGTTATTGTAGCTAATTTATAAAAGATAGATATATGCTATTGAGGACTTGTTTGTAGATCATTTGAAGACCATCATCTTTGTAATACATACTTTTGGTGTATGATCAAAGTATGCGAGGATAAGAGCTCGAAAGCGCATTTTCATCTGACTTGCTTCAAATTTATCGTCACTGCTCAGCTCCTATGTGTCTTAGCGTTATGTTATATAGCCTATAACCTGCCCAGGAGTATGGACTACAATCGTACCAAGTTTGGTTAAAATCCCTTCAGTAGTTTTTGACCAATGCGTGCATATACAGACAGACAGACAGACAGACGGACAGACAAAAAATTTACTGATTGCATTTTTGTCATCAGTATCGATCACCATTCATCCTCCAATATTAATTTTGAATATATATTCAATGTACAGAGTTTACCTCTCTACAGTTTTATTATAAGTATAGATTAATCTATGTATGGTCTCTGATAGGATAGCTAGTGGAGAAAATCTCATGCCTCTTTGAAGTAGATAGATAAAGATAAGACTAACCATTGTTTCAGTGCAAACCTAAAGCCCAATGTCCAGTACATACACTTAAAAGGGGTTAGATAATATCGTGTCAGTTTTGCTTTTGACGTAAATCTAGTAACAATATGAACATTAAGATTATACAGTACGTTAACTAACGAAAGGCGTTCCCTTAAACTGGCAATACTATGGCGTGCGCAGATCCTAAAAAAAATGTTTCCATAAAAAACAAAAAATATTTTATTGTAATAACTTCATAAATATTCAATAAAAAATTATAAACAGACACGAAAAGAAACAGTCTTTGCATACGCACAAAAGTACCAATGCAAAACGGCAACGTCGCTTTTTACTTAGTTATGAATTTTTAATTAAAATGACTTTTTAATTAGTTTTACATTTAATTTATTTTTCATGCTTGCATTTTTCATGCTTATTTTTCTATGCAAATATGTTCATTTGCATCTATTAATGATATACAATAACCGCTTTAAGGGAACGCCTTTCGTTATTTTACTTACTGTATTTACAGTTTAACTCACATAACCTTACCTACTACCTACTGGAAAAGCAGTGTAGTATCACTACAACCATATTTCTCTTTACATTTTTACATCTTACTAGCGACTCGCCCCGGCTTCGCACGGGTATTACAAAACCTTAACAATTTATACACCTTATCTTATCTTATGTGGGGGCCAGTGCAGACCGGTGACACTTCGACCCAGTGGGATCTTTTGTGACGACACTCTCCCAATAATGACTGCCATTGATGTTCATGGCAGCCGGGACCAACGGCTTAACGTGCTTTCCGAGGCACGGAGCAGGCGATGATTGTCAATCAATACGCACATAATTTCGAAAAGTTATATAACTTCCGAAAGTCAGAGATGCGCGACATGAATTTGAACCCGAGACCCTCTGTATTGCAGTCTGTTGGTCTCCCCACTGAGCTATCGCTGCTCTATACACCTTAACCTGCCTCATGTATCAGTCTGTTTATTGGTGAAAACCGCATAATAATCCATTCAGTAGTTTTCGAATTTCTCGTGAACAGACACACGGTGGATGACTTTGTTTTATAATATGTTAAGAACTAATAGTCGGCAAGCGTACAGCTGTCTACCCGTTGCTCAGTAGAAGACAACAGGCTCACTAGATAGTAAAAATACGAAAAAGAACCTTTTATCTCATTGTGGCCAATAATTCGCTAAGCACAGTTCATCACGACTATATCCTCGTAAGGGCAGGCGAAGGTATAATACACCTTCACATTATCAGGTATAGTTTTAGGTACCTCGTTACAGGAGCGAATCTATTGCCGTGTGCCGGGCACTATCTAGACTGTGGGCTGCTAAATATATGCTTTACTTAAACACCTAATAATACTTAACCGGATCAGGGAATCAAACCCGAAATGTCATGTACAGCAGTCGTATACACTACCGCGGCGCCACCCAGGCAACAGTAAATAAAAATAACGCTTTAATTGACGAGCAAAATTCCTAAACCTTTTTTTTACCTGGTGTGATTGCATTGACACATTCCTCTTCGCGGAATATGAAGTGGAGAGGTTATGTCGGGCTCACCCAGGTAAAGTTGGAACGTTCCGGGTACTACCGACTAATCCTACCACTGTAAAATTCTTAACCTTAACGTAACCTTAATATTTTTACCCCCAGCTACGCTCCTTAGAAGTGGGTACGGAGTTCCCCAGCATTTCAAACCTGCGCTTGCTGACAGGCGAGTTGGAAGAAGACGGGGCCAGGCTGAGGTCTTTAGACTTGAGGTTTGACCTCACGTACGATGGCAACTTTAGGATCGATGTGGACGCTGTCATGCTGCTGGGGAAGATCGCTAATATATCTATCACTGGTACGTTACATAAAAATCTTTTATGACAATGAACAAACTGAAATCATAAATATTCTAATGACTATGTGACTCAGGGGTAAGCAGAGGTTAACTCTGCCTTCAGTAATATAGATATAGCCTAAAACTATAGGTACTTGGCAAAGTGTGAGTGTAATAACTTACACCCATATTTTGATAAGTATGGTTTTTAGTTCCACGTAATATGGCTGAGCGTATTGCTGGCGCCAACCAAGCACACTACCAGACTTCTTGCTACAACAAACAACTGAGAATTTCTTTACAGGAAATCCAATATCAGTTTGCCCAATCCAGGAATTGGATCCGACAAAGACGTAATACCCAGCATGGCGCCAGCGAGACAGTCGAAAAGCAAATGCACAGAAATCACCAAATGTCAAAAATTATTACGGATTTGATGTTCGCTTCGGTTGTACTTTAAATTTAAAGGCATAATTAAGCAGACAAAAGACATTGTACAGACCAAGATTACCTACATAATGACACAGCTACAATGTTTAAAATAATTACAGTATAAAATCAGTATTATATTACAGCCAAATCTACAATGAAAGGCTTATGTTAGGCGGTATACAGTTTATTTTCTCCTTGAAGGTTCATCTTCATATTGTTTTGTTACATTATTATAAGAAATATTTGTTACAATGTGGCTAGATGGGCATTTCGAACGAAGTGCTACCTTAAACTTACTTTACCGAACAGGTACCATTGGTTCATTAAACATAATATAATCTAAGTCGAGATTTTTAGAAGACTTAAAACTTATAAAACATAGCTTAATAAAATTATAAATTATCGATTAATGTTATTATTCTCACCGAGGTTTGCTTATCTATACTCTATACTAATATTATAAAGCTGAAGAGTTTGTTTGTTTGTTTGAACGCGCTAATCTCAGGAACTACTGGTTCGATTTGAAAATTATTTTAGTGTTAGATAGCCTATTTATCGAGGAAGGCTATAGGCTATATAACATCACGCTACGACCAACGGGGGCGGCGCAGTAACGATAAACGCGGGTGAAACCGCGGTAACATCTAGTATATTATAAAAAATCTAACAAGATGAATAGAAAACAATGCATTTTGGTTTATATTTGTAAAGTAAATACTTTCATATCTTCTCATTATTTAAAATAATACAAATTCAAAATTATATGCTCGTAAATTTATTATAAACAAATCGTTTCATCGGAATTTATGTCGTGTTATTTCATTTTAATATTAATGATCGAACTTAAATCTTGATTTATTTTACAAGCCTGCTCGGTACTTTGGGACGCAAAGAACGTCACTATTGGTGCACTTTTATCAATACAGTATGAACTATGATATTGTTTTTTGACATTTTATCCCGTCATGAAATACGGAATTTGATGAGCGTGATACGGATGAAAGCTATCACAGGACACATCCTATATTTTACAGAGCATAATTTCATGTAGGAGACATTGCCTGATAATACTAAGACAGCGATAAATAGGAGCGTCTATAATAATAGGAGACCAAATAAATATACAGTTGTATCTACAAACATCAGTGCTATATCGGGCACATAACAAAACCCGTAACAAAGTCATGCAGGGAACGGACACCGATGTTCCGACGGGAGCTCTTCGTATACACACGTCCGTAACATGACAGAACAATTAGTAGATATTACAAATCAAATAAAATAAAATTACGTTTATTCATATAGATCACTAAGTAACAAATATGAACGTCAAAGTTACACTTATTTATGTAAATTCACAGTAACCTGTTGCAATGTTCAGCAATGCAAAGGCATAAAACGTCTATCATCAGCATTCATCAGGTTCACATTAACCACAAAAATGTTCACGACGTATATACAGGCTGTCCGTTAATTAATAGATAACCTTGAAATATCTTATAGTAGAACTGATGTCCGTTAAGAAAAAAATATGAAAAGAAATCTATCCTAACTACTACCTGAGATATGATTTATTTTTTAAATTACCATATTTAACTTTCTTGTACACTACGACCATAAATGACTGAATGACATCGGTTTTTTGTTGTTTTATTATTAAACACGAATTATGCTAATAGATAGATAGTCAAAAGTATGACTAATTATTGCACTTTTTAAATATTTTTTTCATTTTTTCTGAACGCCCATCAGTTCTACTATAAGACATTTCGAGGTTATCCATTAATTACCGGACTCCTTGTATATGTATAGGCTCCTGGACACGTCACGGCTTCGTTCCGGACACTGAAAAGCCTGTCCCGGCACGTTCTGTACTGACATTGACGTATTTGAATAAACACATCATTATAAATTATCTGTACTTACTTATTGTTATATTTTTACTCCCGGACGATACACAGCCCTGTCATGTTCCCAGCACTGGACTGATGGGACAACAAAAAAGTTAAAAGTCTGCACTTTTAATTTTAAACCAAGGCCTTTTTACATTGTTCGTGTATTTTAAAAGCAGGTTATCATTATCACATGATAAATATGTGTCCTACAGCAAACATATTTATCGAATATCGTATAAACGTTGCTCCGTGTCCCGTGCTTGCGTTCGTTCAAAATATTGTTATTTTAAAATATGATAACAAAAGTTAGCCCTACTGTGATCGGCAAAAAGATTTTCATATCGCAATTTCTTCCAACTTTTATATGCAACTTCTCATTTTTAACCTTTACTTTTCGATAAATAAGTTTTCATTGCAAACTCGCAGCACAAAATTTTAGTTTGACATTTTTTGCTAAGGACTTTTGTAGATAGGCTGCTTTTTATTAAAGTATCGATCCCGCTTCAGCTCCTCATTTATATACTCAATATTTTATTTGCATTCCACAATGTAGACTTAGATAGTGGAATTAAATAAATTTCATTAAGGAACCTGTTTATATAAACTAATACAAGTAGGTATTATCTAGGTATATGCAATGATGCGCTACCACTACAACCATACGGTTCCAAATTACAGTTTTAAGTCAGTAAAAGTTTTATTTGGTTATTCATTAACGATACGGGAGTAAATTCCAGTATATGGACAAATAAAGTTAGTGAAAACCTGGTGAAATTAATGTGCTTAAGTGTGATAACATATTCTATGTTTGGGCTGATATTTCAATTGTCAGCTAGTTTACCTAATTATTACCGACAGCGATAGCCTAGTGGGAAACCGTTGGACTGCTACGCAGAGGTCTCGAGTTCGAACCCAAGGCGCGCATCTCTGAGTTTTCGAAGTTATATGCGTATTAAATAGTTAATTATCACTTGCTTTAACGGTGAAGGAAAACATCGTGAGGAAACCTGCATGTCTGAGAGTTCTCCATAATATTCTCAAAGATATGTGAAGTCCGCCAACCCGCACTAGGCCAGCGTGGTGGACTATGGCCTAACCCTTCTCACACTGAGAAGAGGCCCGTGCCCAGCAGTGGGACAGTTTAATACAGGGCTGATATTATTATTATATATTCTTCCGTTTTAAGGATTATCTGTTGATTGGAAATCGGCCCTTAGTCTACCTATAACAATCAATAAGTAAATAAATCTATTAATAACAGAACAAGTAAAGTCTGTCCAAACAAGACTATTCGTTCAAAGTTAATAACTACGTATTATAATAGGCTGTTGCTGAAGCGTCATAACGATTTGTGACTTTAGGTCTAACGTTTAGTCCCGTGATAATAATCAAAGCCTCAGGTCGTTCGTGTAATTGTATTCAACGGGCGAAACGGTTATAGTATCTTCGACAAAATGTCACAATTTTGTACCCGTCTACTGATTTTACGCTTTAATCTTGGAAATATTCTAAATCATATCTAAAAAGAAATAAACAATAAAACGATTGTGATTTTTATTTTTTTTTTGTTATTCTTGTTTCGACATTTAATATATTCACGAAAAAAGGTTGTTAAGAATACCCTTTTTAAACAATAGGTATATTTTAATAAATACTATAACTTTATATTATAAGTAAGTAGATAGTTTTATCCTACTTATATTATAAGTTGTATGTGAAGTTGTTTAGATTTGGATACTTGTTACTCACTCACACATACACCGTTAAGCGAATTTGGATGAAACTTAGCAGACAGGTAGACGACATCCTGGATTAACATACGAGTTTCCTTTTCTCTTCTCGTTATACGTTAATGGGTGTAATCGTGGATAGAAACTAGTTTGAATTGTAACATTGCATAGGATTACTAGGAAGCAGATATTTGATAATTAAATTATCCTAACTGATTATTTTCCATATATTTTCAGTCGAAAGCTTAAGCGGTAACGTTCGAGTAATGTTCCGTCGTACCCCATACACGCACTGGGCGCTCGCCTTCGAGTCACCACCGAAACTTGAGCTCCGAGTGCGTGGCCGGTTCCAGGGGAGGCAGATCAAACCTAGACTGGCTTCTTTAGTTGCCGCACACATAAGGAGAGCCGTTGCACAAAGGCATACGCTGCCCAATTATAAGATACGGTGAGTTGCTTATGTTTTCTTCATATGTATTATAATACCAGCTCTGTTATAAGCTGTCCTACTGCTGGGCAAGGTCCTCTTATCAGTGTTAGAAGGGTTAGGCCATAGTCCACCCCGCTGGCCAGTGCGGATTGGCAGATTCACATATCTTCGGGATCAGATTAAAGCTTATTTTACTAACCTTAATGCATAAAACTAATTGTTTATCAGCTACGAATAAATTTTTTGGGTAAAGGACATATTGTAAAATATTACGAAAATATAAACATACGATACGTTAAGGAGGACTCTATGACATGCAAGTTTCCTCGTCATAGTAGTGATTATTACGTATTTAACCTTTTGACAGCCACAGCATAAAATTAGCGTCGTGCCCCCTACGCCAGGCGATGATTAATGTAGTTTTAAATAATAGGTAAAAGGAACACAACAAACATATTTTTTTATGTTTATTTTGAACTGTGAAATAGTCGTATTTTCGACGTGCCATGCCGTCGGGGGCGTCGCCGTCGTGAGCACGGTTTAATTTGACGTGAATAGACGTCCGTGGCGGTCAAAAGGTTAATAACTTCGAAAAATCATAGACGCGTGCCGTATAAGCGAACTCGATATGTGTGTGTGACCCTTTTCCTCATATAGTCTAAAGAAAGCAATTAAAAAAATCGTACAAATCAGTAATAAGAATACATCACAAGGTATTTTTTTATGTGCGAAACGTAAATGTTTATTTATTTAGGTATCACAGTAAAACTTATGAAGTTATAGTTATAATTATTGACTCCGTCCAATTGTACAATTCTAATTTCAACATCAAACAATGATGAGATAGAAGCCATCTCGAGTTTGTAAACGTCTGTTGAGTATCAAAAGTTAGACAGCTTCTCAATTTAAATTACGTTTACAAGTTTTATAACTTTGATTGACATGGACAACAAATTCAAGAAATCAAAATGTATTTTACGTTGTTGGTTTTTAAAAAGTAGGAAATCTGATTGATATAGCTCCACCGGTGGAGAATTTACCCTCACACCTTACAACATAGACCAAGCGGTTATGGGTGGCAAATAGAATGATGTATCAAGAATTAGATGGCATAATTATACTATAACGTAATATATTTCTCAGTCGATTAAAAATATATATTTATTTAAGTTGTCAAATACAAATTCCCATGCCCTAATTGTTTATTTAGGCTATCAATACACTTATCGATAGATAAATATTTATCGGCGGTATTTACTAACGATAACTAAATCCGAGGGCTTTGCTATAAATACTCGATTTATTCATGGTTTTCTTCACTTGGCAGCTACAAGCCATTCTTCCCTAAGTCGGACCCTGGGAGCACGGAGGGTGAAGAAGGGCCGACTCCAAATGGACGACTCACGGTGCGACTCATGGAGGTTACGAGGCTGCAGTGGTCGGGAGCACCAGCAACTGTGCGAGCCGCCTTAGCTGTTGATTCGCATGGATGGGTACGTAGTTTTGTTTGACCTAGTAGCAATACTTTGTTTGTGGCAATATCCCAGTTAGTATAAAGCACTGGACTACCGATTCTATAGTAGCACTAGTTATTAATGGTACTGAAAAGTTTCTCTAGCTGGGTTAGCGGAACTAATAACCAAACTACTGCTACTAAGTCTTTTATTTAGCTACTTACGTTTACGGGTCAATTAGATATAATAAGTAAAATCTATAATAGTATAAAGCTTCCTGGTCTGGTCACTGTAGCCCACGCTGAAACGCTATGGATATAACATACACAACAACCTATTTAAAAGGCATAGGATTTGTTGTAAGCTCGGCAGACGCACTTATCTTATCTTATCTTATGTGGGGGGCCAGTCAATGCAGACCGGCGACACTTCGACCCAGTGAGATCTTTTGTGTCGACACTCTCCCAATAACGACTGCCATAGATGTTCATGGCAGCCGGGGCCGGGACCAACGGCTTAACGTGCTCCCCGAGGCACGGAGCAGGCGATAATTGTCAATCAATACGAACATAATTTCGAAAAGTCGTATAACTTCCGAAAGTCAGAGTCACTTAAATCAACAACTATTTTGTTATTTACTCAGGATAGCTTACTACGTAAGATCGTACAGCCTACTATATTTTTTTATTTTTACTTTAATCAATGAAGCTATATAAGCATTACATCCCTGGCACTATCGTCCGCTAATTAAAGTGATATCAGAATAAATTAACATCTTTACGCCTCGCATAATGCTCGTAACACACAAGGAAACGTTTAGTTTCAATAGAACAAAAGATGTATCGCTGACTACAATAGAATTCAAAACAATTACTGTATTTCCTCTTGTATAAATATACGCCATTATATTAGCCGATTATTTGAGAGTTCTTGGTTTAGTTACGAATCGGCCTCGGTAGTACAGTAGTATAGAATGCGACTGCTGTGCGTGAGGTTAAGGATTCCATTATCGTAAGTGTTATTGGGTTTATCCATCAAAAAATGTCAGAAGCGACAAAGAATCTTACTTGGTGAAATGTGAAGATAGTAATACCTATCTACTTCTTTGAGTATACAGGCGTTAGACTATATAATAATATGTCGATATTTTTAAAGTTTCTGCGAACTGGCGATGTAGCGATGAATCATTTGCCATGTGTGTATGTATGTATATACATAGGCCGCAAGAAATAGAGAAAGAAACACTGATCTTTGCAGTCATGTTGCAAATAACTAAGAAGTTTGTGTCACTGTTTCGTTACTTCTAAGAATCACAGTTTCCTTAAGGAAACTGTGTGCTATCAATTGGGGACCAGTATGATCTTTGCGCCTTATGCTGCCAGTATAGCGGCTTATAATTAACAAGCAACGCGCTACTGATATTATTAACGGGCCTGAGGGAATGAGGGAGCTTATAGATATTATCGGAATCAAGGATATAAACCCTATGCCCCTTGTACACAATCGTTTCGATAAAGATCAAATAGCTGATCTATAGACTGATGACATTTAATTTTTGTTTACAGGTATCGCTTCGCCGCGGCGTCTTAGTACTAGACGTAGTGTTGCCAGCTGTAGCGGGCCCGCTTGGACTGGTGTGTTGCCAGGGTGTGGGTGCAGTGCTGGTGGACACGGTCGTCCCGATGTCGCCGGCATACCGCGCTGACCTTCGCCGGGACGACGTCGTGCTCGCTATAGATAATAAGCCTGTGAACAATGTTGCTCAGGTTAATATTACACTTTTATTTTGCAAGGGACAGGAATAGGATTCTATTACGTATTTTGCAAAAGCTCTTTAAGTTTCAGCCAAAGATATTCTAAACTGAGAAACGGACTCCTACAAGTCCTTCACAAACAGCAATTGGGATTTAAAGAGTGCAAAGTGATTGTAGTAGTCTAACAGAGACCTTGAAGCCTCTAAAATACTGTAGTTTCACTTATCAACACTTGTTATTTAGCTAACATATGTACCTAATGATCTTAACTTCATCGATAACACAAAGCAAGCTTATCTTTGCAAAAACCAAAAAGAATTCGTTACGCTAAGTCAAACAGATAATGATACCCAAAAGTCCTATACGTATTCTGGTTGACTTATGAAACCCAAAATAATTCTTATAAAAACTCACCTTACATATTGACCCTTTTTCCCCAGGTGGGTAAACTCCTGCGCCTCGTGGAGCGGCGCGCGGTGACGGTGCGCGTGCGACGCGGCGGCGCCGGCGCGGCCGCTCGCCGCGACGACTCCGCCGAGCCGAAGCGCATCAAGCCCAACTTCTCCTTCCGAAGGGTCTCTGAGGTCATGGAGGGAGTCCGATTACAAGGCATGCGGGCAGCCGCCTCTAAGACTAACTTACAGGTCTAGTGTGTTTTAGTTATTTACCTAGGATTTTTACTAATGCATGTCTACAATTAATGCCAAGGTGTTGATTTTAAATTTTATTGCAAAAGTAGATTTCAATAGGAGCGAGTCGTAAAATGTTACGTTAACTATGTAATCTAAAGCTAAAATGCTTGTATTTAGATTTTGGTAGTTATTATCATATTTTTGGATAATCAGGATGCAGAATCCAGTCCAGCTAAAACAGCGGAACCACAAAACGAGACTGATGCACAAGCCAAACAAAAAGTGGAGCCGGCGCGACAGTCCAAACCTTCGGAGCAGCCTCCTTCGGCTAACTTCGGGCTTCGCAAGCGTCGGTGCTCAGTAGAAAATAAGTCTTCCGATAGTTCAGCCGGTAGTACTCCACCAGCCTCTGGAGCGAGCACACCCCTTAGACAGGCGAACGTTATCAACAAAATCGTCAAACACCCAGACATTCCCATAATAAGAACAGACTCATCGGAATGCAGGATACCAGAAAAGGAACCTGTCGAAGAAGACGAACAGATATTCGAAACAGGAGGCCCCAGACAAACAGAGCATGTTGAAATTTGCCAAATGTTTTGGACCAAGAATACGCCTCTGAAGCCAATAATACCGTTCGACGAAGAAACCGAATTTAAACTGAATGAGAACCACAAATATTTGAACATAAATGTTTGGGCCACCGTGGCCGGAGAAAAAGAGGAGATATTACTAGGATATTTGAATATCCCGCTGACTGCGTTACTAGCTGAATGCCAAGATTCGACAGTTCCCCACCACATGAAGAGGTACCAGTTTTTGCCGCCAGATGTCGATATCAAGTTTAGGTGAGATGGTTTAATACGAATACACCCCACTAGATGTCTCTATATCCCAAAACCATATCCAAACCAGTGTGATCTATCATGGAATTTAGAGATCTTAATTCCATTTCTTCCAGCTTTTCTATTTCCACAGGCTGTATTTCTTCCGGAAAAAACTGAATAACACAAAAAAACTTTTCTTGCATGTCTTCCATATTAACTACAAGTAAGCATTCTTCCTATAATACATAAGTACCATTATATATAATTATATTTTTATTTAAAATTACTGCAATCCTTTGTCTTTACGTAGGACCTGAGCCTTTGAACGTTTCTTGCAGAACCAGGTCACATAGATTTAATATATTACGTATCAGTAGTTATCTCCTTTGCTAGCATAGTTGAAACAGATCTCCTGTCCAATCCCTAGAACGCATGAAATATTTCATTCCGTTGTGCAATCTGCTCGAGACAGTCTTAGTTCCTGTCCACCTAAATGATGTCATCAAATAAACATAATGAAACAATGTCTGACAAGTTCTGACTGAAACAAACACCAACTGAAAACAATATACAAATAACAGAACTACAATCTAAAACAGTTTCCATGGTTGATGAGCTTCGTATACTTGCAGCAAAAGTCACAAGCTGTCATCGCACGCGGGGTTTGAACCTTGTCTCTGCTTCGGGGACGCACTCGTGTGGTGGGAGTGGGAAGGGCTGGGCACAGCGCGGGCGACCCCGCGGACGTCACGTGACCCAGTGCTGCCACGACCCCCGAAGCCGACCAGAGCGACCCACGATTTTGTGCGGACACACTTTCATAGATCGACACAATGCGACTTCTGTAACAAGAAGGTATATTAAAAGTCACTTATATTACATTTAAGTAAATTTAAATGTTAGAGTATATAGAATTAATTATTGATCGAAGCACATTTTTAAATTCATTCATGTGTGATGTGGTCGTTTATGTGCAACCAATAACCATGAGTTTTGAACCAAGATAAGACTACCATGAATATGTTCTATCCTATGATGATGGTATGATTATTATAAGTTTCAACTTTAGAATTATATTATATATCTAAAGAGATTATTTAAAGACAAATAATTAAAATCTTGCCTAGATCTGGCTGAAAGACGCGATGCAATGCCGGAACTGCGGGCTGTCGTGTCACAAGAAGTGCGTTACCAAATGCCAGGAGTCTTCACCCTGTGTACCCAAACATGACCGAGGTATGTCTTGTCTAACATTTATATATTATATGTATATACACATTTCGCTAGAATTCTACATAAACAAATATGTAATTTGGAGTTCTTAAAAGACCTGTTTAGGCAATCGCATTACATATGTGCTCTTACTACAAATTTTCTTAGCTGGTCATACGCTATCGTCTCTATAGACATACATAGGTATATCATATGCATACTTTGTGTAACAGCTCCATGACTACTTAATTTGGTAAACTTATCAACATGTAGGCAAAGATGTCTCAACGTCTAACTAAATCTTACTACTGACTTAAAATTATTTTGGGTATTGGTTTTAATAAAATCAAATTGGCCGTGGTCATAGGTAGAAATCTGTATATTGATAACGTAGCTGGCTAGAGTAAATAAAGAAAATCGTTTAAAATCCCTCTTGCTATTTCGTAAAAGTTTAATGTCGAATTCAAATGTCATGTCGACAATAATCATAGTATTTAAGTTATACATTAGGTAATACTAGAGTTTTGCTGCAGATTCAGAAGTGAAATCATATAGAATAGCGCAGCCGATGCGAACACAGTCGCCAAAATATGCCATAGCACTTGATATTTTTCACCAATTCAAATTTAAGAATATAGACGAGTGGCTGACAACTAAATATTCGACTGATGTTTGGCAAAGATGTTCATGAAACTATACCTAGCAACTTGGCAGTTGTAATTGTTGATATTTTATCTATAACGTATTTCATTTAAATAAATTAAAGAAAACCTTGACCTATTCGTTGTCTCCGTGTTGTCATGGCTCCATGACAACTATGAAGTCTAACATGTTGAACGCAAGCATACGTATTGTACCTATAAGCTTACGTAGGTGATGCCTGCATAATTGTCAGTGGCAACATGACAACCAAATCGATGAAATTGTTGTATAATTTCAAATTCTACACGGTAACAAACAAATACGGAACCAAATATCATCAAAAGTGTAAGCATCCGATTATTTTAAATAGCAGAAACAACAGCTTTTTAACAAATGAATTTTAGATACTACCCAATATTTAAAAGGAAGCGATGAATGCTGAACTTTAAATTAAATAAACCTTGATGAATTCATTATATTACTACATTGTTACTACTTTTAATTAAGTAAGTAATCATATTAAAGATTACTTAATTAATAAATGAATAAAATTTTACTTAATTAGCGTGTCTAACGTTCGCTCAAACCGCAAGACAAGTTAAATTTTCAAAGAGTTAGATATGTACACCTAAGTTATTTGTAAGTCAAAGATAAACATATTTTAGTGGCCTGTAGTTTAGGAAATCCACAACACAGTTACGAGCCGTCTAATAAATAAACATAGCAATAAATTAGTACGGTGTTAAACATCGTTATTTCCCTGAAGTAGTGCGTAGTGTTACCATCAATAAAATTGACTTTATTTTCTGTGGCATGGTAGACATTTTTAATTAATTATGGGTATATATGATTTAGGATGTAATACAATAATAGAGAACTACGTCTAAGGACATAGAATAGAAATTTTATCTTGACTTAATCATTCCGTCCAAAAAAAACTTATTTTTACTACTACTTTTCGAGAAACTCTCGCACTTAATTAATCACGGCGATTTTCATAAACATTCAAACAACGTAGGTACACAAAGAACACATAGAATCGGAACAACTGTTTGTGGATCTAACACAAACGTGTGTATGGGATCGAACCCACAACACTCAACGCAGTCACAATGCCAAAACGACCACTTAAACCATTATGCCATCCCTGCAGTCTTTCGCCTGCCTTTGTATTTATTATGTTATAAATGTTATAATAAATACATAATAAACTTTTGTTTTAAATCGTTACTTTCCTTTTCTCAAATAAGTACACAGATAATATTAAAAGGATATAGTTATACAACTTATAAAAAATCTAGTATAATTTCTACAAACCTATTTTATTTATTATATTTATTTCTGGATTAAAGTAAAACCTCAAGATGTTTTGCAAAATAAGTAATGCCCGCGTATCGATATACAAGTTTATTTCTAGTCAATGACTATAAATGTTAGGTTACCAATAAATCACAAACTTCGTATAACAAATGGCGTAGCTACAACAAGTCATAGCATTACCTAAATCCGGTAATTACCCACTCAATTCTAGACGATGCCATAGCGTCTGATCATCGCTTGAGTGGCGGCAGTTCATCTTGTCATATTACTGCAGCTTGCCAACTAGCTATTATTCATTCATACTACTAAGCTATATACGTTTCCTGAAATGTATGCATTTCGTTTGTGAGTCGTGTAGTCTTAGTATACATTGTATATTGCAGTGATGCTGAAATTTTTATACATGCGTTAGTCTCCTCTAAGGAGCTTGCTTGGCTACGTGGTTCCCAATTGAACACAATTTCTGACTTTGTAGTAAATACCGTTTTATCTTAAAAAAACATATATTATATTACCTATATCATATATGCACCACGATTACTGTTTCACAAAAGCACAAATAATATAATACTATAAATACACAAGTATCTCTCTCGCGCTCTATTTTGTGTACCTATAGAATGCAGAATGGTACTTATGCCGTGTCAATAATAATTACAAAACTCAACGACATCCTTCATATTCCTAATTATCAATAATTGGTTGCCGATAAATGAATGTAGGTATGTCATAATTCTTGGAAATCTACAATTCCTAGTACTGTTGAGGAAGTTAACGAACAGTCATGTTCGATACAACATTCGAGGTCACAGAGTGACGAGTATTACGTAATATCAATGCAATTTCTTCCAAATTTAACGGAAACAAGGAACACTATAGACGTTGTTTCTCACTCGTTGCCAAAAGTACCTATATATAATTAGATTAACAACGAACTGTATAACTGTGTTTATATCAGCAGATACTACGCCGTAATCTTAATAACAGGTATCAAAACACGAAGGAAATAATCAAAAAGTATTTTTACTCATCGGGAAAAAACAAAGCAATTCCTCTTCAAAGAGGTATTTTAAAATGTTGATATCTGGTCCGTGGGATGTTTTATATCGAATATTTTCTGCAAAAGGAATTAAATTTACGAACATATTTGTTTCTTCAGCGGTTCTTTTTGAAAAGACGCCAAAATGCTCTCGTCACCATTTTGTGTTAACGACCAATACGGTCAATAACCTTCGTATATTTTGATGATTGTACTAAACATATGCATAATAAAATGATATAAATAATAAATACTTTTCATCTTAGCAACGATACTGTATGTACAACTGATACCCTTAATAATAAAGGGTTTAAATAAAGAAAATCGATATTGTTAACCGCTTTGAATAAAGAAAATCGAACATGTTGTGGTTTTCATACTAACTATTTCGTCAATATTGTTTTAATGGCCAATTCAAATTCTATATTTTTTATGAATTTACTGTTTTTTGTATTAAAGGAGATGTTTCATATTCGGCTACAAAATGTACGGTACATCAAAAAAGAGGAAAAATTACTAGAAATCAGGTAAAAATGCTATTCCAATAATTTACTTATAATTAAGATCATACAAGACGAAAATATTTTTTCTGTTATTGCCATATTCAATATGGCGGTACAATGGATTAGATATAATGCGTTCAGAAATTGTATAATATGAACTGACAGAAGATAAATATCACAAAGTAATAAAATAAAAATACTTATATATGCCTACATTGCAGCATATTGCGACTACAATAAGTACAAATAATTGTTAGAACCCGTCGACGTTTATCATACGATGGTATGATAAACGTATATTTATAGAAACGCACCAGTCTTACAGGTCCTGTGCATTTCGGAACGAAATATTCTTGATGACATTTTGACGTTAACACTTGACAATTATGTTTGTCAATGATTTCTTAGTCATGTAATGTATTGACACTGTTGCCAATTTAGCGACTTTGTCGCTAGAAATGACGACTTTCGTGTATGTCTTAACGACAAAAAATAAAATTTGTCGACAAAACCTGGCGACTTTTGGGGTACAAATGAAAACAATTTTGGGGCATGTAATAAATAATTTTTTTATTAAATCAACACAGAATTATACAGTGCGAAGAGATATATATGGAAAAAATTATAAAATCTCCAGGTTTTCGGTGAAGAACGACTAAAAAAAATAAAAAAAGGTTAGCCCGCCTATGTACAGACTGCACAGGTAGGCTGGCAGACCTTTTTTTTTTTAGTAATTCACTACCTGACTGTCGATAAACCAAACCAGAATCACTTTTAGCGACTTTCTGGCGACTTTTGATATTGAATCTAGCGACTCGACGTTCCAAGAATTGGCAACACTGTGTATTGAATTGTATTGTCGTTTGCGCGTGCGTTTAGATTTTCATGACTTCCGCTGTTATTTTGTTTTACTCGTTCTGACCGATTCCCTACGACTTTGGTTTTGTTTAACGGTTTTTGTGATAATATCTGCTCATACTTGGAATAAACTTAAGATTCTATTAGAAGTAAAACGTGACAACACGCTATAAAGAAGCGATTCAATTCGCTGGTTGGTTTTTAAATACGCGAAATTCAATCAAGTCTTACTCAACTCAGTTGCGTTTTGTACTTTATAGGTAATAAATTATAATGTCATTATGTCATAACCTCTATGGAGTATGGTCATAACATTCCGCCATGATTGTTCAGATAAACGTCAAATATATTCGATTTTTATTTTGTAATCTTCAATACTGTTTTAATGTCGATATTTTTTGTTTAAATATGTTTATTGCTTAATTTCCTAGGATTTTTAATCACGTACATGTTGTAGCCGGGGTCCCATACAAAAATGTAACGTCTCCTTTAAAAAAGAATCAACCATCATGCGATTATGACGAATTGAAACGACTAATACAGGCAGACACTAAGCGATATAACTCTAAATACAAATTGTATAAAAGGTTATTGAATATTGATATTTATCATTAGTAATACATGTTACTAATAATATATTCGCGAAATATAAATGAATTTTAAAATAACCAATTTGTTTTGTACAGAAACCACGAAATTAGGTGTAGGACATAAACGGCAATTTCAAAACCTAATACAAGTGTCATTAGGTTATGGTGGCCACTTACCATCTGGCAGAATGTATGCTTCTTTCCCATCTCAGTGGTGCAAACAAATGATCTACCATGCGACGTATTTAGTGCATCATAAACTAACGCGCGTCATATCCAACGCACGTGATAAGATCATGAATCTAAAAGATGCCAAACGTAGTGCGAATGTGACAGCTGAAGATCAATTATTTTGACATCACATGTCGCAATTGATGTCACTTGCAGGTTAGATTTATAGTTTACTAGCTTTTGCACGCGGCTCCGCCCGCGTGGTACCTACATCAATAAAAAGTAGCCTGTCCTTCCCTAGGTTTTAAACTATATCTGTACCAAATTTCATCTAAATCGGTTGAGTGGTTTAGCCGTGACAAGGTAACAGACAGATAGACAGACAGAGTTACTTTCGAATTTATAATATTAGTAAGGATAGTAAGGACTAGATAATGATCGCAGCTTCGCTCGCGTAAATGTAGGTTAGGTTAGAAACAGTGATTTTTCTGAATAAAAGGTTAACCTATCGTCCGTAAACCGACTTTACAGACAACCAATTTATTTTTTACACAATAACCTGCTTACCTTCTTTTCATGACTACAGTAGCAAGTATGATGGACAACTCATAGTACAGGGTTTCCAAATACTAGGCTGAACATCAATCATTGTATAACAGTTGTTGTCTCGTTATCGTTGTCGACTAGTATTTTTACGATCTGAATATTGAATTTGTAAAATATTTAACTAACTACGACTAGGTCAGCTAAATAGATATAATTCAAAGACTTGCCAATTTGTTAAGCCATTAATTATGCCAGCTCTAACGAAGTAAAGCACTTAAGATTCATGTCTTACCAACCTAAAATCGAGTAAAATGAATGTCGGTATGGGCCATAGTTATGTCATTTCATTATAGTCTGAGCAGACGTGCTTTTTTCTTTTCGAAAGTCGAATTTATTTACCAACCGTATACTCCGCAACATCACGTATCATTAAGTAGCTTGGATAAACTAGATGCGATGAAAGAGCCGGCTTCTTCGTTTGTCTAGCAATTCCTTTCGCTGTATCTCGTCCGTAAAACTGGTCTACAATCGGTAATTGAGTAACAAGTCATAAAAGTTGTCGCTAAATTTAATTATTTGCTTGCAATGCGTATACTTTTATACCACTTATTAATAAATCTAGACGTGTTTTGATTAGTGTTGCCTGTTACTATAACCCTATTACCAATAATACCTACCATCGATGTAGAATTAAAATATTAAAATATTTACTAATTTTTATACCTCGTCTGTTGGGCTCTAAGATTAATATCGCATTCCCACAATGCCAACACACCACTTAGGGTAATAATATTTGGCAAGGTGTTTATAGTGTTCACCTGTTGCTCTCACCACTTAGCTGTAACATTTACCGCTGCACGTGTTTGTTTTGCGCTAAATTCTTCGCGCAAACCTATGTGTAGTTGTGTATAGATCATGCGGGCTCCGGTAATCTGTTTAGGAAGAAAATGTTCGAAATTGATTTTAAACGATCTTCGCCTATTCTTAGACGTCTGTGTTTTCAATAAATACAGTTCTAAGAATATGTAAGTGGTCAAAAGAATAACTAGATATAAATGAGAAATGGCAGGATTTTGCCTTCACTTCAAGTATTGACAGGCAATTTCGTCATCTATAAAGATTATTATGAGAACATCATAAAACACATAATTGCATGCCCTCATTTTGATTATATTCTTATATAATCATTTAGGATTATAGCAAATAACACGAGTTTGGTACGACATAATCCCGTTATAATAATTATGACATCTTTGAAAGGAGGATATAAGCTTACCTGCCACAAATGCCACAATACATCTTTGTAAATATGTAGCAACTGATTACATCACTCCTCACGAATGCACGTACGTACGTACATTATTTTACACTAATGTGCAATAAATATAATGAAAGATACATATTACAAACAAGAATTTCCAACACGGCAACAGTATAAAAATTTTTAGAAGGTTGCATGTCTGTATGCGGAAGAATATGAATGCTCCACTTAGTTTCTTTATTGAGCTATGCACCTACCATTTGTTACTGTTTGTAGACAAAGTGGCCGAGCCAACAATAAAATAATTCATATACCTAAACCAGTTACAAAGTGTTAGGCATAGTAAAAAATCTAAATCACCAATATATTATAACAAATATTTAAAAAACGTTCTGGTCATAAAAATATCTCACGACCAGTGTTTATAATGAGTTCTTTCTCCTAGTGTTACATCAATATATATAATGTCGTAGGTTGTGCATAATTTAATATTTAATTTTATTATAGATAATAAAATCGATACATAATATGATTCACCGAAGCTATTAGAATAATCCTTTATAGTATTTCGTATTTCCCCAATTTTACCCTAAACTAAAAGAGGCAAAACCTTATTGTTTACCTTAATAACCTTGGGGGACGAAGTCGTGGCAGTTTTCTTAGAATTTTCTGACCAATTAAATGATATACATACAATATCCAGATTCAACAAAACTAAAAATAAATTGCCCGCATATCGCTAGACCGAGGATTTCTTTATAAAGTGCCAGCGCTTATGAGCAATTACAATAAAAATTACATGCTTAAAAATCTAGTTATGATCAGCTAATTATTTTCTGACCAACATTTTCTTTATCTACTAAAATGCTATTATAACAAAATAAACGTTTCTGTTAGGATTTGTATGCGTTCTCATAGCAAAACCTTATGTTTCCGTCTTTGAAAAATGAGAACTTAGTGAGATCCAATCTGGCACTCGTAGTAACTAACTTGTTAAATACTTGCCTGTTAGCGTATAAGTTTGTCTTGATATACTATACCATATATTAACTTGATTATGATCTAAGTATGGGCTTCTGATTGATTTATTTCACATGATTCAATGTTACTAAGTTAATATACAGTTTACGATAAAGAAGTCATCGTTGTTGTTAATTAAGTCGTTGTGTAGTGCTAATTAATTAAGTAGGTGTTTTAAAATATATATCATCTGTTAAGTTATTCAAGTAACGTAACCGTGGTACTTTTTCATACTATTTTTAGAATAATTTATGCCCAAGACAAGTATCTCTCGACTAATTAAATATGTATAATTCTAAAAAAGTTACATGTGTTAAATTTTTATTTGGATAGCAGTGTGAGTTGAACCATTTGGCAGGCCAGCGTTTGAATGAATCGGACAAGATCATCTTCTGGATATATACTAACACCTAGAACCTTGTTTAGTTACGTTGTTGTTTTATTTAAAAGCATGTTTTACAAGGCATTAAAAATATATCTACGGCTTTGCTAGATACTGATATTTAAATTTAATCAGCGTCGTCTAAAAATATTATCACCTTTAATTATTTCTAAGGCATTCATTTGAAATATTTGTTTCGATTTTAAGATATAACATTTTGTTTTTAAAAACAAAACTAAAAACAACGCCCGACTAGGAAGAACTTCTGTGTCGCGGGAGACTTTACAAACATTTAAACGACGGATACAAATAACACCCAAACTCAGAACTTCATACATCACGCAATGTCCCGTGTGGGGATCAAACCCGCAACACTCGGCGCCATGGCAGTGGCGAGGCGACTACTTAAACCACTATACCATCCGTGTAGTCATTCATATTCATATCATTTAGATTTATAATATTAGGATGAGTATGTGTTGTGTATTGACTATATTAAATAACATTTTTGCAGACCCTTCCATGACATTGAACTGTCCGCCTCCGGAGTTAATCATGACAGAAGCCGACTCCATCGCAGACCCTGACTCCGATGACGAGCCTGAGCGGAAAGACTCCCTCGACGTCCATGAAGAGGGTACGTTTATTATTTTCCATTTTATTTCATTTTTGCATATAGGTACATATTTGTTTTTTTACCGTGAAAAAAATTACTATGGCTAAGCAAATTTTCCTTTAACTGTAGCCGTCAACAATGGTCACCCTAGCATATTCAATAAGCCTGTCAATAACGGTCTTTCAATACCTAGATAGAGTCAATTTTATTTGATCGACTAGAAAATATTAAAATCTGTCTAAGATAGTCTTAATGAATTGTAACAAGCTCATGACTTTTATAACTGTTACAACTACACCTGAATTGTAAAAATAAAATATCCATATTCGCATAAACCGTAAGACATACATGGTTATGAATATTATATTGAAATAGTTAGAAAAAAGCCGCACATATTATAAGGGGTATGAAGGTTTAATCAACGTTTTTTATAAGATACGTGCGACCACCTCCATTAGGTTGTATAGTAGGAGTATAATTCTGTACTACTAATTAGGCAACACTGGTCAAAAGGCACCATCATATTTTTATAATGTTTGGATGACATGGGATTATGAGGATGCACTGTAATTTTTTATTTATTAAACTTAAGGTAATTTCTGTTTTTGCACAGACGAATTATTCGAATGCTGACGAATGGGGAACTTTTCACTAATTAACACCTCAGGATTCACCCGATACGTAGCCACATAGTCAAACACAGGTTTTTAATATTGTTTTCATGTATAGTCTGTGATACGTCCAGCAAATTCCTTTGTTTGTTACAATGTAAAACTGTTATCATTTTCCTCTAGTGAAGACAATTTTATTTATTTATCCAATGCTCAGATCCAATGTCATGTCTAAAGTAATAACCAAAACGAAAAAAAGAATTATAATGATATCGAATTGATGCAATTGCCTTGCCAAGCACGTTTGTAAATTCGGTTCAAAATACAAAACCAACTCAATTGTTCTATTGACACTGATTGTAATATTCTGCTAATTACTTAAGCGACTAGTTAAATGCGCTCAGTTCCTTGTGAATGAAGCAATTTTTCCACTTGTCCTTTAACGCTCTGGTTAAGATTGTTACCAAGGATTGCACATTAGCTATCTAGTGTAGGCAATATCAAAATTATTTTCAAAACATCGCGAAATAACTCATTAATTTTTATTATATTAGTGTGCATTCAGTTTTATTACTTTATTGTAACGTCAGCTAATTAACGTCTTGAGTAAAAAACTTTATAAATAAAATATTTTCAATCAAAGATTCAATTTACTTTTATTTAGTCATCATCATCATCAGGCTATAATAGTCCACTGCTGGACATAGCCCTCCCCCAAAGAGCGCCATAGCGCCCTGTCTTAAGCTTGCCGCATCCAGTATCTGCCTGCAGTCTTTCGCAGATCGTCATCCCACCTGGTCGGAGGGCGTCCTACACTACCTTTGCCGAGTCGCGGTCTCCACTCAAGAACACGCTTACCCCAGCGGTTGTCGGTTCTTCGCGCGATATGGCCAGCCCACTGCCACTTCAGCTTGCTAATTCTCTGAGCTATGTCGATGACTTTGGTTCTCTGTCGGATATATTCGTTACGAATCCTATCCTTCAGAGAAACTCCGAGCATAGCTCTCTCCATAGCTCGCTGAGCGACTTTGAACTGGTGGACCAACCCTACCGTGAGTGTCCATGTCTCGGCTCCGTAGGTCATGACGGGTAGCTCGCACTGATTGAAAACTTTCGTTTTCAATTTATTTACTATGAGGCCTAGGCCTAGGCGTATCGCTACTTCATATACAAATCCAATCGAACATCTATGTATAGCGGATTGCAAAAACATAATTATGGTCATGTTCACTTCATAATGTTCGTATAATAAATATGACAAAACAAGTACATAACACTTTCGCCTATTGCAGCACAACGTGAGTTTATTTATACTTGGTAGCCCAAATGCGACGGTTACCGCTAACCATCAAGCGCCTCGCATCTCCTCTTCATCTTTGATCTTCCATTTGGTCTCTTTTGTTATGGCGTCCTTTTTTCGCTGCTATGGTGTCCGCCATGCTCTTTAATTATTGTCCCACTTATCTTAAAGCCCATTCAAGTTATTTGAAACAAGTAAGACAAATAGAACACGACATGGCCTTAAGTCTTCGTAACTTGCAGTCTGACAACGGTTTTATGTCGAATGCGTACTTGATGGTTCATACGTATGATGTTCCATTTCGTTCTTTTACTAAATCAAAGATCTGCTCTTTCAAACATAGCCCGTCTCTGCTTGTCGCCCTGTGTAAGATACCAAGTTAAGCATGCATAGTTAAGTCCTGCTCTGCCAATGGTAAGGTCCATCAATGCTTACCATAAGAATTTCTATAGAGTACCAACAAAATATGTGAATCCTTAAACATGGCCACACTAGTCTGTTAAATTCTGTGTACATTTTAAATCGCGCCAACAACCAAACTAACGTAATATTACCAAGCACTTTTAATCTGTCCTGGTCCATTTCACATAGTTTCCTTTGCAAAACACATCTGTACTAGAATCATGGCTTCACATACTCTTACAGCATATACATATATTCTAACAGTGTTGTATTATTCAGGAGGTGGAGCCATGAGCGCGTTGGTGGCTGGACTTCGGCGCGCCGGCTCCGCACATTCCCTCTCAGCACCAAAAACCAACGCCTCATCGAGATCCCTCCCTCCCTCACCTAGTCATACACCCAGGTTTGTTCTAATACACCTTCATATACTGTGTTCGTAATTAATCACTTTATATGATTAGATAAAGATTTTAAAATGGACTTTACGAAATTCAAAATAACTTAGGTAAATAACCAGGACTAAATTTGATCGTATATAAATAAGATATTTCTAAATGCGAGTTCAGTATTGCCAATAAAAATGCCTAGAGAACACTTGAAAAAGGAACTTTAGAATACTTTTCTGATCGATCATTTCTCTTTAAGTTGTAGGGTGTATCAATACTGGTCTATAAACCCAGGGTGCTCATATTATAATTTCCATTTACTTATGAATGTCGTTTGTTCGCATTCAACCGTCAACATTTGAAGCTGAACATCAAAAAGGTATTTAGTGTGACTCATTTCTGTTGATGTTTATCTGTGATCTTTACAATCTACCTAAATAAAATAGAACGAACTTCTCGCCAAAAGCATTTTTCGTCTGGCATGAGGGTGTGTATAATTATTTACAAACACCAATGTCGTAAACCATGCATTTTTATTTCAAAAATGTATTATTTTCTTGCAACAGCTCTTACCTGTCTTTTCCATTTTCTTTATTACCCTGGCTCTTGATTTTTCTGTATCCCCTTGGCTGTATTAGTAGTAGTCGTTTTGTTTCCATTTTAGGTCCTATAAAAATAAAGCAACAGCATCCCAATGAAATTATACAACTGAATGGGTTCGAAGCCCAATTTGTACACACGGATAATGCAAGCATTTTACTTATTTAAATTTTTAGCAGGAATGCCTTTTAACACAAATAAACCCCCTTCAACGTATATGTCCGTTATCCTTCAATGTTTTAGTTTTTTGTATTGGATTTGAAATTATTGTCAATGTTTTTTAATCTTTGTAATGTCAGGTTTTGTAAACATTCGAAGACTATAAAACATACATATATTATAATTATACCCTATGAGAGCGATGGATAATACAAAAAGGTAGTTTTGCCATAAGAGTCAAGTTGTCAAAGGAATATTTACAACCTGATTACAAAGCATATATGTTATGACAATAAAAACCTTGCTATAGGCTAGTGTACAGATATGGGAATCCTGTCATATGCCCTCGAACAGAAATCTTAGTTAGGTATGTGGATATAACGGTCTGGCAATGTAAAGTGACAGGTTTCTTACTGCACATTCTTAAACTAACGACCGGCAATGATATACCCATTTACGATCAAAAGAAATATATTTTTTCATAGAATACAAGACGTTAACAATATAGAGGATAGAACAGTACTCCTTTCTTAACGGTGGCAGATAAAAATAAACCGAACCAAAAGGAAGAAATATTATATGGCTGCTGTACATAACGAAACAGTAAGCAACAAATCTGTAACTAACAGCATGAATAGAGTCATTCGAGATATCCATCCGTCACGAACTCCATTAATATCTTATTCAATCTGAGAAAAAGAAAAACATAGAAAAAGAGACCAAGAAATTGACGGTGACTTACAACGTCAGTTCCTTGGCAAATACTTTAGGGTATACACATGCTCCCAGGAGACGACAAACCATTCGTCATTGCTCGAATTCGTTGTCTAGTCCCTTTACAAGAATGTATCACACTGCACTGGCTCATGCTCTTTCATTACATCGAACACCTATCCTTCTGACTCACAAACAATTGTGGTAAAGAAAGAAAGAGCCGGTACACGTTTGTTGACGAGCAGCTGTGACGTAAAGGAAGCAGTCGCTGGAGGCGTGCAACCCGTTCGGCGCGTGCGGCGCGACGTGGCTGGCGAAGGGCGGCGTGAGCGCGCTGCTGGCGCCGGCGCTGCGCAGCGCGCTGCCGCCGGACGCACTGCTCGCGGCCGCGCGGGACTCCGCGCCTGAGCTTGCCGCCAAGCTCACCGCGCAACAAATACACGATATGGTATGTACCGTAACTTTATGAGACATTCCTACCATAGAATTAGAACAGCGTTAGTAAGTCAACTGCTGTGTATGAAGTTTCAGGTCCAAATGCCCATAAAGTCGTTGATCCTACGCAGGATCTCTCTCCGGCCACGTTTAATTGCCGTTCTGTCTGATTTTGAGAGGTAGGGAACAGAGCCTGCACTTGACACTTGAGATGGCCAGCCCCCGTTAAGTCTCCTGCTCCCCACTATCACCATTTAAACATTTGGTTTTAAAGTATTTAATCTATTGCAGATTATTTCTGGCTAGGCCATCAGCTTTAATATCTTCTAGTCATACCTACTGCAACTGGAGCACGGTTCTATCTCTACCGGTTTGAGTGATTTTAGAAGCTTGAACAGTTTACTGCTTAGTAAGGAACTGTGCTATAATTGCCTTATCCTCTAATAGCATGGAAGGTACAACAATATATTTTCCGATTTTCCCAAGAAACTCGTAGTGCTAACTAATAAACACTACTTTTGACTGCACGGAGGACCTAGTAGTTTAAGTGGTCGCCTAGCCACTGCCACTGCGCCGAGTGTGGTAGGTCCGAATCCCACACAGAACAAAACTTTGTGTGATCCATGCAAAATCCTCCGCGACACAGGATTTATACCTAGCGCGGGAGGGAGTTCTCTTTTTAAAACAAACAAAAAAATAAATAAAATAAAGCATTTACATATACTCGGTGATAGGTTGATAGGTTCTACAGTATACTTCTGATGCAAAACTTATTTTCCCTGATTATGCCATCAACTTTAATGCCTTCTAGAGTAATACCTACTGCAATTGGAATATGGTCTTAAGTTCACAGATGGTTACTTTCAAAACGGAACTGTGCCTTATACTCTACCAATACTGGCATGGTAGAACGATATCTTCTCTCGGATGCCGATTTGTCGAAGAAGCTCGTATTGCCAATTCATTCGTTTGGTCGATCCAGCTACTTGCGATCCGTGAGCCGTTATCCGCTGAAGACCAACTCATAACGGATTGTTTCGTTCCTTCAGCTCCTTGCGGTCCGTGAGGAGTTATCAGCTGAAGACGCTCAGAGCTCGGCGGGCGGCGGCGAGGGCCGCGCGTACGCGCTGACGGCGCTGATGCTGCACTGCTGCGCCGCCGCACAGCTGGCGCAGCAGCGCCAGGACCCCGCGCCTCCATGACCATATTAAACTATTGTTCATTGTCAAATATTATTTTTTATTTACCTGTAGTGTCCCAGAATCCAGCCAGTGGCAGTAGCCAACTAAACAACTGATATATATGTATATGAAAGGCAGAGCAAAAATCTGATAAACTAAACGTAGTTGTCAGACGTTAAAAACGTTGGAATATTCGTTTAAAATTAACGTTTGAGTACCAACGGTAATTAACGTTTACAAGTAGTGTAAATCTATCTTTAAAAGCGGTTAGCTGGTTAAAACTTTCGCTCGTCTTGCCCCGAATTCAACTGCTGAACTAAATCCGTATGGATTAGGTTTAGTTAGCACTATGATAATTATGTAGACATACCACTCCATCCAGAATGAATGCCAATTTATACAATACTCTATTACAATTTGTTTTCGGATCATGTGGTTTTAGGACCACATGACCTGAAAACAATTGTAGCAACACTCACTGTGCTAAATTTATTAATAATAAGTTGACTGAATAATTATTTATTAAAAAATATTTTAGAGAGTCGTAGTCATTCTATTTCTATATTAAATAACGTGGTATAAATTAAAATTTATCCTGTATTGCATGGAAGTTGCAGAACTCGTTCCGTGTTTTATGTATTTTTATAAACAAATAAATGTAAATCAATAAACTTAGTAGCTTTAAGCGTTGCCAAAATCGAATCTTATAGTACATTGAACCGTTACTAACTCATGTCTCATAACTCTCATAAGGCTGCTTTGCCAATATAATAAAGAACACAAGACCCTGGTCAAAGGGACAACGCCACGTTATTAATTATGGAACCCTAACCGGCCGTAGGCTCATCTATCGGATATAGACTTGCTGGCAAAGCAGCAAATGCAAATTAGAGAGCAATACTTGTAAATATTGTAATGCAACATGATTTTACAAGTTTATATATTTTCATGAAGCTTTCACGTTTTACATCCGAAAACTGTATTAGCTAGAAAGCAGAATGCAGCAATGAGATCTCAAGGTTATGTAATCAACTCTGCGAAAATACTGGCATGACACAAAGGTGTAAATTTTTCCTACATGCTGCACAAAGAAATGCAGCTTAAGAAAAGTAATATACAGTGCTGTTTTAGGAAGTTGTATATCTTATACAACATAAAGTACTGGCTCTTTCTTATGATATCTTTGTCCTTTACACTGAGAGCGTTGCGACTCTTTATTGACAAGGTCAGTAAGGTGCCAGTGATACTCCAGACATTGCAAGCGTCCATTACTCAATAAACATAAAACTAGGTGAACCGCCAGCATACGGTTTGTATACAAAAATATAATTTCAAATATCTAAACAAACAATCTAGTTCACGTTTAGATGACCTTGATATCAATTCGTGTTGATAAAAACACGTCAATTAAACTAGTAGAACATCTATTTTGGACATTATAAGGAGGATTATCCTCTGTAAATAAAACTACTACGCACAACACGAGCTAGTCCTGAACTGTTTTTGCGACTGTACTTGTTTGCCACATTTATATCAATACACGTGATTTGTATTATTAAAACAAAATTAAAATAGTTTATTTTCATTTATATGAGCTAGTTTACAATACATTAATACTCCTTTTAAGTAACAAAAATACTTGTGTAAGGAACCCCCGCTCTTCACGTACGATACGATATGATCAATGCTTATGATTAAATACGCACACTGATTTAAAACTGTCCTAACATATTACGACAAATAATGTGCAAATTAAACAAACTATCCTATTGTACCAAAACATAAAGAATGTGATGATACTGAATAAAATAGGTAAGATATGCCAGGATCTTTGTAAATGGCATTCCAAAGTCACTATCTACGCCTCCAAGAACAGCAACAATATCGCGTTTCTCTATAAGAAGATTTAGTAAAAGCGGTCTAGCTAAAACTTACTCAGTCTTCTAACAATCATCTTACAATAATCGCTAGATAAGTCGCCTGTGTTGCCTACCATGGCTTGTTAGCAATTCGTCTGGATTAGCATTTTCTATACTAATAGTAAATTCTATCGCAATTTGATTTCAATCCTAAGGGACGTACCACAATCTCCTAAACCATAACTCTCGACGCTCGAAACAAAGAATAAAGCATAGACTTTGTAACACGGCTTGTTGCTTTCATTTAAGAGATTGTGTTAAGTCCTCAAGTCGATCGTAATAGATTTTCGGTTTATGATAAAATCGGTCATAAATTGGTACAAATACGGGAGTGGAATGGGTTCCTGAAGAAATCGTATTTAACTTTTGGCGCGTCGAAAATGTTCTGCTTGTAAGTTCCACTGAGACTATTCTGAGACTGTACTATTCTTACTGATCTATTGGTGTTGGATGAATATAAAGATGATCTTACGTTACGATTTGCAAACAGAAATCAAACATGTACACAGCATATCATATAATATGTATATTATATTATTGCTGATGTAAGTTCGATAATTTCAAATAATGTTCTTTAACCTGCATAACAGAAAGTATAACTACATTTACAACAATATAAATTACCTTTTATTCTGAAATTAAACTTCTATGATTTTGATATGATAAAACCCATTAACTCCGTTACTTAACTTCTTCTATGCATTCACATAATATGTATTATGTATTTATTACTCGGGCATCCAGTATATTTTGTAACATTAATTCTTATTCTACCAAAAGTAATTAAATGCTTTAAGTGATCAAATGCATGTCACATCATGCACCATTAAAATACGTGGTCTTATATAATTACCTTCATATAAACCTCAGTCTAGGAATACCTATTCTCTTGCGCAATTTTAAACGATCTTTATATGTATTACGTTTCTCTACAATACATATTGTCTGTCCCTTAACAAGAACGAATGTATCTACTACGTTTGCTATAGTTTTAATTTAACCTAGTTCCACGGTCATTGACATTGTATAATGGAAATCGCCATCATCATCAACATGAGCTTAATCATACGCAATTTGTGCAATTCACTCGCATACGTGAATTAGCTTTCAACACAGCCACTAACATCGGCTTACATCGGTAGGTAATCATCGGTTTATCTAGATCACCGACGCGCGGTGCGGCGCACGCGCCGATGACGCACCAAATTTTCCGCCGCGCACCGACCGCTGACATTTCGCAGAAGTTTTTTCACGGCGAAAGTTGAGGTCGATCCTTTGTGCTATTTCAGGAAAATCTGGACACGAGCCAGTTCCCTGTTCGGAAGAACGTTCGACGTAGCCACAACGCATATGGTTCTTTGATCCTTTGTTGTTACAAGAGAAAATCATCTTTCTATACATCACAATAAAGCTTGTTATGTTGAAAGGAGTTTCAAGATTGTTGCTGTTTCTCATGTCAGTTTACTAATTTTCTTTGTTTATAGTCATAATCTAGATGGGAATATTGCCACTGGACTTTTGATGGATTTGTTTTGATAGTAGTTTTGATGTGAAGATCTTCTGACGGCTATTCGAAATGATTAATCACAGTAAACTTACCTACCAGTATACATTAGTATTAAGTATATCGCAACACAGCAATATTATATAGTAGTGCCTACTAAAGAAAAAAAACCCTGCTTTATGAATTAAAGTATGTTCTCGCATATTTACATTTTTATGTCATCGCTAAGACATTTGATAATTAAATGTATTGTGATTAATATAAATCAATAAATGTTAATGCAACAAAACATCTTCTTTCCACGCAGCTAAATCAAATTCGACGAGTATTACGCCATGATATGTAAAATGGATGACCACGTTTGACATTTAGCCGTGACTGTGTATGTCCAAAGGTATTAAATTCGGATAAAATTCACAGGCATCCAGGCACAAACTTAGGTATCTAATAAAATATCGAAGGAAGCAAAGCATACAAATATTATCACAAAATTAACAAAGGTCGGTGTGTAAAATCATACGCTTTTTATATCACACAACTCACAAATATTAGAACAAAGGACAACCATCCGGAACAACCTTATTCTTGCAACATTTTATCTGGTGTGTATTTTGAACCTGCTATACTCGGTTGTTTGGTTACGGATGGCCACCTGCACCGATACGCCATGCATATACTTATCGTAAAAGCCTGCCTACTCTTGATAAACTGATTTGTGTAGGTATTAAATAAAGCGCAGATAATTTTTATAGATAAGTGGTTATTTTAGTTAGAAATGACTATATTCTTGATTACTCCGCCAGCTAATCCTAGCTTTCTATATAGAAAGCTTGTGTTAGGAGTGGGTTCACGTCAATGTCGCTATGGGTGAAAATCGAATCCACGATCTCGATCCTATGTCCAAAGATTTATCCTTTGACTCATCACTCATGACTCATGATGCTAACGCTCGCAGTAAAGTAATGATGCGGCAGACAAGACGAAGGAGGAAAATACCGACCAACGACTCGATTACCTGGCATTTTGTACAACCCGTCAGCGATTCTTAACATTGACAAATAGATTGACGATGAATGGACTGGCTGTCCGTGACGACGAAACGGCAATGAATCCTGAACAGACTACGCTTCTAGTGTACTATGTAATGCACATATATATACATAAAGTCATACCTGTATAACTTCAAAAAGTTGTCTACCTCTATGGTAGTTTAGGTATCTCACAGATCTATTGCATTTACACTTCACCATTTTAGTTCCCACATAAAGGATTGCCGCTAATATGCTAGTACTGAGAATTTATCAACAGAAAAACCTAAGAGCGAGGCAAATTATGCGGCAGCCATTTAGGCACCACTATAAACACCTGATAAACATTTCTAAGAAAAATATAGCACAAATGTGAAAATAGCCTAGCCTCTTTGTTTTTCAATTCATCATTCGACGATTTTATATACTGATGAAATTTAAATACCCAAAAGCTTTGTTCTGTATGAATCAGGGAAATTACGAAAAGAAAAGCTTTCTCATTAAACACCAACTATAAACACATTGTCCAACATCTTCGATGACCGTCGCTAAACTTTTATAAACAAGAAATTTTCCATGTTTACGGTACCATTGAGCAACGTATGTCACAATAACTATACTATGACGTGCTTAAACTGTGTCACCACAAGAAAAAGAACGAAAACTCGAGTTCACCATATAATTAATATTGATGTAGTTGACATACGCAATCGAGGCAAAAATACGGAATAGTATAACAACTTCTTGAAATTGGTCCAAAATCTGTAGGAATATTCAATAAAAACGACATTGACCTAAAAAATAAATAAACATTCACGAAACAAAGAAACTGAACATTTTTCAGAAAATGTTGCTCACGTCATAAATTTATTTTGACGCAAATGTTTACACTTCAATCATAATCGGTATTGTGATTGTGATCATGACGGTCTTACTTTTTCGATTTCTAATTAACATGTATTAATGGTGGAATGATGATGATGATGATGAATGGTTGAATATCAGAACCATTATATTTTATGTAGGAGCCCGATTTCTTTTTTTACTTTACATCCTTGTCTACAAGTTTTAAAAAGTTAGATAAATCCTACACAAGCTAGCAGACGCTGTCAGATTTAGAATCATAGGGTAAATACTTATCATTACCTGAAACACTTAATCGACTTTCCTGCTGTTTACAATTTTTATACGCACGTGGTCATCGTATGCTGCAATTCAAACTTCCTTGTTTATTGTCTTAAAATATAGTTTAGTGCAAATATTAAACGGAGCACGACAGTCGGGAATATAGTTTCTGGCACGCGTTCAAGGTTGCTTCTGGCGAAAATCTACGACTCTCTTTGGCCGAAACATCAAGGCAGTGCGTTGAACTGACGACATATGGACGTCATTTTTTTAATAATTTACGCAATTATTCGCACGCACCTACAACATAATGTACAATTCCTTGTCTAGGTTTAATAAAGTAAAAATATAATTTAATGCTTATTTTTTAATTACTCCATACCTGTTTTGTTTTATTGCGGAGTTAATCCAAAATATTTTGTTCCACAGGTCTTCAAACAAAATTGTTGAATAACGTTTGAATTGCAACCAACTGTCAACGACAGTCAAATATTATTTTCGCAACGTGAAATCATCTTACGGCCCTTGAACAAAGCGTTACTAATTACCTACTTAAAATATTATACTTTCTTACTGATTTCCTCAATCACGACCTATGACGGTGGAGCGAACCAAGGCCGTTAAGAAATTTTATGAGACGTACCATACTGTTACTTTCAATAAATGCTGCGATCGAACTTATGTCCATTACTGGTACAGATTTTACTTTTGAATCATGCAATTCAAGGAAATGAACTGAATAACATGTTCATGACTCGAACTAAACCCGTTTTTATTTCATCGTAATCAAGTTTGCGCATCGAATGCGTCCGCAATAAATTGCAACATGTACTCGGTGATGGCACGTTGTGAATTAGGCTGGAAAATCATGTTCGACCGCCGGCCCAGCCTTTCACATTGAGCTGATCAACAACATACCTACATTCAAACGCCGATTATTGCCACAAACAATGGGATCTGATAACAGGCCTGCAGCCATCACAATGCTAGTATTGAAGACGTGACAATACAACCCACTATAAATGAATACGAAGGATTGTTTATCCAAGCAGAAAACAGCGATTCCTTTGTGACAGGACCCGTGACGATGCTCGAGCTCCCATATATTTTCCTCCGCGTGCTTCCGCCAGCGGCCAACTCGCGTCAACTGCGCAGCAGACAGTGCGAGCGAGACGGGCGTTTGTTGTTATTGCTCTCTCCCTCCCGCACCACGCTTCTTTGTTTTGGCAACGATATAAAGGCTGGCTGCGAACGCGGCGCTCGAATTTTACCAGAGTGCTACCGTGGACCTAGGCGCATCGCGTTTCGCTGCGGTGGTAGATGATACGGGATTCTTTCAGATCGTGAAAGACTTTCATTGTCGTGACTTATAGTGACCCAAAGGATTGTGCAGTGACTGTTGATATTCAAGTGCAGTGATGAGGCCTCCTACGGAATACGATGGCGGTGCGAGGTTGCCCACTGAGGCGGAGGAGCACGACGCTCGGGCGCCAGCGATGATGATCTGTGCGAGGCTGGCCGGACGCGCCATCATCAGGGTGGTGGGCCGGTGCGAAGACGCACAGGAAAACAGTCAATTAGGTACGTACTAAACATTCTTACGATACGACTATTTCATTATCTAATGCGACATACATACTTTAAAACAACCACGACAAATATTAATTAGCATAAACCATTTTAAATCTGTTACACCTAATGAATAAATTTGTGTCATTAAATCTCCCGCCAAGCAATTTTTCATTTTCTTTATAGTTTTAGACAAAGGATTAGTTAATGAACTATTCTATTAACCTAGATTGCGTGTAACTGTTTCCTGACTAATTTTATTGTTAATAGATATGTACATAAATAATCGTAATATCTTATCAATTGGCATTAAAAGATCTGATAACATACTTAGACTGTAGTTGTGCCGTTTTGGAACTGTGTATGACAGTTTTATTAGAAAATCACGGCCAAGGCAACTGTGGAAATAGACACCATGAATCATTTATGACGATATCTACACAGCTGGAATAATGTCATCGTTTGAAATCATAGATTAGTATACCTGTTATTTGAAATTTAAACATAGGTGTGAAAATTCGTGAATGAATTTAATTATCAGTCGTGACATATAATTGGCCAGTGACCCACTGGCTTCAATATTTTAACTCATTAGATATTAATTGCATGTAATTTAATGTTACGATACGATTGTAATTAAAACATTATTACGATATGTTATATTTGCATATCTACTTACTTTTAAATGTTAGCAACATAGATTGAGATTAGTCTTTAGTCATTAAGTATTTAATTATAAGTTTTTAGAGATCCTAAACTTATTTTACAATTACTTGAACAAATTAAGTATTTGCCAATAAAACTTTACTTTCGGCGTAATTAATTGCTATCATAACAATAAACAATGCTTCATTGTTTTTAATTTTATCGTTATCGTTATTTCAACAATCTTCACGCGCACTGAAGATGCCTTTAGCATTGATAAAAAACATTAATGTAAATCTATGTGAGCGTTTGAATTTAGAATTAATATAATAGTTATTTATATGTACAGCCTCTTTATAATAGACTCTTTATGTTATAGCATCTACTTTAGCCTCTTTGGTTGTTTAGCGACCTCAAGTGAACAAGGTCACACAGATATTATGCAACACTACATTTCATTGAATTAATTTGTATTGAGATTGTGTCAAATTATGGTATTAGTGGTTATTTCACTAGCAATACTTTAATGTTTGGCTCTTGCATAACATAACGTAGCTGATTACATTAACTAACAATGGTTTGGATGTTAATCTTTAAACTGCCATGAGAATTATTATTAAAATTTATGTAGAGCAGAATATAAGGACACAATAAATGATGTCTACACTATTTTTTATAAATGTCGTACCTAATCTTTAAGAGTTGAGAGATTTTTGCCTTTGTCTACCATAGAATTTTTAAATAGAAAATATTATTAGCAGATAAATGTTATATATTTATAAGCTTTGTGTATTTTGTAATTAAAACATAAAAATACCATCAAATGAAACCGCCACAGAATCTTTGATGCGACTTTATTACTACGACCATGAACGTCTTAAAATTTCAAATAAAATGTCGATAACTGTATGATCATCATCAATATAATATTACTAGATTTTGCCCGCGGCTTTAAGCGCGCTAATTTTTTTCAATAAATTTTATCGATTAAAACACACTCTCCCTCGGGAACAGTACTTTTTTTCTGGATTAAATGTACCTACCCTATGTACTTTCTTTACAGTTGCCAACGTGTATCTATGCAAAATTGCATGATGATTGGTCAAGTAGTTACGGTTCAGAATTATCTAATCCTTTAACAAAGTGATTTCGTTAAGTTCACAATAAATTCGATAAGTAGGTACCTACATTATCAAAAGATTATTTATTGTCTTGTTTAATCTAACTTTAAGTATTGACGGCTAGTTAATAAATTTAATCATTTAGGTTAATCGTTTCAATGAAGGCTCAAAGGGTGCTGACAATTCACGGAAGTAGGAATACCCTTCTCCATCTTTCCTTGGCTTGGCCACCCAATAACTTGAGAAATTTCGTACATGAACTAACGACAAACCTAGTAAGCTCGTACTATCGATAGATGTGATAACACATTAAGTAATATGAATGCAAAGGTAGTTCAATCATATGTAAAGAAACGTGAATGGTTTCATCAGACCAATATTACGTATAAATTACAAATCGTAATAAAATATGTCTATTTTCCCTCATTTGAATAAACACGTCATCTCTCGGTTGGTAACCGCCAGCGTTTAATAGGTATTGAGTTCATATCGAAGGTCAGGCAATTAAAGAAATGTACAGCCTTATTCATAAAAGTTATAAGATGAAGCTTTTAATGTATTTGTAGAAAAAATTCTCAAAAGTATTAGGTTATTATAAAAGTCTCCAAGTCGTTTAATAACGATAGTCTTCTATTTCCAAAATATGTTTTATTAACTCGTGCATTCGAATCCAATCGTGTTTAAAATATACTTATTGTTCTCATAATAAAAATGTCTAATGTTTATCAAATGTTTTTTGTTCCTTTTTACGTTATTTCATTCGAAGCATCTTAATTTATTGCCCGTTACTGTAATGATGAGACGAGACACACATATATACATAAGCTTTGTGTTCACAGTTTTTCAGTCTTTCATTTTGACTACAATTACCTATATCTTCGACCACAACTGTGTTTCGAAAGCTATTTTCCAATAAAAAAGAAAATCAATATTAAAGAGCTTAGAGATCTTTACATAGTACAGAGTAGGTACCTACTTATAGCAGAAACTACTAAGTACCTACCTACTATAATTGACTCGAGGTGTAAAAACATAGGCCTACGTTATAGCCGGTCAGGAAGGATATACTCGTAGGTAATTACAATGTTTGTGGTCGTTACCCTGCCACTCAAATAATAAGCAAAAGTGACTAAGCGGTTAAGTATATTATACTTTAATCATAATCAACTTTCTCCGTTCACACCGTACTGTCACGTAACAGCTTTCCGACTATCACTAGTTTTTGTCAAACTGTTACGTTGATATTTTTTATGCCTATCTTTATTCGAGGACATCGTCAGGAAACCGCAGTACAAACGAACCATTCATCAAGACTCTTGCAAAACACAACCTTATTACGTATTATATAGCGTAGCGAATGCCGTACTGTATCTCGAATGAATAATTACGCGAAATATGCCTTTGCGTAACTCAAAGCTAGGTAGCTCAAATGAGTGTTCTTGCATTCGACTTTCGTAAACGAAGATATCGTGTAAAAATTGTGAAACATGGCGAGGCCAAGTCCGACTTGGTACAGTATTACTGGTCTTTGTTACGCGGATTAATTTCATGTGGTTAATTAATTCCTTGTGATACACAATCGCTTTTTTGCAACTGTAGTAAAAGAAATAATATGTAATAGAGAAGGTGTGCGTTTCTACCTATTTCTAACTAGATTTTTCCCGCGGGTTCTCTCGCGTAAATGTAGGTTGGGTAACTGTACTTTTTCTGGATGAAAAGAACTCTACGTCCTTTTCTGTTCCCCTGACAACGTTTACCTATTCGAAATGTCATGGTGAAGTTAAATAAGTAGTTAAGGCGTGAAAAACAAACAAACTTACTTTCGAATTTATAATATTAGTTATGATTTAACCTGTCCATTATGGCTGTAATTGTGGTATATGGATCTGTGAACGCTATTTTTTCTAAAATTTCATTATGTTTCTTTGTTATTATGATTTCTGAACAAAATAATGACATGTATGTACCTACTTATGTAATTGCAAATCAATAGCATTCAATTTACCATTATCCACACAAGTCACTGACTCAGTTAAAACGGTGTCAGATACTCATACCGTAATATCCAACTGGATTGTCTGGAATATTAGGTGACTCGTTGGTCACCTAATAGTCCTTGTGATTTGTGATTTCCTTTTGATTCTGAAAGCTAACGAGCTTTCAGAATCAAAACACAAACCAGTAAAATGCTTTTGAAATTTATATCATAATATCTTTTAAAGTACGTATTAGAGGCTATTCGAAAATTCGATTACCGCTACCGTACAAAAACAGAAAAATAAAAGCTTGATATTGAATAAAAATGTTGTTTAAAAAATACTCTGGCTGCCGTACAAAGTCGCAATACCTAATATTAGTCGGTTATTTTGGAGAAGTGAAATCTTTTGCGCAGTTAGACGAACGAACGTCCGAACAACGCATGTTTTCATTTTCTTTTGCGTGTCTGTAATTAACTAATAATGGCTTAAAATAATTCTGAAATATACGTCTAATTAACCAGCTAATAGATAGGTACTTAACCATTTTAACATGTAATATTGAATTAGCATTTGTGGATTTATTATTTAACGTGTATCTAGATATCTACCTATTAAAATAATTATTTGTTTGTTATATTAGCACTAAATGATTGTTAATCTTCGAGATATTGTTCAATTAAAAGAATATCGAAATTCCTATATTTAATTTTAAGCATTCTGATGGTAGTATATCTACTTATAACGGATCCCGGAACAGTAAGTATAAAGTATGCGTAAACGCGGAAGACACGCGCACATGTGTAACAATTCCGCGCCATACGTCGACGCAAGCGCACATTCGAAGTATCTATAGATTTAGAACATCTCGTGCCCGTGCGTAATGATTTACAAACTTGAACCCTCCATCTGCACACATGTTGGCCTTAGCCAACCAATTTATTCCTTATACAGAATTACTGACTGGTAGAGAGGTCACTGCTCGTTAAATACACTTCCTTGTAAATCCGTTGCGTGTCCATTGCGTGACTCATTAGTTGTTATGACAATACGAAGTAGATAGGTACATAGTTTATATGTAATCTAGCTTCAGAATAACTTGTTTCTTTTTAAACTAGGCATATTTAGATAGGTAGTTATCGTTCAATACCTATTGATATTTAAATTTCTTTAAATCTGTTGATACAGTAAATCTTACATATTTTCTGACTGCTTGGACTTGGACTGCTAGTGCGGTATCTTAAATTGTCACATCGCTATGCGCTATGCGTCGAATGTTAGAAGTCTGGCCCCTACATAGAAGAAAAATATGCAATTCACTAATTAACTATGTTTTCTCAGTCTGGATGTACATTATCGGTTATGGCAATTTATGGCAAGCTCTCGAAACAAAAAGATTATCCCCAGAGCTGCAGTTACTTTTTGTAGATACATAGGTACATTACCTACATACAAAATTATACTTTTTGTTTAACCTTTGGCTAATATAAAAAACTAACAATGACCATAAAACTTACACAAGTTTATAACGTTGCTATAATTTTTTTGCAAAATAGTTAAGTAAGTAATTTACAATAAAAGTACTTTAAAATGTTACCTTTAACCGATGCTGTAGAACACAAAGTTTACCTACAGATTGAGTAATTTATCTATTGAACATATTAAAAAATATATCAAAGATATTTTTATAAATTATACCTACTCTCAGTGGCGTAGCGTAGTGAGGGGGCCTTCTGTGGGCTGGATTTCGGCTGTCATAGATAGACATCCGATCAGTTATCTCGAAAGCGGTAACTTTTATGCCTGCATATATTTCGGAAGACCAAATACATACTCCAAAATTGTACTTATCATTATATTACAGAATTATAAACGGCGCACTGAGAATTTTTTATTCAAAAATTTTAATGGAGCTGACAGAAATATATCTCCGGTCTCACACAATTGACCCTAATTATTTTTCAGGGAGTCAATCTTTGAATTATTTGGATTTTTTGATATATAGGGATTACCCTGTATATCAAAAAATTCCAAATAATTCAGATCAGAGGTGCGAAACTCTTTTTTTTTAATATTCATTTTTTTCTTTGAATTTTATCAAAAGTTTAGTATTCTTCCAGCTTGGCATCAATAAATAGCGATAATAGATCACGAAAATATATGAATATCTAATGAAAATATATTTAAGTGACAATTATTGAAGTTTTTTAAAACAATCCTTTTTTTTTTGTGTTTTGTAATGATGAATGTTCTCGCCGAAAAGTTCTTTAGAATTATTATTGTATATTATAGTCTTTTAAATTGAAATACCTAAATAAGAGGGCGGCAATATTTTCTTCTGCCCCGGGCGTCTGACACCTACGCTATGCCACTGTTACTTTATCTAATCTTAGATAAAAGGTATTTAACTTTGTACACCTACCCTCCTTTTTATCTTTTTTATTTTCACTTTACTAATTAATTAATTATACTTATAACAACTACCCGACAAACAATGTTTGTAGTTGTTTTTCTGAAACATCACTAGTTTATTTTCACTTGTGACACGATATGATAGCATCTTCGTTTTGAAATACTTAGTTCCAAGTTGCGTCGTCTGCCAATGCTTTGATGCCAAATTACGTAATGAGTACCTACTCCCAAATAAATCAAGTATGGCATAATTATACTCAGGATCGCTAGCAATGTAACCAGCTGTTCCAATGATCGCAAATGCAACACTTGGTCTAATAATCATGAGAAACTTTGCGGCATAATCAATAGCAGTCCAGAAGCACATAATATGCTTGGGAAATAGAAATAGGCTCGTTTACATAAAAACCTATATAATTAGGGTAATATAATATTAAAAGTCGTATACCTTTAATATCCGCGGCCTCTGTTATTTTATTTCATATGTAATCAGTGATCACTGATCAATCAAGCAACGTTCCCAACACACTTTTATCAATTATTTGTCGAATACAATGTGTGAGTAAATATGCGATGGACTCCTCCAATAAAATCTACGGGCAAGGAAAATACAAATTCTAAAATAGAAAAGAATATCTATTAAATAAAATAAAAAAAATTTGCTAACTAATTAGCAAATTTTTTTTATTTTATTTAATAGATATTTTACTGCTAACAGTAAAATATATTTTCTTGCTTACACAATAAATTTGAATATCAGTGTGGATTTTAGTAAAATAACTCAGTCATAAGTAGTCATAACTGACTAAACTGACAGTCAGCTGATAGTCAAAATGCCCGAACGACGAACGTCAAGGTGTCTTACAAATTACAAAGAAATCGGTACATCATAGAAATAGAATTCATAGATATGGTTGAGTGGTTAAAATTTATACAAAACCCTGAAAATAAACTGAATAATAAGTATATAAAAATTGATACTAATTAAACACAATTGGTTTAATTATACTTAACCTAGAAACTCTCCTACGTTTCCTTTCAATTACATTACATAGCCTAGGTATAGATTTAGAATTCTTTTGATACATATTACATAGGTACTACTAAACGTATGATCGAATGCTCGACTGATCTTCAGAATAGTTGATGAATTTAAAAATAACTTTGCGAACACGCGCTTCTACTCGTGTTCCCGATCTTAGTTGCCTGTTGCAGTCAACGTTGAAAGCTAATTCGGAGTAGTGCGTTCTATTTCACGATGGCTTTAGCCGTGACCCGAGTGGTATTAAGATGTGAGGATGCTCAAGAAACTCAAACGTTAGGTACGAATACCAGTAGTTAACACAAGACTAATAATTAAAACTAACGATATTAAAAGTGACATAACTGTTAAAGATTTCCGCACTAATAAATATGTTGCAAGGAGTCCTAACATGCTTATACAACCGTTTTATGACTGAGATTTCTTTATATTACCATTGCCACCTTCATACAATTATGGCAGAGCACCTAATAATTGTATTATAAAAACCTTTTTCTTTTTTGATAAGTAGGTATGTATATGTAACACTACATTATCTTTATAACAATGATAGATTTTTAATTCAATAAAATACTAGAGGCATGACAATTTATTAGTAATTTCTTACTACAATAATAATGAATATACATTTCTTGTTGTTTAATTAGTGTAAATGACTTATTAATACCAAAATATAGTTATATTGTGTCAATTTGACCCAGATTAACTAATTTATATTATATAGTATAGATAATTATGTTTTTCTGTTGTACTGCAGTGACTGTGGCCATGCTGAAATGCACTTTATCCATCATGCTCCTAACAACAACAATATTAAAAAAAGATGTTCTCTTTGTTTACAGATTTATCAGAATGTCAGTTGATGCAAGTACCTGATGCTGTGTACCACTTGATGCGACACACAGAGCTCAAGAGCTGTGATCTCAGTGGAAATGTTATCACTAAGATACCTCCTAAGTTTGCAGTCAAGTTTAGTTTAATTACAGGTATGATACAAACAATAACATTGAAGGATTTAAATATTATTTGTGGATACAAAGATTATGACTTCATTGATTTGTGTGGTATTATTAACTGTGTAATACTACTGACTGTCTACTAGTATAGTATTATATTATCTGTGGTAATACTAAGACTCCCTCGTAAGATAAATAAGCAATGTTGCTAAACCTTGACTAGTTGAGTGCGAGATAGAAAGGTGTTTCTTATGCATACCTATGTGTCCAGTAGAATTTTATAAACATTTTTGTGTGATCATATAATATAAATAATTATAAAAATCATTGTATTGTTAATTCTAGAATACACTGCAGTGTTATTATTATATCTATAATTTTTCAGATTTAAACCTGTCAAACAACCAAATGGCTAAACTACCAGATGAGCTGTGCACACTGGCCTGCCTGGAACGGCTAGATATCTCCCACAACTCCTTTGTAGCGCTGCCACACATCACCTTCCAGTGCCCCAGCCTCCACACTCTGCTGGCGCACCATAATCAGATTATTGGTACTTGATATAATTTTTCTATGTCTTATGTAAGGTAATTTGCAATGTAATTTTTAGCAAACTCCATTATAGGGATAGCTATATATCCATATATAATGAAATTTCATAAGTTAATAGAAATAATATCCAACTATGATCAAGTCTATTCAATACTAACAATATGCGTATAAGTTGGCAGCAGTCTGGATTTGGAACCAATTCAAAATGTATCTAGATGTCTATTAAAGTGTATACTGTATTCCACCAATGATATAATAAAATATTTATTTGTGAAATTTATACCTGTAACTGTACTGTTGATAATATATGATTACTACTGCAACTGATTAAGTTTTTACATAAAACTATATTTTACAAAATAATAATACTTTTGTCTATTTACAGAGATTGATGTGGACAGATTGGCACGATCGCGCGCCCTTGAGTATGTGGATCTCAGTGACAACCCTATTCCTCCGCGGACGTACGATGAGCTCAAGCAACTGTCGCGGCCCTCAATCACCATCTCCGAGAGACAGAAGGAAGATTGGGAAGAGGACCTCATACTATAAGAGAGTGCATTATCTATAGACTTTTGCATTCAGGGCCAGGGGTTCGTGTGGCGCAGATGTTCAATTGCTAGAACACATGATAAGAAGCAATTTATAGAATAATGTATGTGAGCCTTTTTTTATCTGTCCTACAATAATATATTCCGTAATGTGGCTCTAGCATATAATAGTAGGTTGGTGCAATATTGATGTGAAAGTTTAAACAACTGGTCCTAACTGAACTGTGATCTTCTCTGTGAAAAGAGGACAATATCAACATGATTTAATAGTGTATGCTATATATTTTAGTAATAAACGATGTCATCATTTGAGATTTATAAGAGATTAAATGTTTTTACATCTTTTGACATGCTCAAAAGTTAGTGTACTTAATGAGTATAATGCTGGTCATATACTGGCAGGCAAGTTAACCGACGCAGGTTCACAAGTAAGTGTGCAGAGCCAACAGTATGTACTCATGTTGGCTAACAAATCGGTCAAAGAATTGCAACCATTAATGTGATTTGGTTTGCAATGTCTGTAAAATTAATTGACAGCTTAAATTAATAATAAAAGAAATTAACGATTTTTAGCGTTATATATTTTTGATACATTAAATGGTTGGATAGTATTATGTTGATTTGTCTCGTTGTATTGAATACTAGTCCATCATTAGGTAAGCTTTTAAATTCCAATAGGAATGAAATTATGTTGTAAGTAATTGATAAGTACACCTGAAATTTATATTTGCAATGTACTAAATGGTACCTAGATTTTATATTTTAACTAATGAAATTGCTTAATTTTTCTGCTTGTACATAATTATATTTTTACACAATTGATTACAATTTATCCAAAGATTCAGTGACTGATAAAATTGTATTCATTTATAAATGAAGAGACAATATTGATCAAGCAACAATAAGTCTTTGTGATGTGTTTTGTACGGATACAGTCATGGTAAAATGAATAAATGCATTTAAGAAATGCAAATAATAAAGTATTTTATTTTTCACGGTTTATTCATATTAATTGGTCAGCATTCCATAAGCATTTAACATTTGCTGTTAATTATCTTCGGTTTAGGTAACAGTAACATATTTATGAATAGTTTACATAGAAGCATAGCATAGAAGTGACGTATTTTACGGTGATTGCAGGTCCATAAGTTATATGCCTATGCCAATAGAACCCGAACCACGTGAGTCTACTGCCTATGTATTACTTTACTCTTTGGTCTACTGACATAGGTATGAGGGGGCAAGGTAGGCCATAATTATTGACAGCATATTCATGTATGATTGACACATATTGTCGTGGTCACATAACTCACAGAAGAATAAGGAGCGCATAAATTATTCATTTTTATAAAGCTTGTATGGAAATAGCAATAAAAAAAAATTCAATATCAATATCATCTCTGCCTACCCCTCTGGGAAACAGGCGTGAATCTATGTATGTATGGAAATCGAAATTGTATTATTAGAACTTTAATGAATTCGAAAATACGAGAAGAAAAGCAAAAGGTGTAGGTAGGTAAGGATTACGCTGAATAATTATACGTCTACGGTTAAATAGGTGTATATCAAAGATATTGTAGTATACTACTTGTAATAAGTACCTACCTATATACTGGCTTGAAAACCTTATGTCAAATTTTGTCTAGTTGTCATATGTTTTTGTAGAGTGACAAATCTATGTGTAGATCTTTGTTATTAGGCCTACCGTTTACATTTCGGCAAAATTTTGTATAATTTATTCATGGCTGGAGATAACCCAAATCTAACAGGCATTAGCCGTATATTTAATAGTCACACAAATACAGGTAGAGCCAATGTAAGTACTCATTTAAAATAATGTTTTTTTTATAAAATAGGTAGTTTTATATCATTCAGATTATGATGATATAATATACTTATCATAATATCTATAGGTAGTCTATAATCAGTGCAGCCCTATTATGCACGATGTGGTAATGCTCTATAGTTATATTTATGTATGTATACCTAAAGGTATATTATTATTATTTATTTTTATATAGGACCTTACCTAGTTTTTTGTGTAACCACCTGTCTGGTTCGCTCTGTTTTAGATATCCAGCCCATAACGTTCAACACTTTGCTATTAGGTACATAGCGAGGTGACCACTAAAACCAGTACGTGCATCTGCAGACGATAAATGCGTCAAATCAGTTGTTTTGGCTTAGTAGATTATTATACTTACATATAGTTAATTACCACTTTTTCGTATTTTACAGACAGCAAAAGCCACATTGGGCCTAGTAGCAGCATATGTTATTTACCGCAAACTGTTCAAGTCACAGAAAAAGAAATAATGGCAAACGGTAAAATGTATTTAATATTATTTAAGATAGGATTTAGAATAAATAATATCAGCACTGTTTAATAACTCTGTCGGTTCTTATTTATTGTATAAAAACATTAAAATACATAATTTATAGCTTTATATATTTGCGTACCTAGCAATCCAATAGTCTCATTTTTAGGGTTTCGTACCCAAAGGGTAAAACGGGACCCTATTACTAAGACTCCGCTGTCCGTCTGTCACCAGGCTGTATCTCATGAACCGTGATAGTTAGACAGTTAAATTTTTCACAGATGATGTATTTCTGTTGCCGCTATAACAACAAATACTAAAAAACAGAATAAAATAAATATTTAAGGGGGCTCCCAAACAACAAACGTGATCTTTTTGCTCGTTTTTGCTAGATATTGATAACGGCGGTTGACGCTTGAAATATTCACAGAATATTTAGTCACTTTAAAAATAAATAATTAAATTAAAATAAAACAAATATTTAAGTGGGGCTCCCATACAACAAACGTGATTTTGTTGGCGTTTTTATAGATAATGGTACGGAACCCTTCATGCGCGAATCCGACTTCCACTTGGCCGATATTTTTCCAATAGTTATAGTGCAGCTACGCATTATAAAATGGTAGGTAAACTGACATTATCGCGATCATGCGCGGTATATCTACATATTATTATATGTATAATTATTATTATAAACTAGGTAGCTTTCCCTCGCAGTTATGATTACTGCTCCGCTGGCGTGGGGTCATAGCGTGATGTTATATAGTTTATATTGCATCTGGATGAAGCTGCCCAACGTTAAGAATTACTAAAATCAGGTCAGTAGTTTCATTTCATAGTTTATCGATTACAAACAAACAAATCTTTCCTCTTTATAATCACTACATAGTATAAAACAAAGTCGCTTCCCGCTGACTGTCTGTGCCTATGTATGCTTAGATCTTTATAACTACGCAACTGATTTTGATGCGGTTTTTTTTAATAGATAGAGTGATTCAAGAGGAAGGTTTATATGTATAATACATGCATAATATAGTAGAGAAACACTGATAATTTTAGAGGTTTCTAATGTGATGTCGTAAATAAACACATTTTTTTCCGCTTACATTGCAAACGCTGCCTGAACCCTACGAGATAGATCAAAATAATGTACTACAGTATTGTACATCTTAAAAAGGTCTACAAAAAAGTCCGCGATGGTATATGTCTATCTCTTAGGGATAACCCACAATAACCATTTTTTATCCTTTACTTTTTACGCGAAATAATTGCTTATTTACGAAGCGATTTAAGCAATACAGCATTAATCCTTATCCAATTAAGTAACTTAAATACATTGTACATTTAATATAGATCAATATGGCCTTCTACAGTATGTAATTTAAATGAATATTTTCGAAGATATAACAGATTTAAAATGCAGGGACATAGCGGTTGCGGCGGCACCGGCCGTGGGGCCGGCGGCGCGTGCCTAAGAAAACATGTTTGTATTGTCAAAAAGCTGTGCACATCTATATTAATATTATAACGCTGAAGAGTTTGTTTGTTTGTTTGCTTGAACGCGCTAATCTCAGGAACTAATTGTCCAATTTGAAAAATTCTTTCAGTATTAGATAGCCCATTTATCGAGGAAGGCTAAAGGCTATATATCATCACGCTAAGATCAATAGGAGCAGAGCACCAATGAAGAATGTTTCAAAATCGGAGGGGTTTTTTTCCTTTTGGGAGCTTCCGCTGCGTGCGCTGCGTAAACAGTTAAAGTTTCGCAAAAATCATTTATGACAGAATTGTTCCCCTTTAAAAGTTCTAAAAAAAAGTTCGCGACAGCATATGTCTATCTTTTAAGATTGGCTCACTATAACCTTTTTTATGCTAACCAATTTTGTTCTACCCGAGTTGAACACTCGGGTAGTAGGAGTAATGGTCAAGTGACCGAAAAAGGACGCAGGATATTATCTTGTGACGTAAGCGCCATAATAGAGCAAGCGTGCGAAGGCGACAGCAAGATAAGTATACCTATCCACAAAACAACGTTTTGTTTTGAAAGCTGTTTGCTCTTGCATATAAAATAGCATGGCAAATCTTACATAATTAACGTAAAGTAAAGTCATGTAAATCGTATATATTTCATATTACCCAATATAGTGAAAGTTATTCCGGAGTTTCTTCTATCTCTTACAAGAACACCCATTTTCATTGGACAACAGTGACACTATATAAATAAATAAATATATATATATATAGGTAGGTATTTTTTTTTATTATATATATATACAATACATAATGGAGAAACAGAACTCTAAATTAACTATCTAATAGATAATATATTGAACTTGCGATCGTGAGTTGCTTTAGGGACGTGAACAAATTTCTTACACAAACATTTAGCTTAGCGGGCATGGAGTTCACAAGGATAAGTACTAGTAAGAAAACAAAATTAGCTAGTAATGTTTTGTAAAGTTAAATACAATTGGGTGTACGATTTTACATTATATTATCATTTTTGTCTTATGTATTGGATATCCTAGACTGCCACTCTAGTCCAACAGTGACCTCACGCGTAATTGTGACTGTGACAGTGGTTTTTGGAGCAGGATAGTAGAATAACTTATTCGCGCCTGAAAGAGAAGAGAATAAGGAAATTCTAACGATAGAGGCAACATTTGACATTATCATCTTAAATACATTATCATTTTGTTTTCGACAAAACTTATAGGTAAGTATCCAATTCATGTTCATGAATATTGTATATCACCAAATAAAAGACCGCAATTGCATACTTGAAGTGTAAATATACACACATGAATACTTGAAAACATCGGGAGCAGTACCTATTAGTAGTGTTCTTGCATCATCTACTAAACATTAGCTACTCAATAACGTTGGGTAGCCCTAACACTATCTTCCAGGCTGAATGTGTGTAGGAATTGCAAGACGGAATAACTAAACGTCGTATAGCAAATGACCTTTGATAAATGTTCATTACCACCGAAAACTTGGATTTTGAACATTTTTTATCTGCCATCTCTTTTACTTTTACAAGATTTGTAACATACTATCCTGCTGTCATTAGTCCATGCTATTGATTTGCATATTTCTATGTTAGAGACACGATTTGATAGAGTAGTACCTACTTCGCGTTATTACATAAGGATAGAATATCTATTTATCAGGTAATATAAGTACTTATTTTTATTAATATTTGGTTTGATTTCCAGTGTTTCGGCAAGCATATATTTGCAGCATATTATATTGTGCCATATTGTTTATTTATTACCTATTGCCAGTCTCCTAAATCTCCTTTTCCTGATTGTAGAATGGCCGGAGACAGTTCTGTCGATGAATCCCAGCTGAAAGGCTTGTCTAAATACTTCAACAGCCAAACGAACAAAGGCAGAGCTAACGTAAGTATACAATAATATTAAAGAACTGGCTTTGCACCTAGACACTTTTAGGTTATGTTACAGAATCTAGTAAAGCGCTTATTACACTTATCTGAATTTAGTTATCTTAATTCAGTCGTTACTGAATTTAGTCAAGTATAATCGCAATTAGCAAGCTAGCATCCTAAATTCAGAGGCAAGAATGGTTTCTGACTGACTTAATCATTTAGAAGCCTAATTAGAAACGCATTTAGGAAGGTGTGAATCGCATTTAGTTACTGACTTCACCCACTACGTAACTCCGTGCATGAGAACGTATACTTTTGTTTTGCATTCCCAAATAAAAAAGGTGTAGTGCAAGTGTGGTGCGCCGCGTAGGTACCTACGAAATAACGAAAGAAAAAAGTTATGCTCAATATTTTAGAGCTGTATAAAGATTTGGGACAAAAATGTCAAAAATTTCCTGAATAAAAATGTACGAAATGAAGGCTTTTAAGTGCTACTGAGTTTATCTATACTAATATTATAAAGCTAAAGAGTTTGTTTGTTTGAACGCGCTAATCTCAGGAACTACTGGTCCAAATTGAAAAATTCTTTTAGTGTTGAATAGCTCATTTATCGAGGAAGGCTATAGACTATATAACATCACGCTACGACCCACGGGGGAGGCATAGTAATCATAAACGCGGGTGAAAGCGCGGGCACATCTAGTATAAAAATATAGACTAATTGGCTTCAGTAAAACATAAAAAAAATATATATAGGTAATAGTAATAATAGAATACTGGAGCCATCCTCATACACGGCACGTTCGAACTCCATTGTGCTTTAACTGGTAATTGATTCAGTAACTAAATAAGGACAGTGTGATCAGAAGATTCTAATTTGCTTTTAAAGTTGCTTCTGAATTTAGAGGACTAATTCAGCCAAGTGTAATAAGCGCTTAAGATTTAAATCATTATTTGCATTAACTTTTTCTACTATACTTACTATCAATCCATAAATATCCTATAATTTTAACATTTATTAAGGAACTAGTCATAATACTAATATATGGATTAGGATAATAGGCATTGCAAAAGATTGCATTACTATAGATAGCAGACTGATCAGATATTCCAATTAGTTCTATATAAGTCTGTTCACCAAATTGTCTTGCTGATGCAGTGGTGCAATCATGGACTATATTTTGCAAATTATAAGGGAAACTGTAATTAAAGTAAGAGTCCCATGACAAGTAGTGCCTATATGATCGGGCAACAGTACTGATTGAGAATAAGGTAATGTGTTTGATAAAGAGGAATACACCAAACTCTTAAAATAGCTGCTAAAACACTTAATAACTTAATATTAAACTTTTCAGTTTCTGTATTTTTATTTTAGTGATTATACTGATACTATTTAGGTAATCATTGTATTATTATTATTGTTACAGACAGCCAAAGCGACATATGCAGTTATGGGTGCAGTGATTCTATACTTCACACTAAAGCCCAAGTCAAAGAAGTAATCCAATCTTTATGTTTATTCTGTTTGTGATTATTTTAGCATCATGGTAATTTAATTTCAATAAGAGCAATTTCTAAGTTATTTAGTGAATAAAATCATGTGAAGAACATCTTTAGAACTTGTGTTTTATTAGTCCTATCTTAATCTTCAAAATTTGTACACATTTTAATTTTTTAAATAGATACTTCCTGAAGAAAGTGATTTAATTTTAATTGGCATATTTATTCATCATTGCTGTAATGCCATCTGGTCTGTCAAAGGAGATGCTGTACATCTAATTCAAGGAACATGGATATTACTAGTAGCACGCAGTGCTTAAGCAGATATGGAAATCAACCTCATTATAGGAATATATTAGGAATACAGCACCAACATTATATGGCTGCACTTCCTTGTAGAGTAATAGCACCTTCAACACTACTCTACAGAACCATCTACATGAGGCAAAGTTTTGAAATGAAAGTTATGCTATCTTTGTCTTAGTGATAGCAAGACACTTGCCTTATGTGAACAGCCCTTATATGTGTTGTTCCAGAAATGTTTGAGGAATCTACAGGGCACCTAAAAATGAAACAAGTCATTGAAATAAATATGTATTCATAGTTACTATAATATGCTTGTATAAAATAAATAATGCTGCACAGGATGATAGATCACAAAGAAAGCCTAACATGTTTCAGATCTCAAGAGTAAAACAGCTATCTTATATAATTACTCTTTGGTTTTAAAATAATATGAGTACATACATTGTTGACATGATATGAAGTTTTAAAATATTTACCAATACCATAGTGTTACTGGTAGCTAATAAGACAATAATTTGTCAGCGAAAACAACATTCTAATTCAATAAAACAATTTATTCCGAAATCTTGCAGAACATAGTATCATCATTACACAGTATTTTACTGTTGTTTGTGCATGCTATATTCTTCAGTATAAAAATTTAATCCTAATCATGAAATGCTAGCACCAAAAGCCTACAGTTTAATAAATAGCAAAGCAACTATTCAGTAGAACATCTATGTAAATATAATAATAAATAATTTAAGAATTAGAAATAGATTAGGATTACTATGATATAGTTCGGACCTATTCCACCAAATCTAGAGCAACTGGCATCATACCATTTGAGACATCAAAGATGAACACAAGCTACAAAATCACTATTGTAATTGCCATGGAAAAGTACGGACGAAGAAAGTGTCATACACCCGCAGCATGTCAGTATGAAAACTGCATGGACAGAATTTAGGCGATCAAACTACATTCATTTACAATATCTATCAGGCATTATATAGAGTACAATTTTGAATAGCAGCGTAGACAGATATAAGCTTTGTTTAAAATGTCTTAATATGAATATGATATGTTAGAGAATATTGACTCGATGCTTATAATAAATGGTTTAATATTAATTTTGCTATCTTCTAATGTATTTTTGGCTACAGTGGTCCACTGATTAATAAAATACCTTCTTTAATAATTTAATACCTTCTTCATTGGGCTAGACTGTTCCGTGGCAATAACTATTTCAAGTGTCACTTTTAATGAAAAACAATGTCACTCAAAAAAGATGTAATAGATCCTAGATAACTAGTGACTGTGTCCAAATATTTTTAACACAAGTGTTTGAATTTGCAATATGCTTGTCGAATATACTATTTCTGCAGATAAAATATTATACAAGCAGTGTAAGAAAGCACAATGCTAATATATCATTTAACGTACTAGTATTATAAAAACATGGTTAAAACTCGATAAATTAATGGTAATGTAGAGAAAAGTTTTCAGACAAAATAGGTTTTGTTTTCTACTAAATGTTTATTGTTAATTACATTACTAGTGATACTACGAGTCACGTATATACCAAACTAAAAGCAACGTTTATATGAAATCGCGATCAAACAATGCACATTTATAAATAATATCATGTCGGCATCCTATATACAAATTGCAGCAATGACTAGCTTTCATAATGTTTGATCTGTGTAATGCACCTCATATAAATCCTATCTAATTCAATCGTACCTTCGATTTATGCCATTAACATCACAGTTCCAAGCTTCAATCAGTCAATTTGAATCTTATACCGGCATAGTCAGTATAGAAAACTTATAACATGGTATTCGATTGTTTCACAAAGGTTTTTTATCAAAGCCAGGCGATTAGGACAGTACAAATAAGGACCAAACGCGTGTTGTTTCGGCAAAATAAAAAACACTCGCGTAGCCATACAAAGTACATTCTTTGCCAAAGTAACGATGCGAATCTTTGGGGCTTTATGGTTCCTTAAAATATTATCTTTATAACACTTAACTCAGTCCTAGAAACACGTAAACCACTTACTGTAAAAAAAAGTTAGTTATCATTGTTTTGTGACGAATTATTTTCATAGTGGCACAGGACTCAGCTTAGGGGTAGACATATAATTTTAAAACATTCTGAGATTACATAGCGCCTCACAATATATTACGACAAAATGGAATGTGGCAGTGTCGCCTATCGTTGTATACAATATTTGTCATAAACACATTCACACATTGAACACGAGTCGTCCGAGCGTCAGCGTCAACCTAAGCTATGGATGGAATGCTGTAATTGAAAATCCGATACGCTTCACATGCAACATTAACTCATATTGCGCGAACAATACAAGGAAGTCTTAACTATCAGTGAACATAGAGTATAAAAGTGTAACTACGGGTAAATATCATGATTACAATGAGTAACTGGTCGAAGAGTATTCGAACCACAAATATCAACCTCACAAATCTTCATCAATGTTTTGCTAGAAAAATACTAATGAAGCGTCATCAAGTGCACCGTTTGTTGTCGCGGACAGTGGCGCTAGTGTGCCGTGAGCCTACAGCCAGGTGGGCGCGCGCGTGAGCGAGTATAGGGGCGGCGGTGGCGCGGCGGGCGCGGGCGCGTCGGCCTCTGAGTCCGACTCCTCGGACGACACGCGCTCCGCCGCGCTCAGCGCTACGCGCGCGTATTCGTCCGTGTCGATGCTCTTACAGAAGTGGATCGCGTACCTGTCCAACACATTTAAACATTACATCATGCCGACCGCCATATCATTTCTACTATGATAAGCATAATTTAATCAGTAATTAATCTACAGAATATGATTACCTGAGTTTCTCTCGTAGCACAGACTTGCACGAGTATCTTGGCATCTTGAGAAGGAAGAAACACGTGTAACTCTCCGGCAAGAAGTGGTCCGGCGGCTGATACTTGTCTAACACCTAAAACATTCAATATAACAAAATGCAATGTATGTGTGTACGTGCGTGTGCATGTACGTATACGTGTACGTGTATGCATGTGTGTGTACCTGCAGCACGAAGTCCCTCTGGCGAGGGTCCTGCGGCGCGCGCGGCAGGCGGGTGCGGCCCCACACAAAGCGCAGGAACAGCGCGCGCTCACTGCCCGACAGCTCCTCCATCACCTCCCAGAACCACTGGACTAGAGGCGCGTTTGGCTCCACACCTGACACAAACATTTATATTGAAATTTACGTTTCCAGAATGGTAAAATCCGTGGCGCAGCGGTAGTGAATGCGACTACTATGCGTAAGGTCTTGGGTTCGAATCCAAGGTCGAGCCAACAAAAAGTTACTGGATTTTTCTGTTAAGAAATCTCAATACCAGCCCAGAGTAGAGAAGTTGTCGATGTTAGACCCCTCCGGGCCTCGGAAAGCACGTAAAGCCGTTGGTTCTGCGGCTGATCTCTTTCGTCATGTCGGATTACTGTACCATCGGATCATGAGAGATGGGGAACAGAGAGTGCACTTGTGTTTGCGCACATACTTGTGCACTATAATTTCTTCTGCGCTGATGGCCAGTCTCCGTTAAAATGAGATGTCAGCCGCCGTGACCGAAATTCAGGAAAACATTATCTAGTAATGTGAGTGATGCCAGTCCAGCCACACAAAAACGTCTCGACAGCTTTGAACTTAGCAATGCTTACAATCTTGATAGCCTTAAACTTAGCAACTTAGCAATGATATAATATAAGGAGTACCTTTATAAGTGGCGGAGGCACGGAGCGAGTGCACGGGTATGTCGGGCGAGCCGCACACGAGCGCCTCGAGCTCGGCGGCGTTGAACAGCGCCAGCAGCGGCGCCGGCACCACGCGCGACATGCCGTCGCGTACCGCGCGGACTTGCTCGTCGAACTCGTGCAACCTACAAGTTATTGTTATACTAGATTTTGCTCACGATATCGCGTATATGTAGATTAAATAAGGCAACTTATGTCAGTAAGTAACAGTCCTTTTTTCTTGATGAAAGGTACACTATGTCCTATTCTGTACTCCTAACAACGTGTATGCAAATTTTCAAGATGATTGTTTGAGTGGGTAAGGCGTGAAAGTGGAACAAACAAACAAACTCACAATCGCATTTATAATATTAGTTAGGATTGTAATAATTGCTGTGTTACGCATAATTGCTTTCGAATGATATTCAAATATATATGCTTATACCGACTTTACAATTTCATTATGATGTATGTTGTGAATTCAGCGGTAGCTGACAACTGTAATGTTTATTTTATCAGATACCTATAATAAAATTGTAACAGGTTGATGTCTATTAATAGAAGAAATTCAAGAAAATTATTAGAGATGTCTTTATAAGAGCCATAGGTAGAAGCTGTATGTATGTTTCTATGCGCATTACGCAAAAACTACCGCACGAAATTGAATGCCGTTTTCTCAGTTGCGTTACTAGAGGTCTATCTTAAAATCTTGTGCATGTTTCATTTTGATACGCTGCCGAGGAGTTGAGTATTGATAAAAATAAAATTTTATTACGTCGCGTCGCCTAGAAATAGTAACAACAAGATATATTTGGAGGATCGGCGAGAGAGACATTTCAATGATCATTATATTTTTACCTTACTCCTAAATTACTTCCAAATACCACGCGTACGAAATCGCAGGAGAAAGCTAGGATCAAATATTGTACATCTCTAATATGATACACGCGAAACGGCCAAACCAATATTTATCTGAATCTGAATACTACGGAGGTCGGAAGAGATGCTAAGACAATAAAACTCTACCAATATTCATTCAAATTCATCAAACGGTTGATTGAGTAAAAAAACGACAAACAAATGACAATATCAGTTGGTTCGTAATACTTTTTTTTTTATTTGATAGGAGGCAAATGGTTATTCATACCTATAGTGTAGCGCTAGCTGCACATACTCGTCCTTGTTGTCAGGTGTGACTCGCTTGTGGCGCGTAGACAGCGGCACCTCGTGTCCTGCCGCCGACGGGATCGAGAATGGAAGCTCCAGATTTTGCAGTTCCTAAATTATTAATTATTATATATAACATAATTATTACATTTTATAAATTTGGTAATCATTTGTATGTTAAATCACAATAAATAAGGGTAAAGATGGTTCGTCTTGTTTTTAAAATGGATAACCCGTGCTTATGAGCCTCAATCCACCTACTTAAGCTTGAAAACTGCCAGCATCTGCTGGTTTCCTTCTAACATCAAAACATTTTGTGTTGTTAGCTGGAGACGTAATCTTGGAAAAAGAGAGGAGAAGTGCTTTAGGAGCCTGAAAACTGCGTACTGCAAAAATATAACGCAAGGGTTATATACAAAGAACTGCCTCTTTTAGTCCTTAGTACACTGAAATATTTAGCTTAATCCCTTGGGTTGATTATTAATTTTATTTTGTTTTTTTATACTACTAAAGTGGAAAACGAGCATACGGCCCACCTGATGGTAAGTGGTCACCGTAGCCTATGGACGCCTGCAACACCAGAGGCATCACTTGCGCGTTGCCGACCTTGTAAAAACCTTTTAACGCCCTTTTTGAAGAACCCGATACTGTAGTATTGTGGGGAAACCTGGGCTGGCCTTAATTGTTTGAATAGGTGTCGCACGTGTTCGGGGCATCATACGTCCACATGATAAAGCCTAAAAACTATATACTACACCGCCAGGGACAAAGATTACTAATCACATACTAAAAGTACCTTTAAAAGCCTGGAAAGGCCACAATGTTGCTTTGTCGCGATCGAGCGATCTTCTGTACGGAACTGCCCCATTTCGACCATTCCAGTTTAAGGGAAATCTCAGAATTAAGGTCGCAAAAATACATTATTTACTCATGACCAGTGCGGTAACAGGCTTATGTTTATATAAGTTTGTTTTTACGTAGTCTACTACGCTACGCACTACGAACTTTGTGATGTAGATGAATATATTATTAACTTTGATTTTTGAATATGCACAACGCCTGCTTAGTAGTAACTTCTCTTCGTAAAGTCAAGCCCGAAGTATGATGTGATGTATAATTATATAATACGTACCTTATTAGTAGGCGTCATGTCTCGTATACATAACAGGGCCGGTAAGAAGTCCTTGTCGACCTCAGCCAAGTCTTGCGGTCTCAGTGGCTGACCCGCTAGCTGCCGCCACACTCCTTCAGCGAGGGAGAGCGATAGGGGAGACCCCGTGCGGATAGCGATGCCCATTAGCACGCCTAGTGGAAATAATAATAAAATGAATTTAATCATATAATCAATTTCAAATTGAGATACGTATTTTACTATTTTCTTGTTAAAGTGATACCAGAGCCATAAGCGCATTACAAATATTAAATTCGGGATAGAAAATATTTTATACACATGACAAACTGATGAAATTTTACTTTTTTATTTTAAATAACTTGATCATCAAAACCCAAACTGCGAAATATGTTCAGCATAAATTTCCAGATTATAGTGCTGATTATTGCTGACATAATTTAAACACATGTTTTCGGGATTATGTCAAACATTCATCGAAACATATTAGATTATGTCACTCTATCTATTGTAATCCTGATAATTTATTGTAAATAAAGAAATATTACATTTGACGATGCCATTGAAAACTCTTAGACATGTAGTTTACATCACGATATTTTTTCTATATTTAAATTTCGGGATTATGTCTACCTGTATCAAATGCACATAGCCTTGAAAAGTCGAAAAGAACGTTTAAGTATCTAAGCAGTTTATAAATCATGTCCTATATCCAAAATAAAAGTTCGTCAACAACTGATTAACACTTACCAAGGAATCGGAAGCAGTTCAAGTGCAGTGGCGTGTTCGCGGTAGGGTTGAGTAGGAACGCGTCCCGCGAGGCGCCGGCGTCTCCGCGACCGTTCGGCGTAGCCATCAGCAGTGGGAGGGAACCGTTCTGTAATTCCTCACACATCTCCGCTATGCTCTCGCTGTATCCACCACCGCAGTCATCCACACTCTCACCTAGGAAAATGTAATTTCTTTTTAAAAAGACATCTCCCGCACTCGTATTCATTCCTGTATCGCGGTGGATTTTACATACATTCAAGCAAAGAATACCTAGATTCGACACAATTATTTGTGAATGACACAAATTTTTGTCCCGTGTGTGGATCGGGATCGAACACACAACGCTCGGCGCGGCGACAGTGGCGAGGCAACCTCTTAAACCACTACGCCATACGTGCATTCAATTAATTAATTTATAATGTTAAACATGAAATTATTGCATCGTCTTACGCTTAAAACGAATGTTATTCATTAAAATTAAACTAGATTATACGGATAATTAAATAATGTTCAGGTACTTTGAAATAACTGCATCAAGACATTGAGTGATTCGCAACCGAAACGGGGCAAGTGTAAACTTAAATATTTAAATAGTTTTAATAATTGACATCCTATAAATAATTAATAATAAATTCGAAATTAACTCTGTCTATCTGTCTGTCTGTTACCTTTTCACGGCTAAACCACTCAACCGATTTAGATGAAATTTGGTACAAATATAGTTTAAAACCTGAGAAGGACATATGCTACTTTTTATTGATGTAGGTACCACGCGGGCGGAGCCGCGCGCAAAAACTAGTAGTTTATAAAGTAATAAAGTTTAATAGTACACACGGCTAGACATCAATCAAGTTAGACACCCTATAGATATACGCATAACTACGCTACATACAAAACAGAGAATTGTCGGAAAGGGACAGTGCATAGTGGTGTCGATGTCATGGTAAGGATAGAGCGTAACAAAAAATAACGCTCCCTCGCACGATTCGCAGCGTTCAACTTCTAATAGTTCAAAATTCAATCAGTCTAGGTTGATGCGTCGCTGTGTGTACCTAATAGTGTAACAGTTTCAAAATTATGTAATAAAAGTGTTAAATAAACAACGCGATAAAATCCGTATAAAGTGGTTTAATTTCAATGAAATGATAATGTTAAAATAATAATAACTCATTTCAGACAAAAAACATAAAAAGGCCATACATAAAAAGTTATTACATTAATTTAAATTAAGCGACACCATTTCGGTCGCGCCGCGCCGTATGCAGTCGCGTCCAGGCCACAAAGAATGGACAATACATTCTTCCTGCAATTTGTTTCAAGGGGTAACTGTTGGAGTTGCCACGCATCCGCCGTAAAACCGTCCACACCAGCGTCTGCAAACATCCCTGACGCACTACAGAAGCGTGGCAGCCCCATCAGGGCCCTGAACTCATTTTTATATTGGATTCGTAGAGCATTGGTAGCCATTTGAGGACTCTTGAATAGGGTAATTTTTACGTGGACAGTGCAGCGCGCAAACCTACGAGCCAGCTTGTTCGCCCTGACTGACAATGTCCTGCGTTCCCTTTCTACATCTATAAATATATCTTTGAGTGTATTAGTGACCCAGTACTTTACTCGAACAACCAACCGTTGGCCCAAACTCATAACTTTTGGTACCCGCCTTAAAGATCATCACTTCACTCTTACTGGTATTGTACCTGAGCCCTTGAGCCTCCGCATAGCACTCGCATATTGCAACCAGTCGTCTGAGGGCACTGATCGATGGGTTCAGCAACACCATACCATCGGCGTGGCTGCTGTTAATTATTACACCATCTATGGAACAGCCAACTCTAGTACTGCTAAACTCACGAATAAGGCCAGCCATATATAGGTTGAAAAATCTTGGTGATGTCAGCCCTCCCTGTCTCACCTCCCATCTCAACCTATATACTTATTATTATTATTATATCCTATATAATATAGTGATAAGGCCCCAGGAATAGGTTTAAAATAGTGAGGGGGTAGTATAGACACTGACCTACAAACTTGACCTTCCAGACTCGGTGCGGCAGCGCGAGCGCGTCCTGCGTGAGCGCGGGCAGGCGCGCCACCATCTGCCCGAACACGCTGCGCATGCCGGCCGCGCCCGCCAGCCCCGCGCCGCCGCGCCGCGCGCGCCGAGCCGCCACGCGCGACAGCTCCACTACGGGCCCGTGCTGGCGCTCGCGCACCATCGTCGCCATTATAGCCTGCACCCATCAACATAACGTTCACGTCTCTATGGCAACACAGCGACCGAGTTTCAATTCTAATCTTACATTACATACCTTTCTAAATGCAGCTTCTTTCACGCTGTAGAAGAGTAAATTTCTTAGCTGATCAAGTGGTCCATCCAGGATCAGTAACGGTAAATTCGGACACACTAGTTCGGAAAATTGATGCAGTAAAACCTGTGGAACGAAATACCATTAGAACTGCCGATACTTTGAAAGAAAATGTTGTATATCGTTTATTAGAAAGTGATATGAACATACCAGTCTGTTACAAATAAGTTGTGGTATCATGTCCCTCAGTAGATGGCACTCTAGCGGTGGCGGCGGGGGCGGTCGAGGTGCGCGGGGCGCTTCTACACAAAGCGCTACTGTGTGTGCGCTACCGCAAGCCACTTTGGTTACTCGTTTACCCTATAAATATAACACATCAATTTAGAATGCTTTAAAAATTAACGCCTTTATTTTAATCCGGTTTATTTATATTTCCACTTTCCCTACGTTTCGGTTGATTTTCAAAAGTGATAACCACGGGGAGACTTTGTATATCGTTTTAAGTGATTTAGTCACATGTGTGTCATCCGCGTAAACGAAAGACAATTTAGAGCAATGAACGCGTTAAAGATCGGTTAAAGCAATTTTCTTATTTTACCTACATCATGTTTTTTAGCAAATTACACGCTTTACATACATGAATTGCATTTTATTTTTAAACAAAATATATCTTTGGGAATTATAAACACGCTACAGACATGCATGTTTCCTCGCGATGTTTTCCTTCACCGTTAAAGCGTGCGATAAGTAACCATTCAATACGCACATAATTTCGTAAACTTAGAGGAGCGTGCCTTGGGCTCGTACTCGATACCTCTGCGTGGCAGTCCAATGGTCTCCCAACTAGGCTGTCGCCTACCTTTAAATGTATTAGTGAAAGGATGAATAAGAGGGATCCCAATACGTTACCCTGAGGAGCGCCGCAACTATTACACATCGTTGTGGTCAAATTTAACTTTAGTTAGCTGCTTCATCTTGTAAATTTAATTATTTATTTTACATACAATCGCGATCATAATGATGTAAAAGGGAAAACATTCCCTTTTACATCATTAACTTCTAGGTTGTTGAGCAAATATATATGTGTAACAAAGTCAAAGGCTTCATTCATATCTACAAATATAGATTATCAAGTGATACCCGAGGCCTTACTGACATAAGCACAATATTTTGAAATGTTACTTAAGTTTTAGTTGCGTTACCTACATCTTTTATACATTTTTAAGACTTAACATTGTTTTATATTTTTTGTTAGCATCTATTCTACTGCAGTTTAATTGAGATTTGACAAAGTTTTGTTTATCGCACCTGGATTAAAGTAAATATCTTAAATCTTGAAACATATATTATAATCTACACTATGATTATGAACTGTGTGTTACCTGTAGTGCCATCAATAGTCTTGGTCTCTGAGCAGCGAGGGTTGTTCCGTCTCCGAGTTGGCCCTCATCATTATCACCCCACGTGTAAACTTCACCGTGATCTGTACACGCCACGCAGTGGAGACTACCTATGTACCATTTAGGCATTAATATTACAAATATTAATAATAAGGATTTACTGCAAGGATTATTATATCTATAGGTACTTATCTCGACGTAAACTTCTATTAATAATAAAAACGCAAGATTAAGATTTTTATATGGTATCCATTATTACGCGGTACGCAATGGATTACTACCAATACAACGCACCGCTCAAGCCCGCGCTCGTCGCGAGCGGGGAATGACCTCTGTGCTCTGCGAGCGAAAAACAGCTCATCTGTTTATATCACGTCGATTTAATGACATTGCTATATTTTAGTAAAATGTGGTATTCTTTGTTTTTATTTAATAAAATTGATGGTTTATGCATTATGTCATGGATTCAAGAGAAAAATGAAAAATTGCAGTACAAAATTGTGATGTTTCCTAAAGAAAACTCCAATGATTTTTAACTCGGAATAATGGTCTGAATCTACTATATTAGTTTTAGGTACGCCCGCACCGTCCCTTACACCCAGTATACTCTATTTTTAGAATATTTAACTGTTGTATTTTGTCGATGTACCATTTGTTGCCTAGTAGTAGATAAAATTATATATGGAAAAATTCTTCAGTGTTTGAGAGTATTACTTTTAACCATACTTTTAGCCCTGTAGTCATACTATAAGGTAAGCTTGTTAAACTACTAACCTGTGGCTATAGAGACGATGGTCTTCCCTTGCATACCGGTGACGCGCATTGGACGTCTTACGTGCTCGTAACTACCATGACCAAGTCGATGATAATCGCCTTTACCCCTGCAATCAAACATTAGGTATGAAATCATGATCTTCAACCGCTAAACCTTTTTGAAAAAGTACAGCAATAACAAAGTTATAGCTCCAGTTTGTGAAAGGTAAGTAAAGACATGCTGAAGCTGAAAGATAAAATATTATTTTTAATTATTTTTGTATAATAAAATTACTATTTTCTATGTATATTCATAACTAAAATAAGAGCGACGAAAAGAAAAAAGTAATGTAGAAATACAGCTAAAACTCACCAGGTATAAACACTTCCACATTGACACAAGGCGACAGAGAACTGGGAGCCGCATTCGACTTTGACGACTCTTAGTCCTTTCAAACAGTCTATCCGCATTGGCAGCTTACAGCCTTCGGAACCGCCTCGACCTGAACATTAACACAAAAATATGAACCAAGACATTACTACGATGATATTCTTGGTTTTTAACAAAATAGCAAATGTATAATGCCTTCTTTACCATTTCAATAGTACATGACTAGTTCCTTGCGGCACTCTGTGGCGAGTCCAACGATTTTTTTATGGATGGCCTCGGTGGCGCAACGGTAGTAAATGCGATTGTTGTATATTGAGTCTTGGGTCTCATAGCCGAATTAGTCAAAGTGTTGTTGGGATTTTCTGTGAGAAAATTTTTAGCAACAGCACGGAGTCTGGGATCGTGCTCGGAAAATGACAAGCCTCGCCTCTTATTAGGGAGGATACTCCTACGTAGAATCTAGAACCATAGCTGGTGAAATGTGTATGTATATTTTTCCTTCCTCTTAGGGGTTAGAAGCCGAAACATTATGAATGGTTAAAGCAGTCAGAAAATAATTTTTGACCAGATAGAATTCTATTGCTTTTACAAATACTAGTTCAAGTACTACACTTAAACCAGTATGGGCAAAAGCAATAGAATTCTTCCTTCGTACCTAGTTTCCCGTAGTCACCGTCACCCCAAGACCAGACGTTGTCATCATCAGTGATGCACAAGGTCTGCGCGTCTCCTGACCCGCAGGCGACGTCGATCACACGATATGATGATAACGCCTCCACCTAGAATAGTAACGTAGTTATAAGTAAACCTAAGAAAATATAAATTTAGTTTTTTCTACGGTTGTAGGATGTTTCTCAACTTATCTACCGAGTTTCTTATACGTTTTACTTATTAGCACTTTTACCATTTATTGTGTTAAAGAGGATTATTGCCTTACAAAGGCAAGTCAGCGTCATCATATCTTAATCTTAATTGATAATACAATGAACGTAATATGATATGATTAGTGTATCTAATGAGACATATTTGTATTCATGTATTTTGTGAGATTAATTTAGACAATTTTCATTTTCTAGTTTCTTGTGCTTATTAGAAATGTGATCTTTAGTTAGTTTGTCGAGCAAGAAAAATGTTACCTGATTTCTGTCCAGGTTCACAAGAATTTAGGATATTTCGTGCCGACTATCTTTAACCGACATCGCTACTCAGTAATTTCAAACAATAGTACTTCTCAGGATCATTGCAGTTATTAAAAAGACCAATACTATTTTACCCGAACTGATAATTTTACAATGAGCAACAAATATCGATACAGAGTAGCGATGTTAATTGCTCTATCTTTCAAAATAATAACAAATGTTAGTTTGATATACCAACAACAGTTAAAATAACGCAGCACTTAAACACAGAGTATCAACTTTTAATTCATAAAACAAATTTATTCAATGTTCAGGTAAGTTGTTGATTGTAAATACCTGGAATCTAGGTAGATCGATAAACTTCGGTTTACAATATTGAACCGGCAGTTGAGGTTTAGCAATGTTAGACCAATATACCAGTGGAAGTTTCTTACCATCTTAGGCACAAGTTGGTCTTCGGAGTCGCCATGTCCAAGTCGTCCGTACCTCCCCTTGCCCCACGTGTAGATCCGTCCCCGCGCGGTCAGACACGCCGAGTGCGCGCCTCCGCACGCGATGGCTACTACTTCGAGCCCTGATAGTGCTGTTATTAACTTCGGCCGATCGTAGCTCCTGTGTGCAAATGTTAGAGTATAATAATGTATACAAATCCGACCAATGTTTTATATTAATGAAGAATTGGAATGTGAACAATTGCATTACACAAATTCAAATAAAATTCGAATGTATTCACAAAACTACACAAGAATTTGCATTGCGTCTTATATATATACACAACTGTATTTAAATCGATCTTACAGATTAGACCTACCCGATGCAAGTCTGTCAAAGATATTACATATAAGTCGGTGTATCGAAAACACTCGATGTTTAATTTCGATATATCGATTTACATAGGAAAGCATGTATGCATTTGAATGCACAGGTTTTATATTCCTATTGCCGGGGTTTTCTCTTTTAAAAGAAAGAGAGAAATATTAAGTTTAATATAATGAATATACAAAATAACATAAATATGTCGTAGACTTTATTGCACTTTTAGCCTAAAGGCATAAGTTACTAAAAATATATATATACCTTAGACTAACATATCGAGTGTAGATTTAATATAGAGTCCATAAATATAACTTTACTTCGCGTTACAGGCCTTAATTACAATCAGAAATTAACATTTGAAATAAAAAAGGAAAAGCATTAAAAAACATTATGATATAATACAATATATATGAACTTACACTCTATTCCCATGTCCCAGTTTGCCATCTTCACCCTCTCCCCAACTGTACACGTCACCGTCAACCGAAAGCGCTAAGCAGTGCTTGCCTCCTGAGTTACAAGCGACCTGGAAACAAATGTATGTTCACGCAGCGATAGCTCAATTCTAAACCACTGGCTGTAACTTCTTGCTTCTGTAGTATAGGCCTGAGAGCAAAGAGTACGAGTACCACTAAGCGGGAAACAGTTCTAACATCAAAAACTTACAAAAAATTAATTGTTATTTTAAAGCTAGAGTTGTTGCAGTTTTTACATATGACAGCATTTTTTTTTATTTAGAATAATTTGTATTGTATAAGCGCTCTTAGGTTACAGTGCCTGTTCAATATTTTATATACAATGCACTGATGGCGTAGTAAGCAAGCGGTCACCTTTTAGAGCAAGACCACTGCGACAAGTTTAAATCGGACAATTATTTGTGTGATTTACAAATACCGAGTTTCGGTGGACTTTATGTCCGTTAAGTCTCCCGCGACACAGAGCTTATACGGGAGTAAGGCAATTCTTAAAAAAGACACATGTACACATTATCAGGCCTTTTGTAGTAAAGATTACGGTACCTTTGTAATGTAGACATGTTGTATAGACGCAAGCAGAGTGGGCTGCGACACGGAATCGATGCCACCGATACCTAGACGACCACCGGCGCCATAACCTATGCAATAAAAACAATTTGTGAATGTCCACGATGATCACACCGGATCGGGAGCAATCATGAACAAAAATTACTTGGTACATACTAATTCGATCAATAAAAAATATCTGCCATCGGTATTGCTCAGCCTTTGCGTTCTGTGTATGCTGGTTTTTAGTGAACTTAAAAGTGCACGTTGCCAGGTGCAAATTCCTCACGATGTTTTACCTTCTCGTAAAGCGAGTAATCATTTCATTAAGCAAGTTCAAGGGCAGATATGCGTGCAGTGGGATTGTATGTGAGTCTTCCGATGCATTCCCGATACTGACATATCGTGAGGCTCTTCCATCTAGTCTTCTGATATATCACTGCTGCTGCTACTAGTAGTTAGTATAATTTGCTTTTTTTATTTAATTTACAATTTGGATGACAGTACAATATACAACAATACCCTAAACAAAAACAAATCTAGCCTTTGTCCACCCTGTGACAGTGAACGCAACATGCTCATGAGACGGGTATTACGAAGGTTTTACAAAAGCTTATTTACTTCTCATGCGTGTAAACATAAATAATATTATCTATGTATAATATGTATGTATTTACAAAAAAAAGTAATATATGTATGTTTATCCATTGTCTAGTACCCATAGTACAAGCTCTGCTTAGTTTGGGCTAGATGGTGTTGTGTGAATGTGGTAGAATATTATTATATTATTATTATATTTAGAATTAAAGGTTACAGTTATAAACTTAAATAATAAAAAATATAACACATTTGAAGTAAATCTTTAAGATTTCAGTTTAGCTATATTTAATTTAGCTTAGGCTAAAGAACCAGCAAATATATCAAGAGACGTCCCGATACTATTATAGCTAGATATCATTCGATATGAGAGTGCATGCTGCCCTTGGTTGGACAACGAGGCACTTCCGAGGTCCGCGGTACTTCAAAGTTAATTTAGGCAAGAAACGCTGGACAGTCGCTGGTATGCGACGTGTGTGTATACCTGTGGCATAGACCTTCCCGTCGGGCGTGACGGCGAAGAGCGTCTGCTCCCCGCCGACGAGCTGCACGGGGTTGAGCGCGGCGAGCGCGAGGCAGGGCGCGGGCGCGCGCACCTTGGCGCCCTCCACGCCGCCCAGCTGCCCGCGGTGGTTGTGCCCCCAGCCGTACACAGCGCAGCCGCGCGACCCGCCTCCCCACCACCCGCACCACTCCTCCGGACGCCTGATACCGTGCAAGGAAAAGTTGTTATTAAAAGAAAGGTTAGTAAAGGTATATTTATTACTACACCAAAATTGGTGTAACGCAACTAGTGATGATTTAGTAACATTTCATATTTACTGTTGAGTACATTTAGCGTGAAACATTCATAGAACTTCTATAGATGATATTTTTCACAATTTTAAAAGATTGTTTGGTGTGGCCACAATATCATTGTTATATGTTAATGGAGTTTAATTTTGCGGTCCTTACCACAACATATCGGAAAATGTTTACAAAAATGTCAACATGGTGCTACAACAATAGATAATATGTTAGTAGTTTATGGTAGTGCTGCCTAACACTAGTACGTGCTCTTTACAGTAAAAATAATAAGATGACTTCTTATGTAAATAAAAAAAATATTTAGTAAATATTTTTTTCACAGAATAATGATATCGTCGACGACTAATTAAATAAAAACTACTACAGAACTAAACTAAACTTACTTGTTAACCCAATGCAACAACTGCTCATCATGTTGTCTCGTGAACTTTGTATTATCCTCCCACGGGTATTGTGCATCGCTGGTCGCTTCGTCACTGTTGTACACGCCTAGATCCGCCAGCCGTTTCCTCACGTCGGACAGGAACGGCATCGGCATGGGCACGCGACGTATGAGTGCGTCGGCTGTCCGCATGCAGAGGCAGTAGCGTTTGAACCACGCCCAACGCGCTGCGTCGGGGCCGCTACACACTCGGGCGTCCATGCGAAGACCGCATGCTAACCATGCGAGTTCCTGTTAGAGACATTTGTTTGATGCAGTAATTACAATGGCAATCTTTATTGCGACGCAGCTGGTGTAAAACAGTTCAGTAGTGACTATTTTAGGATGTCGCATGTGGAGTTACAGTCGTTCCGTCCGTTTTTTCTACTAAAAAGGTGATAACAGTGTTGCCCAGTAGAAAATATTGTTTTATTGATACCTCACTTTAGCTGGTAGACGTGCGGGTAGGTTAAAACATAGGCACCTTCGTATAAGGTTGGGTGTTCAAGAGCATTAAAATAAAATTAGTAAGTACTGGTTTCCTTAATTAACCGTTGTCTACAGTAAAAAAAGAGGAGTAGTAATTGCAACACAAATCTTGGCGACACCATAGCTGCCACCCGCGCCGCCGCAGCCGTCGCCACCGCACTAACATATATGTAAGTGGAGCGCTGACCTTAAGGTAATGTGTGTGCATGAGGTGCGTGGGCGTGCGCAGCGCGGGCTCCTCGTGCTCGTACTGCGCGTGCAGCAGTTGCGGCAGGTGGTGGAGCGCGGGCGGCGCGCCCGTGCCGCCCTCGCTGCCACCCGCGCCGCCGCAGCCGCCGCCGCCACATACCACACCCCGCAGACGACGCACGCACCACACGCGGGCGCGCCAAGCTACAATACAAAACATCAAATCAACATATACACACAATAATCTTCGCAAAGGGAGTTGCCCGCAGGCTGACGCTTAAAACCTCTTCTACACGGTTGGAAGAATTACCCAACTCAGCCAAGGTACATCCCGTACTTTTTTTCGTCGGTGCGTGTGTGTGTTTTTGTGGCAGAACAGAGACATTGGAATCGCGGCGGTGCGTCAGGACAAACTTCAACGATTTCTGACCAACTTTTATTCGCACATTTATCTCTAAATTGTATTAAATAATGTCGCTTTCTGCATGCGTCTTTTTTTTGTTGGATTAGGTTATGTGCGGTTTTCACTATCAATTAAAGAATTTCTGCTGGAACATTTCAATTAGAGCATATAACAAAAACTGTGTTGTTTTCTTCATATGGGTTACCGGAATTCATGTCGAAGCGTAAATTAATAACTTATTTTATAAAGAAATCGTCATCATTTGATCTTGGCGCTTAGTAGGACAAGTTGTTGTAGTAGTTTAATTGAACAGAATTAAAGTGCAGTTGTTCGACAGCTAAATATGAGCCGGTATTCTGTTCGACGTGTCTGCCAGCGATATTGGGGCTATACACCATGATGAGGATCTGGACAAAACCAGTCTGCAACACAGTGCGACAACCGATTTCTTATAACGACTGATTTACTCAATCGTCGTCTGAACGCAGTTCAACGTAGGCAGCGACTTCAACATATTATTCTACCACATACACACAACACCATCTAGCCCAAACTAAGCAGAGCTTGTACTATGGGTATTAGACAATGGATATACATACATATATACTTTTTTTTTGTAAATACATACATATTATACATAGAAACACCCAGCCCAAGACAATCATTCATGTTCATGCACACAAATGTTTGACTTGTGCGGGAATCGAACCCGCGACCTCAGGCGTGGCAGTCGGTTACACTAACCACTACGCCATCGAGCCCGTGTGCCTGAAGTTGAAATTAGACGGTGGACAGTCAAAAGAATTGCTGAATGTGGGCTCACAGACTAGAAAACGCCCAAGCCCGCTTTCAATACGCTCAAGAGAACTTGGACTAGACAATGGAGCAATGAAGGGATGTTCTGTTTCTGAGGTATTCTTTATAATATGTCAATGATAGACGAAGACAGTCTGCAGAAGACCTACATAGCGATATTCCCAATGCTGTATCACCAATGTTCCGGGAATTCATCCGGAGGCGAAAACCGATCTTGTATTTATATATCCGAAGCGAATGGTGACTGTCGATCAAGGGTTATGATTTCTCGGCGGTACACGAAGGAAGTTCGTTAAAAGCCCGTCATGCCTTTTGTAAGATTCATTGGCGAAAAGTTTCCTTCGTTGAAAGACAATGTGAGGCTGTAAACCGCTGATTTAATGAGTCTATATTTACAAGAGGTGAATATGGGTATATTTACCGCCGTGACGGAGTGTCCAGCTTGAACCCTTGATCGCACCAACATAACTATGTAGTTTCTTCTAGTTCATGGAAGTTGAGTCCTTATTTGGTTTTCCGTTTCTGTTTTGATTCTAAGCCATTCAATTATAGTTTGTTTGTAAAGATATTTGGTAATCCATATCGTGCTGTATTGATTGAAATGGTCTTTTCACTATTGCTGTTCAGCGATCATCTCTCAAATGGGATTTCGTATTTGAAACAGACTATAACTTGTGCCCGCGACTTAGTACGTGTGGAATTTTAATCTTTAAGTTACATCTGTTTATGAGTAGTGGAAATAAATAATTTCAAAACACCAAACTTTAATAAAAGACATATATATTTATTCAAAGGACTTATGACTCCCTTTTCGACGCTCCAACTATTTCTTGTTGTTACGGCTTCTATACGGCATATTCAAAATGTCTTATATATAATACTCGTAAAAGGTGAAACATACATCAGATTTTAAGTTATCTTAAGCAAGCCAACTCTGAAAGCCTCATTCAACTTCATGCAGTAGTTTCAGCATGATGCGCGTACAAACATACAGACAGAAAAAAACCTAGAAATAATTGTTTTGGCTTGTAAAGCTTTTATGAATACACCAGACATTAATTTCTAAAATTTAATTTGTTAATTTCAATTTTTATACAAATGTTCGCGTGTGTATTTGCATTGCATTCTCGAGTGTATTATATTTAGGCGCTTGTATTGAGTCGATGCTTTGTATCTATAGGTTTTGTACTATGATATTAGTAGTAGAATACATGTTATAATCGTAATGTTATACGTGCAATTAAATACTTACTGAGTGTAGGCATTTGTGCGCATATGGCCAACGCTTGGGCCAACCTCGGCGCCAATTGGTGATCGGTCGATATGGCCGCCAACAACGGACCATCGAGCAAGCGCCACGCTAATTCCACTGATGGACAGGACAGCACGTAGCGATCTGAGCCTATTTCCTACAACAAAAAAAAAAGACTTTACTAAAATTTGAATGTTTTAGCTATAATCGGATATAATAATATACGAATGGCAGATCTCAATAACCGATCTGCCTGTGTTTCCTTACTGCTGATATAAGGACGTAATTTGCAGAAACATAAATAATAAAACAATGATTCGAATCCACTGTCAGTAGAGAAAGGATCTTGTGACCGAAATACTAAGGGTAGGTTGTGTGGTGGTGACTGGTGGCATATCTGTATTTTTTTTTATAAATCGCCAGTGCTATGTCTTTTCGTGTTTGTAGTGCGTTGGGTGTTTTAGGCAAATAAATGTCTATTTATAAGTTATTTTAAGTTTGTGTCCGCTGTTTGAATATTTGTGAAGTCCTCTACGACAGGAACACAAATGACAAGAATTATTCCTAAAGCGGTAAATATCTTTTGAAAATAAAAAAAAGTGTTCTGAAATAGATAATAATTAAAAACGTACTGTGAGTGAATGCGATGGTAGTATCGGATGTGCTGTGAACCTCCAGCCCCAGCCGTTGACTGAGCCGTCACTTGTAAATCTCCAGCGTAGTTCATCACCTGTGCAATACAAATATAATACGATAATAATAAAAAAACTCTGAGACTAAAACATTCTTGTGAATGCCATTTAAATATTGTAGATAACCGACGCAAGACGTTTCAAATTAGACTAAAACTAGCACTGCCATTAAAAGGGATTACATGGTAAGATCTCTTGTTCCCTCGCTGCCGCGCTGATTGAAGAACGTCCCTGTAACTACTAGCGGCCAGGCACTATAGGTCTTCAATGATGTCTTGCATTCCAACAATTGACGGGTTAAAGATTACTGGAATCCCAACACGGCACAAAAACACATCACAAAGTTATTTAGCTGTGATTCCAAAGTGACTGCTGAATATTTCTGAATAAACATTATTAATAATACAAACCTAGTTGCTCTTCCACTGCAGAGCAAAGGTCTTTCCTCCCACTTTTCCCATAAACATAGATTTAGATTTATCCATATGTTTATGAGAAAAGTGGAACCTGCTGCTTGGATTATATCTATACTAATATTATAAAGCTGAAGAGTTTGTTTGTTTGTTTGTTTCCTTGAACGCGCTAATCTCAGGAACTACTGGTCTGATTTGAAAAATTCTTTCAGTGTTAGAGCCAGCGTAATTCTTTCAGTGTTTGAGGCCATTTATCGAGAAAGGCTATAGGCTATATACCATCACGCTAAGATCAATAGGAGCGGAGCACCAATGAAGAATGTTTCAAAATCGGATAGTTTTTTCCCTTTATAGAGCTTCCGTTGCGTGCGCTGCATAAACAGTTAAAGTTTCGCAAAAATCATGTATGACACAATTGTTCCCCTTTAAAAGTTCTAAATAAAGTCCGCGACAGCATATGTCTATCTTTTAAGGTTGGCTTACTATAATCTTTTTTATGCTAATCAAATTTGTTCTAAAATAATGCATTATTTGCGAAGGTGTTTTTATAAACATGATATTAATCCTTATCCAAATAAATACGTTATTCATCACAAATATTTAATTTAAAACAAAATTGCCCTTTACATCATTCAATTTGAATGAATATCTTAGAAGATATCGCAGTTTTAAAATAACATACGCAGCAAAATAATGATCAAGTTTGTACTGCGCAAGCATTTATGATGTGCAAGGCCGGCCGAAAAATATGAGATACCATGCCGCGCGGCTCAGACGCGTGGTCATGGTCGGCTCCTTACGGAATGGTACACGGAATATCACGCTACGACCCACGCGGGCGGAGTAGTAACAATAAACGCGGGTGAAACCGCGGGAACATCTAGTGGTAGTATATTTAGACCATGCAATCCAAGGAGCAGGTGAGGTGGATTGTTTATTCAGTGATGTTACCATTAACGACGATCTCTTGAGCCCAGTCCGAAGGTTCCCGCCCCGAGCGCGTGGCTAACACACGGCCCGTGCTGTCGGAGATAGTGAGCGGGTCGTTGCGCCGCTCCGTAGAACATCCCTGCTCGAACACCACCCGGAGAGATGACGCGCCGGGGATTTTTACCACTCCTGTTTAAAACGAAAAAGGAAGTTGTTGAAGATAATCATAATTTAAAAATATGCAAACATTCGAATCTTTAATTGCCATGTCATAGATCGACCTATGACATGGTAAATGGATATCGTGGTTCTTTAGCCTTCAATGGACCACGATATCTAATATCCATATCTAGTACCTACTAACTTATATGTTGCTGGCCTTTGAAAAATTATTTCGACACTATAAAAATCATGACTCAGTAACAGTGTGCCCCGGTCATTAGTCATAGCTCCTTAACGATCTCTGGTATGTTTATTATATTAACCTATGAAATATAAGACCTTAGTAATTTTTGTCCATTGCGCTGGCTGCATAGCAGCCCGTTTTTAAGAGATCGGTTATTCCCCTGATGGTTTAACGTTCATAAGCAATAATTGTATAAAAATATTAGTTTTGAATTTGGCTCATATTAATATGGCAAGGCTTATATAATTCACAGATATTTTAAGCTAGCTGGTAATGGAATGGAATTTAAATATCAGTATTAAATGTGCCAGTGTTATCCATACTACACACTATACGTCTTATCCCGGATGAGTACTTACCCGATATGTCAGTATCATCGGCATACGGATGTGGACTGTCAACAGTAACAGGTTGAGGAGGCGCTCGGCCTCCACCCGCCGCGGCCTCTTCCAGCTCACACACGCACACCTCTACCACCATGTCAGCCACTGCTGGCTTACTTGCGCATAACGCTGAAATTTGAACACAACACCACGTTATTGACTATTATAACATTTATTTGGGTCACTATATCGGCACATTAATTTGTCATTACATAATATTAATAACCATTTATTTCAACCTGTACCTAAATTTACATATTATAAAAGTTTATGTTAGTAAATACACCTTAATACTGTGTTAGTAAAACTTCACTTGGCACACAAAATATTTGTACGCCCGGCTGGTAGGTGACCGCGGAAGAAATTATTGAACATGTTTGACTTTCATTCGGCTAGTACGATAATCGCTCGGGTTTATTAGAATTACGTACGGCTTTTAGCGTTCGCATTTGGACGGTTTACAAATATCAACAAATTGTATGCCTTGTTCGGTTGTGCCGATTAATGCCGAACCCGAATATTATAATATCTATGTGAACAGACCAGCATATAAAACATAAATTTCAATTATATACATATTCAACTCCACCATCTGGCTATGTGGACATGACAATATCTATAGTAACTATAAAATAAAATGAAAATGATAACGATTGCTTCTGCTATAGGAGCAATGCTCCTTAGCAAAGGAAGATACTTACCCATAAGAACATCGGTGATAATTTTGACAGCATTGTTCGCGTCAGGTATCCTGCCTGCAGCCGCAAGCTTCAGTAGGTCTACCAGCGCCCTCGCATCTGACTCGCCTAGTTGTGACGTGAACTCGTCCAGTGCCAACTGAATTATAAAATAATTCACAGATGATTTTAAACAATTTAAAGTAAGATTAGTAGCGTGTATCATTACGCCGAAAAAGCTAAGGGGACAGACGCTATCCCTAAAGTTTCTTGTCTTACACTGAGAGTATTTATCACTCGTGCTCACGCGATATCCATGCTATTACCGTGGCGCGCTGGCACTTTGTCCTATGGAAAAGTTAGGTTTTATTATGTGTAAACAAATATTTAACATTTGAAACCGAATTTTATCACTTTTCGTAACAAATGGACCAACATAAGAAAATGTACAAACTAGGAAAATTACTATGCTGAGTTTTGAGCTAAACGAATTTAACACTCCGATAAAAATGTGTCTTAAATCTTGGTAAAGTTAGCAATATAAGTACCTCAACATTTAACAATTTTTTTTTCCTAAAAAAAATTCCTAATTTTTATATTTTTGAAGCATCAATATTCTAACTGCCACTACTATGAAAACTAACATATGTCATAATTTAAAAAAATAGACGCCTCCATCATCTTGCAATTGTGTATCTGTACTTATGTTCCTGACTGCACTTTGAATATTTTTTTTATATTTTCATATAAAACTATAACTAATAGCAACCATTTGGCACCTACAGACATAACTTAAAGTGTCTAATATATTAATTTATAAATTTCACACGCAATATTTTACAGGAAACGCGCACAAACTCTCATCATCATGATATCACATGCGACACGGCGAGTCACATGATAACATTGTGACTCGCTGAATAGAATTATATTTATTGTACACCAATTACAATATGTAGTTTGTAGGGCTTGTTATGGCGGTTAGCTTAGATGCTTGCCGGTCGACCACTGACTCTCGCATACTTACCCATACACACGTCACACGCTGCGATGCGGCAGAGCGTGTAAACTACTTACAGTAGTCAAGTGTACACGCCAAAAGTTAGTATTGTTATGTAGCCACAATATTTACCTTAGGAGCTTCAGCTTGTTGCACGGTCATAGTCGCGGCGGCCACCGACACAGCGCTCGATGACATCACGGCAGAATGTCGCGACGATATCGAACCGCTCAGTGGACTGCTTGCTCCACTCTATACATAATGAAACGGGTTTTATTACGCATAAATATGGTTATCAAGTAACAAGTCTCAAGTATAATAGAATATATATTTTTGTAACTATACACTTTTTATGTTGTCCAGAATTTTAAAACTGTATGAGTATTACTGTTTTACGTTTGTATGGTTCCCACTGCTGGCCAATGCTCTGTTGTTCTAGGATATGAGTGACAAATAAAGAAAACATCTTCAAATGGTAACATCGCAAATAAGTTTCTTTGGAACAGTTCACATGGCGTATTATATGCTAAAAGCAAAAAAACGGTCCACAGCTGGAGCCTTGTGGCACATCCATTGTGACTGGTAACCCAGAACATGTATTTCCGTCCAGATCAAGCAATGAACATAACTGTAACAGACCGGTAGTGTGGCGCGGTCGGCGGGCGCTTCGCCGCCGCCGGTGCGCGCGTCGGCATCGGCGTCCTCATCCTCGGTGTCGGGCGCAGCCGCCGCGGGCGCAGCACTGGCGCATGCCTCGTGCGCGCGCAGCGCTTCCACCAGCATGCTGCGCGCCTGGTAGTACGAACGTATAACACTTTATTAAAAAAATAATAGGTATTATAAATGACTTTATATTAATTGCTGGTGCATTCAAGACCTATCGACCAATAGGAGTACGCGTGGTGAAGCGCGGCAGCACAGCGACTCGCAGTAATTGGCTGCTGATTCGCGATAATAAAAATGCAGGGCGATGTCAGGGTGTTTTGACACGCATCATGAGTGATCACTGATTATCTTGTTGATATTCATGAAGCTATGTTTGTTATATTTTGTTCATCCTCGTGTAGCCAAATCATAAATTTTAATGTATTTTTTTTTGTTTTTATTACAACGCCTCTAACAATACTAATTTTTAAATAGTGTTCAGAAGATTATGTTCATACATACATACATACATAGATTCACGCCTGTTTTCCAGAGGGGTAGGCAGAGACTACGGATTTCCATTTGCTACGATCCTGACACACTTCTCTGGCTTCATTCACTTTCATCACATTCCTCATACACGCCCGTCGGTTCAAGGAGCTCTTAACCTGGCCTTTGTCCAGGACGCCTCCGATCTGGTCGAGAAACGTTCGCCTAGGTTTTCCTCTTGCGACTGTTCCATTCACACTAGCCTTATAAACTTTCTTAGTCAGTCTTTCCTCGTCCATTCTTTCTACATGTCCAAACCAGCTTAACATACCCTTTTCTATTCTTGTAACTATATCCACTTTCATGCCGCATCTCTCTCTAATCACACTATTTCTTATTCTATCTTTCAGAGTCACACCACATATGCTTCTCAACGCTCTCATTTCTACAGCATTTATTCTGCTCTCATGCTTCTTTTGCCATACCCAACTTTCACTTCCATACACAAGTGTGGGCACTAATAGTCCTCTATGAACAGCCAAACGTGCCTTTTCGGATACATTTCGACTGTTCATAAAATTAACTGTTCTGTGACTGTTCATAAATTATGTTCATAGTTATAAAATTACCTGCGTTATGTGCAGAGCGAGTAATATCAGCGACAGTGCATGCTGCACCGCTACCGGCGGCTCGAGTGACAGCGCCGCCACGGCCAACGACGGCCGCGGACCTTGTGACTCCTCTACTATTGACTCCTCAGAATATAAGCCTGCATATAGAAATAAAAGTATTAGCTTTAGCCCGCGACTTCGCTTGCGTAAATGTAGGTTATGTTAGTAATAGTACTTTTGAAAATAAAATATAGCCTATGTTACTCTGTGATAATATAGCTTCCCAACAGTGAAAGCATTTTTAAAACCGGTTGAGTAGTTTTTGAGTTAAATCCTTACAAACAAAATCAAATATTTCCTCGTTATAATATTATTTTATTATAGATAATTGAAATATTTGATTACTATATTAATAATCTATCTAACCATTTTTTGGCTTGCTTAGGGACATTTGAAATACCACTATGGAATTTAAGTCAAATTTTAATTTACACTAGGTCTAATAATCAAAATAAATCTATAGCTACCAACAATAGAGTACACACAATAAAATACGTCAACACAAATTACAGTTTATGGGGTGCAGTATATACAATGCATTTAGATTACGCAATTAAAAATAAAACAACGGGTTGCACTCCGGGAGTGCGCGCAGAAGTGAAAACTTGAATATTACCGTTGTGCATTTTTGATATTTTGGAATGGTTAGGGAATAACTTTGCATGAATTGCTTTAATTATCAGTATAAAAGTACTATCATTTATGTGGTAAAATACAATATTCATTTATTGTATCGTACACAAACATGACAATTCTTTTGAAAAAGCGTTTATTTGACACACGCAGTCGAAATGCGTAACTATGGTTATGATTGCCAAGGCAACAAAAAGTTTTCACTTCAACTCTTTTCTGGTTATGCTAGCCTAGTACTTGGAGAGTTGACAAAATTGACAATTCTCCCTCCATCTTACGAGTTTTCGATCAGGACACGTGACCTGACGCGAGTTTAACATTTTTTACCCATCACAAAAAAGTGCACAACGCCGCTAAAGAAGTTTTCACTTCAAAAACATGAAAAGTTATTTATTTAAATAAATATATATTCGGATTTACAACACATTATTTATAGAACATCAAAATCCTAATAAATATTATAAATGTTATGCTTTTACGCCTTAACTACTCGATCACCATGAAATTTCGCATACCCGTTGTCAAGGGTACAGAAAAGAACATAGAGTATCTTTCATCCAGAAAAAAGTACTGTTACTAACTTATGTTACGGTTACGGTTAGGTTATCCTAACCGTATCTACATTTACGCGAGCGCAGCTGAGGGCCAAATCTAGTTTGTAATATTTGAGATTATATCATGGTAACTTGATATACCAATTTTAAGTTAGGAGACTGCAGATTGACCATGATAAGGACCACACTATACATACAAGTGTCTTCAGTATATACCTAAACTCTGCGCTCCTAAAGGATCCTTAAGACAGGGGAACGGTAACGGAGCTATATGCGGGGAATGAGTATCAGTTTGCAAGGCGGCCGGTCGGAGAGACCACGCGGCGGAATGTGATGAGCCGGCGGCTGCGCGTTGGACTCCTTCCACACCAGCCACTATAGCTGGGCGGCGGTTCACGCAAGTCGTGCCGTTGCCTTGCTGGCCATGGTCGTTGTCACCCCATGCCCACACCTGAATAAAAAAATCTAGTTTAGTTAATCTGTACACTGTCCACCTTTAGTTTAAAACTAATAATGCTTAAAACGACCAATAAAAATTAATTTATGGACATTTGCATTACAACATAGTAAGGTTTTTTTAGAAGTAACTGCTCTTCTTCTCTACTACTGTTGCTATGCTCGACAGGACCAATCTTCTTTTTCATCTTAGCGTTGCATCCGCGGCGTTGACGTTGGAACCTAGGATCCGCTTTCTCGCTAAGTCTTCTCCATTTCGCAAGATCTTCAGTATCCTGTGGTGTGAGGTTGTTGGCACGCATGTCATCTCTTACGACATCAAGCCAGCATTTCGTGGGTCTGCCCCGTTTACTCAGGCCAGGCGGAGGTGGCATGACAAGAAATGTTTCCCCACGTAACATGCCGGTTTTCGTAAAACTTGGCCGTACCAGCGTAGGCGACTCTCTTGCAGCTTATCTGCTATGTCACGGATGCGGGAGTCACTTATCCGGTCATTCCGCGTTACTCCACACATCCAGCGCAACATATTCATTTCCGTGACACGCAGTTCCTGCTTGTGCCGCTCAAGCATTGGCCACGTCTCATTGCCATATAAAAGGACAGGCCTAATGATGGTCTTATAGACCTAAGGGAAAGACCTAGACCTACCTTTATCCAGCAAGTAAAGGATCCATCGACAAGATTTATACTCTTTAAATTAAAGAAGAGGAATGTTATATGTTAGGTACCTGATGTTCGCTGGTGACAGCGAGACAGTGCAGTGCGCCGACGGCGACGTGTATGACGCGGCGGCCGCGCAGCGCCTCCACCAGCGTCGGGCGGCGCACGTGCGCGTCACACCCGTGCCCCAGACGGAAGTAGTCGCCTTTGCCCCAAGTCCATACCTACCATCATATTTAATTCTAAATAACGTTATTTTACGTCCATACCTAGAGCATCATACAATTCTGAATATCATTATTTTGTAATGAAACGTCTACTGCTACACATGAATTTCCATAGAATGAGTTTTTTTAGGGCTGAGTATACATATATAATATTATCCAAATATTGAATTTATTACAAACGTTGGCAATAAAACATGGTGTGTTAAAATCTGTCAAGATAACCGCACCGGCTCCGCCTATTCAATGTGGTCTTGTTAAAGATACAAAAAATAGCTAAGTAAATTAAAAAAATGGTATTGAAGAAAACTACATTCATATAAGATTCCATTCACTTAAATTACTGCAACAATACTTATATTGATCTTTTTTGCAAAAATATATCTTGCACTCTACACACCATAAGTAGATAAGCATTAGCTAGAATTTTAATTGCTTTACCATACACGAAATTGTTAATTTCTCTTCTTCAACTATAGTAAAGGCTAAATGATAGCTATTCTAATCACAATTCATTAATCATAGACAAATTATAAGTCAATTTTCATTCATAAAATACTCAGCAACATGTTCAGCTACTCATATTGCTGACTGTACTCATTCATCTATATTAATATTATAAAGCTGAAGAGTTTGTTTGTTTGTTTGGTTGAACGCGCTAATCTTAGGAAGTGATTCTAATTGAAAAATCTTTTTTGTGTTGGATAGCCTATTTATCGAGGAAGGCTATAGGCTATATAGCATCACGCTACAACCCACGGGGGCAATGCAGTAACCATGAACACGGGAAAAACCGCGGGCACAGCTAGTCATTATATACTACACCAAAGTAAATAACAGCAATACATACCTCCCCATCTCTCGTCAAAGCCAGACTGAACTGTGCACCACACTCCACTTGTATAACACCGAGGGTATTCAGCCTCTCAATATTCATCGGCACCGCACAACCGTCGGAACCACCACGTCCTATGTCGAAAGCTAGTATTACTTTCATAGTCACATCTATTTCTTTCCCAATACCATGTAAGCAAAGAGCATGGTGGTGATTATTATCGACAAAGAAGCAAGGACAGCGTGTTCGCTCCATAAACATACATTTATCTAAATATCTAAACACTGAGCATGCAATTCATGAAAATGCGAAATGATTCTCTCTGTAGTAGTCTTCTCAAAAAAGTACTTCCATTTAACCGTTATTCGTTAAAAATCACACTGGCAAAAATACTTTTACAATATAAACATAAAAACATATGATAAACTACACTAACTAAAATAAAATTTCAATAATCTAGTCCACTAGACCAAGACATTCTCATAGGTAAAAATATTATTATTATAAGTAATACAAATAAAAACAATGTTTTATACGATGTTCACTTGTAAATCTAATAGACGATTTGTACTTGGAATATCTATACATAAATAGGCAAAGACAAAACAATTCAGTGCTTTTTCTCTGTTATTTTTCTTATTTTCGTAACTATGACGAGTTTTAGGGTTATCTATATTATTTTCGGAAGAAGTTTAGTTTTTTTATGTAATTTCATATATGATTTTCTAAAATTTCCAATAACTATTAAGGTTGAATTTGGATCTCTGGGTGGACACTAATAAATATAAAATAGAATTTGGAAGTTATTCTTTGAGAAGTATGTCGTTCTAATCCTGTAACTCTAATCTACGCGTGATCGTTAATCTTGAGCTATACATACCCAACTTGCCGAAATCGCCGTCGCCCCACGAGAACACTTTGCCGCACGCGGTCAGAGCCAACGTTTGTGCATCTCGCGATCCGCACGCTACTTGAATCACTCTAAAACTTGAAAGTGCTTCCACCTAAAAGCATAGTAGCGACATATGCACATTCATTAAACAAGTTAAAATATTGTATTAAACAAGTTAAGAATATTTTCTTCTTCTTTATTAGTATGTGGGCAGGACGGAGTGGTTTAAGGTTCGTAATGTTCACACAATTCAAGGTTGCAGTCTGATGTAGTCAGCTTATAAAGTTTAAGAAGTAAAGATTGTTGAAGTTAAACTACTTTACGTTGAGACGTTAAAGAAATGTTCTACTTTTAAAGCAGTAACTCACCATTTTAGGCAGCAACTGTGTCATATCATCGCCATGTCCCAGCCTGCCGTATTCTCCTAGACCCCACGTGTACAGATGACCTCGCGCCGTGACGCACGCGCTATGGGCTGACCCACACGCTATACTGATGACGCGCTCGCCTGACAATGACTCGATGATCCGCGGCATTTCTAACGTAATGCGGTTACCATGGCCTAGCTTACCGTCTTCTCCTTCACCCCACGAATAAACCTGGATTATGAAAAGATTTTTGACATCCGTTACAATCGGTCTTGAATATTCCTAAGTAATTTTAAATATAAACTGAATGTTTCTTGTTATTGAAATAATTTATTTTGTAATCTGCTTTTCTTACGTTTATGTTACTGAGAGAACCATTCTTATTTTTAAATCTATTGGCGCTACATGATATCAGTTACACAAAACACATCATAAGCGCAGAAGGCTGACCCAATACGACGACCTGAAAAGGAACGCACATACGTGCACATCACCGATCAAGTCGGTCAAATGTCAATTGCTGTCTTAGAATATAGCGTGTATTTTTTCGAGTTGTATTTAGCGAGCCATTTACATACATATAATTAGTCATCGCTGTATATCTGTGACAAGACGACCAAACCGTGTAAAAGCTTCAACAGAAACAAGATCAATAAAGTAGGCACGATTTTAGAAACACATGTCACTTTAAAGTTTTACTTGACTAAATGGAATAAGCATAAGTACCCAAAAGATACTTTGAGAAGACACCCAGAGGATAAACCTTTTTACTATTTCAATGCCTGTAATTTAAATTAGCATACTAAAAGAAGTATATAATTATTGCAGTGTCACCTTGCCGTCGGCCGTGAGCGCAAGCGCATGTTTCCCGCCAGAGTGCACGGCGACGCGACGCACGAGCACGTGCGCCAGGTACGGGTTGGCACGCGGGCTCGATACGTTGTTGCTATGGCCCAGTCCTAGCCGACCGTTCGTGCCCTCGCCGCATGCGTATAGCTGTAATGCATGGATAAATGTTTACTAATACAAAACACGTACCTAATGATATGTCATATTGTAATGTATACATGTTCCCTTATATTAACAAATAAGTTTGCTCCTTAACAGTAAGTCTTAAGTTATTGTCTGCGTTGCTTTATGCTCAACCTATGTGTATTATAAATTTATAATATATCATTAGACTTTAAACATGGGACCCGAGTAGTCTCTTATTTCTACTCCCGAACCTTCACCCATCTCATGACGACCCTGCTTCGGCCTGTGACCATCTTGAGACCTAGGTCAAAATTTGGAAGATACCTTTCGTTGGAAGAATAGCACCTATTATCTGAAGAGACGATGTGTCGTTCTGCAGTCGAGAAAGACGAGATATTCATAACACAGAACACAACTGGCTGGTTATCCGTGATCAGGCGTCTTCCGTTAATATAAGGATCTTTCAGCATTTACAAATTGATGTAAAAGTGAAGTATTATTTTTCGCCTCTTAAGCGATAAATATTTGAGTATGTATTAAATTAACCTGTCCATAGTCGATTTTTACAGATTAACATTATGAATGTGTTAAATCAGCTCTATTTCATAAAATATTGTATTAATTTTATAAGATGATGTTTTTTGTAGGTTTGCTTATAAGTATGTAAGTATCTACTGTAAATATTCTTTGTAATCGCATTTTTAAATAATAAAGATTTGTGTTATCCACTGGTAGTTACCTAATTAGCAACTCCTACATCTGAGTATTCTTTCTGGCAATGAGTTGTCTAAAAGAACACATGCTGTTTGAATTACATACAGAGGATTGTATAAAAAACCTAAAACTTACTTTGCCATCATGAGATACAATGAAGAGTGTCTTAGAACCGCCAGCAATGTGCACAGGACGTAGCGCGCTGAGACTCGGCGAGAATACTGGTACCTTCACCTTGGACCCCTTCACGCCTCCCAGCTGATCCTTGTCGTTTAGACCCCAAACATACACCTATAACAGAAAGACGAACATATATTTCATCGTGAAATATAAACTATATTTACGGACATCAGAAGTTATCATAAGTAATATTACAAATACGAAAGTAAGTTTGGTTGTATTTTGTTTTAAAAGGCACTAGAAATAAATCCTGTGTCGCGGGGGACTTTACAAACATTCAAATAACGGACACAAAGAACTGCCAGACTCGGAACAACAACTTGTGGATCACACTATTTTTGTCCCTTATAGGATTCAAACCCACAATACTCGGCGCAGTGGCAATAGCGAGGCGACCACTTAAACCACTACGCCATTCTTGCACTATTCAACGGCACGGGCATAAAAAGTTAGATCTTTCTAACTAATATTATAAATGCGAATATATGTTTATTTGGTTGTTACGTATTCACGCCTTAATTACTCGGTCGATCATCATGAAATTTATATGGGGTATAAAAGATATACCTTTCATTTAAAAAAAAACCATTTTCGAGCAAAATCAAGGGAAAAGCTAGTAATGAATATATCTTTGTGTCCTTACCTTTGGAGAATCACTAGCCAAAGCGGGTGGGTTATTATCAGCAGACACTGCTCCTGTCAAATTGTCTCTTTCCATCCAGTCTTCCGCAACAAAGTTCATACTCTGCAACGAAAGGGCCAATCAAAATACGTTCTTATTTTTAACTACTAAAGTTTAAGTTTCTGTGCTTACCTGTAAGATTTCGGTGTATAGAGGATTCGGTCTAAACCCTGTGATATAGAGGCCATGTACGCGGCAATCAGCATTTACATTTCGGTTCTGCTTTATACCGATTTCTATGCAGGGATAATACTGTAAAATAACATTTATAGAACATTAATTTTTATACACTATACTTACTTTTCAGATAGAGGTCTCGAGTTAGATTCCAAGGAGCGCATCACTGACTCTTCGTTGTTATGTGCGTATTGAATAGTTATTTATCGCTTGCTAAAACGGCGAAGGTAAAAATCTTCAGGAAACCTGCAGTTTTTCATAATGTAACTAAGCTAGCTTGGTGAAATATGGCCTATTCTTTCTTACATTGACTATCCCTCCGCTGGGCAAAGGCACTTCGCCTTTGCCCAGCGGAGGGATAGTTTAATACAGAGCTGATATATTATATATAGTTTTTATTGCGAACTGGTTTATTATTTAATATTGTCATACATTCACGTGAATATTATACATTGAAATTAAATAACTGTATGCGGATTTTATAGCGTTGTTTAGTTTTTATAAGACACTATTATTATATAATTGTGAAACCTTTTAATAGTTACTCTTTGCTTCTATTTAAGCTTGCTTAGTTTTAATTTTACACTTACCTGACGTTTCGGTTGCTTTTCAGCGGTCATGTTCACGTTGATACTCGTCGTGATAAAATCCGTATAAAATTGTTTAATTTCAGTTTATTATTGAAACTGCTATAAACAAAGCGATCTTTTATTTAGTACCTGTTTACAGTCAGCGAGTAGTTGTATCTGCTGTAAGTGAGGCACGGGCGGCGGCGGACGGTCGCGCGGCGGTGCGGGCGCGTGCGGCGCGCACGGCACGGCGACGTGCGGCGCGCACGGCACGGCGGCCAGCGGCGCCAGCGCTGCGTCGTCGAATGTGGCGCCGGCGCGTACGGCCAGAGCCGCGGGGCCATGCGCGCCGCAGACTACGCCCAGACCTAACCGTCGTACTCGTACGCCACTACGCATTTCTACGCGGATCCAGTGCTGTCAGACAAATGTACATAATGTACCACAGGTATACTAATCCAGACAAATACACACCATCGTGCTACACGATATACTAATACTCGACAAGATTTGTTTAATATATAATAATAATATTTATTTATTAGCAGAAAAATTAGGTTCATCCTTACACTACATCATACATATTACATCAACAGTGTTAAAGCATACCTGCCTTAAATAATTTAAGCTTAAATTAAAATTAATTCTTAAATTATGTTAATTTATAGTGTATACTAAACAAATGAAGTTCAAAAGGTTATGTTTAAACCTGCCTAAAGTAGGATAAACTTGTGTTTCAGGACATCACTTGACAATTTTATTTTACACTAGCGCATAATTAATACAAATATTTAAAATACATCTACGATTAAAGGTGTTCATGAAGGAATATACAATTTCAAATTTACTTTCAATATCATTTTAAGACTTCTAGCAGAGAAATTTAGTTTTTCTGTGTCCGTATATTGGACACAGAAAAATTAAATTTTTGTTTTTTTATAACTAACATTGTATATATTTAATATTTTATTTAACTTGTTGGTAAATACGTTCCTAAGAATACATAGAATTTATTGACAAATGCGTGTCTGGTTTGAGACTTTGTACAAACTAAGTCTTTTCTTCTCTTATCTAAGACCGGGGTAAACGGGACTTCAGTGCGCTGTTTAAGTATAGCGTACATAATAAATAATTGACGAATGGTTAGTACCTTGCAAGCAGTGTAAAGCTGATGAGTGGGAAACAAGAATGGGCGACGTGTGACTACCTCAAGAACAGCTCTTTGAGCTCGCTCTAGGGGCAGGTGAATTGATTTGGCTACTCCACCCCAAGATGTTATGCAGTATGTGAGAATAGATTGACACAACGTTAAATAAACCTGTTTTATCCATTTGTAGTCGGCTATGTTGCGCAAGTATTTAAATATATAAATCAATTTACGTACTCTAGTACATAACAAATCGATGTGTTTGCGGCAGTTTAGATTTGTGTCAATGGTAATACCTAAATACTTTATATAGTCCGTCTTACTTAATGTGGGACAAGTACATGCAGTGTCAGCAAACGTACTACAGTTATTATGTATAATTATATTTAGGTTTGTATAAAGCGTGTTATTGTATCTCGTGCTAAATAAAATGTATTTAGTTTTATCTGCTTTCAGATATAGATGTTATATTTATCATACATTTTTATATTTAACGTGCATAATTACATATTCTTCTATTGACAGCCTTTACCGGACTGGTAAAAAGGGCGCGGTTCACACCTTTTCACATACATAGATATTATGTAGCTTCGTTAACATACGTGGCTATGTAAGTGTGTGACTGTGTTCCTACACGACCACTACGCCATTCGTGTAGTCACATATTTAATATGATTGATACCTGTCCGTTCCCGCTGGAGCTCTGCCAGTATGTGTGTGGCTGCGAGTCGAGCAGGCGGCGCGCGCCGGCGCCCGCGCGACACGACGACACGCGCACGGCGCGCACGGCGCCGCGCCACCCCACCGCCGTGCCGCCCGCGCTTTCGCCCCACTCCGCTGGGAACACCATTTATACATACTGACAACCTGGTACATTAACCACCGGCTCTGAAGACCCGGACTGACCAACAGGCCCACGTGGGCTCACCCCAGTGACCCATCTTTATTAACAGGCGGCGACGACCACCACCAGACAGGCTCACAGGCTGATTTGGTTACCCCGAGACCCCGGAGAGCTCTACGAGAAGAACCCTTTTGATTGATTAATGACTTGGTAAGATGAAGCGGTTATATGCTGGTGGCTCAAGACCGGTCTGTGTGGAAGACCTTGGAAAAGGCCTATATCCAGCAGTGGACGTCTTTCAGCTGAAAATATGATACTTAAAATTTTTCATAACTTTACAAACGATTTTTTCTAAGAGAGACACATGAGGTTTGCGTACATAATCCTATCTGCGAGTTTAAGCAATTTAGCTGCAGTCATGCCCTTAGATTGGTGAACATTTTCATAGACACATTTATTTATTTCCTACAGAATAGTCAGTCAATACAATTTTATGATAGTCAACATAAAAGTACACACACACTGTAAATATTATAGGGTATCCAGTTAAACTTACTAAACCATGAGACCCAAAATACTTGAAAATAATGATGCTAGAACGACGATAATTATCTTCTAAACAATAGCAAGACAATAATACTTACACTGATCAGTAACGAGCTCCATCTCACTGACTTGTCCTGTCCAACCAGGTTGCTGAGGGAAATCCACTGTCAGATCACGACCATTGCTCGATATTGCTGTAAACATTACAAAATTCTGTAAACATTAAACAAACCATCGGTGCTTAAGCTTCTGACAATTTATTATTTATGTAGAAGTTTACAAATGTTGTATTTAGACTAGTAAAAATATAAACACAATTTAATCAATATCGTTGTTGGAGTTTCGTCACCGCGGCAAAATAAAGTGGAACGGGTTGAACATTAAAATGTTAAGCCTTTGAATGCCAGACTTCATTAAATAAGTATTGTTTGCTATCTGAGCAATGGTGTGCCGCTGTGACTACTACGACTATGTAATTTATTTAACAAAACATAATACGTACAAGTAACAGTGCCGACGCTAGTGTGGTCAATACAGCCCCACTTGTACCGCGGCTGCGTGACCGCTGCGCGCACTCTCACGCGGTCGCCAACTGCGAACGGCGGCGTGCCCGACACCACTTCGGCGTGCATTGCACGTACCCCAAACACTCGCCCTAGGCCGCGCCATTCCACCTGTATAATGGATACGACATATTAAGCTAAACAAGATCTAAGCGCTTTACTCCATGTGATAAAAAGCATTTCATAATGCATCACGGCATAGAATAGACACATTAATGTCTTTTTTTATTCATTTCATGTGGTTAGTAACAAATATTTTAAATAATTTGTTTTGCTGCTTCGACTTAAACAAATTAAGCTTAATTTAAAACATTTGCATATTGCTCAATATAAAATGCTATTACATTATCTCTTTAGAGTATTCTTAGGCACTACCGTTGTACATGAAATATACTAAGAGTAACAAGTTCAGAAGACAACTTACAAGTGTCTAATAATACTAAAATCATGTTTACCAGTGTAACTTATTAATTATACATGGAATTAATTACAATGAATATAGCACAACATGACAAAATATAAACTAATCAAATAACTATTATATGAACGATTGATCCAAATGCAAGTTCAGTGACTTACTATACTAAATCAATAATGATGTAATAAACAAAAAAAAATCTTACATGCACAAAAACATTTTGTTTTATATCGCGTTCAACTTTTTGTACTTGTCCAACGTCTCCTAATGCTACCTGAAAAATAAATAAAATGTTCTAAACTAGTTCTATTTCAATAAAAAATATATCAAATACAAGATATACTCTATCGCTTACGGGTTCAATCGCCTTACAACAGCGTACAGTCATCCCTGGAGTTATGACGTCAGATAAGTACTGCGCGTATTCTTCTTCGGATGCGAAACAACTGCGCCATCTATACGGTGTCTGTTTCTTCTCCAGTTTAGCAACGTGAGGCCGCGCTTCAAATACAGAATCATCCATTCCTTGTTGGGGTAGCTCTAATAAATACGCTACTAACGATTCCACTGATGGCAAACTGGTTCCACCTGTAAGTTAGATTGAATTTTATAGCCAGGGAATTAGAGTCGAAATTTAGTTATAACTTTTTTTCTTCTGTTCACCGTCGTACAGAGTAGACGTGTACATAATCCTTACGAAAATTATTTATTTTGTGCTTCTCAATTACAATACATAAAGTAAAACAAATAATACCCATTCTAATGTGAACTGTATCCTGTGATTTATAACTTTAAAAATGTGATAGTGAATACCGCGTCAGGCAGCGAGCGGGACGACGCGAATACCCTAGACTAGACAATACTATAGCCTATCAAATAGTCAGCGATAACCAGCAACTAATCACCACAAAATCACGCCTTTCCTTTTTCTATTTAAATGCGCAAAGTGTACGAAAGAAAGGAAAACTAGACGAACTTAAATGTATTTTAAAATCCATACCCGCAACCATACATATAATTTTACTAACAGAAACTTGGATACAGAATGAAAATCAAATTCTACAGCTACAGATAGTTAACTATACACACTACTACAACTACAGAACGGATAGCAGAGGAGGAGGAGTATCACATACATAGGACATAAAACCTTCATAGTGTGAGATTTTCGAGTGAAACTTTTTTCACATGATAAGATAAGATTCTTCTTTTAAAAAATGTGCAACTTATGATTTTCGACATTCAAATATTTTTTTATTCAGCTTAGACGGGAAAGATGGATACTTCGAAACTCCGAATCATTTATTAATACGAGTTCCGACGCGGAACTAACGCGGCAGAAACGGCTCGCAATATCAACGCTGCGTTTGGAGAAGAAACTGCTAATGAACGCACCGTGCGTTTTTGGTTTAAACGCTTTCGTAATGGAAACTTCGACTTGAAGAACGAACCACATGGAAGACCGCCCATACAGGTGAATAGCGCTGAATGGAGATGGTAGAAGCCGATCTGGAATCCAGGAACCCAGGAACTAGCGGCATGGTTTAACGTTACCCTACCTACAATATGGGCTCATTTGCATCGAATCTATAACATAAAAAAATATGAAAAATGGGTGCCTCATGATTTGACTGATCTGCAGAAAAAAATGCGTGTTGAAACTTGTGTTGCCTTGTTGAATATGTACAGAAATGAAGGAATATTGGAACGAATTGTGACATGTGACGAAAAGTGGATTCTTTACGATAACCGTAAGTGAAAATGGCTGACTCTAGGTCAAACGTCGCAACAGTGCCCTAAAGCAAAGCTTACCAATCAAAAGGTAATGGTAACTGTTTGGTGGTCCCTTCATGGTGTTATTCACTATAGCTTTCTCAGGTCTGGTCAAGCAATAACAGCAGATGTTTACTGTGCCGAACTTCGAACAATGATGGCGAAACTGGCAGTGAAACAGCCCCGACTCGTGAATCGATCTTTACCATTATTGCTCCATGATAACGGAAGACCTCACACTGCACGAGAAACCGTTGTAACTCTACAGGAGGTGCAGATAGAAACCGTACGTCATCCTCCGTACTCGCCAGATCTTGCTCCAACGGACTACCATGTTTCGTCATTTGGACAATTTTTTACGTGATAAAAAATCTTCTAGTACAAAATGCTTTCACACAGTTTGTCGAATCTAGATCCCGGAGTTCTATCGTAAAGGCATAAATGAACTTTCGTTTAGATGGCAGCAATGTGTAGATAACGAGGGTAAATATTTCGATTATATAAATATAGTACATCTTAGAAAAAAACGAGTTTCAATTTTTCAGTACGTATCGGCAATTTCATACTTTAACCCCTAATAAATTTAAACCTTTGGATACATATTGAAAAATTTGCTCTAGATATTGGCGTCGTCGACAGTCTAGGTGACACTAATTTTGAAATATTTTTGGACTTATACGATACTTAGCTGCAACAACGGAGGAGAGCAATAGTATTTGGAGATTTTAACATTGACCTTTTGACTAGAAATAAAACTTTAAAAAGGTACATCCAAAGAATAACTGAATCCGGTCATGAAATTCTTAATAAAATTAATACAACATATTGTACAAAAGACTCACATACAAAAAAATCTATTATGGATCACGTCAGCACAAATTTAAAAGGATGTTCTCCTTTCAAATTGCCGTTTTTCATAACGTGGCTATTGTCAATTCATCCATGTCAGATCACAAGCAAATATATTTACAACTTAACAAATAGAAAGGTCCTAAAAATACGTTTGAAATATGAAACAACAGATTATGAAAAACTATTTACAATCATAGAATCAGACGGACTAGAAGACGAGTCGAAGAACTACAGATAACTAGAATGAAGAATAAAACAGTATCTAAAAGAAAGTTAAGTATTGAGAATGAAAGTCTTGAACCCGCCCCAAGAAGATTGGGTTAATAATGATATAATTACTGCAATCAGCCAAAGAAACCATTTATGGATACAACACAAGGAGAATCCGGAAGACAAGACACTAGAATAACAGTTTAAAGAAACGAGAGATAAAGTTGTCAAATTAATCCAAACCACGAAAAATTCTTATTACTACAAAATATTTACAAATTGTATTAATAACCTAAAAAAACTTGGTCCTTTATAAATAACCTAATTAACAATAACATACTGAAAAATTGTGCTCCTTCAAAGCTTTTGATTAATTCCAATTATGTTATTGATACACAGGAAAATTTGTAAAGTCTTCAATAAATATTTCTCCACTATAGGATTCCTACTTGCAGATAACATACCTAGAAAATATCATAACAGCTCAATACAGGGTGCTTTCAAGTCAAAGAACACTCACGGTCATGAACTCACGACATTAGATCCATGCAATACAAAAGAAATTATCAAAATCATTAAAGACCTTGACCCGAATACAAGTAGTGGCATAGATAAAATTAGCATAAAAGTCGTAAAAAAATATCAAACTTAATTTCAGACAGTCTGGCTATAAGTTTTAACAAATTGATTATTGATGGGGAGTTTCTAGACACTTTAAAGGTCGCAAAGGTAACACCGATCTTCAAATCGGGACCTAAAACCGATCCTGGAAACTATCGACCGATTTTTGTGCTCCCAATTTTGACAAAAATTTTAGAAAAATACTACGTAGTCGTTTACTTAAATACCTAGACTCTTTCGATTTTATATCCGAACGTCAATATGGATTTAGAGCTAGAAAAAACACCACTGCTGCTGCTATTGATTTAACAACAAAAATAAAAGAAAACATAGATAAAAAAATATGGATTTGGGTTCATTGATTTAAAAAAAGCGTTTGATACTGTAAGTGATAAACTGTTTTTACATAAGTTAGAGAACATAAGGATCAAGGCAGCGCACTCAAAATGCTAAAATCTTATCTCACAGATAGATTCCAGATAGTTAAGATAGATGACTTTGAGAGTAGTGCTTCACCCCTCACGTGCAGTGTCCCGTAAGGGTCCATATTGAGGCCATTATTATTCTTGATTTACAAAAATAACATCACAGAACTAAGTTTACATGGTCGTTTAACTCTGTATGCGGATTATACGTGCTTATTTTACTTCGGAGCCAATATACATGACTTTACAAGCCCAAGAAGATCTAAATATTCTGTTTGAATGGCTCAGATATTTACTTTTTAAATATATTTTTTGTTATGTTATCTCGAATAATGCTTCTTTAAGCTCTCGATTTTTTTTCGATTATTCGAGATTACATAACAAAAAAGAATAGTTCAAAAAGTAAATATCTGTAGTAACAGTAGTGAAATGACCGTCACAAGGTGTGGATTTCTTTCACTTTTTTTAAATGCCTATAATTTTTATAAGAAAAAATAAATTTATGCCACGTGGCAAATTCTTGTCGATGTTGAAGTAAACATACCTAGAGCTTGAATGGCGGCATAGACAGCATGTCTTGAGAATCCCATCTCTATGACTTGCTGAACTTGTGAAGAGTTGGCCCACGTATTGAGATCTTTTCTAGCTGAAAGATAAAATATTTTTATTATAAACCTAGAATTAATAATATATCATAGTAAGCAACAAGGAATCTGGGAGTATGCCTAGTAGAAGACAATAGTCGACCCCATTACGTGGGGGCTAAAATGTAAATATAATCCACCTCTGCCTGCTCTTTCAGGCATATAGATATAAGACTGTGTATATATTACATTAGACTTACAAAGCGACGCAGATGCGGTGCTAGTGGATGGGCCCATAGATAACTGCATAACGTTACTCTTGTCTATGATTGGCATTTCTGGCGGCGATTCGTGATCTCTATCGTCACCTGTAAAAATATTTTGAGTTAGTTACAATCTACAATAATAACAATTAACATTTACAAGGCAAGCTATTTTTTAATAATAGTAAATTCTTAATCTGTCTGTAGCAAGTTCATATTACATTTTGCTTTCTTTTTTTTTGTCTCAATAGCTACTCGATTTTATCCGTTCTACATTTTGGCCCGGCGCGGCGGTGTTCTATACAGATTGTATATAGTGTAAGTGAAGGATCACTGGACAAGAGAGCACATGTGACATGGTGTGCTATCACAAACCATGTCTTATCAGACTCAAAGTCAAAAATAATTTATTCGCTTAGGTCACAAAGTAACACTTATGAACGTCAAAGGGGTTAGTGAGTTTATTACATTTACTGAATTTACGTTTATGTTAGTTGCAAGGCTCAGGCAAAAGGTTGAGCCTATAAGAAGATACCTGCAAGAAACTCAAGGCCACTCTTTTAAATCACCATCAACTTATAATTTCAGTATTTTACGACTCATTTATGTACCAGGTGTTGCAGTCATTATGCCATATGTCACTATCCATATAAAACTAAATTCTAAAATAAAGAAAAAGTTATTACTATTATGTAAGAAGCATTTGAGGTTTGAAATAATATTTATCAGTAGATAGTCATTTGTAATAGACAGCAGTTTGGCATGAGGACGCATACACTTACACTTTGTGACATGAAAAGGTAGTTAGTTCGTGACTAAATGTAGTTAAAACAAAAATTTACGTTAATAGTTGTAACTAATCATTGATTGAATAATTGCCCTTCCGGATAAGCTGACTTTTAACAGCACTATTAAATTTGAGTAAAGGTAAATTTATAATATCAATAGGTAGTTTATTAAAAAAGCGTATACTGACAATACTGAGTCCCGCAAATGAATTGTGAACTTTATGTAAACGATGATACGGACCTACTAACTTATGCTTATTTCTAGTGTTTAAGTTGTGAATATCACTATTCCTATTATATAAGTGAATATTATGTTTATATAAACATAATATTCGTAAATATATATTGCGACGCAACGGTAAGTATACTAATTTCTTTAAAACGCTTTCAGGGAATCTCGTGGGCCTAAATTATAAATGCTACGTACTGTACGCTTTTGAAGAATGAAAATTGTTTCAATATCAGCTGCCTTACCCCACAGCAGTATCCCATAGGACATGACGCTGTGAAAATAACTAAAATATACTAGTCTCGCAGTATCTACATCTGTAAGCTGTCTTACTTTCCGAACCGCGAATGCGGCTGAACAAAGTCACCCTGCAAGACACGATATTTGAGCGCCCCACTCAACTTTATCATCTAAATTATAAAGTAATGCCTATGAAAACTGTGGTTTATCCAAATGTTACTGTATCATTATTTAAATTAATGCTTATGCTAGGACTCTTTACATTAGCCAATGTAAACTTAATACATTTTGTTTTTTTAGAATTGAGTAGTAAATTATTCACCGTGAACCAGTCCAGGACTTGCGCGAGTAAAGAATTAACACCCTGTAAATTTGGTGCCTTACGGTCAACTTTAAACATAAGTGATGTGTCATCAGCAAATAATACAATGTCGCACAACTTCTGTACGAAGAACGGCAAATCATTCACGTACGCTAGAAACAGAATGGGTCCTAAAATTGAGCACTGTGGCACGCCTATTGCGACTGGTAATCTAGAAGATCTACTTCCGTTAATTTCAACGTGTTGTAGTATATCTCTTAGGTAAGAATCAACGAGGTCGAGTGCAGCATTTCGAATTCCATAATGCCTGAACTTTCGCAATAACGTTTGATGTTCAACGCAGTCAAAGACTTTTGAGAGATCACAGAATACGCCAATGGCATCTTGCGAATTTTTCCCAAGCAGCAAAAATATGTTTTAAAAGTGTAACACCCGCATGTAGATTGACCCTTTCTAAAACCATATTGTTGTGAATGAAATAAATTGTTTACGTTAAAGTGACTCTCTAATTGCTGTAATATAATTTTCTCAAATATTTTACTTACAGCAGGTAATATAGAAATCGGTCTAAAATTACATGGATCACTTCTGCATCCATTTTTAAATAGTGGTATTATTTTGCTACATTTCATTAAATTAGGAAAACTGACCACATCAATGCATCCGTTGAATATTGCGGCTAAGTGTGGCGCTATGTTATCAAAAATACTTGTAACTAATTTCACAGAAATAACCCACAAGTAAGCTGATTTTTAAAATTAAGTGACTGAATACTTTTATTATGTCATGCACATCCGTACATATTTAAAACTAAACAGGACTTTACACTCCACCACGCTATCCCTAACCAAGGATTCCGCTTTAACTGGGCAAGACCTTAAGGAACTAGTTGTATTAACAGATATCTTTGCAAAGTAGTTATTAAATGTTTCAGCTACTTGCATGTTATTTGAAATAATCTTATTATTAACGTTAAGTTTAAAAGTATTATCACGCAGCGCGGTGCGTCCAGTTTTATTAATAATGGCTCCGGCATCACAATGCTTTCGCGGCTGATCAATGTAGCCCCAGTTCGCATTGTTTACGGAGACCTCACTTAGATATAAGGAAGATAAACCTTTTTTACGTTCTATGTATTTGTATATGTTATGTATGGGTGTCCAAATGAAATGCTGCATGGTAAACATGGGTATATTTATATTCACTTACCGTTAACATGTGCAGCTAATTGTTGCACTATAGTGAGCGCGGCCGCCTCAAGTTCCCGCGGCGAGTGGGATGCGGCCAGCGGGCTCGGTCGCGTGGCCAGCGCCAGCAAGCGCCGCAGCAAAGTCCCCTCGGTACCTAACGTTGTGCCTCTGTCTATATTACCTATAACGTACACCTCTGAACATAAGCATATATAAAGAAAGACGTCCACTGGTGGACATAGATCTCCCCCAATTATTTCCACACAGACCGGTCTTGGGCCACCCGCATCCCGTGACCCTTCCTTACCAGGTCGTCTTCCGGTGTGAGGCTGCCCCGCCAGAATCTTTCTACCCCAATGGCCATCTGTTCTGCGCGCTATATTATAAACCTCATTTTACTATTAAGCTCATTTAACTGTAAAGTTACGCTGTATAATAAAACAAGTCAGTTAAAAAAAGCAATGATCGTTTTCCTTTTTTTTTATTTCAATTTATTATGTGTAGAAATTCAATACAATTGGTACACTAGCCTTAGTTTCTGAGATGCTAATCAGCGACATGTCAAAAACAAACTTGGTCAAGTGTTTTGATTGGCTGTTACTCACCAGTCTATTAATAAGTTTTCTGTTGATCTGCGATTAGAAATCGGATGCTGGTTAGAACTCAATTTTTTTGTATAGATAACTGTTAAACATAAACGCCTGAGATAGAATAAAATATTACTGTTTCTCAAATTACCCGCATTATCTGGTGGTTGCATCAAAACCTTCCGTAGTCGTGTTCGTGTTGTTAACAGCCCACGTACGGCGCACAGCGTCAACAGTTCCATCTGTTGTTTCCTTAGTCCGTATACATCGATCTCAGCTGTAAGTCAATATACATTAGAATACTAAATAGTGTTTATAGACAAATATGATTAGGCGCTTTTATTGAAAGATTTTCGTTAAGGATACACGCAAAAATTTTCAAAGATTCAAATACTGTAAGCGCGGCGTCTGTACGGCTGTTTGTATTTTTTATGGTGTCATGTATAGTTACTATGTTGGAAATACTAGAAAAGCTCTCTCTCTGCCGCCCAGCGGCTGGGCCACGCGCGACCACTCCGCGCTCTGCACGCCACCCTGCTCGCACTGCGCGGACACATGGTACATACCCGGCAGGTGATGCGGGTGCATGGGCGAGGCGTGCGGGCCGGCGCCCAGCAGCGCGGCGCACACGCGCAGCGCGCTCTCGCCGCCGCCCAGCGGCTGCGCCACGCGCGACCACTCCGCGCTCTGCACGCCGCCCAGCTCGCACTACACAGCCACGGATGCACACATTTTAACATCAACACAGGAACCAAAATTACATTTTATAAGTTTGGAATGATTTTACAAGTACCTTAGTAGTAGTATTGTCTTCGTGTACTAAAGTTATCTTAGCTCTAGGTGAGAACTGTGTCACAATAGCATTACGCGGCGGCGATCCAGCTGCCACTCGTTGTCCCAACCTTATTCGCCATTCCACACCGCCAACAACACCGAGAGCTCCAGCTATAACAAAATAAACCTTATTTATTAATCGTTAATGTTTTCTTTAAAACAAATACATCATAACATTTACGTCGATAATTGCTTACTAACAAAACAGGGAAGTTACCTATAAGACAACTCTCGAGACTCGGTGGTGTAGGCTTCATGGTCTGTGTCATATCTTGTTGACTAGTATGCGGCCACCAATGCCAATCGCTCGTCACCTTTACAAAAAAAAAGCATTACTCATATAATATAGAAACAAATCTTAGCGTTTACAAGTAAGGCACACATGCAAGTATATACTTGCGCGTGCAGCGTGCGCACCAGCGTCATGAGCGCCGTCTGTTGTCTGAACAGTGCTAATAGTTACCATCTGCGTGGCCAGCTGCAGCTTGTCGAGCAGCAGCGCGGTGAGTGGCGTGTGCCACTGCGGCGCGGTGTGCAGCGTGCGCACCAGCGTCATGAGCGCCGTCTGTTGTCTGAACAGTGCTAATAGTTACCATCTGCGCGGCCAGCTGCAGCTTGTCGAGCAGCAGCGCGGTGAGCGGCGTGTGCCACTGTGGCGCGGCGTGCAGCGTGCGCACCAGCGTCACGAGTGCAGCACATGTACCACCCGTGTAGCTCGCTGTTGCCGGTGCTCGCCACCTATTATCTAAAATATTCACACTTATTACATGATTATTCACAGCCACTGACATTCCTACTTTTTTTATTCTTGAAGCTAGATATTTAAGTTGTTGTCTTGTTTTTCTGAATCTAACGGAGCAATAAATGTTTCTTTCCTTTAGAGCGTAGGGCTTTAAAAGAAAGAAACATTTATTGCTCCGCATCACTCTACCGCGCACAAATGTAAAAAACACAAGTCGAACTGACCAGCAGATAGCCGATATAACTTACCGACTTCTTCCTCCTCAGTGTTAGCGGCAATAGCGTGATGGTTGACTCTGAAGGCGGGGTCCCAGGCGTGCGTCTCGAGCCACAGGCGCCCGATCAGCGCCAGCAGTTGCGCTCCCACCGTGCGCCGCCACTCCGCCGCACCGGTGTGTTCCACCAGCACTCGGCGGAGCAGCCATAGTGCTTGGATCTGTAGTTAATCGTAAAATGTGTAGGTCTACGACGTCGGCACACATTGCATGAAATGGCGCATCTTCGCGGTTAGAGCTCTAGAGCTCCTAGACACCACGTTTTTTACAGGCGTCATCGACGCGCGTAGCACGCAACTGTACCGCGCTGCAAACGCGATGTTATCGCAACCAATTTACCTATTCACACATTCATAAAATTGTAGTATGCAGATGAAAACTTTTGCGCGCGCTGTCGACGCGCTAGTAGCTCGGAGTTACAGCGTTACAGCTACAAACACACACGTTTCCAGCGCGATACACGAACGTTTGTGGCTCGTTTGCGCGCGTGCTACGCGCGTTTTACTTTGCAAGGAGAGTTGCTCACGCGCGTCTATAGCGCGTTTCTCGTGAGTTTGTAGCGACGCAAAGCAATGAAATCGCAAGTAATCTGTCTTTTTCAAGTTTAGCAGCGCCGACAATACGCGATAGCGAAACGTGCGTCAACGGCGCCTAAAAAACGTGGTGTGTCTAAGTGTAATTTTCATGCCATGCAAAGCCACGATTTACGTAACCTCGGTATGCCGAGGTTACAAATTGATCGTCAATTTATGATTTTAAATATCAGTACTAAATAAATGTTATAGCACGTTTACACGCTTGGCAAGCCTCGGCAAGTGTTCACGAACACAAGCGTGTGAACGGGGTGTTTGGCTTGGCTTGCGTGAGCTTGACGCCGATCCGTTCTGGGGTCGGTTTTTGAACACAGATCAAAGGAAGCTTGCGGCAAGCGCTTGCGACGTATTTACACGTAAAGCCGTAGGTTCTGCGCCTGATCTCTTTCCGGTCGTGTCGGATTGTCGTCCTATCGGACTATGAAAGTAACGGAACAGAGAGTGCACCTGTGTTTGTACACTTGTGCACTATAATATACTATAATAACTCGGTTTAGATTGGCCGCCGTGACCGAAATCGGTTAGGACGACATTAAAACTAAAATAAAGAAATAAATTTATTGTATTTTAAAGAAAATATATTCTACAACGCATTTCTATAATAGTAGGAATGATAATACTTTTTAATAAAAATATGTCAAGCCAAACGCCATAGCTGACACAACTTCAGCCTCCACGTCTGCCATGCTTGCTTGTTCAAAACACACTAACGCACTCACAAGCGTGTAAATAGCAGCCAAGCGTTTTTAAAGGCTTGGAGCTTGTGAACGTTTGCCAAGCCCCGGCAAGCGTGTAAACGTAGCATTATTTATTACAGTTTACCGAAAGACGAAGCACAACTAGGTAATTTATATATAAATCGTTATGTTTCATATTTTCGCACATGATTTGATTAAAAAGGGCACCAAGATTCCTCTTAACGTATTAATATATAATAATAAATAATAGCGATACTTACTTGTAAATAAACGAGATCTTGCGTAATAGGCTTGTCAGCAGCAGAAATAATACTGTAGCATAGTTCGAACCACGAATCAGTGCAGAGGGATATTCGCATTTCTGGGCTCTGTGCACTGGCTGTAACAAATAATTTTGATAGTCCTACATTTATAACAAAATATTTTATATAATTATTTTAGCAAGCAATATACTTTTTTATTCTTTCTTTAACAAAAAGACAACACCCATTAAAACAAAGGACACAAAGAACACCTAGACTCGGAACATTTGTGGATTTTTGTCCCGCGTGGGTTTTGAACCCACAAAAGTCGGCGCAGTGGTAGCGGCGAGGCGACTACTTAAACCTTAAATATAAGAATATATGAGCTACTATAATTTCCATATAGAGTCGGTTACGAATATTACGAATACCCATATATATTACGGATAGTGAACATTTAAGAAAAAATTTATGTACTGACCTCTAGCGAGCGCGAGGGCAGTATGATAGTGCGCAGCAAAGGCGGTAGGCGGAGGCGTGGCGTGCGCGTGTGCGAGTGTGAGCAGGCGGCGCTGCAGCGCGCCCACGTTGCGGCGCGCCACGCCGCGAAGGCACGCGCGCGCGCCGCCCGCACCCGCGCCCGCGCACAGCACGCGTATGGCGCCCGTGCACGCCCAGCGCACCTCGCTCACGGGCCACCATTCCACGTTCGGCTCCACCACTACATATTACAATATAATTCAAAAAATTATAACTCAAGTAATTTAACCAATCTTATAATTTTTTCCAGCTATGTAACAATAATTCGAACACGTACCTACAATTTTTGCAATAAAGTTTTTGTATTTTGTATATCAGTAGACTGCCTTTTTTGTCCTATTGCGTATAATTTGTAGCCGACCAATAAAATAAATTTCCGATTGCCAGCCAGGCACTGTAAGTCGTTTTCTCTTTAAGAAGAATTCAAGATACAATATCTAAAAATAAATAGTGATAATAATATAATCTAGTCCTTCGGCTGAGATGATGATGATGATGATCTAAAAATATGCCTGGTAATAATTTACCGTCTATTTACATAGTACCTACCTAAAAGATAATTGTATATATTTGAATTCATTTTCGGTGATATTGCAGGCACATTTATGCACTTACGATTTTGACTTCAATTTCATTGTTACATCAGGCGTATGTACGAAATGCCCACATATAACGGCACTCAAGTTATTTCTAAATTGTATATAAAATACGTAGTTGGAGCTTACCAGGACCATGAACAGTCTCATCGACGGAGGGAGGCGGTGAGGGAGTTCTGGCTAACTTGAGGTCATATTTGCCCTCCTTGCCCATGCGGTACGAGTTAGTCCCTCCAGCGTCCCACGCCACGCGCACCCATCCATCTTCCCCGAGTTCACCTATGACACGTCCCTCACCACCAGGCACACCGTCCTAATAACATTTATATGCATATAAATAGAATATTCTTCCTTGACATATATATCTTATATTGCTTAGCACATTATAGAATTAGAAAAACAACAAGAGAACACCGTAAACAAAAGCAATAGAAAAGAAAAGAAAAAAATTGTAAGTAACTAATGTTGAATCAGCGCCAACTCAAAATTAGTTACCTATGTACGTAAGTTTAGGAACTTAGTTATATGAAAGATTATTTTATGTGTCACTTTTCTGCTAATTATTTCGACCGATATTTTATTTGTTAAAAAGTTTTCTTACAAATTGACACAGTATTTTCAGCTTAAATCGACATGGCGTCCTTATACCGGTTTGACAGTGCATATGATCATACCTGATCACCCCATTTCCAATCCTTGCCGCGCACGACGCGAGTACCGATCTTCATAAGTGAAGCTAATTCGGGACCGGACAAAGACGCGCCGCGGGCGCGAGCACCCAGTCGTTCGTCTTCGAAAATTATCAAACAGTCCGCTGGAAAGGAAACTTATGTTGCATTTCACTGTCTTTTCTACTATGGCTTTAGCGTTTATTGTAACTTATCAAATGAGTTTGATGTGAATTAATCAATACCACCAAAGTGACAAAAGAGCTCACGGCCCACCTAATGATGATTAATCGGTAACAGTGGGTTATGGACACTTAACTACACAAAGGGCATCACTCGCGCTGCTGCGCTATATCGTGTCCTACAAAAGCTAGTCTTGCCAGTACAAGAGACACGGGTTACTAGTATTACTACTGTCACAACATAGCGTTTCTTAAGGTATTTTCTTAATGAGCTTACACTTATGATTGAAATAGGTATATACTAACACTTGGACTTCACGCTATTAGTGATAAGCGAGGTCAGCTGAGACGTATCGCCTCCTATCTGCTTCAGTAGCGTAAGGCAGGTGCTTAAAGCTCCACCGTTAATCAGCTGTTCCAGTTCAGGACCATGACATCCTTCGACAAGTAGCGATAGTAATGTTATTAGGAACCTAAAACAGGAAATAACTATTAGAACAATGATTGCAGTACAATAATTATTCTTACCTTTAAAGTACAAGAGAAACAGATTAATTATAAACTATTTAGATTATTCACTAGATACCATAACTATGGTAGTTGATAAATAAAATATTCAAAAACTATCTAATGTACAAACAGTTATCTATATATACAGCCACGTGCAAAAGTATTAGGCACCCTATAGTAATGTCAGTTTTAGGGTGATTGAGCATAGGGAATGTAAAGAAAACAAAACATATGATTACTAAGATTTATTTTAATAAAATAATTAATATTTTGTCGGTCCACCTTTGGATTTAATGACAGCAGCCACTCTTTTTGGCATTGACTCTACCAGCTTAAAACATTCCTCTTGGGATATCTTTTGCCACTCATGCTTTAACGCGGCGAGTAGTGTTTGCTTGTTGCTTATCGAGTGTCTACGGATATTTTTCTTCAAAATAGACCAAATATGTTCAATAGGATTGAGGTCCGGTGATTGTGGCGGCCAGTCCAAAAGATCTATTCCATTTTGAGCCATCCATGCCATAGTGTGTGCTGACTTGTGGCAAGTGGCGTTGTCCTGCTGGAATTTTACGCCGTCGGTGTTTGTATCACCAAAAATCTGTGTAACAGACGGTGCTAGAGCTGTTTCCAGAACTTCTGTGTATTTGGTGCTATTCATTCGCCCCTCACACAACATCATTTCGCCCACTCCATCGGCAGCCATGCAACCCCAGATCATTATTGAGCCTCCACCGTGTTTAACAGTGGGAACTACACAATCTGGGTTGTACTCTTCGCCCACCCTTCGCCTGACGTAAGTAACACCGGGTGTTCCAAACACCTATGGAACAAGCAAAAAAATAACTTAATTCAAGATTGCATATTTCCCTCGCAGGACGTGATTTCAAAGACGGCTATGTGTTTTGGTATAATACATAAATTAAATAACAATACCTCAAAGTTAGATTCGTCTGACCACAGTACGTTGGACCAATCCTCCACTGTCCAATCTCTATGTCTGAGGGCCCACTGCAACCGATTTTTCTTGTTGTGCTCCGATAGCCACGGCTTCTTTCTTGCCTTGCAACCTTTTAACCCAGCTGCAATAAGCCTTCTTCTCACAGTACACGCGCTCACTGATCTGCTTTTTCCTTCAGATAAAGCTGCAGCGAGCTCCAAAGCAGTTTTTTTACGGTCCTGTAGAGACTGCCTAATTAACAATCGGTCTTCACGATCTGTAGTTATTTTTCTTCTGCCTGTTCTTGGCCTATTCTCATGAGTACCGATCTCTTTGAAGCGATTTAGTGCATATTGCACTGCACAACGCGAGCACTTCACTTCTCGGGCTATTTTCACTTGAGACATGCCTTGTTCATGTAAAATTTTAATTTTTAGGCGCTGCTCTGCACTAAGTTCCGCTTTTTTAGGCATTATTAACTCGATGAATATTAGTCTTCAGGAATATGGTAGCAACAATTGCGTACGATATGTGTCTGTTCACTGCAAGCACTGATAACACACTAAAAGAGTAAACTTTAAAATTGCAAATTTGTAAAAACATTGTTTTAAACTGCACCTGGGTGTCATAAATATTTGTTATTGTTTTATTTTTGTTTAAAAATGCCGCCGATGCAATAGTAAGACCATAAAACCCTTATCCGAGCGCTCATTGTTGAGATAGAGACAAATAATAGGGGTGCCTAATACTTTTGCACGTGGCGGTATAAAGGAAGATGTCCTGACTAACTGACTTAGACACAACGCACAGCCTAACCCCCTGGTCGTAGGAACTTGAAATTTGGAGAGCATGTGTGTTTTAATTTGTAGGGGTTTACTAAGAAAGGATTTTTTGAAAGATTTTTTGGTGAAGTTTATATGGAATTTGCTCATTTCTGGACTTATAAGTATAAAAATAGGTATACAAGTTATTGATAATAATTGAAAATGACCTGTGTAGGTAAAATGGACAAAACTTCCCCTAAAAAGGTAAAATGGGAGGGTAAAGTTTATATGGAAATTTTCTCATTTCTGGATTTAGAAGTATGAAAATTGGTATATTGCGTCCTGATTACAAACAAAAATGATGTATGTAAGTGGAATGGACAAAACTCCCCCCTAGAGGGGTAAAATGGGGGGTAAAGTTTGTAACACAATTTTCTCATTTCTGGACTTAGCAGTATGAAAATTGGTACATAAGTTTTCGATTACAATTGAAAAATATCTGTGTTATAAAAATTCTTTCACCATTAGTAAGCTACATTATCACCGAGTGACATAGCTATATTTTATTTAATAAATAGTGCCGTTACCTACTTTTACGCGAGCGAAGCCGCGAGCAGAAGCTAGTAATATATAAAATATAGAAATGAAATTTTTTTTAGATTAGAAAATTTCTGTGGTATGGAAACTACGCAGGGTCAAAATAATACTATTGTTATAGGAAAAGCATTGGGATGTAAAGCTAACCCTCTGGTTGAGTCAAGAGCTGGCGCACTATATACCAAGTTAATTACTAATCATTTGAATGAGATCAAGTTAAGCGTTGCAGCGTAACAAGAAATTTGTCGAGGAGATAGTGGTCGATTACCAGATCCATTGTGTAACATCGTAAATGAAAAAGTGGTATATGTGTGATGCATCGTGACCGCAAAACATATCTCGTTATAACCTATTGGGTGGCAGCGGCACACTGGAGGCCAGACAAAATAGGTTTTCAATGATGTCTGACATTCCAACGATTGATAAACAGATTGCTATTTTACAAACCTGGCTCTAGAAGGTCTGTTCAACAACGCATGTGCGCCATAATTGGCACTCATCTTCAACGGCAGCGCTTGACTCTGCTCACCCTCTAAAACTCGCGCTTTCAACTCTATCAATATAAAATCCATCAACTTCGATCGTTCCAACAGCACCATGTATTTAGTGTAAGGTATTACAGATTCTATTCCGTTCAAGGGTGGTGTTAAAGGCATCGATGGTTTCATTGGGACGAATGGTACAGAGTCCGCCATACAACCACCCAATAACCCGGAGAGAGCCCCGTATTTAATACTTTCGGACATCGTTTGTGTCGAGTGAAGAATACTATTTATCATACTATATCCGTTTTTCCTCATTTCTGCTCTTTGCACCTGAAATTGAACCATATTATAACTGTAATAGAGATCGAAATTAGCTAACGCTTGAACAGCTTAGATGTTAAAAATCATATTAGACTTTATAAGAATAGCTATGGAGTTCAAGACTGTAAATACCTGACAGTACAACGCTCTTCTAAGTATATCTATATCACAAGGTTCTTCAGTCATCACGAATTCAATAATAGCTACAGTTAAACTTTGTTGTTCCGAAGTTACTTCTTCTAATAACCAATACAAGTCTGAAATATAAAAAACATATCAACAGATTAACAGCTGTTAAACGTACGTCCATCTTTTTTAGCTTTACACGCCTCCACAGTATAGCAATATTTAAAAAAAAAGGGAGATTAATTTTACAAATTAATCGTTGGACCTGGTTGGTTTACAGTTATGCACATGAGAACCCCAAAGCCTATATTAATTTAAAGCTCTTAAGACCGCGCCTTCTACCGTTTACTAGACTTAAGGATACTTCTCCTGTGCTTTGACTTCACGCTAAGTAAGGTAAAAATTTTAATAAATCATGTAGTTGTTACCTTTTTCTTCGCAGGCGAGCCTAGAAACCCAGGCATTAACAAACTTATTTCTTTCCGAATTATCATCATCTTTTTCCTCATCAGCCAAAATCAGATCAGTTTTGATATCATCAGCCAGTAACATGACTTGCTTCTCGCTCTCCATCGATTCTCTCAGAATCGAGTTCTCGGTTATATCGTTAATCGAACTAATCGATAGCTCATTTGTAGGGGTCTTGTCTTCGTTGTCTTTGTCTAGCATGTCGTCTTTTTCATTTACTTTATCCCCTTTCCCCTCATTCTTCATATCATCGTAATTAGAGGCATTTTTGAGGTCTTTTTCTAACGGCTTATCTTTAACTTTTATGGTTACTTTGGATCTGTGTGACAGTTCTTTTATAGGGAGGTTATCGTTGTGTATTCTAGAAGATTCTATAACAATGCTGGGTGCGTCTTCCGGTGTCTTGTTAGAAGCATGTGCTATAGACGATTTAATTAGAAGAGCGTCGCCTTGCAAAAGGCTACCAGTTGCTTTAAGCATGCTCTTACTTAGACTATTCTGTCGATTTCTAAGATCTTTTGTAGTTTCGAAGCTGAAAAGAAAGGATAATCTTAAAATAACTATGTCTTTTTAGAATTAGAGATTTTATTCGGTGTTAGTATTCAGCAAGGCGGGTAAAGTGGATTACAATTAATATTAATAGTAGTTAAACCAGCATCTTATAGAAACATCAAACAACGAGGTTAATGTAATATTTATTAAGATGTTACCATTTATTGAAACCGGGAGTTTTGGCAGCCTTCATGACTTTCTGGAACATTCTTTTAGCCGAAGGCGCGCGGCGTGTAGGCGGACGAGAATGCAACGCCGAAACCGCTGGTGATATCGCAGCGCGCACTTCGTGGAGAAGAAATCGCGCCCTTTCTAAAGGCGCAGCGCATACCTGTATATCGTACGTAATAATAAAACATTACATTAAATTGGACATAGATATATGTACATGGACATTACATGTAAAATTAGGCATATTGTCACCTCTTTATATCCTCGCGATAGTTGTTGTCTTGTTCTCATCAACGTCCATTTACTCTGCTGGACTGCTTTAACGATTTCTGACATAGCTGGAGATAGTTTCACTTCACCTTTTTCCATTTCTAAAACATATTTTTTCGATTACCGGTTACGTAATTGACCTTAAGTCGACGGTCATCATGCTTTTCTATATATTTATAATCATAGAGTTCTATTTAGATCTTGAAACTTTAACTAGCTTACTGTACCTAGTGTCATCGTTGAAACAAGTGGTGAATACTTTAGAACAAGTATTTAAATACTTACATACTTAAGTATGTAAGCTTTAAGCTATTAATATAAAGTGAAAATAACCCAGTTCGTCAATAATGTATACCCACCAGTCATAGCAGTTGCCAAAGCATGTTCCTTTAACCCGGAGTGATACAACAGAGCTGCCAATAAAGCCCGCCTTAATTCTTCTAGAGGATGTTCTGGAGGGAAGTGAGGCGCGCAACCTTCACGTCTTTCACACGCCCACCACAAATGTAGAGCTAGCGGATCCTGACAATGAGTACAATATATTGTTTAGCAGTTCGATGTATAAAAGAAATCTTGCCGGTCCGAGCGAACCACATTTTGAAAACGCAAGGATTGTAAATGGAAAGAACAACCCGATTTCAGGTTTTAGAGTTAGACGTTATATAAAGCGTTTTTACTGAATAATGCAAGATACTGTTACGAATAGCTTAAATAATACTTTCTCGTATATAAGATCGGTTTTGCATTCGGCAATGTTACAGATTGAATTCAAACTTCTTTTACGGACTTCATTCCGGCTGTGGACAACTTTTTATTAAAACTATACCAAATTCTAAATACTTTCCAGCTTCCAAAATCAATAAGACTGAAATATCAAAATATATTTATATATATATATTTATATATATATATAAATCTCGTGTCACGGTGTAGGTATGAGAATAGGTAGTAAAGTATATTTCATACCACTAGGTGATTAGGGTACAACGTTTGCCGGGTCAGCTAGTAATATATAGATGTAAACTTTTAGAAAGCGATACATCTGTTCTTACGACAAATTTGTTGAGACTAAGATGTACATACATATACTTACATGTAGTTTAGGCTCAGCAAGTGCGTGTAAGAGAGCTTCAGCTCTTGCGGGGGAGGTGCCGACCTGTACACGGGGCGGTGGCCGTGGCGGTCGACACGCCCTCGGCTGCAGAGGTACTTCGCCCGCTGGACTGTTGCCACCCGTCGATGACCCGCTACGGGCTTCGGCTTTCTCCTCTTCAAACGGATTTGTTAACTGGGCCACCTATATATTTACAGTATGTTATGATTATTGGCGCATAACTCGGAGATGTGAGAAAGCAAGACGGATACAGGGTGAAATATTAATATTATTATGTGTCGATATAATAAGTTTCACTATGTATAATAGAAGGATGATATCGCGGATTGTAAAATATCAAATCGGTCCAGATATTTTCGCCAAGGTTCAATTTATAAGTAACACTTATTTCAATATTATTATTAAAATTTCAAATGCCTTTCATTGGTCACATGCTTCGACTATGTCGCATAAAAGGTTTAGTTCATTTACAACTGGATAACAACAGAGGAAAATATAAAGCTTTGCGCTCCATGGTGATAAATAGGTATGTTGTCAGTTGCCTTCAGTTTTACTAGATTTTCTTACACCTATTATTATAGCACCATTACATCACATCTTTATATTTTAACGATGTAAAAGGGTTTAAAGGGTCGTGAAATTCACTTCATGATTAAATCCGGTAGCTTCCAGGAAATTTATACCTTTTATAATGCAACTCAGGCTAATTAATCATGAGACCACAAGAATGGATACAAATGCTGTGTAAAAAAAAATTTTTTTGTTGCTATTTTAATATATGTTTATCTTTATGTAAATAAAGTAGTTAACATTATATAGCTTGTTCTTATCTTGGATAATATCACGATTTTAAAGTAAAAAACTATTTAACAAAAATTATAATTGACAAACAACATTACAGAGGATATCTTTGCCTGTTTTTGAATATCTTGCTTGTTGTGTGCATCATTACGTTACTACATTGGGATGTGTATTACTGAAACTTGCTTATAGTTAATCAGATAAGCACGACAAATTGATACATCGTTTTCAATTGTCGTAACAGTCGATATTGAGCAGTAGTGACGTCGAATAGCCTAACGACTGATAATATCCTTACAGTGTAGTATCACAGAAAAATAAAATGACACTCAACCTAGTATCAGCGAGTCGCCTCGAACCATTTCGATAACTTATCGAATCGATTCGATTGGATATTGTTCTCGTACAATCAACTTTAGAATTCGAAGAATTAGAAATACGGTATTGGTGTCGATTAGATTACATGTTGCGTTCATGAAGAGAACGTAAATTGTTATTTAATTAATTAAGTATTTCATAAAATGAAAACTAAGATGGTAAGATTTATTTTGATTAATATGCATATTTATGTTGCATATTGGTTGCATATTTTATATTTATTGCAACTGGTATTCGCTAATCGAAATTCGAACGTAAATCATTATTTATTTCATTTTATTTAAACTTTAGCTTGCCGCGCTTTTCTATGTAAACTATATTTATGCCAAATTTCACATTCCTCCATGCGCACAATATGCTTGAAAAGGGGTACAAAGCTTTCGCATCAGTTATTAATACATATATGTTTATTTACATTATTTCTTTTTTATTTTAAGTCTTAGATTTTTATTACTAATCAAATATAATAGCCACAACTGTCACTGAAGTGGCATGATTATTTGTCACTTACTAGACCTCTCTGTATGTTTACATAAGTTAATATACCGCCTGTACTGGAGAGGCAAATAACCATACAGCCAATTATGTGCATTTATCTTTCTTGCAGTCTGGAGGAAACCGCAGCCGCATCACACTAGACCAACGCAGATTAATGTTAGAATTTATAAAACAGAATCCAGTCATAGCAACAGGTCGGTTTGAGGGGGCTGATGGAGCCAAGAAGCGTTCGAAATTACTAAACGAAATGGCCAACATACTAAACAGCCAGGGGTCTGGAGCTACTAAGACATCAGAAAAGTGGTTAAGAGTAAGTATTTTTATTTATATTAAACTTGTTTTAGTTTAGACTTATAGAAGTAATAAACTATTTAAATAGGAATTGCAATTTATTCGTAATACGATTAAGTCGAATCCACTATTTTGCTAATGAGTACAAATAAGGACATAGGGTATCCTAATCCAGACAAAAAAGTTCTGTTCTAGAGCGGAGTTGTGAGCAAAAGCTAGTATTTTAAGAAAATGCATTTGTTAGATAAAGATATACGAAGCTATTAGAGCTACATTATTTAAATAAAATATTTCTCAATTTTCCTATAATAACTGTACTTATGTAATATAATGTATTGTTTCTTTATTAAGTCATGGCAAGATTGGAAATCGGACACAAAACGAAAAGCTGCTGAAATTGCCCGGCAAGCACAAGGTACTGGCACAGGGCTTCCTTCTTATGCCCTGTCTGAGCTGGAGAGGGACTTGGTTGACCTAGTACATGGTACTAGTATCAGTAGTCTGAAGATACCAGAGCCTTTTATCCCAGGTCCCAGTAAATCTGAGAAGCTTCAAATAAAGTCTGAAGAACCCCAAAAGCAACTGCAGTTAATTGACGCTGACCCAGAATTAGAAGTCACCAAGCAGAACCACATGCCAACCATCATAAAAGAACCTCAAAAAAAGCGAAAGAAAAGTAAAATTCTTAAAGGTAAGACATTTATTACACAAAATATAGTCTTTAGGATAGCTTTCTAGTATAGTCTCGCAATAAAAAATGCAAAACTGTGAGGTCCCAGAGGAGAATATAATTTTTCCCAATATATTTAAGACATTTATATCAAACTAAGAATTCAATGGACAATTTTAATTACCGGTTTTATTTGGCAAAATGAGAACATAGTTTCGCACTGTAATATATTATTATAGATAAATATTATGTGATGTTCTGAGAAATAAAGTACTTATTTTACAGGTTCGATGGATACCCGAATGGTAGCAGCTATTGAGCGTCAGGCGAACAGTAACGCTGCAATAGCTCGTCAAATCGGCAAACTAGCCGACGTAGGTCTTATATTTCTAAAAGCATGGTGTCAGTTGAAGAATATTGACACAGAAGAATTAAGTAAATCCTTTAGTGAGAAATAAATACTGTTATAAATTCGTTTACCTGTTTTAATATTTTGAAGTGATTGCCTTGCCTAAACCTATGTCATGAGTTGAACCCCTGGTATAACTTTGTGCTAATGCTTGCGTGACGTTCTGAATTTCCTTTACTAATTAAACAAAGTGTAATTATTCTTTTTTTATTTAAAGGTGTTCTCATGCGGTTTAGAAATGGGTGGAATGGAATACATGACTGCGTGAGACCTAACGACACGTTGAACACGCACAAGTCAAAGTCAAAGTCAAAGTTAAAAATCATTTATTCATTTAGGTCACAAAGTAACACTTATGAACGTCAAAGTATATAGGTTTGTGAGTTTACTAAGTTACTGAAGCTACATTTAGGTTAGTTGCTAGGTTCAGGCAAAGGGTAGAGCCTATGAGAAGAAACCTGCAAGAAACTCACGGCCACTCTTTTAAATCGTCAGTTAAATATAATTTCAGTATTTTACAACTCGGATTAACAAGGTGTTACAGCCATTATGCCATATACTATTGACTATAAAAACAATAATAACTTAATAATATTATAGGGAGGAAATAATTTGAGCTAAGATATATTATTTAATATAAATCTAAAATAGACAGTAGGATGGCATGATGGCGCATACACTTACACTTTGTGACTATGCAAAGGCTTAAATTGACTTATAAGTAATACAGATCTTTGAATCCTGTATGCAACAAGCAACTAGCTCCATGAGTTTTTGTCATTTGAGTAGTCGTTGACTGAATAATAACCCTTCCGAATAAGTTGTTTTTTAACGGCGTTTTTAAATTTAAACAATGGTAAATTAAGTATATTAATAGGTAATTTATTAAAAAAACGTATACCGAGTCCCGCAAATGTATTGTGAACTTTATGTAAACGATGATATGGGCCTACTAACTTATGCTTATTTCTAGTGTTTACGTTATGGATATCACTATTTTTATTATATAAGTAAATGTTATGTTTAATAAACATAATGTTAGCAAATATACATATATTGCGACGCAACAGTAAGTATGCCTATTTCTTTAAATCGATCTTTCAGGGAAACTCGTGGTCCTAAATTATAAATGCTACGTACTGCACGCTTTTGAAAAATAAAAATTGTCTCAATATCAGCTGCCTTGCCCCACAATAATATACCGTAGGACATGACACTATGAAAGTAACTGAAATATACTAGTCTTGCAGTATCTATATCAGTAAGCTGTCTTACTTTCCGAATTGCGTATGCGGCTGAGCCAAGTTTCCCTGCAAGACACGATATTTGAGCGCCCCACTGAACTTTATGATCTAAAGTTAATCCTAAAAAGACTGTAGATTGAACAAAAGTAATAATTTCATCATTTAAAATTATATTCACGTTAGGACTCTTTACGTTTGGCAATGTAAACTTGATACAATTAGTTTTTGTAGAGTTAAGTAGTAAATTATTCCAGGACTTCCGCGAGTGAATCATTAACAGCACGTAAATTTGGTGCTTTTCGGTTTACTTTAAAAATAAGGGATGTGTCATCCGCGAATAAAACAATATACGTGGATACACTTACCTGCAGCCCCCCTCTGAGGAAGACGGCGGCGGCGTGGGGCGCGTCACGCTCGGCCGGCTGCACGGGCAGCGAGCGCGCCAGGCGGGCGCCGCACTGCGTCAGACCTAACGACACGTTGAACGCGCACGTCGACAAGATGTGGTGAGCACGCAATGTTGACGCACTCTCCTATAAAAAAAAAACATTGAATCTATTCTTGTTGTCCCCAAAAACCTTTTAAGGTCGAAACGTATGTTATGTTATCAAAATCATTCAACAGTCAGCGGTGAAAATGTAACAAACAAAATAACGAAGGCCATTTATAATATAAGTATGGATATTACTATGTATACTTACATGACACTTATAGCTGTATATCTGGTCGACGTACATTCCGACGCACTTCTCAGTGATGCCCGACAAGTAGGCGGCGTGCGGCTCGACGCTCAGCGCAGCGGTGGCGTCGCTGCCGCGGAGCTTGCGCACTAACTCCACGGTACTCGCATTCTCACACTCGAAGTTGTCCACGTCGAACACGTGGCCAGCCACCACTATCCATGACCCGCCTTCTTTCGTATGGTTTTGGAGATCACATCTAGAACATTCCAGAGATGAAGTTGTCACATAAACCGAAAGACAAAATAATTGGAGATTCCGGCGACCCGAACAACTGGAAGATCCACCCCAGTTCCTAGTGCTCGCATACTCAACGAATTACTATAAATATTGCATTCATTCGATTACTTGTGATTCACGTCATTCAAATCATTGTAAAAATATATCGTATGTTTAAATTATAGAGAAAATCGTCGGGAATAGAAATCCGCTATGCAGCATAGGATTGCTAAGCTCTACGATTCGACGCGAAATATTGCAAAGCAGATAACACCCGTGATCCTATGTGGCTTTAGTCCAGCAACACAGAAATTCGGTATCATCAACTACGTCCTATCGCAATCGTTGAGATAAGCAATCTGTGGTCACATGATGTGTTCCATTCTTCGAAAACTATTTGACAATGGATTACCACCAATTGACATCAGAACATCGGCACAAAATGTACATACTTGCGAATAATACTGCTATTAAGTTGATGCTTCTTGGCCACAAGTCCTGGCCACCCGAGCAAGTCAGCGTCCAGCTTGGCGGACGACGGCAGGCACTTGGCGGCGTCGTCGCACGCGCGCGCTATTTTGACTAGAGAGGCGGCGCAGTCCGCCAGCGCGACTGGCGAGCGCGCCGCGCATGCGCACAGCCACGCACCCAGCTCGCTCACCACGCGACCTGCGTGTACGTACGAAAGTATAAGGCATCGTGAAAATAAAAATACTGCCATACTCAGATCTGTAATATGTATCAATCACCATAATTTAAACACAATGATGAATAGATGTATCTAAAACATACAATAGCATATTTTTGATACATCTATTTTGACATCTAGGCAATTTAAACTAGAATCAGTTTCTATCTGGTCTCGGTGCAGAAAACCTAATTTGCAATCTTGTATGTCGTACAAAACGTTTAAACAGAGCTTGCTTAATGTTTCAGTAATGTTACCTGACAACTTGCAATAAAAGATATCCAGTTTTCTATTAGACCTGTGAAACATTTGTATATTAAGCAAAGCATACAAGCACAGAAAGGTAATTATAATTACAATACGGAAATAAAATATACATTGAAACTTCTTCTAATAATGGATATTCTCAATAGTTCAATATGCGACGCTATGAAAATTGCTGGTTCAATGCCCTAATGATTCCACCAGTACCTACCAAATATGCGCTATACTTCCATACACCTACTATACAGCTGAAAGCAATATGCTTACCGACAATATCAGCCGTTATGAGATCACAGAGCGCCACTAGCTGCGAGCTGTTGGCCCTGCGGATCGCTCTTACGAACGAACCGAGTATGATCTGTACGTGTTCAGCGAGTAATGTCGTGTACTGTGTGAAGATGGCGCGCACTCCGCCTCTTGTGCCTCTGCCTCCACGAGACCACATCGCTTCGCAGAATAATAACCTGTTGAAATATATGGGTATAGTAAAATACGTATATGTACTACCTATGTATACTTTAGAGAAGGGTAGATATGTAAGTATACTTCCATACCGCCAGCTACGTAGACTTTGTGCTACTACAGAAAAATTCTTTATATTTTGTCTTCCTTAGGAATTGAATCTAAACACAATGTCAGTTACCCATAAGTAAATAATTTTCACTAGAATAACCATGTAACCAAGTTTTGGTTTCCAAAATTTATTATGATTTTACTGCATTTACTATACACGAATATTATTAGAAATCCATTTATCATCCATTTTCCATCTAAGAAGTTGCGGTTGGCGTATACAAATGATATGCGTATATAAATTAATTTAAATTCACCTAAATTACTCCCAATGGATATTATATGTACATTAAAGTATTTTTAAGGCGTTTATTTAAAAACTAGATAGAACTAGGCGCCACTTTGTCCGGCGTTATACCCAAATTTATTTATTAGATTTATTTATTTTATATTAATTTAACTTGCTACATTTTCTTGCAGTAGACTTTAATAAAAGGCAAATCTCATACTTGATCAGAGCGAGTCGCATGTACAATTGATGGTTGATATGGAAATTTTCTTCACTAGTGTCGCTAAATAAAAAAATAATTGTGCAACGAGTTCTTTGACCTAATCGAAACCAGTGATATCACAATATATCTATATTTACGTCTTACTATATTCACGGTTATATATTTCATCAGTGAAAACTTTTAATTGGCCATCACCTATTAGTATTATGTTAATTGTATTTTTAGCTGTATGTTTTCGTTTTCCTAAAATGTTAAAATAAAATAAAATATCGTATACTTTAAAGAGAATATATTTATAATTTATTTACCTTTGGAATCTTATAAGTAAATCACAGCTCGGGCTCACGGTGTCGTGTCCCTTCGGATCATCAGTCTTGCTAGTGTCGCCTTGTAATATACCATTTATATGCATCTGCGTTTGACACGAAGTGTTCCTTATGAGATGTTTCACCTGTATCAAAAACAAAATTATATATACTTGGATAAGGAACAACGAAATTTCGATTAATGAACTTCAATTCCTTATCCTTAAACTACCAGAAACATTTTATGCTCAATAAAACATACATTTTTAAATTAAGCTACTTTATAGAGCTTTTATCGCGGTTTATTAAAACAAATCACTACAATTACTTCCTTTCAATGTACAAGATATGTAAAATATATTTAGTTTTTGCATCTGTCAAGCAAGAATCGGTGTATGTACGACTACATAAGTCCTACATCTAAGAAATCTTTTGTTGAGTGGTTTTATTTCTAAACCATTCCGTATGTTTTATATATACAATTTGTGTATTGTATAAAAGTTTCTTATAAATTTGCATCTTACTAAATTTAAGAAGGACTTTAATCCAAAAAACATACTTTTCTAACCCGACTATCAATTATATTTAACCTTTCAAACCGCAGCGTCACACCGATAGCCAGACACATCGATTTAAATTATGTTTGTTATTCTTGACAGATAGAAAGTACTGTCATATCAAATAAAGCACCTTTTCAAATAAAAACCAACCAAATAAGGACTTACCAAATGCATCAAAGGTACCGATGCTCCTTTCTCGGCAGATGTTTCGTTACTTAGTTGATACTCCTCAGCACACGCTGGAACTTATACATTAAACGTTTGATACATTCAGTAGGACATAGTGTCTCAGTATTTAGGAAATATACGCTATATTCATGTACCTGGGATTGGATCTATTTCGTCGCTTGTAGTAGTGGGCGGTGGGCCGCGTTGTCCTGTCACTATGTCAATTTGATCGTAGTCCCTAAAGAAATATAGCGTTTAGTATGTATATTGACATAATTATACTGCCGTCATAAGGGGAAAAGAAGTAGACACCAAAAAAAAATTTTTTTCTTAAACATATTGGCGGAAGCCTCTTGTTAACTGATTCCAAATACGCAAAAATCTTAATATAAAGAAAATTATAGATACGTCTTTTTTCCTTATGACGGCAGTATAAAGAAAGAACATGTTATAATGTTATTATGTATTGATGTTATAATGTTATTAGAAGATAACTGCCTCGATGATGTAGTGGTAGTTAATGAGACTGCTGTGCATGAGATCTCGGGTTCGAGCTCAGTTTGGGCATAGTGTAGAGAAATTTTAGTAGCAGATTCTGGAGCCTTGCCTGGTACTGTACAATGATACGCTCGCCTACAATAACGTGGGACTAAAATCACAGTTGACAAAATATAGGTGCAATATATAATGCCTTCCCTTTCGAAGATACAGGCGTAAGACTATCTTCTATCTTTTTATCTCTTTAAAAGACAACTTCCCGTACTAGGAATAATTCTTGTGTCGCGAGGGACTTAACATACATTCATACAACGAACATTGAACAAGAACTATGTATGAATGTAAAAGATTGGTTACTTACGCATCAAGTTGTAAATGATTGTACGCGTCTACGGAGTGAGTCTGGAGCGCGTTCTTGAGCGCGTCGCGCAGTCCGCCGCCGCCGAGCAGCGACCACACCAATAGTTCCGTCATAAAGCGAGCTCCCGCACTCGCTGGCACTGAACCTTTTATTGACAAATAATATTATGTTGTCTATAAACATATACCTATACGTTATCACGAAAAACGAAACTGCGTAATAAAAATAATAAAATAAGATGTATTCAAATATGGAATGCTAAGGCAAAATGAAGCCACAAATTAGATAGATTCAGTCAGCACAATATGAGTTACCTAATGGATTAGTCTATCTTTTCAGTATTGACTCAATCAAACATGTTGGTCGTAAGAGAAAAGGATATTCATAATTATCCCTCGCTGTTGTAACGTACCTTACTAAAGGAACATGATTACATATTTCCTCTCGTCTCGTTGGCCTTATAACTTTTATGTTAGAATTGGTCAGGTGCACGAAGACATTGTACACGTTGCGAGCGTGCCGTGCACACCGCCGCACCACGAGCGCGCCGCGCCCAGCCACTGCTCCGACTATAGATAAAGACGTGGTGTACCTTGCGGCAGCAGCGTGATGAGGTGGTGCGCGCGTACGTGCGGCGTGGGCAGCAAAAGCGGCCAGGCGGCCGACAGCGCGCGGCGCGCGGCGGCAGCGGCGCCGGCGCCCGCGCGGCCCTCCACCAGCGCCACGAGCGCGCCGTGCACGCCGCTGCACCACGAGCGCGCCGCGCCCAGCCACTGCTCCGATTCTGCGCCTGTGGCGCCCGCCCCAACCGAGCACTGCCACGCTTGAACCTATCACAAATATATTAATAATAATAATACATTTTTATTCAATAAATAATAGTCTTTACAATTAATGTAATTAATAAGATATAGCTGCTACAGCTGAATAATAACAAAGGGCTTAGAGCAAATTCGATACCACCAATATTTCTTCAAAATTGTACGGATCACTTTGTTCACCCACTTTACCACAAGACAGCACAGAGGTACATGCTATCTATACCGTTTTCTCAAAGGCATTTGATGTGGTTGATCAGTCTTCTTATTCAAAAGTTGGCTCACGCAGGCTTTTGTAGCTCGCTACTTAGATGGTGTGAATACTACCTCAAGAATAGATCACAGCTCGTGAAAATCAGAGGCTACAAATCTATAGCTAGAGTGGTCCCGTCTGGAGTACCCCAGGGCTCACACCACGGACCCCGTCTTTTGTTTATGTCAATGACCTATGTTCTAGCATAAAATCCAGTTACCAAATATATGCAGCCGATTTTAAGTTACACAGAACTGTCTCTAATCATAATTATATTGATTCAGTTCAAACTGACATAAATTCAATTAAACATTGGTGCTATTTAAATAGAATGACGATTAATACTTCTAATATTGCTAACCTTTTTGCCTTACATTTTAGCTCCATTTATACAACGTCGAACAGTTCCGATCCTTCCTTACCTTCCGCTAACAATTTACCTAAGTCTTTTCAAAATAAATTAGCTCTCATAAACTTTGTCGAAAAAGATATGATGTGCTTAAAACGCAAAAGTGCAGGGCCGGATGGGATTCCACCGCTTTTTATCAAACGATGAGCCTCATTCTTTACGTATCCTCTTAAAGAAATTCTAAATAAATCTCTAATCAGTGGCATTTCCCCCGTGCATAAAAGCGAGCACGAACAGTCCCAATTTTTAAAAAGGTTGATAATAATGACCTTAGAAACAATAGGCCAAAAGCTACCATGAAAAAAAAATTCAAATCAGGCGATCTTTTACGATGTCTAACAATTGCGCATCGCTAGTGTAAAATATATTTTACTGCGTTCTTTAACAACACAATGAGTACCCGTTTAATAATATTTCTCTATACTAATATTACAAAGGAGAAAGATTTGATATTTTGTTTGTATGTAGGGATTTAACTCAAACACAATTCTTTCTCTATTAGAAAGCTATATTATTACTGAGTAACATAGGCTATATTTTATTTATAATACAAAGTATGTATGTGTAACCTACTTTTACGCGAGCGAAGCCGCAAGGAAAAGCTAGTAATATTTAATAATATACATATTATTTACTTACTTGAAGTCTTAATAAATTCAGACAGGACACAGCCATGGATTCTATTTCCTTTATTGCTCCAGTGGTGCTTTGTTCAACTACTAATCTTAACAATCTCTCTAAAAGCCTGCAATAAATCACAATATTACCAGATGTAAGAAATAACTACATGAATTTTGTTTTGTAAGAACCATGCCAGATATGAAATAGGTAACGAAAACTTTAGTATAGATGAATATAAGATGACACCCGTTCGGTATCGCGTTACATCCGAGCCGGACAGACACTGACGGACTCACACAGTCACATGATCTACCATTACGCCCGTCTTATTCTCGTGTGCTCTAGGCATACCTACAGCGAACGTCTGTGCATAAAGAAGCACTCGCACATTGAGACAAATAAATAAATAAAATAAAAAAAGTTTATTTGACACAAAAAAGAATACATTCACTGTGGGGTACATGGTTATTAAACACTAAATATACAGTATGTATCTCATTAAAAAGTACTGAGACTGTTTACCAAACTAGGCAAGAGTCTGTATTTTGGCTGACAGTGTTCAGTCGTGGTAATTGACACTATAGTATATATATATAGATTAAGACGTGATTGTTGCTGTACAGCGGATTACATTTACATATCTCTCAATGTGTGAGTGCGTCTTTAATCACACATTGTCCTAAGCCAGCCATACACTCATTAAATAGACACATACATTTACATAACATTTGAACGTCGGACGTTTCCCCAATGCCTGATAGATTTATACCAAGGTCATAATAAGATATGTTAAGAACATTAATATGAAGGTAGTAGAGAAAGGTACTTACTTGAAAGTGCTTTCGGATAAATCAATAACAAAAGGCATCGAAGACGGTAGATCTCTGGGTGTTTCTTCACTCCACACAAAAATCTGTGTTGGTCCATTTGCGACGCCTTCAAACAAAATATTACATTCAAAGCCCTTATTACAAACAATGGTATGGTTTGGCTATAAAACTTGCAATCTGGAGTCAATATGACAAGCAAAATACATTGAATTGCACGAGGCCTAGCAGCAATGAGAATATAATTATGTTATGTTGTTTGAGATTACCAATGACCCACACAAAAATCAAAGGATTAATAATTATTGTACACTCAAAAGATACAGAAACTGTCATTGATTGAACTTACCATTAGCTTTGAACGAAGGGTTGAGTACTTGAAGCAATTGAGGCACCGGTCGCGTTATTTGTGCTCGCTCGTGCGTGCCCCACGCGTACAATGCACCCTCTGACGTCAGAGCTATACCGTGCGACGCGCCGAGGCCTAAATCTACTATCCTTATACCTACAAACAACATTTTTACAGTACATTGTAATTGCCTGATAAGGTAAATGTCTTTAAACAGAAAAGGTTGCAATTAACAAAGAAAATAAAGGCGTGGAAGAAAGATTGTGAAAGGACCTTTCCTTAACATTCTGTTAACGTACTCTAGGATTGTGAAACCTTACCTTGAAAAGCATCTATTATTTTCGGTATTTTCTGATTTTCCAAGTTTCCGTGACCTAAACGAAAACCTTCGCCTTTGCCCCATGTATATACTTGGCCACTAAAAAAAACAAACGACAGGTATTACCTATTAATGCCATAATTTAAAATTATAACGTTTAATTTGAAACAAAGTAGGTAAAAATTACTTACGCGTCGGTTAATGCAGCATGCCAATGTTCGCCAGTATAAACGCGTGTGATCCTCAACACAGATAGTGACGTCAGAGTTCTTGGGACACCTCCCTCAGTGTCACCGAACACTTGGACTGCACCTTCCCACGTGCAACATAGGGTTTGAGCTTCACCCCAGCCTGTAGTTGATACACCATTTATAAATTAATTTTGCCAGAAACGACTTCTTGTTTATTATGTAGTTTATATCCTTTCCGAGGCATCAAGGGTTCAAGATAAGTTATATAACTTTTATTATCCTCTATATACTGAATTTTCACGCGACAATTCAAGCAAGTCTATTTAAAAGTAAAGCTTTTTAACTTGTTGCCTTTATTTGAATAGGTCATTTTATTTTGCAGGAACGCGGTGTTATCGGTACTTCAACACAAGGGCCATCCTCCGACCAGGCTAGGTGATCGTGTCTGGCAGCCCCATTGACCCATCGACCGACATCAGTCGGGAACTTATACACATGTATATAGTAACTCGCTGTGTAAACTTCGCATGCGTAATCCAGGAATGTATGACGAAATGTGTAATTATGCACATCGCCGTCTATTGACCATTGTCATAACTTCTTCATCAGTGTCGTCTACCCGATTATATATTAAAAATGATACATTACGATCCCTAGTTTGTAATAGCACAAAGTGAAACATTATTATGAAATGGCAAAACACAATGTATTATACGAAAGATCGAATAATGATACATTACCGAGTGCAACATCAATGACTCGTTCAATATTGTGCGCATTGAAGGAGACAGGTTGCGGCGTGAGGCAGTTCTCTATAGTGCCGTGACCGAGACGACCCTGTGCACCTCTTCCCCAAGTGTACAAAGCGCCTCGAGAGGTGATTACCGCACTAGGAACAAATAAAATGCCATATTATTATTTTACCTTTTATAAATTCAATAAAATAATCAATAAATTAATATTAATAGACATCATTATTGTTGGCTATCCTAACTAATATTATAAAGGCGAAAATGAGTTTGTTTGTTTGTTTGCTACCTTTTCACGACTAAACCACTTAACCGATCATCCTGAAATTTTGCATATATGTACGTTGACAGGTGTACAGAAACGGACATGGGCTACCTTTCATCCCGAAAAAAATTACTGTTCCCGAGGAAAACAATAATAACTTTCTTATGATAATAATAGATGGCGTCACGTGTCTTTCGAATCATAATTGAATTATATTATTACAAGCAGAGTAAAATCCGAATTCATTGTCAAATTCTAAATTAAGGCGAGCGAAGCCGCGGGCAAAAGCTAGTTGTTTCATATATATGTACTAATTGTCTTCTAAGTTTTGGTCAGTTTTTTAGATTACATTCGCCCACTGTGACTCGCTGAGACCCTGACGACCTCCTGGTGAGCGAGTTGGTGCAGATGCAAAAGCGCGTTGTGCAGCGCCGTACCACCGCGTTCGAGGCGCCCATCGTCGTGTTAAATAAATAAAGAAAGAACATCGTATATAAAACTCACCTGCAGGCGGCGCCGGCGGCGACCCTGACGACCTCATGGTGAGCAAGGTGATGCAGGTGCGAAGGGGCGTCACGCGGCGCAGTGTCGCCGTGTCCGAGGCGCCCATCGTCACCCGCGCCCCAAGACCACGCTCCACCACACGACGAACAACACAGGTAGTGACGACCAGCCGGGTGACAGGATACTTGACTGATGATTTGATTCTCCAAGCCTGATGACATTTAGTAGTGTAGCGACACTGCTGACGCTTTCGTTTTGTATAGTCAGGCACAAGTATGCAGTAGCGCCGCGCGGCAGTCGTTGCCCCGCAATTACTTAGTTCGGTCGTAGCTCATTATGTATTTATATTAAATGTAACTGGTACCAGAATATCTATATCTACAATGAAGCATTTCATTTGATCAACTACAACAAGACTTCTGATTACCCCTGCAGTGGTAGCAAGGATTTGATTTGAAAACAGCATGATTCATAATAAACCTATTTCAGAATCCTAATTAGAATCGACTCCAACAAATTTAAAACATATTTTATATTAGACTAAATTCCATGGTGTAACACGTGTAATCTATATATATATAAAAGAAAGTCGTGTTAGTTACACTATTTATAACTCAAGACCGGCTGAACCGATTTGGCTGAAAATTGGTGGGGAGGTAGCTTAGAACCAGGAAACGAACATAGGATACTTTTTATGATACATCTGCTGAAGATTTCTCTGAGCAATTGCTGACTATTGGTAATGGTCGAGTACCTGTCGACGAATCGTGTGGATTGATTTAATTTCCTCCGAATTACTGTAACTTTGTCTCATCGAAAGACGAACTCATCAACAAAGTATTCCCAAACATCATTACTAACGACAAATATAATGAATGGTTGAGTGAGCGAGCAATTTTGGCGGCTAAGAATAAAGATGTAGATGACTTAAACTACATAATCTATACATATAATAAAACTGTAAATATCACGTGTCTGTACATTTTAGAATTTTACGAAATAAATTATTTAGGGGGTTCAGAATAATTAACTAAACACATTCCAATCATTTTTTAAAAAGTCTGTTTGTTTGTTCTCGCATCACGCCTGAAGTACAAAGTTAATACGATAGACTCAGTAAGAACACTTTATAGAATATCCTCAAGTAACATTTAGTCTTTATTTCATTAAAATCCGTCTTCTCTATCAAAAGTTATGAGCATTTGAAGTCAAATTAAAGTTTAATCTAGGCGATGTGATCGTACCTACTGTACTAGATCCGCCGTAATGGTTTACAAATAAGGTTGCGATTTGCTTAAATTTAAGTTCATAGATTGTGATTGCATATAAAGCTACATTATCAGCGAGTAACATAGGCTATAAATTATATCCAACAGAATTAGAGATCCTTAAAAAAATTGCAATAATATATATAACTCAAAGTACCAACATTTTACCTATAAAGTTCACTATTTGGCGTGCGCTGGGAAAACGATTGATGGTACATAAAAATCATGTACTACATGATTAAAGTATTCATTACTACCATGGACAAATAATATATTGTTTATTGATCCATGATACTGACACAATGTTTACTGTAACTGACAACGACATCTCTTACTGTTATGACGAAATGTCGATAGATGGCGTTGTGCATATGACGTCATTTTCTGAATCGCGGTGTTAAGATTCTCCGGCGCAGTATGACTACGGAACACAATTTTTCAATCAGTGGGCTTATCTTGGAGATTTTGTAACTGTATATCTTTCTGTTTGTTTCGAATAATCGTTTGTTTGTTTGGACTGTCCCGGCATATTATCATTGTTTATTGAAAATTTCGTGGTTCAGGGGTCATCAATACATATAATAAAAATGTAACGGATCGCTGTCTGTACATGGAGGATATATGAGAAAAAATATTATTGGGACCTTTATCAACGCAATTAGCACCTAAACAATGATTGTTAGAATTTTTGTCTGTTTGTCTGTGCGTTTGTGCACGCTAATCTGAGAAACGGCTTATTCGATTTTGATGTAGTTTTCACTAATATAATGGTACGCTTCACTTAACATTTAGTGTTTGTTTTATGTCAATCGGTTCATAAATAAAAAAGTTATGCCAATTTAAAGAATCACGTCGAACATTTGTTAATTTGTTAAACTATCTATTTTTCTCTGTTCAGTAGCATTGACTGAAACTTTACTAAATAATAAATAGAAGTTTAAAATATTCACTGCATCGTTGAAAATCACCTCAACAAGGTCACAGCTAAAATAAGGTTACAGGTCAGGAAATAGATTGAGATAATAGATGGGTGGTACCTTATTCACCGGTATTATCGAGAACCTTTCAAGCTCACATCAATGTTGAAGTATGAAACAGTATTGAATCCATAAAATACATAATAATTTATGTAAATATGTGAACAAGGGCAGTGACCAAGCAACAGTAGTTTGCAGTTATGCTGGTGTTCTGTGCACTTTCTGATGCTGCACAGTTATGCCATAAGTATCAGAACAAATTAACTGAGGACTTTTGCAGGCACGCACAACTAAATAATGACAACCCAATTAGTGAGAGATTACGTGAAAGTCACTTGAATCGTTGTTTGCTGGCTATTCAAGATATAGTTACATTTGTTGGGGGTAATCCTATTTCTCAATATGGCATGCCCGAGCCATCATTTGACGGTGAACGTATTACTTAATAGAGATTACGCGATGAATATCAACTATGATCCAGTAGATCTGGCCGAAATTTTAGAAACGGATGTCTCGAGATTAACTGAAGAACAGCGTTTAATATTTGATCGGGTGTGTCGCAGCGTTGATAGTGCTTTTGGGAGAAATACTATTTGTACGAGTAAGACATTTCTTACCAAAGTGAGTTTGGCGAAGGTACGAAGCCAAGGTAAAATTGCGCTTGCTGTCGCTTCATCGCATAGCAGCCACTTTGTTGCCGGGAGGGAAAACTGCCCATACAATGTTTAAAATTCCGATCGCCTTAGACCGCACAGAAAGCGCTGTTTCTAATATTTCTAGAAACAGCGATAAAGCTAAGGTTCTTCGTGATTGTAGCCTTATTATATGGGATGAGTGCACAATGGCAAACCGTAAAGCGGTTGAAACAGTAGATAGAACGTTGCGTGATGTCAAGGAAAATGGCCAACCTATGGGTGGCATTACTATACTGTTTTGTGGCGATTTTCGTCAGACTCTCCCTGTAATACCACGTGGAACAAACGCTGATGAAGTTAGAGCCTGTCTAAAGAGTTCTCGACCGTGGCATTACATTATCCCAGCAGCAGTAATAAACGCTGAAATTTTGAGCTTTCTTTCGGGGGATAATGTAGAGTATATCTCTATTAACAGAGTTATGGAAGATGAAGAATCTATCAGCTACCCAGTAGAATTTTTAGAATCTCTCAGTGCTCCTGGACTACCAGCTCATAAAAAAAATTTAAAAGTCGGCGTACCCATAATGCTCCTTAGAAATTTAAGCCTGCCAAAACGTTGCAACGGTACCAGATTAAAAGTAACCAGTTTACAACGAAACCTGATAGAAGCAGAGATTTTAACAGGGTGCGGAATAGGTGATAGTGTTTTTATTCCTCGGATTCCTCTCATTCTAAACAATTTTCCGTTTAGTTTTAAACGAGTCCAGTTTCCAGTGAGCCTATGTTTGGCGACGACAATTAATAAAGCCCAAGGTCAGACGCTAAAAGTTGTGGGTGTAGATCTAAGTATTAGCTACTTTTCACACGGTTAGCTTTATGTGGCTCTGTCACGTGTTAGCAATCCTAGCAGCCTGTATGCTTTAATCACCGATGGCTATACGTCTAATATCGTGTATAGAGAAGCATTACTGTAAAGTAGATTTTATTAAATACCCAAACGACGGTGTTTATAATCCAAAATAAACCAAAAGATATATCCAAAAATTGCTGCCCAAAGTCACTATTCCACGCGGACGAAGTCGCGGGCACAGCTAATTCAGAATAAGATCATTGGTACACTGCATTCATTCAAATATATTGACTGTGTAACAAATGAAGACGAAGCCACCAACTATCCAATTGAATTTTCAAACTCCTTGGATGTGCCTGGCTTACCACCGCCACAATTTACGACTAAAGGTTGGCTCCGTAGTAATCATACTTCGAAACATAAACCAACCAAAACTGTGCAACGGAACGCGTTTGGTGGTAAGTAAATTGATGAACAATGTGATTTACGCCACGATACTCAAAGGAAAATTCGAAGGTGAGGAATTTCTCATTCCGAGGATCCTGATGATCCCAACCGATATGCCGTTTGAGTTTAAACGACTTCAATTTCCGATCCGTCTTGTATTCGCCATGACCATTAACAAATCACAAGGCCAATCCTTGAAAGTTTGTGGTCTGAATCTAGAAAATTCATCTTTTTCGCATGGTCAATTATATGTGGCATGTTCACGGGTCGGAAGACCATCTGCGTTATTTGTTCTTGCGCCTGATAAAAAAACGAAAAATGTCGTCTATCACAAGGTGCTTCACGGAAGAGTGCAACCCATGCACCAAAATACATGCCAATAAAGAATCATTAAAATACTTGATTTTTTTAAATTATATTTATTATCCTAATAAAAATAAAATCCAAAATCTGCTCATTTATTGCCTCTAAGGCGGAATAAAGTTCGCCGGGTCATCTAGTATAATATAAAAAACCAAACCATAGATGATTTTAGTTCAAAAATTAATAAATAGATGGCGCTGTGCAATATGACTGAATTCCATCGCGCTATGGTTTCGTTGCCAAGCAGGGTATATAAGAGCACCACTTTTTTAACAATGGTGTTGAATAAAAACCAATGTTGGTTAGAAACTTGTCCTACAAATACTTGCACAACAGATACTACGCACGGCCGTGACTCGTATAAAAATGCACAGAGAACTTACCAGGTACAAGCTGCGGCGCCATAGTATCGTATGGCAGGGCGTATACAGCACCGTCATGAGTTAAAAGTAGCGCTAGTTTCTCCGCACAAGCTATCTGCTGAATTCTCAGTATTCCCAAATGAAGAGGACCCGCGCCAACTGATACTACTTCCTGTGCTGATTCCATACACTGTAATAAACATGATATAAAATTACTCAAGATTCTTATACATACACCGGATTTATACATGTAATTTAAAAATTTAAGCAGATCGATGCATAACACAGTTGGTAAAGTGACGACACAGTTTAAAGAAGTGTCGAGTGCGTAAGTACGAAGTACCAGGCAGGCACGCTATACTTAAGCAAAGTATAAATCCTTCTCGTAGGCGAGCGGTGAAAACAAAATGACAATAACACTAAAGTACTGCCAGTCGTACTGCTACATAAGAAGGCGTAGCCTCTTTACGCAAAATTTTTGTTATTCTATGCTGTGGCTTACACATGCGATGGGTTAATGTATTCAATTTCTAATGAATATGCAATTCCATCACTAATGTGGGAAAACATCTATACGGTGCGCGCATCAGAATATAATGAGGATACTTACCGTAACAAATCCTTTCATAGGTGGCAGCAGTGGTGCACCAAGCCTGTCTAGGTGACACAGTAACGCAATACCAGCTTTCCTTACACTCATTAGTCCATCGCCACTTGGTATCGTTAGCTCCCTGTTGAAAGAAATGTGACTATTACATACCTGCTTGAATAACAAGCACACATAGAACCACGCCTAGACAACCGCGGTAGAGTAGGCAAGTCCCAGATAACGAGACCTATTGCAGACTACCGAACACTAAGCCAAAGTAAGGCACGGAATTCACGGTTACCAAGACATTTTATATATAAACTAGATGTTCCCGCGGTTTCACCCGCGTTTATCGATACTGCGCCGCCCCCGTGGGTCGTAGCGTGATGTTATATAGCCTATAACCTTCCTCGATAAATAGGCTATCCAACACTAAAAGAATTTTTCAGATCGAACCAGTAGTAATCACGCTGAATAAACCAGGAGAAACATCGTTTGTACTATGTCTATAATGGGTAATTATTTTGCTGCAATGTTATTTTAAAACTGCGATAACTCCTAAGATATAACTCCTAAGATATTCATTGAAATCGAATGATGTAAAGGGCAATTTTGTTTTAAATTAAATACTTGTGATGAATAACGTATTTATTTGGATAAGGATTAATATCATGTTTATAAAAATACCTTCGCAAATAATGCATTATTTTAGAACAAATTTGGTTAGCATAAAAAAGGTTATAGTGAGCCAACCTTAAAAGATAGACATATGCTGTCACGGACTTTTTTTTAGAACTTTTTAAGGGGAACAATTCTCTAATACATGATTTTTGCGAAACTTTAACTGTTTACGCAGCGCACGCAGCGGAAGCTCTCAAAAGGAAAAAAAGCCCTCCGATTTTGAAACATTCTTCATTGGTGCTCCGCTCCTATTGATCTTAGCGTGATGATATATAGCCTATAGCCTTTTTCGATAAATGGGCTATCTAACACTGAAAGAATTTTTCAAATCGGACCAGTAGTTCCTGAGATTAGCGCGTTCAAGCAAACAAACAAAGTCTTCAGCTTTATAATTTTAGTATAGATAAAAATATTATATAAAACGCTCTAATGTCGTTAATACCCCCTTCCAGTAACCCGAAGCACAGCAGAGTGGAATTTCCATAGATGCTGCTATGTTAAAAATCTAACTAAGACTAAACGAATGAAATGCGATATCAAATGTTACGACATTTGATATCGCATTGCATTTGTTTACATTTAACTAAAGAATTAGGGTAGCAAGCCACAATTACAAACATAAAATGTGAGCTATCATTTAACATGACCTATTATTACTTGGATAATAGGATATACATTACACAGTCTTATAAGTAAAATATTGCACTCTGCGGCATTATTCAACCATAAATTTGTTAGTGTAATCAAATGCAAAAAGCTGATGTCCTATTGTTTATGCACAAACACAAAACATTTTTCAATAGTCTATTTCAAAATGTATAGAAAGCGACTTACTTGAGATAATTTTCAGTAGGATTAACTTCAGTTGTGGGCTCGCTGTTGACTATTGGATTAGGCGCGGCTACTTTAGCCATGCGCCGTAGAAAGGGTCCCAGTGGTGCCGTGCATTCTTCTAGTGTTATTCTATAATAATATAAAACACGTTCAATATTGACATAGAACTATATGATATAATTTAAATGCGAGCCACAACAATTGAATCACATCCGATACAAAAGGTCATGATAACGCTGCGCACAGTTGCATTCGAATAATCGATCGCTATTCAGTAGGACTATCGAATAAATTGACACTCGAATGCGGATTTGTATACTTATCGATATTTGTATTTTTCCGGGTAATAATTGTGCTTACCTATTGTCCGGCTGACGTTTCTGCTTCGGAGGTAATGTGACTAAAATGTCAGCTGCCTTCAACAATGCGGGTAGTTCGGCTCTTCTAGCGCAAGACTCAACCCACACGCATAACGATGTTCGCCAGTCACCCAATGGCACGTTACAACCCACTTCCCTGTGGAATAATAAACATTGATAATTTATATAAACACAAAATAAAATAAGAAATATCCTATAATCCTTTCATTGTATAGCAATTTAATGTCAGATGATAGGTATAGGTACTTACCTAATACATTAATACGAGATAGATTCTAGCAGGTGACTTAATTGAAGCCGTAAAGTGCAAGGACAATAATAAACGCCGGACGACGTATTATACCACAGCGACATAGCGCTTCCGTCCAAATACTTACCCAATGACAACCTGGTGCAAGAACTTAGCAGCACTATCGACAACCTCGGCCCATATGCGCTGAGAGCGCGGCGCGTTGTGAGCGGCGCCGCCGGCGAACAGCGCGGCGTCGGGCAGCGCGCGCACGGCGTCAAGCGCGTCGCGCAGTAACGCCGAGCACACGTCAGCGTCCTCGCCGCAGCGCCACGCGCGCCGCACCAGCGACAGCGCCAGGCGCAGCGCCGCGCGCGCGCCCACGCGCTCCAGCCCCAGCGTACTGCTCGACAATATAAGGGCTCTATATAAACACTGTTACCCCTTAATTATAGCCATAACATGCTACATGCATACTAGTAGGTACATGCCTCCGTGGCGCAGCGGTAGTTAATACGACTGCTGTGCATGAGACACCCCCGTGTCTCGGAAAACGCGTAAAGCCGTTGATCTGCGCAGATCTTCTGCACAGATGGCTAGTTTCCGTTAAGATTGGCCGCCGTGACCAAAATTCGGTCTGAAGGACCATTATTATTAAACTACTACAAAATAGACGTCAGTTAAAAAAACGGTAGGACAAGCATACCCATTCCATTTCCTAGTCCAAGTTTGTGACGTAGCATCACCTCCTTATCCAGTTGGAAAGCTATTTAAAAGCGAGCCTTAACCGAGAGCACGTTCTGATTTCAAAATCTAAAGACCCGATTGTCCGATTACCATTGTAGCGAGCTTTTTCGTGCCCATACGACACTATTTCCATATAGGCACCGGAGCATTAAAGTCGCTCACCACCCACTATTCAGAGAGATGGCTCTATGCATATCTAGAGCGGTAAGTATCATATTAATACGGGCACTTGCCTGCTCAGCAAGTAAAATCATAACTCACTAAGCCTCGAGCATTCGCACTGGGATGCACTAGCCACGTATAATTCGGACGCTCGAATGCCGCTTGCTTGCCGAGCAAGGAACATGTCTGCGGCTAACCACATACCCCTGCCAGTCCAAACCTCTATGTCAGGCACAGCACCTCTAATCGACAGCCGATAAAACTAGAATTTCGTGGCACATTACCCCGCACGGCAGAGTAAGCAGAGGAACAATAATCACAGCATTCCAAGGGACTCTAACCCATATATAAAATTCTTTATGAATGACGAACCTTAAATTTGAATCAGCATCACATCCGCGTGATCTGAAGATCAATAACGAATCGAACGCCACGCCTTTATAGTGACTATTGAGGCACCTAAATAGGACGGTTATTTTAAGGCTGTGATAGGACAATACTCGAGAAGTGACTAAACCTGTACTGTATATAGCACAAATCATTGACTATCCATGAAGTATACTGTATTTAATGGAACGATAGCAGTTCGACAACAGAAGACTATAAACGCATGTTCGTGAGCAGCCTTTGGGCGCTTACAATGTAGAACCTGCGCGAAAGACCCAAAAGCCCATCGCCATGAGGAATATTTTCTAAGACCTTTTTAGGTGATGTCTCCTAACTTGGCCTAGACCTATAACCTGCTATCTAAGCCTACAAATGGCATTAAACAACATACATTGTTGATACTTTGACATAAATCCATGATGCAGTTAGCATAAATGCCAGGATCTCCAAAATAAAACCAGAGTCTTCTAAGGATAGAACTTCCAAATGAAATAAATATTCTAATAAACCCTATACCCAAAATAAAATTTAAATTGAGAAATCATATTAGCTGCAGATTTATCAAGTCAGTTCATAAAAAAGTAGTTGGTACAACCATGACAATATTTCAAGAAAAACCTTATGCTCTTAGACAATTTAATATAATATGTTTCAAATAATTATTGAACCATAAATAAAATAAAATACAATAAATAATTAACAATAAATAATGAACAATAAATAAAATAAAAAACAATAAATAATGAGGTTAAATTATTTCAACATATATGTTGTATCATGCAATTGCATGTTTTTATATCAACATATCCTTTCTATTGACAAACAGCAACTTGCAACACTTGATCAAAGAAGCAAAACCTGTTTTCATACAAACCATCCCTGCAATTGACCTGTTTATCATTATAAACAAATAAACATAAATAAAATCAGGCTCATATGATCTGTGCTGCATATACTTATACTTCATAAAATAATTATTTGATCACAATATAATTCTAGTAACAGTAACCAATAATACAATATTCAATTAAAAATCATAGTTACTTACTTACTAACTTATAACTTAGTAAGTTCAACAATAGATAAGAATTATATTTTTATGCAAGTCTGATTCACAGGTTTTAAGCAGAACCTTTATTATTTTATTTATTTTTACCCAACTTCATCCCACTGCAAAGATTAAGATTAGTCACTTAATAATATTTTGTAAGAAATACTGTATGTTCTTGGATTATTATTTTATTAATTTATTTTAGTCCATTTCATCCCACTTTATGGCAAAGAACTTGCATTAGCCACTTAGTCATATTTTGTAAGAAATACCTATTTTATGTTTTGGACTATTATTTTACATATTTCATCCCACTGTAGGGCAAAGAATTTACAACTTACAATTAGTACAAAATATTTTTGTAAGAAATACTGCATGTTTTTTTTATTACAACCCATAAATCAGGATTATGTCACACAGGTGAAATAATGTTGTAGACAATGTTTACCTTTCAGAATCTTCAGTTTGCTCTTCATTGTCATCCTGGCCTTCAGTGGTGCCTTCCACAGGTTTGTTCAGAGTATTCACAACGCTGCTCAATGCTCTGTTGCTGATGGCATGGGGAGGCTTCTTATCTAATCTTACTTTTTTTGATTCCTTGTTCTGACTTTGATCTCTGAAATCAAAGTGAATAAAATTATTACTTAAATTTTCATTAAAATATATGGGTGTGCAAATACTTGGGTTAGCATTGACACATGTTTGCACACCCTTGGTTTGAGTAAAGAAGAGTTTTCATTGTTTTCTGTTAGACAATGGTCTGTGCCATATGCTGTCTTAAGTTCATCTCATTTATGTAGAGCTCTAGCAAAGAATAAAATATAAAAAACATGCCAAAATGTAGATAGGTTACATCTACCATATCAGCCACTGTATGATTATATACACATAGACCAATAATGACTAAAGAATATCAAAGAGGTGTGATATGAAAATATTTATAGATACTGTAACTTTTTATAGTTTATTAATGAAGACTGACTGGAGTTGTGTGTGTTGATACATTCAGATTGCAATTTTCATTCTTACCTAATAACAGCTACTAAGTGTCTATTGCACAACACAATTAAACGCCGAATTTGAGATATAAATGGGCAAGTGACTGCTGTAGTGATAGCCCGCACACGCTGCTCCCAGAGTAGTGATTCCAATAAACTTTGCAGACATTCTGGACCTGCATTAGAGAAGTACATCTATAAACTTATTAGATTGATATATTAAAAAGATTTTGCAATATTGGAAATCTATATAGATGCTATATTAAAATGTAGCATTCAACATAAACAAACAGTAATTAATTTGTATGAAACATAAACATATTAAAATTATTATATATAGAATATGTTTATTTTGTAAGAAAATACATTATGATATTGACTAATAAATGCAATAAGATAATATAATTTCGAATCACAGATTAATGTGAATCTGTAAAAATGCCAGGCAATAAAAAGGCATTTATATATTTAAATAGCTAGCAAGGCAATAAAGACCTGTAACTTAATATTGTGTTATTGAGGTATGTTTTGTTAATAAAATCAATATCTAAAACATTTTTTTACATCACTTCATATTCCAGATATGTAGACATGCTATGTATTATATTATAGAAATTATGTGCACCTATTATAAAATATTACCTGGATCTAATTTCCACTTGAGATCATCAATTATCTGAACTGAAGGTGGTGGTGGTGCCACCTTTGACTGGATAGAGATTCTGAGCTCCTCCTCAGCTGAGAGTGCAGCACAAGGCGGGCAAGCACACCCTGAATGCGGTCCACACAGTCCATCACAGCAGGTACAAGTTAATATCTGTGTAAATCAAACAAATGTTTGTTTATACTACCATCCATGTCTACATACGTACTTACTTGATGACATACACATATAATATAAAACGCACGTTAATGTAAAACTCGTATAATATGAAGGTAAAATTTCCAAGTTATATTTGGCAGAAACTCACCCTGAGACCACAATAATATTTCCCACTGTCACCAAGTTTAGCTGTTATTCCAGCACTATTTACGAGCCCGTTTCCGGCGTCGAAATATATTTCTCTATCCTGCAAGAGGCTGTTGAACAGAATGCATAAGCCATCTGGATTATGTAGAGCTTCCTGCAAATCAGGATTCAACCATTTTGCATCCAAATGTTGTTGCGGTCGAAATATGAAATCGTCTTGGTCATCAGGAACAGTTTCAGACATTTTCGCAACCTGTGCTTCAGACTCATTCATTGCCCCATTTTTGACAATATCAAGTGTTTTACAGTTAAATCGGAGCAATTACTAGTAATCACTCTAATATTTTCATTCTGGAATATTTAGAAAAATAATTAATAATACACCGAAACAATAGTCGACAAATCAATCGGCCAAATACTGTCAAAAATATAACGTTTCGTTTCATTGCAATCAGCTGTGTTGCTTCAGTTACAAAATATTTTATGTTTAAAATGTAGAAATTATTTGATGCGATTATAAAGCAGATGAAATAGTTATATAATATTTAAAATTAAAATCACTTTAAAAATTCTATATTAAAATCAAACGGAGTGTTGTATAAATAATTGGATCACATCACAATGTTTCATGCATGGAACCTTTAATCCTACAGTACTTTCGTAAAATATAAATATAAAACCAAAATACCTGTATAATATTTGCTTTGCTTATTTATATCTACCTGCTTACATTTATTAAATTATTTTTATTACTAATAAACGAAATAATTATATTTAATTGATTTAAAATTGTAGGTGTATTGGTCTGGTATTCAAACGAACCCACTTCACAGATTAAAAACATCAGCGTGAGCAGATTGCAGAGTCAAAGAGCAGAGCCTTCGCTGTCGAGTGTCGTGTTATTGTGTTATTGTTGTAACGTGAGAGACCTACGCAATAATTAACTTGAGTTAGAGTGATTTTTACGTTTATATGGGTTGTGTACAGTAGCTCCAATGGATACAGATATTTTGATCGAGAATAAGGATTGTTTATACGGTAACTTATGTTTTCAATTTTATACACTGGCTCCGGCTAATATCAACAACAATGTGCTTACTAATTTTGTTGGATACAAGTTATTGACCCTTGAAACGTATTTTCTGTTAGCACATGCCCTTGAGTATACTAAACGCTCTCTATTTTATGTCTGAAGCTGCGTAATTACCTTATTATGAATTACCTACAATAAACATGTTATACTTATCTGCACTCATTCGTCAGCATGTCTATGTTTTATCGATACTGATATGGACCGTCAATTTAATACGTTTACAATACTTTTTGGTGTTTTTAGGTGAAGATTTTCTTGACCAGTTGTTATTGAATGACTACAAATGGTCGTCATTGCTAGATGCGACAGATGCATCACCTAGTGAAATCCTAGCTGATGCAGCACCCACGTTAATCCCGCCGGTATCGCCAATATTGAGTATCAAATCATCAACCAGCAGTAGTAATTCAGATTCTGGCAGTGAAGATGACTCTAAAAAGTTGGTAGCCATATACACCAATTTTCATACACTTTCATTTATAAAATGTTGCATGTTTTATAATTATAATATTCCATAAGAGAGATTTACTTTCACTTATATTTAATTTTTATATGTCATGCAAAACCTGTTAAGAGAATTTATGAAGAATAATTTGATTTTTAGCAGTTCTAGTAGTGCCTCAGCTAGGCAATCTTCGCAATCACCTATTGAATGGCAAATGTCAACCTTTAATGATGAACCTGCTAATAACCTTAACTTGGCAGATATTGAACTATTCTTACAAAAGACAGGTATGTAAACATAGATATGCAACATAAATGAATAGCTGTATGCATGATGCAAATGTTTTAATTAGATACCAATTACTAATGGGATTTGATGTATGAACAGCTCCTGATCCTGTAAAACCACCACCACTTCCAAATGAATATTCAAATAGAATATCTCCTGAAAGAAATGGACCAGTTGTGGCCATTGAGAATGGTGTTATTAAGGTAAATTTAAAATGATTTTATACACAGATTTATAATATAGTTCAGAAGAAAAACATAGAAGGCTTTGTCTCTTAAGGCCAGAAATTAGACAAAGGAGGCTTAAGGCATGGGTATGGCTCATCCTACTAATACCCATCCCAAAAATAAAACAAAACAGACATAAAATTTTATTTAAAATCAGTATTATGTACTCATAACTGGAAGCCATAATATTTAAACTATATAGCTAATATTGAAGTTATAACATATTACTTTTAAATTATTTTCTGTTGATGTGTTATTATTTTCTATTTTGGTACCATAGAATAATCATTAACAAAACTGCCAACTGATAAAACAAATGAAATGGCTATGTTTTTACCTAACCTTTCAGGTGTATGTATTATGATGATATGTTTAAGTATAGTTGCTAACTGAATTGGGGTAATAAGTTGCACAAATATGAATGAAGATGATGCCTGTGATAAATTTCTTTTGAATGCCTATTAGCAACTTAAAGTAAGATATTACAAAAACGTTGTTATCAGTGTGAACTGTTATCCTAACACAATTACCAACTGTATATAGGTAAGTATTTAAATATACAATAAAATATACTTATTTTTAGGGCATTAAGATGGAGACTGATGACTGTGATAATGAATTAAGTAACTCTTACAATAAAGTACACAAAGGTGAGAACTCTATACTATTTGTTTTTATACAATATTACTTTATGTTTTGTGGTCAATGTATGTATTATTTTGAAAACATCTGACTGACAATGATGTCTAGTCCTTATATTTAAAATAAGAATTGTTTTAGTTACGAACAATACGACGAGATACGACTTGCCAAACGAACGCACCCATGTACATATAAATTGCCGAATATAGCCTAACTTTATCCAATAAATGTTCTATGCACACGTATGGGCGTCGTATTTAGTAGTCGAATGTCTGTTAATATTTGTAGTAAAATGCCTGTATCTTAATACTGCTTCTATGAAAACATAACAAAATCGAACATAGTTAATATCTTACGGATTGGAAGTTTACGAAGTCTATAAGTATATGTGTATGCCGCGTTGGTTCTGTGGCATAAACTTGCGCTTATGTTCACGTACAATCGTGAGATCGCGGGTTCGTTTCGGGTCGGAGAGTCTTATTGGACATTCTTAGTAACACCACCAAAACTGGCAACGTGCCTGGTAGACGACAATGGTTTCGCCTCCTTATACGTGAAACGTAAAATATAGCTAGCAAAATGTCAGTTTTGTACACCTTAACTACTTCTTATAGGATTCAAGTATGTAGGGATTAGCGATATGAAGACTATCAAACGAAAGCGGGCAAGAATCGATCCAAATAAAATTAAAAATGTGATTTATAATAATATGCTACCTAAAGTAAATTTACTTTCAATCTACAATAATAATGATATTATATATACATATATATACAAAAATGAAACATCAACACATTTTTCATTTTTATGTAGGTATATAAGTATTGAAATAAAGATCATAATCTATACTACCCATACTAATATTATAAAACTGAAGAGTTTGTTTGTTTGTTTTGTTGAACGCGCTAATCTCGGGAACTACTGGTTCGAATTGAATAATTCTTTTAGTGTTGGATAGCTTATATTTATCGAGGAAGGCTATAGGCTATATAACATCACGCTACGACTAACGGGGGCGGCGCAGTAACTATAAACGTAGATGAAACCGCGGGCACAGCTAATATAATATAATAATATCAGCCCAGTATTATAATGTCCCACTGCTAGTTACGCGCCTCCTCTCAATGTGAGAGAGATTAGGCCATAGGCCACGCTGCTACAGTGCGGACTGGCAGACTTTACATATATTTAGGTTTCCTCACGATGTTTTCCGTCAACGTTAAAGCGAGCGATAATTAAATATGTAATACGCACATTATTTCGAAAAGTCAGAAAGGTGCGCCTTGGGATCGAACTCGTGATTTCTGCGTGGCCGTAGTGCGGTCTCCCACTGTGCTATCGCGGGGAATTTACAATAATAATTACAAAAGTAACAGTTAGGTATGTGTTATGTAACACAATAATAACAATATTGTTTTGTGAGAACTTGTTATAAATAATATAATATTCACATGCACGTTTACTGTGACCTTGTCGACATATTTATTATATTTTTTATTACAATTGTATGGCATTGTTTTTCTAGTCGACATTATTATAAAAATCTAATGTTTTATGTTAGCCTATTATCCCCGGTTTATTTAGCAACTCATTAGGAATTAATACAAGCGTTTTGGTTTAATCTAGGTGTAATTAATTTTTAGATGAATACTTATGCCACATGTGATTTAAGTTAACATAACCAATTGGATACCTTTATAGTTTTTTCATTATTACAATCATAACTATTACCTAATCACCAATTACCTAAGTTGCGCAGCCGTAATAAATGCGAATGCTGTGCATGAGCTCGTGGTTTGAGCAAAATATTATTAGACTTTTCTGGCAAGAAATTCCCAGTAGCTGCACGGTGTCTAGAACAATTCCCGGTCGCCGGCAATAGCCTTGTTCTCTATTACGTGAGGCCTAAAACCATATCTAGAGAAATATGTAATACATCTCTGCCAATCTCTGCAAGATATCTCCTCGTCCTACGTTTATATAGACGTAGGACTATGTATGTATTTCAAATCGATTGAAATTATCAAAATTTTAAGCAATATTATTGCGTCATGTGAGTACGAACAACAAAGACACCTTTTACTCAATACACGATTAATTCAGCAATAATGTCAGATTTATTACTTCCCTGACTATTTCAAAACTTACACCAACAATAAAATGGACAATTAATAACATACAACTTCTTCTTAGGAAATGGTTACCAACAAAATTCATATTTTAAAGTAGTCAATGAGAATAGTAACCTTGTGAACGACAAGCAGATTGTAGTGAATGGACAAATCCAGTTGATAGTGGAACAAAAGAAGGTGCCTAGTATACTTAAGAGAACTTCGAGTATAGTTAAACCGCCGAGCATTGTGATACCTGCAGAGAGTACAAAGGGAGGGAAGATCGCGATATCACCTATGCAGCTCACGAAATTCAACGGAGCTACTGATGTCCAAGTTAAGGTATGTTTCATATGTATATTGAATATAATAATAAAGTAATTACGAAGAGAGAAACCTACCACACACTCGCGAATTGCCTTATCCAACTATTGCAAAAAGGTTGACAATACCGAACTCTTCTGATGATATCTGGAAAATCTGGAAAACCGCGAAGTGGAATATTGCAAGTTGGAGTGCTGCTGGTCCCATGATCTCGTTTATTTCATTTTTTAAATGATAGTGCCGACCAGGGTGTAAATCCCGTGTCGCGGCAGATCTTATGAACACGCAAACAACGTACGCAAAACATCCAGACACAAAAACACAATTTATGTCCCGTGTGGGGTCTTTTTTCTATAGCAATAGTTAGGGTGGGCAATCCTATAGCACGTGGTGGGATGTTCTCTTCGTAATAACTAGGTACAATGGAATGCCGCCAAGTACCTAATGCCTAATTTGAATCTATACATTAAATTTACTTTTAGCAATTGTTATCTTTCTCACTGCTAAACCACACATAGGTACAATAGAATTCAAACAATAACCGCCTTAGTATACACAGAATACATTGTTATCTGGATGTATGAGAAACAATAAATAACAAACCACGTTCACAATTGCGGACAAATAACATAACACTAAAATAACATTGTACATTTTAAGGTAACATCACCTAGAAGCAATGTAGTGATTAACTCTAATTCACAACCGTGCAATGGTGGGACGCCACAAATAGTACAAAATCATGTGATACCCTCAGCGGAGACCGAAGCTCCGAGGAGTCCTACAATAGACCTGTCCAACTTCAGTGAGGCAGAGATCAGAGCGATCAAGAAGCAACAGAGAATGATTAAAAATCGGTAAGTATTTGTACAGCTTATAGGTTTACCACGTTTATAAGGTGTAAACATCGACTATCAACAGTCGTGTCGCGCAGGCATGAAATATCAATACCTATAATATAATTCAAACTTAGGCTGAATTCTCATCAAATTTAGGCAGCGCAATTGGGCGCAGTTTCATTTATTCAGTTAATCAAAGAACAATGGGTAATTTTGTATGGAACCCGTACCCACCTTTGTAGCATTTTAGACTAGGTGTCATTTAGAAGAGGCTTAATTGACTAACTCAAAAATAAATGAACGAATTAATGATTGAATGGGAGGCCGAAGTTATGATAACTTCTTTATTACATTTTTAATTGCAAAGTTCTTTTTTGTATTTGCTACGGGGAAGCTCTTGGACGGTATCTCACCTGATGTTAAGTGATGATCAGACCGTAGACGCTAGCGAGCTTCTCCCGGAATCCCCAATCAATTATTAAAGGTACTACTGGACGCGAAGCGCGTTACATAATGTATTGCTTGGTATAGTTAGGTTGGTCTAGCTCACTCGCATGTAATGACAATGATTTAAGGTTTTAGTGCTAGCGCCTCTGTTCGAAGAGACGGTGACTGCGTAGGTAATGACATGCGAGACCCGTATAAGCCTGGCGTTATTACCTGCTAATGTTCACAAATGTATTAATCTTCGTATATTAACCGACTGCAGTTTGCAAGAACGTTGTCATATGAGTGACTTCAAACAATACGTACATTAGTAGTATTGTTATTGTTCTGTATCATAATATAAACGCGGCATACTTCAATTGTGTTTGGGTATACCACACCCTATTGAAGCATAGCACCTGCATTAACATAGCTGAAGGAAAATTATCGTCTTAATGAAAAGGCTCGAGTGCTTAGTTGTTTTTAATTACTTTACGTACATTACAGACCATTATTCAATAAATTGTATGCTTGATTAATTAAGTTAATTAGTAATCGTATGTTTACGTGTGGATATGGAGCCCGGTTGCCATTCCTAAGTCAAGCAAAGAGTTATTGTGTTTTTCTGGTAGTTAGCTGGAAATGTGCCCGATAGACACGAATAAGCTTACATTTAGTATGTGGAACCTAAAAATATGTCTGGCAAAATGGAAGTGTGATACACCTCTGTCCTACTTTAAATCTTAAAGTAGCATCCTCAAAACATATTCGTTCATTACTATAATATAACTTTGTATTAACCTCATAATATAAAAATGCAGTCATGACAATCGTTTCATTGAATATGAAGATTAGGTCCAAACCGATATATCAAGACCAAAATAAATCAATATATTAATAGCATGATTTTAGATACCAACCTGAGAAATATAAACAAAAAAAACATTTAATAGGCTGCCTGAATACATTAAGAGCGTCATAAATACTAGTTAGTTATTTAAAAAAACTCATAGATTTTCTTTTAGATAAAAGTCCGTATTGTATTAATGAGTTGTAATAATTATTATATACTAGATTTTGCCTGCGGCTTTGCTCGCGTAAAGTAGCTTAGGTTAGTAACAATACTTTTTCTGGATAAAAGGTGACCTTTTTGATACCCTGATAACGTGTAGGTAAGTATGCAAAATATCATGATTATCGGTCAAGTAGTTAAGGCGTGAATGCATGACAAACAAACAAACTCACATTCGCATTATAATATTAGGAATTTAGGATGGTAAAAGTACTTAGATTTTAGTTTATTATCCTTATTTTATATTAATCTTAAGTATTTGTTTATGAATAAATAAGTATGATTATGACTTGCCGATGGGCTCAATATGATTGCTCTTTATCACAGTGAATCAGCGTGTCAGTCTCGGCAGAAAAAGAAAGAGTACGTGTCAGCTTTGGAGCAGCAGTTGCTAGATGCACAACAAGAAATCGTTCGGCTACGACTGGAGAATAAACTCTTAAGAGATCAGCTGGAAGGCAATGGAAGAAGTAGAAAGGTAAGATCTTTTGTAAACATATTTTTTATTTGAGTTGTATTAGTTTACACAGATATGGCCTAGCTATTGGTAAGTGGTCACCGTAGGTTATGGACGTTTGCAAGTTCAACTATTATAAGTCGGCCGTTGCCAATCAAGAGTCTTTGTGCTGCTAGCGCAAGGGACAAAGTAATTACCCTGACGACAGAACAACGTGACTTTAAGGAGAACTTGCGAAAAAACACAAAGTAGGATTTATTGGCTGCGTTCTTCGGTAGTGTTCCCCGGCTGGGATTGTCGAGTTTGAGCAAAGATGAAATGATCTTTACCCATAGGTAACTGTGTTAGGATTCATATCGTGTTGAAAGGATCGAAATTTGGGCTCATATTAAACTAGTGACTGAACGTATTTTGCAGTTACTTTAAGTGGTCGTCCCGCAGCTGATAATACGAAAGTGTTCACAACGCTTGGCAGTGTTCATACTTACACAAGACAAGTATAAATTGTGCTAGACAAAACTAGTTCGGGCTATACATTCTTTGTCTATATGTCTGTATTTGAATATTTGTATCCCGCGATGCAATAATGAATTTTAGAAAACCCTTAACATCGCTCCATACTAAACTTTAAACAGTTTAAACGAATTACGAAATTCGGTTATCGCTTCTGAAGATAACTGCTAATTGAAAATATTTGCCCTTATCTAAAACAAAAATGTAAACATTATGTTCAAAACCATTTTCATGAAAAGTGTTTGTAATTATTACTTTATCATTATTTTTTATTCTGCGAGATTTCCTGTAATATTACAAGTAACATAGAAATTGTTAATATTACAGATATGTATATTACATGATAGCTAATCTTTGTGAAATAAATATAAAAAATATGTTTCATTTTATTGATGGTGTATAAAAATTATCCATCCATACGAAATCCACTTTTGGTTTCGGCCAAATATTGTCTCTTTCGGCCTAGGTCTTAAACCTGTGCGCATTGAAATTAAGTAACATGAAGCCTATATGTATCCGAAAGTTTAGACACCTTAGACTTTGTGTATTACACCCAAATGTTGCCAGTTACGTATAAATACATAATCTTTACTAATATTATAAATTCGAAAGTAACTCTGTCTGTCTCTCTGTCTGTCTGTCTGTCTGTTACCTTTTCAAGGCTAAACCACTCATCCGATTTAAATTAAATTTAGTACAGATATAGTTTCAATCCTGAGGAAGGATATAGGCTACTATTTATTTATGTAGGTACTACGCGGGCGGAGCCGCGCGCAAAAGCTAGTAAGATATAAATCTATTGCTGTATATCGAAGGCAGTTCCAGACACCGTATCTATAATAATAATAATATTCTATCACATACACACAACATCATCTAGCCCAAACTAAGCAGAGCTTGTACTCTGGGTACTAGACAATGGATAAACATACATACATATATACTTTTATTTTTAAATACATACATATTATACATAGAAACACCCAGACCAATACAAACATCCATGTTCATGCACACAATTGTTTGACATGTGCCGGAATCGAACCCGCGACCTTAGGCGTGGCAGTCGGTTACACTAACCACTACGCCATCAAGGCCGTCATCTATCTTCTATCTATCTATCTATCCACTGTATATCCTAATCACACTACCGAAGAAGCCAAGAATTGAATCCTTGCATCACGTGTAAATACGTAACTATTTTGAGGACATACATTTGCCATTGCTTGCATAATTTTGTTTCACTTAAACCTCCATTATATACAAAATCAGATTTTGCCCGCGGCTTCGCTCGCGTCGTTATGTTAGTAACACTCCTTTTTCTAGATGAAAGGTATCCTATGTCTTATTCTGACAACGTATAGGTATACGAAATTTTACATTGATCAGTCGAGTAGTTAAAACGTGAAAGCGTAACAAACAATCAAACTCATATTCGCATTTATAAAATTAATTAGGACATATTCGATTTTCCGTTTACTGACATCAATTACATGAAAATGTATCATCCAAATATATCACTAGTCGAAAATTAATCATAATATATATTACACAATTTATGACCTTTACATACTCTAAGTAGTATCTTATCTTATTTAATATAAAATCAGTTGTTCATACATCGTACGTTGTGTTATAGTTTTAATATGCTATTATTCAATTGTATGTAATCAAATACAGATGGTATGTGTGTATTGTACCAGGTGCCGAGGCTTGACGCGTCACTGCTCATACCTAAGAAGAACATAGCTGTACTATTTGTTATGGTGTTCATGGTTTCAATGAATTGGAATGTTTTAGGGTAAGTGGAATATATATTTTTATAGTTGGTTCCCTTGCATTTAATTGAGTGACGTCATCACATGGATGATGAAAATTTTTGACCTTTTTTGTAATATTGCCTCACTGACCTCTATTAGTACCACCAGACTAAATGCTTCTTGATTTCTTTTTTGTTTTTATACCTAGTTAAGTAGTGGCATGTTGGCGTTATATACCGCTGTAAACAGATGCGATGATCTTAAACTAGTTTCTGACCGCGGCTTCGCCCGCTTGAAGCTTAAACAGTATCCTATGTGTTAATCCAGGATATGATCTATATGTGAGCCAAGTCGTGCCACACCATCACAAACTTTCAAATTTATAATTTTATGATAGTAGAATCTGTATATTATTATGTATTGCCAATACAGTAGTACCAATACAGGTCAGTACAGCGCTTTTATTTAAAAAGGTATCCTCTATGTCTATAAAAAACATATATAACATCTTGCAGCATTTTTTTATTATTATATGTAAATAACACGAAAATTGAGTTTGTGTTTGAATGGAAGTATGGTGCAATGATTAAGTGGTCAACTAACAGCAGCGAATGCGTTGAGTGTTTCGTGTAAGATCTCCACAAAACTAAAAATCTGATTGTGTTCCTTATCCGAAGTCCAGAAGCCAATACCCAAACATACCTTATCGTTTTTCATAATATACCTATTATATGGTTACATTGAATCATTAAACTATTAATATTTAAATACATATACAATGTGTATTATGAATGTAATCTATTGAGTTTGTTGTTATACATTGAAGGTGGAACGCAAAGCCTTTTGTCGGCCCTTCCACGCCTCACAGGAGCACGAGACATCTACTGTGGACGGAGGACAATGCTGTAGATATTGCTAATGGTGTGTATACTCTTTGAACATTTAAATATATGTTTATTATAACCAAGGTGGCAAGCAAGGTTTACGTGATGGTAAGCGGTTTCCATAACCTATAGATGCCAGAGTATCCCACATAAAAGGTTTTGCTGTTATCAGCGCAAGGGACAAATATTACTAGTATTTGAAGAATGACGCTTTCTTAAGGAAGACACACCGCAAGAGCACAATACAAGATTTGGCTAGCTCTAGTTAAACTGACAAAATATAGAACCAACAATCTTATCTTATGTGGGGACCAGTCAGTGCAGACCGGCGACACTTCGACCCAGTGGGATCTTTTGTGTCGACACTTTTCCAATAACGACTGCCATAGATGTTCATGGCAGCCGAGACCAACGGCTTAACGTGCTTTCCGAGGCACGGAGCAGGCGATAATTGTCAATCAATACGCACATCATTTCGAAAAGTCATATAACTTCCGAAAGTCAGAGGTGTGCGACGTGGGCTCGAAACCGATACTGCATTGCAGTCTGTTGGTCTCCCCACTGAGCTATCACTGCTCTTTAGAACCAACAATAATATAGACCATAATACTCTTGAGTGTTGCACTCGAGCCTGGTTTACGTAGTGACGTAATATTTTGTTTGCATCATCGTCCAATCTGGGCACGATCCCACGTCCAACAAAGTGTATACTTAGTATTATTCCTTGATAGTAGCACGCAGTAGCTGTGAATTTGGTACTGAGACCGTTAAACAGTAATTAACTCACTCACTATTCTCCGAGTCTTAAACATACCTGGCGAGCTGCGTGTGTAATATATCCCTGCCTTCCCTCTGAAGAGTATACGGTATAAAGGTACAGTGTGTGTGCGTCTTTATACATGTTGTTAAAAAAGAGGCTAGTACTTTCCTATTTTGTGTCTTTGGCTCGATAAATATGCATGATATTTGTCTGCCCTTGACAATTAAATGTCGCATCGGACGTGGTTGCCATGCCGGATTACCGTCCAAAACTAGTATATATACACGTTTGACTACTAGGTGCAGTGTTATTGCCATAAATGCCATGCCAGAAAGGCAGACAGCAATAAAAATGTGGTTATTGCTTGCTTTGGTATTTATTTTATAATTCCTCGTTAATATATTAGATTATTATAACTGTATTATATTGAAAGAAATATAGTTTGCTGTGATGTCTAAATTTCGACAAACATGTTTTAAGGTCCTACGTTATGGGATGCGATTTTATTAAGGTTTACCGGTCACATATTCAGACATAATGCTGCTGTTGAGAATTTCTTATCAAAGTAACCCCTGGGTCGCACCTGGGGTCTCACGATCGCCCGCAAACATAAACGTAAAGTTATGACGCGGGAGCAGCAAGTAATTTTAAGAAAGATTTCTCAGACATGCAGGTTTTATCAAGACCTTTTGAGAGTTCTTCATTATATTCTCTAAGATGTGTGAAGTCTGCTTACCCGCAATGGTCTACTTAGTGAATTGGACTATGAAGCTCGTCCCCAGCAGTGAGACATTTTATAAACGGGACGTCTATTAGTTTAATAGTATGTCTGGTCAAATCTAAAGGGTGTTATTTAAATGGTTAGCATAGTATTGGTATTTTTGTGAGCAGAAATAGCTAATTGATCAGCAACTCATGGTCAGGAAACTTTAAAGAGATCAAACTAAGTCGACGTAGCCCCGCTTAGCGGGGCTCCTATTTTTGGGTGGGTTTAAAAAAAGGAACCTAACTTAACCTAACACTTCCGAGACGGAATGCAGTGAATTGAGGCGTATAGGTGCTCGTTATGCTGTGCAATATTTGCTGACCAATTAGTATTTTTGATGATCATTATATTTAATCCCAAATCTAAATGCTACATTATTCCTTTGGATTCATTACAAAGATTCAAGTTGATCGTAGTAAACGAGACAATATATCTGTTCTTTTACACATTAACGGCAACCGTTGCATTATTTCAGATGATGTAAGCAACTCTACGTATTTGACGGATTGTCAGAACGCAACGTTGAAAGCTACAGACTTCATAAATCAGACCGAGAGCATACGGATAGCTGGCGAGCTGAACCGCTGGATTGGTGGCGGCAAGACACTAAACTGGACCTACGACGTGCCGAGGAAGAAACGGCAAGCGTACCTTAGTGAAGAGAAAATTAATGGTAATATTTGAGTACGAGTGTTTTAACACTGTTTATTGTTAGTTTTGATTAAAAATCCCGGCTATAGATTAGCGACTATTGAGTCGCTAATCCATTGAGGTCCCCATCAAGTTGGGATTTTTGGGAAAGTCGAGTCGTGTGCCGCTGCGATTATTGAATCGCAGCGGCACACGACTCGACTTTCCCAACCGGCGGCTAGACACAATAGGTTTTTAATTATGTCTAGTATTTTAAGACAGGTTAAGAAAAAACAAATAATGTGATATTTATAATTGTATGCTATCGTTCTCTATCTGATGTGTGAGCTCACTCTTCTTAGTGTAGACACTTTTTCGTGCTATCTAAGTGTGGTAATACATCTATGATTTAAATATTTGTGCGTACTAATCTCATAAACCGACATAATATACAGAATCTTAACTAGTAGGACAGATAGATGTGTTACATTGTGTTCGCCAGAACAATTTTAATTCCGCAGAGCATTCGTCGCAATTTAAATAATATGCTAGGCGAGGTGAATACAAAATAAACTACGTCAGATTGTAGTGGCCTATTCAATGCACATTATCAGAGACTTTATTTTTTTTATTGCAGGTGGTCTATTAGAAACATACAGATTATTCAACAAAATGAATCTAGATAGCAATCTACTAGACTTCCCCACCATCAGAACTCAAGCGAAAACCGTGAAAGACAAATCAAGATTGCGTCGTCATAAGCGAAATAAAGAATTGGACTTTCCGGACAACGCTGTTATAGACTACGAGACTTTGTACCGCAAGCCTATCAGAAAGTCCGTAGAAGACTTTAATATGAATGATTTTGGAGAATGGCATGATTTACTTGAAGCCTTGCATAGAAGAGATGATACGTTCTATGTAGTAGGTGTGGGTAAAGGAGAACATCTACTGTTACCAGCGGTCTCTCATAATATCACTAGGCCGCCTAAGATGGCGCTTATTTTACCCGCGAGGACTGGTAACGGTAAGTTGGTTATATGTATGTACTAGCTTTTGCCCGCGGCTTCGCTCGCGTTAATTTAGAATTTGACAGTCAAGTCGGGTTGTACTCTGCTTGTAATAGTATAATTCAATTATGATTTGAAAGACACGTGGTGCCATCTATTATCATAAGAACGTTATTATTATTTTCCTCGGAAACAGTAATTTTTTTCGGGATGAAAGGTATGTCCGTTTCTGTACACCTGTTAACGTATATGCAAAATTTCAAGATGATCGGTTCAGTGGTTTAGGCGTGAAAAGGCAACAAACAAACAAACTCATTTTCGCTTTTATAATATTAGTTAGGATAGGATGTTAGTCTATAAGGTATTTATCTATGCGTTTATGCCACGCAAAATAAAGTCTTTATTATTATTATTAATTATGTATCTTTTGCATAAATACATACGGTTTGCAACAGAAAGGTCATATTATAATTCTTAACGTGACGAACTATAACTACACTCGCTAGCAACCAAATCGACTCAACCCTTCACTGCGCACACCTACACCAATTTCACAAAGACTACACGTGGTATTTATGATAACAGTATGTCATCGGAAAGCTTAAAATGACAGCTTTAATTGGTGTCATTATTATAGACATCTTTTTTTAATTAATTTAATCATACTTATACTATCTTTACAGGAAAAAACCTAATGCGACAGTACAGCCAACAACAACAATATTACATATAGCTTAATCATTTTACAATACACTTATTTTATTTTATTACAATATCAAATAATCGCTAGTGCTATTCTGTTAAATTCACTCAAAGTATAAATTAATAGGTCTGACTTGTTGTGTATGAGATTGAGAGTGCGAAGTGCGCGCGTCTGAGGCGACTCCTTGAGCAAGTTTGTTCTCGCCCTCGGCACCGCCAGCAGTTGTGGCCGAAGTCACCATGCCTTAGATAATGCCTAAGAGATGTTTTTAAAATGAATAATGTCTGAACATAAGTGTAGGAAAAAAGGGAAATTTAGGACAAAGGGCTGTGGTTGCGTGTTTTACAAATTAAACAAAAATATTTGGTAACACATAAAAAATATTATTAATTTAATACTTGGCATTACCAGCGGTGAGCGGCTTTATTGCTCTGGTACATATCTGCAGAATAGGTAGTATCACTTGACTCTCCACCCTAACCTCAGAGATCCGGTTCTCGTAAGCGAGAACCTCGTTGCAACAGGGCAAAAGCTTGAGCGGCTTATTTAGGTGTGGTATCCATATTTTCGTAAAAACAATGAATGCAATTTACAGAGATGTGTACCGGTCAACTTGTGATAAGCGACTGATAAGGGTAGCCGGTTGTGGGTGGGTTTTATAGCAAGGTAATTAGCGCAAGTCGTGGGTAGCTTATGGAGCAAGTTTACTGTATCGCCCAATTAAATTGTGTAAACAAATAAGGGCTTATTTTTTATAGGGTATTGATGCTCATTGAAAGCTCAAATTTAAAACTTTCAAATGACTTATTGTCGTCATAAATACCAAGTGTAGTTTTTGAAAATTGGTGTATGTGTGCGCAGTAAAAGGTTGAGTCGATTCGGATCTAGAAAATAGTCGCAATATCGCCAACACTTGACACATTCATTTTATTGTCATAATTAAAATTTATACTATTAATGGCAGCGGTAGTTTCATAACAACATAAATTTACGCACGAATGATGACCAAGTGTTTTTGTTACACGCTATATTTTAAACAGACAGATTTAAAATACGTATTAAAGTGTGAATACTTTTATTTCAGATTCTATAATGAATGACCACGTGACGCTAATGCAGATTGATTGCTCCGTCGTCAACACATCTCTAGTCAAACTAAAATCGGCCACACTGCCTGAGAGTCTGAGAAAACACAGTGCCAACGGTGGCACAGAATCTACCTCCGAACAGAAACAGGAAAATGTCACTACCACTCACAAAAGCAATGAAAAAATCGACGCCAGCATTTTAGAAAATTCCACTAATGGCATTAGAAATTACTCGAATAATCAAAATGTACCGCATAAAGAGATTGGTATTGGTAAAGACGATCTTTTCGCTCATTATCTATTTTCTAAGTACGAGAACGTAAAAGATGATTCAGTGAAAACGCCGAGAAAGAATCACGATAGTAGCATAGCTAAATCAACTAGCAATGAGAGTTTGAGTGCAACGTGATAAAAAAAATATTACAGTATTGTGTAATCAATAATATAATATCAAGCTGTACTGTATATACTAGGGAATACTTAACTTTAGTGTGAGAGTTGACTGCCAAGAAATAGTATAGTAGCGATGTGCACAATTGTATTCGAATAATTTTCATGGTAGACCCACTAAAATCATTCCACATACACGACTATATGTGAGTGCGTTCGATGCGTGGGTGTTAATCCGACGATCTGTTTCTCTTTAGTTTGTGGTTAGAACGCGCCTATTATGCGATAATTTATTTTCTACACACGCAAAATATTAGTAATCCTTTTAGTTAGTACATGGTATATGTAAGTCGTTCACAAAGTTAATATATTGTCTGTCGTTTAGAAAGAGTCAATATTTTTATTTTGTATAGATATTTCATTTACTGATGGAGATTTTCCATTATGCATATATAATTATTATACGTGTTATATAGATTAAGAATAATTAATTATTTAACCGATCTCAGTAAGTATATTAATATATTCGATAAGATTTGAAATTATTGTTTGGATATTTTACAATAAACTATTCACTATTGCTTGTCAACAACAAAAGTTGCAATATTAAGGACGCCACATTTCTTGTTGATTCAAAATTGTATTGTTAACTACACCACATAATGTAGTGATACTTTATGAACGACATCTATATTTATTTCAAAAAGTAATTTATTACAGTCTGATGTCGTAATAGGTATCTAATACAATCTATTATTTCTTTACTATTTATGTGCACCTTATGAATATATTTTTATATTGTATGCATATAAAAATATATTATGCATAATAGCAATAAAAATATATATTTCTATAATCAGTTACAAACAAAAACGTATGAAATATCCTTATATCGCAGAAGGTAGTATGACAAGCCAAGTAGTGTATTGTTTTCCAAATTTCGTCTTGAAACGCCTAATACTAACTAATATATGTATGTAATATTATAAATTATACTAGCTGAAAATATTGTGTAGAAAGTGAACTCATAGACCTACTTAAATAGATATAAGTTAAATGGCTATGTAATGTGCAATATTTTCATAGATTTTGTAATGCAGTACTCATATAAACATAGTAAAGATAACAGGCGAATAAATGATGTCCATAAAAATCCAGAAATACTTAATGCACAATACAGAAATGCGTATATTATCATCCAACATTAATATATTTCCCAAATTTAAAAACTCGCAAGTCTATGTAAATTAAACTTTTATACGGATTTTAACGTGGTTTAAACTATTTTACATTTTCTGTTGTTTTTTAGCGGCCATTGCCACAGAAAAACTTACGATAGTGGTTGTCTCAATGTGTAGTTATTTCAAAATACTTACCAATTATTTTACCATCGGTGTAATAAATTCAAATTTATATCATTGTGTAACATTCGCCTAAGACAATATTATGAGTCGAATTGCCATATTGCTTTTAACAGCAGATAACAGTAAAACAACGTTGTGTTCTATTCCTGCATTTCTTAATGTTTCTCCAATATACAGCTTATTAAACTTAAACATATACGTTCTTACCGCAAAAGGGACTTCAAAAATCAAAATTGCCGTTAACATTTTTCGTGACCTTTCATCATTAATGTTAAAAATGTGAGATCATCAATTTGTAATGTGATTTTTTTTTAAAATTAGGTTTAATTTTTAAAACAACATTGGATATGTTATGGCGTATTAATAATATTAACGTAAATGCCAATAACCTACAAGAAATATTTTTGGATGAAGCAAAATGTTGTGCATAGTAGATAGGTATATTGTATTAATATTAAATATACGTATTGTCGATATAAGTGTATGCAATATAGGCAAGCCGTTATATGAATTAATCTGAGCCCGCGTTTATTTTAAATTATATTAATTAGCACGCTGAATAAACCTCTCTAAATTTTTATCATTATAAGAAACTGCATCCTTGTCTATAAACTTGCGTATAAACTCTAGCGGATTCACGAATAGGTTTGCTGATACAGTTCACCGTGTATTTATACTGAATACTGTAGATTATAAAGCTGAAAAGTTTGTTTGTACCAAGTTATCTCAATTATTACCAGTCCAATCTGAAAGAACCTTTTTGGATAGATGTTAATTTAACTTCTTGAGCGTCAAGAGGAAATACGGAATAAGAAATAAAAAATTCATTGTGCAAAAAATACACAAACGGACAAACGTATGTCCGCTCGATACTTGACTCATTAATAAGAGTTTTAGGCTATACAATTACATAATATATGGTTACATCTCCACCTCCGTCCTCCATGGGTCATCGCGAAACTGCAGAGCAAGTTAGTGACAAAGAAAACTGTATTACATTCGGTTCTCAAATACTTATATAAGTGTGAACACTAGCATATACTTTTATATGCCCCTAAAGATATTATTATCAGCAAACGATTCGTGAAGTCGTAAGAGTGTGAACATGCTCTGATGACATGGATACTGGTTGGTTAAAACCATGTAAAATTATATTGATATTCAAATCTGGAAGCTAAGATATTAGATGCAATCTTCGAATGTTAAACAAGTTGCAATTGTTAATTTTACTATGTTATTATTGCGTCATATGAATCGAATAACGTCGTAAGTCAAAATGCATCGGTATTCAGTAGTTACCCCTTTTTACCTTCACGGCGGGTGACAACCATCCATAAATTCCCCATAGTGTCTGCAGCAAGTTTCTATGTGTTAAGTCAGTTCAATTTTATGAATTCCTTGACAGCATGAAAAGTGCAGTAATGCAAAATCGGTTACTACGGCCATAAAAAAATGCATGATGATATTATTCGATTCATATATCGACCTATGTATTATGTTAACTCTTGTCATAAAATTTATTATCTATCACAAAATATTGTTTTTATCACATGTTGTTTTAATTATATTTGATTAATTTCACGGGATTTAATTTATTCACATACTTAGTTTAGTTCACAAATAAACACTTTTTTATATCGAAATCTAACTAACGTACGACGGACGGTACGAATATTGTTTACTTTTTTATTTTATTCCGTGAAATCGAATTTGAATTTAATAAATTAATATTAAAATTATATGTACTTTTTTGTTCCTTTCGTCTCATGAGGGATTTGCCTTTATAGGTTAGTGTTTAATAACTTACTTGTGACAACAAGAGTCGTAAACGTCTCTTTAATATCGCCACAGTATAAAAACTAACAGTAGTATGACGCCTTTGATCTCGTAGAAAAAGCCGACAACGTCGCGTAAGGGCATGAAAGCTAGGGTTGTCACATATAAAGTAAGTAGTTATTCATATAGTTATATTTTATTTTAGATCAACATTGCAACGGCTATGCTACATGGATATTGAAATGTAAATCACTTATTACAATAATCAACTATTATAAAATGTAAATCACTTAAGTATTATAAATTTATAATAATCAACGATTATAAATGGGCAATTGACAAATATTTTCGGTTTCTAGGGACATTTTCGTGAAAACTTAGTTAAGGTAAAGCAATTGATATCGCGGTCATATTATAGATGGGTGACCCTGGGATCAGCTTGTAGAGCCAATGTTAACGATATCAGCTTTTTGCAGTTTATTAAGGCTATTTTCGTACAAACTTAGTTAAGGTAAAGCAATTGACATCGCGGTCATTTTATGGATGGGTAACCCTGGGATCAACTTACAGAGCCTATGTTTGGGGTTTTTAAGGAGGCCAAAATTATGATTATTTTTGAGCTTGGACCCGCCGTTACCAAGATACCTACATAATAGGTACCTAGCTAGTAAGTATTTATTGCATGGAATTAAAATCACACTTTAGGCTGGCCGCATACATTCGTTTTCCGTATTCGATTTCCTAACACGTAATTTCGATTCGGAATTCCGTGAGACTAGCGCACACTTTAGTTTTTCTTCATTCGGAATGTATACTGTCAGTACGGATAGTGATAGCGTAGTAAACGCACGACGATGGAGGTCGATGATTTATTAGCAATTGCATTTCAATAGTAAACAATTATAACAATATTTAACAGTTATCAACAATAATAAAACAACATTAAATAAAATAAACATATTTAAACGAAATTATGTGATTAGTGTGAATCATACCTCTTTAAATACCTGCTCCCAGGCCAAATCTATACTAATATAATAAAGCTGAAGAGTTTGTTTGTTTGTTTGAACGCGCTAATCTTAGGAACTACTGGTTCGATTTGAAAATTTTCTTTTAGTGTTGGATAGCCTATTTATCGAGGAAGGCTATATAACATCACACTACGACCCAAGGGGACGACGCAGTAACGATAAACGCGGCTAAAACCGCGGGAACATCTAGTCTTTTATATCTCTGTTGTGGTAGTCCTTGTCATGTATATTCCACAAGCAAGGGTATTTTTCAATAGACAATATTAATTTTTCTGCCTCACACGTATAACTATCGTTTACGTACGTAATGTACGCGCGGCGCGGGCGGGCGCGGTACCGAATGAAAATTTCCGAACGTGTGCGCCGACACAAACAAAATGTATGCAAGGGCTGCATTCCGCATGACGTCATTAGGTTTTTCCGAATGGTTTCTTCGAACGCACGGGCTTGCATTCGAAACGTACTTCGAACATGTGCGGCAGATAGTGTTTTTTATATTGAATCCATGCATTCGGAGCTCCGAATATGAAAAACGAATTCGGAAAACGAATGTATGTGGCTAGCCTTATTTTCGCACAGAAAAACATGTGCGGTATATAGCAAATTCGTATAAAAGTGTGCATTCGGGTATCCGAATCTTAATCCCTATTTCGGAAACCTGATCAGGAAACCGTATGTTTGCGTCCAGCTTTATTAAGACGTAATGAAATCGAACCGTTTTTGAAGAGATTGATAACTGGTGATGAAAAGTGGAACACGTACGATAAGAACGTGCGAAAAAGATCGTGGTCAAAGGTCGGTCAGGCTTCACAGACTGTGGCAAAACCCGGGCTAACTCGCAATAAGGTGATGCTGTGTGTATGGTGGGATTGGAAGGGTATTGTTCATTATAAGCTTTTACCGCCGGTCAGAACCATCGATTCGGATCTCTACTGCCAACAACTGATGAGATTAAAGCAAGAAATTGAGAGAAAGCGGCCGGAATTAATATTAATTAATTCCGGGTGGAAAAAGGTGTGATCTTTCATCACGATAACGCTAGACCTCACACATCTTTAGCCACTCAGCAAAAATTAAGACAGTTTGACTGGGAGGTGTTAATGTATCCGTCATATAGCCCTGACCTTGCACCTTCAGAAGAAGAACCGCGAAGAAACTTTTTCCCCGGCCTTATATTTTAAACAGTTTTATTTCGAGAATTGACCCTCTGGTGAAAGAGTTATGTTATTACAGAAACAAAAGCAGGTAGGTACTTGAATCTAAATAAAAATCACAGGGTGTAGGTAAATTTCTAGAAAACCACTTGCAGAATGGGCAAAGGAATAAACAATTTTAATAAATAGAGTGATATGTGACGGGCAGCAACAGCTTATTTAAAATAAACATCCAAATTGGATAGATATTCGTCTGACGATGAAGGTGTACACTCCGACGCGCGACGCGACAGCCAAAAATATTAAGTACTAGCTGACCCGCGCAACTTCGTCTGCTTCACATAAGAGAATTTTCCTAGTTTTTGCAATATTTTTCATTTATGCTCCGCTCCTATTGGTCGTAGCGTGATGTTATATAGCCTATAGCCTTCCTCAATAAATGGGCTATCCAACACTGAAATATTTTTCTAATTTTTACCCGTAGTTCCTTAGATTACCGCGTTCAACCAAACAAACAAAATGTGAGTGAAGTCGGCGCGTGAGCGCCCCCGCCTTTTTATAAATGCAGCGGTTGGCCGTTTCGCGCGTTAAACAACAATCAACCGTATAGCCGTACCCATACTGGCGCGGCGAGATTTGGAAGTTTTATTTCATCTATATCTTGTGTGTTTATAAACCGATTCCTATATTTTTTTTTTATAATATAAATATTAAAGTGTACTTTTTGAATATGGGAGTTTGATAAAGATATAGGTATCTATGTGAAATACAATATATTTATGTATTTTAATACACTGTGAAGAAATGCCTAACGATTAAACACGTTATTGTGGCTAATTTATAAAAGATAGATATATACTATTAAGGACTTTTTTGTAGATCTTTTGAAGACCATCATCTTTGTAATACATACTTTTGGTGTATAATCAACGTATGCGAGGATAAGAGCTCGAAAGCGCATTTTCGTCCGACTTGCTTCAAATTTATCGTCACTGCTCAGCTCCTATGTGTCTTAGCGTTATGTTATATAGCCTATAACCTGCCCAGGAGTATGGACTACAATCGTACCAAGTTTGGTTAAAATCCCTTCAGTAGTTTTTGACCTATGCGTGCACATACAGACAGACAGACAAAAAATTTACTGATTGCATTTTTGTCATCAGTATCGATCACCATTCATCCTCCAATATTAATTTTGAATATATATTCAATGTACAGAAATGACCTCTCTACAGTTTTATTATAAGTATAGATGTATATTTGTTCTTACGTGTACCTATCCAAGATTTTATTTCTTGCAGGTCACGATTTATAAAAATATACTACGCTCTCCTGAGGCATTCAGTGCTCTCTGAATACGTATTATAGGAGATCCATACCCTCGATTCTCTGCAGCTGCGTAGGGATATTGTCTTAGTAGTATGTTTCTACCGGCTGTTTCACGAGGACTATTTGAGGAATTCTTCCCACTCATTCCACCATCTTCATTCCTATTCAGAACAGCGCGTGCTGAGCTTATGTGTTACCCTTACACGGTAGAGTCCATTAGAATGCGTACCAAGAAGATGGCTCCTCGTATCTTTGCTGAGCTGTTAAAACTTAGAATTTTCTGCTAGGGCACTGTTTCTTTCTTCCTTCGATCCTGAGTCCTTTAAATGAGGCGTGAAAAAATACCAGTTCTTGATGTGGAGGGCTTTGCTTGTGGCGTACATGACTGCAAACCATCAGGCGAAGTATATTCGTTTTACAGATAATCTAATAGGTATATCATTATAACAAAGTAATAATCAATCGCAAGAAACACTTAAACGAGATTTTTCTGCTGACATGTAATTATTTTACCAGAATTCTTATTTTGAAGATAATGACAATAAACTGAACCCAAGTCTTTTATAACGAGCTTCAAGTCTCGTCTCAATGCATCGAGGTTTTCTTGTATTCTCTAGTTCTTCATTGTTAACATACAGTCAAAACATGTTAACTGCTGAGATTTGCTGACTAAATTGACATGCGTTTTTTTTTCTTTTATTCAACTACGGTGACAAACAAGCATACGGCCCACCTGATGGGGTAAGTGGTCACCGTAGCCTATGGACGCCTGCGACACCAAGGCATCACTTGCGCTTTGTCGGCCTATTAGGAAAGGAAGTGGGAAGGAGAAGGAGCGGGATGGGGGAAAGGGCGTGATTGGGCCTCCGGCACTCTCACTCACCGAACGAAACACAACAGTAGGAATACTGCTATTTCACGTCGATTTTCTGTGAGAAGGTAGTCCTTCCCCGGTTGAGATGGCCTATTCATGCTGAAATCAGCGAGGCTCTACTACTTTGATTTTTAAAAGGTTTTAAAATCCGGGCGTAAATCTTGCTTATTTCAGACGAGTTTACACACTTTCGACACGGAGGCTCGAGTTCTTTGCAAAACACTAGAAAGTTGTTTGTCCTTTCTGTAATAAACCGGTAATCGGAAAATTTTAAAACAATAAATTACAAGAATTATAGTTATATTACGTAAGAACCGGCATCTCCTTCCATAATTAATTCTGTTTTGTAAATAACGAACATAGTACCTACTTTACTAAAAGAAAATGTACTTTTACATTAAAAAATCTCTATAAAAGCGCAATGTCCTTTGTGTAACCTAATAGAAGCCGATAATACCTATAGGTACCTAATCGATAGAATAAATATTTTATTCAATATGACTGCCGTGAAATGAAGGTGGAAATTTACATATAGTTACTATAGCATAAATATACTTATAGTTAATACTTATAGTTACTTATAGAGTGAATGTGTTCATACGTTTACATACTTCCTAGCAACTGCGCTAAGATCTATTCTTCATTGCATTACATAGTAACCGACATTCGTCCGTGCAATGTGACCTTAACAAAACGCATGCGTGGTTTCACTTGAATTCAAAAATCTGCTGTGATTTTGTGCCCTCGCCTCGTTGTAAAGTTTGGGTACGTATTTGATGTAACAACTGTCTGAATAATTCGACTATTCTACTCTAGATGACGTTGTTTAAAGTTTATGAAGAATGTTCTGGAATAAAACTTATTTTGATATGCGTAGTTAGAGCTGGTGCTTACCAATATTATAGTAATTCGTTGGATTATACCATATAATATCAGACAATACGTAATAATATTGAAAAGTAATCTATCTTTTATGTCAATATATACCATCCGATCTTTATTTTACTGCCATCTATGTAAAATTTAGGTACTAAGTAAAAAAGTTCAGCTATTGCACACATGATAACGCTTCCGTCAACTTCCGGAGAAATTTCTAGAATAAAGTTGTTGACTCTTTACGTAGGTATCTGTGGGGGTAGTAGTTTCCGGTAATATTTATTGTTATAAAACCTATTTTACTGGCAAATTTCCTAAGTTAAAATAATTAATTTATTAAAGTATAAGTATTTGTGCATAATGCCTCGTCCTCGTCCGTGCCTCGGAGAGCATGTTAAGCCGGCGTCGGTCTCGGTTGCCATGAATATCTATTTCAGTCGTTATTGGGAAGTCAGTGCCCTCTAATATCCTGACACTGGTCTAGCCTTAGAGTATCGTTAGCCTTCGGGTTGTGGAGGTCAGATGGCAGTCACTCCGTGTAAAAACTGATATCCAGTCAAATCCGGTTAGACTAGCAAGCCCCCAAGTGACTTGGGAATAATAAAGGCTAGGGAGAAGAAGAATTTGTGCATAATACGACATAAAGTGCAGTTAACGCCAGTGTTAGTTGACGTTACGAACAAAATGTTAGTACCTACATACATTTCGTTTACATTTCATATTAGAAATTAATATAATATGCTGGTAATTAACTTAACAATAATGTCTGCTTTTTATAATAATATTTTTGCATTATTCACGGCACTTTTGTTGAAAAATGGGTTATCTGCACTTCAATGCATTTCCAATAAAGTATTACATAATTATAATTAATAACGAGCACGTGGTAGATCGCCTATGCGATGGACCGACCAAATTAAGGCAGCATTAGACAATGGTCCCTTGTATGAGTGCATCAGAAAGGCAAAGGTGCGTGAAGATTGGCGACGGATTGTCAAGCATGCTACACAACCTTAAAGATGACCACGACCACTCTGTCAAGAGTGAAACGACGTAGAAGAAGAAGAATTACATAATTAAGCTTTTTTAAAATAATTTGTTTGCACTGCCATCTATCGCGTTGAGTCTGCATTGCATTATAAAGTTTTAACTACACTTATGTACACACAGCGACACATCAACCTAGACTGTTTCACAGACTGTTTGGACTTTGAACTACAAGAAATTGAACGCTGCGAATCGTGCGAGATATTGCGTTATATTTTTGTTATTTTGTCTCATTCACGCTGAACGGGGCGCGACGCTCTATACTTACCATTACATCGACTCCACTATGCACTGTCCCTTTCCGACAATTCTCTATTTTGTATGTAGCGTAGTAATGCGTATATAGTGTGTCTAACTAGATGTGTAGCCGTGTGTACCCCAAACACACCGACTCCAAGAATAACAATTATTTAATTATTCACAAGAATATGCAATTATTTATTAACTTTTTAGTGCATTTTAAGTTTTAGAATATTCTTTTGTGAAGTCGGTTTTCTTTTTTGTTAAAATTTTGTTTATTTCTCGGTTTTAGTGAACCTTGCCAATAATGAGAACAACATCAATGTAGCCAAATACATTATTAAGGATAACTCATAAACCAATGGTCAAATCTTGATAAAAATAAAATGGGACCACACGGGAAGCACCAGCTTTCAAATAAAAAAAGAATCATCAAAATCGGTTCACCCAGTCGAAAGTAATGAGGTAACAAACATAAAAAATAAAAATACAGTCAAATTGAGAATCTCCTCCTTTTTTTGAAGTCGGTTAAAAATGAACGTGTGAAGGGAAATAAAATGTTCGTCAACATTTTAGAGTTAATAGTTGATTAAATTATAATTTACGACTGTAGTTTGAATCCCTTGATTATTGGCATATCTCGTACGGGTCGCGAGCGCTCGTAATCACTTGTCGGTATTTGTCTCTCTATTTACTCTCAAAGATAAGACAGTTGAGAGCTCTGATATCAGATAGATATGATCAAGTCTTTATTACGAAAACAGAAGTCTTAGGACCTTACCAATTCTAGGTCCAGTAACTTGACCTCTAGCTTTGATCACTAATTTCGTCTCATTGTGCGAGGAGAGACTCCACGTCCATGTCTGTATATGGATTATAATATCAATATATGGTATTCTGTGCATGATAACAGGCTTTTGAGATTGTTAATGACTAACTTTGAACCATAATTGAGAGGTAACAAACAGTACTAGATTAGCCAATATTTTCATCGGGGGACCTTATCACTATTATTTTGAGTGCGATCGTTAGCAGACTATATGCTGTGAGTAGTTTTAGCAAGACTGTGCGCGACTAATGGTTGAGTCTTATAATATGTATAGTTGACAATAAAATTGCTTTACCACCCTTAGAGTAAATGTCGTTTGCATATCACAAAACAATAATGTCTATTTTTGCTTGCAAGTGACATCAGTACAGTGACAGTTGTCATCAATGCGCGACGTCAGAGACGTAGAACTACTTATCAATTAAAATAATTATAGACTATCACTACATACATATTATAAAACAAAGGCATGCGCCGCGTCTGTTTGTCTGTCTTTTTCCACGATAAACTGCAAAACTACGAATTGATTTTAATCCGATTTTCAGCAATAAACAGAGTTATTCACGATTAAAATTTGGGGAAAATTGGTGAAAATGTCGGCAATAGTCAAGATGCCTAGGAGCTTCATATCTAATAAGCTCTACTACCTTTTTTGATAGTCCATTCGCTAGCAGGGATGCTGCACACCAGAAGCAGTCGGCTACTTAGTCTGGAATAGGGCTAGGAAGTGTCGGGATCCTGATGTGAAGGAGAGAAAGCGAGAATTTAATGCCGCAAGCAAGAAGGCTATTGCCAAGGCTAAGACGGAACGCGTTGCTAGAATTGGCGAGCGCCTTGGAAGACATCCTTCAGGGAGTCGTGCTTTTTGGGCGCTCGCCAAGGCTACGCAAGGAAATTTTTTCCAGATCTGTCTCCCACCACTGCGTAAGTCTGATGCCAGTCTGGCCCATAGTGCAAAAGAGAAGGCCAATCTTTTGGTACAACTCTTTGCCTCAAATTCGACTTTGGATGATGAGGGAGTCATATCACCTACCATCCCAAGGTGTGAGAGCTTTTTGCCTGAAATCCGCCTATACCGTCTTTCCTACAATTCCAATAGGGTTCCATCTTCATGGAAGGTTGCTGATCCCGAAAAGGGGTGACCGGTCGGATCGTTCAAACTATAGGCCGATAGCGATTACTTCCTTGCTCTCCAAAGTTATGGAGCGGTTAACAAACCGCCTTCTGCTGCGGTACCTTGAGGATCATCAGCTGATTAGTGACCGCCAGTATGGCTTTCACCATGGTCGTTCGGCTGGTGATCTTCTAGCGTACCTCACACACCGCTGGGCGGAGGCTTTGGAGGGAAGGGGAGAGGCTCTGGCCGTTAACCTCGATATCGCTAAGGCATTGGAGGGCCCTTCTATTGAAGCTACCATCTTATGAAATCCCCGAGGGACTCTGCAAATGGATTGCCAGCTTTCTGGATGGTCGGAGCATTACAGTCGTCGTCGATGGTTGCAGCTCCGAAACCAAAACCATTAACGCTGGTGTTCCTCAAGGCTCGGTGCTCTCCCCAACGCTGTTCATCCTGCATATCAATGACTTGTTGTCAACCGAGAACATACATTGCTATGCGGATGACAGCACGGGTGATGCGCGTTATACCAGCTATCAGAATGTCCCTCGGAGCATAATACAGGAAAGACGAACACAACTTGTGTCTAAAGTCGAAGACTCTCTTGGGCGGGCCTTTGAATGGGGTGAACAGAACTTAGTTCGATTCAACCCCTCGAAGACACAAGTGTGCGAGTTTACTGCCAAGAAGGACCCTTTTATCATGGCGCCACAGTTCCAAGGAGTTACTCTCCGTATCTCCGAAAGTATTGGGATCCTCGGCGTGGCAATCTCAAATAAAGTCCAGTTTGGGAGTCACTTGGAGGACAAAGCTAAATTAGCGAGTAAAAAGGTGGGTGTACTGAACAGAGCGAGGTGGTACTTCACACCAGGTCAACGTCTTGTGCTTTACAAAGCACAGGTTCGGCTGCATGTGGAGTACTGCTCACATCTCTGGGCAGGGGCCCCCCAAATACCAGCTCGACCCACTTGACTCCCTACAAAGACGGGCAGTTCGAATCGTCGATGATCCCAATCTCACGGATAGATTGGAGTCGTTGGAGCAACGGAGAGACTTTGGCTCTCTCTGCGTGTTCTACCGACTCTTTCACGGGGAGTGCTCTGAAGAACTGTTTGATTTGGTACCAGCGGCCCCTTTCTATCACCGTACCACTCGACAATGAAGCAGGGTTCATCCATATCATCTGGAAGCGTTCAATTCCAAGACAGTACGCTTTCAGCAATCATTTCTCCCACATACGTGCAAGCTCTGGAATGAACTGCCAGCTTCGGTGTTGCCCGAGCGCTATGATGTGTCCTTCTTCAAACGAGGTTTAAAGAGAGTTCTTCTTTCACAGTAGACAGCGGCTTTGCTGTGTCCGGACATTGCTGAATTGCATTCCATCAGCAGCGGTTACAACTTTCCATCAGGTGGGCCACTTGCTCGTCTGCCACCAAAGGCAATAAATAAAAATAAAAAAACATTCCAATTTTTATTTGGAGGAGAATGATCTCAAGTTCTGTTGCAACAACCAAAAAAAGATTAGAACTTCATGACCTTTTCATATCTAGAGCATACGTTATATCAGTTACTCACTTTTCTCGTCGATCGACAGGCATCGATTTTCGATTCGACTAGATTAATCGAAATCAATTTTTCAATACTCAATTTAATCCAAAATCAATATTGTTGTCACCAACTTCAATTTAAGATTTAACGATTAGTTCTGAAAAGTAGTAATCATCAGTTAATCATAGATTGAGTTAAACTTTCGAAAGTCACGAGACAATTAGTTTTCCAACCGAGATCCGCTTGATAAAGGTATACAATAGGGGTGTTAATTTATACATACTTATTTAACGACGAAATAAAACACATAATCTATTTAAACATTACAATAGCAATCTAGCTAATGCTAATCTATACACTTATACAGTCTATTAAATACTGTCACCAACCGTTGATAGGTGACAGAAAGTACCAGTTAATCGAACGCTAAGCTGGTACGGTTTCCTTGCTCGACATTTCCCGCAGCTTCCTGATTGTTTTACGGTGTTCATTTGCCAGTCTGCCGACTGTTTGAATTAGCAATAGATCAAATGTGTTTAGCGCTGCGGTTTCATGCGTCTAAATGTAATTTGACCCTAAGTTATCCAGAGTCATCATGTTATAAAATGTCTTTTCCTGCCAAAAGATGGCGGTTGTGTTACCAACGTAGTACCGCTACTGACCAATAGAGGACGCAACTATCACTGCTTCTATCCTGTTTGATTCTTGTCATTGCATTGTATGTAATGTGTACAGTGTAGGTTGTTTCAACTTTCAATGTACCCATGTTGGGCAGTGCCGATGGATCTGTAGCCGTTGGTTTCTTACAATTTCACTTTTCGCAAAATTTACTTGAAGAACATAATTTACTAGAATTGTTATAGTGACTGTTCAGAAGTATATATTGCCTTATGTATAACATCGTATCTAAATTGAGGCATTCGTGAAATATAGTTAATATAGTACTTGCTGAAGTTAGTTGAACGTACCTAGGTACCTATTGTAAGCTATGATATTACAAACCAGGCGAACGTGTCGGTAAGTACTGGTTTTTTGATATAGGTTGTTTACACTTTCACCCAATACACTACGTACGGAATAAATTTTGTGCGCGATATTTGAACTTATAATGTTATAACCTAACAATGCCAACAACAGCTGTGTGTTTTGTTAGATATAAAGTTTAACTTTATGTTTAAATAACAATACTGGAGGAACAGGGTGTGATGTTCCTTCAACACAAGGGTTATTTTTGCCGTTTTAGCTATTTAATCTAAATACAAAATTCCAAGACTAATCTAAAAACATACTTCTATATTACAACTAAAATGTAAGTAAGCTGATCATTCTTAAATTTTAAATATTCATTGTCTTTTATTGATGATTATTTCACTTCACTTTATGACAGGTTTTAAGTCATCATGGATCTGATAGAAGTGGACCCTAAACTATTTGTAACCTGTCGATTGTGTTTGGAAGACATGGGACACTACCAGATAGTACCAATTGTTCAACAGCAAATTAAATACTGCTTTGACATAGAGGTAAGTCTAAACCAACTTAAGTGAAAGTTAACTACAGTTCACTACATAAACTGTGTGCACACAGTGCACATGCAAATTTTAAATAATTTCAATCTCACTTTGGTTTTATTGATATGCCAAATTTTACATTTTAAAGACAAGTTTTAAGATTATATTTATTTTTCTATCTATTTAGATAGAAAAATAAATATAATCTTAAAAGAGACTATATTCTATGTCTACGGTGTAAGGATTTGTTTACCTATAGACAATGTTAAAATTGTCTTATAAACAGATTACTCCTGCACTGGGGATTATTCTTGTATTGCGAGACATCTTTCAAGTCTTGAATTAGTTTACATAGAGCAACTCACAGTCCAAGATTGAGTATCGCACTGATCATATTATGTTTGTTGCATGTTGACTGAACCCACAACAATCATCAATCAATTAGAGCAATATTCTTAGTATATTTCACATATCAATATTGTATATACACTTTCTACTATTGCCTAATAATTTTTATATTACAGGTGCAGCCATTTGATGGACTGCCACAGTTAATATGCTCCAAATGTAAAGAAATCTTAACCAACTTTCACACACTAAAGACATCTTTTTGTGAAAAGCAAGATAAATTAAAGATCAACATGTCTAAAAAGGAGATAAATGTAAGTTGTTATGGAATACAATGTTGTCATTGTTTAACAAGGTATAATACCTGTGCAATTACCCACACAAAGTCAACCATTGCAAAGCCCATTATTGATTGGCAATAATGATTGGAATAGGTAGAGTGTTTTAGGATTTACTTTTTAGGGTCCCATACCCAAAGTGTAAAACGGGACACTATTATTAAGACTCCGCTGTCCGTCTGTCACCAGGCTGTATCTCATGAACTGTGATAGTTAGATAGTTGAAATTTTCACAGATGATATATTTCTGTCGCCGTTATAACAACCAATACTAAAAACCAGAATAAAATAAATATTTAAGGGGGCTCAATATTGATAATGGCAACAGGTAGACACTTGAAATATTCACAGAATATTGAGTTATTTTTCACTTTAAAAATAAATCATTAAATTAAAATAAAATTAATATTTAAGGGGGCCTCCCATACAACGAACGTGATCTTTTCCAATTTTTTTCTCAGTCTTAAATTTCGCAAATGATGTATTTCTGTTGCCGCTATAACAACAAATACTAAAACAGAATAAAAAAATATTATAAGTGGGTCTCCCATACGACAGACATGATTTTTTTGCCGTTTTTTATAGATAATATAGGTACGGAAACGCACGAAGGCGTGCGCGAGTCCGACTCGCACTTGGTCGGTTTTTTATTGTTATATTATCTTTAATGCTATGCATAATTGAAAACCTATTGTGTCTGGTCGCCAGTGTGCCACTGCAATTCAATAGGTTAATATTAATACACCTTCAGGATAAGATTTGATTGAATATGTTCATATAAAGAAACGCAACTTGTTATTATAGGTGAGATACCAGGTCAATACAAAATTATTATAACTTTATTATTCCTAAAATTAGAATATTGAACCAAACCTATGCTTCAATATTCTTATAGTCTATCCACACACAGTCTTATATCATAATTAGGTATATCAATATATTGCAAATGGCTATCCAAAGAATTATGGTTGACATTGCCTAAGTTGAAAACATTGCAGCCACATATCCCTGTATAAATATTGCTGATTTAGAAGGCCCTATTATTATTAGCAATAATACAAACTTGAGCGAAAGTGCCCCCCGTTCAACTTTCACTATTTTGCATAGCATAGTAAGGAGTAATATGACCTCTAGCAACTGCCTGGTTATTGATGAGTGGCAGTGGTTCTCTAAAAGTTTCAGTAACATGTCACTGCCAAAGATTTCAACACAAATAGTTCAAATAAGAAGAAAAAGCAACAAATGGGTTTTATTATATTAATTACATCCATAAATATGTTCTAAAGGCAGATTATTGACGGTATCGATATAGGCACAATGCAAATAGTAGTCATGATTAGATATTTCAGATATCAAATAATCGAATTATTTGAATGTCCAGTTCACATAAAAAAGTTTTCATCCTTAACCATATTTTTTTTATATAATATTATTACACCACTACCAACTCCCTGAGAGGTATTCCTCTCAGGGAGTTGGTGTTATTTTGTCTGCTAGAATCAATGACTATGCAAAAGAATTTGAATTTGTGAATGCTAGGTTACTATGGAATGAGAATGAAAGTGGGGATTACTCGTGTGTTCATGGTAGCGGTCTATGCACCAGTAAATATGGCAACGGGTATGTCTCTGATTGCACGGGAAGAAAGAGAAGATTTTTGGGAATGTTCAAGAGATGTCTTGAGAAAATCCAAGGAACGCGAGAGGTTGATAATGTTAGGGGATTTTAATGGTTGGGTGGGAGTAAAGCGCGAAGGATACGAAAGAGTTTTACGAAAGCGTGAATGAGAATGGAAAAAGGTTGCTTATGCTATGTTTGGAGTGGAATCTTTGTGTGACAAATACTATGTTTGCCCACAAAAGAATCCACCAGTATACAAGAGAAGCAAAGAATGTAAGAAGTAGTATGATTGACTTTGTTGTAGTGGATGATAGATTGAGAAACCTACCCGAACGAGAGCCCAAGAACTAATAGAAGTAGAAAAATTGCAAGATGAAGTATTGAAAGACGAGTATAAAAGTAAATTGAGGCAAAGATTTGAAAGATTTTGTGACATTGATGATATAGAAGAATTATGGCAGTCATTTAAGTATGAAGTGGTTGTTGTAGCGTCAGAAGTATGCGGTGTGAGCAAGAAGAGGAAAATGATAAAATCGAAGAATGCGTGGTGCGATAAAAATGTGCAAGGGGTAGTACGTGAGAAGAAGCAGGCATAGTTGGACTGGTTATCTGTCAAAGCCAATGAAAGAATGCAAGAAGCAACGATTGAGGATGTAAATGAAGTTAAGAATAAATTTATAGGAATGAATAAGGTAGTGAAACGTGTGATTAAAAGGAAAATAAGAAGAATTTAAAGACGAGTTTGATGGAAGATTATCTAAAGGTTTCTTTGATTTTTTAATAGGAATCGCCTATCGGTATTTTTGATGTATGCTCTTATACGCATCATGAAGATAATATAGCCTTAAGCTGAGCAGAAACGAGCCACTAACCATAGCCATCGGTGGCTAGCGACAAGCAGTGTCTGCAATATACCACTGGTGGCTGCCACTCGCAGCTCGTTGGCCGCGACACACCATCTGTGGCGGCCACTCGCGACTCAGTGTCCGCAACACAACACCGGTGGCAGCCACGCGCGACTCATTGGCCGTGACACGCCACCAATAGCGGTCACTCACGACTCGTTGACCGCGACACACCTCCGGTGGCTGTCACTCGCGAGTCAGTGCCGCGTCACATGGAAGCACCGATGGCGGTGGCGGCCACTCGCAACTCAACGCACTTAAAAATAAAGCAAATAAAATATTAGGAATTAAGTTTGAAATTGCCGATTTGTACTGAAATATTGAAACTCGTTTTTTTCTAAGATGTACCATATTTTATTTAATCGAAATATTTACCCTCATTATCTATACATTGCTGCCATCTAAATGGAAGTTCATTTATGCTTTTACGATAGAACTCCGGGGATCTAGATTCGACAAACTGTGTGAAAGCATTTCGTACTGCCTTCTGGGAAAAAAAAATTTATCAGTAGAAATTTGACCAAATCACGAAAAAAAGGGTAGTCCGTTGGAGCAAGGTCTGGCGAGTACTGAGGATGACGTATGATTTCTAACTACAGTTCCTGTAGAATTACAACGGTTTCTCGTGCAGTGTCAGGTCTTCCGTTATCATGGAGCAATATTGGTGCAGATCGATTCATAAGTCGGGGCTGTTTCACTGTCAGTTTCGCCATCATTGTTAGAAGTTCGGCACAGTAAACATCTGCTGTTATTGCTTGACTGGTCAAGCAATAACAGCAGATGTTCTTCTCAGGTCTTCAGGTCAGATTGACTTCTCAGGTCTAAATAACACCATAAAGAGACCACCAAATAGTTACCATTACCTTTTTATTGGTAAGCTTTGCTTTAGAGTATTGTTGCGGCGTTTGATCTGGGGTCAGCCATTGCATTTTTCGCTTACGGTTATCCTAAAGAATCCACTTTTCGTCACATGTCACAATTCGATCCAATATTCCTTCATTTCTGTACCGATGCATCAAGGTAACACAAGTTCAACACGCATTTCTTTCTGCAGATAAGTCAAATCATGAGGCACCCAATTTTTCATATTTTTTATCTTATTGATTTGATGCAAATGAGCCAATATTGTAGGTAGGGTAACGTTAAACCATGCCGCTAATTCCTGGGTAGTTTGACTCGGATCGGCTTCCAACATCTTCAATTCAGCGTTATTCACCTGTGTGGGCGGTCTTCCATGTGGTTCGTTCTTCAAGTAAAAATTTCCATTACGATAGCCTTTAAACCAAAAACGGACGGTGCGTTCATTAGCAGTCTCCTCTCCAAACGCAGCGTTGATACTGCGAGCCGTTTCTGCTGCTTTAGTTCCGCGTCGGAACTCGTATTAAAATATGATTCGGATTTTCGAAGTATCCATCTTTCCCGTATAAGCTGAATAAAAAGAACAATTGAAAGTCGAAAATCGAATGATGCACATTTTTTAAAAGAAGAATTTTATAGGTTTCATGTGCAAAAGTTTCACTCGAAAATCTCACATCATGACGGTTTTATGTCAATTCAAAGTATATATCACTATACAGCGGCAACTTCATACTTTTCTTAGTTAATTACTATATAACCTAATATGATAAACGCTAGTTTTTACTTGACATCATTATTAATTTCACACCAGACATCTTATGTCTTAAATGGCTGTAAAGCTATCAACACTTTTATCAGTTAATAATACATACCTAAGTGTTTATATTCGCACGTTGTGCTTACTTTATTTTAATGTTTGTAAGAAAAGCAATAAATACCTATTCTGATTTTAGATTTACTATAATAATGTTCTGCCAGTTCTAAAATGTCCTTTACTGATGTTGATGTCTTGAAACCATAATTTAGTCTATCCGGTGTTAATAATAATCTAAATTAGATATCTTTGTATTTAAAATCTATCGCACACACCACTGTGTCACACTGTTACACAATTGAAAAAAAAACTCGATAAGTAAACTGTCACTTATTGCAACGTTTTTTTCCCATATAAGTAACACTAATATAACAGAATCCTGTATTGTCGTTAAGTAACACCTCTTTGTAATAAAATAATAATTATTTATTATATATTCAATGACTTATCATTAGGGTTTTTAGCGACTTTGTGATTACCTGACTGATTAAGTTTATTGAAAGATTGCAATCAAATCCTTTTTACGGATTATGTCGTGTTTTTATTAAACTATTTTATAATACCTTACAATATTATCTTATCTATATTCTATTCGACATTTCGTCTCTTCGTTGCCTTCGTGAACATGGTCACTGAAATAGTGTCCGAAACTTCGATAGGATAAAGTTGTGATAATACTGTAAAATATTATAAAATTGTCTAATAAAAACGCGATATAATCCGTAAAAAGGATTTTGATTGAAATGTGTAGCATTCGCGTAAACCTTAGATAATTTTATTAAAAGATTTATTTATTTATTTATTAGATTCACCAACAGCTGTTACAATAATAATTATATTCACTAAAAGCATATCATTTAAAAAAATCATAATTGCACAACTAACTATAGGTGAATATAACATGTTGATTTTGGATTAGAAAGGTTTTATTTAATTTTCACCTAAACAATAGTTCTGGAACTTTTTGGGATATTTCGTCCCGATAAGTAACCCTGTTACGTACAAAGATTATAGTGTTCATTATTGAGAAAAAAAACGTTGCAATAAGTTACAGTGCTAGATACTATTAGGGTTTTTTTTTCCAATTGAGTAACAGTGTGACACAAACTGGTGTTACTCAACGGGAACAAAGGACTACATGTGTCGAGGGAAACTGTACAAGCATTGAATCAGTTCTTACAAAGAACTTATTGTCTTGTGTGTGGATCAAACTTGGAGTGTTCTAATCCACTGACTACCAGAGTCTGGCCACTATAACTACTGCACCATCCTCGCCGTTAGCTGACTAATACAATTAACTGTTCAAACATTTTATGTTCCAGGAAATATGTATACAACCACAACAGAACACTGTAAGCTCAAGTCAGTTGGCACCAGATAACACTGACAAAATTGCAAGACCTTATTCCAGAGTAAGAAGAATGATAGAGTCATCAGAATCTGAAAGTTCAAGCAATGTTGTTAAATATAACAAGAAGAGTAAGACAAAACTTGGAACGAAATGGAATTGGACTGGCTACAAACGTACTTGTGTTTGTTTGCTCTGTAAAAGTGAATGGCAGAACTTCAAGTCATATAGAAGCCACCGTCATTTACACGGCAATATGAAAAAGAAACACACTGAAATATTTAAAAAAACTTTATCAGTCGTTTTAAATAAAATTGATAACAAACCTAATATAACTGGTCAGAATAATATAGTAGTACACAACCCCAATCAAATTATTGAACATCGTAATTCGTTATATTATTTCAAATATACGAAGAAATCGAATGATGGTAACAGCTCAGACAGAGCCACAACTTATTATTCTTATAAGGCAAGTAAGCATGTAGACCCAGAGTCAACCGATACTGAAACAGAAATGACAACTGCGAAACCTAAACGTAGGAAAATACAAGTATTATCTAGAAGTTCCAATGACACAGTTGTCATTGAAAGTAATGCCAATAAAATAGAAGCAGAGGATGAAGATGATATCAAGCCGAATGTAAAAGACTGTAATAATACACAAAATGAACAGAAAGACATCGAACAATGCATAAGCATTGAAGATTCGGACAGTGATAAAGATACGGCTGAATTTTCACAGAAGACGAGGCAGCCGTTTGAAGCGAGGCTTGGCGACTTTAAAATAATACAGGGAATTATCACTACCTGTGTTAATGCTTATCATAGGAAAAAAGAATCCACAGAAAAGTTAAGTGACAAAACAACTAGTTCTGAATCTCAATTGAAGCATAAGGTTTTAAGTATTGGCAGGAAAATTATTAATCGGCCAGGTTTTAACTGGACTGGCCTATTGCGATACTTGGAAAGAAAAAATCTTGATATTGAATGGGCGACTAAAGCTTTGTCTAGCTCTAATAGTAAAGAATCAAATTATATACGAGTTATGACAAAATTACGCGGTCCCGAATTTTCAGATGATAACCTTGGATGGGAACCCGTTACGCCACATCCTGTAGCTTCTTCTGTTGTGATGCCTGATACGACTTTAAGTATAAGCCGATCGACGCCGAATAATAATGCCCAGCCTCCCTTAGACAGTGCTATATTATTCATATGTAGCCCTCCAGACCCTAAAAACAAACTTCTCAATGCTAATCCTGTTCCAAATCCGAAACAACTACCCAGGAAATTAGCTCAACCAAGTGAGTCCAGAATAAACAAACCAATTGCGGAATCAATCGCGATATTCCAAAATAACGAGGAGAATGACTCATCGATGCCCATCATAACATCGACCACGTCACTAGCTGTAACTGCTGCAGAAGATCAAACTAAGGCAACTCCAGCAACAACCAGTAGTGTGGAAGCATCCGCCCCAAGAATTAAAGTGAAACCAGTCTCAGAGTTGATGTCAGAAAGAATCTTAAACAGTCTTAGGAATGATCAGCGATCGGAACCAACAAACAATATGTTATTAAACCAAAGTGAAAATATAAAAGAACCAGCGTCGAATCCAGCGAATCAAAATACTGATAATATAGTGCTGAATCAAACCACTTGGACTACACACAACGTACCCAACGTGTTCATGTCCAACTTTGTGCCGCAGTTCTCAACGGCCAGCCAGCCGATACAATTGGTGCCGTTGACTACCTTTAATGTCACACCACCACAAACATATCCAGCTTTACTCCCGAAACCCACGCCAACCACAACTAAGGACGCAAACAGTAAGGAAGAATATGTTTTATTGAATACTGTTGAATTGCCAAACCAAAAATCCAGTTCGCCTTTCAAATATTTAAGAAAACTGTTACAAATGCATAATTTAGCTTTACTTGAACCACAAGAAGTAATACCCCGAGAATTTGTTTGTCTTATCAAGTTTAAAGTTCAGTTCAAGCAAGAACCTATAGATGAACCCATAGTTTTATGTCTCTCCTTATATTGCCATAAAAACCAGTTTTGTGTCACGGTTAAAGATAGGTGTCAAAGGGACATCAATATAGATAAAGTGTCACCTAATTGGCAGTGGGAAATACTCAACGTGTTTAGAGGGGATCTCGTTGATAAATTGTTAACAAATTCTCAAAAACATAGTCAAGAAACGCATGAAAGTACAAATAAATTTCTATGTCTTCTTAAATCTATATACTTCACAAAATTGGCATGATGTTCTTAAATCGATTTGTTTGAGTGTTTTTATTGCAGGACAATATAACGATAACGTAACGCAGGCATGCGACTCGTACGGTGTACTGTGGCACCGACCAGCTTATTTCAAGGATGTACCAAGTCGCGTCCATTTTTAACACAAATGCGTGCTTGCAACCCGCCCCGATCGTTTACTAATGCCGGGATGTCATATTGCTGTGAGAATTAGAAGATAGCTGATTACCTGTTTGCTGTTTGCGACTCTATGAGGTCTTCTTTTAATCTTCGAATTTGGCATAGGTATGAGAGTAACGTGGACAAAATAGGCATGAAAATATTATTCTCTAATAAATTAAGTTTTTACGAGCCAAGCATTAGGTGAGCGGACATTTTGCTAGTAAAACGATCTCTCGAGACTAAATAGCATTAAACAGTGTGGATATTTTTGTCTATTCAGAGGTATGGCAGATCGATCAACTGCTTTTTTAATGTAAATATTAGAGGGGTTTCGCTGTAGTTTCTTCTAGACACGTCTATTTTGTCTCAATGAGATTTCTGTAAAGATAATTTTATAACATAGTTCTAACAATACTTGTTTATTATTGAATTGTTAATATACAGGGTATAACAGAAAAAATATTTAAGGGTTCCATAATATAGCCCATGTACAATGGAAAACCGCGAGAATTAAATTTGTATACATTATTTTCAAGAAGATATTGAATTTTCTTTTTTATCGACTTATAAATATCAGCATACTCTAATCGATACGTAAACAACACTATAGTGCATGCACGTGTATTGTTTCAGACCCTAAACTTGACAATAACAATAGGTAACAGTATCCATACTGTTATGGTCTATTCAAATTGTTTACAATACAGCTGGCCGTTCTAACATAGATCTGTGACCCCCACAGATGTTGCGAAATCTTAATGAGGAGATGATGCAACGGACACAACTATGCATCAATGAACAAGGTGGGATATTTGAAAACTAGTTGTAATAAATAATTTAATAAGAGCATGTTTATAAAAATTAATAATCATAAAAAGTGTTGGCTAAAAACTGTGTGGTGATACAAAGCACGCCGACGCGACGGCGTCAGCGTTGAAGTCACGGCGAATGTGTTAGCGTGAATGCGTGAAAAAACAAGAGTCAAACATACGGTATTTTTTGTATCGCACAATTTAACAATAGATTTGGCGGCCGGCCAATTTTTGTAACTAAGAATCAATGGTTTATTCTCATTCAGTAAACCCTAAGTATTGGTGTTACTGGATGGGAATAAAAAGTTTCATCGAGTAACTTTAGTTGAAATGATAAAAATTATAGTAATGTAACTCGTTTTGTATCGATATTTAATACATAACAAATAAATAAAATAATTGAAATTGTCATAAAATTTAAAATTCGATATTTAGAGCACATAGGTTATTTATGAGATATACATAGCGACCGTAAAATATGACCAAATCTTTCTGTTACAACCTGTATAGGACAGTGTACAATTGTGAGAGTGAGAGAGTTTGTTAAGTGAGATATTAAAAGAGTAGCAGATTGTGAAAGTACTCCCTCCCATTCTTGGTCAGAATGGCGGCATGGAAGTTGCCATTCTGACTTAGAATGGAAGATTAAAAAATTGGGTAGTGAGATATTGAAAGATTGCGACAGTGGGAGAATGAGCAATTATGGCATAAAGAAATTGAAGATAGACAGATTTTACAGCGTGAGATTAGAGCGTTAATAGTTTATTCAAATTAATATTTGAATTTTGATTTAAATGAAACGATAAATTTGATTAAGTTATTATTAATGTTTGCGTTAAATTCGTACCATAAATATTGTACTTTCAGTCAGTAAAAAAATAAAATATGCATAACAAGTTGGGTGGTAGAAATTGATTTCAGGGATGTAGAAAAGGAAATTACATGAGTAACTAATATTCAAATGTGTATTTTGATAATTTAGATTGAGATCGCTGAGCCGATAGATCAACGTCATTTTAGCAAAGCACCTTTTTACAGTAAACGTGCTGTATGTTAAAGCGTATTCAAACTCGCTAGTATGAGAGTGGGGCCGTCTTAAATATATTTTTTAAAATTGATTTTCTTATCGGATCGAGCTTTTCGCTTACAAATAAGAGCTTAACTTATAGTACTAAAATCGTTGGCTTTTCACGCACAATTATGGTCACCAATCGCTACAATGACCGCTCGCTATTCATAACTGGTAGATACATACTCATATAAGTAATTTGTGTAAACCAGCTTTTCAGACACAAAGGAATTACACTGGCCTAGACTCATTTTAGTGCCTGACTTGATTTTAAATATATCTTATATAGGTGATATCAAACATGTTACTGAATTTTTGTATCAGTTCTAGTTCACAGATAAAAATAAATGCACCTTTTACAAAAATATCAATGTAATTGTCTTTTGAGTAATTTTCTCGAATGATATTGTCTTGGAGACTGCACTACACTGACTTGTACCCACATTACCCCATACCCACTTTATCTTGATTTCAAATTTCAATGCCGAACTAATCAAAATACAAGTGAATCATAGTGTCTGTAATTGATTTTCGGTGATTTTTCAATATGTATTCACCACAAACATAACAAAACAAATCGGGATCGTTAATACAACATCTGGACGTACTAGCCATAATAATATAATGAGCTAAATTGTATCGGTTTTATTGTGAGAATTATGAGTAAAAATTATGTGTATCAATATATTGTACATTACCATCCTTATCGACCGCAGAAACAAATAGGGCTGCACTAAAATAAAAATATTTTTGTAGGCTTATGTTATCGCATAGATTGGCATCTACTTCGAAATATCATGCGGAAGAAGTCGCTGGCAAAAGCTAGTACTTATGTAAGCAGTACTAGCTTTTGCCAATTATTTAAGTACACAATGGTTGTACTTTTCTTATATGGATTTTCTTAAAATTATATTGTATGGATGGCTATTTTAAGCATATTTATAACCGAAAAGATCGATCCATACGGCCTATGAGATCCAAGAATAAAAATCGGTTTATTAAGCTGCTTGATTATTTTTCATTGCCAATGTAGGTTAACTAATCAACCAATAAGTTTTTAACTGTTCATGTTTTACTGCCAGCTTCAACTACTCCAAAAATAATAAGTACTACTGCTCACTTATATGTATTTTAACTGACGATACAAGGTTCTATGTTTAGGTAACAGTTTAAAAAAAACCTTAAATTGTCGTCTGTATTTATTGTTTTTAAGTTATTGTTGAAATTCCCATGTTGGTTTCCAGAAATAAGGCTATGCATAGCATTTTGTTGCCTTGCATTTGCTTATAATAATACAAATATAAAGCTCTAACTATATAGATCTAAAATTATAGCTGGCGAAATGAAATTTTGGTTGTTTCCAGGTTGTTCAGATATTTGCAAACATGACTAGATCATATTTTAGATCTTGTCAAAAGCATCACCGCGCTTTGCGTTGGACGGCCATATTTGAGTTAAATTCATAAAATAAAAACATTTCTTTAAGCAGATAACACTTTCGACATTGAATGTAAGATACAGGGATTGATATTTGCCTTTGTTTAACTGTGACGCAAAACAAAGAGACAAATTGCAACTATATGCTGACCATGTAGGACCATGAATAGCTTAGTTGGTAAAAGCGACGACACGGTTTGGTCAAAGTCGCAGGTACACACAGCCACACATCAACGTAGACGGTTTGGACTTTGAACTATTAGAAGTTGAACGCTGCGAATCGTGCGAGATAGTGCGCTATGTTTTTGTTATTTTGTCTCATTCACGCTGAACGGGACGCGACGCTCTATCCTTACCATTACATCGACACCACTATGCACTGTCCCATTCCGACAATTCTCTATGTTGTATGTAGCGTAGTTATGCGTATATCTATAGGGTGTCTAACTTGATGTGTAGCCGTGTGTACAACTACTGCTTCATGGTTTGTCTTTATCTTCTGTTATAAATTGCGTTCTATCTTAGCATGGCACATGCTTATTATTATAAATCATAATATACTAAAGTCGAATACCTATTTGAATTTACCAATGGAATTACGCACGATATAAAATATTGTTGCGTAAAAACACATCTATGCGATTTGTGAAGTAAAGATTAAGATTTACTTATATTGTTTTTATTTTCGTGTGTTTATCATTATCCAAGATCCCGTGAGGTTTCCGCTTTAATTTTTGGGTCAAAGTAAGGGCCTATACAGTGCGACGCGGATTCTTCGCGAGCGGATGAGCAGAATTGTGTTCAGTTCGCAGCGGATCTCGGTCGAGACTGGTACAATCATGATCATCAATCTTCCGCAAGCGGATAGCTCTCCGCGAAGCGGAAACTCCGTGTCGCAGTGAACGCAATATATATTACAATACGCTTAGTACATTTTATAATTTACCTCGAACGTCCGCGTATGTTATCCGCGTCGCACTGTTAAGGGTCTAAGCAGTGTTATTAGATTTGCCTGTCAAAAAATTTTCAAAAGCAGCAATTAAGAGCTGTGCTCATTAGATGTCAATGTTAAATATAGCTGATGAAATGTGGACGTGCTACAACTCTGCTTAATCGTTAATGTTACAGAGGCGTGATGGTATGTTCAGAACAACCGCAGCGAAGGACCATCGTTACTTTCTGACTATCCACGTATGTGCCGTGTACCTCAAAGACGATGATAAATGCACCATTACATTATCCAAAGGCAATTAAAATATCGTATTATAAATTAAATCTTGGAAAATATTATTCTTTTGGTGTCAGTAGAGAAGTAGACTGAATAAACAGTATGTCACATCTGCGTGTTTTGATTCTTACCTTAAAAAAGTTGTGCTCGTCTCGTAATTTTTGTTTAAATTCAAGTAGCTACACTAGTTGGTACGTAATAAGTATCGCAATTCAATACATATACAATATTAGATAACGGATTTTAATCGCGTTGATAATTATTTATAAGTATGTATAAAATGGCCACCATTTCTCGATAGTTTGTCGACTTGCTGCCAATCCGTGACAACAACTAAAATCAAGTTGATCCAAACGTCGGCAAATAAACGTCGGTAAATGTAAAATAATAATAATAATCATTTATTCAACTTAAATTGGTACAAATGGATACAGAGGTTAGGTTAAATCGTAAAGGTAATAATTATATAAATGTTTGGTTTGGGCATACATTGTCTCATTCGCAAATGATTCCGCTGTAGCATTACGTTTCGTTTGCAAATAATAATTGTCCCCTTCATACCAGCTAGTCAGAAAATCATAAAAAAGCAATGATTTTTGTGAAATGATAAATATAATAAACACAATAAAAACAAGTGAGAAACGGCAATGAATTGCCGTAAATCTTAAGAGTTCGAAAAAATGGTATTACATGACCTTGAGGTCAGAGGTCAAAGGTCATAGTAATTTCGGGGTATATCTACTATGCTGAGTCGAATGGCGTTGACCGCGAGTCTCTAGCTCTTACGATTCTTGAGTTGAAAGTTGTATAACAGACAGACGGACGGACAAAGCTGTTGTATAAGAGTTTTTTCGAACTCTAATAAGTAGGTATGTCTTAAGTTAAAAATAAATTATTTTCTGCTAAAGTATTTTACATACCGAATCTTAGGTTATTATACTTATTAACGCGATACAGACCCGTTGTCTAAAATTGTATGTTTTGTATACGAATCGCAAGTCTAAAAACGATTAACATTACAATTTAGACATCATCTCTAAATCTCAAATTTCTTTAGCCATGCCTATCTATCCACGATGTTCGTCCCTATAGAAAAATGTGTAAAACAATTTGTACGTTTGTGCTGTATTGTATATAACAGCGTTTCCCATATGGTGGGTCGTGACCCGGCATCGCCCCACGAAAATAAAAAACTGGGTTGCAGCATTGTCCCATTTTTTTAAATCGACAACACTCGGTGTGAAAAACCTAAGGGGAGGCCTATGTCCAGCTGTGGACGTCTTTTGGCTGAGATGATGATCATAGGGTTAAAAACCTGTACTGAGGCACGATGGAGAAACATTAAAATGATTGGGCCACGGCATATTGTTTGGGAAACGCTGGTATAGAGATTCGATTTTAAATTGTAATTATGTAAGTCTTGATATTAGCCAACTACCATATGAGTAGTTTTTTAAGAATGAGTAAGGTTTTAACAGGGTTTCAAAAACCGATGTGATGTTTTATCATCTTTAGAGGCATGTTATCTCATTTTATTATTACTTACTGTGATCTATGTCTTGTACATTTCAGTGTGTACTGCACTTTAGTGTTAAGTTTAGTGTACATATAAAATATTACTTATCCATTTTGTTAAGATTATTTTTGTGTAAGCAGTTATTTGTATCCAACATAATAATGTTAGATTTGTATCCAACATAATAATGTTAGTTTATAATTATAAGTTATGTTAAAAGCAATTCTGCTTAATTTAAATACTGTTTCCTTGGAGATAAAAAATATAGACTTATTATGTGTAACATTGAAAATAAAAAGTACAACATTTATTTGGGTTATTTTTTTCCTATATCTATGACTAATGTCCATATTAAATTAAACCTTGTTTATAAAACATTATCACGGAAATGTTGACTGTTATCCAAGTGTCCATATAGTTTGAACATCTAATAACACATCTTCTGGCGGTGAATGCTTGTGGAACATGAAGTATCCCTGGATTTGTGCTGGACTGACAACCTTCTTCATTGCAAGTACCCTTGGGAAATGAAAACGTTATATTTAGTTAACTCTATGGATAATTCTGAATGTAGTTGGATTGTATGAATACTCACTGTTGTGCAAAAGTCTTTGCATGTTCCGCCGCCTGTTCTCCTTTATAAAATCTCAAAAACATAAGTTCTATTTGTGCTTGATCACAATATCCAACAAATTCTTTCATGTCTACTCTGCCAGGTCTTATTAACGCTGGATCCAACCTAAAACGTAAATAGAGTGTGAAACTATGTAGATGTCGAGTAAACCACGATTCTGCATAAAAAAACGCGCTGAATTTATTACTGTATTAAGAGATTTCTGACAGACTTATCACCAACGTGTCAAAATCAAACTCATATCAAGTGATTGGCTAATTTGTTAGCCAATCACAGTCAACTTGTCGTTTGACTGCCTTTTACCAAATGTTTGTAATACTCGGCCTTCCAGAAACAGGGAGTTAATGCTGCTGTCCTTAAAACTTGTGTATTACGGTTTTATTATAAAGCAAAAACAAAAATCTTTTAAAATATGTTTCTTATTCAATCTTACCCTCAAATTAGGTAAGTTATGTACTTCGTTTTTATATTATTTCTAAGAATATCCCCAAGACAACTTCTGTCAAAATTTCAACTGCCTATTAAGGTTTAAAAGATACAAGTTCTGTAACGTTATGACAGGCAGACGGGCGTAGGCTTAGTAAAACAGTTCCTTTAGCACCTTTGGAGTACGAACCTTCGTTTTTCTTTCGGTTAAAAGAGATTACCGTAAAACGAATTCTAAATATTCTTAGCATATTTAAAATTGTGTCATACCTCTCTAAATAGTTTGTAGTCATAAAAACTATTCTAGCTTCCGTGGAGGCGACACCATCGAGGCAATTGAGAAGTCCACTAAAGGTAACTCTGTTGAGGCCTTCATACGCAGATTTTTGGGCTGGTGTATCTTCTCGAGAAATAAAGGCAGCATCTACGTCTTCTAATAATATTATTGACTGTTGTGGTGCCACACTGGAAGATTATAAAACATTAAATCATCATTAGTTGCTCATGTCCCGACATTCAAATATTATGCGTTCTATAATCGCTTTTTAGTCTATGGGTTCTAGCTCTCTGGCAAAACGTTAAGTAAATTCCTTATAAAATACCTTACCAGCTACTAATTACGTCGTGGTTATATGAGTGGCACAGCGGTAATGAATGTGGCTGCTGTGTACCTATGAGGTTTCGGCTTCGAATCCTAAGTCGAACCAACGAAACGTTATTGGATTTTCTTGTTAAGAAATTAGCTCAAACCTAGGAAGTTGGTAATGTAACACACCCGTGTCTCGTAAAAGTTAGGTATCAGGTACACTTGTGTTTGCATATACACCAATATCTCCTGCGCAGATGGCTAGTCTCCGTTAAGATTAGCTGCCGTGACCGAAATTTGGTCTGGAGGAGATATACTTATCGTAGTAATGTACCTTAGTAAGTGATTTAATCGGTCATCCGTGAGTCCCCTCTCAGATAAGTTAAGTACACATATGTTGTATTCTAATTCGCCTGCTAGCGCCATAATGAAGGAAGACTTGCCGCATCCTGGCGGGCCATACAGCAAATAGCCTGGAAAGTTATACAATGTTTTGTTAATGTTTTTATATATTTTATTTATTAATGCACTAAAAATATTACAATCGTTATTACATCTTATATCATAAATACATTGTTTAGATTTGAATCATAACGTAACTAATATGTGCACACAAAGAAATCAATAAGGAAAATTTACTTTATATGGTTGATGTTCTGAGATAAAGGGGATATGGCATATATAGAAGTTGATGGAGTTAATTTCAAAGAGGACACAAAGTGCCTTTGACATAATTATGGATTCAGTAGTGCAAAAATAATACATATAATTTCTGCACCTTAAATATAAATTGAGAGAGGTTTATAAGTAAAGCAGATGGTGTTTATTCACTCTACTGTGATTCTGACTCTGATCTGACTTACCTTATTACAGCTAATAGTAGTAAGGTCACTTCAGTTAAGAGGAAACACCTACTCCGAAACAGAATAAAGGGTACCACATGTCTTTAACATATAATATTGATAGCTGATACATTCCTTAATTAAAAAATAGATACCTCGACGATACGGTATTCCTCTATCGGTATACCATTGAGGACTATTGATGAAATCTAAGCAGTCTGCAAGGATTTTGTCTGCTAGCCCAGCTCGTAGGACGACACTGTGAAGTGGGCGGCGCCGTCTTGGGTGTCCAAATGGGCGCCATTCAGATCCCATAGCAGTGTACATGACTGTCATGCCTTCGTGTTGTTTCAATGCCATTGTTCTAGCTGGAAATAAAAAATATTCATTAGTTTTATCGACAGCTTCCCTTGCATGAATCCCACAGGCATGTTTTACTACAGTGAGGTGTCTTTTGGATCCAAGATATGGTTCATCTGCGATTGAGTAATAAATATTGAAAGATCTTTACATATTTTCACATTCATAATATTAGTCGGATAAGAACCTTAAAAATATAAAGCCCTACCTTAAAAATATAAAGCCTAGGATATCTTGTTGGGTCAGTGGACCTAATGTGAGTCCTTATACAAGTAGTAACCACAAAGCAGGACTTAATCTGGTTATGTGCCTAGTACACATCAATAGTTTGACCTCATTTTAAAGGTTTCAAACCAAGGGATTCAAAGATTTAAGTCAATATAACCATATGTCCATATCTCAAAAAAATACTAAAGTATTGTGCCTGGGCCCCAAGGTCCAAATCAATATAGCCATTAACCTGTTGAGTTGCAGCAGCACACTTAGGTTTTTAATTTTCTTCCAAGACTTAACAGGTAATAAATATTAAAAAACAATACAAATAAACCAACAGACAAGCAAAAATAATTAATCATACAAATATTTATCTCAGCCAAGGATCAAACCTGCATTGCTTGAAATGGCATATCAGCCAAATTGCCACTTTAACTATAATGCAGTAATAGGAATACAAATATTAGCTATAGACAAGCAATTCAACATATTAAGGTCATTTGTATAAGATATCTTCAAGCTGTTTATCTTTTTTTTACTTGGGGCAAAAACTTATCTTGTGTAAAGGGGCCTTTATCATAAGGCAGTGCAAAATAATTTTAGTTTAATATAATAATATCAGCCCTGTCTAAAAACAGCTTGGCACAGGCCTCGTCTTAGGATAAGAAGGGTTAGGCCATAATCCACCACTCTTCTTGCATATTTAGTATAATTATTTAATAATAAATTTGTACCATACCTTCTTCCAATATATTATAATATAGTTGTTTATCTCTTCCAAAGGCTGTTAAAGTGACTGTCTCCCACGGAACTCCCATGTGAAGGTCTAGTGTGTGCTGTTCTCGGGTGCGGTCTACTTTGATCCATGTGTCTCCATATCTAGATTAGGATAGTTTCATATTACTAATGCTTTAGCTTTCACTGAAATAAAAACATTTTACTAGACTGCTTAAGTGAACTGCCAAACTTCTGATGGGTAACAATTGTCAATCATTGTGAAATATCAGGTTGGTGCATTATTTAATTTCTCTTATGGCAAATTTTGAGTTATATCAAGTACAATGGGGTTGTGACTGTGGTCGGCAAGATGGCAAAAGGAGCGCTCAATGCAGTATGATCCTACAAATTAACCTCATAGAATTGTTATTGTAGGTGAGATAACCTAAACAAATATAGATGTGATGTAATATTATGTAAATACATTTAGTGGAGAAAACTGTATTCTCTACCAACCTGAAGAAATGTTGACCAATACTAGGTATGAAATCATATTTTGTTTTGATCTGGCCTGTGTCCTTTTGAAGAAAAGATGTTTCAACACTTAAATGCTGTGTTTTCTTTGCGCCCTTCTGAGTTATCCATTGCAGTAACCATTGATAAGACTTATCCCGACAAGGAACTTCAAGGGTGATCATACAATGTCTTCGGAACAGTATCATAGACGTTTGAAAACTTTTTCGTAATATCGCTGCACCGGCTCCGATACCAAAAAGGCCGAAACCAGCCCCGAAATAAGGATTTTGCCCAAGGGCTGCTACGTATTCGACGATAGTCATGTTCTAAATTCGTATTTTAAGTCATGAATACATGAAAACGGGCGTTTCTTATAAAAAATATACAATTCCTTGAATTTCCTCGTCTTGATCCAATAACGTATTTGACAATCTCAACTTGACAGTTGATGTTGAAAGACAGCTGGATTATTTGACACATGACAATCAGCTGATCTGTAATTGTTACTGGCCAAAAAAAGAAGCGTTACTGTTAATCTAGTAAACATTTATTATAGTTATTCAGATTATAAAGGAAATAAATGCGTCTCGTTATTCATATTGTATCTGTCAAATCATGCAGTTAATTAAAGTAAATTTTAATTATATTGTCATTATTGTCATATTGTGCAATATTGTATGAATATTTTAATGTTTCTTTAGAATTCAATGAACTTGATTGACATATTTTTGAGTAGCATTCAGTTGCTACAGGTACACACGGCTACACATCAAGTTAGACACCCTATATACGCATACGCTACATACAAAATAGAGAATTGTCGGAAAGGGACAGTGCATAGTTGTGTCGATGTAATGGTAAGGATAAAGCGTTGTCCCGTTCAGCGTGAGTGAGACGAAATAATGAAAATAGAACGCTGCGAATCGTGCGACTCTTTCGCACGATTCGCAGCGTTCTATTTTCATTATTTCGTTCAACTTCTAATAGTTCAAAGTCCAAACAGTCTAGGTTGATGTGTCGCTGTGTGTACATAAGTAAGTGTAGGTAAAACCAATACAGACTCATCGCGATAGATGGCACTGCAAACAAATTATTTAAGAAAGCTTAATTATGTACCTAATACAATACTTTATTGGAAATGCATTGAAGTGCAGATAACCCGTTTTTAACAAAAGTTCAGTGAATAATGCAAAAATATTATTATAAAAAGCAGACATTCTTGTTAGGTTAATTAGGTACCAACATAGTATATTAATTTCTAATATACGAATCGTGCGTCGCAGCTTCAACTTCTAATAGTTCAAAGTCCAAAAAGTCTAGGTTGATGTGTCGCTGTGTGTACGCGATGGGTGACCCTGACTGCCACGTAAGGCTATTGGCTCGAAACGGTCTAGTTTTGTTGCAAATCTACACATACCTATTCAATTTTAACTAAAATATTTTTAATTGTCGTAGTGGCGCAGCGATAATGTTTGATGCGACTGCTATATACGACTGCATATGGCGGGTTGGGCAAAAGATTATTGGATTAATATAGAAGGCAATAGGCTTGCTCGTATACTCGGCGAAATGTGGATAAAATAATACAACAACATTGTCTACACTTCTACACTTTCGGTAATACAGGCCTGAGTCCTTGACCATATATTTAATAGATGAAAGTTTTGAATGGGGAGATGTATGTTATGAGCCTCGAAGGAAAAATTGCTCTGAATTAGAACCTTAATACATGAGTACAGTCTTGTCTATACTTAACGGCTATACGAACGGCTAAGAGGAGCTAAATTACTGAAATCCACCTAAATATTTTATCAGTAAGTACATATCTAAATAAGTATGTGATTAAGTAAGAAGATATTCGTATATGGTGTTGAAGGGCAGATATCTTTGATTAAGAAGAACTACCTACCTAATAATTGCTATGTCGCGAAGAACTTTACAAACATTAAAAAACTAGATAACAAGATAAGACATTATCAAGACTCTAGACAACTATTTGTACCTACATCATACACAGTTTTGGGCCGTGTGGGGATCGAACCTTAACCTTGCAGTGGAACTGGCGAGGTGGCAACTAAAACCACTACACCATAAACAAAAATTATAGTCATCCATATCATACAGATTTGTCGGCTTCGATTGCGTAGTGGTTAGTGTAACCGACTGCCAAGACTGTCGCGGGTTCGATTCCCGCACAAGTCAATTATTTGTGTGAGTGAACATGGATGTTTGTCTTGGTCTGGGTGTTTCTATGTATAATATGTATGTATTTACGAAAATAAAAAGTATATATATATATATACTTATATGTTTATCCATCGTCTAGTAGGTACCCATAGTACAAACTCTGCTTAGTTTGGGCTAGATGGTGTTGTGTGTATGTCATAGAATATTATATTATTATATTTACGTACCGTGTGGGGATAGAGCTTACAACACTCCGCAGTGGCAGTGGCGAGGCGACTACTAAAACCACCTATTAAAATAAATAGTCATCCTTGCACCTGATAAGGTTTCGAAATATTTTAATATTAATTGGTGTTTCTCTAGATGTCACTGTTTAAAGATGCAGACGCGAGTTCATTGTGAAAGAATATTGTTTTGTGTTCTTATAGGCTTAAAGATGATCCTGATCTTTGATGAGATGTTGCTGAAGTGAGGACCATCATGCTATTGTCGTAATGACTGGGTCTAGTATTCTTGGCCTTCCTTTAAGACTTATCAACAGTTAGAGAGTTGTAGTTCAGTCACAACACAAATAAAAGACCCACGGCTGGAGAAAAATGTTTATTAATTATTACCTCAAGAAAAGCTAAAAGCAATTCCATCGATTCAGCGATTTCATCACTATCGGAATATTATGTTTTGTACAACAACCATACCTGAATCTTGCCTTGCACGGCTCCTTAGTTTCACTATATATTACGTTTGATGATACAATAGGATTGTTACGTAGCTATAACATCTAATAGAAATCAGCAGGTCACCCCCAGTCATATTTCGAAATAAAAAACGGAGTGGCGTGACGTCGGCGGCATCGGCAGCACAATGATACGGGTCGCGTGACCCGCACCGCATCACATCAAAGCATTTTAAAAGCGCAAGGGAACGGCGCACCGAGCACACACGTCCCGCAACTTCATAAACTACGGCCGTGTTAAACAATATATGTAATAGAAATCAAGATACTGGGGCAGATGGTGCGATCAAGAAATTGGAAAATTAAACGTTATGGAATACAAGTACTTGACGAGTTAACTTTGCTTGATCCGTTGACGTCAGATTGCGTGTATGTTTGCAGCTGATAGTGAGGTCTTGGGATGAGGCCTGGACCAAAGAGATATAGGGATTTTCTTTTAGGATATGAGTAGCAGCACGTTATTTTTAAATGTGTTTCGATCACTATGATAATCTCGGAAGACTCGTTCAAGTAAACGCATTGACGATTTGACGATCATAAGTGTTACTATGTGACTTACATGAATAAATTATTTTTGACTTTAACTTTAATGATAATTACTTTAATAAGGAAGAAAAGAGTAGGTATTAAAAAAGCGATTTTGCTAGGAGTAGTTCACACGAGAAGAGTCAGCCAAGTGAACTAGCCTCCATAGAGGTTGTGTATAGGGTAAACAACGTCATTTATCTCCAATTATCATAATATGTATTAGTCGTACATTAGGTAGTTACATACCTATCTACTGATCCCAGAAACGAGCAAAGTAAGTATTTTTAACAGTACTGTCTTATAAAAAAATACTTTGAAATGAACCTGCTCACTTACAAAGTGGAGTTTCGGTACTTGATTCTTTACTGGTATTTTATATGGAAGACAAAGAGATTTGAGCAGTCATCAAGACACTACAGATGCGTTGGGTGCTATGCATTGATTTCCTCAAGCCTCTACTTATCTATTAGATAATCACGGTTACTCAATCCAGTTGATTATTTAGAGGATGTGTTAGTAGTTTTATATAGTGTATATAAAATTACTGTAATCAGTATACTAATCATTGTGGTCGTATAGTTTACCTACTTACCTATTATATTGTAACACTAGCTGTTACCTGCCTGCCTGACTTCATCCGCGTAGATTTTAACTAATCATTGTTTGTCTCCGCGGAACCCTATTTTTTTTTCTAAAATCAAAGTAGCCTAAGTTACTCCTTATAACATCAGCTATGTGCCAGTGAAAGTCCCGTCAAAATCGGTTCAGCCGTTTCGGAGATTACCCGGAACAAACAGACAGACAGACAAAAATTAAAAAAATAGATGTTTTCGTATAGTAACTTATATACTTTCATATGCATTAGATAAAAAGCTGTTATTTTGACATTACAAACAGACACATCAATGTTATTTATTTGTATAGAGTATAGATTGAAGGAATTTACGTTTAAGATATAGGCTCAGCCCATCGTGTTAATACGTACTAAAGGATTCTCTCAATTCTTAACAGAAAAGTTCAATAACAGCCCGCAACAGTGACAAATGAAAACTTATATCACAGTATCAATTAAATAGTTGTTGTTTTATAGAAGACATACTTTTCTGTTACCCTTTCAAAAATCTATACGGCCACGCCGAACGCGACAGCAAAAGCATAACAAACATCATGTCTTACTGTTTATTACTGTTGTTAATTACATCAATATCTATCTGCGCTGGTCAGGAGGCTGACTTGTCTGAGAGTTACCGCAAGTTCGTGTATCACAAAGACATGTCGGAGTACTGCCGTCGACGCGTAATGCCTTCCGTGTTCCTCGGCCGACAAATCGTTGAAGCGAACTCACAAATGTTGCACTTCTCACGACTAGAAGTACCCTATAGCTGCTATATTAATATTAGGTTTGTATGTATTTGTTAATGGCACTAATTGGTAGATGGTGTGATGAGAGTCGAGAACTTTATAGTAATAGAATAACTCTTAAAGACGCCGTGGTTGGTCTCCAAGCACTTATGTACGTTTATGATTAGTGAGAACACGCAACCTCGAACGAATCACAAAAGTAAATGATGCACAGCTGAAATGCTAAATTGAATGTAGGTATGGATCGAAATTTTGTGTGGAGTCCTTGTAGTCATATATATGTATACTTTGTAAGAACAAAGTATCCATGTTTATATATGTATATATATATGTTCGTAAAATGCTTCCATACACGATGTTCCTTTACCCACATTTCGATAAAGTACGAAGTAACTTTGTAAAGACAGAGTTGCAGGTGGATCAAATTCAACTCTTTTATAGCGGTCTAACGGTTCCACTTCTACAATTCCATTGCTACAACATACGGCAATCATATATATTATTTTTTATTTAAAAATCGATCCTAGGCTAGGAATAAATCTGTGTCTCAGTGGACTTTAAAAATATATAATTAACGGACACAATGTTCATCCAGACTCCGAACAGTTGTTTGTGGAGTGGAATAATTAAGCATACAAATAATTTACCTGTTTTAGATTCGTACCCATTACACAGCTATGAGGCGTCAGCTTGCCGCGTCATTCGTGCATTTACTAAGTAACATAATAAAATAATATATTAATGACTGCAATGCTCCATATTATAGATATTTAAAAATATGTGAATTAAATTACAGGTAACTGCTAGTATGCCATATTTATTAAAAGGCTATACTGGATCTATTTATTTATTTTGGAGATTGCGCATATTTGTCAGACTTGTAACCTGCCTAATTGGCGTTATCACCAACAGGACTGATATGGGCAGTAACATTATAGTTGTGATCCAAGTAGTCACGGACGTGGATTTAAAAACGATGTGCAGTCAGGACAACAATCAGCTGCTTATTTACGAGTTGGGGGAGACGTTTGGTGGGTATTGGGGGCAGGTGCCTGACAGTGTCATGAAGCATGGATCACGAAGAACGGAGCGGCAGTACACTTTGACTCCAACTCAAACAGATCCGCCCACTACTACTACTGAAAGGTGACAACATTTTAACAATTATAACCGGCCAACCAACTATTGATCTGTTTGTGGATGGTGGGTAAAAATTTTGTTCGCATGTTTGAAGTTTGAAAGAAAAATGTATGGTCGGTTTTGTCCGGATTTTAGGTTAAAATCGTAGTCGAGCTCAAAGTCGTAGTCGTATTCGTCGAAGTCAATACGATTTACAATCCTAACTAATATTATAAATGCGAAAGCGAGTTTATTTGTTTATTTATTTATTTGTTACGCTTTCACGCCTACACTACTTGACTGATTATTATCATAACATTTTGCATACACATTGTCAGAGGTACAGAAAAGGACATAGGGACAGGATAACAGGTATGTTATTCTGAAAAAAGGACTGTTATAAACCTAACTTACCTGCATTTACGCGAGCGGAGCCGCGGGCAAATTCTAGTAAAAATATAATTGTGGAAGGCAAAGTTGGATCAAATATCTAATACAAAAGGCAGTGATTCTAGGCAAGGCACGCGGCTCTTGAGTAAACACTTGTCTCTGGATAATTACCTAAATGCCGATATCTTGAACCCTATTTCAGACGTTGTTGGTTTTTTGTTGATTATTAGAAATTAATATTTAAATAATAAGAAACTAATTATAATTAAAGATTAACTATAAATATGGGCTCTACGTAGTGAGTTATTTTTTGTCCTAACTAATATTATAAATGCGTAAGTAAGTTTGTTCGTTTGGTACGCTTTCACGCCATAATTACTCGGCCGATTATAACAAAATTTCGCATGCTCGGTGTCAGGCGAACAGAAAAGGTCATAGGATACCTTTCATTCAGATAAAAGTACTGTTACTAATCTAAGCTAACATTCAAGCAACGGGCAAAAAAGAGTATTGTTATAAATGCTATGAATGTTAGTTTGTTTGTTTGATACGCTTTCACGCCTTAACTACTCGACCGATTATCATGAATTCATGTTGTCTGTTAATATTATAATAACGTATTTTAACAGCTCTTCAACTACTGCCACTACTAAAACTACGCCTAAAACAAAGCCTCGTGAGAAAGATACAGGATCGGAGGAAGACGAAGGAGAGTACCTCACCTTGGAACTGCCTATCGTGAACGTGTCTGCTGAGCTGATACCAGGAAAACCCGAATCTATATTTACTACTGAAGATAACTTCGAATTTATTTATGATATCACTCCTTGGTAAATCTATACTTCTATACTAATATTATAAAGAGGAAAGATTTGATTTTTTGTTTGTTTGTAAGGCTTTAACTCAAAAACAACTCAACCGATTTTAAAATATTTTCACCATTAGAAAGTTATATTATCACTGAGTAAAATAAACTATATTATATTTAAAAATACCTACCTACCTTTTAAGCGAATGAAGCCTCGAGCAGAAGTGGTAAATATAGATATTATTACGGAAAGGTAGGATCCCCTCGGGCCATAGACTGGTGACCTGAAGAAAGTAGCTGGGTTAGACTGGATGAGGACGGTGGAAGCTCGGATGTTGTGGCGCAAATGGGGGAGGCCTATGTTCAGCAGGGGACTGGAACGCGCTCATTGATTGATTCAAACATATTATAAATAGACTATTTTTCTTTCATGTTTTATTTGGTGAACAACAAACTCTATTTAAAATAAATTAGTGATGAGCTTTCAGACTATATTTGTTCTCTAATAAATATGGTGACAAAAAAAGGCGAGACATGGAGATGGGCATCTATGTATTGTATAGCTAGCTACCAGTACGCTTTACTTATTTGTCTACAAAATAAAATAAGTAAAAAATTGAATATATACATATACACATCAATGAAATACATGATAAATTCCTAACAGACAATCCAATAACTTTTTACTAATACTGATAACAAACCCAAGACGTACCATGCAGCCACAAGCATTTGCACTTGGCAAACATGTTCTACGGAATCAAAGATGCAGTTTCTATTTTTGAACAAAAACAAAATTAATTTGGGTTTTTCCGCTTTAATTAGGCCTGGACAAAAATATGATACGCGAATGTTGCCATTACTTGAAGTTGCTGTAGAAAAAGGTAAGGGTAAGCTGCGCGATGATGGCAACTCAGATGAAGCGGATAAAGACCTTGAGTTACAAGTGCGTTTTGATGATCTGTTTACACCAGACTCAAGGTACAGACAATACTCAGATATTTGTTTATCTATAATGATTGTAAGAAAAGCGCATTATTTGAAGTTCATAGACTCTTTTCTATTGTCGGTGGACTTAGTGTCGAGAATTCGATCCTTCGCAAGACATAAAATCTGATCAACATATGATTGTTTCGAGTCTATGTACAAATAAATAAAATTGAAGTGTTTGTTTGTAATACCAAAATAACAGCTTCTTATTAAATGCATATGAAAGTATATACGGTAGTTATTTACAAAAACTCCATTTAAAAAATATTTGTCTGTTTGTCTGTCTGTTTGTTTCGGCTAATCTCTAAAACTGCTGGACTGAATTTGACGGGACACCACTGACTGGTAGCTGATGTTATAAGGAGTAACTTAGACTAATTTTCTTTTAGAAAAATTAGGTTTAAGCGAAGAAAAATTAAACCTTTTTGTTAAATTGCACGCGGATGATGTCACGGGTAACAGCTATTAAATAAATAAATATACATAGATTATGCCTCTGTTCCATAAGGGCTATCTGAGGGGCTACATTATGATTAATGGGATGTCCTACACCTACATTTCGTAACCAATGTTTCTAAACCTCACCTATTACGGAGCCAAGTATTGACTGCCTCCGTGGCACAGCAGTAGTGAATGTGACTGCTGTGCATGAGGTCTCGGGTTCGAATTCTGGGTCGGGCCCACAAAAAGTTATTGGGTTTTCCTGTTAAGAAATCTCAATAGCAGCCTGGAGTTAGGAAGTTGGCGGTATTAGACACGTGCCTCGGCAAGCACGTAAAGCCGTTGGTCCTGCGCCTAATTTCTCTCCGGTCGTGTCCGATTACCGTCCCATCGAATCATGAGAGTGAGGGAACAGAGAGTGCACTTGTGTTTGCGCACACGCTTGTGCACTATAATATTTCCTGCGCAGATGGCCAGTCTCCGTTAAGATTGGCCGTCGTGACTGAAATTCGATCTGGAGGACATCATTACGGAGGCGACCTTTTGCCGTGTACCTAGTACAATTGCGAATGTTTTCGCAGAAATCGCAAGAATACTTTGTCCGACTTTGGAATTTAACTCCTTCCTGTTGTGAGTCTCGCTCTAAAGAAAATACATAGGTATATAATAATGATACCTACAATTGTTTCAGTATGCAGGATATATCTACAAACTATAATATACCTGTCTACTGTTTATTATAAAACAGTTATTACTATATACTTCAATATTTCAGATTAAATATACCACAGTATGACGTAAGAAGTTCTAAGTGGAAAACGAAATATCACCCGAGTGTAAACAAACGGATAAATTTTAAGAAAAATAAACAGCTTTTTGCTGCTAAAGAAGCTTTGTTGAATAGAAAGTATGTCGAAGTAGCTTCTAATTAATTATTGCGTTATTTATATATAATATCAGACCTGTATTGAACTGTCTCACTGCTGGACATGACGACTTCTCAGTGCGAGAGGGCCATAGTCCCCACGCTGGCCCAGTGTGGGTTGGTAGACTTCACATATCTTCGAGAACATTGTGGAAAACTCTTAGACTTGCAGATTTCCTCACCATGATTTACTTCACTGCTAAAGTTATTTAAGCAGGCCTCATAATTGTTAAAATCATTAATTAGAACGTGGTATTGTCTGAAATAATAAATACAAATAATTTTGTAATAAACGTAATAAAATCGTAATTGAAAAGAAAGCTAACACCTAGGAAGTTAATAAAGACCCGCTCTTCAAAGATTTTGAAGAATATTTTATATAGCTTCTGTTTGACATAATTACTGAAACTCAATGAACTTAGTGTTGAATACTGAGTGTAAACCAATACTTATAGCCGTCGTTTAATTATTATCAATAAAACAATATATTTGCTGTTATTCGTATTGAATATATTTATCACAGAATATTAAAGCCAATCGGTAATGGCTGCTTGTGCATCGTCCTCGTAGAAAATATATAAAGTACGACGCTTTAATATTTCCCACTTCGAAATACCCACAAATAAATAGTATAATGATACTATTTGCTTGTAATTCGAAGTGTGCAAATCTGGTCATATGATCAAATCTGTGGCATGCATACCTAATATATATAAACTTATTGCACCTTCCAATTTTGTCTTTTCTATTGGATTACCTCTAAGAGAGTTACTACTACTTACTACTTATAAGTACTCATGATATAAGCCTTTCAATTTGTATTTCAGGCATTTGTTCAAGTTGCGTCCACAATCTAATAAGCTGTACGATTATCTGCAATCATCTACACCTCTACATGAAGATAAAACAGATTATAAAAACAAAACTTGGGATGTAATCAAAGACATTTTGAAAAATCTTACTAATTCTAAAGAGGTTTCAACAAAACCGCCTCATAAAGAATTAGCTAATATTCTTCGAAGAATCTCTATGAAAGACATAAATAAAAGTGGTTAGTAGATAATGTATATAACATACAGCGTGTAACAGAAATGTGTGGTCGTATTTTATGACAATAATGTATATCTGATAAATAACCTACGTAGCCTGTCCCCAGATCGAAAATAATAGTTTAAATTTTATGAGAATTTAAAACATTCGATTTATTTATTATTTAAACATCGAAATAAACACATTACAACACTATCAAAATTGCGCCTGGGCATTTTCGGGTTCACAGATATCACGCCGAGTCAGATGTTAGTGTTGTTTAAGTATCGACATAACTCGATATAAAAGAAAATGCTATACCTTAGTGAAAATAATGTATACGGATTTATTTGTTACGGTTTTCCATTGTACAGGGGCTAGATTATGTGACACTTAAATATGACCACTCCTTTCTGTTACACGCTGTATATCTAGTTGGGTGTAAGATTGGCCCTGTTTGAACCTCTGTGTAGTTCAAACGACGTTGCTACTACCATAAACTAAGCATCGGGCACTAACACTAACGATTACTTAAAGAAACTTGTTAGTACCATCACAAAACGCATGACTTATAATATCTACACATAAATCCTAACTAATATTACAATTGCGATTGTGAGTTTCTTTGTTTGTTACGCCTTCACGCCTTAACTACACGACCGATCATAATGTAATTTCGCATACAACGTGTATGTCATAGGTACAGAAAAGACATAAGGCCCCTTTCATCTACATGTTCCCGAGGGATATAAAATTTATTGACTTTGCCTACATTAACGCGAGCGCAGCCGCGGGTAAAATCTAGTTCTCTATATTTCTCTGTGTTTCTATCTTACAATAATATTGTAGTCACTTTTTACCTCTCCGTCGTCGTCGTAAAAGCTTTTTTGTAAGTTCGTAGCACGTCTTGGTGTAGCATGCTCGCGTAGCATTTCGTAGCTCTACTAATTAATTAATTTATGGGTCAACTAATATGTCTCCAGTTGATTCCATTCACGTGATTTAACGGAGATAAGTATAATATAAACAAAGGTTTATTTCCCCTCTTAGATGGAGGCAATTTATAGTTGATTTATATATATCTAAAATACGTTAATTGCCTTTGTTATTTATTAAGATAGAGGGAGACAAAAATTCTCGAGGCAAAAATCTATTAATACTTTCATCTTCTGTAACGGTAATAGACCTATCCTGATGCATGATTTTTGTTAAAATATGCTTATAAAGGTGCTTATAAATAATAAGAGTAGATAAAATAAAATAATGGTGTTTTAACCGAGGTAATAAAGCGATACAACACAGCATGACTCTATGGTAACACATACTTAAATATTTCGAAAATAGGTCTGCCTAGCCTTTATTATTTCCAAGTCACTTGGGGTCGGCTTTCTAGTCTAACCGGATTTGACTGGATATAAGTTTTTACACGGAGCGACTGCCATCTGACCTCCGCAACCCGAATGCTAACGATACCCCAAGGCTAAACCAGTGTCAGGATATTAGAGGGCACTGACTTCCCAATAACGACTGCCATAGATGTTCATGGCAGCCGGGACTGACGCGCGACGCCTTAACGTGCTCTCCGAGGCACGGAGCAGGCGATAATTTGCAGTCTGTTGGTCTCCCCCCTGAGCTATCGCTGCTATTATTTAAAAAAAAAATAAGTACCTACTTTTTTATAATCGATTACTCTCGCACTAGGAATAATTTGAAAACTAAGACTTTCTAAACATTAAAAAAATAGACACAAAGAACATTTAGACTTGGAACAATTAATTGTGGATCACTCAAATGTTTGTCTCGTATGGGGATCGAACCCATAACACTCGGCGCGACGGCAGTGGCGAGACGACCACTTGAACCATTACGCCATCCGTGCAGTCACTTGGGTGTTGCTATATATATACATACACTACAGTATATACACTATATACATATCTTACGCGACACGGATCTAAGAAGCAATATATATACGTTTATAGGTAAGTATATCATTTTTTTTTATATAACTAAGGTGGCAAACAAGCATACGGCCCACCTGATGGTAAGTGGTCACCGTAGCCTATGGACGCCTGCAATACCAGAGGCATCACTTGCGCGTTGCCGACCCTTTAGGAAAAAAAGGAAGTGGGAAGGAGAAGGAGAGGGAAGGGGGAATGAGCGTGATTGGGCTTCCGGCACTCTAACTCACTAAACTAATCACAACAGTATGAACACTGCTATTTCACGTCGATATTCTGTGAGAGGGTAGTCTAAGTAAGTTATCTGTTAATAAATTCAATGAATAATTAGTTATGTAATTTAGTTATTCTTTGTTTCACTTCATAGGTGAAACAAAGAATAACATAGATTACTATTATTCACCACAATGCATGAGTAAGAACGTTATGTGCGTGTAGTGTTAAATGATATAGTGACGATATACTATTGTGGATTATGTGTGTTCATTCACGCACATAATGGTGTCAATGACTCTTTAATTGATTCAGTAATTCATGAAATGCACTTTGCACAAATTTACTATACTTTATTGAATTATTTACTAACTTGACTACACGGATGGTGTATTGGTTTAGGTGGTTGCCTCGCTACGTTGAGTGTCGTGGATCGAATCCCACATGGAACAAATATTCGTGTGATCCATAAATGGTTGTTCTGAGTTTAGGTGTGTTTGTGTCCGTCGTTTAAATATTAGAAAAGTTCCCATGACATGGGAATAATTACGAGTACGGGAATTGTCTTAAAAATAAGAACTTGTATAAGGAATATAATATAATTATATACCCACAAATTGGTTAACCGTGTTTGGGTGTATTTTGTGTCCGTTTCTTAAATGTTTGTTAAGTCCTTCGCAACACAGGAATACTCCTGTGTATAATATACATTATTAGTGCGGGAATTGTCTCAAAAATAATTACTTGTATAAATTAAGTTTCCACAAATAAGTTGACGGCGCTTGAGTTCTTTGTGCTCGTTGTATTCAGAATGTTAGCAAAGCTCCCGCGATACAGGATGACATAGGAGTGCGGCGGTTGTCTTTAAAAAAAACCACTTGTCTAAGGAATATAAGTATATAAAGTATATTTTACTGCACGGAAGACGCAGTGGTTTAAGTGTCTCTTTGAATGAATGTATAAATCTTTATTATTGCCAACTTTTTAGAGGATTCGATCTCCACGCAGAACAAAAACATGTGTGACTAATAAGGGGTGAGTGTCCTTTGTGCTTGTCGTTTTAATATTTGTTAAGATTCTGCAGCACAGGGGACAGGCAATGTTTATATTATAGGTTTTCTTGTTAGCTTATTCTAAACAGTACTTTCCCTAGACCAGTCCTATTGACTAATAGGTACTGACTAGTATTGTGCACGGTGTCGGGCTCGTTTACTATCACATGGAGCTCAAACTTTAGTGGCGAAAAGTGTGTGTAGTGCACTCTCGCTCTCGCACCTGGAAAGATTAGATCTTTCCAGGTTCACAGTCGTGATAGCCTATTATTTATATAATTAACTTATTTTTCAGTTTATTTACATCCAGATATACCAGACATACATTCAAGAATACCTGGCACGTCCACCACGCCGAGTACTGCTCTTGAGCTCAATCATAACTTAGATATATCATCGGAACAACCCAGGTATGTAGTTGAACACCTACTACATATTAATTAGGTACATAAGTACCATACCATACCATAAATAAGTCCTGTGGCACAAGTACACAGTGTTTATATTTTCGTGCGTTTATAAAGTCTTGGTTACAAATCCCGGGTTTAAAGAAAGTATTATTTAAATTTTTTGTTACGAAAGTTTTGTTCTCAATGGCGTCGCGTAGTCTGTCAATTTGCTTAGTAGACCGCAATAGGCTCGGTCGCATTACGTAGTGCCGAAGAATAAAACAGGTGAAATGTGGAGGTAATACACTTCTGCCTATTAGGAATGTAATGTAATTCTGCAAAAAGTGAAAGTAGCGGTGTAGCGTAGCGCTTATATTACAATACTACTCATCTTTAAATGTCAATCAGTCTTAAAATGTGCATTTGATATTTAATCTCCAGCCGTGTGAGGGCATTGCGGTCACAGTGAGTTCATGATAGTGATATGCCGGATTTCTAGGCAAGCAGGCCAGGCAGTCGAGGTGTTATTAGGTTATTTTTTCGGTACATTTTCGGAAGTGCCTAATGCCTATTAGGCCGGCCCTCTGGTATATGGAACCAAATTTTGCTACTAAAATGAAGGTTTCATACACCTCTGTCGAAACATTCAGGAATATAACGGCGTGATAGCCTGTATATGTATGTTATTCACAAATAAATATTATTTCAGAACTAGTCATCTTGTTAAATTAGATGACACAACGAGATTCAACAGCGTGTCACAAGATTCCAATATATTGTCCAATAGATCGAATGTTCTGGATAACAATGACTCTGCGATCAATGTCGGACCCAGTGCGGTACTACTTCCTATGGTACTTGATGTTGACAGCATTATACTGAATGGTATGTACATTTTTCATCTATATAAAGTTAGTATATCAACTCTAAGGAGAGTAGGTACTTATGCCAGACTACTTAAGAAAACAGCTACAAAATAAAGATGCCGCAATGGCTTAAGTAGTAGTAGTCATCTTACTTACCATCACGCCGTTGTATTGGACGGATTGTCAACTTTATACTTGACTAGTTCTCCCCCGCGGTTTTCCCCAAGTTTATGGTTACTGCTACGCGTCTGCGGCTCATAGCGTGATGGTATATAACCTATGTTACTCCTGGAGAAAGCAGCTCTGTCTAAAATTTTTTTTTTCAAATTTTGTTTATTCATTTTTGAGTTTATAATAATAGACATTACTAGCGTTTGTCCGCGGCTTTGTTCGCGTAAAACTTGTTCAGGTTATGTTAGTAGGTAACTGCCGGGGCTGCAGGATGAATGCGCAAGCGATCCCTGCGCTCCGGCCATACACTGTGTGAAGGAAAACCGTGGTAGGTTTAGTCGGTAGGACTCGGGACTTTCTATCTTTCCCCGGTTAAGTCCGACATAACCCCTCCGCCCGCTCACGTGGAGGCGCATGCGTCACAGCATTCCCCCACGTGAAAAAAGAGGTTGTATTAATAACAGTACTTTTTAAAACTAATATCCTAATATTGATTATACTTAGTAATGTCAATACTGATTATTATTGGCTAAGGAGGCCCGGGCGCTTTCTTTTATCGATAAACCTAGCGATAATGAGCTGCTAAACGGGCATATAAATTCGAAGAAACTTGTCTACTTGCCATTAAGTCGAAACTTTTATGTGAGCGTTGTACCAGTTCCTCCATTTGCAACTTGATTTGAGGCCATCAAATAAGGCGATTTCTTCCTATTACTTAGAAGAAAATTGGTATGCCAGTTAGTCTTAATTTAGAATATATTCGATTATTCGCAGGTACAAATCAAAATAAAACTGGTGTACAATACAAACCATCGGAACCAGTATTACAAGCAGGAACTACAATAAGCGTTAAAAAGTACGTAAGATAACTACTACTAAGTGAAGAAGAACTAAGTGTGAGTGTTTGAGTAATGGTGATTATTATCGCTTCGACTGCGATGGCGTAGTGGCTTAAGTGGTCGCCTCGCCACTGTCATTGGGCCAAGTGATGTGGGTTCGAATCCCATTCGGGACAAAACTTTGTGTGATCCACAAATTATTGTTTCGAGTCTGTGTGTTCTTTGTGTCCGTTGTTTGAATGTTTGTAAAGTCCCCGCGACACAGGAATTATGCCTAGTGTGGATATTGGGGACTATTGAGGCCATATTTATTAAAAATAAAATATGGCTTCAGCAATTTTTTGCCGTCGGACAAAGCGCTTTTCTACAAGCAAATACACAATAGTATGACTAGTATCTCGAGGTACTTATGCACGACGAAGGAAAACCTACGGAGAGAAAGAAAAGCCGTCGGTGCCGGTTGCTATGAAGACTTACAATAGCTGATATGCGAGTTCAAAACTCCTAAAGTGATCTGACGAGTAGTCATACCGTTAAGCCACTTTAGAGGCCAATGACAAGCCTGAAATCTATTACCTCGAATGGAAGTGCTGGTCGTTGCTAATTATTAGGTGACAGTACGAATAAGAATAGATCCTCTGTATCATAGACCAACCGTATGTGAGCCGGAACTGTTACTTCCATTTAGCTTTAGCGACCATACAGGTGAACCGTATGCTTTGGAACTCTTACTCACTAGGCGAAACGCAGTACCAGTATTGCAGCGTTTCGCCTAGTAAGCAAGAGTGCTAGATGCACACTAACCTACCGTATGTGAGCTTCTAGAACTTACCCCCATTATTTTTATCCCATCTTTCACCTCTAGTGTTTAGCGACCGTCAGCTACGGTTACCGCTTATCATTAGGTGGACTATATCGGTACTCATACTTACTAGGCGAAACGCGGTAACAGTGTTTCCTATGTGAGCCTCTAGAACTTTTACTCCCATTCTTTTTAGTGCATCCTTTAGGCTCGGGTATTTTAAGTGATCGATGGTAACTGACACCACCGGGTGGAACGTATTGTTCTTTGTGTTATGTGTCTTTATGTGTTATGTAAAAATAACTTAAAACACTTTCAACACTCGAGTTTTACATATGTTTCAGCAGCATTATGCAGAGTAGTAGTATCCTAAAAGATATCTACCCTTGAGAATACTTCTCTGGTACTCTTACAGTCAGTTATATGTGTTTGTGCTGTAGGTTGGACCCCATAACTATTTCCCTGGTAAACCACGAATCCTGGGACAACGTGGTGCAAGCTGCTCCTGTCATGGCTGTCAAGTTAAACGAAACTGCAATTACTAGTAATATTAGTAAGCAACAAAAAGTAAATGTAAGGAAGTTTAGATCGAGGTAAATATATTAACTACTAGACTTTGCCCGCAGGTTCGCTCGCGTAAACTTTTTTTTAAATTTTTTTTTTATTTTGCTCGTCAAAATGACCACACTCCACGTGATGGTAAGCAGTCGTGTGGTCTAAGAGCAGTGGCCTCCACATCGCCCCCACAGTAGCCGAGGCGATGTTGAGGTCTCTACTTTGACGGCCTGAGAAGATGCTTTTTCACGCCCCGCTTAAAGAACCCAGGATTGAAGGAAGAAGGAAACACGTGCCTTGGCAGAGAATTCCATGCTTTGATCGTTCGGCAGAGGTATGAGGACCCAAACTTTTTGGTACGCGCTCTAATCGACTCTACCGTGTAAGGATGGCATCTGAGCCCAGCACGCGTTGTTCTGGATAGGAAAGGGGAGGGCGGGATAAGGTGGAATAACTCTTCAGAGCACTCCCCGTGGTATATTCTGTAGAAACATGCCAATGAGGCAATGTCCCTACGGAGTTGCAGAGGTTCCAGTGAACTCGTGACCTCTGGATCTCCGATGATACGGACAGTCCGCCGCTGTAACCGGTCGAGAGCGTCCAGCAAGTACTGCGCGGAGCCATCCCAAAGATGAGAACAGTACTCCAAGCAAGGGCGCACTTGTGCCTTATATAATAGGCACAGTTGTCCAGCCGCGAAGAACCGCCTCACCCTGTTCAGAACTCCGAGTTTTCGCGAAGCTTGCTTAATGACGCTCTCGATATAGGTTTTCTGATTAAGGGAGTGGCAAAGATCCTTACCTAAGATGGAGAGGCTGTAACGTATCACCAGTGGAGTGTTCTTCAGAGAAGGGAGGGGAAGGAACGGAGACTTTTTTGTTGAGAACGCGCATGTCTGGGTCTTCTTGGCGTTGAACTCGACTAAGTTCTTGGCACCCCATTCATAGATGCGGTCCAAGGTCTGGTCAAGTTCAACGACAAGATTCTGCCTTTTCCCCTCAACCTCAGCCTAACATTAGGTTAGTAACGGTGTGGCGGGCCAAGACCTGTCGGTGTCGCGGTAAATGCTAGCGCGAATCCCGTGGCACCGACATTAGGTACTGGGTAACGTCGTCAGGGGTTTAGTGGGTATGGGGCCGGGCCTCTCTGGCTCGAGTCCCACACACCCGCGCCAAGCCCGGGCGCGGACGGTGCGTAAACGCATTCCCCTGAGGTTAAAAAAAAAGAAAAGATTAGTAACGGTACTTTTTTGAATAAAAGGCACCTTGTGTCCTTTACTGTTCCATTGATAACGTGTATGGGAATTTTATGATGATCGGTCGAGCAGCTAAGGCGTGAAAGCGTAGCAAATAAATTTATTTACCTAAATCTGCCTTGCAGGCTCGCAGCTCACGATATGGTAACTCAATCAGAAAATGATTGTGCAATGGTTCAAGTGGTAACATCGATACTATGTAGCGCCTAGTATTGTGGGTTCGCTCACCATAGGGCACAAGCATTTGTATCTACAAAAATACTTTTTTAAGGTCTGGGCATCCATTGTCGGCCTAGATGGCGTAGTGGTTAGTGTAACTGACTGCCATGCCTGAGGTCGCGGATTCGATTCCCGCACAAGTCAAACATTTGTGTGCATGAACATGGATGTTTGTCTTGGTCTGGGTGTTTCTATGTATAATATGTATGTAATTACAAAAAAAGAAATGTATATATGTATGTTTATCCATTGTCTAGTGCCCATAGTACAAGCTCTGCTTAGTTTGGACTAGATGGTGTTGTGTGTATATGTGATAGAATATTATTATTGTGCCAATTGTTGGAATGTTTGTAAAGTCACCCGAGACACAGGAATTAAAGTAACTGTATGGATAGCGTAGTGGTTAAAGTGGTCGCCTAGACACTGCCGCTACGCCGACTGTTGTGGGTTCGGATCCTACACGGTACAAAAATTTGTGTGATCCAGAAATGGTTGTTTCGATTTTGGACGTTCTTTGTGTCCGTTATTTGAATGATTGTAAATGCACGACGATACACCAATTATTCTTAGTGTGTGAGTTGTCTTTTTGAAGCATTTAAGCAATTAAAACTTGAGCGGTAGTTGTAAAAATAAAATAAAAGGTATCTTCAAGCTAATATTTATCGCCATCGTTTCTACTGTCAATTTACTCATTCATTCATCCAAGATGACGTCATCTGGACTGAATTGTCGTCTAAGTACTTAGTAGGTTATTACACGGTTGTTACTACCGAACAAGAGTCGTATTGGTTGAGTCGGACGGTAGGTATGGCCGTTCAGAAGGCCTTTTGCCGTCTGCATGGCTCTTGAATGGTGCCGCGTTTTTATTAATTTACGATCAGCTTCCTTTAGGTACAGCATACAGTGAGCAAAAAAATATACTTTACAAGGATCATCCTACCTAATATTATAAATGCGAATGCGAGTTTGTTTGTTTGTTACGCTTTCAGGCCTTATCTACTCGACGATCATCATGAAATTTCGCATAGACATTGCTACGGGTACAGCGACATAAGACAGAAAAAAGTCCTGTTTCCGAAAGATACACATTTGACTGTACTTCAACGTAAAAATGAATTATGTTATACTAGATTTTGCTCGCATTAATGCAAATTTTGTCAATAAATTCCTATCCCTCGGGTACAGAACTCATTTTCTGGATGAAAGTTACTCTATGTCCTTTTCTGTACCCCTGATAACGTGTATACGAAGTTTTATGATGATTGGTGGACTACTTAAGGCGTAAAAGCGTAACAAACAAACAAAACCCCATTCGCATTTATAATATTACTAGCTGTCCCGACAGACGTTGTCCTGAACACACGAAAAAAGAAATCTTTTAAGTTGGACCAAATTACAGATAGTTACGAAGTTTGATCAAAATCGGTTCAGTAGTTTCAAAGTTTATCCCGAACATACGAACATACATCGTGACACGAGATCTTTATATATTAAGGATTATAATGTTTGCAACATTTAAAGTTGTATGTATGTACGTATCTACCGGGCACATTCTTGCGCTACTAGTGCGAATATCTTAACAGTAAAATCCAATAACACCGTGAAATCAAACCAAAGACCACATGCATAGCTTTTGTTTTTACCGCTGTGCCACCGAAACAGAATCCTTTATACTTTAACCTTTATACTTTATACTTTAACATCTAACAAATACAGTTCCAAATAATAGTCTTCTTTTAGGAATTCACCGTCTTAAACATTACATAAAATGATCTATAACTGTTAAATAAGAGAAAAGCACTGGCTCCTGCAATACAGTTTTACTAGTGCAGGGGTCAGAGAATTCTAAATTATTATAGCTTAATTTGTGTCAATAAATAATCATTATTATTAGACTACTAGCTTTTGCCTGCGGCTTCGCTCGCGTTAATTTAGAATTTGACAATCAATTCGGGTTGTACTCTGCTTGTAATAATATAATTCAAACATAATTCGAAAGAAACGTGGCGCCATCTATTATCATAAGAACGTTTTTGTTGTTTTCCTCGAGAACAGTAATTTTTTTCGGGATGAAAGGTAGCCTATGTTCGTTTCTATACACCTGACAACGTATATGCAAAATTTCAGGATGATCGGTTCAGTGGTTTAGGCGTGCAAAGGTAACAAACAAACAAACTCATTTTCGCTTTTATAATATTAGTTAGGATTAGGATTAGGATTATCACTTATCTAGGTACTATGGAAATAAAACTACTTTATAAGGATTTTCGGTCGCGTTGTTTATTTTCAAAACACTTTTATTAAATAAATTTGAACTCTATGACTAGTATTATTAAACTTTACTACAATTTAAGCTATTTAAATTATATTAAAACTATTTATATTTAAGTTTACACTTTGCCCCAACGTTTCAGTTGCTTTAGAGCAGCCATGTTCACGAGAAGACTAATGACTGCTGTATTATAAGTTATAACATTCGCGTAAACATAAGACAATATTATCACTTATCTATTATTCTATAATGTAGTATTGTCGTTGTCGGTAGAGGGCGTAAGAGACGATACATCCACGCTATAGACATATCAGTGGCAAACCCGCATAGCGTGCCAGTAATTAAGCATTTGACCACCACGCCGCCGCCAGAGAAATTCGACATGAGGGACTTTCAGCGGCTCATTGAGTTGCAGGACGATGAGGTATATGATATAATAATGCTATTCCACTTTGAAAATAATAGTTTAATAATACTTACATTGTTTTAGGGGGCCTGGTAATTTGTGTGACAGGGTTTCCTAGTGCAGATACCAGTCTCCCACACAGGTCTTTTGTTTTTTATCTTTTGTATTTTAATTATATTTTAAGTTACCTTTGTGGAAGAGAAAATAAATAATTATTATTATTATTATCAATAATATTAGCCATGCATATAAATTATTCTGGCTGGTCCAGTGTGGTTTATAAATATTATATATACATATATACATACATAGATTCACGCCTGTTTCCCAGAGGGGTAGGCAGAGACTACGGATTTCCATTTGCTACGATCCTGACACACTTCTCTGGCTTCATTCACTTTCATCACATTCCTCATACACGCCCGTCGGTTCAAGGAGCTCTTAACCTGGCCTTTGTCCAGAACGCCTCCGATCTGGTCGAGAAACGTTCGCCTAGGTTTTCCTCTTCCGACTGTTCCATTCACACTAGCCTTATAAACTTTCTTAGTCAGTCTTTCCTCGTCCATTCTTTCTACATGTCCAAACCAGCTTAACATACCCTTTTCTATTCTTGTAACTATATCCACTTTCATGCCGCATCTCTCTCTAATCACACTATTTCTTATTCTATCTTTCAGAGTCACTCCACATATGCTTCTCAACGCTCTCATTTCTACAGCATTTATTCTGCTCTCATGCTTCTTTTGCCATACCCAACTTTCACTTCCATACATAAGTGTGGGCATTAATAGTCCTCTATGAACAGCCAAACGTGCCTTTTCGGATACATTTCGACTGTTCATAAAAGCGCGTAGGGCTCCATTCACTTTGTTGCCAGCAATCGTTCTCAAATATATATATTATATATATATTAAAGAACATTATTATATATATGTATATATAATAATGTTCTTTAATATATATATATATATATATATATATATATATATATATTTAAGATCATTATGGATTGCCTTACTATTTTATCCTTCACCATTAAAGGGACCGATAATTAAGATACCTAGTAAGGCAACATTTACACACGTAGGTAGCTATAGCTATTGCCTGAGATACAGGTTCTACCTACTACAGTGCCAGCGGCTTACTAAGCGTTGTCACACGCACTATTAATATTGTTTATTATGTAATGCCTTGTGTAAGTAAATTATTTTCTTTCTTTTTATGTCTTTTTTTAAAAGGACAACTAGAATAATTCCTGCGTCGCGGGGGACTTTACAAACATTCAAACAACGGACACAAAGAACACCTAGACTCGGAACGATCAATTGCGAATCACACAATTTATTGTCCCGAGTGGTTTTCGAACCCATGTCGTCGGGTTTAGAAGGATAAAAAGACAATAAATTATTATTATTATCGGCCTCGATGGCGTAGTGGTTAGTATAATCGACTGCCACGCCTGAGGTCGCGGGTTCGATTCCCGCTCAACTCAAACATTTTTGTGCATGAACATGGATGTTTGTCTTGGTCTGGGTGTATCTATGTATAATATGTTTTTATTTACAAAAAAAAAAGGATATATGTATGTTTATCCTTTGTCTAGTACCCATAGTACAAGCTCTGCTTAGTTTGGGCTAGATGGTGTTGTGTGTATGTGGTAGAATATTATTATTATTATTAATATAGCTTCGAAAAGTCGAGAGCTGCGTGGTAGTCTTATCCTCTCCCGTTAGGCTATCGCTGGTTTTATTGTTGTTGGTTGTAGATCCACGGGCGCATGTCAATGCGGTACGTGAAGCAGTACGTGGGGCTGCCGCTGCTGAATTTGTGCGACTTCAACGAGAGCTCCTCTCGACACGTGTACCTCTTCAACTCCTCCAGGCTTGTGCTCGCACTCTCCAACTTTACTGTTAGTGATGCTAGAAAAAATATTATAGGACGTATTTTCCACAAGGAAAAATATGTCCTAGTAAAACATATTTGTCTGACTCTATATCGTCGCATATGATTGTAATAGAGGTAATAAAAACGATCGCATGGTTTGTCAAAAACAAAGCTTAGAGCATATTTCAACCTCATGTTTTAAGCATTTTTGCATATGCCACGACTTATTTCGGTAGCCAGTACATAAAATATTAAAGACATTTGGGCAAAGTTAAAATCAAATTTATAACCGTATTATTGTAATTATAGGAAAACTTACCTATATTAAATAAAGAATCTGAAAAATGGTACTTAAGGTAAAAACAGTATGAAAATTTGTTATTCTGCCGATACCGCTGTGCCTTGTACTTTTCAAATTCAACTTTTCTAATTCTACCTAGCCTAGTTCTATTATGGTCTAATTATGGTTTTTGCATAGAGCGCCTGTCATCTGACCTACCTACCCAAAGGATATGCCTTTGAGTTGGTAGATCTGGTGGCAGGCGAAATCAATGGTTAGTCTGACAATTTAAAGTGCTGTCTTTCATTCACTTCAAATGGTTCTATGATTCTAAATTAAAAGGACTATAAGAATTACATTGTTTAATAGATTTATCTGCTATAACAGTCATACTAAATACTAGTTGTGTTCAGCTGAACCGCATGATGATAGTGATGACCCCAGCGCGAACTCTGCTGAGCTCAGACGCGCGGTGCGCGCCCGCCTACCTCGAGTGTCAGGTGTCTGGCGCGCGCGTCTGCATCGACGCGCACAGCGCGTGCGACGGCGTGCCCAACTGCGGCTCCTATGGTACACCTTCTTCTATCATCACCAATATATATTGCATACTAGAATTTAGAACGCACAACGGAATTACCTTCGATTCCATATATTATAATTATATACTTACTTAGTCCCCGCTTATTTCCCCAGAAAGAATGGGCTGATGTATAGATCAAATGAAATAGTGTGTAAACCTAATGCCCTATGCAGGCTGCAGTTCAAGACTTCGTGTTGTTACATATAATTTCTTGATAAAAAAACCTTAGATTACTGTGCCATAGCCGGGTATCGAACCGCTACCCGCAGCAGTTGTATTTGTTAGGTACCGCTGCGCCACTGAGACAGTCTTGATAGATATTACATATGAAACTGAAATTGGAACAGAACAAAGCAAATTAAACACTTATTTGTTAAATATTATATTTATATATTCGGCATTACTTAGTAGTAAGACAGTTTGTTAATAAAATGTCTTTATATTGCACTAGTTTATGTCCGTGACATCGCCTATGTAGCAATATAACCTAAACTTACAACTAAACGTTACATGAAAAATAAGACTTTTCATAATGTCTGTCATACATTCTGAATCTTTTATCATACTCTATAATGTGCTTTTCTATTGCTATCCATGAAAACCTGTAATTGGCTTACTACCTCATATTTCAGTTACCTTTCTTTATTGTTATAGCTGTTGGTTTTCCAAATGATAAATAAATAAATAAATAATATTAGCTCTATAACTATGAAATTGCTATTTATGTCCTCATATGTACATCTAATGTAATGCAATTCCTGTAAAAAAGACTGGTTATTATAAAAAATAATTTATATTTCGAGAAAAACTTTAAACATAATATGTATATTAATAACATATATTATTTTTAAAATGATTTGTATTTAAAGTTATATCGCTTAGTGCCTGTCCGTATTTGATGTTTTAATTCGCCAGAATTACATGGTGGTTGATGTTTTTGTTAATTTAAGACAAACCATAGCCATTAAAAAAAAAATGAAATAGGTAGTAGATATGAAAACCACAACGTTGTAGTTTATGTTCGTGTATAATAATAGCAGCCCTGTATTAAACTGAACCACTGCTGGGCACGGGTCACTTAGTGTGAGAAGGGTTGAGCCACAGTCCACCACGCTGGCCGAGTGCGGATTGGGAGACTTCACATATCTTTGAGAACATTATCGAGAACTCGCAGATATGCTGGTTTCATCACGATTTTTTTTCTTAACCGTTAAAGCAAGCAATAATTCATTATTTAATAATACGTATCTACATAACTTCGAAACGATAGTGCGTGCCTTGGGATCAAAATCGAGACCTGCGTGCCACTAGGCTATCGCTGTAGCTTCATACAAATTGGCGATTTCATATTTAAGCCCCTATTATGTATAACACAAGATATACTTCCAGATATATACGATGAAGACCGCCTCAGCTGTGGTGCGGCCGCAGGGCTTCGTCACAACGTGTGCCTCGCCGCCGTCACATTCCTGGCGGTGCTTCTCACCATACTGTACACCATCCACTACTGGCTCAAGCGGTGCATACCTAAGGTCTCCGACGCGTTCTTCATATACACCGACGCGGCTGAGAACGTGTTAGTATATACTATATATCATTTATTGTCTCAAAAAATATACATACAAAGGAAAACACATGAGTTATACCTACTTATAACAAACTGTAATATGTTCAATAGTTTTGTTGAACACTGCTACACAAAGTAAGATTTAACTTGTGGTATGGGTACCAGGGCTCTCGTATTTAATCGCTATATATACTAACGGAATATACGACTTATAAATTGAAGTACTATGTAGTTGCTTTACATCTGTTGCGTTGGGTAAAGCTTGCTAGATGGCTATGTATTTGGGTTTTCTATGGGCAAATTCTCAACTGCAACATGTATTTGAAATTTGGCTGTGGTAGACTCTGCTGATATGTTTGGCGTTATGAAGACGTGCTGTGTATGTTCTGTTCTACCTATAATATTTTGTAGATTGGTGCATTTCTTACAAAAAACCACATACTAGTCATGTGAATGTCGTTGAGGGTTAATCCGTATGGGACATCAAAATATTATGTTCTACAAACTTTGTTTTAATAATACCTATTAGTATTCTTTGTGTCCATCGCTTAATATAAATTCCCTTGCTAGAATAATTATCAATATGGGTTAAAAGTTACTGGTACATTTGGTTATTCCTGCAGTTGATCTAGAATGCTTGTGTTAGTAGTGAGCATACGTCGGTAGTGCAGTCTGCATGAACCGAATATCTCTCGATCTTTTAGATTTTTATTAAAATACATATATATTTACAGCTTATACCTGGAGCCCCTTATGCGATCGCCACATGATCTTGGCGTCGGTAAAGACTATTATCATGGAGGTATGCAACAGTACATGGAGTATGAAGACATCGTCCCTAAAAGGAATCCTTGCAAAGCATTTATAAGAAGATGTTTTGCTTTCTTACGATACAGACGTAGAAGACATTCTCAAAACGATATTGTAGAAGCAGAACTTGTCAATCTATATTCACAAAGATCATCAACTTTCGCCGAAATGGAACTAAATAAATTGTCTTCAGGAATATTGCTTGGCCATACTGTCGATGTGGCGGTCCAAACGAGCTTAGAGATTGGCGTATTGAACCTAACTTCAAGTTACAACAACGATGAAGACTTTGAGCAGAACAAATTAAGTGAGTCCATGGAACATTTGGCATTATTGGAGGCTGATTTAGATTCCTCTCAACCTTCTGATGAATTAAACATATTACAATTCTTCAGAAGGGAAAGAACTAAATCCACCTCCTCGCATATAAATCATATAGAGGATGCATTTACTGATATACCCGATATACTAGAAACACCGCACGACGAAAAAGAAATTCAAAGTCATGAATATAACCCGGAACTCTATAATATTGATGAAGGAATAACACTTGAGCCACTTAATAAATTGGATGGTGATAAAATGTTTGCTAAGAAGCAAGAGGTGGTGAGAAAACATTTAAGGTTTCGTGATGAAGCGGTGATAATACCGTTTGATGATGATTTAGATGATGAAAATGGTGACGATGCTGCGTATAATGCTCGACGAAGCGTTGTTCTTGGAGCTAGTAAAGTGTTCCGCATACAAAATACGAATGATGAGCCTACTGAAGTTGAGGAACCAGTCGCAACAGGCAGAGAGTTTAAATCTTATTTTAATTGGGGCAAAGAAAGGAAGAAAAAGAAGTCGTCTAAAAAGCTAAAGCTTGGACAATAAAACAAATGGATGTATGGTTAACGACAAAAGGCTATTGATAACTTTTTAGATTCAATGATATGATTAAGTTAAGTTCTCATCGTGATTAACGAAGCGCTGAGTTCTGTATATTCATTCGCCCCGCGCGGTACTATAAGTTTTGTGACTAACGACGCGGACGGTAGCTAGTTTCGTGTCCTTTATGTTTATTTGTGCTTTTATAGCAGTACTCATGGGATGTATATTTATAAAAGCCGGAAACTTAAAACCCATTATTTTATTCTGTACACTGTTACAATGTGAGCAACCATTAGTGAAAGTCTAATTTAATTAATCCTATGAACTATTTATATGTGACTTAATTATTTTGTGACCTAAATAAAGGAATGAGACTCATTTTTTGGTAGCTATCAAAACACCAAGTTTCTACACACATGTTGCGGGTTTGATCTCTGAGCTCGACAAAAAGTCTACAATAATAGTGTAATAATGGGCATAATAGATGGTTACTATGGCTTCTGTTAAAGTGGCAATAGAGTTCGAGATGTTATTTTTCTAGAATAGCTATAGAGCTGACTGAAAAGTCGAACCAAATTCGTTTTTCTAAAGATATCTGACGTAAATGCAATGTTAGAGTTTTATAATACATACTTAGCATACATTCTTTTATTAAAACTAGGTAAGAATCTTTCGTCATATTTTGTAAACGGATTGTTCATTAAATGTTTTGATGAATATTAATGTATAATTTGAGTGCGCGCGTGGTCGGTATCGGTAGAAGACGGTCGCCAGAGCGGCGTCTGCGTCCCGCGCCGCTATTTCCTAATTAAGACCAATTGTGCACCGGATAGAACACGTGCCAAAATGTGTGATGTCTTTTTAATGGCATTCCGTCATCATGTCATTGTATATCTGTGTACTTTGCAATCTGTTGTTTTAGTGCTTACCTAATGTTTATAACTGTAGTTGAGTATTCTGTGGCGTGTAGTCTATGGCCTTAGTCATGAAGTCTGTTATTAAGAAAGTGTTTTTTTTATTAAGCATGAAAATATAAAGATGATTTGAACTTTTTTCGATTTGTTTATTTGCATGACAGACCATAAGATATATTGTGTAGTGGCCTTGAATGCTACTGTTGTCCACGACCTCTTGGGTTTGTTTCTAGGGGAAGTGTTTTCCGGTTTTTCAGTCAAGATATTTTTAATAGCAGTTCGGAGTCTTCCTGACTCCGAAGATGGCAATGTATTATCCTGCTGCATCGGAAAATACGTAAATCTGTTGGTGCCTAACGAAGTCAGCCATAATGTGGTAAACTACCTAAATAAGTTATTACTACCAAACTATTAGACTACTACAAGCCTTGTTACGATCTTCTTCTTTTCGTATGGTTACTGGCCAACCTGTTGTCAAGAGTTGTTCAAGCCGCCCGTAGGCCTCTGGCATGTCTTAACGACTGTAGTCAATTTGACAACAACCGGGACGGACTTTTTACGTGCCCTCCGAAGCACGGAGACGCTCAAATGAAATACCACTAAGCGGTCACCCATTTATAGACTGACCGCACCCAACGTTGCTTAACCTCGCTAATCGTTTACCGATCAGTGAGTGCAACTGGCTATGAGCGCCAGTCATCATAACGATGACCGATGATGACGATGATGTTACGACGAACTTGGTTTCAATGTCGTGTTAGGAAAATGATTTTTATGAAATTCTAAGTAGTAGCACGTTGTCTAGAAATGGGTTTAAAAGACAACAATGGGCTGCTCATTCTTATAATTCTTAAAATATAGCTCACGGAATGTGGGTATAGTAGGTACGCCACTACCTATTTATCTAGCGGTGTACACGTACACAGTGTGCGTCTGACACTCTATTATATGAAATCATTCAGTGACTTCTCTAAGAATTAACACACAATACATAGCTACGCTACCGACGACGGCGAGAGATCACGGCATTTTCCGTAAGGGTTTTGGTAATAGAACGAAATGGAATTGTATCAACTAAACGATGCGCGACGTTAGTTCCTAAGTTATGAGAAGTCAGATAATTTTATTTTTTTTAAATACAGCATCCGGACTAGAAACTTCATGTTACGTAAACTTAACTTCGTGTTCTGTCCAAACATATAATTGTTCTTTGCGGGATTCAAACGAAAAATTTAACTATTATTATTGGTGTGTCTCTAACACTTCGATATACATATAAGATGCACAGAAGGCTAATTCTTGTAATATAATATTTTCAAATAAAAAGTTCTATTTAGTTCAGTAACCTCAAATGTAAACTGAAATGAAATTTATATTCACATTTGTCGTTTATTTTAATTTAGGAGAATACCATTTGTTTTATTTATGACACTAAGACAAGATCAGTACTCTATTTTGGACTGTTTTATGAATGTCTAAATAGGACGTTTCGAAGTCCATTATGCGCCATAAGCCTCAACCATTTGCAGTAATAACACCTTAAAACTCTTGAGTCTTGTAGCTAACAGAACTGGTATATGAAAGAGGACATAGTCTGGTGCGATTTAAGTTAACTAAGTCATACTATAAACAACAGCTGCAGCCTATAGCCCATAGATATAAAACATTAAACGTACAGGATACTGCAGTGACAATAGAATGGACAGTTTTATTGAGGGCAATGAAATTTATCTTAGAGCTTTTATGTCAGCTTCAAAAAAGATAGATGTAAAAGTGTCAGGCTAGAAGCGGGAGTCGGGAGCCGGTGCGCGAGGTCATTTCAATTGAAGTCAATTAAAGCAATTGAGTCCAATTGAGCGGGCGGCAGATTCTGCGTCGCGTTGCCGTCGACAGAGAGATTTTATGTTCAGCGCCTACGCGGCCGCGCCATCCCGCCGCCTCGCTCCGTCACATGACTCACTGGCTCACTGCCTACCCGCTTTTTGTATCATAATGTGATCATTATACTTATATCAATCGCCTTAAATATGAAGCCACAATGACGTCCACAGTCATGAGGGGCTTTGAGCAATAACTTGGAAGCTAAGAGTCAATTATGTATTTGAATGCCGGCCGTTAAAAAGTATATAGGATGAATTTGTATGTATGATGAGTTCCTAGTTTAATATGTAGACAGTAAACAATCAATCATCTTACATAATTTCTCAGTGTGCGTATCTATTATACATAGATCGTGTCTGAATGTACTCGTATGATGTTAATATTATGTTTCGCGCAGGTAAATGGAAAATACATTTACATTTGTCTTGTATGAAAAATATCTTACTTAATTTATTAAATAGCAACATTACCGTACAATAGTTTCTTTAAGGTTAAGCTACCTATAGCATGAAATAAACGATACCTATTTGAACAAATTAGAAAGTAGGTTCATGCCATAGAACAAATAGTCAACAAAATCTTTCGATACAATTTCAAGGTTAATTTATATTTACATATAATATTTATTGTCACAATTATTGTATTTCATACAACTCCACGTTCTTTGTAATCGCTGTTTAATAATAGGGTTTTATTTAATCATGTAGCTCACTTGCGTCTTAATTAGGTACCTGCCTGTCTTTTTAAAATAAAAGTTTTAAATATTTTACGGATGTTATTTAAATTACAATTATACAATGAAGAGACGATACCTAGAAAATATACATATGAATCACAGTAAGTGTTCCACGTAAGCAATATGACTAACGAAGGCACAGGTCAATTAGGTGTTCAGAGTGAGTAGTACTTCTACACAAAGAGACCTACGATTGTCTCCATGTTAAGAAATTTACCTATCATTTCTAACTATTAAAAGAATTACATGTATTCGTGGATAAGTGTGAAACATGGCAAGTAAAAGTGTTTAAAAAGTATCCTAATATAAGTTTCTCCGTAAACACCCACGTCAGATTAAAAATAAGATGATTCGGCTAAATAAGAATGTCTCATTGTATATCATGCGAAATCGTATTCGGCTAATTAGAAGGCTAGTTATTACGTTAACTAATAAGTAGATACATTTTAAATATCGTATTACACAAAGACAATAAAATTAGTATTACGTATACCTACTGCAACTAAATAGGTACTGAGTACAAAACACGTTTCCACTGAACACAAGAAAGCTCATACTAAATTATATCATATAGTTATTGAAAAAAGTATCAATACAATAAATTGTGCAAAATGTATTAATATTTCTATTTCTTTTTATTAATTGTTATAAGACGATAATTTTAAATCAACTGTTTTTAATATTTAGCCGCCTAAAAAGAAGCTTTGCATAGGTTTACAAGGCTTTCTTATATAGGTACCTTAAATCGGGATATCAAAAACTAGATGAATTTGAAAGAATTTGCGTACGATCTTTCTTTACTATCTGAAACTTACACAGTTAGAAATTACTTAAAGATAATATATAATATCTTTATTTGATTTGATTAATTGATAATGTACTAAAGCATATTATGTATCTGACGGTCTCAAGTAATCATGTTAGGCCATGAGTGCAATGAGTTCCAAACATACAGACGGCCTCGATGGCGTAGTGGTTAGTGTAACCGACTGCCTGAGGTCACGGGTTCGATTCCCGCACAAGTCAAACATTTGTGTGCATGAACATGGATGTTTGTCTTGGTCTGGGTGTTTCTATGTATAATATGTACGTATTTACAAAAAAAAGGTATATATGTATGTTTATCCATTGTCTAGTACCCATATTACAAGCTCTGCTTAGTTTGGGCTAGATGGTGTTGTGTTTATGTGGTAGAATATTATATTATATTATTATATATATACTGACTATCCGGAGTAAAGCAAATCTGTCTCATGGGTCGGTGAAGCTTCGGTTGATACAAAGGTGTTAAGAGCTTTATATATAAACGCGATGAAGTATCATTGTGTTATTTTTATTGTTACCAGTGTGCAAATAAAAAAAAAATAGAAATTGATCTTTTAATAATTACACTACTCTATACTCTACAGTTTTGGTTCGCAACAGAAACGAGAGTATTGCATCCTGGGTAAAACGCTAATGCTAAAGCTAAATCTGATAACAGAATTTCGCTATCACATCAGGAGTTTTAGTAATTGTTATTTCTATTGAGAAATAAAGAAATAATAAGTAATTAAAATCGTGACGTGATGGCGTAGAACATTGGTGCTACGCATGTATTGTTGCTTATTGAAAATAATTAATTGATATTACGACTAAATTTAGAAAACAATATATTTATTTTAAAAAGATTCTACCTACATACACACAAAAAAGATGTCGACCTCTATGGCGTAGTGGTTAGTGTAACCGACTGCCTCGCCTGAGGTCGCGGGTTCGATTCCCGCACAAGTCAAACATTTGTGTGCATGAACATGAATGTTTGTCTTGGTCTGGGTGTTTCTATGTATAATATGTATGTATTTACAAAACAAAAAGTATATATGTATGTTTATCCATTGTCTAGTATCCATAGTACAAGCTCTGCTTAGTTTGGGCTAGATGGTGTTGTGTGTATGTGGTAGAATATTATTATATTATTATTATTATTTTAAAAAGATATCTCTAAAGAGATAATAAATATTAATTTTAAATAAATTAGCTTGATTTCACCTTAGCAATAAGGCGATTTTCTTTTAAAATCGTGGTCATTTTCTCTCATGAGAAATCAACAGTAGTCTCCTAACATCCCTGGATCCCATCGACTTTGGTAACGTTGTTCCACATTAAGGATGTGGTAATAGAACTGTTCACTCTGTTCGTCACTAATATCTACTAAGATTTTTGAATCAAAATTCAAGTGAGACACGTGTCGGTTCCTTCGTATTATTTTTACAATAGCGACAATTATTGTGATAGATTAGGTTTTAAAGTAATATTAAATAAATAAAACCAGACCCATATTAAACTGTCCCACTGCTGGGCACGGGCCTCTTTTTAGTGTGAAAAGGGTTAGGCCATAGTCCACTACGCTGGCCCAGTGCGGGTTGGCAGGCTATACATATCTTCGAGAGCAGTAAGACATGCATGTTTCCAAACGATGTTTTCTGATTAACTATAATACGCACATCATTCGAAAGTCAGAAATGCCCTCCTTGGGATCGAACTCGAAACGTCTGCGTGAAAGTACAATGATCTCCCACTAGGCTATCGCTATTTAGTGTATTTATTACAAACTAGCTGTTACCTGCGACTTCGTCGCGTAGATTTTAACTAAAAAGTGTTTGTCGCCGCGGAACCCAACTATATTTCTCTGCCCAAGTTACTGAAATGGCGTAGTTTTTATAGTGTAAAGCTAGATAATAGCATCGCTTACTCAAAAACAACATTTAAATATGCGTCGTTAGATTACACGCTGTCACAGAATGCGTAAGAAAAATAAAGATTCACAGCTCCTCCCCCGTAGGCGATAGCGTGATAATATGTAGCCTATGTGTTGACCGGACCTGTTAGTAATATTCATGCAAAATTTGAAGTAAATCCATGCAGTACTTTTTGAGTTTAGCCCGGACATACATACAGACAAACAGATAAACAGACAAAAATTCTAAAAGCTATATTTTTGGCTTCGATATCGATTGCAGATCACGCTCCAAGTATTCTTTTAAAAGAATATTCAATGTACAGTTTTGACTTTCCTACGATTTTATTATATTAATTACTTATGTGTTTAGTGTACATAATACTAAAACTCTGTTGTGTGTGCGGAGATCACATATGTATTTTACTTGATAATAAGTATATCTGTTTTATTTCATCCTACTCTCATCATGTATCAGAAAAAAAATGATTTCCCAGCCAGTCTTGGTAGTCAACCACTTGGTAAAGACACTCTTAACTTGGTGCTCTACGTGCACTTCTCAAGTTTAGTAGTTTCAAATAGATAAGGTTTTCTATTTTACGTCGTAACATGACAATTATTGGAAGGCTAAACAAAATTGAAAATCTTTTGTGAGTCCGTCGGGGTCCCGTTGCGACTCAATAGGTTAAGTTCCAGCAGCCTGCCGGCGGCCTAACATTTCAGCAATTGATTGATTAATCTCAATTTAATTTTTCAAAATATAGGCAGTAACACCTTTTTACTAAGGTTATCTTCAAAATTTACCCAGTCTCTCAGGAGTAAAAATCTTATGTATCGCACAGAAAGTACATAAAGTAGGTTTAAAATACGTTATGACCGCCTATTTAGAATATGTCAACCTTGATGTCTCAGTATTTTAAACTATTTTCTGAAGTTAAAACCTGTGTGATAATAATTGTTCCGAAGTTAAAACCGATCCGTGGTTCAGTTCTAGAAGTTTAGGCTTCCATCGTTGATAGCAAGTCAATTTCGACCCTCAAAGTACCTATACCAACATAGTTTAGGATGTTATCTTTTGATTCTAATTATGAATGAATGATATAAATATGAATGACGAATATTTAAATTTAAAAATTAATAAGTTGCTCTAGACTTCGACGGCTGCTAGGTACTTTTTGGGTATTTTTAGTCAAAGTAAACATTTAAAGGTTATAAAGATTTTATAAAACACGTTTTGTTACTAACTTTTTTTTATCAATATAAAAAAATATATTTTAATTTTATTGACTAAGTCCCGATTGAGAATGCCATCCAGATCCATACAGATATTACATAGCTAATGCCTACGTAATTATATAAACAAATCAAACACAACAACGATAATATAGTTCTTATTGAATGAATACAAATGCCGAGCGAACACATAAAAAACGATACACTGCTGGATTAACAAGACAGACATTATCGTGGGCAGCATTTCTCCGTAATTGTACCTAATACTTGTACGACATAAGATACACTGGGAAAATAGCTAGATATCAAGAGAGTTTGAGCACTACAGACTAGAGAACATACTTCTCTGCGGCGGCAAATAGCCTTCAGAAAATCTTACCCAAGTAACCTTGTTAGCAAGGTTTTCCAGAACTGCTTAGGTCATCGTTGTGCTATCAGCAAAGAGATTATTATCATCAGATAAGGTCCAGAATGCTGTATGGGATGGTTCCTATAAAGCATTATCATTACATGCACGAGATCGGTATGAATCTATACGTTCTGTAACCCATTGTTATTATTGCACATGTAATGACATGGCTCTGAAAGGTAGTGGTAGGGCTTTAAAGTCTTTACTAATGTACCTAAGTAGCAAATATTTATAGGCTTTTGGACGATTGATGCTGGGTTGGCGGTTACAAGCCGTGGATATATGCGGGATGTATGTACTTTTACTGCCTAACTATTAGATACAAATAGTATATTAACCAAACAGCTTTGGGTCTGATATGGATATCCAACAAGGATCTTACTTTCTTTTTAAAAATACTTTTTTTTTAGAAAGACCACACTAGGACTTAATCCTGTATTGTGGCGGACTTTACAAACATTCAAATAGCGGACACAAAGAAAAGCTTGAAACAGGTATTTGATGGATCACACCATTTTTTTAGTTTGAGGCACCTATCAAACTGAATTTATTGAATATACTGAATTTAGGCAATCGTTTTCTAAAATTGCATATTTGAAGGCGTCTTAAAAAACATTAATTATTGTAACTTGGCTAAATCTATAGGTCTATAGGTAACTGATCTTACATCAATAGTAAGCAAATACACCGACGAAACAGAAGTGATGTTTAGTCTTAATAATTAACTTACTGCTCATTAATATTTGTTTGCAAGTAACAAATTTTAAAGATGTTTGGCCACTTTATAAGATACCTAGGTACTAGCTGCCCCGCGCAACTTCATCTGCTTCATATTATTATAAGAGAATTTTCCCCGTTTTTGCAACATTTTTCATTGCTGCTCCGCTCCTTTTGGTCGTAGCGTGATCTTATATAGCCTATAGCCTTCCTCGATAAATGGGCTATCCAACATTAAAAGAATTTTTCAATTCGAACTAGTAGTTCCTGAGATTAGCGCGTTTAAACAAACAAACAAACTCTTCAGCTTTATAATATTAGTATAGATGATGACTTTATAAAAGACATCATTGAAGGTAAAGTGGAAGAAAAGAGAGTAGGACGCAGACCCAGAAGAGCATTCACTGACCAAATAAAGAAAATGATATAAAGAGGTCAAGGTCTTAGTCGAAAATCGAGAAAGATGACGTATAGAGTATACGCCATCATTCGACAAGATCAAAGCTCTTAAGTATAAAAAAGAAAAACAAAGGTTTAGGCGGCGCATCACCTGGAATGCTGTAACAAATAAGGCGTTTCCTCGTAAGCATTTCATCGTTATCATCAGACCCTGGATGACAGTCATTAATCAAGTTTCAATATAATTCGGTTCATAGGTGAAAATCAAACGTGCACTATTTTCTGTCCTTAGAGATGAATATTTTAACTTTGATATGGGACTCTAACTTAGATATAAGTAGCTATTTAATAAAAAAGGATCATCGATATCGAATTACCCAGATCCACAGATAATATAATATCATACTACTAACCAGAACAAAGTAAAGCGTAGTGATATCAATTAATAGGTAAAAATTAAGTAAGGAAATAATCAATAATTGCCAATTTTTCTGACTTTGGTGTGGATTGGCTTTTATTTTCTGAATTTAGGTATATAAGACCATCTTCCAGGTATATTAATACCTGGAAAATGGTCTTATATAAATTATAATTGTAATAAGAAATTTATTGTATTTTAATAATTTAAAATACAATAAATTTCTTATTAGACTACTATGTAGAAAGTTATGCTTGATCATAAATCAATATAAAACAAATAAATATGTATATGCGGCAAATTGAGATTATTTTCCGTCGCTATAAAAGAATACTGATATAATGGAAATACAAAAAAGTTTATACTATAATATTAGTGTATTGTCAAATTTATTGTTCGATAATTTGAGAACGTTACACTTAACAAACTTTGGCCTTATTTTTAAAGACAGCTGCCGCATGCCGCTCTAATTTAATTACTGTATCGCGGAGAACTTGACAAAGACTGAAACAACTATTGGAGGATCACATTATTTCAGTCCTGCGACCCATAACACTTGATGCACTAGCCATTTGGCTAGCCGACCATTTAAACTACTGCGCCATTCGAGCGATCAATGAAATTTTACATAGATTTATTAAAAGAAATTAATAATCAATCTTAATTTATTGTCGAGTGATTAATTTTTACTTACCATCAGTACCTTGGAAACGTAGTGGTAAGTCAAAATATCTATCTAATAAATTCGCTGTTTTGGCATAATTTCAATTCCAAGTTCAATATATATTTCTGGAATTATTATAACAGTGATGAGCCCGTTCAATGACAATGCGTAACTTTCGTGTTGACGAAAGACAGATTTTTTTTACTCTATAAACTATGATGGGCAATTAATGCCAATGGAAAAATTTACGTGGCATAATGCATTGACGCATACCTTTCCGCGGGACGATAAAGAGGTTATGTTGGACTTACCCGGGGAAAGATGGAACGTCTGGGTCCTATCGCCTAAACCTACCACGGTGTTACCAGAGTCAGCAGGGCCGCGCGAATCGTTCTCAAATGCGAATCGCGACTCCGCCGTGGTTTGCCTGAAGCATCCTGAAGTAAGTAACTATTAGTGACAGTTGTATTATATTTATCTTATTCTTATTACCTATTTGCAATGCGCTAGCTTCGATTATCCTTTTGCATAAGTTTGCTATATACCCAAATAATCCTATGTTATGTTAAGTATGCACAACTCTTCAAAAATCGGCCAAGTGCAACTTCGATTCGCACACAAAGGGCTCCGTACCATCATACTAGATATAACAATATGTACTATTTGTAATGATTATTAAAGTGTTAATGAAAATACCTACATGCTCTGTGAAAAAAATTTAACCTCTCTACCTATTACGGTTCATGAGATAAAGCTCGCTGACAGACCGACGGGCGGACGGACAGCGTAGGCTTAGGAATAGTCCCGTTGGCACCCTTGGAGTATGGAACCTTAAAAAGGTGCTAAGGTTTAAAAGGGAGGACCGAAGATGTACTCTTTTTAGTTTTATAATTGCAGACATACAAAATTACAACGATTTACCGTAGGTGCAGGCTGACAATACGGATTTAAAAGAACGATAATATCGTCGTTTCTCGATTCAATCGATCATATCACGTTTTCCATATATGCGTATCGGTTTATACGCAATCATTCCACTGGACGTCTAAGATTAGTTCAAAAATGTTACCTATTTACTCCTTTTCCAACCAATCTATTGACACTCCATGTTTATTATTTAAATGTTAACCTAAATTGTCAAAGCATATATTTTATTACAACACTTCTTCATACACGTATTTTCCTTCATTAAAAAGGAAGAAATCCTATTTCCCATTGTATCTATCTTATAGACATACATTTCAGTGACATTATATAATATATAAGTAGTTTACCTAAATACAAATTAATATTCAAGGTATAAAATTAAAGAAGAAAGAATATAATGTCATAGCTTTGATTTTGAACTATAGCCAGGTTCTTTTGCGTACAACAAAAAACAATATAACACATTTATATAAGAAACTTTAATCAAATTATTTATCATGTACAGACTAATTATAAACAAAAACGTTAAGTTTTCAAATATTTAAGTACCTTAGTTTTTATACAGAGTGTTAAGTATTTCTAACGACATGGTTTTACTAAAACATGTCGGGATAGTTTGCTGAAGTTGAGTTTAACATAGGAAATCTCACGAAAGATAAAGCATCCAAATTAAAGTACAACATTTCTTGCCATAAAATCTAATCGTATTTAGAGGCTAAAGATTCTTCTGTGACTCAACAACACCAGCAGCAAAATGTAACAAATAAGTTTTAGTTATAAGTTCGTCCAGTACCCAGCGCTATGTAAGCAAAATTGCGATTGGTGGACAATGAAGAATATCTGTCATACTTAACACAAGCACTGAAGTCATTAGATATTAGACCTATACATACTGTGTATAATGGCACTAAAGTTTTTACATTCGGCTGAGAGTCGTCCGGCGTGTCGCTTGATTTCAATCGTCACGGAATGTTCCTCCCATAGACGCCACACGGAATCCTTCGACACTACACGCAACATCTGTAGGAACACTTCAAACTGTTGTTTACACACTTCACAATAGACACATGTTTATAGCACAAAACACTATATTATTTATAGTAAATGTCAATCAGGTGACCAATGAGTTCGAGTACTGTCCTATGAGCGCGCGCGTCATAAGCAAACAGTGGATACGTCCATGACCCACTTTGATCAAGTCACACAAACTGCAAATGCGACGAGAAGTGCATCAGTGAGTGCAATTCGTGTTGTCTGAAAGTCACCAATAAGCCCAATGAAGCAGAGATCCCGCTGGCGAGCGCCAGCACCAACCTAAATAGACTCTGATCATCTAAATTGACTTCAATTAAATAACAACCGAAATTGTTGAAATGCGCCATTACTCCCTCGGCGTTAATCTAAGTGCCAATAGTCAGGGCGAATGTTTTATTAATAATACCCAGCAATAACTGTTAATTAATAATTAAGCGATGGCAGCGTTGATCGGCGGCATCAGTGCGCGTGCGTCGCTCTCGCGGCCGGTGCGCTGCGCATTCGTATCAGCTCAGCTGCATCCTGTTCTCGTACCGCTCTGCAACCTATACGAGTACCTCATACGTTACCTGAAGTTATCAACGAATATTTTTTGGCATATTAATTAGAACTAAGATTCATCCGTCTTGAAACATGTTTGTTGTAGTTAGTGGTGTCATGTTACTAAAAAAATTCCATATGGCAATAAATGTCTTCGTGGAAGTCAGTAAGCTAAAAACTGTATGTTAGGCGACTGAATTATAAAAGAATCAGTGCAAAACTATTAGTATTTAATATGAAAGTGATAATTTTCCCACGGCTATAAATCGTGTAAGAGACATATGAGTGGTGTTGATACGGATTTACAATGGAGTATTATGAACTTTCAGAATAATGATGTGGGCGTAGGGCCCTACAATAGCATTGATACAAACAAATATTAGGAGAGTTTGTGGGAATCCCGCATGGTGCGCGGACGATGGCAGCGCGGCCGGCGCGGCGCGCGGCCCGCAGCGCCGCGGCGAGGGTGCGACGGCGCGAGGGGAGAGCGCTATAGCGCCGGAGGAGGAGCCTCACCGCACTGCCATTGGCTTCCGCGCATTCTCATACCCACGACCTAAGCGCCCGCCGCACGTACTCAAATATCTCCCCTCCGACAGCGCACTACGACCGATAATAGCACTCGCGCGCCCGGTCTCACCGCTCTCGGACGCACTACTCATTGGCTCGAAACCCTCGTCGAGCGACGTATTATGGTAATATAAATTGACCAACCGTAGAGCAAATTCGGTTAGTTCGTTAAAGTTGATTAAAGCCATTTAACCGGGACGGACACGAGGATACGAACGGCGCGAGCGTTCGTCGATCCCGAGGGCTCGGCTAAATGAAGTCAAATTGTTTAATATCGGAGTAGATAACTCTGTGCGTGGAGCTCCGAGGTCGAGCCGAGCAGCGCAGCGGCAGCGGCAGCAGGCGCCGCGACGGAGTCGAGCGAGGTGGGCGCCGAGGTAGCGGGCCCGCAGCCGCCCGCCACCGACGGCTACATGTACGTGTGCGGGGACAGCGCCGGGCCCGGCCCGCGCTACGAGTGCGCCTTCGAGCCGGGCGGCGGCATGGAGCAGCCGAGCTTCGAGGAGCACATGTTCAGCGAGTTCGGCAAGGAGCGCCACGTGCAGGTGGTGGTGGGCGAGGTGGGCGAGCTCACGTACCGCGACGAGCTGCCCGTGTTCGCGGCCGGCGAGCCCAAGCGCAAGGACGAGCCGCTCATGTTGCAGCCGGTGGAGTCGGCGCCCGCGCCGCACCCACCGCCGCCACCCCCGACCACCACCAAGAAGAGTGACAAGAAGAAAAACGACAATAATGGAATCAAGAAAAAGAAAACTAGGTAAGTAATTGCAATTGTTATCGTAACCATCAACTATAAGATTGCTACTTGAACTATCAAATTACAAGTTAATAAGCGAAATATAATATTTTTATAATACTTTATGTATTACATACTTTAAACAAAAGAAAGCTTACCTCTATTGATAACGGAATGAAAGAAGTATGCTTTCTACGAAAGTACTACGAAGACGTCCGCTACGCTCTTCTTCGTAGTACTTTCGTAGAAAACACACAGTGGCGCTACGCTACGACGCGCTTTTACAGAAAACCTACATATTTTCATTATATATTGTTACATTTGTGTTATATAGAATAGTGACAAAGAAAATTGTTATAAATATTTAATTCTTTAGTATTTAGACTAGAATTCTACTAAAGTAAATGTCAAATTTTGATATAGGTACTATACAGTATACTAAATTACCGCATCAAGTGGTAAACTAGTTACTATTTCTATAATATTCACTGCTACTAAACATGCCTGTAAAATTTAACAAAAGGATAGGATGTTTAGGTTTAGGCGGCACGCCTTCCTGTTTTATTTAAGCCCCGTTAATTAGATGTAGTTGCCTATTCTCATTTTAAAATTGGATTAAAGTACTTACACTTGTTACCACAAGATAAGTCGATTCCGTATCAGTAAATAATTAAAAGAGATTTTAATGTTAATATAATTTAATAAAGTTAATTTTAAATTGTTTCTGCCTTTCTGTCACGGCTAAACTGCCTAACTTTGCATGTTAAAATTTGATCAGAGTCTTAGGATGAGCTAGAAACATACGACGCAAATGCGCGCCACAGCTAGTATTTCATAGTTTTTGAGCTATGATATGGAAATAAAAGTTGTCCATGGTTATACCTACATAGACATAGGTACAGCGAAAAGTTCGGGGATCCCACTTAGCCAGTATAATTTAAGGCCTTCGTTATATTCAAATCTCTCGCTGTCCTTCGGGCACATTCCCAGACTCCCGGCTGCTGTAAAATTGTACTGAAGTTCAATACCCAATTTTTCTCTGCTCAAGTGAGGAATACTTCACGCGATAAGGTCATGTCGTACGTACAACGTGACACGCCGGAATGCAGACATCGATCTTTTTAACACCAAAGTTACCACATTAAGAAAAACATTGTGTGATAAGTTCTTTGTTAACAATTGTGTTTAATATTTTGTTTAATTTGATCTTTGTTGTTCTAGAATCTACCTATCTACCTATAAGTGATTTTATTTATCTCTAGCTGTTTGTGAAAACTTTTCATTGGCCTTATTTATGTTGTTCATTTTTTATTACTTTTATCGTATAGCTGTAAGTTTCCCATTGAATAATAAAATAAAATAAAATAAAATGTCTGCAAACTTAGCGATAAATCTGCGAATAAAGCACCGAATGAGCCTGTATTAGTTTAAGTGAGCCTTGCTAGTCCCGTTGCCCTGAATTAATTATGATTATCACGCTGATCAAATAATAATGTAATGCACATCTGTGCATTTATCAAACTAGATAGTCTGTGGTACTTTCACGCTGATGAAATAATTATTTGATGCATATCTGCATCCAAACTAGAACTAGTGCAAAGAGAGCACAGGCGTATGAAGAATGCAAGACTACATAGTTTTCGATTGAATATTTGCGTCTATAATTGGTATACATAAAGCTAGCCCTAAAAGCTCTAAATATTTTGTAGTACCAACGGGATATGTTTTCATAAAAAAATCGTCTCTATGCAAAAATAGCTAAATATTTAGTATAAATAAGTACTTAAGTATTCATGTTGTTTACGTTCCGATGGTTAACACGTGCGGGCACGTGGCGATGTCACAGGTGGTACCGCCGGCGCCCCCGGCTGAGTTATTGTATCGTGTCATCGCATACCACCCCTCTTTATTATTTGCATAACTAATACGATGATTTTTATATTGTGATAAATACCATATGGCACGGTGCACGAGAATCTATGAGGTGTATATTTGGGATGAATATTTATATGATTCTTTTTGTTGGTTAAAAGTAATAGTTTTCTTTGCCTGTAACTTTGTTACGTGGATATAGTATAGTTTCAGATAGCCCGTTGTCATTTACAAGGCCACACTCAGTCAAAATCAATAAAATCATTTATTCATTTTGGTTACAAAGTAACTCTTGATTAATGAGCTTATTAAAGTAACATTTAGGTTAGTTGCTAGATCAGATAAAACATTGAGCCTATGAGATGAACTTTAAAAAGTCTCTACTAGAAACTGCATCATATCTCCAGTTCTATTGTATAAAATTTGATAATGCGCGGCTTAGATTTTAAGTTCAACCTGCGAGCTATCAAACTGTGAGCTCTGCGGCAATCCGTTCAGTGGTTTTACTTGATTCGGAATGTTTTGATGATAAGGCCCATCTAAATATCTCCGATGAACATACACAGCCTCTGTATAGTTTTATAATAACGCAGAATCCATAATATTAATACTTTTGGCAATAATAGTACCTATACATTTGGCCCTTTTCTATGTTTAATAACTAATACTCTTCCTTATTTTGTATATAGCATTGTTAGAATGACCTCTGCTAGGACGCGACAATCTCGGTCACTTATGAAAATCTGTGCATCAAATCGGATTTGATTGAGAATCGAAAAGGCATACTTTCACATTTATCATATCAAATATAGTAATATTTGCAACAAAATCCATTAAATCAAGAATGCATCATAATTTAGGAATGAAAGCTGGTCTTGCATCGTCACCTCTAGAGCGTAAGTAAAGCTCATTTTCATAAAAAATTATCGTGTAAGACGTCTTTTCATCAAAGGCATTAAAAGTCTAGTAAATCGCTGCTTTAATTACGACCCAAGACGCGACTTTCTATAGCTAAAGAGAATTTTAAGAGAAAATAATTGAATCAGCATGGATCAGTATAATGTATGCTTTATAACCGTGACTAACCGACGAAGCTGTAATATCTAGATAGTTACAAAGAATGTATGTACGGTCTACCTACTACATACATATAAAATCCTAATCCTAATCCTAACTAATATTATAAAAGCGAAAATGAGTTTGTTTGTTTGTTACCTTTTCACGCCTAAACCACTGAACCGATCGTCCTGAAATTTTGCATATACGTTGTCAGGTGTACAGAAACGGACATAGGTTACCTTTCATTCCGAAAAAAAATACTGTTACAAAAAATACTGTTGTAACAATAATAACATTCTTATGATAATAGATGGCGCCACGTGTCTTTCAAATAATGATTGATTTATATTATTACAAGCAGAGTACAACTCGAATTCTTTGTGAAATTCTAAATTAACGCGAGCGAAGCCGCGGGTAAAAGCTAGTAATCAATAAAAATAATCCAAATTTAACAAAACCGTTACCAATCAAATCACACAATGTGAGTATTTTGTTTAAGTAGCTCAGATATCTGATCAGATAAGATACGACTAAAAATTCAGTTGATCACGACCTAACACCCTTTTACAAGACGAGACCTCGGCCGGCGCGCCCTTTCCTTATATCCCACTTGATGCCGGCGTCAAAGAATAATAACTGCAGTAACAAAGGCTACGTGTACATTCAGATTAATTACCCGTATGGCTGCAGGGAGTCAATTGCCTTATCTTACAATCTCGTGAATGGAGGGATATGACTCTTAATGAATGTAGTTGCGACACCATCTCACTGATCGCTATGTAGATATAGTCTTAAACAATTATGTAGTTTAAACGTCATTTTTTCGTTCATATAATAACGGTGACTGTTTAGGTACGTGGCTGTTGTTATCAGAATTGCTTGCCATTTATAAAAAGCGGTTGGCGCTACGCTTTAGTAACATATGATATAGTTTTTTTTAATAAAAATGCGCTCTACAATATTTTAATAAAAATACTGCGATGGGTTAATCTAAAAATAAAATAAATGGAAGCGAAGAATACTTCGCTTCCATTTATTTCAAGCGATTTAGGGAATAATTAATGTTGAAAATTTCGTTTTCTGATATTGTGTCTGTAGATTAACCCATCGCAGTATTTTAACCTTAAAATAAGCATTGGTATGTTTGTTTGGTATTTCAAACAAACATACCAATGCTTTTTTTAAGGTCATTAAAAACCTAAGTGATGAACTAAAATAAAAGTCACAGTCTGGACATGTACCATGAAAATTCTTACTTTAAATACCTACCTGTAGTATAAGCTACTAGGCTTTCCTTTTGAAATCATTGAAATGATGATTCGTAATAATAAGTATCAAATAAAATGTGGTGAAACAATTAATAAATAATAACACATCGCACCACTATAAGTTTAAAGTCAATTGGCAGGCAATTAAAGGTACTCACGCGCGACGGGGGTGAATTTCGTTTCACGCTCAATCAATTTCCGCGCGTGCGCCGGCCCGCAGCCATATTGCACGCGTCAGATGGTAGATGTGCTCAGGAATGATAAGAATAAATTTATTTGTGAATGTATAATTGGCAATATTATAAAATTTGTTTGAAAAAGGCATCTCGATTTTATGATATTGGTAAAAAACATTTAATGACTTGCTTCTATTTTTGCCATGCCTTTAATTAATGTAAACTTTTTGATGTCTTATCAACAGTTTAATATAAATTCGTTGATTGTTCACAGGACTACATTTACGGCATATCAGTTAGAAGAGCTAGAGCGAGCATTCGAGCGTGCACCCTACCCCGACGTCTTCGCGAGAGAGGAGCTGGCTCTCAAACTTAACTTGTCCGAATCACGAGTACAGGTAGGTAGATTCACAAAACATAATTATGCTTTAATACTTTAAAATGTTTTGTCTGTATCAAATCTAACCTAATTTTTGTTTTTAAAGGTGTGGTTCCAAAACCGAAGAGCAAAATGGCGCAAACGTGAACCACCGCGGAAGACAGGGTATATAGGCTCCAGTTCACCAAGTTCCACAACTTTGGGCGGCGGGTTCTCTGGTATTGGTGGTAATTTACCAGCATTCCCGCAGAACGGTTTGCCAGCCCCAGCCGATTCTTGGTCGTACCAGCATTCGTACGAACTATCCTCGCATCACCTACTGTCTTCCAGTAGCGGCGGCTATCCGGGTTTCAACGCGCAACCAGCCGCGTATTCTTACACGACTGTGCTGAACGGCCACGATGGCCAGATGTTTGCTCCGAGACATTCTTATGAATATGGCGAGGGCAGTCCACCGCCACTAGGCGTTCGCGACTATCCAATGATGGCGGCACATTCACCACAAATGGACGCACACACCCATGAAGAGAAGCTTGAATACCGTACACATGATCATGAGGACAAGTACTCTGCGTGTGCACTTCAGGAAGAGCCGCCTCGGTACGCCGCCCCGCCTGAGGACTACGAGAAGTGCGCGATGGTGCCCCACGACAAACATTACGAGATGGAGCGACACTCGGATCTTACACAACCAGTCGTTGTCAAAATGGAGCCGAACACCGGCCAAGCATACACCACGCTGCCTCCTTTTTTGAATTGAAATACTCCTTTTCGAAATTACCTAAGTGTTAGTGTGCTAAGTCAGAGTAATTTCGAAAGGGAGTATTAAAAGGAACGTTATGAATGGGGACAGTATAGAGCATGGACACGCCGTAGAGCGGCTATGGTCATCCCTTGTTCTCATTTATTCTTGATATTCAAAGTGATTATTTGCCGATAAAAAGTATTTTCGAAATGCATTTGTTTTGTACAGACTAATTCACTGGTTGTATAGTGAACATGTTTGTATAAAACAGATCTATAACATTGTATAATAATACAATATCCAAACGTTTTTAAGTAGATAGGTTGAATTTTATATTTTTGTAGTTATAACTTATGCTGTTTTAAAGTTTTTGCAATACATGTAAATAATTACTTATTTAATTATAAATAATTAGTTATTAAAATGCATCTATTAATGTATTTCCAATAGGTATTACGTAATTTATAAGTGTCAGAATACTATTTAGTGTGTAGATACGAATACTTGATTATTAATTGAGTGAAATACTCGTAGACTTCGCTTCTCGTGCATTCCTTGTGCCTTATCTTGACAATGCCTGTCGTAGTTTGTTTTACTTAACGACATAGTGTTGATATATGTAACCTATCATCTTTATACTAGTTTTATATTTCGTATATATCAGTTTAAGCGACCACTGCAATGTACAGCCGGTAATTGAGTTAGGGTAACAGATCGTATAAATAAAATTTTGTTATGTACGTAATCCAAATAAAGTAACAGAAGGTATCTATGTGGAAGGTGTTATGTTATGTTATGCATGTGTGTATCCAATAAGCAGTTAAAGTTTAACTAAAAGTGTTACTGTTACACCCATCGGTTTGACGCATACTAATTTCTGCTATTGGTGTGGCTTGTTACTCGATTGCTGACTGTACCTAAATGATAGCTGAAAATGTATAGATAGAGACGATTAAATATAGATTTAAAACTTTGTTTGTTTAGGCTTTGTTTGCTTTTAATAAGGCTTTTTGTCCGCATGGTGGTACGTTGTTATATTATCGTATGCAACATCAATCATTCGCGCGTTTTCGACTCCGGAACAATGAAACGCTGAGTTGCTGGAGCAAGATAATATATGCCATTAGCCCAGTGGTTTTCCTGCTGATATCATAGCGCCTCCTGAAGGAGTTCCCATTAGTTTTTATAGCTTTAGGTGCAATTCTACATGTTTTATGGATGGAAAGTTTATCATAGACATTTTAAAAGTACCTTCATCGGAACCGTCGTAGATCTAATGTGTTGAAATGCAACGAGAGATAAAATTTCTTGGTAGAGTGTGCCCTACTCACCGCAGTAAAATAGTATAAGGCTTTGGGTACGATCTTTGGTGAAGTAACTCTTATCATAAGATTGCTTTTAAAGGTATCTTAGTTTCTTAAGTTTCTTTTTTCAGGTTTTAAAATGTGTGAAGGGTTCCGTTTACATAATTTTAGTACATACATAATTTTCGCACTAGGAGGCCTATGGCCTTTTACTGGTCAATATGCATTATGCTTTCTGGTTCAAATATAATTACCATTGTCGCATAGCAGTGGCGCTTAAACAGAAAATGTCATCAGTGCAGAGCCTAGAGCCAAACGTATACTTTAACGTAGCATTAAGTTAGAGCGTAACTTGTAAATAAGTTTCAAACGTGAAACAGCTGTGCCAAAAATTTTATAAGTTAAGACCCTATTGGGCAAATTACCATCATAGGAAGACATAGGAAATATGCACGAAATAAACCTTTATAGTTTTATTGAGTGTTGATTAAATATTTTGATATACAAAATTCCCAAGATACCCACTTATTTAAAAGAAAAAGAAAGCAGATTTCAAAACACACGGCTTCAAGTTGTATTACAAATAAATTATTAAACAAAAAACTAACATTAAGATTTAGTTCATTCAAGGTACCTAGTACCTTCGGAAATAGATGAACCAAATTCAGTATAAAATATAATAAAAATATACAAAATGTGTACCTATCTGGGAGTTTATAAATTTAATTATTTTCGATAAGCTCAAAACTGTGCCAAAGTACATGAGTGAGGCATTATTTTAACATATACCTATGTTTTTATTTAACAGGTTAACAAATGCCTATTTCCTATGTATAGCGCCTATGATTGTTATATTACATAAGTTAAATATACGACCGCAGCCGAATTGTATCTAATTTCAATTTATACTGATGCCTCACAACATCTTACAACTTATCGATTGTTAGTAATTATCGATATACAATTCGGCTGCAAAAACATCGAATAGAATAATTAATATAAACTTCATTATTTTTATTTTTCATATATTTTTATAACAAATTAAGTTTATTACACTTTATTGTTTTAGATTCGTCAAGAATAGTAACACCACATTTATATGGCTTATGCACTACGTATATGCTTAGAAGACGTATCATACATTGTTATCCAATGTATAATTTTGGCGACAAACTAGCCTCAAGTTTCAGGGAGGTTGTAAGCCTGCTTTATATAAGATTTATTTTAATATTAGTTATGTTTTGTTGATCTTGAGTAACATAAGCCGAGACACACTTCACGTTCGATCGTAATTTTCCCTACGGATATTTTCCGTACGGAAAAATGCTGACGATTTAAAAGCGCCCATTGTGGTATAAAGAAACAGATTCGTTGGTTGATAGTTGCATTGAGAACTATGAAAACTGTATTGACAAGTATACCTATGCGATGTGTCTGCGCACATGTATATTAGCGACAAGCCATATATTTGTGGTAGAGCTGCATATTTATTGCGAATGTAAAAATATGAAATAAGACTTTCCATTAATATATATGGAAAAGCCCATTTTAGGAACATAAATATTGAATTTGTAGTAATAAAGCTTGTGTTAGTTATAATTTTAATAATTATGTTTACAGTTTTTGATCTCCACAGTATCAATAGAAGTATTTTTAAAGAAGGGACCAAATCTTATACCAAAAAATAATCTCTGCTAATATTTAATCAAGTGAATAAACTTTACATAGCAGGGTACATTTAATAGTAAATTTAATTATACTTTTTACTTATTTTCGCTGCATGTGTATGCTTAGTTAATTATAGCATTTATGTTAAGTTTACAAGAGCAATAAGCTGGGTATTTTGTAAAATTTAATATTAAGGAAGAGGAGAAATTATAATACGAATGTGCTTATTCGACTTTTTTATTTATGGTAACACTTACTTTCTTACATTATCTTTCTATACACATTTACATTGAGCCTGTCTTATATTAAGATGTGTACATTTTCTTATTAAAAAATTGTACCACACCCTTCGTAACACAAAGACAGAAAATTTGCAAGACAGATTAATTTTCATTTTTGTTTAGCATAGAAAAACCAAGTTATTGTTATAACCATCTTATGTTCCCTTAGTTCACAATACATGATCTGATTTCATTAATTACGGTGACAGTCATTAGCAGACTACGAACTAGTCTTAGCTAGACTATAATATCTCGCTCTTGTAGATATAGTGGTGGGTAACATGCGCAGGCGCAAGTTGAAGCACTCGCACATGCGTGGGTTGTAAGGATCTATAAAAGTCCTACGCAAACAACTCGTGCAAGTAAACCCGTATGATTAACCCACGCGTGTATGCGTGAGAAGCTTGCACTGGGTAAACAAGCGCAAGTTTGCCAAATTTCTAGTTACCTCTGAAGTTGCTTTGAGTAGCGTCGCAATGACAAAAAACAGACGAGAGTGTGAACGCGGGAATAGGGAGGGATGGAATTGCGCAGACTATAGCAACTTCAGAGCTAACTCGAAGCATACAAAGCATAGACACCATTAAAATTCAAACTTCGAGTTCATAAATAGAACTTGTAACTTTTTAATCGCCTTGGAGTAAGGTAATGTCATTTTGAACACTGCTTGTCAATTTTACCCTTATCCTGCTTAGACCAGATGCCGTCGCCACTGAAGTGGTATTTCTTCTCAATCTCATACAGCACGAGGCTTAGTATCTGATCGTCGGTGAGCGAGGAACACTTCAACGCGTTGTAGTGAAGGTCGTGGATGAATGTTTCGTGTTTCTGCTTATCTTCCCGCATGTTTAGTAATACGTTTATGTAATGTTCCACTTCCGTGCTGAAAGTTAAAAAGAAAGATTTAATAAAAACTATTTTGTTTTTTTTTAAAGACTGCTTATAATGCGTGTATGCGTGTATCGCTGGTGACTTCAAATGGACACAAAGAACATCCAGAATCATAACAGCTGTTTTTAGATTACACATTTTTTGTCCCGAGGGGGATTCGAATTTACAACGCTTAGCGTAGTGCCAGTGGAGACGCGTTTATTTAAGGCGCGATTCCATTAGGTAACTCTTGCATGCAAGTATGACGTTACATTTGCGTACAAGCTGTGCATTGGAAACATGTTTTCAAGAGTGTTCAAATGGCATGCAGGTTTCACTTGCATACAGGTGGAGATGTTCAACAATTGAGTAGACCATAAGGGGTGGAAGACGTACTCCTCAATAAAAATGATTATTTACCGTGCGCCCATCTAACAGACTTTATGTTTCGATAATTTGTACAGCGATAGATATCACGTGCGTACACGTCACTCGTTCGAAACGTGCAACTAACGCTTGCGCGTTCAATTTGCAGGTCACATTAATAAAAATATGTACAAGTTCAAACTACCCCATACAAGTTGTAACTTGTATGCAGGTTTGTACAAGTTGTATGCAATTTGCAACTTGCATGCAAGTAACTTGCCTAATGGAATCGCACCTTTAAAGCATCCATCCAGGCCATCTGTCGACTACTAATTCTACTGCGGTTTATCTTTTTTACAACATATCATATTTGTATTTATGTTTGCCGCGATGTATCAGATATTCTGCAGTAATGGTTGCCCAAGAATATCTATAACCTAATGCTGATGTTTAAAATATTAGTTCTTGCTGTTCACAATTTCATTCGCGTTACTTTAAATTGGGTTTATATTCTCCATGCGGTGTCAATAATTAAATACACAACAATCCGTTCTTAGGTTTGTTTATCGCGACCACTTCTAATTTTATAATTAATTTACTAGTGATTAAAGATTATTGAAATACTTACACAGGATACAACAGTATCTGGCAGTTATTGAATATGATTTGATCTTCGAACTTATCTCTCAGGAACTGCAAGTTTTCGTCTATGACGCCAATGGCGGCGTGTAGCCAGTACTTATGGCGCCTCAGTTTATTTAAAAGTAATGTTATAAGTTCGCTCCGTTTGGTATCCTTACTTAAGTTGCTTAAAGTTGTAGTTATTAGTATAGCGATGTCTCTGCTGCATGCTTTATCACCGAAGCTGTTGATGTAACTACGAAGTAGAATAAGTAAGATTATAATTTGTTTTGTTATTAACCTTTTGACCGCCAGTCATGTATACATGACAAAGCAAAATGTGTCCAGCACGCCACGGTCACTACTACATGACAAATTAAAGGATGATATCGTAGCTTGGCGCCAAGAGCACGCTTTTGCTTCTTTGACGTGGCGGTCAAAGGGTTAAGTCTTAGAATACCAGATATAAATAAAAGTGTATTGTGTCTAGCCGCCAGGACTATTGAGTCGGTACACCGGCGGCCAGACACAACAGGTTTTAATTCTGGCTGTGTGTGTGAGTGGTAAGACCATGTCGCCTGTTCTGAGTAACAACGTCATATATTAGGTATTTTAATGGATTTTATTTGGGTATTATTTAAAAATGGTTTCAAGTTACTCTAAAGAATAAGGTAAAATACAGACAGCAAGTTTCTCATACATTAGATTACATTAATTTATAATAGACTACAAACTTCGCAATACAAAAGGACGCAGTCCCTACAAAAACATCAGTGTCTTATAACTTCTCTGTCATCGTTATTATACATATAATTATACTCATGTCTGTATTTCACCGCACACATTTCCAGAAACCACTGCTGAGAAATTCCTGATAGAAAATCTCAAAAACCGTTCACCCTTCCTGAGGATCGAACCTAGGTTAAACACTAGCGCCCCATCTTATACCCCGTGACCAACGACAACTACGAGGATAATTAAAATGTATAAAATATAATACTTACGTGTTAAAAACCTTGTTAGAAGAAACTAAGTGATTCAAACTATAGCATTGTTTATTCGCCGTGTCTATTTTTGCGAGGCGTTTCATCATCTTCTTTTTGTGCACCACCATATAAAGAACCTGAAAAACAAACGTCACGTTAGAAAAACCGGTCATGTGCGAGTTGTACTCGCAACAGCTTTTTTTAGATAACACAATTTTTTGTTCGAGTTGTACTCGCACACATAGGTTTCCGTGCTATCGTACCAGATATATAATAATAATAATATCAGCCCTGTATTAAACTGTCTCACTGCTGGGCACGGGCCTCCTCTCACTGCAAAAAGGGTTAGGCCATAGTTCACCACGCTGGCCTAGTGCGGGTTGGCAGACTTCACACATCCTCGAGAACATTGTGGAGAACTCTCAGACATGCAGGTTTCCTCACGATGTTTTCCTTCACCGTTAAAGCAAGCGATAATTAACTATTTAATACGCACATAACTTCGAAAAGTCAGAGAGCTTTGGGTTCGAACTCGAGACCTCTGCGTGGCAGTCCAACGGTTTCCCACTAGGCTATCGTAAACTGTAAATTCCAACTCTCTACCTATAATGGTTCATCAGATAGACCGACAGAGGTTCAGTAATAAGGTCCCGTTAGCACCCTTCGGGTAGGGAACTCTAAAAATTACGATTTTTCTTTAAGACAACTCCCGTTGCAGGCATCACGCCTTATGTCGCAGGGGACTTTACAGTTAACCGATTGGTAGCCAGACCCAGATCAATTAATTGTGGATGATGCAAGTAATTGACCCGTGTGGGATTCGAAACCACAGCACCCAGCGCATCACGTGTTTCCTTCTTCCTTCAATCCTGGGTCCTTTAAGCGGGGCGTGAAAAAGCACCTTCTCAGGCCGTCAAAGTAGAGACCTCAACATCGCCTCGGCTACTATGAGGGCGGTGTGGAGGCCACTGCTCTTAGACCACACGACTGCTTACCATCAGGTGGAGTGTGGTCATTTTGACGAGTACGAGAAAAAAAAAAAAAAAAACAAGGCTACAGTTTGCTCGCTAGCATGCCAATAAAACTTTGTTTGAAAAGAATATTAATAGCAGAAGAATTGTACTCGGCGATGCAATGAACAGACTCATGCGAGGAATACAAATCGTATGGTCCCTTAGGCCAAGTTGAGATATCGGCAAATTCTATGGAAAAGTAAAAGACATTAAACTATTATTATAGAGACCCGAATTTAAAAAATATACTTACCTCAGTATTTATAACCAAATAGAGCTTATAGTAACCTTACCCTAGGATTTGTGGACAATATTTTGTATTCCTTAGAATTGCTGAATTCTTCTAAACGTTGTCGAACAGTTTCTGGGCACATGCAGTACACTTTTAGACATTTTGTTTGTGCGTCGTCTGATATTCTGTACTCCTGAGAAAATGTATAATCTATGATAAAAAGTTATATTCTCTTTTTATTGTAAGTGATTAGACCACAGTGGCATACTACTATCTCATATACCAATATTGTTAGATTAGTTTTAGTGAATAAAACTTTAGGTCAGTTTATAATATTATTATAGGGCATGGTAGTACGCTAGGGTTGGTTGGGAGTTGTCTGGATACAACCGATTATTTTATCATCGCACAAACAGCCAGAAACTTGTTTCTTTTCTTACACACAATTTAATAATTAGAATATTATAAAGGGTCATCAATACGACGTGCAATATAATACTTATTTCTTCAGATGCAAAATAAAGCAAACATCGAAATGTTTGCTTTATTTTTAAATTAATGATCTGGCAACCCTGTTAAGTGTTTTTTTTTTTAGTAGGTTGTACTTTAAATTACTTCTTTAGGATCAGCGCACACATGTAGAAAGAAACTGAAGAACTGACGTATAACTATTAATACTAATACTGGTTTGCATTTATAGAAATGCATAGAGTTGATTTTCAATAGATATCCATTTATACACTTTGCTGACACTGCTCTAATCTATATCTCACCTCTAAAATATCCCTAATTTGTAGAACCGAGTTGTAGTTATTCTTTAATATAGCAGGCTCTATTCTTAACACATCACGGATGTCCATACCAGCCAATGATTTAACATTTTCTAACAAAAGTTTAGTATGTAACGGATCAGCAGATAGAATGAAACCGTTCCTTCTTATTCCTGCATTGTCAAACTTTATGTTATTCTGAGCAATATCTATTGCTTCTTGAATATCAGACATTGGTTTATGTTTTAAAGGTAGGTAGTGCTTGCAGTACTTTTGGAATTCCTCTGCAGTCACAGACAGCCTCCAGAAGAGATATCTCTCCAGAACACTCATGCGCACCATTACTGAAAACATATTAAGTATTTAAAACTTACATCATTCCATAAAGCAATGGAACTAATTTCAATATCAAATACAAAATGCTACTCTTGTTCATAAATACTAATTTTAATGAATGTAGTTATTATAATCGTTCACTTATGCTTGGAGACCATATTCACCAGGTTTCGGGTTCGATTTTCTAGGAAAGCAAACTACACTATTACACTATTCTCAACTGCTCTCTAATTTATGGTTATTATCATACATAATAGTATAGGCTTAAAAAGAATATTCTCAATAAAATTAAACTACTATATATGGATTTTATCGCGTTGTTTATTTGACACTGTTACAAAATTTTTTGAAAAACTGTTACACTACTATAATCACTATTAAACTTTACAAATTTTTAAGCTAATTAAATTATTGAAACTATTAAAACTATTTATACTATTACTATACTATTATACTATTTAGATTTATTTTTACACTTTCCCCAACATTTCGGTTGCTTTTCAGCAGCCATGGTCACGGGGAGACTAAGATGGTAGTATAGAAATAAACAACGCGATAAAATATATAGTAGTTTAATTTCAATGAATAACATTCGCGTAAACAGAAGACAATACAATTCTCAATAGTTAGGATATAGCTAGAGTAGGAGCATTGCATATATTATAAAATATTATTATATATTATGTTTAAAAATATAAATATTTAAATGTAATAAAGTGCAATAGTAATAGCAATTTAAAAGTTTATCTAAAAGTAGTGTTTTCATAGAAACCTCTACCTGTTACCCGCGATTTCATCCGCATGGAATTTAACAAAAAGCATTCTATATGTTACTGCTTATAATATTAATACAGAAACAAAAGTATGTTAGTTTTTATGTAAGTACCATAATTATATTCTTTCATATGCATTTCGTAAGAACTGTTATTCTGACATTGTAAACAGATACCTCAATGTTATTTATTGGTGTAGATGATATATCATCTAGGAGTAGTAGTAGTAGTAATTTTAATGTATAATATTAGCTTAAACATAAGACAATATTAAGTAAAGCAATACAAATTTACTTACAAATAGATGACTTAGCATCAGAGAAGTTTTGTAAACCTTTAATAGTATCTGGCCAGTCTTCAAGTTTGTTCAAAATAGTTTCTTCTAGGATGGTATCTTTAGAAAGACATCCCTCTTTTTTTAGCTGAGCAATAGTCCGTGACCTGACATATGTGTGATATCTGGAAAAACATTAATTTTGTCAGAAAAGATGACTACTACATTGTATATAATGTACAGGCATTATACTCAATGTAGTAGTTGTCTTTTTTGATAATTACTACTTCTACTCTATTACTCTATGAATGGACTTTATAAACATATAAAGAACAGAATTGGAACAAATGTTACATATAATATGTGGATCATAATTGTATGATATATAGTGATAAGGTCAGCACATTAAACATTGCCCCATCTGGCCCGCTGATGGTACCATGCAATCATGAGATACCATAAATAATAATATAAACTCTTTATATGAACTGTCTCAATGCTGGGCATGGACCTCTTCTCAGTATAATAATAGAGTAAGTTAAATTAATATCAAGTTACAATGAAAAAGTCCACTTCTTACTTTATTATATGTTGAGGAGATACAGTAAGGAATCCACATTCCTTAAGTATTTCCCCGTAATTGTCCATTGTGATTGGATTCATACTGAAAACATGAAGATGTTGGCATGCTTCTTCGGTTGTGATGTTGAACTTCTGCAATATTTGAAGCGTGCATTGTAGCCGATCATGGCTTAATTCATCAATATGGGGATGTCTCTTTTTTAATATATTGAAATAATCTTCTGGTATTGTTTGACCTGTAAAATATAAATAAAATATAGCATTAAATTACCATTAAATTTTAGAATGTTATATAAATTTCTGTGGTAACAATTTCTGTAATAAACAGAGTGTCCAATACTTAACTTTACTTCACTTTTACTTCTTTTTAAGGTAGAGTTGGCAATACCTGTCGTGATATCCTTAATGTTCAAATGTGTGAATGCTAATTGCATTATCACCCATAAAAGTTGTAGTTCGAATATATTTTCATACCTAACTATATGATTAAATTTATTTATATTAATAGGACGGGTATTAGTAAAATTATAAACATACCTGTAGTTTTCTTGTAGAAATCCAAGAACGGAATACTGTGATATTTCTTTTTACAGGTTAGTTTAGTAAAATGTCCCGGTTGAATACATCCGCCACTTAACAACTTTATACTTTTTAAATAGCCACGCATTATTAATAGTTAATAAATAATATTTTATAAGAGAAAAGAGCCACTGCAAAGTAACATTTCACCTAAATGTAAACAATAACAAACACCCGTTTTTGACAGTGACACGGGAGAAGGGTGAAGGGTGTAGTGTAGTGGTGTGATATCAAATCAAAGTAAATCTGACGTAAAGGTAGGTAGGTACTTGACTTGGGGTAATTATTACCGCTATTAATAATATATTGCTCTGAGATAAGGTAACGTTCTCGGTTAAAACGGATAGAAACAATGATATTTAATTTAATTTGGTAAATCCGTGAAGAGAGTGTAGAAATAATATCAAATTTCTTTTTTCACTTTATGGTGCAATGGTGCATCACTCAACGTCAGTGTCAATTGTCATTTTCTTGGTGTGAATTTATTGTATTGTATTCAAAATAAATCGTATTTATTTACGATATTGTATCTTAAAAATTACAGTACCTATTTAGTCAAATGTCGGCAATATTTGATCAGGCGGAAATATAAAGTATAAATCTAGCTATTTAAAATAGATTTATACGTCCATCGTTAAATTAAAGGTTAAATTCTGTGTATTATTTTCTGGTTTTATATTTTTACGTTTTATGTATTATTGACTATAGCTATTGTTTACAGATGGATTGGAGTGCAGTTAGAAATCACTTTCGACAGACTTGGTTGACCACTATCCTTAGTGTTATTTTGTTTTCTGGCGTTACATATTTTTTGGTATGGGCTGAGGTAAGTAGATAATTAGGCAAAGAACCGTACTATATTATGCCTTTGCTATGAATTTTATTAAAGAAGTCTTATTATTTGTATTAGTGCCAAACAATACAAAGTAATCTGATGTTGGAGGAGTTGGTTGCGGCTGCGGAAAGTATAGACGTGCACACCGGCGATGAAGCGGCTCGTTTTGAAGGCCGTGTTGTGCATATTGTCGGGCCGTTACGCATACTTGAGCCTATATCGGAACCTGATTATAATATACAAGTGCAAGCTGTCAAGCTGAGAAAGAGAGTGCAGATGTATCAATGGATTGAAGAAACTACGTAAGGGAATCTTATTTAATACTAATTTGCAGGCACTTTTTGGAAGAGTCAAGTATACAGTAAAACAAAAGACGTCTTTGGCTCAGTAGCAGCCTGAAAGACCTACTTGCTTTACTATAATAACTTTTTTATTCAAAACTGTGCTATTTGCCTTCTGTTTGTTTTCATAAGTTTATCCAGAACTTGCCAGAGAATGTAAAGAATGAAGTAAGAATGAGATGAATGTGTTTAAAAGCCATTTCCAAATTGCCTTTATCTAAAGCTTAAGCTTGCCATTGCTTTGTTTATATGCTTTGTTGTTATATGTATGTATGTGAATGCTGTGGTCTCCAATAACTAAAGGAGTACACTATACAAAACTAATGTCCATTTGTCTGTGCAATTTTGTGTATATTCTTTGTTGGAGATCTTTAATAAATAAATAAATAATTTATTTTAAGATAGTAGTTTCTTAAATGTTATCCTTGAACAATTTTATTTTTAATTCATGTAATGACAGGTAGGCAAAAAAGTATGGATTTCCACTTGGCATCTAGGCATATCTCTGTCTTAGTTTATTTCATTAATTTATCATTATATTCTTCACGCACACTCGCACAAATCATCGATTGAGGGTACTCTTACCCTGCTATATTTTGAAATATTGATTATAATGATGAATCATTTTACTCTCCAGGGAGCAAGAGAATTTCTTGAGTGAGCCAGCTGAAGAGTCCCAGAAGACATACTGGTACCATAAGGACTGGAGAGATTATGTGGTGGATTCATCTCTCTTCTATATAAGACCTGGACATCAGAATCCAGCCTCCATGCCCCTGTTCAGTGAAACACATATTGCTGAAAATGTTAAAATAGGATGGCTGTACTTGGGTAAGCCCTTGAATTTTATGGTTTTTGCTATATAACTTCTAAAATCATTATAAACAGTACAAATAATAATAATATGTTGTGATTACTGGCTTGCAATGCGATGTTATAAATCAATATACCCATATTTAAAAGCAATGAATGAAGTAGGTTTTGTATCTGGATACCAATGTCAGAATGAAAGTAAAATAGATATTTTGCAAGCTAAAAACTCACAGTATTAATAATCATTTTATAACTTCTATCTCAAAACTTAAAATGACACCTTGCCCACTAGGAATAATTCCTGGGGAACTTTACAAACATTCAAACCGACAGACACAAAAACACCCAGACTCAGAACAACCATTTGTGGAACACACAACATTTTGTACCATGTGGAATTCGAACCCACAACACATGGCACAATGGCAGTGACAAGGTGACCATTTAAACCACTATGCCATCCGTGTAGTCAATCTATATTTGTAACTAATAAATAATCATAACAGCAAAAGATAAAGGAATTGATTAAAATGGTTCTGGTCGCCAACATTTGTAGAGGGTCATATTCACAGTCATATTCATCAGTTTGCTTCTAATTCAGGGTTTTATGGAAATACTTAAATAGTTTATTTTACTATTAAGTGTGCTTTGTCGATAGTCAGATTAAATTACTTTTTGGTAAATATGAATTTACGTGACTCTGAAAGATAGAATAAGAAATAGTGTGATTAGAGAGAGATGCGGCATGAAAGTGGATATAGTTACAAGAATAGAAAAGGGTATGTTAAGCTGGTTTGGACATGTAGAAAGAATGGACGAGGAAAGACTGACTAAGAAAGTTTATAAGGCTAGTGTGAATGGAACAGTCGCAAGAGGAAAACCTAGGCGAACGTTTCTCGACCAGATCGGAGGTGTTCTGGACAAAGGCCAGGTTAAGAGCTCCTTAAACCGACGGACGTGTATGAGGAATGTGATGTAAGTGAATGAAGCCAGAGAAGTGTGTCAGGATCGTAGCAAATGGAAATCCGTAGTCTCTGCCTACCCCTCTGGGAAACAGGCGTGAATCTATGTATGTATGTATGAATTTACGTACATGACGTGTAAGATCTAACTGAGTGGTTGTGGGTAGAAGATTGCCGCGCGGCGCTATCGCATACTTGCGCCTGACTATACACAAATCTATGTTGCTACATTCATAAATATTTGTCATTTTATACTTGACATTTATTTTTATACCTGACATTTATTTTACAGGTGTAGAAGTTAAGCGGAAAGTGACTGATTATTACGAAATCTGGTCTGACTCCAGACCAGAGCGCACTGACATCAAACTGCACTCTGGTTTTTACTACCACGGAGAAAGTGCGCTGGAACATGAAATAGGCGATATGCGCATTCATTTCTCGTATGCTGGTCGTGAAGATGATATTGTAAGTAACATTTCTATCAATCCACTTATATCCACAAGCTATTGCTGGAAATAAGTCTCAACGGTATTTCGGCACTAAGAGACTTTACAAATTAGTATTATTATAGTCACAGCACTAACCATTTTCATTGGCGAATCATTATTAATGTTGCTAGTGTTGAAATAATGTCGAAAATTCAATTACCACAACAACAGTCATCAAGAGCATTGAAGCGACTAGTGGCCAAAGGCGGCAAGCAGTAATGCATACTATGTCATTTTCTGGACACATGTGCGCGCTAAATCTAAGATTACGAAAATAAATTGGTAAAAAGAGAATTATCACACTATGAATTCATTTATGGAGTACTCAGTTATGAAACAGTTTATTTTTCGTGTTTGGTCTTTTAGTTGCAGTTTATTCTGTATTGATAGAAGAGAAACCACTTTCATTTAGGTATACAAGTTTACTGTTTTACCATAACTTCAATTGTTTAAGCTTTCCTTTTATTTTATTTGTATAGATAAATAGCTATTAACATTTTGTGTTAACAAACACATTCTTACATTTATAATAAAAACAGGCCTTTTTTTTACGTGGGGGAATGCTTTGACGCATACCCCTCCGCGGTGGCGGGCGGAGGGGTTCTGCCGGACTCGCCGGGGTAACAGAAAGATGTTAAAACGATAAAATGGACCTCCCGGAATACCGACTAAACCTACCACGCTGTTCCTCGACAAACCACTATCGGCGGGGCCGCGCGAATCACTTTTACATGCGGTCGCGACCCCGCCGAGGTTACGGCCCGCCGTATGAAACGGCAGGCCACTACACGAAAAGACCTACCCACTGGTCACCACTACAAAAAAGCTCTACTGTCCCCCGCCTAGAGGAGAGACGGACACGACACAGAGGCACGCGTGGGAACACGCACGCCGCACGCAAGTTTGAGAAGGATAATCTTGAAAATTCATATCATATTTTTAATGATTTCAGTATACAGCAGTTGGTGTAGTGGAAAGTGGAGTATTACAAGCTTACAGTGCCTCGAGATTTCCGACCGCCGATCCTATTTGCCTACTTCGTAAAGGTTCATATAGTCTGAAGCAACTGCATGATCTCGAGAGGAGGGATGCTAATCTTCATACATGGAAATACAGGCTACTGGGATTTGTACAAGTGTTCGCATCTGCAATGACATTACATCCTGATTGGGTGACACTATGTAAGTTATGTTAGATTTAAACTGCAATAAAAGTAAACCTTTAGTTTTATTTAATTTTCTAAAAATATTTTGTATTTTATATATAGATTATACTCCATTTTATATTAATTTAAAATGTGAAATAGAAGGAAATCGTGACACAAGATTTCGATTATTTTTGCTACTGATTATCTCCAGGGTTGGATTCGTTGCCCGGTCTGGTTTTGGGATTATTTATTAAATAATTTTCGGTAGCAGCAAAAAATAAATTAAAGTGTGACATAGATGGTGGATAAGAAAATAGTGGTGTCTATCTCTGCTTACACTTTGTGGATATATAGGCACTAGAGGTGTCCGCGATTTCACCCGCGTTTATAATTACTGCGCCGCCCCTGTGGGTCGTAGGGTGATGTTATATAACCTTCCTCGATAAATAAGCTATCCAGCAAAAAAATAATTTGAACCGGTACTTCCTGAGATTAGCGCATTCAACCAAACAAACTCTTTAGCTTTATAATATTAGTATAGATTATATTATGTATATGTCTAATAATAATAGTCTTGTACCCTATTTTAATAATTACTTTCTCTTTTCAGTCTTGCAGTGTCAATGGATATCAAGTAATTTAAGACGATGCACAAGATTTTGGATCAATTTAGTTTTATCATTCTCGTACACGCTATTCATCATATCTATACCATGGTAAGCATTTCTTATGTTCTTTATATATAATTAGATCTATTATGTCACATAAGCTCATTAGGTTGTATTGTTCAAAAATTGTAGTATATTAAATAGTTAGGTATCACGCTCTTCATCTATGGAAGGTAAAATCGTGAAGGTGTCCTCACGATTCTTAGGCATATTTGAGAGTTCTACAATACAGTTTTCGAAGATGTGCGAAGTCTGCCAACCCACACTGGGCCAGCGGTGTGGATTGGTGTAATAATACTGAGAGCAGGCCAGCGTCTAGCAGTAGAATAGTTCCTAAGACAGGGCTCAAATGTATATATGTATTTATATGCTATGTGAACATGCACCACTTTCTTAAATTTAGCATTGGGCAGTGTGTTATTTGGTTTAGCTAATGTTTATATAGAGAAGGAGTTTATATAGAGAGGTGTTCATTATGCTGTGCAATTAGTATTTTTGATGGTCATTATATTTAATCACTTTTGTGTCAATAAACATTTTTAGTTTATTTTATTATTTACTAGCTTTTGCCCACGGCTTCGCTCGCGTTAATTTAGAATTTGACAATCAATTCGGGTGGTACTCTGCTGGTAATAATATAATTCAATCATGATTCGAAATACACGTGGTGCCATCAATTATCATAAGAACGTTATTGTTGTTTTCCTCGGGAACAATAATTTTTTCGGGATGAAAGGTAGCCTATGTCCGTTTCTGTACACCTGTCAACGTATATGTAAAATTTCAGGATGATCGGTTCAGTGGTTTAGGCGTGAAAAAGTAACAAACAAACAAACTCATTTTCGCTTTTATTAATATCAGTTAGGATTATTTCGACGAATTACTTGAAGCGTAATTATATCAAAGTACTCGAACATCATTTTATATTGATGTTCCTATTTACGCAGAATGAGCGAATAAAGTGGTTTGATCTTTTGCTTCTTCTAGTTATTATAATTCCTCTTGTCTGTTCCTCCAGGCTGGTCCACAAGCCGACGTTCGGCGCGCTAGTGCTGGGCGGTGCGATGCTGCCACTCCTACACTACTCCACGATGATGACGCGCCGTGACGTCACGCCTGACCCCGCGCCATACAACCGGTGGCATAACAACCCGCGCTGAACATCACCACACGACATGCTACGTGCTACCTTAAAGTGCCATTGTTAATACAACTGCGAACTGCATGTGGATTCTATGATATATGTATGATGTATGGTGCAGTGAGTAAGTGGTTGCGTCGCTGCTGCGACCGCGATGAGTGTTGTAGGTTCATATCTGATTCGAAACAATTATTTGTGTAATTGTAATATATGAACAGCGTAGTGAGTAAGCGGTCGCCTTGGCAGTGCCGTCAAACTGATAGTTTTGGGTTCATATCCCATTCGGAATAATTATTTGTGTAATTATAATATATTGAACAGCGTAGTGAGTAAGCGGTCGCCTTGGCAGTGCCGTCAAACTGATAGTTTTGGGTTCATATCCCATTCGGAATAATTATTTGTGTAATTATAATATATTGAACAGCGTAGTGAGTAAGCGGTCGCCTTGGCAGTGCCGTCAAACTGATAGTTTTGGGTTCATATCCCATTCGAAATAATTATTTGTGTAATTATAATATATTGAACAGCGTAGTGAGTAAGCGGTCGCCTTGGCAGTGCCGTCAAACTGATAGTTTTGGGTTCATATCCCATTCGGAATAATTATTTGTGTAATTATAATATATTGAACAGCGTAGTGGATAAGCGGTCGCCTTGGCGCTGCTGTGACAATGCTGAGTGCTGTAGGTTTGAATCACAGGACAATTATTTCTGTAATGCACAAATAATTGTTCTGGGCACTGAATGTAATTTGTGTACTATAACTTTAAGCGGCGCGGCGGTAGCTCAGTGGTTATGGCATTGGACTTGCGATCGAGAGGTAGCGGATTCGAATCCCACCCATTGCACTTCCGACGTGAACCCACTCATAATAGAAGCATTCTATCATAACTGGAGGGATTAGCAGAAATACAGAAATACTATTAATTGGTAATCCATATAGCTAGTAATTTTTAAAAAAGTTTGTGACGTCTCACGCGATACAGAGCTTAATAATATAATATAATAATATTCTATCACATACACACAACACCATCTAGCCCAAACTAAGCAGAGCTTGTACTATGGGTACCAGACAATGGATAAACATACATATATACTTTCTTTTTGTAAATTCATGCATATTATAACATAGAAACACTCAGACCAAGACAAACATCCATGCTCATGCACACAAATGTTTGACTTGTGCGGGAATCGAACCCGCGATCTCAGGCGTGGCAGTCGGTTACACTAACCACTACGCCATCAAGGTCGACTAATTTAATCCCTAGCGAAGGCGTTGTCCTTTAAGATGTAAGATTAAATTATAATAATAAATCAATTAAAAATTATACCACTATAGTGGCATATTTACTAATAAAAAATTCTTGTGAGAGTAAACGATTATCATAACCAAAAACACTGGCAACGGCAGAGTTAACACCGCTTATCCTGAAAAGCGATTATTCTTCAAAAGAGTTATAATATAGCTCGTTCACACTGTGTCTACTTTGGCAGATGACATCGGCGGCGCCGACGTGTCGAAATGATAAAATAATAATAATATATATAATATTCTACCACATCCACACAACACCATCTAGCCCAAACTAAGCAGAGCTTGTACTATGGGTACTAGACAATGGATAAACATACATATAATCTTTTTTTTTTTGTAAATACTTACATATTATACATAGGAACACCCAAACCAAGACAAACATCAATGTTCATGCACACAAATGTTGGACTTGTGCGGGAATCGAACCCGCGACCTCAGGCGTGGCAGTCGGTTATACTCACCACTACGCCATTGAGGCCGTCAAAAGCGTTTTAATTTTCAATGATCGCGTCTATTATTATTAGCCTGTATCTATCTACCTGTGCACGTGCTATAAGCGTATTATATCTAAGACAAAACAAAGGTACTTTGTAAGAGAGTAAGTGTTTATAAGTATTAGAATATAAATATATAATTTTACACCCAATAACATTTAAAAACTTGTATATTTGCTACTAGCTTTTGCCCGCGGCTTCGCTCGCGTTAATTTAGAATTTGACTATCAATTCGGATTGTACTCTGCTTGTAATAATATAATTCAATCATGATTCGAAAGACACGTGGCGCCATCTATTATCATAAGAACGTTATTGTTGTTTTCCTCGGGTACAGTAATTTCTTTTGGGATGAAAGGTAGCCTATGTCCGTTTCTGTACACCTGACAACGTATATGTAAAATTTCAGGATGATCGGTTCAGTAGTTTAGGCGTGAAAAGGTAAGAAACAAACAAATAAATAAACTCATTTTCGCTTTTATAATATTAGTTAGGATTAGGATTTTACACCCAATAACATTTTTAAACTGGACTAACAACGCGGTAATATTAAAATTTGGTATTTACCTTATCTACTAAACAAGTAGATACGTTAATTACACTTACATAGTTTCGAGAAATGGTTTAAGGTTCCAAGTAATAGGTTGCGAGTCTATTGCCGTTTACTGGTGCTGTAAATTTCTTAACAAAAAATTTAAACACTGCCCATACCGGGAATCGAAACTGAGACCACGAGCACAGCAGTCGTGTTTACGGAGTATTCCGCTTTCGGCACCAATTTTTTCGGCACCTATGGTTTCGGCACCTAAGCTATTCCACTTTCAGCACCAATACGTATTTTATTCCACATTCGGCACCAAGCAAAAATATCTATTGGTGCTGAAAGTGGAATAGCTTAGGTGCCGAAAGCGGAATACTCCGTGTTTACTCCCGCTGCATCTCAGAGGTAGTCAAATAAAAGTAAATACTTCTAATTAACTTTTTAAATATATTAAACAAGTAGTTATTTCACTACATATTATAAAAACAAAGTCCCTCGCCACGTCTGTACGCGATAAACCTAAAAACTACTAAACGGAATTTCATTCTGTTTTCACCAATAGACAGAGTGATTAATGAAGAAGATTTATTTATTTATTTAGGTGTATAATTTGTTCATAGTTTTGTACTATCCGTGCGAAGCAGGGACGGGTCGCTTGTAGTATTTATATTGACTTTTAACTATGTTAGCTGTTTGTTTACAGTTTCTTATATTAAATGTGGCTTTTTTTATTTATTTTTTTATTTTGTTCGTCAAAATTACCACACTCCACCTGATGGTAAGCAGTCGTGTGGTCTAAGAGCAGTGGCCTCCACACCGCCCTCATAGCAGCCGAGGCGATGTTGAGGTCTCTACTTTGACGGCCTGAGAAGGTGCTTTTTCACGCCCCGCTTAAAGGACCCAGGATTGAAGGAAGAAGGAAACACGTGCCTTGGCAGAGAATTCCATGCCTTGGTCGTTCGGCAGAGGTATGAGGACCCAAACTTGTTGGTACGCGCTCTAATCGACTCTACCGTGTAAGGATGGCATCTGAGCCCAGCACGCGTTGTTCTGGATAGGGAAGGGGAGGGCGGGATAAAGTGGAATAACTCTTCGGAGCACTCCCCGTGGTATATTCTGTAGAAACATGCCAATGAGGCAATGTCCCTACGGAGTTGCAGAGGTTCCAGTGAAACTTAAAAGTATACCTTGTGACAATCTTCTAGTTCGCTCTTAAGTTGCCCTCGCGTTTCTTTCTCATTGTGATGCTACTCTTGATGTACTAACTTCAGAGGGAACTCGAAGTTGTAAGTAATGTATACTTATCGCTATTTTCATTATTTTACGTTAATTTTGATGACAGTATACCAATTACGATAATAATAATTATAGACAATTAATAATTATGTGAATACTATATACTTAATGTGTATGTACTTGTGAATTTATGGATCTGTTATGCTTAGCGTCAATATTGTGTAAGTTCAACCTTCCTTTATTATATTGTCTTCCAAGGACAGTTTATTTGAATATTGTTTTAAAGTTAAGCCATGTATAGATAGTAGGTAGTACCTATAAAATGAATTGAGGGCATGAGTGAATAAATGTGATATACAGTTTGTTTGTGTTCTTAGTTTCAGTATTTGTAAAATTCTTTTTATACGCACAGATATTATGTCTAGCGGATGAAACTTGTATTTTTATTAAAAATTAATTATACCGACGGTTTAATCGTTCCAAAATTGCACGGATGGCGTTGTGGAAAAGTAGTCGCCTCGCCACTGCCATTGCGCCGAGTGTCGTGGATTCGAATCCCAAACGGGACAAAAAATTGTGTGACCCACAAATGGTTGTTCCGAGTCTGTATGTTCTTTGTGTCCGTTGTTTGAATGTTTGTAAGGTCCCCCGCGACACAGGGATTATTCCTAGTGCGGGAGTTGTCTTTTAAAAAATAATTAAGAATTTCAACAAACATAGGATAATGTTTTAGTATACTATATTACGTAAATGTTATAGTTTTAGTTACAAATAAAATGAATGAATTAATTAAGTATTTTAATCGTAACATTTTCCCGTAGGAAAGCATAAAAATAAAAACAAGGATATATCATATTTATTTTATGAAGTGTGCTTCCAAAAGAAATAAGTACTCATATGTTACAAATTGTCATCTTCATAAACTCATGTCTTCAAAAAAATTACATTTTCAATCGAATAAATCGAATAAAATAATCTAATAAAATATTTATTGCACTTAGATAAGCCCCTATTTTTTATCCTTTTATGAAATGTGATTCCCTATTTGTCTAGTCGCTTTTGTAAAATAAAATAATTGTTATATTATTAGTATACTGAAACTGTAGTTATATAATGTAAATGGCGGTAGTTCAACGGTTAAAACATCGGACTTCCAACTGAGAAGGTGTTGGTTTCGATCCCTAACTGTTGTACTACTGATTTGAATCCCTAAGGCTAAGTATTTGATAGAAAGCCTTGGCAAATACTTGGGCTAGGTAAAAATAAATTAAGTAGTATATAGTATTGATAAGTTATGTATATTATTAGCAATGTAAGTTTAAAAACATCAGAACAAAATTAAATTAGATATATATATATACTCCGTTTAATGTCGTTTTGTATATTATTGGACAGAAAAGTACCTAATACCTATTAAAATAAGATTATGTATCGCTAATTAATTCAAGCTATTTAAACACAAGTGCTATAATCAAATTGTAAAAAGTAAAAAATATTCGCAATAATTAACACATTTAAAGTTTAGTGTGTAATATAATAAAACGTACACGTATGTATATTGGATCCCAAAACTAAATTTAAATTACATTAATGTTAATTTTTTTTCAATTTCGTCGTAAAATACATTTTCTTTTTTAACTTTGCCCTTTTTGTTATTGTCATGTGCACTATGTAGGTATATTAAATAAACTCTCTGTTACACACGCTATGAATTAAAGCCTACTTCTTTTAAATCATTGCATGCTCGAGAGTGAGACAACGCGTTATAGCTTGGTCCCGTTCTGGCGCGTGCAATGACATTACTTTTAAGATATAGTGGCCAAGACCCTGTTCTCGTTTTTAACATGTAGTATAGATATGTGTGCAATTAATAATGTAGAAGTTTATGTAATAGTTTGTAATACCTAAGCCTAATTATGTATGATTTGCGTAATAACGCAGTAGGTAAGTATGTGCTCAAAGCTTTTCAGCATTTTAAATATAACCCTATGTCATATCCCGTACAAGGTACACGAGTGAACCAATTAATTAAGTCTAGTTTTAATGTTTTTATGTATTAATATTAACATTTATACGAAAATAATGTTGTATCCTTACTTTAAAATTCTCGTTACAAGATGGAATAAATACAATACGGAGTTATACTGATCGTGCTTTACCTTTACTCTTAACCAATATTTTTATTTAGTGTGAGATTTCATATAGATCAATACGAATCTGAAGGAAATGCTCTAGCAGTACTTCTAGTACTTTGAGGGCCGAAATAAAGTTTATTAAATTTCTCCAATGAGAGCTTAGAAATCTCGTCCAAAGAGCACAGGTTACACTGGCTATAGAAAATACTAGTTATCATAAATAGAACAATCCTTAACCTTTTGACCGCCACGCTCAATCTTAAAAACCTGACCACCAGCGCCATGCCTATTTTTGCTATAATTTCTCGCATGATACTGTAGTGATGTGACCCCTTCTAACGATAAAATTATTGCTAAACGTAATATATTGAGTTTATTTATGATTATACTATACATTATGTTAAATCGATGAATTAAAAACGTATAACAATATAACAGACAGCTAATTGTGCCATGAAATTAAGACTGAACACAATACAATATCAATTTTTGCTTATCAAATATAATAAACAATTCAGAAATTTGACGCAACTAGTCGACGCCCTAAGACGTCAACGGCGACACCAAATGGTAGTTTCAACACATTTTCATTAAATTAATAGTGTTGTTCGTAACTGTTATCGATATTATAATTTAATAATAATGTTTTATGTTGTAGGAATAAAATAACTTTCAATTTTGCTAATGAATTTATTGAATTACTTACTTAACAATGTTCATAAGTAATAGGATTATACATAATCACTATATTGATACAGGTTATAGGTACATGACGGTTAATTGTAACTGTAAGGTAACTTAAAAAATATCGAAAACTGACTTAAAAACTTGTATTATTTTTATTTTCATGATAAGGGCGGAAGCAGGTTACGCAAAGTGGTATTTTGCACTCTTCACACCAAAATCGCGAGTCACGCCTTTTACGATACACATGAGCGCATAATTTGCAGCGTAGTTTTTTTTGCTGTGGAAGATATGCTGGCATATGTTTAGCAGTATTGTCACCTAATAAACGAGCCGGATTTTCAAATGCACGGTTAGTCATGGGAAGTGACCTGCCACCCGCGTATTTGACAACGATCTGTTTAATTACTGATAACTGAAAATTGTGGTAGTATAATGAACTGTTATTTTTTAACACCTTGCAATAGTAGAAGGAATTGAGCAAATGCATGTCGATTATGTGAAAAAAAAGCTTTTTATACCACTTCACTGTTTTTCTCATGCAGTTAATTGAACTTAGCATCATATCGTTCGTGTCGACTATACCCATATTTTTGTAGATGAATTTATGTACACGACCTCGTTGTCGTCTACGCCTTCCAAAATGCGAATAAGTTCTTTAGTGTCCATTTTATATTATAAAATAGTGAAAAAAATCGTGCGGATGCCAATTAGCAACTGGTACGTCGAAAAGAAACTTGTGTTGGAAAGCTGACATGTCGGTAGACTTGAATAAAATTTACCTTAAATTAATAATAACTAAATATTATAATTTCCTTTGAAGGTAGATTTTATTTTACTCTACCGACATGTCCCCACATTAATAAGAACGAGGCAAGCGTTTATGACGTCACTGGCGGACAACTTAAAGCGTCTTTGGCGTTCGCGATATGGATAAGTGTGCATGAAATAGTGAGGTACGGTAGATATATCGATGTTTATTTTCATTTACCCACATTCTAGTAATATGACATTTCAAATACCTACTACACTTGTTTTATAAATAAGTTTATGGTTTGTGATTATATATTTGGTTTAGTTTTTTGTTTCATTTTATTTATTTATTTGGGAAGTTAAGTAGTTCTTAAAAGAAAATAACATACAAATTTGACTCGTTTTTTTATTTTGTACCGTGACAAACAAATACACAAAATCTATTATTTTTGTGTATTTATATCTATTTCATGACAGTGATTATGTTTAGCTTCATTTAAAAAATTTAAAATTTAAATAAAACAACTGGTACGTATGCAAGGTTGTATATAGCTAAATTCTTCACGTAATAATAGAGAAAAATGCTCATTCCGGTTGTCGTTTGAATTGTATGTTTCACAATCATTACATTTAGAATTTTTTGTTGCCGCCTGCTTAGTTGCAACAGATGCTTCATAAAGATCTTGAGTATCGGCCTCAAGAATATTTGGCGAGGCCGTCCATGCCCTCGGTCTTTTCAAATCTGAAAAAAAAAGAATCTCTTCAAAAGAATGGCCCATTCTAACTCAAGATAGAAAGAAGTGCAAAGGGATAAAATACTGCACTTGGGTGATACCGGCTCCATAAGTAAAAAAATGTTCTTATTATTTTTATCTATTAGACAATTACGTACTTAGGTATATCTAAAATATGATTAAAACAACTTACCTCTATTTTTTTCCATATTTAACAATGCACACACGCACCAATTCAATTAGGAAGTTAACAGTTGCTTGTGGAAACATTCAAGAAATGAGATGGAGATCTTTACCTTCTATTTATTATTTACGGGTCTGGTAGAATATTCGAGTTGTTTGGTGGAGATTTTTATTTTAGATCTACCTCCTATATCTTTATTTTTTACAAATGGCCACATCACTACATGACGATTTAAGTCGTCAATGGCGTTCAGTGTAATGCTTTAAAACTCAAATTGTAGTCTTTTGTTTTTCATGTATTTTTTTGATTAAAATAGTTTTTTTTTGTAGATTTTTATGCATTGAGAATAAAGGCCTAGTCTATGCTTAAGCGTGATGTGTTGCTAAAACTATGCAAAGTAGTGTTCATTACTGTGTATTTTAATGTCAAACATAAGGCTAATAACTGACGCTTTAAAGAGTCATCGGCGTCTGAAGTGAAATCGTAATTAACGCTTTAAAGCGTCAATGGCGGTCAAAGGGTTAATCAGGACCAAAGTATCTTCATATTTCGCTGAGAGCAGCGATAGCTCAGTGGGGACACCAACAGACTGCAATGCAGAGGGTCTCGGGTTCGAACCCACGTCGCGCACCTCTGACTTTCGGAAGTTATATGACTTTTCGAAATCATGTGCGTATTGATTGACAATTATCGCCTGCTCCGTGCTTCGGAGAGCACGTTAAGACGTTGGTCCCGGCTGCCATGAACATCAATGGCAGTCGTTATTGGGAGAGTGTCGACACAAAAGATCCCACTGGGTCGAAGTGTCGCCGGTCTACACTGACTGGCCCCCACATAAGATAAGATCTTCATATTTCACGATATCATTGCACAAAAAGCAGCGGTTAAACAGTCGCCTTATCGCTGCCGCCGCACCAGGTGTTGTGGTTTCGAATTCCACACGTTCAACAATTATTGTTCTGAGTCTGTGTGTACTTTTTAAGCGTTAATTGTGTGTTTATAAAGTACGTACCTGGGGGACGCATACAGGGAGTTTAAAAAAAAATTAAACTTAGTAAAACATGGTCACGTTAATTCTCTTGTATTTATGTACAATTTTGTAATCGTATGATACTTACTATTAGTATTATTTCACTTAAGCACTAAAACCATTCAGTCATCTAATGTAAAGTGATTGAAAACGATTCCCCCAGGTTGTGAATTTACTCATTTTACTACAGGATCTGCTTTACATAAAATCTTTTTTAAAATAAATCCCTTCTGTTAAATTTTTTTTTATTTATTTCTGGAAAACCTTAGATCAAGTACCTACCTCTTGATGTAGCCATGACTGTAATTCTTTCTGCTTTCTTTTTCTTTTTTTTTTTTTTTTTCTAAGAAAAAAAGAAAGAAAGAAGAATGACTGTAATGTGAAAGTGACATTGTATATAAACGCAATAAGAAAACTGAGACAAAACATTGCATCTTTTGTCCTATGTAACATACAGATTACTGGTATCTGCGTTAAGTTTTGTTTAAACACTGTATTATTACCTTTTGGACGCCATTGTCACATATACGTGACAAACGAAATCTTGCCCTCAACGCCAACGTCACATATGTATGACAAAAAATACGTCGCACCTTAACATAAAAATAAACAATAAAACTAAATAAAACATTATTTTTGTGGCTAAATAAATATCAGTGTCATGAGTAGGGTTTATTAGAAAATTTAAGACGGAAATAAAAACACATGGTAACATGTGGTAATGTCGCCACTATTCCGAGCCGACTGTTGTGGGTTCGATCCTCACACGGAGCATAAAGTACATACATTCATAGTCTCACTCTATATCCGCCAATAAGTTGGCAGGGTAGTAAACATCACTATTTCCCATGTTAAGATAGTTAGGCCGTATAATAGCGGCCGAGCCTATTACTACCGTCCGGGCAGAAAATCTAATACCACCACACAATCTGGGAATTGAACAATTCCTGTATCTGTACAATTAGTTGTTCGTGTCTGGTTGTTCTATATTCGACGTCCCCACTGATATAGTCCTTCAAAAATACTCAAGAGATGAAATGTCTACATCCAATAGGTATGCCAGAATATTGTATACTTACGTCTGTTATACGAGTATTTACTTCGTTATAAACAATTGTATACAACGTTGTGGATTATTTATTAGGGGCATATAAATTTATGAAATATCCACCTTTAGAATGTTTTGGAATAGGTGTTTACTTATACACTAAGTAGTTACAGTAAATACCTATCATGTTTTACGACTCATAGATGTAAGTACTTGTACAAGGTTATCCCATTCAATGCGGCGGACGCCGATCGGCGTCTTATTTTTCATACTCAGATACGGAGGACGCCGATCGGCGTCATGTATAGTTGTTTTATATTTTACCCAAATTTAAAGATATTATATTAATAAAACAACAAATGTGTTTGGAATTTACTAATGAAATGCCTGATATGAGTAGTTTTCAGATATCTTGTTTTTTTTATTTCATCAAGTGCTGCTGACGCCGATCGGCGTTTACGTTAAATATGAGCAGATTCTGGCTAATGATAACAAAATTTGTTGCCGCATTGAATGGGTTATGGCATATTAGCTGTACCTAGATATTTGAGGATAAAGGAACTTTGTACCGTATACATTTTATTGAGGGTGACTGTAAGTAAGATAGGCTATTAATACTAAATAGCTAGAATAGGATCTAGGTACGCAAGGACTGCCGACTGCTTTAATATCTATAAGTAATATCTTTTAGAATTGAGGAGAGTCACAAGTATGTGTTGTTCCGGTTTGCCCGACTAGTTTCGTATCTAACCGGGTACCTATCTCAGTGTTTAAATAACATCATGTAAGTAGTTATATCTATATGACTGCGTTGGATATTGTACATATCCTGAAAGCAATGTTCATTATTGGTTCTCTGGTTAGAAAAAACGGCCACATCGCATTGTGACAAGTTCATCAACTTCTGTTTATGACACTAATTACACGAATAATCAAAACCTATATAATTACCCTAACCTAACCACTAAAAGGTGAGAGAAACTCGGGTTTGTCGATATTTATTGAAAATCACGTCTTTGTTTAAATTTAATATTCAAACAATATGAGATGTCATTAGTAGGTACAGACACCGTTATAATTAACTAAACAATTAATCAATTTCCTATAAAATTTTATTTATTATAATTTTCTAATTACTATACCGATTTTATAAATAGTCATTAAATTATACATCCACCAACTATTAGCTACTGCCGTAAAAATGTGGTAGGTACGAATTAGTGAATCAATCAACTGATTGTACGATGCGAAATATAAACGATTTCGATAGCGCAGCAGGACCTTCAATTTGGCGCGATCTGAGGAGAAAATGCAAAACAAAGGGCGCTGCGGCTTTTTCCGGCGGTTCGCGCACGCGCTTTCCGGACAATATCAGCTGATCGCACTCCGCCCTCTGAATACAGATTCACTCGAAACACTACTGTTCTATTTTTACGGTTGTGATTTTTATATTCAAGGATATTGACAATACGAATTTCCTTAAATCATTTGCAGACAAGTAGTTGGACGATACGTGCTCTTAAAACGTGAGGTGTTTATAATAGAAAACATGAAAGCCGCGGCGATGTCTGTCTGGGTTTTTATTAACCTCCTATTTTTCGGTATGTGTGGTTATCTTTATTTAATTTGGTCACAATATTGGATGTATATAGAAAGACAAAGATTGTTCAGCAAGACACCGGGACCACAGAAGTCAGCTTCTGTTCTTAATTACCAAGAAACTTATGTACCAGAAAAGTATCAATCCAAGTCACCATATAATGTTAGTATAAGGGTCGATTCTCTGCGTAAAAATCGGAGATCCGCCGTCGGCGTACTGTGGAGCAATGGTGTTGTAATCCAAACGTCCAATAAGTCTTCTGGTTCATATAATCATCCGTCCAACAACATAGTGAGGAAGAGTCATGGTAGTCCCAGGTTTCCTAACATACACACGCCGCTACTGGAGTTTGACACTGATAAATATATTTGCGACGACTTTTTATCCTCGGATTGTGAAGAACGGACGGCGGCATTTAAGGAGCTGCTGTTGAAAGAGTTTCACAGAGTTCTAATGGGCGAGAGTAAAGTGTTCAAGTCAGGTCTAGATGCTCACAACACATATGATGTTAAATATGACAGCAGTAATCGTAAAGAAAGTTCTAGAGAAGAGGTGATGTGTTCTTTAAAGCGTGTGAAGGTGCGGACAGTGACGGCAGACGATGAACCTTTCAGGAGACTTGGGTTTAAGATACCGAGGAGCCCATTGCAAGAAGGTCGTCAATTCAACACTTGTGCTGTGGTTAGTAGTGCTGGTGCCTTGCTGGGATCACGACTAGGAGATTTTATAGGTAAGATTAAATATATAAAAGTATACTTAATACAGTATTGCAGACTTTATGCGCTTTCAGATCTTTTGTGAGTAGGCATAGGCATCGGACGTGTAGGTATTAGTTTGTCAATGACTATCTTTGAAATCTTCACAAACAACTGAATATGTTTCAATCTAGGAGCACAAACATCCTAAAAATATACAATCAACAAAAATAGGCACAGTTAGGTACATCCTTTTACAATTAAAAATAAATATTAATAAATCTAAATACTTTAATTCGAATACGTTACTCCGTTCCGAAGTTTCTATGAATAAGTACTTTCCGGTTTCACCATTAGAAAAGTCCGATAGTATCATATTATTGAATTGTCACCACAATTACATACAGTTGCCAAGTGTTCGTGTTTTTATATATTTAACTGTACCTACTTACTAGAAATTAGCCAGATAGGTATGGTAAAACTATCAACAGCACCTGTCCAAGTTTACTGTTTAGTTAAATTCGGATAGGTACTCTAGATAGTTATAATTTTTAATTTTTATTTTTAATAGACGTAATTTTGATTGATTTTTGTGTAAAAACTACATTACTATATACTACTGGGATTTTTAATGTTTGTGATGGATAGTTATGCTACTTACGTTGCCAATACAAAAAAAACACAGAAGTATTTGTAAAATTGTAGCAATGGTACTTAAAAATATAATAAGGAGAGTCCATTTTTTAAGGATTTCCCTTTTCTTTCTTTTTTCTCGAGTAGTCATAAGTAGGTCCACCTTTTGTTTCCCGCTTATCGTTGAATTTTGGGACACGTTGTATATATAAATAGCTTTTATATTATTTGTTGTTATAGCGGCAATAGAATTACACAGTTTGTGATAATTTTAACTCTCTACCTATTACGGTTTATGAGATACAGCCCGTTGACTAACAGGCGGATAGACAGTGGAGGCTTAGCAGCAGGGTCCCGTTGGGTACAGAATCCTAAAAATATTTTTTGATTTTGACCATGTTTGTCGACAGATTCTCACGATATGGTATTGAGATTCAACAACGCACCCACTGAGAATTATACAGAGGACGTAGGCACCAAAACAACTTTCCGGGTGCTCAATTCGCAGGTAAGTTCGCAATTACTCTTAAAATGTACAAAAATACACAAATTAACCTTTGTTTTTATAAAGAAATACATGATTAGCTTTGAACTGCTTCATTGATTCTACTGCATATGTTTGCGCTTATGTTTTCTTCCGATTGTGACTCAGGTTCATTTGCTGGCTGAGTAAATTCTTATTGGGTTCATATTAGTACTAGTATAGTATTATAATATCTCTGACATTAGTAAGTTTTTAGTGGCAGCTCGCAGCCTGTATGTAGCCCTCTATGTACTTAGTTCAGGCGTGATTCTATGTAATGTTATGAGAGGTAATGAGAATGACGTGTGCAAACATGAAGCAACCAAAATAGTAATTTTAGTCTTAATGACGTAGAGCGCAATTTAAGAAAATGTAATGGTTAATTATCTTAATTTTTTTTAATTAATCCTTTGGAAAGGAGCCTGAAGCTTGGGCTCATCGGCGTTTAATAGGAGAGGCCTATGTCATACGTGGTTTATGCAAATCTATGATCGATGTTTTGCTTGATAGTTCAATGAAACAAAACGACTATATATAGAGCTACAATATCATCGATACCTCAATTTATTGGTATAAATACCTAACGAAAAAAATATTGTATTATGTAAGCATATGGTTGGATGGATAAATTTTCAGTGGCTAGCCACTAACATTTTTAATTACGTCACATGTTAAACAAGGCGTTCTTTTTTCCTTATTATTTTAAAAACAAATGTGTAGGTATACTAATTTGCAGGTATTTAATTCCAGGTAGTAACGAAGCCGGAATTCAAGTTTCTAGAGGATCCTCTGTTCCGTGGAGTGTCAATCCTCGTATGGGACCCAGCAAACTATTCGTCAACCTTAGAAAACTGGTACCACCACCCTGATTACAATCTGTTTCCAGTTTATAAGAAGTAAGTATCGCTAATTATCGTATCTTTACGTTGTTAAGGCGGCTGTACACATTGGGCCAAGGTAGTGGGCCAGCGTGTTGGGCCAACGTGTATGGCGGTATGTTGATACCGCCAAGTAGATCTCTACACGTTGGCCCAACACGCTGGCCCACTACCTTGGCCCAATGTGTACAGCCGTCTTTATAAAGTTATGATTCAGTGAAGATATGATGCAATAAATATATATGTCTATGTCTATGTCTAGATGGAGGACTGAAATAGCGTAAACGTGTTGGTTTACTATACAGACTGGAAAGCGACATAAAATGTTAACATGTTGACAATAGTTATGTTATTAAGCTTTTTTAATTTCTACTTTCTTGTTCCTATTTCATTCTATTTGCTATCAACTGAAAATTGAAAGTATGAATATGTCATTTAAATTTGCATATTCAAATTTATATTTTGTATGCAAAAAATTATACTTGCGCGGTTTGCTCGTGTCTGTCGTTTACATTTATGATGCATGCAATAACACAGTGTTATTACACTGCTCTGCCTGGGTATCGAATTGCTAAGCTCGTTAACGAGTCACATTTATGCCTTAGAACAATGAGACAATCACATTTTTGCTTATCTTAAATTTTTGTCTACTTCAGACTACTGGAACACAGAAAAGGAGCAGATGTTCATCTACTGAACCCGCAAGTACTTTGGTTATTATGGTCAGTGCTTCAGGACACTTCGCCGTACCGTCTCCGGAGAAATCCTCCGTCATCAGGGTTCATTGGTTCGTTAACTTTTCGATAGTAATAGATAGTTTGACTTTTAAAAGGTATATGGAGTTTTGATGTTCTAGATACCTATATAGATGTAGACACTTTGTAATTGTACCTGAATCGTATTTGGTGATTTTAGAATTTGCATGTTAATAATAATATTAATAATTTAGTGTTACATTACAGTAAGATCAATAATTATAATAATATGATAATAATATTCTATCACATACACACAACACCATCTAGCCCACTAAAAAACCTGGGGTGTTCCCTCTCTCACCCAATGGAGGGGCCTGTTGGGAACTCTTAAAATAATTGAGTCATCCATAGCAGGCCCCCCCGTGTGGGTGCGGGCCGGGTCAAACGGACCCGACCACCTCTCGTCCCCAGGGGAGAGCCTCACCGCTCTCCCCTTTCGACATTGGAAGGCGCGCGGGGACACCGCGCGCGCCCTTTCGGGTTTCTTAATTTGTGGGTGGCAGGCCCCCCTGAGGCCTTGCCACCCGGAACCCTTACGTGGGGGGCAGGAGAGCGATATAAGCGCGTCTCAACACCATCTAGCCCAAACTAGCAGAGCTTGTAGGTACTATGGGTACTAGACAATGGATAAATATACATACATACACCTATACTTTTTGTTTGTAAATACATACATATTATACATAGAAACACCTAGACCAAGCCAAGACAAACATCCATGTTCATGCACACAAATGTTTGACTTGCGCGGGAATCGAACCCGCGACCTCAGGCGTGGCAGTCGGTTACACTGACCACTACGCCATCGAGTTCTGTACAGTTACGGTATTATCAATGAGGCTAAGCAGTTAGTCAGATATACAAAGTACAAAGATGATTTGCAATAACAACATGTTAAGGCAGTTAAACTTAAGGTTGGATGGAATATATTATATGCAATAAGAAGACTTTCTTCTCTCACTAAAATGAGGCCCGTGCCCAGCAGTGGGACAGTTTAACAGGGCTGATATTATTTGAATATTTATATCGACAAATAGAATATTACAAACTAAACACATTGACATACAATGCGATAATAATGTGAGTAAAGCATTCCATATGCACTTAGTAAAAGTTAAAATCATGTCTATATCCCCAGGGCTATGGTTCGCTTTGCACCGATGCGCGCGCGTGCGCGTGTTTGAGTACGTACCGTCTGCGCGTGCGACGCGCCGGTGCCACTACCACGCGCCGCGCGACGACGCCGCCTGCACGCTCGGCGCCTGGCACCCACTCGCGCACGAGAAGGCACTCGCGGAGCGCATGCGCACCAATCCCGACGTCGACGTATTCCAACGAGGCTTCATAGATATACCTGCATTCAACACCATCTCTTGTTATTAGAGGTTCTCAATCTGTGTATTGTGACCCCCAAAGCTAAATGCTATATCCAAACGATGTGTTGTGGGTTGTCGATGAGCTTGTACTCAACCTTTAACCTCTTGAGGCACATTGGCGGCCAGATACAATAGGTTTTTAAATATGTCTGTCATTCTACGGCTTGACGGGTAAATTATAAGCGCGACGGAATCAGGAACTGAAACGCAAACATATAATATAAATATGAATACATAGTTTAGCCTGAGATGTTGACATACAATGATACTTTGTTCTGATTAAATACTAGTATTACATTTTCTTATTTTACTGAATTGTTTAAACTGTCAACCACGACGACGACGATGGTTTCATTGATGACTAGAAAAATCAATCATAACAATTATATAACATGTGTTTGAATGTCTATTCAATATCCATCCAGATACTGTATATTGCACAGGAGTGATTAATAACATGGGGTCACGACATGCAATGTTGTTTATAACATTGCCTTGGGGGTTGCTGCGCTAAAAAGGTTGAGAAACAACATCCAAAGTGATTTAAATAATAATGCGAAGATTGTTTTGTCTTTACCAGTGGGACGATCTGAAGTACTAGTATATGTTACTAAAGTAAGGTTGTTAAAATTTTTTCAGGTGTAAAGTAGTCAAGAATAGTGGTAGACTGCCATTATACTTATAAATCGTACCATGTTTTAGAATATATAGATTTCAACTCATTTATAATAATAGACGAGTTAGGGTTTATTATACATCCTGCTAAGGCATATAAGACAATTGATAAAATTAACAGTTTGGTATTGTAGACAATTATTAGGTATTCATGCATCGGGGAATTCAGCCAGAATTACCTGAAACTTGCTGTTCATAATTGGTGTCAATTTGTGAATGACAATTTAACGCACAACTGATGTTGAACAAAGTAAAGCAATTATTGAAACAATACGTACAATAAATATAAATATAGGGTAATTAGAACATACTTACATAGCGGTACGTTAATTACGTTTATAGTTTTAGGAATAGGTTTCAAACGGTTTGCCGTAACGCGAGTGTGTCCGGTGCGGCACGCGTGCAGTTACTGCAATAATAATTGTTTAGTGTGCCTCTTTGGTGCAACTCATGCAAGGCTTCACAATAGGCGCGCGCGGCGCCCGTTTAGCTCGCGTGCAGCTCCCACTCATGCAGTTCCGTTCACTTTCATACATATATGTACCTTATCAGTTGTTGCGGGAGGAAGTACGTGCAGCGCGCGGGGCTTTTGCGCCGTTCACGCACGGCGCGTAAATGGCGCGCGAGCGGCGTGCGGGCAGCGGCGCATTCGTAGCTCATTCGCCAGATTTGGACACACCCTAAAGAAAGATAAAACCGCACTCCATTCGGTTTTTACGTATGAGTATGAATACTCGCATATACCCACTTTCATACGCTACTGAAAACTGTATTAACAAACTGATTTGTGAAACCATAAAAGTGTCAATGCAGCGTGAACTATTATATTAAGATATGCTTCTCTATATTATACGCAATTTAGTGTAAGATATTACAAATGAAATGTCTTCCTAAATGTAAATGTAAGGTGCCTACAATTTATTTGTTGATAAGTTAAATAGTTCACGATCTTATGACAGTTTGTAAGGTATCGTCGCATTTTGTAAAGTATAGGTTTATAGAATAAAATACGAATGTATTTCTTACTGAGTAGAGATTAGCCTACTTGCTGAATATTATTAATATGATATAGTATATGCATTGGTTGTTTTTTTTTTTTGCAGTTGATAAATAAATAGCTTTAAATAACTACTTACCTATATAATTATATAGTTTACCAACACAAATAAATTGTGCGTATTTAGTACATTGGCTAAAATATACCTTTTTTACGTACAAATGTATCATTATTTTCACAGCTCCTTTAAGCAAAAACCATATGAACATAATAATCTTTATTTGTCGTACTTACCTATGTAAAATCCTAACGAATATTATAAATCCAAATGATAGTTTGTCTGTTTGTTACGCTTTCACGCCTTAACTACTCGACCGATTATCATGCAATTTCGCATACACGTTGTCAGGGAAAAGTAACAGAAAAGGACATATGGTACCGTTAATACAGAACGTTTATACTGTTATTAATCTAACCTACATTTACGCGAGCGAAGCTGCGGGCAAAATCTAGTAGGTAATATTTATGATTCCTATGTATCTCAATACAATGATTAATATGATGATTTACTTTTCAGAACCCCGTCAGTCTAGAACTGGTTCAAATAACGTCACAGCGTCCAGAAGCCCAGCTTTATTTTAACGTAGGTACCTATATCCGTAAAATTTTATTGGCTTTTAATGTATGTATATTTGCGTAAACGTAAAATAAAACTACCTATACATATTAATAAAGTACCACGAGATTTCTCTCATAATATGACTACCGAAGACCCAAAAGAAATATCCTCCGAATTTATTACAAGCAAATATGCATCGGACCGTTTACACGTGAGATAAATATCAATTTAGACGTCCAATATAGGAACTCGTCACTTCAACCTAATGTCCGTGACTCACTGACATGTGCCCCCGATTCCATAACAATTTATATGGAAGTGTATCAGGTATATCATGACGATGTTTCATACAGAATATAGCATCATGTTCTTATAACAAGTTAACTGAATGTATATTATGTACGAAGCGCATAAAAATTGCCACCTGTGTTTAGATTCTGTGTAACTAGCCAGTGTATTTAAGCTGATATTTGCTTGAATCGGTAATAGATTGTACTACCTTACGAAAAATTACTGCACGATCCGTTAGTCAAAGCAGGCATAACTTTTTTTTTTCTCTCGATCGACATTAGATTGCAGATCCACGTAATCCAGGGTATCTAGATAGGTAGGAAGCAGCGATAGCTCAGTGGGGAGACCAATAGACTGCAATGCAGAGGGTCTCGGGTTCGAACCCACGTCGCGCACCTCTGACTTTCGGAAGTTATATGACTTTTCGAAATTATGTGCGTATTGATTGACAATTATCGCCTGCTCCGTGCCTCGGAAAGCACGTTAAGCCGTTGGTCCCGGCTGCCATGAACATCTATGGCAGTCGTTATTGGGAGAGTGTCGACACAAAAGATCCCACTGGGTCGAAGTGTCGCCGGTCTGCTCTGACTGGCCCCCACATAAGATAAGATAGGTAAGTACTTTTGTAACTATTTTGATATGCTTATATATTGCTTTAGCATTTGGAAATGTACAAGAGTGATAATATGGCTTGCACATCCTAACTAATATTATAAATGCGAATGTGTGTTTATGTGTTTGTTACGCTTTCACGGCTTAACTACTTGAAAATTCGCATACACGTTGTCAGACGAACGGTAAAGGACATAGGTACCTTTCATCCAGAAAAAGTAATGTTGATGACGTGAGCGAAGTCGCGGGCAAAATCTAGTATCATCTAAAACAAACTGCTGGGTTCATTGGATAAACAATATCATCTTACCTAAGACTAAATCTGTGTCAATACAAGTAAACATTAGTAACTAAGTTTAACTAAGGATCGGCTGGCGACCAAACTGCATGATTTGCGCGAGCCTCAGGCCAGGAGTGCACGGCAGTGCCGCTGCCTTCGCCAAGAGGTCAAGATGTAATTCTTCCAGGGCTCCAACTACTGCTACTACGGATAGATGGGCAGCGCTAAGGAAATTAGTAAAGGTATGTCTATATAATTTTCAATTTAATGTTTATGGTAGACAAGCTAGAGATCCATCGATTGGTCATTGGTTATTACAATGGTCTAGCCACTGCCTACTGCGAGCTGCGATAGCAACGTCCTTCTAATATCAGCATGCAAATGCAAGTAAAAACATTATCAAAGATTGATTTGAATATGTTTTTTGTTTGATCAACAATGGATACTGTTGCATAAAGTTTAGATTAGTAAGTTAACTAACGTGGTTTCATGAGTAATACTTAGCACATGTTCGCAAAAACTGATTTACTCTGTTATTAGCATCGGTATTATTTGCATATAAGTGGTAAAAGGATGTTCTGTAATTAAGTATTATGTGCTCTACAACGCAGTGCAAAGATATGATTCACAGCGCATATGAGTAGGCACGGTGAGTCTTCGTTGAATCTACGTAAGTCAGCCCACTTTACAGTTAATGTTCCAAATGCGCTTTTCGCTACTAAGCTTTATTATTTGTTTTATTCATTTCGCAATAGGGGCAAGAACCTGTAATGAGTCTATTAACATGACTCATATGCCGGTGGCACGTAAAAAAATATTTACTCGCCTATTAAGTATATTTATGTGAGTGAAAGTTATTTTGATAGGCTTATTTAAATTACTTTGTTGATAGAAGATGACCCCTGATGAGTTCTTATATATAAAGTGCCTACTAACATCTTAATTAAACGAGTATTATTATTAATTGATGTTGTTTTGAATATTATAATCATAATATCGCATGGTGACTCGTCCCTTTCATTGAGGTCAGATTCGCGCACTCGCCGCGGTACCGTATACGGAAAGTGTACTATTCATTAATATAATATAATATGATAGGTACTACATGGCCGTCGGCCTCGATGGCGTAGTGGTCAGTGTAACCGACTGCCACGTGTGAGGTCGCGGGTTCGATTCCCGCACAAGTCAAACATTTGTGTGCATGAACATGGATATTTGTCTTGGACTGGATGTTTCTATGTATAATATGTACGTATTTACAAAAAAACAGTATATATGTATGTTTATCCATTGTCTAGTACCCATAGTACAAGCTTTGCTTAGTTTGGGCTAGATGGTGTTGTGTGTATGTGGCAGAATATATATTATATTATATTACTACACTGGATCTATATAAATATTAATAATTTTATTATTCATACTAACATATTTTGTACATTTTCAGTAGCAGCTAAAGTTGTATTGGGTTTGTAACTTTGATAAAATTTTCGTGCGAGCGTGTGTCTGTTAGTAAATGACATTCAAGTAGATGGCCTAAGAAGATAGGGACATAATAATTAGGCTCTAAAATGTATTGCAGTTTGCAATTAAATGCGTCTTAATATTGCTCATCAAATAACAACAGGCGCTTTAAAATATTGTATTAATTTATCGCTATTACAATATGTATTGCTATTATCATATTGGTAGGCACTTAAGTAAAATTTAATAATTCTGAATCAGTTAACCTTTTAACCGCTCCACTTCATAACAGTTGTCGTGCCCCCTGCGCCCGGCACAGTGAATCGAAAATAAATACTTATTTTTAGGACTTCTAATTATGAGACTAAAGTGTATTAAATTGTAAATCATTACTTAATTATCCATTTACACAATATAAACATTTTATTAATAGAAAACACTGTAATTAAATAAAAAATCTGATTAAACGAGCTGTGGTATCTGGTCGGAAATATACGACGCGACGCTGGCGAAATGGACACTAAAATATTTGTCAGATTAATCCGACGTAAGCGGTTAAAAGGTTAATGGAGCATCAATATCACTGTAAGATATCCTGGTAGTCTATATTTAGGAATCTGAAAAGGCAAAAATTGTTAAGAATTTTCACAGACTTTTGACATCTACCTACCTATATGATTTTTAAAAACCTTGGCGTATTACCCATAATTCTAACTTTTCACGCCTTAACTGCTCGACTGATCATCATGAAATTTCGCTTATACGTTGTCAATTTTACATGTTGAATGAAATTGTTCCTATTACAAGATCTTGAGGAACACTTTTAATTAAATATGTTGCATCTGAGTGCGAAGTATTGTTATATTTTTGTCCATGTGGTAAGCTAGCCTAGCCATAGGTAGTATAATTATGTATTCGACATATTGCGTTGTCGCAGTGCTTATTCGTTAAATCAACCAGTTTTTATTCTTAGAAGGTATTTTTGATCTTCTTTACAAACCATACTGTATTCCAAAGGTTTGTGTATAGTTTGTAATGAATTTAAAGTTCTTATGAATCATTAACTTTAATTCAACATTTAATTTCGGATAGTATCTATAAAAAGGCAATTATGTATTTTTCCAGTTCCTATATGGAGTTTGAGCACTTGTTGAAGATAGAATAAAGTGCTTGTTTAATTATACAGTTGTAACGTACCGTGTGTTTGTGCCTTAAACCTAATTCCAAATTCAGAATAACCTTACGGCATTAGGCTATATATTGTGCTATTTAATTATTTATAATCACACTAAAATGTATGTTTGGGAATCGAATCCTCAACTCTGCGCACTGTTGACTACTTAAAACTGGCGTAGGCAGTGCCAATGATTGATACACGATATCTATATCTATTATACAGTAGCTTCTATATGACAAAGTTTTGCCCGCGGCTTCGCTTGCGTTAATATAAATTATGTCAAAAATACTATATCTAAAACTACTATCTATATAAAATTTTTTCAGGATGAAAGGTACCCTATGTCCTTTTCTGTATCCCTAAAACGTGCATGCAAAATTTCATCATGTTCGGTCAAGTAGTTAAGGCGTCCAAGCGTAACAAACAAACTCACATTCACATATTTTGTAATATTAGTTAGGATGCGCGTATAGTCACGGTGGGCAGGTGATCGACCGTGTATTGTGGCTCTTATCGCTTCGGATCTTCGCTTTGTCGAACGCATTGACATGCGCAGACCGCGCGCTTCGCCGAACGGCCCAAATCGTATGCGAATTACACGAATTATTCTTGTGTATGGAACCCACTGATTACTCAGTGAGACAAATGAAATCGCTACATTATTACAGCAAGTATGCACGCGTAGGTGTAATACACATAATAATGTAACGACGCAGGTGTCCTATTAGTATTTAAATTAATTGAAAAATTATACTTACTATTTAAACGTTTCGATGGTTTCTACACGTGCGTGTAATACGTATGAATATGTAGGTAGGGGTACAATTGTTAAGTTATAAGATATAAGAATACTTTATATTTATTTGGGCGCACCATCGTCCTATGCGCTTATAGCTTAGTAGTCTACATTTTTAAACGAATATTTGCTAACCTTATTAACTGTTTCCCAAAGGGAATAGCTACTTTCGGCTTTGCGTGGACAAATTGCTCAGTAAAAAACCTATTTACAAATAATTATAATTAATTAATTAAAAAATATTAAACAATACCTCGTTGCAGGAAATATTTCGGGAAAAATGACGCATAAATAAATAGTTAAACTGATAACAATCATAGGCACCGCCATTTTTCTTCCTTTGCGCTCCATTCTGGGTTACCATATTAATAAACGTGCATTTTTAATAAGATACTAGTTACATAAATAAGGTATAATTTTTATAACAAATATAGATATTATTCAATCAATGAAATGCTCATTTTCAGTCAATAAGTGATAATATTGCAATATTATATATATATATCAAGAAAAGGCATATTTTCACAACCTGCTGCAGCTTTATTATCATATTTAGTTTGTTTTGGCTATAAGATATTAAAAAAGCAATGCATTTATTACTATAATTAATGTCCACGCCAAGCCGAAGCACCCTAACAAACTGAGCAATTCCCTTTTTGACAATATAGTTAACTTCGTAAGTTCAAATCATTAAAATATTTTGAATTGAACTAATCATATTTTGTTACAGTATTATACATAACGATACAGATAGCGCAGTTGCTTAAGTGGTCATCACGCCAGTGCGCCATGTTGTCGGTACGATCATCACACAAGAAATTTTGTGTGATTCATAAATAGTTGTTCCGAGTCCGGGTGTGCCTTGAGTTCATTGTTTGAACATTAATTTGGCATGTTTCTACAGAATATACCACGGAGAGTGCTCTGAAAAGTTATTCCACCTTATCCCGCCCTCCCCCTTCCTATCCAGAACAACGCGTGCTGGGCGCAGATGCCATCCTTACACGGTAGAGTCGATTAGAGCGCGTACCAAAAAGTTTGGGTCCTCATACCTCTGCCGAACGACCAAGGCATGGAATTCTCTGCCAAGGCACGTGTTTCCTTCTTCCTTCAATCCTGGGTTCTTTAAGCGGGGCGTGAAAAAGCATCTTCTCAGGCCGTCAAAGTAGAGACCTCAACATCGCCTCGGCTACTGTGGGGGCGGTGTGGAGGCCACTGCTCTTAGACCACACGACTGCTTACCATCAGGTGGAGTGCGATCATTCTAACAAGCAAAATAAAAAACAAAACAAAAATTGTAAAACCTTCGGCGATACAGTCATATAACATAGTAAGAAAAAAGTTTAAAGAAGAATGTGTCAATATTATAAAATGTGGATGGTAATCGCCGGCTTTTAGAGTTCTATTTGTAAGGTATATTACTCCACATAGGAATAGATCGCTAGGTTTATATAAAACATTTTATTAGACTATTTATTTGATATAATATTAACGTGAAACATGTAAACCAGTCCCCATACTCGCTCAACTGTAATTAGTAAACAACTTGTTATTAGCCAAGATTACAAATTGTTTAGATTTGCCTACATGCTCGTAGCTGTCTGGCAATATTCAATAGGTTTAGGTAATATGTATTTTTAAGAGTACTTACCGTCAAAAGTATGCGCATTCATGAACCTCAAATAATTTTGTACTTTGATTTATAATTTATTTCTGCTTGTAAGTGAGAAATTGAGTCTTAGAGAAATTGAGAATTTTTAAATTGCATATAAAGAATCTGTAAAAACTATTTCTATGTATCTGTCAACCCTACATCACAACTTAGCGTTGCATACGACGTACAATGTATTATACAATCTGTTATCATGGTTTGATTTATTCATGTCGAATGCTATCTAAGTGCGCTTTACACAGAAACGCGTAGTTTGATATGCTGATGGTATTGTAGTTTACTTGACGATGGGCACAGCCGCCGGCGCTGGCGCCTGAGACGCGATACTACAATACCAACGCGTGCGCGCCGGAAAATCCAACTTATTTATCTATGCTAATACAATATATTTTATTGATGACAATATGTATAAAGTAACCATTTTAACGCATAGCAGCGATAGCCTAGTGGAAAACCGTTGGATTGCCACGCAGAGGTCTTGAGTTCGATCCCAAGGCACGCATCACTGACTTTTTGAAGTTATATGCGTATTACATAGTTAATTATCGCTTGCTTTAACGGTGAAAGAAAACATCGTGAGGAAACCTGCATAGTGGACTACAGTCTAACCCTTCTCACATGGAGAAGAGGCCCGTACCCAGTAGTGGGACAGTTTAATACAGAGCTGATAAATGATAAAGGGGTAAAATATCAATAATATTGAAATTAAACCACTATATACGGATTTTATCGCGTTGTTTATTTGACACTATTACAAAATTTTTGAAAACTGTTGTATTTCAATGAATAACATTCGCGTAAACAGAAGACAATAATATATTTATTATATTGTTAACAATTTACCCATTTCCTTCACCACGTTTTTATAATCCTAAATTCCTAACTAATATTATAAATGCGAAAATGAGTTTGTTTGTTTGTTACGCTTTCACGCCTTAACTACTCAACCAATCAACATGAAATTTTGCATACACGTTGTCAGGGGTACAGAATAGGATATAGGGTACCTTTCATACAGAAAAAATAACTGTTGCAAACCTAACCTAACCTAACCTACATTTACGCGAGCGAAGCCGCTGGTGAAAACTAGTACTAAATATTTATCACAGTTATATAATTTTACTAGATTTTCTCTGTGGCTTCGCTCGGGGTAATTTAGTTTTTGAATAAATAAACAAGATTGGTGTAAGAATCCAGGATTCAACCTCTTCGTCTTCATGTGACTTTGTGACCCCTATATCTTTGGGATCTTTTGACCCACAGGGCCCATATTCAAATTCGACCAAGGTATGACCCCAAGGTGTCTGCACACCAAGTTACAAGTCAATCGGTTCAGTGGTCCTGTCACTAACAGACAGACACACAGACCCACATAGTGTTTTCATTAACTTCTGAAGAAGACTCAGAGGTTAATAAATTTCTAGCCAGCGGGCTCAATACTTTTTTTGGAAGTGTATTCGAAATATCATGAAGGTCAATCTAGTAGGCGTGAAAGCGTTACAAACAAACAGACTTACTTTCGCCTTTGTAATATTAGTTAGGATATTTACCGCTGGAAAAATGAAATAGCTAAAGACCTGAAAGATATAAACGTGCCCGATTGGTCTGACTTGGCATAAAATAGGAAGGAATCGCGTACTTTAATGTCGGAGGCCAAGCACCACTTTGGGTCGCCGACGCGATGCAGTGAAGGAAGTATTATACAGGGTGTGTCGTAAATAGTGGTCCAGAGTAAAGGCGTCGATACACTGTATTCTTATGTATCACATACCGAAATTTTAAGCATTTTCAGTTAAGGGTCTCCTAACAAAAAATAAAAGTTCTTTTTTAAAATTTCTGCACCTTGCTTCACGAATTTGGCTGTCATTTCAACAAATATCAATATTTTTTAATTCTGTTTTTTTATTATTACTCTTGAATATGTGTACTATCATATCCAAACCCTTTTTTATGTTTTAAAGTCAAAGGTACTTAAAGAAATTAATCTGTTTCCAATTTCAATACTCATCTTCAGCAAATCATATGACTTTAGGGGCATAAAAAAAATGGTTAAAATTTCGGTATGTGATACATAAGAATACAGTGTATCGACTCCTTTACTCTGGACCACTATTTACGACACACCTTGTATAAGTATAATTGTAGAATTCGTAGAATGTCAAAGGGCTTGTTTGATGATTCATTTTCGCGAATTATTATTTTATTACATTTGTGTTAGTCACTGCGTAACCACAGGCTGTGTCTTTGTCCTTTCTGGAAAAAGTGCTGATATCTTTATAGCCCAGACGTGGAACAGACAATGACACATGCTTCCGAGTGAGGCGACACGTGTATGTAAGGACATCGCTTACTTATTGTTTTTAAAAGAAACCTCATACCTACAAAAAATACATACACACCTATATACCGAAGGGGTAACAAATTTGTTATACCGACCTTTCGCTAGCCAAGGTTTTAAGTTCCCAGAGATAGAGGGCGACGTATGTATGATTGATATCATACATATCTGTATTATATAGTCTCGTTTGGGTAATATTTGTCGCTTACCGAAAACATTTTAGTCTTCATGCCGCTGCGAGAATTGCCTAACAGAAAAACCTAATAACATTTTACCAGGCCCGGGTAAGATCAAATCCGAAACTGCATACACACACCAGTCGCATAGATACATATCCGCTGCGTGGCCGAGAGAGTCTTAAAAATATCCGCACCTTACTAAGCATCACAATACTGTGTTTAGGTTCTTCTACAGTGTAGGAAAGAGTCATATTATAAATATCACGTACATAAAGATGAAACATCATCTAGTCTAATGCTCTCTTGTTAAAACATATTATATTGAAGAGGTCGAAAGTCCAACGTTCTTTAGCAGATAAGCGTAAAATCTGTCCGGCGTACGTGAATCATATTTCAGTGAAACATTAATCAAGGCATCTAAGTAAACAGAATTAAACAGTAGTAATGTTCGTGTAAGCTTTACTTGAGTATTTCTCATCATTTTCATATCAAGGTTCATACAACAAGGTCTGTACAAACGGCTTTACACTTAAGATAAAGATTGGCAAACGATATGAAAATAAACGAATAGAAACAGGCCCTCGTTGTTTCAAAATTTTTATGTTTTATGCGTTACTAGATTTTGCCCATGGCTTCGCTCGCTTATATGTGGGTTTTCTCAATTTTCTATCCCCTGGGAACAGAACTTTTTCTGGATGAAATTTCACGATGATCGGTCGAGAAGTAAAGGCGTGAAACGAACAAACTCACATTCACATTTATAATATTAGTTACATGTTTTTTTAATAATTGAAGATGGCCGCGGAGTGCTTCGAGGCGATGAGCTTTCCCCTGTCTAAAATAAAATAATTAGTTAAAAATTAAGAAATTGAAAATCATAACCAGAGTTATTGACTTTCGCCTATAGTATTTTCAGCCAATATTTGAAAGTATAAATAAAGTAATAAAGTCAGCACAATTACTTTTACTCTTAGTCGAGTGACAACGTATTGTTACTTAATCTGAGAAGACGGGAAATGTAGGTATCTGTTAGAATGAAAGCGAAACAATATTTTTTATTTACTTTATTATTATATCAATTTGATTTACAAATTCAAACCTTCCAGTTAAACTCAATGCTTGTGTTGGGAGTTGGTTTACGTCATTGTATTCACAACCTCTAAACTATTTTGGCCAAAAATATTGTTGGATAGTGAAAAGTTTTTTTTTTAATTTGTTGTGTAGGCAGATTTGCATAATACTCATATTTTGCCGACTATGATGTAGATTCTAAGTAAACGGTAGCGAGTCTATTGCTACTTACTTTATAACGGTAGAGTCAACCCATGATCACGATGCAAGTCGGTCGAAACGTAGAATAATCAATACTAAATGGCAAGTAAAACCCGTTATACACTATTAAATTAGGTACCTATGTGTACAAATCACGTTGTCAAATCTAAAAATGTCTGTTACTACTGGCAAAAGAAACATGCTCTTTGCCGGAATTCGAACTCGAGAACCAAATATGATTAGAAACTACGAACGAGGCAGTTACATTCAAATGTTGTTACAACTTTATCAAACGTTCCCATAAATGCTAGCGGCGGTTGCCAAAATGACGATTTTGAGATAAATAGATTATTTATGGATACGGAAACATACGTTTGAGGACTCCGCGATTTTCTTGTAAAGTTTAACATCTAAGACCATTAAGTTATAAACTGTAACTGCTGTAATAACTTGTTTATATTGTTACTAAGTAATCGCTTCATCGCATTTTTCTCTGGAGTTGTTATTGTTCGCTGTAACGAAAGTGGAAGCGATGATTCATGTTGTTGTAATTCAACAGCGTATCACCAAACATATCTAGGAGTTTGGACGTTTTCGTACTATATATACATATTCCTTTTTATTTAAAATTACTCGCAATAAATGCTTTATCTCAAGGAACTTTTAAGTACAACAAACATTTAAATAAGACTTTTTGTTCGATCCCCATACAACACTCGGCGTACGGGCAGTGGTGAGACTACCATTCCAACTAATGCACCATCGTGAATAAAATGAAAGGTAAACAGTCTGCTACGTTAAGCGCAATACATTTGTGGAAGGACTTTAAAAACATTACAAGAATATAACCAAAAACCTGACTTTTCCTGTGAATGAGAATTACTGGAGTTGTGAATAGAAAGTGTGAATCGTTTGTGCAGTTCTGAGGACGACGTTAGTACTTGCTCCTCATTTTGATCAGTGCCTCTTAAGATAATACACAGTAGCCGTGAAGCTGCATTTCTCTCACCGCGAAATAGATGTACTACTATTAGTAGGTTCGGACTACTTCGGTGGCGTAACGCTAGTAAATGCGACTGCTGTACACATTAAGGAATCAAGTTCGATTGCCGGGTCGAGCAAATGTTATTGGGTATTTTTGGTCAAGAAATCTAACTACAGCATAGAGTCTATACTATCTGGAACTATTCCCGATAAACGATAACAGACACGCCATTGATAAAGTAGGAAGTAGAACAAAATTGGAAAGTAGGATGTAAAACCCTTTTGCCTACTTCTTCAGTGATATTTTTGAAAACTAATTGGAATCTACTAATTAAACCCTATTACTATTATAGTAAACTTTCTGGGTGTGAACCGACACATAGTTATTTGAAGGTTTGCCTGCCTCTTCGATCAAGGCTTGCCTTAATGCATTTGACGACAGGCTTCATCGTCACTGTAGTATAATATTAATAATATCAGCCCTGTATTAAACTGTCCCACTGCTGGGCACGGGCCTCTTCGCAGTGTGAGAAGGGTTAGGCCATAATCCACCACGCTGGCCTAGTGCGGGTTGGCAGACTTCACATATCTTCGAGAACATTATGGAGAACTCTCAGATATGCAGGTTTACTCACGATGTTTTCCTTCACCGCTAAAGCAAGCGATAATTAACTATTTAATACGCATATAACTTCGAAAAGTCAGAGATGCGCGCCTTGGGTTCGAACTCGAGACTTCTGCGTGGCAGTCCAACGGTTTCCCACTAGCTAGCAAAAAAATTAAGCCATGTTTTATCAGTACAATTCAGTAGACTCGAAGACATGGGATATAGTGTCATCCACGTAAAATACGTTATTAATATTATATTATTCAGTGGACAAAGTTTAGTAATATATAAACACTAAGTATTGCAAGTGAACACCTCATAAGTTTCCTTGAACCTAAAGAAAAACAAAGTCGCCAGCGTATTTTGCGAGGTACCGTAAGCGTTGTTACATTGTAAGCATGTAGTACTATAATATGTTTGTTTAGGTAGTAATCGAAAGAAAAGGTGTCCAGGATACGTGCGGTATTGTTCGGTGCGCGGCCGCGAGTGCCTCAGCCGTGTCATCAACCCGCGCTAAGGGCGTGCATAATTCATACTGCCATCCATTGTGCTTCTAACATACCACCGCAATAAGCATCGGCGAGACGCTTTACTATTTTTGTATTATGTTTATTATTTACGTTTCTAACTGTTTTGGTCTTTATCCTTAAGAAAATTAAGGAAATATGACGCGTTCCTATGTGGTAAATTTTGCTTGTGTACACATGATGATTCGATTTTTTATATACCTAATACCTATGCAGATATACAATTATAGTATCTTATCTTATCTTATGTGGGAGCCAGTCAGTGCAGACCGGCGACAATTCGACCCAGTGGGATCTTTTGTGTCGACACTCTCCCAATAACGACTGCCATAGATGTTCATGGCAGCCGGGACCGACGGCTTAACATGCTCTCCGAGGCACGGAGCAGGCGATAATTGTCAATTAATACGCACGTAATTTCGAAAAGTCATATAACTTCCGAAAGTTAGAGATGCGCGACGTGGGTTCGAACCCGAGAACCTCTGCATTGCAGTCTGTTAGTCTCCCCACAGAGCTATCGCTGCTCTTTACAATTACAGTAACTTAGGTATAAAGGTGGCAAAAAATCATAATCCTTTAAAGAAAAATATCATTAGATTTTTGTTATGTCATATACCTACTGTGTTTTTAGATTTGTGCAGTAAACTTTTGTTTTAAATAAACCTGCTGCTGCACTATTTAGAACTAAACATTTTTATTGAATTGAATTGATTACGTAGTTTAAAATATACGAGTATGTTGTACGTGTGATCATATTGTCAAATTTTACGTTTGCTGTTTAAAAACTTACGTTATTACTAAAAGTACCTACTTTATGTTCCAAATAGCTACAGATTCAAACTACATAATATGCACATACCTACTAAATATTCTTAATTTGTCATTAACAGATGAAATATAATTAAGTGCATGGTTGTTATAGCACTCAGTAGGTACGCACTTAGATATCGCAAACAATAGCGCGTCGCGTTTGCACCACATACATTATTGAACAGTTTTATTTTCCATTAAATTGTATCGTCGCCGCCGGAGCATTTTCTTTTGCTTCGGCGCACTGAGCTCGTGACTAGCCCTTCTGATTTACATTTACATGCGTAGATATATCTAATAATAAATGCACATATTTTCTGGTGTACAATGAATGCGTAAATTGTTTATCGTTTCGTAAGAGGAAAATGATAGATTTCGTTGTAATATATTTTTATAGCCTTTACGGTAACGTCGTGATTATTTATGATGTTCTTTTTGTAATTTTTTCTTTCTTTCGCCATTTTATTTTGCCAAAAAACTTATAAACTATAGTTCGGACCGCAAGTATTTTTAAAGTGTGACTCAACACAAAATCATAATTTTAATTTGGTCCGACAATATATACCTCTATATTAAAAAACTTGGAAGAAGTAATAACTTCTGCCAAGTTTTTTTAATATAGAAGTATATATTGTGGATACGATAATTTTCTAGCCAATTAAAAAGTTATATGAGTATCCTAATAATATTATACTGACGAAGGCTCTACCTCTTGTTTAATTAAAATAATTCTTTGAATATTTTTGACTGAGTGGATGGTATAGTGGTTTCAGTGGACGCCTTGCCACTTTAACTGCACTGGGTGTTGTGTGTTTGTCAAGAGGGATGCGACAATAATTTGTGTGATCCACAAATAACTGTGCCTAGTATAATTGTTCTTTGTTTGAATAGTTTTAAAATCTCTCGCAACACAGGAATTATTTCTATTGCGGTGGATCTCTTTTAACAAACGTGACTATTTTATTCAAAGAAGTTGCTTAGTGTTATAAATAAAAGTTCTTGAGTGTTTTGTTGTGACACGTGCCGGTACACCCACAATCCGGTATCCCACACAGAGCTTGACCGCAACAATGTACTAAACCACAGAGCGATCGATCTTATCTGTACATATCCAGTAATGCCCACAGTAATTAAAAACCTCATATTTGTGGTCAAAATGGTTCGTCATCGCAAGCTTTAGGTATTATGCCTTATTATATAATAATAATAATATAATAATAAATGTTTATTGTTTCAAAAATAACAATGCAACAACAATGCAACGACATAAATACAATAAAAACTATTTTTATATATAACTGTTTCATTGAACTCTGGTTCCCAAGATAAGATTAAACATGTGTTGTGTATATCACTGTAACTCTATTCGTAGCCGACCCTTCATATAATTCGTCGTGCTGCTAGCAAGAAAGGATAAAATACTGGTCTCATCATCTTTTTTTGACAATTTGTTTGGGATAATAGTGTTCCGCAGGAGGCTTTACAACCATTCAAACAACAACGACAGCGACAACTATTGAGTGGTCGCCATTACGCCATACGTGCAGCTGGAAAGCCTGTTCAAGAACATGTTTGTCTGTCTTCTGTATGCTAGGTAAACTTACAAACTCGAGCTTCTCTAAATTCTAGTGAAAGATTAAATAGAAGTAGGACTATATACATTTAGTCCATGCATTTCAATCGCTGGAATTTCGCGACCCAATTTACCAGGTATTCTGCCATATCCCTACCAGTAGCTCATGGCGTAGCTAATGCCATCTGTCGTCCGATTATACAAACCTTTCATTACTTGTTGTTAGACAAATCACCTCGTGTCCAAACGCCCATAACTCAGTAAATGTATAATAGTAAAAAGTAACCGTTTTATTTAATAACTGGCGAAGAATAGACGTAATTACCGAGTCCTTTATAACTAATCACGCTGTTTACAACCATTGTTCCGCTTTCCTACACGTATGAAGTGAATCGTGCGGAAGATTATACGTTCTTTTCTCTGGGTCACTTAATTATATAATTTATGACATGTAATTACGATAAAGGTGGAAGGTGGTAGGTAGACAGATTAGATCTTTATCAGATTTAACTAATTATAATGTCGCAACACGTGTAGATTCTATTTAAAGAGCTATACAGCGTGTCTTGATAAGATAACTTCTCCTTAACCTTTCACACAGTCCCGAAGGGCTGTGTTCGATTCATTTCGGACACAGTCTCACTGAGTTTTCCTCTCGAGTCTATATATACCTAAGAGTCGCAAACTGTGTCCTGACGCCGAAAAGGTCTAATGCAATATTCTTAAACTTAGCTGTTTGAGTGTAGCGCTGGTACTGGCGAAATCTCCCTAGCCTTTATTATTCCCAAGTCACTTGGGGTCGGCTTTTAGTGTAACCGGATTTGACTGGATATCAGTTTTTACACGGAGCGACTGCCATCTGACCTCCTCAACCTGAAGGCTAACGATACCCTAAGGCTAGACTAGTGTCAGGATATTAGAGAGCACTGACTTCACAATAACGACTGCCATAGATGTTTATGGCAGTCGGGACCGATGGCTTAACGTGGTCTCCGAGGCACGGAGCAGGCGATAATTGTCAATCAATACGCACATAATTTCGAAAAGTCATATAACTTCCGAAAGTGAGAGGTGCGCGACGTGGGTTCGAACCCGAGACCCTCTGCGTTGCAATCTGTTGATCTCTCCACTGAGACTGTCTCTCCTCTACTTAATCATAATTATGTTGAGAAATGGTTAATCTTAATTTTTGAATTCTTCTGTACTTCATAGTTACAAATATTAGATAGAAGATTTTGCCCGCGTCTTCGTTCGCGTTAACCTAGTTTTCGTCAATAATTTTTTTTCCATAGTACGTTTTACTGGATGAAAGGTATTCTATGTCTTATTCTGTACCCCTAACAACGTGTATCAGAAATTTTATGATGATGGGTCGAGTAGCTAAGGCGTTAAAAAGGTGCAACAAACAAACTCATATTTACACAAACTGTAGTTATACGTAGATTGCACGGCATAGCCGTCTATTATGTGAGAATGTATATTGGTTTTAATAATAATAATAATTTTAATAATAATTTATTTATTGATTACAGTGGTAAAACATGAATACAGTCCATAAAGTACTTATCTTATCTTATGTGGGGGCCAGTCAGTTCAGACCGGCGACACTTCGACCCAGTGGGATCTTTTGTGTCGACACTCTCCCAATAACGACTGCCATAGATGTTCATGGCAGCCGGGACCAACGGCTTAACGTGCTTTCCGAGGCACGGAGCAGGTGATAATTGTCAATCAATACGCACATAATTTCGAAAAGTTATATAACTTCCGAAAGTCAGAGGTGCGCGACGTGGGTTCGAACCCGAGACCCTCTGCATTGCAGTCTGTTGGTTTCCCCACTGAGCTATCGCTGCTCCATAAAGTACTTAATATAGGTAATATTATTATATGCCTATACTAGGGTAAACCTGTGCCACATGCGTTAAGGGCACTTACAATATACTACTAGGAACTAAGTTACATACAATGAGCCATACTTTAGTCACTATCGTGTTGGCTAAAATAACTTGTTGTACTTTATCAATAACGTATGACATGGAAGTGTTAACGTCAGCGGTATTGTAAACTGGGTTAAAATCAATGCCGCATATATCACGTTCAAGGTTACTCAAGTTTATTTTCGACCTTAGTTGCGGGCGATGTATATGCTTAGAGCCTAAGGCCGGGACTCCACTAAAGCGGAGACGAGAAAAGCGGAGAGCAGATGTTTTTTAAACAACCAATAGAATTGTGTTATTGACACATCTCCTCTCCGCTCAGCTTCAGTGGAGATCGCTGTGCAGAGATGTGTAATATTTGTATGGCGCGATGGAAGCGGAGATGTGAGCTGTGCGCGGACGACGCGCAGTGGAGACGAGAGATGTGAGCGGCTTGCAGTGAGCGATGTCACCCTCCCCCCTCTCGCCCGCCAGCAACCCGCAGAGCCCCGCGCGCGCGCCGGCCGGCCATCTTGCTTACTGAAAAACATCTGTTCTCGCACAGCACACAGCACACCGCACACATCTCCGTTTTGGTGGAGTCCCCCGAGCTGAAAAACATCTCTTCTCGCACAGCACACAGCACACCGCACACATCTCTGCTTTGATGGAGTCCCGGCCTTAGACTGAGATAATTCAAGCGTAAGTAGAACAGCGCTGTGGTCAGTTATTGATGAGTTAGCGACAAGTGTTAAACAAGGAAGCCTAGTTTTGAGCATAACATGATCTAAGCAAGAACCACTTATGTGTGTCGGATAAGTACATATGTGCTGGCAATAGGCCGTAGTATGCACAAAGATTTAAATAATCATGCGTCCCAGTGTCACAATTCTCATTATTTATGTTAATATTTAAGTCACCGGTTATAAATAATAGTTTAATAAGATGAAAGGCTTTGTAATGTATTATTTAGGGCATTAATAAACATATCTAACTTTCTAAACGATGGTGATCTGTAGATTGCTATAATCGCGATATCTGTCCCTATTTTAATGACGAGACTGTTGCAGTCCTGGACATCTGGCTCTTCAACTGTGGCAAATAGGGATTTCTTTGTGTATACCACAACACCATCGTTCTGATTAAATGATAACGTAGTATTAAAAGTATTGTATTCTGGTAATACTAGTAAATTGCAAATTCTATTTGACAGCCAACATTCAGTGAGAATAATGACATCACATTCTATACTAAGCCTGTGTATAAAGACGTTTAAACTATCTATGTTCTTATAAATACTGCGGATATTTTGGGTTAGTACCTAGTCAATGGGTTGTCATAATCGGAAAAGTAATGTCTGCAATTTTCAGTGTCACACACTTTCGATTCATAGATGTGATTATTGTCTATATCATTAAGTGTTCAGCCATAGAATTAAAACTAAAATAAAAAATATACAATTAAAAGAGGAAGATGAAAAAATTTATCTAAAATACCCTTAAAAGTTAGCACTAAATAAGAAATAAAAGAGGCGGCGTTCTTAGGCGCTCATTAAAATCTATGGAATTTATATACCTAGTTTCAGCTATTTTCTTGGCCGGGCATTCAAGGTCACCTGTTTTGTGGCTGCTAGGTTTTTTGAAACGCAAGCATGTTGCACATTTCTGTGAATCGGACGTCTTAGTGCATTCACTGACCTGGTGTCCTAGTTCACCGCAATGTCCACACGTGTAGATGGTCTCACGGCAGGTCTTTGCGGCATGTCCGTACTGTTGGCATTTGAAGCACCTGGTCACAAAGGTGAAGTCACGAACTGGGCAAGAGGTCCAATTGATAAATGCTCGATCCTGATTGATAAGCGCCTTCTTTATGCTAGGTAGAACTTCTAAAATAACGTTACATGTTTGTGCCTCCTTTTTTCCTGATTTCTGATTGAGTTCTAGAGAGGACATAAATGTTTCCCGGGTCAGATTAGGGAACGTATCGGCTATATTTTGCTCATATATACAATCGTAAACATCTTTGTCGCTAAGAGCAGATGTACTCCTAAAATTATTATCGTTGGTCTTCTTTTGATTGTGTCCTCCATCTTCAGTCCGACACTACTCAGTTGGGCTGATTTCCTCAATTTTTCAATATCGTCCTTTGTTTCAGTGCTTATAATGACACCTCCGTTCTTGGTCTTACCCAATGAACCCCTCACATGCAATTTCATCTGCTCAGGACATATAATCTTCTGCACCAATGATTTTGTGTCGTCACTAGATTTTAATTTATCACTCAGATAAATTGCGATAGAGCTCAAATTTTTAGGGCGAAATGGAATATTTTGGCTAGATTTCACAATATAAGCAAAGGACGCATTTTTTACGACTGGTTTCATACAGCTTTTCTCTATGGTCTCCTTAATCGATTTTTTAAAGTCATTCAAGCATTCCGTCAACTCTTGTTCTTCTTTTAAGGTATCGTAAGAGGTGCTAATCATTATAGCATTTTGTTTCAACGACTGATACTGAAGTGCCATTTGGGAAACCCCACTTCCAAATTTTTGCGTTAAGGTGTTGATCTTAGATTTTTGGTCAGAATTCAGCTTCTCCTCTGCAGCAATAACACATACCTCTTTTAGGCATTTTTAATTGTGGACATCCAATATTTAATATCACTGTTGGTCAGGGCTTCCAAGGTATTATCAGCGGCATGACCTTGCGGTTGAGAAGTGCTGGGAGGGCTGCGTAATGCTTTTACACTCCGATTGAAAGGGCTATTTTCAATATTATCCATGATATCACTCAGATATTATGCATAATATTGTTATTTCAACCAAATTTCGCACAAAATGTAATCTAGGTCACATAATTAAATGAATATATATTATTTCAACATGTACATAAAAATAATTGTAATGTAGGCACGTCTGTTTGCTTCGAACGCATAGTACTGTATATGATAGGTGTAGATATTGCCTATTATAAAAAATATCATTCTAGCCTCTTTTCCGCATTTGCGCAGACGCCGATGGATGCTTATAAATTTGCAATTGATAATTTGATATTAGAATTATTACTATTTGATGACATTGATGACAATTAGTGTCATGTTTGTTGATAAGAGCCGGGGTCGTTCGGAAATGTAACATGTAACACAACATTACCTAATTGCTGCGCTCAAATATTATAATATAATGTCTTTATTATTATTTTCTTTTAGTACTTTTATTTTCAATATACTTTTAATTATATAAATATGTATACATATAAGTATTATATAAATACCAATATTATTATTTAGTATAAAATTACTTTTGCCATCTATAACCACCTTCTGTCTAATTTATTTATATTGTTGTTTTGTTTTTTATTTTATTTTTTAATTGAGTTAGTATGTATGTATGTTACTGCCTACATGCACCGAAACCATGTAGGCTCTGCGAGAATACTAGCGTTGTGGATATTCTGCAACATTGCTGACGCAGGACCTTATTTGTTCCTAAGCATGCTTGTGTTTCCTGTTACCTTGTAAGCGTGGAACAAATAAAATTATTTTCTTTCTTTCTTTCTATCTATATTTTGCATTTATAATATTAGTTAGGTTTGTTAAGTTTGAATTAAGAATGTCCAGGCTAACCTATGTGATGTACCTATGTAACCAACTGTATCCTTGGACCCAGGTTCTTCTCCAACCCCACATACCTTATAAGAGGCAACACACTAACGGTGTTCCTAGCTTTGAAGGCACATAATTATAATGTGTTACATAACTTTTTATCATCGGACAGGCAGATATGTGTGTTTGTCACTTATAGTAGGCAGTGGCTTGGTTATATTCTTAGGTAATGCTTTTGCAAAACCAAGATAACATATGTATGTCCATGAGCGGTAGATGTACCGTCAGGTGGGCCGTTCGTCTACTACCAACAGAAATGTTATTTGAGACATCTATTATTTAGGCGATTGATTGTCTGTTGCAATCCAGTTATTCAGTATTATGGCAGTGCAACTACTCAGTTGTACAGAAAAAAGATTTCACGAGTTTATTTGTAGTCTATTATAAAACATTTCAAAATTCTTGAAATGGAGCGGAAACCACAAGGTCTCATGACAGTGTTTGATAATTGTTAAGGCTCAATAAAATTGTGTGAAGATTGTCGTGGGCCTTGTACGAGTTATGACAGTTATGACAATAATAGAAAGTGGATTAAGTATTTTAACCACGGTGTGGAGTATGTAAGTGGTGATGAACGCCATATGTATATACAGGCACCAGCAATATACCAAAGACGTATCCACATTTTAGTTTAGACATAGCGTCCATATTTATTTTTATAGATTTGACTTACCTCAATAGGCTGTGTGCCGCTGTGCACACCAGCGGCCAGGCACAATAGATATTAAATTATATCTTGTATTCTAAGAGTTCATTAATCGAAAATCGAAGCTTGTAGTTGCACTGTTGCAATGATGAAGATAGTATAGTCTATTTAATTACAGATAGATAATATTTCTTGCGTTTTGTCCGCTTTGTATAAAGCAGCTACGTGACTCAAGCATAGTATGTGTATGCTATTCTTTGACTTTTGCCGTAGTTTAAATTAATAAGGTGGACTTAAACCTGCCTTCTTAGTAATTACGGATTACTAATTGACCTTTAAATAGTTGTGCGTTAGGGGTAAAGTCGTATGATTACAAAAATACTCTTCTCACTACTACGAGTCATACGTAGTCAAAATCCTTTTTTTGGTTTAATTGGAAGTTGTACTTTGGTAGTAAGGAAACCGCACCATACCCTATATGTAAGTTTATTAAATAGTTCTTCAATTAGTCAACGCCGCTGAAGTGATCAGTTTAGTCACGTAGGCAATTACTCTATTTTAAAGTTTGATGCTACAGTGATGTAATGTTAGGATACCTACAGTCTATATTTAGGAATAGCTGAATCGATTATTCAAAATAATATTTAATTGAATATTCAAATATATAATTTAAAATACGTGCCGAACATGGAGTCATAGCTTCTCTACTACGACTACTTAACTTAATTTATCATAATATTGTTTCACGTGAATATTATAATTATATTGAAATTAAACTACTTTACACAGATTTTGTCGCGTTGTTTATTTTAAAACACTTTTATTACATAATTTTGAACTTTAACACAAAGTTAGCTATTCAAATGAATTAAAACTATTTATATTTAATTTTACACTTTTTCCTGACGTTTCGGTTGCTTTACAGCAGCCATCATCACGGGAAAACTAAGATGGTAGTTGTCTCAATGTTTGAAGTGTTTCAAAGTTATTTCAAAGTACCCGAACATAATTTAATCATTGGTGTTTTTATTTACGCAGAATGAGCTTAAAGTATCATGAAGTCTAGCTGTGGTTTGCTTCTTCTTGGGTTTAACTATTTGAATTACTTACTGGATCCCAAGCTTGTGGTACATTCCAACCATTTTCTCTTTTGAAATTAGGATGTTTTTTGATATCAATAGCCTCGTGAAGCATCCTTGGTAGGAACCAGTCTTCTTTAGCGAGAATCTGTGATTTGTCAAATCTTAGGTAGTGGTTGGTCCCCTGTTGCATATGTTCACACACAGTCAGCTGGACTATGAAGTATGTTCATAGTCCAGCTGTGACTATACACTACTATACCACGTTAGATACGTATTTATATCTATACTAATATTATAAAGCTGAAGAGTCTTTTTGTTTGTTTGTTTGAACGCGCTAATCTCAGGAACTACTGGTTCGAATTGAAAAATTCTTTTAGTGTTGGATAGCCTATTTATCGAGGAAGGCTATAGGCTATCACAACATCACGCTACGACCCACGGGGACGGCGCAGTAACGATAAACGCGGGTGAAACCGCGGGAACATCTAGTGTATATATATAGAGTATGGAAAAGAATATGTATAATGTGGATTGGTATACCAAACGACACGAAAATACCCACATACACTATCTATAGTTAAAAGTAATGGTTGGTTAAAAGACTAAGACGTTATGAATCAAGTGCACCCACCATAACTAAACCTACAGAAAATGTCTTACGCAAATGTGAAATGTGTAACATATAATATTGTCTTGTATTGTCTTTATGTGTAACATATATAACTCTGACCGAAGTATACATAACAAAGTTCTGTTAGGTTTGCCGACAGATTCTCACGACATGGTATTGAGATTCAACAACGCGTCCACTGATAATTATACAGAGGACGTAGGCACCAAAACAATTTTACGGATGCTTAATATACAGGTAAACACACATTTATTATAGAAAAGGTAACTAGGCATGGAACATATCTATACTAATATTATAAAGCTGAAGAGTTTGTTTGTTTGGTTGAACGCGCTAATCTCAGGAACTACTGGTTCGAATTGAAAAATTATTTTAGTGTTGGATAGCCTATTTATCGAGGAAGGCTATAGACTATATAACATCACGCTACAATCCACGGGGGCTGCGCAGTAACCATAAACGCGGGTGAAACTGCGGGCACATCTAGTATTTTATATTTTTTGAAAATATAGCTCGCGATCGGAAAGAGGTCAGGTGCAGAATTAACAGCTTTACATGCTTTGTGGGGTACACGAGTGTGCAGATTTCTCAGTCCAGTCTGCTATTAAGAATTTCCTGACAAAAACCCAATACTGTTTTGTTGACTTTGAGTCGGATACCTCATGCACAGTAGTCGCATTCACTACCGCTGCTCTACCGAAACAGTAATTTATATATTTTTCAAAATTTAATACATAGGTACAACTACATGGAGTAAACGATCTTTATAAATTGTAACTTGAACTCCTAACTCTTAGTGAAATGTATGTAATGTCTTTAGCCCCTATGGTAATGCGCCTTCATTTGCCGTCTTTTCAACGTTGAGGCCTCGCCGCGTTGGAACCCTGTTTCTAATTAATATATAATAATAATAAATAATAATAATAATATTCTATCACATACACACAACACCATCTAGCCCAAACTAAGCAGAGCTTGTACTATGGATACTAGACAATGGATATACATACATACACCGTGAATTTGTAGTCGTTTTGGAACCGAAACGTGGTAACTTAGGATAATTAGTAGTATCGATAAAAAATAGTAAAATAATTGTACTGCGTATAATAAAAAAGTTGGAATATTAATAATATTTTTCACTTATTCGAGTTTGATCGTAGTAACGCACGGACAATTCATTCATTAACGCATGCATACGTCACCGGCGCGGCGTCCGCGTTGCCGCGCCGCGCCGCCGCGCACAGTCGAAGTTATGAACGACGCACGATAGGTAACTACGTATATCAGCTGATACCTATCCAGAACCTCGTGTACCACGACCGAGTCCTATGCGTCATTTAAAAACTAGTGAAGCTACACAAGTATTATAAAATTAGGTAAATGCAATAGCGACGAAATTGATAATAGGCTTAGCACAGTTCAGAATCAGCTGATACGAGGCAATACGTTTTCTCTTTTTACTATGTAATTTCTGCATTGTGAAACATCACAATTAATACGTAAATGGATACTCCAATTTCTCCTTCATACTTTACACGGGCTTAGGACCGTCGGAAATACTTTATCTGAACATTACTTTTCGATAAATAGCTAACTTTATTTATTATGTAATAAAATAAACACAGGTGAATGAACTGTGAGTATTTCGGGCGTATTTCAAAAATTGGAGCTATTTACAAAATAATTAACTTACATACCTATGGACAGTTTAGGCCTCCACTATTGCACTACGTAGCTCCTCACGACTTTCACGTTCACGAAAATACACAAGTCTTTTTATTTCCGACATTGAGGCTTGTCTGGGCTTCTCGGTGGCCAAGCCACGGGACCGCCGCCGCCTATTGTGTACCTATGTGATAGGTATCACGTATCACCAAACTGATTGTTGAGATAGGCACGTACTGCACTTGCATAATGAGTGGGACAGCCGTTGTGCTAGTAATACATATCGTGTATTGATAATGGCACTTCCTCCAATAGCTCGGATATTAGTTTGTAACATTTCTAAATACGAGCTGCCCGTTAGATGACCTTCAATAAAAACAGGCCCTATTAAAAGGTCGTTTATAATATCGGCCTAAACATTCACACTGAACCTCACTTGGAGGTGGTCTTCCTGTATTAAGTGAGGGTTTACAGCGTTGCGATTATAGCGTTTTACAGTCCCACTCGAGTAAACAATGACTCATATGTCCACAGTATGTTCGCATTCGTATTATTGAACAACCACTGCACTGACATGGCGATCCTTGCTGGTACATCGTTGTTGTTAATTACGTGAGCCCGACAAAAATGATAAGGGTGTTATCTATTAGTATTTAATGTTTTCCATACAAAGTATTGGCTAATATTACTTATTTTTTTTGTAAATATACACCGTGAATTTGTAGTCGTTTTGGAACCGAAAATCCTATATTCTATATCAATCATAGAATCGATAAAAGTGATTATTTTAATAAAATAAAAATATATTTATTTATAAACATTAAATTTAATGTCGTTTACGAAAAATAAATGAGAACTCGTGGTAACGCCACTCAATTTCACGTACTACGATTACGCGTGTCACTACGATCGATATCATTCATCTTTAACTAAGCGGTAAAACATTTGCCAATAACAACACAGAAACCGCCGCGCCCGCGCCGCCCGCCAATCCGCGTTCACTAACTACCCTAATGTACCCCAGAGGCGAGGCGCCTAGGCACGGCGGCGAGCGCTCCCGACCCTGCACCCCCCGCCCGCCCTTCAGTACCGCGGCAACCGACGCGCGAAATGGTTGCATAATGCATTGTTTATTGTCACGCGAAAATTACATAGTCGTCAGTACGAAAACTCTATGACTACTTGGTTCAGCTGTATGCTGTTGCCAATTACAATTTGGAAGAGGCCAGACGGTTGTACTCCCAGCTGAAGCATTTGAATGTGCTGCGGCTACGAGGGATTGAAAGTCCTCAAGTTCCGACCACTCCCACCATCTTAGCTGCAACTCAGGGCCTTCTCGACCATGGACAATTCCGTACGCCGACTCATGCGCAAGGCCGAGGACTCCTGAATGACCCCCGGAGATCGAAGAGGATATTAGAGCGGGATCCACGGCGAAGCACGAGAATGGCGGCTCGAGAATTTAATATTAGCCAATACTTTGTATGGAAAACATTAAATACTAATAGATAACACCCTTATCATTTTTGTCGGGCTCACGTAATTAACAACAACGATGTACCAGCAAGGATCGCCATGTCAGTGCAGTGGTTGTTAAATAATACGAATGCGAACATACTGTGGACATATGAGTCATTGTTTACTCGAGTGGGACTGTAAAACGCTATAATCGCAACGCTGTAAACCCTCACTTAATACAGGAAGACCACCTCCAAGTGAGGTTCAGTGTGAATGTTTAGGCCGATATTATAAACGACCATTTAATAGGGCCTGTTTTTATTGAAGGTCATCTAACGGGCAGCTCGTATTTAGAAATGTTACAAACTAATATCCGAGCTATTGGAGGAAGTGCCATTATCAATACACGATATGTATTACTAGCACAACGGCTGTCCCACTCATTATGCAAGTGCAGTACGTGCCTATCTCAACAATCAGTTTGGTGATACGTGATACCTATCACATAGGTACACAATAGGCGGCGGCGGTCCCGTGGCTTGGCCACCGAGAAGCCCAGACAAGCCTCAATGTCGGAAATAAAAAGACTTGTGTATTTTCGTGAACGTGAAAGTCGTGAGGAGCTACGTAGTGCAATAGTGGAGGCCTAAACTGTCCATAGGTATGTAAGTTAATTATTTTGTAAATAGCTCCAATTTTTGAAATACGCCCGAAATACTCACAGTTCATTCACCTGTGTTTATTTTATTACATAATAAATAAAGTTAGCTATTTATCGAAAAGTAATGTTCAGATAAAGTATTTCCGACGGTCCTAAGCCCGTGTAAAGTATGAAGGAGAAATTGGAGTATCCATTTACGTATTAATTGTGATGTTTCACAATGCAGAAATTACATAGTAAAAAGAGAAAACGTATTGCCTCGTATCAGCTGATTCTGAACTGTGCTAAGCCTATTATCAATTTCGTCGCTATTGCATTTACCTAATTTTATAATACTTGTGTAGCTTCACTAGTTTTTAAATGACGCATAGGACTCGGTCGTGGTACACGAGGTTCTGGATAGGTATCAGCTGATATACGTAGTTACCTATCGTGCGTCGTTCATAACTTCGACTGTGCGCGGCGGCGCGGCGCGGCAACGCGGACGCCGCGCCGGTGACGTATGCATGCGTTAATGAATGAATTGTCCGTGCGTTACTACGATCAAACTCGAATAAGTGAAAAATATTATTAATATTCCAACTTTTTTATTATACGCAGTACAATTATTTTACTATTTTTTATCGATACTACTAATTATCCTAAGTTACCACGTTTCGGTTCCAAAACGACTACAAATTCACGGTGTATACATATTATACATAGAAACACCCAGACCAAGACAAACATCCATGTTCATGCACACAAATGTTTGACTTGTGCGGGATTCGAACCCACGACCTCAGGCGTGGCAGTCGGTTACACTTACCACTACGCCATCGAGGCCGACACACAACACACACACACACACACACACATACAAATACACACACATGAAAGCCTATATCTGCGAAGAATTGTGAGGTCTCGAGTTCGATGCAGGCATAGTGCTATAGAGAGCGCCGGCCTTAGTCCTTGTTCAGGGTAGAGCGAGATTATCTTTTGGCACCCTTTGGTCTTGGCTTTCACTAGAGATTTTCTGCTCTGTAGTTTTTAGTAGCGCCTCGAATTCTAGCGATGTGTATCTGACGAAGTTTGAATGTAGTAATGCACTTCTGCACACCTCTTAATATCTATATATTAATACGTGAAGCAAACACTTTGTACCCCTTTGTACGAAAATTGCGCGGACGGAGGAGTATGAAATTTGGCACAGTTGAAGTTAATATGGAGAAGGAGGGGTGAATCCTAATATTTATATAAAATATGCATTAGAAATACATTAAATTAATGAAGAAACACTACACGCACACACCCATTAATTTGACACACGCAGTCGAAGTGCGTAACTATGGTTACATATATCAATATATAATGACATATATCAGCAATATCTTACAGGCAAACTTTGGTCGAATTTCGAGCACTAGGCGACCGCTAGGTATATATAAACATGACAGTATGTCGACGTTTTTGATTGGATCTGCGAATCCAATCAGAACAATGTGGGCGGTACTGCGCTTACGCTGATTGATCAACAAATCAAAATATTTTGGTAACATAGACTCTATTGTCTTTTTCAGATAACTGAAAACAGCAAGTTAGCACCTTTCAGTTAAGAATATATATTACTAGATGTTCCCGCGGTTTCACCCGCGTTTATCGTTACTGCGCCGCCCCCGTGGGTCGTAGAGTGATGTTATATAGCCTTCCTCGATAAATAGGCTATCCAACACTAAAATAATTTTTCAAATCGAACCAGTAGTAATCACGCAGAATAAACCAGGAGAAACATCGTTTGTACTATGTCTGTAATGGGTAATTATTTTGCTGCAATGTTATTTTAAAACTGTGATATCTCCTAAGATATTCATTGAAATCGAATGATGTAAAGGGCAATTTTGTTTTAAATTAAATACTTGTGATGAATAACGTATTTATTTGGATAAGGATTAATATCATGTTTATAATAAGACCTTCGCAAATAATGCATTATTTTAGAACAAATTTGGTTAGCATAAAAATGGTTATAGTAAGCCAACCTTAAAAGATAGACATATGCTGTCGCGGACTTTTTTTTAGAACTTTTAAAGGTAAACAATTCTGTGATACATGATTTTTGCAAAAATTTAACTGTATACGCAGCGCACGCAGCGGAAGCTCTCAAAAGGAAAAATACTCTCCGATTTTGAAACATTCTTCATCGGTGCTCAGCTCCTTTTGATCTTAGCGTGATGATATATAGCCTATAGCCTTCCTCGATAAATGGGCTATCTAACACTGAAAGAATTTTTCAAATCGGACCAGTAGTTCCTGAGATTAGCGCGTTCAAGCAAACTAACAAACAAATAAACAAACAAACAAACAAACAAACTCTTCAGCTTTATAATATTAGTATAGATTGAATTGCTTTAAGTGCCATTTCGATATATTCATTATTTTAAAGATCCCCTTGAATTAAGATAGCCGGCTTTAATATCAATATATATTCATTGAGTATGTTTAATTATGAAGTTAACAAATCGAGTCTCCCAATCAGAAAATATAATATTTTGTAATGTTGCAGTTTTGAATCCTAAGTAATTAAGCGGTCTACGTCCACCATGTTTAAGTGGAAATTTTATTTTAACAGTACCAATGAAGAATATTAGTATTTATGAAAGTCAGCACGTATAACTTGCTTAACACACGATTTGAATAAGCTTCAAGACTGTTGAAATAAAATAATTTGTGTATAATAACGTTTATTAGCTCTACAAAGAGATTCAATTAATATGTATTATTCTAGGGCTATGGTTCGCCCTACACGCGTGTGCGCGTGTTCAATACGTGCTGTCTGCGCGCGCGACGCGCCGGTGCCACGACCACGCGCCGCGCGACGATAGCGACGACGCCACCTGCACGCTCGGCGCCTGGCAGGTGGCCTGACGAGAAGGCGCTTGCCTGGCGCATGCGCATCTACCGACGTTGAAGTCTTTTTATGAAGCTTCATAGATGTACCAGCATTCAATACCGTGTCTTGTTACTAAACCATAGGTTCTCAACCTGTGAAATCTGACCCCCAAAGTTGCATGTGTATACTTTTATTTCACACAAAGAGAAGAGATACATTCACAAATCAATCTTCATAGATATGCCTGCATTCACCAACATCTCTTGCTACCGGACCATAAGTTCTTAATTTGTGAAATGTGACCTCCAAAGTTATATGTGTATAGTTCCATCCCACGCAAAGATAGATAAATGAACAAATAAATCTTATTTATTCTGTAAATCCTAAAATTAGATAGAAAATATTTAGTTATTTTTTATTATAGTTAAAGCATTTGGCACTAATAGCGGAAATACAGACCTAGTTCAGTCACATATGCTTAAATTATTATTAAGTATCAAACATAACAATGATTTCAACATCTGTATAAGGGCAAATTGTTAGAAAAATAGATTAGATAAAATTGTTTAAGAATACATTTTATTATTATTATTAATCACATATATCTCCTTCGGATACCTCTCACGGTTTTCGTATTTAACCAAGGCCTTTAATTATAAGCACAGGATCCTTGTATGACATGTTCAGGAACTAAACAGCAAACCAATACAATGGGACTTACCATATTCTAGATAATATAATATACACGCCAGTAATTTTTATACAAATGGAGTACCTGTCTTTTCCTATTTTAGGTGTCATTTCATAGTTATAATACATTCATGACAAATTAAGACTTCTATCAAGAAGGTGTAGGGTGTACTGTAGACATTGATAAAAACAGGTCACGGTATGCAATATTATTTGCAATTTAAATTTGGGGGGTCGATACATCAAAAACGTTGAGAAACAATACACTAAGTGATCTAATTAATAATGCGAAGATTGTTTTGTCTGATCTTTATCTGTGAGACTATCTGAATTACAAGCATCCGTAATTTGATTATATAATTAAAGTAAGGTTGTTTTAAGTTATTCCGGTATGAGGTAGTCAAGAATAGTAGCAGTCAGTTAGTAACGATTTGATGGAATCTGCCACCAGATAAATTACTCGACGTTAATTGTAATATTAATAACGATAAGTACATATATCCTGTAAGGCAAGCTGAAAGCAAAATGTAATAAATGAATACGTGGCTTTGAAAATTTAGTCTTATAAGCCACTTAGCCACATTTCGCTAAGGTGTAAAGTTTGTGAAGTTAGGGTTTAGCTTGGCTATGCATGAGATTTTGTAACTTGACAGTACGAGCCATATGGTGTCGTCTTGGCAACATTTTACATGAAAATGTTTTTGGTGGGATCAGATTAAATAAAATAAAAAATAAAAATTTGTTTTTTGCCAAAAAATATTATCAATGATAAATACAATATCCTGTGGCCCCACAGTAGGCAAGCCTGTCCTGTGGGTACCTGACGCGACTAAATTATTTAACATACATTGATAGCTCGGACAGCATCATAAAGTATATCTTTGGCTTATAAATAAAAAATAGGTGCAACAAACTTATAATTACTATAACATGCGAAGTTTATAATACTATGCATTAAGTTATGCATGTAGTCAATGTATTAAATTATATTATGTAATTAAATATTTTATTACGTAAGTTGCAGTGCGCGTTTTATGATATGGGTACTAGAAGACTTTCCGTGGAATCGTACGATAGGGAAGCGAGCCATTTTATCATTTTTAATTTTGCCTCTGATTAATCTGATCTAGATTCATATCATGTTAAAATGATGCACACGTTGTCATTAAATGAATATACTAGGTATCTACGAACCTAATAAGTTAAAGGTAGGTATGTATATAAGTTAGGGAAAAGTATGACTCACAATAATAGTCATACGTCGTGCAATGGCGGCAGTATTATGGCTATTGACATTGTTTAAAAATTAGGAATGTAAAGAAGTTGGAATGACTAAAGGGTTCGCGAAATTATATTATTATGTTATGCGAATGTAATACTAATTAAGTGGATACGAATATTAAAATGCGGGGTAGAGTGACTGACTGTATAATTAAACGAAAATCCTAAATGTTTTCACCACAACTAGGAAAATAAACACAATTAATAAAATAGGTACTTATGGATATAATATTAGATAACTATAGATGCTGACCACACCCATATTATATGTGATATATTGTAAGATACAACAAATGAAATATTGTCGTATATTTAATTAGTGTACGATCTAATGTTTGTTCTTAAGTAATTGGTACGGTTTATAAAAATCAGAGTATTTGATTTAATTTTTATCTTTGTGTAGTTAGGTAAAATATGAGCAGCTTAATGTACATACTTACGTAGTTATACTTACATAACTTATGTATATAAACACAAACAAATTGTGCGTATTTAGTATGTATTGGGTAAAAGATACCCTTTTTACATACAAATGTACCATTATTTTGACAGCTCCTTCAGGAAATAATCATTTAAGTGATATTGTAATTTTATGTGGTTCAGGTAAGGTCACAGCGGCCATGAAGCGCCCTTGTCCATCTAGTATTTTTAGCGATTTGCTAGCGTACGGAGCACACTGTGCTGCCGGAATACAGATAGGTGTCGTGCCGCCTCATGGTGATTAGTGATTCAGAGTGAGCGCGCGGAATTAGCGCGCCATGTCCGAGATGCTGAGCAGGCAAACACACCTCATACAAGCAAAGTTCCAACGACCTTGCCCTGCACCGAATTGGTCGCCGTCTACCTTATGTATAAATCGATTTATGGTCATCGAACTCCGCGCAAAGAATGACCAGTGCAATGAACCAAATCAGTCTATTGTACGATACAGTTAAAGAATTTATTAGTTTAGTTCTCCGAGGAAGTTATTTTAGGCGCTACCTAGCAACTGACATATACGTTTCTTATGTACCGTCTAAAAGACGAATTAGTCGTCTTGTGCTAATCGTGACTGGTATGATCAGATACCGATCATAATATTTTTATGTGTCGCGCGTGTCCAGTAGCGGCCGGCGTAGACTATTGCTTCCTCGTTCGTTGTTCATCTGTATCGATTCGTACAAAGTCCGCGAACTACAACACATGAATATTAAGCAATTTGTAATTACCATGTTTATATTCCACGCACTTTTGTATCAAATAACGGACATTTTAATAATGAGTTTACAATGAGCAGAAACTGCCATAGTTCAATACAATGATATTCAGCGGAATGTATTTTCCTCATGCATTGTACTTTGACACTGCGGCTTCTGCTACCGGTGTGTCTTAGGTCATTGCCTCTGAGGATTTCGCAGAATAGTGCATCGAGTGTAAGGATAACTTGTCGAGCTGTCATGATACATCAAGACTGTACTAAGGCACTAGGTATTCTGTAAACACTTGAAGGTAATGCTGTTGGTGTACTAGGAAGCGCTGGATGCGTGCCTACCACACGCCAGGAGCTCGCACTGGCCGCGGTCCAGCGATAACGAATAGCCAACACATTCATGTCTCTAATAACATTTATCCACACAATTCATTTAATTTGTTAAGCATACCTGCCAAGTTCAAGCTTACATACTTATTAGTCAAGAAGCTATGTTATCCATTATATGTAAAATGTCACAGGTTCTGGGAATTATCTCGTTGTTGTTAGACGCAAGTAATCCACGTAATTTTTTTTATCAAGGAGGTTCCCAGAAAATTTGGTCTCCATTATCCAAGATCTCCGGCGCAGAGAACCGGTCCTCTTCACCGTTACTACTATGTTTACCGGTGACTCACTGTTGTGACTTCGTGAATGACTCTTGTTCTTTTATTTTTATCACACGTCTTCATCCGGTATAAGACTCAACTAGTAGCTATTTTAGTATACTGAATAGAATAAGCATACAAAACTATTATCCTACAAATACTCTAATTAATATTAAAAATATGTGAAGTGAAGTTGATTTGATTGTTTGCTACGCTTTCACGCCTTAATTACTATACCGAATAACATGAAATTTCGCATACCCGTTGTCAGATGTAACCTAAGCTAACCTACATTTACGCGAGCGAAGCCGCGGCAAAAATCTAGTAATAAAATAAATGAATTGCATTTGGCTAAGTCTTTTATAATCAGATAGAATACTGTTGACAAGTGGTACGGAAGTAGTAAATTATAATGAATAATAATAAAGTGAGTACTATAAACTAAGTACTAATCATGCCCTTGTGACATGTGAAGGTTTCAAAGCTTTGTTCTGCCAACGACGAGCGCATCTCATAAAAAATAATCAGCTTATGGATATGAAATTGTGCGTCACACTCATTATATATTCCGCTAAAGGAAATCGATTGTTTCAAGTAGGTATTATAATCATCGGCCGTATTAGAGCCTGGTGCAATGATAACCTTTTGTGTGAAAATATTTATATTTTTCTGCGTATCTTATGACTAGATGTTTCCGCGGTTTCTCCTGCGTTTATCGTTACTGCGCCGCCTCCGTGGGTCGTAGCGTGATATTATATAGTCTATAGCCTTCCTCGATAAATAGGCTATCCAACACTAAAAGCAACAAACAAACAAACTCTTCAGCTTTATAATATTAGTATAGATTTCTGAAAATGTTTTCCTATATAGATATGTAATAAAATTACAAACTTACTTATTTTTAACAAACTTGTCGTCTTTTTAATTTCGGTGTACCGTTAGACTTTGGCGGTACTGAGGCACAATGGCATTGTCTCAAGAAATATAAATAAATGTTTCATAACTGCACGGAAGGCGTAGTGGTTTAAGTGGGCGCTCGCCACTGAGCCGAGTGTTGTAGGTTTGTTCTCCACACGGGACAATAATTTGTGTGATCCATAAATCATTGTTTTGATTCTGGTTATTCTTTGTGGCCGTCGTATGAATGTTTATAAAGGTCCCTGCGACACAGGAATTATACGTAGTGCGGGAGCTGTCTTTTTTAAATTAAAAATAAAATAATCAAAATATACTATAAGTTACAGGCTGTATACACTGTATATTTTTGTTATTTTAATGACTAAGTTTAATATTCAGTATGGCCTATATATTTATCTACATGTGGTCTAGTGTGTCAAACTCATCGGCATATACATACCTAAGCCGTTCATTCTCCACATTAAGAGAGTCATGGGTTGTTGTTCACTGGTATGACTGATTTGTTTGTCTTTTTGTTTATGCTCATTGGTCTAGTCTATATTAAGTAAAAATAGGTTTAAGACCAATTGTAAACAAATAAACAATTCGCATGTAATTAAAATTAAAATATGTTTTTTTATATATTAGAAAGCTGATTCAGTGCCTAAACATTTTTTTTAATATTATTATTTATTTTCATATAATTAAAAAATCAATAAAAATTAAATATCGTATCCTAACACGATATCCTGATGGTTTCAAATTTATCTTCGAGAAATAAAAAATCAAGATGTTTGTATTGGATTCTTACATAAACAGATTATGACGCAATGTTAAAAATAGAGTTAATTATTAATATGCAAATGAACCATATGATTGACGATGTGCCTTTATTGCTAACTATGATATGACAGCCATCGTTATATAAATGTAAACTTTATTTTTGGGTAGACAACATTTCGCCTATCACTTCATTTACATAAAACAATCTACGCACCTTTTACTGAACAGAATTAGATACAATATGTAGCTTTGATATTAAGTTAAACTACAAGCTTCTAACTGTGAAAACTACATCGAAAGGAATTCAGTGGTTTATGTTAGATAGACAAAAAATCTGAAATCATTGTTTGGGTTCAGACCCTTTTATACCTACAGCCCAACTAGTTCTTAAATATTATCTCTAATGTGCAGATACAACCTCCTCACAGTTTTATGATTGTTTATATATGATTTTAAGTTTCGTTCACCTATTTATTAAAGTTAAATCTATAAGCAGTCCCAACAGACGTTGTCTTGTACATACGCAAAAAAAAAAACAAATTAAGATAAAACTATCCTATCTTTTAAGTTGGACCAAATTACAGATAGTTACGAAGTTGGATAAAAATCGGTTCAGTAGTTTCAGAGTTTATCCCGAACATACATCGTGACACGAGATTTTTATATATTAAGATAAAGAGATTAGTTGTACCCTCTTTTTAAGCATTTTGCTCATAACGAGGAGTGTCAGATTTGGTATATTTAAAGTTTATATAGAGAAAGACCTCAGAAAGTAAATTTTAAAAAGTAACTACGCATTACCGTCTAATTTCTACGAAGTTCCTATAAAGCTGCTACATTGATCTGTTTAGTCATAACAATAAGTATATTATATACATATACCTGTTACAAAAACATCAACCACATAGTTATTAACCGTTGTTGCGTATGATTCATATTTTTAATTGCACTGAATCATATACGATTTTTAGGTTGACATTGACGCACTTGCCATCTTTTCGCTTTAATTAATATCTATTTCTTATAGTTTGTTGCCATTTTATAGGACGTACGGCTCAGTATAGTTCTTGTTAATGGGAAACCACAAAACCTATAGAACAAACTAATGTGTTGAAGGAAATTTACAGACTTATTATGTAAACACTGTAAGGAATATGGGTCAACAAGAAATGATGAATCCGACGACGTACGTGGTCCAGGAAATAAAATTAAGGAAATAAAGGATACTATATGGTTGTAATAAGCCCATATATTTATTAAGGAAACTGTTATTACGTATTTTGATTTAGTCATAATCGACGTATTGTAGGTATACCAGCTGATCCGTGCAACTTCGTCTGCTTCATATAAGAGAATTTTATTTTTCATTGCTGCTCTACTCCTATTGGATATAGCCTTCCTTGAAAAATGGGCTATCCAACACTAAATAATTTTTCAATTCGAACCAATAGTTCCTAAGATTAGCGCGTTCAACCAAACAAACAAACGCTTTAGCTTTATAATATTAGTATAGATTAGAGGTAATATAGGCAATTAAACAAACATTGTAGCAATTAAATTTAATCAAAAACAAATAAAGTAATCATAATCCAGTTTTGTTAATGTTTTGTAATGTCATTTATTACTATTTGTATAATTTTCTTTCTTTGTCTTTTTCTTCTTCTATGCGTATCGATTTTGTCTTTTTAATACATATTTAAATATATTAATTACTATCGTATAAAAATATTTTCAAAAGCGATGTTGGTTTGGATGTTCTTTAAAGGTTTGAATTGTCATTTATTTATCTTACGATTTTTATGTTTATAATGTGATAGAGAGTGGAATTTAAAATGCTATAAGGATGTACCGAGTGATATTTTTTAGAGACTTGATATATTATTAATTATAATAAATACTAAGTATGAAACACAAAAAAGATAATCATTATGGCAAAGAGATTAAAAACTCAGCGGTGCGTCACTTAATTATATTAAACACGCCTGAATCCGGTTTTATGTGAGACGATTATATGATAAATTATGTTTTACTAGATTTGGCCCGCAGCATCGCTCTCATTTATGGTCGTAAGCCTAACCTATGTCCTTTTGTGTATCGCTGACAATCTTTATGCTAAATTTCATGATGATCGGCCATGTAGTTCAAGCGTGAAAGTGTAACAAACAAACAAACTCATATTCACATTTATAATATTAGCTAGAATTTCATAAAATATGAAATAGGGTAGGGAGGTTCATTAATTAGTGAAATATATTAGGTAGGTACATATAAAGCTACTTGATTCCACACAAGGATACTTTGTATTGTATAGACCTTTCTTTTTCGATAGGTATAGTTTCAAAACAGGGAATGCAATGGTTATAATATCAATTAAAATATTACTACAATTATAAAACGTGGATATTTAGTTTATTCATACCTAAAATACAGGGAAATACCATTTACAGGTTAGCGGGAATTACAATATTATGTAAATACTATAAATAAAGATAAAAATAATTACGGCGACAATGCGACGGCAAAAATTGAATCACATGTTCGGATTAGGTACCGACTCCAAGTGTGAGTAAGTGAGAATGAAGGTACACAGCTGTTACTCGTGTGACATATATTATGTAACTTCATTCTTTATGCAAACAGAAGGTAGGAAAATTATAAAAAATAGTATATACTAAAAATGTGGCTTATTTATTAAAATATATTCGTGAATTTTGACTGAATTACCCAACCACCGATGAGACTTATTGGTGGTTGGGTAATTGAGTCAAAATTCACCAATTTTAGCTGCGCGGATGGCGTAGTGGTCTAAACGGTCACTGTGGTAGTACACTGTGGAAGTGTGGAATCCTCATTGAAACGTTTATGTTATTTACAAACATTTGTTCCGACTCTGGGTGTTATTTGTAGCCGTTATTTGAATATATATAGTCCACCGCGATATAGGCATAGTCGTTAACGAAGGGAATTTAAAAAAATTAACGTCGCTCTAGCTGCTGTCGTGCTAATTTTTGACAAAAAATCCCTGATAAAACCTGGACATCGAACCCGACAAACAGAACAGTATAAATAAAATACTATTAGATATTTCTCAGATGACTGTTACGGGCGAAGAAAACTACATCCTCTGCAGCGATGATGCATCAATCGATGGGGGGCGAGTGAGAGGCCAATCCATTCAATTTGATTGTTCACTTTAAGACTCGACACTTCAGCCTAAATGGCCGTGACTCACTGACAAGTGGCCCAAATTCTATGACATTTATGTGGAAGCGTATCAAGTAGGTATATCTTTCTGGTAACATGACGGGGTTTTCCGAATACAGAACGACATAGGTAAAGTTAATTGTTGAATTTCGATCACTGGGCAGCCAGTATTAAATTTGACGTTCATAAGGGTTACTTCATTTTTTATTTATTATTGATTACTGGTCACACTTTTAGATTCTGTGCTGCTATCAACAATTTGCTGACAAAAAACGAACTAAAAGTGTTAGTGCGGCATGCTTGACTTAGGAATCAAATTCACAACATCACGATTGCACTCATACATAAAATACATTTTAGTCTTATAACACCCGTATTTTAAATATTTATACACAATCCACATATGTCAGTAATGATTTGGACCAAGGTGGGATGACTCATTGTATTTATAAATCCAGTTTTCGTATTTGACAGACACGTGACATGAAAGAAGATCTTCAAGTATTGCGTATCATTTTAATCCCTTTAAGCTTGTTACATTCTTATTGATATTTTGTTTTTATCCTCAAAGCCCTAATGTATATTAATGAAAAATAAATAAGGAATTTAAAAATAGATATTATGTAATTTGCTTTGACATTGGTTTGTGATTGTGTGTACGTGTATCGTGAGGTTTCAGTCGTGGGTTTGATGCTCGGGCTGGTAGTTATTTCGTTTTGTTGTTAGGAAATTTTCAGTATTTTCGTTTCTTTTACACGTATTTTTTCTGCACTAGCAGTAATTCCTGTGTCGCGAAAGACTTTACAAACATTCAAACAACGGACACAAAGAACGGTCGCAATAGCAGTGGCGAGGCGACCACTTAAACCACTACGCCATCCGAGCACTCAGTCAGTAGCAGCAAGGAATTCAGTAATTTCCGTTAGACGGCTATTAGGTCGCCTTCTATTGTATGGGATCTAAAAAAGCTGGGGAATGTGAGTATTATTCATTTCAGCCTAACCCTTCGGGGATATACTCAATTTGTTATATACTGCATAGGTAGTACGTAATACTGTAGTAATTACCCCAACGACATTCTCCTCCTATATATAGATATAGGAGGAGAATGTCGTTGGGGTAATTTTAGGGTCAATACAAATTAAATATTAGGGTTAAAGTATGAAATTTCCGATTTGTACTGTAAAATTGAAACTTGTGTTGGTTCTAAGACGTACCATATTTATTTAATCGAAATATTTACCCTCATTATCTATACATTGCTCTCATCTATTTGGAAGTTCATTTGTGCCTTTACGAGAGAACTCCGGGGATCTAGATTCGACAAACTGTGTGAAAGCATTTTGTACTGCCTCAAGTGAAGAAAACTTTTTATCACCTAGAAAATTGACCAAATCACGAAAAAAATGACAGTCCGTTGGAGCAAGGTCTGGCGAGTACGGAGGATGACGTATGGTTTCTAACTGCAGCTCCTGTAGAGTTACAACGGTTTCTCGGGCAGTGTGAGGTCTTGCGTTATCATGGAGCAATAATGGTGCGATCTGCACCATTATTGTTGCATGATAACGCAAGACCACAAGTCGGGGCTGTTTCACTGCCAGTTTCGCCATCATTGTTCAAAGTTCGGCACAGTAAACATCTGCTGTTATTGCTTGACCAGGCCTGAAAAAGCCGTAGTGAATAACACCATGAAGAGACCACCAAACAGTTACCATTACCTTTTTATTGGTAAGCTTTGCTTTAGGGCACTGTTGCGGCATTTGACCTAGGGTCAGCCATTGCATTTTTCGCTTACGGTTCTCGTAAAGAATGCACTTTTCGACACATGTCACAATTCGATGCAATATTCCTTCATTTCTGTGCCGATTTAACAAGCCAACACAAGTTCCAACACGTATTTCTCTCTGCAGATCAGTCAAATCATGAGGCACCCAATTTTTCATATTTTTTATCTTATTGATTTGATGCAAATGAGCCAATATTGTAGGTAGAGTAACGTTAAACTATGCCACTAATTCCTGGGTAGTTTGACTCGGATCGGCTTCCACCATCTCCTTCAATTCAGCGTTATTCACCCGTGTGGGCGGTTTTCCACGTGGTTCGTACTTCAAGTCGAAGTTTCTATTACAAAAGCATTTAAACCAAAAATGCACGGTGCGTTCATTCTCCAAACACAGCGTTGATATTGCGAGCCGTTTCTGCTGCGGTAGTTCCACGTCAGAACTTGTTTTCAAAAACGACTTGGATTTTCGAAGTATCCATCTTTCCCGTCTAAGCTGAATAAAAGAAACAATTGAAAGTCGAAAATCGAATGTAGCACATTTTTTAAAAGAAGAATCTTATATTATGTATCATGTGATAAAAGTTTCACTCGAAAATCTCGTACCATGAAGGTTTTTTGTCAATTCAAAGTATAAAGTATATCTATCACTATACACTATAAAATTTATTCCTTCGATACGCAATTTAATTTATTCAATGCCTAATTTTATACGCAACAGCTAAACTCATTCAAAATAAACTTTTTTGTGTAAACACTATCAAAATTGTTTTGAAAAGGAAGAAGAAATATAAACAAATGGATTACTAGTGTAATGCATTTGTTTAAATTTACTAATGTAAGCGACATGTAATTGTACTTAATAAGAAAATAAAAAAATATTGAACCGAAATAATTAATATTCGTAATTTGGGTATGAGAAAAAGTAGGGCCGTGATGGGCATCTTGCTATCTCCCTCGAACGCCTGCATTTAAACAGCAGTTACGTCACAACTAAGTGTGACATTTGAAAATTACACATTTAACTAGATTTGAACAGCTTAGATTTTATATATTACTGAGTGGATTTGATAAATATTTGTATTTTAGAGCTTAGAAAACGTAACTTAATAACTAAAAAATAAAAAGTAATAGTCAGGTACCCTATTGTAACAAGGTGGTAAACGAAAGTATGCCATATACATACATGGAAAATCCGACGTACTTAATTACTCATTGTGGTTTTTAGATTTTACTTAACAAATTCATAATTTATGTCACATTTATATGTAATAATGCGAATAATTAATTTAAAATTGCCATAAATGGTTTCCTGTAAATATTTAATTCGTTATTACCGTATATGCGTCATTATGAAAATATTGTTATCCTTATGTGTATAACTAACACGTACTAGTTATATCCCTGGTACATTTGCTTTACAACATGCTTCCTACAGATAGATACCTTTATATAATTCATGCAACAATATCACTACATATTATAAAACAAAGTTCCCTGCCGCGTCTGTCTGTCTGTTCGCGATAAACTCAAAAACGACTGAACGGATTTTTATACGGTTTTCCCCAATAGACAGAGTAATTCATGAGGAAGATTTAGATGTATAACTTGTTAAAGTTTTTTCTACCCGTGCAAATCCGGGGCGATATTATTATTTTATAATCCATGCATTGAGCGGAAGAGTCCGCTGTCGCCAACTATTTGGAAATAGTAGTAGGAATGTGCTGGCTCGTCTACGGACGTATACACCTCTTGCACGTTATCGGTGTAAGGGTAATAATCGGGCGAAAAGCATTAGGCGTCATATCATATAACATTCACATAACATGCGTAAGTAGAAGAAAATAAAATTATACACTCTGTAATGCGTGGTCTCGTTCTCGAACATGTAATCTTTTTGATTCTAAAGTCTAAGAGATAATGACTCCAGAATATGTTCCGGATAAATAAGCGTTTCGGTGTGTCACATACCTCCTACTCTTTTAACTACTTCCTATTCTTTTTTTTTATCTCAGCTTTATTTCCATTTTCTAGAAATTACTTACAAATCGACAATTTGACCTCTGTTATTGTAAGCATTCATAGACTTTAGTGGCTGCTTACGATCAAGTAGACCGTATGCTTGGTTCCTACTGTTATTGTATTAAAAAGTTATTAGTTCCATTATCTTATATTATATCTAACATAGATGGCTTTGCAGCTATATTGCGCAAAAGAACCGCGTCTATGATGCGCAGAGTGCAGGACAGTCTCAACAGATACCTAAAAGTCATTGCTTCAAAATTAGAAAGCCCTATCTGGAGACATTGGAATAGGCTACACGTTGGCAATGTCAAATAATATTATCTTTCTTTTTCTCTTATTTACTAACTCTAACTTTAAGAATTTTACTAACCCCATATGGATCTCTGGTCTGAAATAGATTATTATTATTATTATACTCTTTATTTAAAACTTTTCAATACATTTTTCATTTTTAAATATACATAATATAAAAAATACATTTAAAAATATAAAATATATGGTACCCCACCGGCATCGGGAACAGGGTCCAAGCTGCCGGTGGTTAGGATTCCAGAGATAGGAACCTCCTCACAATGCGTGCCGTATCTAATAGCACTGCCTTCTGCATCAAACCCTTGATCCAAGCACCTAACGCGAGCCTCTTTAGATGGTGTTCGAAGCTCTTGACTATTAGACCATTGACAGATATGACTATCGGCACAATGATTGCCGAATCCACATCCCACATGTCAACAAACTCGCGAGCTAAATCGAGATATTTATTATTATTATTATTATGAACATGTAACACTAGAAAAGGTTGTCGTGGCCACGTGACTACTTAATCCATTGCTTTACGAGTGCAATCTTCAAGTATTTATATAGGTATCACCCGTGTAAACTTTACTAACGGCTTCGCATGATTCACGAGTGTCCGAAAGACCACATTTATATTAAGCAAACTGTTACAATATGTACAGTTACAGCGTAATATTTTGAGGCCCCTTTGTTTCAGCAAAACATAGCACTAAAAACAAACTAAACACCTCATTGTATAAGTATCGAGGTCATTTTTGTTTTCGTTGTCCAGGATTAACTGTGTACGTACACAAATAAAATGGTATGACTTTTACACGTGCTTACTAAGAAATTGTGTCACCTATTAATTGTTTTGTGGATATAATAAGTTAATTTGATAATTACAAAGGAAATCTTGAGATTGATTGAGCGGAATAGTTCGCACGCGACCTGGTGTGGCCGTACTCATTGGCACTCATTCTTTGACGGAAAACTACTTCACAATAGCAGAAGGTATTTCTCCTAGACAAACATAATGGAGCTGTCTTGTCTATCTTTAGATTATATAACGCAGAACCGCAATTATAAATCTCCTAAAGGTTGTGAATTTTTATACTAGAAAGATTTTATTGTTTGCACAAACGTATAAGCGGTTACAAGAGAAAGCCAGGAAAACTGATGCGTCGTTGTTCCTACGCAAAACGAAATAAAGATGAGATGAAAGGAATGAAAAAATGTATTTTCAATAGCAAGCGGAGTCTGCAAACGTGCTCGATTGACGGTAATAGATTCGCTCCCCAGATACGTTTTTACTTCATCTAAAATCATATCCCGAGAATATGAATGTAATTGCATCTCTGTCAACCCGTTTAGGTAACATACAGGCATGACTTTATGTACATACATATGTGCATCTTAAAGTAAAAGTAAAAGTTAGCTCAAAGTCACAACATTAGCTATTGGATATTCAAAGTGGATCGATCATTTATACGCATGAAGCTTTATAATTGTATTATCCATAAACAAGAATTCACTTAACTGGTATTTTGTCTATTTTACGAGTTTACGAAGTAACTCGATTTATTTTATTGGCTCACTGGATTTACGCGCATTGCTGTGGCCATTTAAAATAATTTTCAAGTTGTAAAACACGGTGTTGTTTCAAGAATTCACGGCACACGTCGATTTGAATTCGTATCGTCGATGTTGCATTTACTACTATCGTTCGGTTTATGGCCGCCTCACAGATGCACATCACCTACTACAAAACATTATACTGAGTTACACTCACATTTGAAAAATGAAAGGAATGTTTGTTGGATACGTGTTGTTTTTAACTAAAGTGATTGCTTTGTTGGTTTGTAGTAAAAGTGTTGTGCTGCCTATAGATCGTGAGAGCCCAAATTCGGATATTTATTTCTATTAAATGTTTTTTGTACTTATAAGTGTTTTGAAAGAAGGTATAGTTACAGAAACTAAGAATAATGTACTAAGATTTTGTTTATATTGAAATAATGGATGGCAAATGGTGGACCTAAAATAATATACTTACTCTGGTTTCCCTTCAAAGCGCATAAATCTTTCGCCTTTTACTAAAGATTTCCGTGGAGGTGGACACTCAAATGAGTCTTTAATATTTTTGATGCCCTGCTTTGTGTAGGGAGTAAAAAAGAAAAAAAAAGGTATGATTTGGGCAGTCGGGAGTGGACGATCCAGATGAATGTTCCCTGAGCATAACGAAGTCATTTTGGAGAAGTTAATCTAAATAAGTGCTTGGAGAATGTGAAAATACACTATGAATAGTACGTTAATCAACTAAATGTTTAAGCTTTCTCTACCACACCATGTTGTCTTTATCTCTCTTCGTCTCTGGATTTTTTGCCTGATAATACTTAGCAATACTAACTTCCACCTAGACTGCCCTCATTAAGTCGTGTTTCAGCAGACACGTAAAGCCCGGTTATCTCGAATTCTGTCCCGACTATCACGCATACCGATGACACTAAGTATTAAGGATGCAGCGATCTTAAAATGACTTGACGATTCTGGCAATAAATTTTGAAGCATGTGAACTGTTTGAAAGCACTAAGAAATATGTTAAATAGATATAAAACAAAGCTTTCGAGAACGATTACCCTGGATTTTTATCTTATTTTATAGTTTATCATGTGTTATATAAGTAAATTATGTAATTTATGTGAGCGCAGTTGGGCAACACGATAAGCGGTAATGAGGACGGGGAAGATTTGAGTTGAAAAACCTTAAAATCGTGCAGGAATTCGGTAGATTTTTTAGTTATTGCTCGACGACGCCTGACTAATACAGTCGGCTCGAATTCCACGACTATTGCTTTGGAATTTTGTATTCTTAATAATTTAAGGCATACCTACTGCCGAAATTGGCTTACAGTGTTTCCACCGTTTCGATTCTTGTGATGAATAAAAGTTGCGCTGCTTGTATATCTTTGAAACAGAAGTACACAATACGTAACAAATAGATGAGTATGGTCATAGAAAAGAGTCGTGGTCTGATTGATATTCCTGTCAGGCAAAAGAAAGACAGGCACGAAATAAAATACATAACATTGATCTATTATCACTTAAATCATTGATTTAAAACAATGGTAATGACTGAGCTACAATTATTTAAATATAGAAACAATTGCAAGGATTTGGCGAAGTTCATTGACACGCGAACGGAAAGGTTGTTGGCTAATGCCGCGAGACGATGGGTCGCATCAGTGCCGTCCACTAGAACAAACTATTGCCAAACAAAGTATTGCAGCACTTTGTTCAAATTTACTACAGTAAACAATGTATTATGTACAGGGTCAAACAAACAGTGAAATTCAAGAATTTGACTTTAAGCCAATGTAACATTACATATTTTTAGTTAGTCTCAAGGTTACGTATGAACTTAAAATGTGTATTTTGAAGCTGCTTTAAAACAGGCAATTTGAATTGATATGATACGTCATTATAATGCAGTTAAAAGTAAAAAAAAATTTAAATGAACAGAGTATGATTATTGTAAACCAACGACACCCCATTGCCAAATATAATGTTCACGCATCATGTAATTATGATATTACTTTTCTATATCTTATATTGTAATTATATTATAGTTATAACATTACAAGAAAATGTTAAGTTAAACATTTCGTGAGCTATGTTGCTCTAGATAAGATTTGTTACCGATGACAGTCGACCAATTCTGTTAGATCTCTCTACCAAACTCACATCCAAGTCATTTGTTATACATAGTTCTCTACAGCAACCAAGGCAATAACAGTTGGTTACCAGGGTTACAGGCTAAGCAGCAACTTACTCAGTTCATTCAGTCATCAGTTTTAGCAGAAATTAATTACAGTTTTAGACTCTTTTGAGCCTCCGTTCTTAATATCTGCAATCATTTGCTTTTTACTAGCAGCGTATGATATAAAACCAATTTCAATTTCACGTTTCAAGTCTTGGAATGGCAGAAATAATTAAAAGACGATTGTGTCTGGCCGCTGGTGTGCTGCTGCGATTAAATAGGCGAATTTTATTACATCAAGATTAACAGATGGCTGACTGATTATTATGAATTAAAAAAATGTTTTATAGTTCGTCAGCAAACCAAATCAATCGATAAGTGGATTATCGTGACGTACTAAATAGCACTGCTGATTTTTCTAAATGTCAAATTCCTTGCGGAGTATCTACCATTTGACCTTTATCTAAAGGTAGTAGTGTGCTAGGGTATTATACCTTACTCTTTAGGTCATTTTTTTTATAAAACTGAGGTGGCAATCAAGCATACGGCCCACCTGATGGTAAGTGGTCACCGTAGCCTATGGACGCCTGCAACACCAGAAGCATCACTTTCGCGTTGCCGACCCTTTAGGAAAGGAAGTAGGAAGGAGAAGGTGCGGGAATGGGGGAAAAGGGGTGATTGGGCCTTCGACATTCTCACTCACCGAACAGAACACAACAGTAGGAATACTGGTATTTCACATCGATATTCTGTGAGAAGGTAGTCCTTCCCCGGTCAAGCTCGCCCATTCGTGTTGAAATCAGCGAGGCTCTACTACTCAAATATTACAGCCCAGACTGTCAATTTAATTGGCTTTCCAACACACGTAGGGATATGACTTTATTGTAATAGTGACCCGTTTAAAAGCACAACAGTGGAAGGATTGGATACTCAAGAGAATCAATGTAGGTATTTTCGTATGGACACTTTGTCACGTGTCCATCTTTCTTTGAAAGACTTTATAGTTTTAATTTTAATACGGAAGACGGAAATACGGATATAGTGGCGATACTTGGCAGACGCGTGTGTTGACAGTGAATTACAATACGTTGATTTCATCAATTGTACCTGTCTACTATATTATTGTTTATGTTTCGGTACAGATAGGAATAGTATGACTATAAATCATACACAGTAGCCTCGAACTGTCATACCTCGAAGTGCCGCAAGATTTGCGAGACCTAGGACCTTGGTCCTATGTAATAATGGGCAAGCTTATTGCAGTCCATTCAGCGTAATTAATTATAATATATTTAAATTATTCTTAAGCAAAATGCTTTTTTATCTATCTGTACCTACTAATATAATAAAACTGTTAAGTTGGTTTACTTTTTTACGCGCTTACCTCTGGACGTACCAGTCGGCTTTGATATTAATTCAAGACTTTCTTAAAAAAGTCTGTCACCCGCGATCACACCTACGTTAATGATTACGGCTTCGCGCCCGTGGCTTGTAGCATGCTGTAAAATAGCCTGTAACCATTCGGTAATAGAATGTGGAACAGGAGTAGCTTGGGTTACAAACGACTAGTACCTATTCTTGTTTACCCGCCAGCTAAGCTAGCATGTTTGTGATAGCAGTGAGTTTACGTCCGTAGTGCAATAAGTGGGATCCGACCTCATGACCTCTCGCTAATTCAACGTTTTATCTACTGAATTATTGTCGCATTTTAAAATGATATGAATCGAAAACGTAGCCGCGGTAAATGTATTCTAAGTAATATGTAAATTTGCCATCGTTTGAGATATTTTTGAAATTAAATAATAATAATATTCTACCATTATACACACAACACCATCTAGCCCAAGCTAAGCATAGCTTGTACTATGGATACTAGACAATGGATAAACATACATATATAATTATTATTTTTTTTGTAAATACTTACATATTATACATAGAAACACCCAGACCAAGACAATCATCCATGTTCATGCACACAAATATTTGACTTCTGCGCGAATCGAACCGGCGACCTCAGGCGTGATAGTCGGTTATACTAGCGATGCCCGATATTTTGCATTGTATCGATATTAAATGTATCGTATGCCTTTGTATCGATACGGTAAATATCGTATCGAAAATATCGTATTGAATTACAATACTAGAGTAACACGTTTATCTCAAATATTGTATAGATTTCATTATATAAATAACATTTAACAAAAAAAACTACAGGTTATGACAAAATAAATGTATTTTAGAGATCTAAAATAGGTTAACTATATTTTAATACACACACTAAATAAAAAGGATTTTTATACCTGCCAATGCCTGCCATTGCATAACATCTAAACTTTTAAGAAATAAAAATCGGGACAACCGTTGTGGATCTATTCTGTTACGATTTTCAGTGAGCGTATTATTAGCTAAAGAAAACAAACGCTCTGACGCGTGACGGTACCAATGTCGCAACAACTGATAAGTATTTCAGAGCTAAAGCACTAAGTTGTGGCCAAGCAGTTGTCCTGGCGGTCCAGTACGCTATGGGATCCGATTTTCTATCTAGCAATGGTTTACGTAGATATTGTTTCAGAATATCATTCATCATTATCTAAACACAGTCTAATAACATTCGAGTATTGCTTTATTGATGTGGGTAGGTACTGCATTTATATAATATCAACAAAGTAATACATATATCTACCAACCTGTATTACATTACAAAAATAAAAACCGCATCTACAAGCGCGGCGTCGTTATAAAATAAGTTTATTTACATTTTGAATCTTTGTTATTGTTAGCCATCTCAATTATTTTTATTATGTATCATACAATACGTTATTCTTGATTCGATATGCTGGCGAAGCGATACGATACAGCTTAATAACGCATTAGCGTGTATCGATATAAAATATCGGTATATCGCATTCCGTTGTATCGATACACCAAAATATCGATACGTATCGGGCATCGCTAGGTTATACTAACCACTACGCCATCGAGGCCGATAATGCTTGGGAATTTTAGAGCAACAGGACAATTGTGCATTTTCTGAAAATTCTGGCTGTAGTTACGGAAATTACATGTAGTTAGACTTCTTGTCAGTAATCATATGACAAATACCATTTTAAAGAAGATTCGAGGAAAGCAAAGTACAGAGAATTATCCGCTAAAGCGATCCAGTAGAGCTGTTCTATCTTAAAAGATAGAACAGCTCTACTGGTTATTAAACAGAAGTAATAGTTCGGTAATAAAGTAAATGGAAACCGGTCATCATTTTAACGCGGTCAGGTCAAGGCTCCACAAATGAGATGTATGTCACCAGCTTCTGAAGGTCATTATCTGTTTGAAGTTTTATGGACGTATGTAAGTTTAATGAGGATACAACAAATAATGCGGTTTTATTTAATAATTCTGCTTTTGTTGGTAGAGATTTGCTCACTTCCCGTAGCTTTTTGTTTTGTCTTTATTCCTTGACACGACACAGCTCCCATTTTTACTTTTACTTATTCCGTTAATATTCTACAAAATGTTCCATTCACTTTTCTTGCTTTGATAATCCTAACTTCCTAACTAATATTATAAAAGCGAAAATGAGTTTGTTTGTTTGTTTGTTTGTAACCTTTTCACGCCTAAACCACTGAACCGATCATCCTGAAATTTTGCATATACGTTGTCAGGTGTACAGAAACAGACATAGGCTACCTTTCATCCCGAAAAAAATTACTGTTCCCGAGGAAAACAACAATAACGTTCTTATGATAATAGATGGCGCCACGTGTCTTTCAAATCATGATTGAATTATATTATTACAAGCAGAGTACAACCCGAATTGATTGTCAAATTCTAAATTAACGCGTGCGAAGCTGCGGGCAAAAGCTAGTAATATATAAACCTGACTACTCTACGTAAAAGAACTCTATAACATTGTAGTTATTACATTGAAGTCTAACTCAACCTACGATATTTGGGTTTTCTACAACTAACTAATAGTATAAATGCGAATGTGAGTTTGTTTGTTTCGCTTTCACGCCTAAACTACTCGACCGATCATCATGCAGTTGCGCATACACGTTGTCAGGGCTAAAGAAAAGAACATAGGGTTTCATTCTCCCAGAGAAAAGGATCGTCTCCGAGCGAAGCCACGTAAATGCGACAGTAAACGGTGAGGCGATACCTTAAACTGTCCGATAAAATCAACAACAATATCGAATACCAATTAACACTTGGAATAGCCCGCCGGTGCAAATTGTTTGGTGAAGGGGTACATGAATGAAGACGCTCACACGGCAAGTAATACTTAGAAGAAACCGGCGTAACAGTAAGAACACTGTGCCCTCTGATTAACACTAGAAGTTTGAAATTACTAAATAGTAGTAACGCCTTGGCTTCAAACGATCAAAGATCGAAGAAAGTTGACTGTACGGATAGCGTAGCGGTCTAAGTGGTCGCCTCGCCAATACCACTGCGCTGAGTGTAGTGGGTTCGAATCCCATAAGGGACAAACATTTGTATGATCCACAAGTGGTTGCTGCGAGTCTGGATGTTCTTTATGTTCGTTGTCTGAATGTTTGTAAACTTTACTATACGGGGTACTACCCCGCTACACGGAAATTATTCATAGTGCTTTAGACTTAAAAAACAAATAGCATTTCCTCGTATCGGCGGCCACAACACAGCTTGGGTTTTTGAGCCAACGGAGTAAGTAAATAATTGTAAATAGTATTTTAAGTAAAAACGCTATAAAACGGAGTAAGTAAATAATTGTAAATAGTATTTTAAGTAAAAACGAGATTGCTATAAAAACCTCAAATAATACAACTTACACCAAAGTATTACAATGTACGCTATAAAACCTTAGTAGGTGTATAAACGATGACAATAAATTAATTACAGAATAAGGTATAATGACGAAGGGCTCTGATGGATGGCAAGTGCTACCTGAGAGGAGACATGCGACCGCAGCGCTGTTGAGACACGCAGGAACTAGATAATTATCGCCTTTTATTGAAATCTAATTATTATACAATTATCCACTATGACGCACGTTTTGACGCCCTTTTAAGTACGTTTCTTCTTGTGTGGCGATAATCCTTGATGTGTTAAAACTAACGTCACTACTCTCATACATAAGGTATCTACGTATTGGAGTAAGAATTGTTGAGAATTAAATAGAAATTGTTTTTATTTTAAAAATCTAACATGTCCGACTAGCATATTGCTTATCCGATGGAATGTGGTTACCGTAGCCTTTGATGGTTCTCCTCACCAGGAGTACCACTCATGCTTTGCTAATCCATAAGTTAATGCCGAACTACATAATATATGTGACTTAGATAATACTGTAATGAATTATCATTTTCAGATTATTCAGACAAATTTTATCCTTGATGTAATTCATTAGCTGACACCATACACCAGCTCATAAGACAAAAATAATGGTATATTTAGAAACATTGGCAATTGAAAATAGTGGCTATGAGTATTTTGCGTGTGCCTTCTCTTCAGAGCACTGCTGCTCGATCAGGCTTTTTTAATGCTATTTTTTATTTTCTTACTAGAGTAATACTATTTATATTACTATAATGCATGGACAGATTAAATGCGGGATGGATGCTAATGTTTGAACAAAATCTGATAAGATGCTATATATATATATAAATAATAATAAGCTGGTATAGGCAGGCACTAAGTAGCATTAATGGGAAGTTTATACATAACTGTAAGGAAATTATACATATATAGTTCCTATTTTTAAATCTAATTAGGATCGACTATTGACTTTGTCGCTCAGCGAACTATGGAGAGAGCTATGCTCGGAGTTTCTCTGAAGGATAGGATTCGTAACGAATATATCCGACAGAGAACCAAAGTCATCGACATAGCTCAGAGAATTAGCAAGCTGAAGTGGCAGTGGGCTGGCCATATCGCGCGAAGAACCGACAACCGCTGGGGTAAGCGTGTTCTTGAGTGGAGACCGCGACTCGGCAAACGTAGTGTAGGACGACTTCCGACCAGGTGGGATGACGATCTGCGAAAGACTGCAGGCAGATGCTGGATGCGGCAAACTGAAGACAGGGCGCTATGGCGCTCTTTGGGGAGGGCTATGTCCAGCAGTGGACTATTATAGCCTGATGATGTTTGACATAGGGTTAAGTTAACAATGGTATTTGTAATTTTTGGCCAAATAGAACCGAAGATATGCTATATACTAATAGCCACATACCTAAAGTCGTGGGTGACTTGTTTTCCAATCGACAGTCACTTTGAAAGCCTAAGAATGTTTAATAAATAAGTCTATAATAAGCAGTGGACTTTACACCTTACTTCAATTCAATAATGAAAGTGTATTATCTGATTAACCTGTCAACTTAACCAAAGCGAGACATAATGATAAAAGCATTATGGTTGGACGTCGGCATCCGTATGCCGAAGGACGAATTAAGCATTAAAAAATTACGTCGCATTAGGCTACATCTGTTGACAACACGCACATATTTAACCGGCTGGTTGAAGTTTAGACATCAATAAAGAACTGAGCTAACGATGAGAGCTCTAGCAAAACTTTGTGTAACATAGCGAGGGTGGACTGATTCACCGACCTCCATTGTAATCTGGCTCGATCGTAACCTGCTTTATTCGACAATGGTTTCCCAGAACAACCTTCACCTAGCTTTATTATATTGGCCTTGATAAACTTGTACGTTCTACATGGAAATTCGGATATTTAATGATATATCTCCATTTCATTACGCATTATTACATTTTATTGAATTTTCTGGAAATGCTTTATTTGATACTAGTATTTTCATTTGACCCATATGACTCATATTATAGGTATTCAATTAACTTCTAATTTATGGCATCGCTCACGTGAGTTCTGTGGAAATTTGTAAACAATTTAATACTTTCACCTTCATTTTTCTCATACTAAGTATTCATTATACTCCTAACTACGGCAGGCACAGAGGTTGAATTGGATATAAATCACCTTGTCATTAAGTGTTATATTTATCTGGGCACTATACAAAAACTGTGAGGTCCAGAAAACGTTGTGCCGTGACTGGGTGATTTCTGTAACTGCTGTTTCAATATTGCACAATGCTTATGCATATTATTATTATTAATATAATAATAATGTCCTCCAGACCGAATTTTCGGTCACGGCGGCCAATCTTAACGGAGACTGGCCATCTGCGCAGGAGATATTATAGTGCACAAGTATGTGCGCAAACACAAGTGCACTCTCTGTTCCCTAACTCTCATGATCCGATGGAACGGATCATCCGACACGACCGAAGAGAGATCAGGCGCAGGACCAACGGCTTTACGTGCTTTCCGAGGCACGGGACGGCAACATAATACATTATATATGATATACATAAGAACGTGTATTTTTTGTCAGAGTTGACTTTTTAAGGAAAATGCTCCTTTTTGATAAATATCTATATACATACGGCAGATCATTTGTTTCTCGGAGGGTTATCGGTAATCTGAAACAAAAACATAATTTTCCATATATAGTAAAAATATACGAAGAAATAAAAATCTGTTGAACAACTGCGCATAACTTTACATTAACAGGTATAGATCGTGATCATGATACTAGGATATGTATGTAAATCGAAACCTTCGCGAAGCTAGGTGACACAATAAACAATAAAAACATTGTGACGAAGAAAGTTGGCACGGCATCAAACGCGGCGAGTGCACATGGCGGGCCACACATGCACAGTACGTAAACGTCCTTCACCTCGGCTCACTGGCTGCTCGCACCATGTAAACTAAGGGAAGCCACCACCCTCCCCTTAGTCATACACACCACAAACAATAGCTTTGTCATCACTGAAGGTCAGCTTTGTCATACTGGTGAGTTAATATCGTTAGCTTACTGATACCTTATTGCCAGAACCGATAGCTAAACGCTAACTGTGTACTGGGAAAAGGCGGCGATATAGATACGTGAATACAATAATGAAAAAGTACGAGGAAAGCTGCGGTTTACGCGATTATATAGATTGCGATTCTTTGTAGCTTTGATTGTTTAGTGCAAGATGGTTTTTACTTATGATTCAAATGAATGAGTTCGTTGTATTGTAGTTTGTCTGTTGATGTACTTTTGCAGACAATCCACTGAGTCAATTTGATTGAATTTAAACTTCCTACTTTTGACATGACGATAAAAGTACCATCAACGATATAATATATCGTTATAATATACATATATTATGTTCAATATAGATAAATGCTATACAGAAGTTCAACATCACAACAATAGATAAATATGAAGAACTGATTATTTACAAAAAAGAGATTTATATTAAACTAGCTTTTGCACACGGCTCCGCCCGTGTGGTACCTACATCAATAAAAAGTAGCCTATGTCCTTCCCCAAGTTTTAAACTATATCTATGCCAAATTTAATCCAAATCGGTTGAGTGGTTTAGCCGTGAAAAGGTAACAGACAGACAGATAGACAGACAAAGTTACTTTCGAATTTATAATTTTAGTACGGATTTATTACTAGATGTGCCCGCGGTTGCACCCGCGTTTATGATTACTGCGCCGCCCCTGTGGGACGTAGCCTGATGTTATATAGCCTATAACCTTCCTCGATAAATAAGCTATCCAACAATAAAATAATGTTTCAATTCGAACCACTAGTTCCTGAGTTTAGCGCGTTCAACCAAACAAGCAAACTCTTCAGCTTTATAATATTAGGATAGATTTGTAAACCAAAGACTTTAATCAAGCATACAGCTTGATGGTATGTGGTTATCATAACCTACAGATGCTGGAAGTATCATAATATCGGGGATATATAGGAATGGTGCTATACTATTGAATAGCACCATTTCTTTACATGCCCAACGTTCTAGACAGAAATGTAACACATACACACTCAATTTGCCAATTATTAGTAGCTTTTATGTAACAGACGATACGCCTATTACCTTAATAAGTAAAAAGCTAGAAATTCCAGACTGATCATCTTCATACATTTATTCTTCATGTCTTCATCACCGAACCTTAATGTTGCATTAGTGATTTAATTAACTCATTAACTAATAGATATTGACTTTCATAACTGCTACCTTGTAATCTATATATTAATACGTGAAGCGAAAACTTTGGACCCCTTTTTACGAAAATTGGGCGGACGGAGGAGTATAAAATTTCGCACACTTATAGTTTATACAGAGAAGAAGTGACGAATGCTAATATATTTTTTAAATATGCATTAGAAATACATTAACCTCACACGAGCTCTGAAATCCCTTTATGATGATTCCAGAGCTTGTGTTAGGATAAATGGGACCTACACAGAGTGGTTTAGCATCGATAAAGGTGTTAGACAAGGATGTGTAGCGTCACCTTGGCTGTTTAACCTATACATGGACAATTGTTTGAAAGATTTAAAAGATTGTGAATGGGGATTAAGAATGAATGAGTTACTTGTCAAATGTCTTCTTTATGCCGATGACCAAGTAATACTTGCGTCATCAGCGGAGGAGTTGCAGGCGATGGTAACTATTATGCATGGTGCTTTTGAGAGTAAAGGAATGAAAATAAATGTAAGCAAGACGAAAGTAATAATATTTGAAAAGGAAGAGTGCGTGACGATGTGTAATATTATGATTGATGGAGAAAAAGTGGAGCAAGTGAAAGAGTTTGTATATTTGGGTACTTTGTTTACAAGGGATGGTAAACATGACGGAGATATTGAAAGGAGAACGATTGCTGGCAACAAAGTGAATGGAGCTCTACGCGCTTTTATGAACAGTCGAAATGTATCCGAAAAGGCACGTTTGGCTGTTCATAGAGGACTATTAGTGCCCACACTTATGTATGGAAGTGAAAGTTGGGTATGGCAAAAGAAGCATGAGAGCAGAATAAATGCTGTAGAAATGAGAGCGTTGAGAAGCATATGTGGTGTGACTCTGAAAGATAGAATAAGAAATAGTGTGATTAGAGAGAGATGCGGCATGAAAGTGGATATAGTTACAAGAATAGAAAAGGGTATGTTAAGCTGGTTTGGACATGTAGAAAGAATGGAGAGGAAAGACTGACTAAGAAAGTTTATAAGGCTAGTGTGAATGGAACAGTCGCAAGAGGAAAACCTAGGCGAACGTTTCTCGATCAGATCGGAGGCGTTCTGGACAGAGGCCAGGTTAAGAGCTCCTTGAACCGACGGGCGTGTATGAGGAATGTGATGAAAGTGAATGAAGCCAGAGAAGTGTGTCAGGATCGTAGCAAATGGAAATCCGTAGTCTCTGCCTACCCCTCTGGGAAACAGGCGTGAATCTATGTATGTATGTATGTAAATTAATGAAAAAACACTACACGCACACAACCATGCATTTGACACACGCAGTCGAAGCGCGAACTATGGTTACATATATATAATATATAATGACATAATATGTCAGCAATATCTTACAGGCAAACTATGGTCGAATTTCGAGCACTAGGCGACCGCTAGTCCAAATAAATAAATGATTTCAGAGTTTTTCTTTGACTTTCGACATCTTGCACCAGTGACAGCTAAAAGAATCAAAGTATGTAATATAAGTATTTTGTAAAAAAAAAAAAAAAACAGATTAATTAAGAATTATCATTATAAAGCAAGCGAAGCCGCAGTGCGATTATAAAGTAAGCAATGGAAAATGTATACAATAGTGTTGTATTTTAAATGGTAAGTGAAAACAAGTCATAAAGCTTCAAGGTACTTTTTAGTCCTCAAAGTTAGCCAAGGTCTCGATAAAGGGAGGTCGTGCTTGGGTAGAGAGGACACATCTTGGTACAGGTTTAAGGCTAAGAATACCTAAGTTTATATTTATTATATTGTTGATATAAATTAAATAGCATTGCTGGAGTAAAATATCTAGGATGTATATAGTAAGAAGACAGGAACACATTCATGGTGCAGTGATTTAAGCGAGGTTTTCGCCTCTCACAAAATATGATTAGTATAAACAATGTGTTTATCAAATTTATGTACTAATCGCTGCCTGGACGCCGTAGTGGTCTGAGTGTTATTCTTGGCTTTGCCAATGCTCCGAGTGTTAATGTGTTCGAAGTTCGAACACACTAGGCCAGAATTTGTATATTCTTTGTGAATATACAAATTCTGCATCTATCAACTATGAATGTAGTCGCCTGCGATGACCACCATAAACGAAAGATTCATAGAGAGTAAATATTATTTCACAGTTGATGGAGCCTGGATGATACTTATGCATCGTTACAATCCAGCGACCATCTCAAGTATCTGAAATGGATTATATAAAAGAACCAATTTCTTATTAGGTACTCACATTATAATTGAGAAATAATAACAAATTGCCTCAAGTATCTTAGAGTATTAAGATAACGTGCAGTTAAGCGAGTCTTATTAAGGCTCACGACAAATAATCCGTATAGGCGATATGGATTATTATTATTGATTATTATCAAGAGTTCGCCATCATCAAAATTAAACAGGACTGTATAATTAAGGAAATAACTTATAGAAGTGTATGAGTTCCATACCTATTAATATTTTGGGTGCCACATAAGAGAAGGCATGCCGACTAACCAGCTTACTGTTACACTTCATAGTGCCACTGAGAATTAAATAATAGAGGAACTTAATAACACCAACTTCCGGTTTCTGAATTCAGAATTACATGTTGAGAACGTGTTAAATTCTACTTAAATAATACTTAAATATTTTCTGGTTCATTATCATGTATCCTTAAACTGTAATAAAATTTGAGTAGATAGCTGAACATCATATACTTAGGTAAAGCCTCAGTTGATCCGCTATCATCTGAGAATTAGCATTTTCATTAAATTTGATTTTGTAAAAAATATTTGATTATACTCAGTTGAGTTTTACTACATTTCTCATTTCAGATACCGCGGATTAATCCAACCCGGGCGTCGAGCCCAGTACTTAGCGATTAGCCGAAACATAAGCGCACCATTAAGTCACCTATTAGGTACATTACGTGTTTATGTCCTATCTATCTCTCTATGACTCTGATTGACACATCTACGTTGACGGAGCGTTTCTACCATTTCCGCATACCTCGGGACTTCCCTTTAGCAATAGGTATAAGTTCCAATAAACGCAATCAGAATTCGTATGACACGTATTCGCGGTTTATTGTCATTGTACAGTATGATACATATTAATTAGTAATTTCTAGTTATAGGTTTCTGCTGCGGTAGTGAACGCGACTGCTATACATTAGGTGTGACGTTTGAATTACGAGTCTGGTTAATAAAAAAGTTGGGCCTTTTTTCAAAAAGTTCTCAGAGCAAGGAATTAGAAAGTTGTCAGTTTTGCACAAATCCGTGCCTCAGAAAACACGTAAAGCCGTTCGTGTGTCTGATCTTTCGCCGGTTGTGCCGATTGCCGTCCCATTGTACTATGAGAGTTAAGCGTTAGAGAGTGTACTTGTGTTTGCACATACTCTTGTGTACTATAATATCCCCTGCGCCAGTCTTCGTTATTAGGTTTATAAGTTATTCCTAGGGTTACTAAAGGTGATGTTTAAGATCATTTGGTCCGAAATAAAGGTTTGCCTGGCTGGCTGGGACCAAAATCTATCTTTTTATATAACAACAAATGTTTCGTAATAAATATAGTCTCATTTCTTTGTTTAAATTAGTTTGTACTGACCACAAATTTTATCGGTGTTTTACCACAAGTCAGAATGACTTGTGCGTATTTCATTGTGACTGATGCATGTCGACAGGTAAAAGTGATGTGAGTCAAATACTACACATTGATATATACCACTAATATATATAAATATATATATTAGTGGTTGCCCACACTATACGTACTAGTGTTGTAGTTTGTGTAATATGCTCCTTTTTTATTTATTACTAGATTTTAACTAAAAAGTGTTTGTCCCCGCGGAAACCTATTTCATTTTTCTAAAATCAAAGTAGCCTAAGTTACTTCTTATAACATCAGCTATCTGCCAGTGAAAGTCCCGTCAAAATTGGTTCAGTCGTTTCGGAGATTACCCGGAACAAAGAGACAGACAGATAGACAAAAATTTTAAAAATAGATGTTTTCGTATAAGTACCTTATATACTTTCATATGCATTAGATAAAAAGCCGTTATTTTGACATTAGTTTGTAACACTTCAGTTTTATTTATTTGTATAGATAGCTTTCTGCTTTCCTAATCCATATAAACTTTATCTATGCCAATTATCACACCACGTGCCCGCAATAAACTTAATAAGTAACTAAGTTTCTATTTACGTATCAAATATAATACTTGGAAATACCGAAAAGAGTAAGGTTAAAATGGAGAAGATTTAAATGTCAGCAGCTATGTTTTTTAATGCTTTCTAATGGGCAAGCAAGCAGCCTGTAATGGTAAGCAGTCACCAAAGCTTATAGAAGTTTGCACAGGGTCACCTTTGCGAGTTGCCAACCTTTTCGAATATGGGTCACGGAGCCAAAAGCGCAAGGAACAAAGATTCCATTGGCTCCCTTGTTGCACACCATGGTCTAGAAACCCTACCACTGCGAGAACGGTATAATAGGATTTTTTGGTTGCGATAACGTGAGAAGGTAGTTTTGAAGTCAATCGGCCTAAGTTTGAGGGGATAAACAAATAAGCTGTGTGCTAGATTATTATGAAAATAAGATATGAATTTGTACAGACTGACAAAATTGCGCCTAAAGGAACATTTTTATTTAATAATAATTATCTGAACTATAGTGAGTTCTGCCTTTAATTAAATATTATTATATAAATATTATTTATTTTGTTACAAAACGTTATAACTGCACGAATGGCGTAGTGGTATAATTGGTCGCCTCGCCACTGCCCCTACGCCGCGAGTTGTGGGTTCGATCCCCACACGGGACAAAACTTTGTGTGATCCACAAATGGTAGTTCCGAGTCTAGGTGCTTTTGTGTCCGTGGTTTGAATTTTAAAAAAGTTTATTAGAGGTAAAAATACCAATTAGTTCAATTATCTTGCTATACGTATTACGTATGCTCGTTTAATACCTAGATAAAGATTTAGGTTTAATAAAAATATGGCAATTGTCTTTGCAATGTGTATTATCTTTTACTCGTCTGTGAACTAGTAAAGTGAATCCGCCACATTCCCATCTTTGAAAGTTCTGTTAACTGTCGAGTGTGGCTAAGTATGAATATTGGCATAGTCCCAGGGTACACAAATCGACTTGGAATCAACAACAGGCCAACAGAATTCTAAGGACTATTTATTTACATTTATAGACTAACAGTTATGTATCTTTATAGTACGGCATTCGACATTCTTCTGTATTCTATCTTTTCCCACACTAAGTATCCTTCTGCCGTGACACTAACATTGAAACAATGGCTTACTATAAAGAGTGCCTAGACGACTCTCATACCAAAAAGAAGGTGTGAGGTCCACAAAGTTAGTTAGTTAGAGTCAAAGTCAAAACTAGTTAGAGTAGAAATAACTTGCCGTAAAAATAACGAAATCTCGGCAAACATAATGTAATACATACATACATATCAATAAATATTTACTTAAAGGTACATCAGAACAACATCAGGCCTTTAAGCAGAGCAACTTTTCAAATTCTATCATTAATTCGAAGCCCAACTACTGCTTATTCAGAGAATTTCAAGGTCAAAAGGAAAGAACATCTTTTTTTCAAAATATGTCGGCCTCGATGGCGTAGTGGTTAGTGTAACCGACTGCCACGCCTGAGGTCGCGGGTTCGATTCCCGCACAAGTCAAATATTTGTGTGCATGAACATGGATGTTTGTCTTGGTCTGGGTGTTTCTATGTATAATATATATGTATTTACAAAAAAAAAAGTATATATGTATGTTTATCCATTGTCTAGTACCCATAGTACAAGCTTTGCTTAGTTTGGGCTAGATGGTGTTGTGTGTATGTGATAGAATATCATTATATATCATTATTTATTGATTAGTATACTGTGGCAATCATTTTTATATACGTCGAAAAAGGAAACTATTCTTGAAATTGATTACTCATAAATTAGAATACGTACACTGCCTTAATGGTCTTGTGGCTTTGCGGCTGATCGTGAGATGTTACGATGCCTGGGTCTAGTAGTGTTATTAAATTTTCTTTGAGAAAATTCTCAGTGGAAGCTGGCTGGAAATGGGTGCGGTAGTTGGTAAAAAGCTCGTCCTCTGTTATGTGGAACTTCAAAATATAGCTGCTGAAATGAGAGTACGCAGACCTCTGCCTATCCTTTCGCGTATTGGGACGTGAGTCAATTTATGTACGTAGAACTCGTTGTAAATACTGGTGCTTTACCATACCTAGGAATTTTGTTATTGAAATAGTATCGCGGAAAACGATCAAATGTATTGTGATTGTTACTAAGAAGTAGGCAAGCCATTATCCATTATGTATTTAACCATAATAGATGTAATTATTACTATATTAAAGTTGATCGCTTATTTATGATTTGTTTGACAGGTTTACGCGAAACTATTCTCTATGGAAAATGCTCTACAGGAAAATTCTATAGTTCACTGTAATTTCGTATGATGGCTTTACTTTGGTAATTGAAACCAAAAAATATAATGTTTTTTAAATAAATCAATTTGGTGTTACTTTGTGATTTAATTTAAAAAGTGATTTTTGATTTAGTTTTATTCTATATTACTTTAATTGGATTTAAATATTAACGAAAATTAAAATTATATTATAAAACTAAAGTGTAATATTATCAGATATAGTATAAAAATCAATATAAAAATAGAAGATGGCATGTTTAAAAAAACCACAATTATATAAAATAGTATTTTATTTCCAAAGTAGTATAGCTTCCAGTCCTGCGATTGGAATCGCAACAAAATATTAAAAGATCGATGGCATTCCATTCGGTTTAACGATGGTATTAAATCTAAGATGAAGACGTGTCATCGTTACGCGTTCGTTGTTTATGTAACCGACGCGGGATTAACTATATCGCGGAGATTTTCCTCCTCATCCAACCACGCATTTAGTTGATATATAATTACACTCGCTACAACCAGCATTTATCTCTCTCCATTGTTTTCAATTAGGTGATAATTCAATTACATTTGCAACGTTTTTCTTTTAATACCTAACAGGAAATGATTCAACTATCATTTTGTCGAATAATTGGTATTTCGTTGGTGTTGAAAAATCTAGCCCTTTTTAAGTTTTATTACTCAAGTGAAAAGTAATTTTAACTTTTGTTTTTCGATATTTTTCATCTAAGAATAATGTTTAAATGTTTTATTGTGATAAGTCTATATTTTATGATGATATATTTTTTTCGAATTCCTATGGTGTTTTTGTTCCGAGGTTGTTAGTGGAATACTTCTTTGAAGATGCTATCGACCGCCGTGCATCACGATCGCGCGATGCATCACAATGCACTCACATAATTTAATATTTAAGGAAACTTGTGGTAAGTGCAATAAAAAACAAGTTAAAGTATTCAACGAAAGCGCATAAAGTTATCCTGTAAGTTGTGCGTAGGGGCGGGCGGAGGCTTCGCGGCGGTGGGCGGGCGCGGGGCGCCGTGCGGCGGGCGCGCTTTGTGCGATTATAAGCGCGGCGCGGCGGCGCGGCGCACACTCACCCAAACTCGCGGTCTGCGGTAGGTCGTGTCACGCGGTGGCGCAACGATCGCAGCCGTTCGCCCTTTCCCGCCATTCAACACGCACACATTTTCTTTGAAAATTCGCGCAATTGCAAAGAAAACAAGTGAACCCAGCGGGACAATCGGTGACCAGAGTGCCTTGTGATTGTTGTTTACTCATAAACTCTATTTTTTTATCGTTATCACAAATTTCGGTAGTAATAGAGGTACGGGACGTGATCGCACTAGTGGAACCGAACACCTTGACGTTTCAAGTAGTGAGGATTACGAGAACTTCGCACTGGACCAGTCGAACAGGTTAGTTGATAGAATTTCCGTGTTGTTCGTGTCACTCGTATGCTTACATTGACAAAGGACTCATCGTTTAATTAATTGCTATCTGCACGACACATCTCTACAACTTTATTAACCATCGTAAAGCAATTATTGTCATAAAAACCAACAATTAATTGCTTCCTATCCCTTACATAAAAATATAAATTATCCAGGTGATTATTGTATAACATTCGTGTCACGTACAGATTTAAACGTACATTTTATTAAGCCGGCTCTAACGGTCTGGCTGTTTCACGTGATCCCTTCACCTGTTTCTAAACTATTCTAAAGTATACACAATGTCTATGAAATCTGTGCAATATTCGAAATCGGTTATTTGGTTGTTGGTTTGGTGTCACGGTCAACACAGATCATTGTCGTAACACTACAGTGTGGTGCTGCTGTTACTGACAGCAAACATTATACAACTAATAAAATCTCCGAAAGGGTAGTCAGTGGTGTTTATTACGACCTTCAAGCTCGAAGCGAAGCTACTGCCATCTACTAGACACAAATTACACCTGAGAATTTCTTGACAGAAAAACCTGTTGAACACTTTGCCAGACTCAGATGTCACACCCGAGATCCTGTAAAATCATACAACAGGTGCGCCACCGAGAATGTTACTAATAAATCCACATAAAATAATTAAAATACAAAGACAGGTACTTGAAAGAAAGACGCGAGCGACGTATCGGTACAGTCGTTATCTGATAAATTTTGTGGATAAGGCCGTAAACATTATCTTGTTGATAACGCTAAGATCAGTATGAACTCATTCTTTATACAGTAATTTAGTTTATTGTGTGCTAAGTAACGATAAATAATTATTAAATAATGAAATACAATTTTATAATCGTGTTACTAAGGCTTATAGCTTAGAACGATATATAAAGTCTTTAAGGCGAGTGCTGTTTGTGAATATAATACACAATGATGCACCTAATTATGAGGTATGTAGATTCATGTATGCTGATATCCTTTCGCTATCGGTCAAATAAACAGTACTTGCACGTAAATGATAAATTTAGTGAGCTACTGTATTCTTTGTGTGAGGCTTATAAAAATATTCGACAGCCACAGCTAAAATATAAACTACATTTAGTATATTAATACTAAATGTAGTACAGTACTTCAGTACATTAATACTGAATCGCAGCGGCATGGCTAGACACAATAGATTTTTAATTACGTGCGGTATTCTAAGATTTGACAGATTAAAATACAAAATATTTGACTAAGAAGACTAAGGGTATTTTGTCTGACATATTAAGCAATGGTGCATAATACTCACATTTAGATAGCTATACACGTATGTCACACGCTACAATACTCGAGCCTATTGCTATATTACGGGCTTAGTTTCAAGCTTCATTCAAATATTAACAACAAACCATAATATTATTTGATTTGTTGTCAATATTTGAATGAAGCTTGAAACTAAAATCGGTTAAAAGCCCATCCGTTACATTTTTCTATCTCCGGTTCTACTATCTCCGGTTTTACGGTTTTCCTATCTCCGGTATCTACCAGTTTCTATCTCACAAGTACTTTGTCAAAATCGAGATAGAAACCGGTACTCTACGATAAACAGTAACATTTGTACATCACATCACCATCACTATTGTTGCCCATCGAACTAAACAAAATACTTGACAAAAATGTAACGGATGGGCTTTTACCGATACTTAAACCAATAGATTACCGGTTAACCGTAAGGTAACGTATAATAAAGTACTTAAGAGTTATCTAACTAGTATAGTAAACAAATACGTCGGTTAGTTTGTTCGTGACCCGCGTGACTCATAGCTAAGTCATTCGACAGGACGGCGAACTACACACGAAATGTTATCCGTATAAGCATGTATTAAATATTTATACATACACATTAAATTCAATGGTACGTATACTAATGCTTTTAAAAGTTATTTTCCTTTTATATATTTGTTCTGGTGTGTGTTGTAAGGCCACTATGGTTTATTGTAATGGGACCCGGGATCGTACCCAGGAGCACGGGTTCGATTCCTACATAAAAATGTGTTTTTAGGAGTGTATGTCTATATTGTCTACATCTGATTGTTATAACTGTAGGAAGTAATGGAGCTAAAAGTAAAAATTAGAAAAACAAGTAAATATGCAACTTAAAACGTGCACGAGTAGAATTAGATTTGAGATTACCAAAATTCTTGCCATATTGTTTGTGCACTCCTTTAAGATATTTCATCGCTTATCGATTGGCAGATATAACAAATTTTGAATACAGCTCTTCTTTTCTGCGCTTTAAAATCGACTGTTAACTTAAAACATTTACGAATATATTAATAATTTGGCATTTACAACATTAGAGCCCAAACAATAAAAGCTTCAGAAGTGTAATTATCTCCATATTTCGAAAAAATCTCGTATATATAACAATTAAGTCCATTCTGTCACTGAGTAATTCCTTTGCGCATATCAACATATTAATGGAGTCATAAGATATGATTGCAATCAAATACTTAAAGAAATGTACTTACGATATGATAGGCAACTACTGAATTGTACATTTATCTAATCGTTTAAGGGATATATGTATTACGACGCTTGCATATAATAGGTATACAAGTGTAATAAACACCTTAAAGAAATCCAAGGGACTCATAGAGTATGACTCGTCGCTGACTCAGAACAGTCCACAAAGGCGTTGAACTTCTTTATAACTACAGTAACTTCGAAATTTATTACTAAAATGTAGGTTTTGTAGGTAATAACATCTTCAATATATGACGATAGCCTGTTTAGGTATGGAATAATGGCTAGCACCTATTAAAATTAATATGCGTATTCAAAACTTAACTGCTTAAAGCGTAAAGAAAACGTGAGAAATTGACATGTCTGAGAGCTTTCCAAAATGTTCGCAAAGTTGTGTGAAGTCTGGCAATTCATACTTGAACAGCATAGGAATATTCTGTGTGAAAGCAATTGCTTAGGTTGCGTTTTTTATGTAATTCCTGTGTCGCGGGGTACTTTACAAACATTCAAACAACGGTCACAACTATTTGTAGATCAAACAAGTTTTTGTATCATGTGGAGATCAAACCCTATATATAGCACTTAATGCAGTGGCAAGGCGATCATTTGAACCACTATACTATCCATGAAATCAAAAGTATTAAAAGTAAACCATGTCTGATATAAGTTGATTGAATTCAATCTTTTGTACTACAAAACTTCGGAGTATGACTCAAAGCGTTGATTCGTATCGATAAGTAGAATCGACTTATTTGTATAGTGATTAATACCATACATATTAATACGATTTACTTACCTAGAAAATAATGTGGTTTGTTTAAAAAACTAGTTGCTCGCAGCTTATTGATCCCAATGCGTAAACGGAAATTCCCAGTCTAAGAACTTTCGGAACTATAGGCATACCTGATAATGTAGAGTCATTTAATTTGGACTTTGATACCTTTAATAATAAGAAGTTATTACCTACGTCTTGTAAGAAACCTGTCTGCCAAATAACAAGTTTATATTGGAGATACCACCGATGACTCAGAAACCATTTTATTTATAGTGTAAAAACTATAAAGTGATTATCTTTGATTTATATTTTAAAATTAAATCGGCAGCTATCTCATTCTTATTCAATATTTTAGTATATAATATAACAATAAAATATCATATCCTAAATATATTTTAAAAGTTAAACTTTGTGAACATGTTTAAATGTTTGTTTCTCAATTTCGCTTTAATCAATGAGCGGATTTGGAAGAAACTGGAATACACATAAAATACTAGTCGGTATACGATCTCGGAGTTTTCATTTAAGGAAACCGAGATCCGAAGCTAGTTTACATTAAAATAAATACGGTAATTAAAATAAACGTAGTGTAAATAAATCTAGAAGTTTATTGAAACCACAATTGATTTCACATTCGCATAAATTCATGATCTAAGCCACACATTAGTAATGTCCACAATAATAATGTATATTCGTAATAATTGACGTCCGAGGGTGCTATAGAAGTCACCGTTGACCCTGAAGTTAGTTCAACCATAACATTGTTTGACTCATGCTTCGGTAGTTTCCATCATTTACATTACATACAACGAAAAATAAAACGAGTCAACTTGTCAATTGAAAGTTCAATTAAATGTTCTAAGAAACTTGGGTATTTTGACTTTGTATACAAGCTGTTCTCGACATTGCAGCGCCGTCAATCTTAATATACCATTTTGTTTAATACTTATGACACGGTATTTTAAAGACAGAAGCAACTTCTATTATTCGTAAATGCTCTATTAACCTGTTGAGTCCAAGCAGCACACCGGTGACCAGACACAACAAATGTTAAATTATGTCTGGTATTCTAAGACTTGACTGATTAAAATACGTATTCTTCTGCAAATTTTGTTGTGAAGCACCTAAATATACCTATATACATGGCATCTATATGTAGGAAGTTAGGATAAGTGCAGGTATTGGGTACCTTTTCACTACTATAGACACAATAGAAAATATATTATTATGTGTCGTATGCTTAAGATTCGGACATGGAAGCTGTTTGATCAAAATCATTACTTGTAACTGCTCTTGATTCCTTCTTACCTATTCTTCCTTCATTAGATGAAGAAATTCGTTTGAAGTTAGCTGAGCTATAATATACTAGATATTATAGCTCAGCAGATAAAACAGACTTATAGAATTCGTTTCAAATATAATTATTAAATAAAAATCCTGATATAATTAAGTAGTTTATATACACACAACATTATTAACTGCCAGTATATCTATATAACAACATGGCGACATTAAAAACAAACGCTATAAAGTATGATAACTGGATAATTGTAAGTTATTAGTATTGCCCACGGGGATCCGGAAGCAGGAAGCTCGCCAATGTCGTGTCAATGCGAAATGCGCGCGCGTCGCCGTAGACCACACGGCTCACTCATTGAGATGCATCTCAGGAGATCACCGTGTGTCACTACATATCGAATGTACAATGAACCGATAATGTCAATCAACAAGTTACATTTAAAATCACTCGAAGTACTCGTACTAACGCGAAATTCCGCTTGTACTTTACAGGGTTTATACGACAACGAATAGGCGTACGGATAATTTATATGTTTTTTATTGACAAGTACAAGGCTGCGTATATCCGTGCTTCGGTTCTGATTATGTTGTGTGACAATGTAACGAATGAGATGCACTGAATAAGATAAATTAATATGTTTATTGGGTGGCTCATTGGTAGTATAAAAATTTACTTGTTCAAACGAACTGTTTTTGTAATGGAGTAGTTTAAAATCACAAAGTGTGAGGCTCTATATTAAAGAGCAATATGTAAGTATAGAATAGGGTCTAAATTGAAACATGGTTACAACTTGAAAAGTTAGACTGGTAGAATACCTTAGGTATTGTTTGAATGATGAATAAATAAAATAAATAAGTTTGCTATAAAGAAATTTCTATCTATTCAGATGTCAACTGTCTTGTCAATTGTGGCAGCTGATAACTCTATTTAGAGAGAATCTTTTTAGTTCAATTTTATTTCACGGTGATAAAGCTGCAGTCAATAGCAAGTAAATTATTTGAAGCACGTTATCCAATATTTGCTTTTGATTATATATATTTTTGATGAAAGCTTAGTGTATCATAGAAGCACAGTATTTACTACTGACGCTAAGTAAGGAAAGTCAATGAAAAATATACCAAATATATATTTGTCATTCTTAGCAATAAGGAAGTACAATAAAAGAGAAAGAGAGGATAGTGCAATTAATACGTCTGTCAAATGTTGAGTAGGTAAAATTATAGGATTATTTCTATTACTAAATGCTAGTAATATTGTAGATATATCCGCAATAATGACGTCGTCGTAAGGAGAACGGACAACAATTTCCTACAAATCATTCACAACTGAAGAAACAACGGCTATTAGTTAATTCTTTAAAGAGTTTTGTAGTAACATTGTATTTGTTATAGCGGAACATCATCCCTAAATATTCGATATGAGCTAAGCAGGGGTGTCATATCATTTGCTTTCTCACTATCAATAGTTAATTTTTACATCTATGAAAAGATTCTAGTATAAATATTTAGTTCTTAGAATATTTTTACGGCTAACTAAAGGGATCACTTGAGACAAACAAAATAAAGAACCATTTTAGTTGCAAGGAGGTTTTTGATAATAGAATACTTTATATATTTATTAGATATACGGCTACTAATTATTACACAGTTACTGGCCAGTATTATAACAGATTAGACCATTTTTAAGTGCTACCCTCTCAATGCGATAGGTATACATCTGGTACGATTTGATTTAAAGAAGAATGTATGTTTACGTTATCACTATAATAAGTAGGTCTTACTATAATAGCTTTATATCGCATAAACGTGTACGCCAGGGTCTACTCGCAGTAGCAACAGATAGAGTAATAAGTTAATAACGTACTACCGGTATATCGCACCTCAAGTTCAAAAGTGAGTTGTAATTATATTATTATGTGCTTGTATTGACTACGTTATTTATTGACGTACTACACCGGCCATCTATTGCAATATTATCTCGAGGTCAAATCGATTAAATACAATTACATTTAATCAGTTACACTGACAATAATTGATAAGTTTTCGGCTTTATTTAAATTGCAATCTATCAAAGATTGTAGTAGATGGAAGAAAAAATGCGCGGGTAAATTATATTAGGTAAGAGATCTGGGTCCAATGTCGGTGAAACTGGCGTCACCTCAGCGAACCGATACGGTTCGACGAGCGGAACATTGCTGGCGACACCTCTGACACCGCGCTTTCGGTTTCATTTACCGGCTTTGTGGACAGATACATCTCACCTATTTGAATTGTATGAATTGAAAACTCTTTTGTACAAGACTTTTTTGTGCATCAGTTTAAATAAAAAGACGCATTATTGTTTTGAATTTAGAAGGTAGCTTTTCGAATTTGGTTTTATAAAGATGGTTTCTTGACATACATAAGGAACAAGTCAACATTTTTTTATCATTTTTTTTTGCGTGAACCAAATACTGTTGAAATGTTGGTGTTATATACCTCTAACATCTAACCTTAGCTGGGCGTCTATGTATTTAATATGACCAGCCAGATGCATTTAAATTGATCAAAAATAGATTGAACCCAATATTTTGTGAAATAAAACGTAATACCAAATAGTATTTATATTTAGAAATAACTGTAATTATTTGGCAATTTCAATCTAGCGTATTGATTTTATCTGACTGTATTGTAAAAAATGGGCACAAAATGTGGTTGCATAGACTGATACCTTTGCTTTGTTAAGTCCATGATGAATCACAAATCTCTGGAGTACACAGGCCCGCGTGACAGCTGAATATCTAATCAGTTCCCCATATTGTGTCCGTCGTTCGTGTGGGTTAGAAACAATTTATCATTTACGAAGATAATAGTGTTTGTGGACAGGCCCACGGCATCGGCGACTCACATCAAAAATATCTAGGTCAATAATTGCGCGTTTATTTTCTATGAATGATTTCCTTTGTACAAGTGCAAATAAAAACGTAATCGATCGATAAAACAAAGACAATTTGTTATTAGATATTATGTTGGACATGCTTATCTTTCATATAAAATATTTATTTAGGTAATGTTAGGAAAAACAGATTGATTTAAAAAAATAGATTATAAGGTTACTTACAAATATTTATTTAAAACAGTCATGAAGGGTGTATAGTTTGCTTTCTTTATCTATATATTAATACGTGAAGCGAAAACATTGGATCCCTTTTTACGAAAATTGGGCGGACGGAGGAGTATGAAATTTTGCACACTTATAGTTTATACAGAGAAGAAGTGACGAATGCTAATATTTTTTTTTAAATTATGCGTAAAATACATTAAATTAATGAAAAAACACTACTCGCACACAACCATGCATTTGACACACGCAGTCGAAGCGCGTAACTATGGTTACATATTATATCAATATATAATGACATAATATATCAGCAATATCTTACAGGCAAATTTTGGTCGAATTTCGAGCACTAGGCGACCTCTAGTAATCATAGATAAGACACTATAACTGACTTTAATACCAAGGATGTCATATGGGCTGCGTATATTATTTTTAATTTTTCTTGTTAAACCGTATTGCCAGTTATAGGTATTAGCATTGTTCTGATTGATTGAAATAAAGATGGACTTCTTTTCTTAACCTTCTTCAAATATGTAACTCATAAGTTAGTCAGATGTAGCCATCTGACTAACTTATTATAAGTAGAGATAAAATTGTTTTATAATAATAATAATTATATTCTATCACATACACACAACACCATCTAGCCTAAACTTAGCAGAGCTTGTACTATGGGTACTAGACAATGGATAAACATACATAATTATATACTTTTTTTTTGTAAATACATATATATTATACATAGAAACACCCACACCAAGACAAACATCCATGTTCATGCACACAAATGTTTGACTTCTGCGGGAATCGAACCCGCGACCTCATGAATGGCAGTTGGTTACACCAACCACTACGCCATCGAGGCCGACTATAATAATAATACGTATTATTATTGTTAGTTTACTCGAATGACTAAACCAATAATATTATGTATTTAGTTATGTTGATCCAGAACGATCTTACATAAATGCACAGATGATCGGTGAGTCACAGAGCAATTAAACATATCGCGGATATGACGCGGCAACATGGTGACCGCGACAAAAACCTCTGACCCAAAGATTATTTACCATAAACATAATTCTGTTGCCACGTTACTTTTGTAATTTTTGAGCTTGACTTCTTCTATAATTCCGTGGCGAAAGCATGATGAAGTCTTGCTGATTATAAAGTCTCGGGTTCGATTCCCGAATCGAACAAACCCAATAACATTCATTAGGTTTACCTATCAAGAAGTTCGCAGTATATGGTCGGGGATGGCAGGATTAGGATCGCTTCAATTTATTACATAAGACCAAAAGATAGCTCAAAATATGATACTGCTAGCTTATGCATAGTAAATAGGTTTTAATTGTCATGTAGGACCTTATTACTAGATATAAACATATCGTAAATGTAACTGCCGTTAATATCTATAATAAGTACCAATGCTAATTGTTTAGACATGTTTACGATAATGAATATTAATTTTCTATTACAGATAACATATCAACGTGGTGCTCAAGAATATCGACATACAAACAAACTAGAATAAGAAAATCGATTTAAGAGTAATGTTAACAGTTCTGACACAAAGATATTTTTTATAGAGTTTTATATAAGGAATTATCCAATGAGCATATCTAGAAGTAGACTAAGGATATCGGAAAAGATGGCGTTTGTTAGTTTAAAGACTAGTCTGAGGATATTGTGGACGGCGATGGTGGCGCTGGTGTTTCTGACGAGAAGTAGCGCCGCGCCAGCCTTCGGTGGTACCGACAAGGCAATGGTAAGTCTTTATTTAATATATAAGCTTATTACAAATCGATATTGAAATGGATTTCTCCTGTACATTATGATGGCAAGTGCGATTCAAATATTATCAGGTCTTGCTGTGAGAAAATGTTCAGCGACTATTCACAGTTTGTATTAGGAGACGGTATTCAACCCATCTAATATTACCTAGACCGTAAATAGCACAACGTTTCGTATTGTAATACACATAGAAGTGTACCTCTTTGTCTGATTGATAGACACAGGACTTATGCTTACTGATTATTAAGGTTCGGAATTCATATGCTGGTCGATAAAAAAATATTCATCATGAAATTCTCAGCAGTATGCCATTGTCTAAAAGGCTCGGCTTTTAATTTGTGACACCTAAATACCGTAATATAGACATGTTACAACTCTGTCTAGTTCTTTAAGTATTGGCTGGAGTGGTATTATATTATATGAATTTTCCATTAACAATTCTATACGCTTGTCTACTTGTTATTGAATTGATTGATAAGTAAAGAATCCGTTATCAAACTGATAATATAACGAAGAATGTATGAACCGTCAGTATCGAACACTCGTTACTCATCTTAAGGATTTCCGTCCGTCTTATCGTAACCGATAATTGTCGACGGAATCGGAAGTATTACGCACATATATGTATAATATATACAACTCAACGCTGAGTCAACACTTTAAGAAAAGAACGCTTAATTCCGCATACAGTCTTCAAAAGATTAACATTAAAAACATTTCCCTAGGTAGTAAGACAAATTTAGGTATATATACACGGTTCATTCATAAAACAAAGTAGCCCAACCAAGATAAGAAGTCGCCTCTCGCGCTTATGCCAGAACAATTTGTTTGTCTTCTCAGATAGTTTGTTTAACATGAGTCACAAACATGTGTGTATGGGTGTAGCAAGATATTGGTCATTTAACTTTTCAATGGGCGTTACGTCACTTGTGTAGTATTTGTAAAATACGCTAAGTTGTGTATGAATCAATGGTTATAAATTAATCATGGCCACTACATCCTCTTTGCGAGATTGTTCAGGTACCTACTTTTATATTAAAGGTGTATTATTCGTAACTAATTTGCATATGTATGAGTAACTGTTCAGTGTAGGCGGTTTTCGAGATGACTGTATGGTCTAATTATTTTATAGGGTTGTGTAAACGAGATAGACTGTTATCTTTATGTAGTGTATAATAAGATGAGTACTCTCAATTATTACTTACTTCTATATTTAAAAAGGTTTTATTTGAAAAGAGTAAGGCCGGGACTCCACCAAAGCAGAGATGTGTGCGGTGTGCTGTGTGCTGTGCGAGAAGAGATGTTTTTCAGCTCGGGGGACTCCACCAAAGCGGAGATATGTGCGGTGTGCTGTGTGCTGTGCGAGAAGAGATGTTCTTCAGCTCGGGTGTGAGGCGTTGAGTGACATTCCATCGCACCATACAAATATTACACATCTCCGCACAGCGAACTCCACTGAAGCTGAGCGGAGAGGAGATGTGTCAATAACACAATTCTATTGGTTGTTTAAAAAGCATCTCTCCGCTCGTTTCGTCTCAGCTTTGGTGGAGTCCCGGCCTAAGAGCTATTATAATCATATGACTGCTTCAGTGAGTTGTGACAATAGTTTGCGATCGATCCCGGGTCGGTCTCCGGGTCGGTAAAATAGCATTGTTATCAATTTTGTAGAAGCAGTAGGTCCGGGATTAACAAGTCTGGAAATTTGTCAAGTAGGCGGCATTGGTTCACTCCTATTACGTGTTACAAAGCTGATAAAATGTGGAATAGAATATTTTGTTTGAAAGAATATAATAGAGTTGTTCCGAAGTGTGATGATGATGGTTATTTTAAGTGTACTGCATAACCTTCATATAAATCTCAGTAAAGTCCGGCATTTGATTGATGATGCTCTAACAAAGGAATTGCTATATAAATTAGTAATTATAAAAGACATTAATATTTATGATGGTATTTTTTTTATAAGAAATTGAGTCTTAATTCACTTAATTATCAAAAAAATTAGTAATAATAGTGTTATTATAGATCATAAAACATATGAACAAACACGGCTTTGTTAAATCCGTGGCATTAGTTAGCGCCTTAGCGCTTCCATTTACGACAAACCGTGAATACCCGGGTTTGATCGCCGAGTCGGACAAACTAATTTAAAATTGTTATATTAGGAATTATCTTATACTATACAGGCATTTGCGGATTTAAGAGGCGGCCAGGTAGGCCATTTTCAGCTAAAGAATGTCTGATGCCCACGCTCAGATATTGAGTCGAAATTGTAGGGTTTATGTTTGCCATCCTTGTTTATTAGCCGAGGCTTAAAAATCTTAAATACACACATGTATACAGGTGATACAAGACCGGAGAGGAAAAAAGTACAAGTATATAGCAAAATAAATACGAAAGTAAATACACTTTTATTCACACTCTGAGTCACATACAGTAACTAAGTAATTTATAGTCTCTCAAGGGGTTCTTGAGAAAATGTAAATAATAAAATCGGTTTGTTTCTCGGAACCGTGCCTGAGTCATTCGGTTGCTCGACGAGTGTCGGGCTGTGATCTCGCTCGCCGTCAAGTTCTAGGTCATAGAGCACCGGCCAGCCGGCACTGACCGCATGATAACGCAATACATATAACATGTATGTATGTCCGCACACTTCACTTTGAAATCTTGTAGCTTGAATCGCGCTTCGCGACAAGCGTTGACGATTTGTTCCGCAGTAAGTGTTCTTAGTAAATGTTCTGTTGATGGCAGTGGTTTATCATAGCCATCGATTACTGTGAGTGTGTAATAATATAATAATAATAATATTGTATCACATACACACAACACCATCTAGCCCAAACTAAGCAAAGCTTGTACTATGGGTACTAGACAATGGATAAACATACATATATACTTTTTTTTTTGTAAATACATACATATTATACATAGAAACACCCAGACCAAGATAAACATCCATGTTCATGTACACAAATGTTTGACTTGTGCGGGAATCGAACCCGCGACCTCAGGCGTGGCAGTCGGTTACACTAACCACTACGCCATTGAGGCCGTTGTGTGGGGTTGAGTCCCACATTCGAAAAACATTCGAATAAGTTATGCTCTGGACTAGTGTTGCCTTTCAAACAACGACGTCTCAAAAAATTAGAACGTCAGTTTCCCGAACGAATAGCACAGCACAGTATCCACATTTCAATAATACAAAAGTTAATATTTATTGTTCAAAAAATCTTTGAAAAAAAAGCAGTTATATAATAAAAGTAATATTGCTAAACAACACCACAATATTATATCTTTATTAGAGTCAGTAGGCACGAGAGAAATACGACGATCAATAAAAGTAAAAAGTAGCGAATCTACGAGTATATTGCATAGGATTCACTAAAATCCGACTAAGCATGCACATGTATGTATTCTATGTTACATATTTACCTACACTGCACATGTATCCTACAATCACATAGTATGTATATCACATAATTTCTATCAGCTGTCTTGAATTCACTATTGGTATTATACTCTTTGGAATACAAAGTGACATTACCATACGTATTGCCTGCTGATGTTACTCGTCTTAATGGAAAATGTGTTTTCTTATACAAACAGCCCATCAATAAACTACACAAGTTGACATTTCCTATGATAAGGATAAGAATTAATAAAGATTCAAAGTATAAATAGAGGCAATGTAGACAAACTAATTACTTAATGTATCCTGGAGATTGCATAATGGTTCCACGAGCCTCCACTTGGATTTCTGCCAAACAGCCCCGAGGGACATAAACGATACACGTATTTATATAATAGTTACAATGATCTAGCTATAAAAGATTTTATTGATACGACTCGTAATGTTATACTTGAGTACATTAACAGTTCGTAAATGTTCACTTGTGAAAATATTGTTTTATTTTCTGTCGATTCTGCTGCAAGCCTATGTTGCAATCAAATTGATCAAAATGGTGAATTTGGTATGACCTTATCGATTATTGGCGAATTGAACTCTCCAATAATATTACAAGCTAGATTTTTGTTTCATTGGCATTTATTTTCTTTGTTCTGCGGCAAAATAATGCATAATCGGTTAATCTTAAGCAGCGTATTAACTTGTCATATTTAATTACATAGCAACTAATAGTATACAATAGACTTAACATGTATTATTATAGTTCTTCCGGGTCTTTAAATAGATTAACCTTAGCTTACATTGCAAATAGCATTAAATTGTTAAGTTATTGATGATCAAAATGCACAACTACAACAAGATTTTCTAATTTATTGCCAGTGTAAATCACCCAATATTTTAGTTAAGAACTCATTATTTTAGTAACTTACATACAGAGTTAACTGAGACTTAATATTATTCACAAAATATCGGACCGTTTTATTCTGAGACTCGTGCCAAAATTGCCAAAACGGAACACTTATTTCTTTATGATCCTGGATTATAGTTAATTTACCGCTAGAATATATTATATCTTATATTCTATATTTTGTCCCTCGTTTCAACAGAAACGTCTGATGATCGTGCATGATAAGTTAATAATAAACGGATTAGTAACCGTGTAATACAATTAAGCAAATAATTTATTTTGCAAATATTGTTAACTTATTTCTATCTAATTAATTAGATTTTGATAAGTTCTAAAATCCGTGTATAACCGTAAGAACTATGTCAAGGTTAATGCGGCCCACTTACCCGCTTAGAATTTGTATGGCGGGTCTAGATATTATTCAAAAATTCAACTAAAGAGTGAAATGGTTGAGAGTACAAGTCTTTTGTATAGGCTTTTTTGCGCGCGTTCGCGATTTTCATTGTGTACTGAAACAAAGTATTGAGGCCTATGTATGCTACGCTTTAATTTAATAACTTTCTCCTTCTCCGTTAAATGTGCTTTGAATACAAATTACGTGCAAGTAAAATCTTCGGTAAATTGCTTCTGGATAACAAACAAATTATATACGTTTGATGACGTAACAAAACCGAATCATCCGTTTTGTTGTTGATCTTATCTGGCATTAATAAAACCAGTTTAATGTGGGTTAAACTACAGTAATACGTAGAAAGTAAGTGAAAGTTATTTTTAACTTCAGGTGGATGTAAGGGTAACCTAGGTCATATGATTCTCTTGTATGTATAAAAATGTGTAAAGAAAACGTTTTTTGTAGTGTATATCATTTTTATTTTATCAGAGTATGAAGTGTTTATAATAGTAGGACGGAGAATAGATAGCGTTGTCAAGTGCCGTAGCTGCATTCCATATCTATATAGGGGATTTCATAACTGTGCATTGCGCCTGAACAATGTTTTGCGACTACATGAATCGTGGTACTTAGATATCTACATTCTTTATATTTATGTCTACATTTTAAAACACCCGAGCACCTTTTTAATAATTGAAATCACGCACTAGTAGTCTACTTGTTTCGTTAAGGCCTCTTGCCATTGAAACAACAGACAGAAAGTGAAATTATTGACTTATTTAAATTTAATGTAGGTTTTTGAACAGATTAAGCTCCTCCAAACACGTGAAAGATGCTTCATTTTTATGTCAATATATATATCGTACAGCTAAATGTTAAACACATATAGAACTCAACCATAGGATACCAATAATTAATTGATGTTTTCTTGACCCATTATATATAATTGTTAATATATATTTATGGAACCGATATTTAAGGTTCCTAGTTCAGCTCGGGTCTTTAGTATATATAAAGTCTATGATTAATATACGTGTACCTAGAGTATGGTCATTATTAAACTTAGTCATGCTAGATTTCTTTGAAGCCCGGCGCTGTGGTTTGATTAGCAATAAATTAGATATCGAATTATCGTGATCTCCACAATATAACTAATCTACCATTAAGATTTTTAATTTCAATAACGCTATATAAAATATATAATTATAGCTTACATATACATAGACTAATGTTATAAGTGGAAACTTATACCACAGTTAATATAATACTATACCAGTGCCTATAAAAGGGATAAGAAATAACTGCGAATTGGCGGCTTAATATACTATAGAGTTTTAAATGAAAACATTTGAAATCACAAACAATAAATTAAAATGAATACCAAGAAACAAGCTATCAACAAATGTTTGCGCTGTAACCAGCAGTAAATATTGAAATTCAGAAATGGTTACTAGGATACGAACCGCGGCAGACGAATATCGTGCGTGGCACATTGAAATCAGTCACGAAATGTACTGCATTTTTGTAAAGGCTCCTGTTATGTGGACAATTTCAAGTTACAATTTATTTATAGGTCGTTGTCCTTACGTTACGTGATAAAGCCGAGATCTTATGGTTGGCACTTCGCACATTGTCATGGGCAAGGCATTTCCTGTCATTTAAAACAGGTACTGTTATGATAAACGAAGCCTTATATAGAGGGTCATTCTCCCGGCGAACACTTCATCAGAGAACAATACCCCTGGCAGAAAGTGCCAAGAACCTGTGATGTTCTTTGTTTTCATCATTTCTACCTGCTACTCGTTTAATGCGATATAAAAATTCGACGCGTGTCCCGCGTGAGGGGACAGCTCTCGGAAAATTTCCTTTGGATGTTTAGAACAATGAACTGTGGAAACATAACCGCCGTGCCCAAAGACTTTTTATTATTAAATTAAATATTTACATAAACGATTTAAAGATGGCTTGAGTTTACAGTTCGCCTGTTTTTCGACCGAGTTTGTGCAGTGAGATTAAGCTGTGATAGCTTTTATGTTGTGTGCATACCTAACTGTCAACAAGGTGTCAACTGCCTCCTTACTACGTGTTTTGGGAAACGATTATCTACATCTTGGGATCCAACTGCCTTAGAATTGCCCCCGAGACAAACGTGCTGAAAAACAAAATATTTTTAACGTGATGCTACCGGCCGTAAAGCCTTTTATCTAATCCTAGTCACGATTTGTTGGGTAATAAATGTTTTTGCTCAGAATTTCGTAGAAGATTATGACGAAAATAATACAGCAAATGCGAGATGTCACTAGATTTTCACAAGATAAAGTTTGCCTATCCTATTTTAAGATGACAAACGGAACAGAACAAGATAAATATTATCTATACCGATAAAGAGAGATGTTTTGTTACGTGTTGCTAAAACACAGTGAAGCGTGCCGATGACATAAATTGGACAAGTTGTGTGTACACAATGCACGGACAATAGCCCGGAGAGTCCGGCGGAGACAAAAAGCGACCCGGTCACCTGACTGTTACGGTAATATGAATGGACTTCATTTTAGGTAACGGCATTTTTGTGTTCCTGTTGCATACAATGCACCTGTGGCGAATTTGATGTGTTGAAGTGTGGTGATGGGTGGTTGTTTGTGGTGGTGGCGGAGTCGCGCGGCGCGCATGCGCGTCACGCACGCAGGAAGCGCGCGACGGCCTTCAACACGCGCGCCACGGCCACCGTCCTCCGGTCGCTACTGCTTATTGTTCACTACGACGATGCTAACATCTGATTGTTACCATTTGTTTGATGATACACTGTATCTCCGCATGGATTACATTCCGTCAATAGATTGTACGAACAACTTACTAGGTACTTAATATGCCGGACGTAATCTCGGCCAATCTTTTAGAATACGATTTAAACTTAATGATGGAAAATTTTGGCATTATTTATCAGTCTAAATATTGAGCATGTATTTGTCATACTAAACATGTATTTAAACATTATTTTGTACCGTTTAACTTACAAATAATACGCTTACTTAGTCTATCACATACTTAGTATGGACAAGATATATTAGTGATTTTGAAAGCGCGAATAATGGAGACAGATAATGCGAGGGCCTAACGGTTATATCCATTGAAGATCCCAGAAGCTGTTCTATAATTATAACACTAAGAACCACTGCATTATTTATCCTTAAAGATTAAAAGACAAATAGATTTCCCCATTTAACATCGAGCTGTTGTTTATTATGACAGTAATATCATGATGATACTTTTGCACATTTAAAACAATTGCTATTTAATTGGATCTAATTGTTCAAGTAGGTGATACAGTTGATACACTCACCGGTGTAAAAACCAGCTCATCCTTACATTTGGACCTAACTGTAAACCATGAGTGGTACCTACACGTGTAGGGCTCTAGATGATTGGCAAGCAATCATCAGATCAGAGTCTATTATAACTGAAAAGCAAGACAATGTATACACGTGACAAACGTGAGTGAGCGGACAAAGGGCGGGTTACTTAAACGCAAAAAACATTTTCTACATTCTAGTACGGAAAAGTGATGCTTCACACGCGATAAGTTCTATTTTAATCTTTCGACAATCACTACGTAATTGAAACTAATTATACTTGTAATTATCTAGCCGATGCTCATGTCGTTGATGAATAAGCGTCGATGGATGCTCGCGGTCCACGCCCATTGAGATACGGATATTGAAGAGCCTTCAGATATCACATACGATACCAGACTAGACGCCGATAAGTATTGTAGTATATTTATGTAAGTTGCTTCAAATTAATGTTCTTGGTCAAACTTCAGTGGCTTAAGGACAGACGGAGACAGAGTTAGAAAGCTTATTTCAACACAGAGACATAGAAAAGCTTTAATTTAAAGTTACATGATATACCAACAGTATGTCTACTACTTAATTGAACCATGTGTAACCTATATTCAAATAGTATCAGTCAGCTCTCGCCAATATGCCTTTCTTGATCATCTTGACATGTTACTCAAAATAAGGTCATAAAAATAATACCTAAAGAAATTAACTTCTTACTTGACTTATACGCGCGGCTTCGATGCTGTGGTTCTAAGGGAAAATAGCTATCTCGAAGTCACCTAGATAATAAAGGATAATCTAGATCCTATTTCAGTCTATATAAAATCTTCATGCAAAAAAATATTGCGGTCGCTGTGGCAATACTACAAGAAAAAGAAAAACTACGATGCATCAAATATGTTTCTTATTAATAGTAGATATTAAAGTACAGATATGATTCATTATAACTTCAAGATCCCCATAAAATAACATTCATAAACTAGAACCTAATGCCTTATTCGCACACAAAAACGAAATAAATTACTGCTCATTCCGCTAAACTTTATCATACTAAGCAGCTAAAGTATTCTAAAAGTGCAAGGAACTAACTCAATATTATGCCAAGAAAATTCCCTTGCATTTCAATACATTTATTAACATAAAATGATGACACCGATAGGTTAACAAACATGTTTATATAAGTTGTATAACTGACACCAATCTAAATTACATATGCACTTTATGTGAAGAAGGCTGATTTATCTTCAACAAATGTATTTTTATATTGAAAATGTATGGATGGTTCTGTTTGTTTGTTTGTGTCGTATGCATATCTACATTCTTGAAACGACTCACGTTCTTGAACAAATACAAGTAATTATTAAACCGACACGTGTACTAAACGTCTAACTATTAACTAAATAGTAGAAAAACAGAAAAAGATACCACTAGGTGTGCTGACGATTTTATTCGATATGTGTCATACATATATAGTCCAACGCACTTTAAAATTGACGTTTGTTTTTCCTACTAGGTACTAAACTTAAGCTTAATATTATCTCAATATGTCACTGAAAACTACACGCAAATTGGTTAAGGTCATGTGGTAAAAAGCGAACAAGAACACTAGCGACCATATTCATAAAACTTACAAGAGGGTTATAAACTCGTTATAAATAAAAACCCTAAACGTATTGTTTACAATTATGCATAAAAATGCAAGCTTGCTTAATAACGATGCTGTATATAATACAGATTTAATATAATATAAAGTTTTTTACAATGCATATATTTTTTTTTTTACCATCTACCACATACACACAACACCATCTAGCCCAAACTAAGCAGAGCTTGTACTATGGGTACTAGACAATGGATAAACATACATATATACTTTTTTTTTGTAAATACATACATATTATACATAGAAACACCCAGACCAAGACAAACATCCATGTCCATGCACACAAATGTTTGACTTGTGCGGGAATCGAACCCGCGACCTCAGGCGTGGCAGTCGGTTACACCAACCACTACGCCATCGAGGCCGACAATGCATATATAAGAAATACTAAGTATTTTAACTACCCATCGTATTAGGCCTTTAGTCAGATATTTTTTTATGAATAACATCGATAGATTATAAAGAAAAGAAGGGCGACAACTACAGATACTAGAATTGAATGTGTAATCGCTTTACGTACGTAAGTACGTAAGAAAATCGTTTTCCCTTTTGCGTTAACGTTGTGTACTCAATGTTATCGAGAGCATTGTGAAAGAATTAACTCATTGCATGGCGTATAATTATATAATTAATATCTGCCATTTGCTGCGTCGTCATTATTGAGTTTTAAAGATTGTTGTCCAGTACGCTTTCACACACGTTTAATGAATTATTGATGCGTAAGTTTTCATGTGCGCAGTACATTTACTGTGATGATATAAATAAGGTAAATAGGTAAATAAATAATCTATAACATGTGTACTAATTATGGTATAAAAACACAAACAAATATGTTAGTGAGTCCACGAGTTTGTGTTGGCGCAGTGGAGAAAACACCGTCATCCCATAGGTATGTATGTACCCGTGGTACATGGCACGTGACACTTATAATTTGTACAAATTTATGCAATGGCGTGATACATATATCCTAATCAATATACAGGCTTTAATTTAATTGCGTGGTATATGGGGTATTGCTAAATTAAGATGCTAAGCTGTAGTATGATAATCGTGTGTGATGATGAAGCTGATGCAACAAAGAAATGTAGTTGAGTGATTATTACCGTGGTTGGTGCTAATAGTTTAATTCTCAGTTGGTGTCGTAATCGAAATTTTGATATAATTTGAATTTGATTGCTAGAAACAACGAGAAATTATGCTGAGAAAAGGCAAAACAGTTCCAAAACAATTTAGAATAAGCTAAAGAATATTGGGTACTTTATTTTCGGTATCTCATAGAAACGATCTTATTTATAGTTTTTAAACTAAAAGTAGCTACTATAATTCTTTTTAATATTATTTAAATTATATTTACTTTAAATATTGAGGTCCTTAAGTACTTCAATTGCTACACTGCAGTGACGCTATATATATACAGGTCTGAGTTAATGATATTGTTTAGGTTGTAGTCAATCACTTTCGCCAAGGAAATAAAAAATAATATATTGAAAAATTAAAAAAGAAATGAAAGTTTATTCGCATGAGAGATGGTTACAGAGAATGTTGCAAGGTTAAGGTACATCATATCTCGCCTTTAGTAGGCGTACGAATGTTGTTACATATTATAGATTTTATTATTTATGTGGATAATTTTAATTCAACCTTACGTTTTAATCTTACTGAAGATTAAATTTAAAACATATCTAGATGATGGTCGATTGCAATACCAGATGGTTTATTGCAGGCGCGGTGCAACAAGAACCGTGGGCGGGACGGGTCGTTAGCATTATAACGAGATTAATACACACATTATTTATTGCCTAGTTACACTTCTACAGCAAAAAGAACACAATCAACTCATCAAATACGCGATTATAGTATACAAAAAATGTCATTCAGTTGGTAATTGGTTTTTTCAATGATCGCAGCGACGATTGCAAAACAGCAGACGGTTGCTTTGTCGAAATATTTAATTTCTAGATTTAGTCTAGCCATTTTTCTATCGATATTACAAAAGAAGAACAAAAAATTGTTGGTTTCTCTTTTTTGTCACACGGTAATTAGTTTACAGTTCAATCCTTTTATAGAAAAATCTAATGGTATCGTTCGATAGTGAGATGATTACGCATAGAAAGAAGTGTTTACAAATATTTGCACGTGGCATACATGTTCCCAGGAGACATATCGGACGATCGCGAACAGATGAACTTCCTAGAAGCTTGATATAAAAATACTGTGTTGAAGAAGTTAAAATTTGGCACGAACTGTGCATAACACCGGGTTACATATATTCCCAAAATATTAAAGAGTTCTCGTGTATGGAATGCCATTATGGCAAAAATAGGAAAAGTTTTTGAAGTGGAAATTACAAACAAACTTATTTATATCTACGCTAAATAAGTAGTGTGCATGGTAAGTGTAAAGTATAAGAGATATCATGCTACCTTATATAGCATGTTGTTCTAATAGTTTCGACACGTGTACTCGATGACCTTCTACATATGCCTTAGGGATCATCAATTATAATACCTACTATTAGCCTGATATCGCTCATATTATTGTAGTACCTATGCAGATATTACTTTAACAAAAGCGGAAAATACAAATATATTCCGCATAAAATAGTAACAAAGAAAATGATTAACCTTTTAAGTCTAATGGTGTCTAAAATAAAGTCTAAAATTTTAATGGTGTCTAGTATTCTAAGACTTGAAGACTACATAGATCTGATATTATAAAAGGAATACAAAATTTTAAGAACGGTTTTCAATCACCGATTTGAAAAAAGAAATGGTTTATTTTCTTACATTCTACGAGTCAGGTAGTTTAAATCAGAAACACATTTTATATTTGACACGGCCATAATAATTTGCTATCAGCATCGGACCTACGTGTGCAGATTAGAGTATTGCCCTTCAGTCCATTGCCTGTACTTAACGATTGCTGACTCAGTTCTAGGTGAGAATTGAGTTGCTTACCAATGACTTATCAGTTTATAAATACAATTATGATATTTCTGTCGTGATCTTTTTCAAAGGTTCTTTTTTAACCAATGCAAAGATTTTTTTAAAGAAAGATTGGCTTCTTTCCCCATTAGCAATTTTCACGACTAACCTCGAAGTACAAAAATATCTTAAACGCCTTTAACTGCATAAAAAAAAACAAATAAGCCACAATTGCCAGTTATGTTAAAATATGTTGAAAAGACTAAAATATGTTGAAAGAGTCAAAACAAAAAATAACAACTTAATATTCTGGTTATTTTGTTTTAGAGATATAATTGTAATAGTCAAGTAAGTGAAGAAAATCACTGTAATTATTATAAATTAATTGACAAACGACCGAGATTATGACTTTAACTTAGCATTGCATAGGATTTACACTTGAAAGTTCATTGTTGCGGTTTACGCGCCAATACATAAATATTTATATACAAACCACTTTTAATTGTCTAATAATTACAAGCCGGTTGATTACAAAACTAGGCATCTTTATAAAGTGCGGTTATCATTGCCTACCGCTTACGCAGTTTTGATTCTAAGAACTAACCATTACAGGCAAATTATAATCAATCATCTAGCCTTACAAAGCATTGTGTAACTCTCAATTTTAACATAATGACGGAAGGGTAATTTGAATCCAACCCATGTCAAAATCAAAACATGTCAGAAAATTATTAAATAACGTATAATAACGAGTAAAAATGCATGATCTCTAACTCAGACAATCTAGGCGATTACTGAGACGACACGTTTGAATGCAATATTAATTAAACAGTAGCATAATACACAAGATTATTTTTGTAATTTTTAGTTTGTCTTAGTTTCGCCTAAGTAACTCGACATCGCGATCAGTATAGCATTTAAATCAAAATCGTCATTCTGTAGGTTAGGTACTTTTGACATAATTGACTCCATTTAATGACGATTCCACGTGAATCAGAGCCAATGTCAGCGGTTATCCAACAATAACGAATGTACGCAATCATACACAGGTGTCATTAAATACCCGCATGGCTTACATTGTAATAGCTTAACTATAGATAATCGCCCCATAGCGTTCCCCTACACATGCGGTCGTATTGCGCCTTTTTTGTGCTGCCTCTTTGAATACTAACAACTATTGTATACAATCATAAATATTGCGTAACACGCGTATGCTAATTTAATTATTGACAGCTTTAGTATCGCTTGTTTACATAATTATCTTTATGATAAAGAAAATAACAGAACTATAAGTACCTAGCTTACCTTAATAACATAAAAATTAGGCTCTCGGTTTTTGAAATTAGAATAAGCTGTTCCAAAAAAGAAAAAATATATGTTACACTTTGTAGAATGCAATGAGTATAATATATATTTTTTAATTTTATTTAGTAAACGTGTGTCATTTTTGTATATACTATGCCTATAAATGTTGGCATTATAAAAAGCGCGGTAAAATATACGTGTGACACATCACTGCCATACCTTTCGAGGTTTAACAGGTGTGATATTAATGTATACCGAAATGACTAATATTTATTTAGGCGTATTAGTAAGTTACCGTGTAACTTGTGCGTAAAAAGAAACAAAGTTTATTTACACAGCAGTACAATAACATTTAGAACTAACCTTTGTCGAAATTACTAATTGTACGTAGTACAATACAATATAATTAAATTACCATATGTATGTCCCTGAAATCTGTAGAACAGTATGTGTGAGCCTGGGTATATATATAAATACATGTGTTAAAGAGAGCGTTTACAAAGCAACTTTTACAAACTTTACAATGCGCTACTCGTAACCCGTGACTTCGCCTGGTTTATATTTTTTTAAAGCTATGTCTGCATATTATGTTGTAACGTTTTATTAATACGATCGGATTAACGATTTAGCTCCAATTTCTAAAAAAGCTAATGAATGACGTAGCACGATCAATCCAATGTCATGTGATTTGATTGAGTGTTGCTAATTCAAACAGCTAATCACAGCAGTTGATATGCGTTTGACCGTCTGTTACATTTTTTTTTTATTGAACTGCGTTTCGGAAAACAAACAGATAAGTTTATAATATAAATATGGGATGTCCTACGCGATATGCGACGTATTAAACACTACGGAATACGGGTCAATATCCGCATCGTATACAAGCAATGCGTATACGATGCGATGCAACCAACATTAACATATAAAGCGACAATAAACAAGTACGCATCGCGTCGCAAACTCATTAGCGCGACATGTAAGTCACATCGTGATACGCAGCGCGTCGCGTTGTCACGTTTGTCGATCACGTAAAGCGATGCACATAACAATATACCTACTACAAAATGATGAAATAAACATACAAAGGTTGGTCACACCGGAACTGCATTACCTGTATGTTAAACATAATAATGACTAACTTAAAAGCTTAGTAATAAGCATGTATATTTTTTCTTATCTAGGAAATTATGAATCAGCCAGCATTGTTCTTTCACGACATCGGATGAGCTTGTTGTCTATAGAATAATCCTATAGTACATTGGTCATAAGGGAGCGGTCATACAAAGCTCGTATTCTGTGAATGACTCAATGAGCACGTGGTTTCTGGTTTATATTAATTCAAACTTCGACACGTAATCCTTTCTATTGAAACTGCCGTTAATCGATGCCGTTACTTGGATTGAAATCACTGGCATGTCATTTCAATATCCTTGTGTACATTAATCTATACACTAACCTTTGTGGTGAGGCATGACATTATTATAGCTTAACTAAATAGAAAGTCTGCTAATGAAAGTATTGGCTAACCGTTTGAATAGTAAGTTCACTTTATAACGTTTGTTGACAGCTGTTTACTAGCTGTATTATATGTACTAGCATTACTATCCAATAAGCCGATGTTGCTTTAAAAATATATAAATAATAAGGCAATTTTCATACTTGTGACGATGTCTTTGTCAGAGGGGATTTACAATCATTCAAACAACTAATATAAAGAATCTCTAAACTTGGTATTAATACAAATATAATTATCATAGTTCGGCGCATGGGTACTTCGTTTTTGTGTTCATTTATTTAAGGTGAGGCAGATTCAACAACCCTTGATGATTTGGTAGGGACGTGGTGATCGCTTAAATTACTACAATATCCATGTAGACATAGCATTGTAGTTACGGCAATAATACTCTATATGTTTTGTTGTTGCGTTTTTATTAATTGGTCCAAGCAACTAAGTAAGTTGCTGGGCTCGATTGCAATTTAAAACCACAACTATTTATTGACTTGCAATGCTGATGATCCATTGATTTAGAACAGTTTAAATTAATTGGGAATTGAATAATTATTTTTATATAGGTACTTTAATATAAAATTACGTGCAAAGGAATAAGTTTGAGGGTTATTATAGGCATCGTATAAAACTTGTAAGCATTCACAAATTAGTCGTGTCAATACTTAGCGCCTTACTTTAGAAGGTTAACATTAAACCGGCTGTGAGATGGGTTTGACAGGTATTTTCACCGCCTGTCCTGTCTGTTTGGTGAAGTGAGTAGTGGTTTGAGAAGTTAAACATTGGCCTGGAGCAAGATATTTTTCCAATTAGCATTGTTACATAGCAATGATGCGTGATACGTGCCGTTGGTACCTCGAGGCACTCAAAATTTGCATGAGCTAAGTAGGTCTGTGGAGCGCCGCCGCAGGCTGCGCAGCGAGATCGGCGCGGGCGCAGACTCCGACAGTACCCGTTACTCATGGGGACACACTGACCCCGATATGCTCATGCGAATCCATTATTTAAACGCCTCCATCAATAATCCTTATGTATCTGTAATACGGATATTTCTCCTCCTTCGTACTCAAAATCCTAAGATAAATATACTTTACCATGGACTCGCTACTTTTTACTGTTGATCGGTCATGTGTACCTTCAGTCCCTTGTGATATTTTCAAAGAATTCCTGCGTATATGGAACAATGATTTGCACGGAAACACCAGTGCGATATGTAGACTAAATAGTAGGTACATTTACATTGGTATATGTGGTGCATTTTGGTTTGTATAACAAACAATGGCTCGTAGCTTTGTGTCCACGAGTGTCAATGGCCTGGCCTGAACGCACCCAAAATCTGACCGATGCCGATGCTCTCACGATTACTCATTGACGTGAACATGGATTTATTTGCATTCATATACTTAGGATCGATTTATTTCCGAATGATAGGGATCTGATCCTTTTATATATTGAAGCATGCTCGTACATTAGTTACTTAGAAGAAGTTCCTTGTAATAAATGAGCCAGGTCACTCCAGTAATGTTTCATTTATATCACCAGATGTTCGCATTACGAGTAGTTTACTGGAATTAACCGTTTCCTCATTGTGTATTTCTAAGTATAACAAACGTGTGGCTCGGTAGCACGATTACTGAAAGCTTTTCTAATGTCTCAAGTCCTTATTGGCTATAAATAACATATATACCTTCACCTAACTGTTTTATAAAGAGGTCAATCACACACTCGTGACGATATCTGCGAAACTGACGTTTAATTTGTTCAACAAATAGAAAAGATGTTTAAAAACATGTTTAGTATTCTCGTGGCATTGGACAAACAATAGTAAACATGGGCTTTTGGGGGTATTGACTGGACGGATTAACAGTCACATTGTTGAGTATTCCCCGGCGTGAGAGGGAACAAAGAGCGGCTGTGCTGCGCCGCGCTCGGTGCCAGCCGGAGATATGTGCGCGTGCGCATTGTGATGCAGCGCACGCTCCCGCTACTGCCACTGCCACTACTCAAGGTCGCCATGACTCGCGCTCCCATCCCAACTGTTCATAATGCATCCCTTTATCGATATCTATTCATATAATAAAATTATATCGATGTCTGTACATAAGAGATATTTAAGAAAAAATCGTGAACGGTCTTCGTAAGAGGTATAAAAGCCAAAGCAATTATATTTAGAATTTTTGTGTGTCTGTAGATTTGCACGTAAAAGATACTGCATGAAATTGAATGTGGTTTTAACAATTATATATTTAATTTTGATATGCCGCCTAGAAATCATCACAACAAGATGTAGTTTGTTGGAGATAGAGACATAAGCTATTTTTACTTTATTACTTCTAAAAATGTTTAAAACGCATGTAAAAAAAATTTGAGGTTTTGGAGCATTTTAGTTCAAATAATCATTAACAGATGTTACTTTAAGATTGAAATTCTACGCATGCTTAGTCACGGGCAAAGGCTAGTTACAAAAAGAAATGCGAGCGCGGGACTGCACCCAAATAAATTAGGTTTCTCTTATCCAAGTATTCTATCACCTTTCAATCTGGATAAGGAAATGTTCCTGCTGTCACGTAGGTGTAGCAGCTCCATCGTTTCATGTTATCAAATGCGTTGACAATAAACAATGGGTGGATAAACTTGCGATGATGTAAGATAATATAACGTCAGTACATTGTAAAAGATAACGAGGGCTTAGCAAGCAAATTAGCAGCTTAGTAGGACAGTACGTTGTGGCGTCATAACAACGTACAATTTTAACTACACGCTATACATTAGCATAAAGGGAAATCCATTTCAATTATTTTTTATACTAGTCTTAAGAAAAATGCTACGGTGGTAGCATTCTCTGTTTTCAGCCGAACGAATATAACAACACTGCATATTGCACGTCCTAAATAAAAAATATAGATGATCAATGCACAGTAGTTAGATCACGAACTAAAAAGTAGTTGAACATTCGTCTGAGAACAGAGGCCTACTCCTTACTTGGGTACGGCAGGCTGAATATGACGCCTATTTTCAGATGTACTTAGCGCAGTATGGGTACCTGAGTCCTTCTGTACGAAACCCTTCGAGTGGTCACATCATGGACGAGAGCTCGTGGCGGCGAGCCATCGCCGAGTTCCAGAGCTTCGCTGGACTGAATGCGACAGGTAAGCTTATCGACACACTATATCAAATTATTTACTGTCGGTCGAAGGCTATCATTATTCAGCAATTTACTGTTAGTCACTTTTGATGTATAGCTTTTTTACTATCGGAAAGTAAAGGTGTTAAACAAGTAAAGTAATGTTTATTCGCGTTATTATTTATTATTAGATGTTTATAATGTGACCTCGTTGATCTAGTTTTTGGAAGTACGTGGCTGACCTGAGCTTAAGATTTACGGGTTGCACAAAATGATAATAGATTTTGCTAAAAGTCAATTAGTAGATGGCACGATTGTCAATAAATTAAATATTTTGGTCTATATATAATCATACGAATAGATAAATATAATACGTAATGAAGTGGAAAGCTAATAAAGAAGGCTGTATCTACTACCTTGTAGTCTTACCTAGCCAGGAATAAAAAAAAGAGCGTAATCATATGAATTAATTTTGTATAACCACAAGTTTAGATCTCATTAAAATAATTATTATTTAAAGCCATCTTGTTGAGCAACCGTTTAATGAACCACTAATGGTCAAACCAGATAGGGAAGAATATAACGTCGGTCCAGTGGTAAAGTAGCCAATCTGCCATTTTGGCGTTTTTGAGTTAAATATATCAATATTAATGTCTTAATAATAATAAATGAATATTTATTATAACACATACATTAAGACATTTATTTTTTATTACTAAATCTATAACTTCAGAAAGATACGTTCGGATTCAGATTTACAGGACCAATTTCAATCTTCTTTTTGCTCTCCTCAAAAAAGTGGTTTTTGCAGATTGGCTACTTGACCATTGGACCGACGATAAATTCTTCAGCGACAAAATTCCAGCTACTAGTACTTGAAGCGTTACCAATATTGTAATAATTGAACTATAGATCGGCTAAGTGCCACAATATTGAAGGATGTACTTAGACTATACTTAATATTAACCTCAATATCAACACAGTCGAAGTCATTCACCTCAATTATATCTTTTATTTTCAAACGAAATAGTCACAACTTATTTATTTAATGACTAATTTCTATTTGTGATTAGACATATTGGTTCAAAGCACTGCCTTGTATGAACACAAGAACAAATGATTCAGTTCAGTAAATGTTATACGAAGGTGGCGGCGACCTTACATATTCACGGGCCATTTGACTTTGATTAAAAGACAATCATCTGTGGTCTTTGAAAGCTGAAATAATTTCCCTTTGTTGAAACGTTGTAATACACAATAGTTTTACGAAACTCGCGGTAACCACCAGAAACTGTTGATTAAATTAAATACAATTTTGTTATGCATGAAATGAATTCGAATTAGATCAGGTTGCAATTTATTAGACTAAATTGATACGTAAGAGCGTTGAACAACAAAACCTTATCACGGTTTTGTAAATATAGTACAACTAGATGTACCTGCCGTTTCACCTGCGTTTATTGGTACTGTGCCGCCCCTGTGGGTCTTAGCGTAATGTTATAGAGCCTATAGCCTTCCTTGATAAATAGGCTATCCAACACAAACATAATTTTTCTATTCGAACCAGTAGTTCCTGAGATTAGCGCGTTCAAACAAACAAACAAATAAAAAAACAAACTCTTCAGCTTTATAATAACAGTATAGATTAAGTTTAAATAATCTGTTTAAATGGCGAATTTCTTTTTTGAACACAATTGTCGAAATTTATATTATTCCTATGTCACGAATGACAAACATTGAAACTACGGACGAAAACGGACACAAAGAATCCCCAGACACAATTATTTGTGGATTAAATTATGCCGCTCCATCATACGAAGACTATTAAATCAACAAAGTTGGGTTATGTTATCTGTATGTACTAACTGTGTATATCTGTCGCTAGATTTGATATTTTATGACCACTACTTCACCGTATTTTCATGACATACGAGAATCGAAACTATTATAGTTTCGATTCTCGTATGTCATGAAAATCTTTGTGTTAGATAGATAGGTAGTTAGAATAATATCAGCCCTGTATTAAACTGTCCCACTGCTGGGTACGGGCCTCTTCTCAGTATGAGAAGGGTTAGGCCATAGTCCACCACGCTGGCCCAGTGCGGGTTGGCAAATTTCACATATCTTCTTTGAGAACATTATAAAACTCTCAGACATGCAGATTGTCTCACGATGTTTTCCTTCATCGTTAAAGCGAGCGATAATTAACTATTTAATACGCACATAACTTCGAAAAGTCAGAGATGCGCGCCTTAGGATCGAACTCGAGACCTCTGCTTTGCGTGGCAGTCCAACGGTTTCCCACTAGGCTATCGCTGCTGTTAGGTAGTTATACTAGGTTACAATTTCTGGATTCGCGAAACTGTCTGCGATATATCTGGCTACGAATTATAAACTACCGGCCATAACATCCTAACTAACATTATAAAAGCGAAAATGAGTTTGTTTGTTTGTTTGTTACCTTTTCACGCCTAAACCACAGAACCGATCACCCTGAAATTTTGCATATACGTTGACAGGTGTACAGAAACGGACATAGGCTACCTTTCATCCCGAAAAAATTACTGTACCCGAAAAAAACAATATTAACGTTCTTATGATAATAGATGGCGCCACATGTCTTTCGAATCATGATTGAATTATATTATTACAAGCAGAGTGCAACCCGAATTGACTGTCAAATTCTAAATTAACGCGAGCGAAGCCGCGGGCAAAAGCTAGTAATTTATATCTTAACTGCATCTCTACATCTAATTAGGCAAATTGTTTTCTCAACTACATTTATCAATTACTAGCTTTTACCAGCAACTTTGCTCGCTCGGGCACAGTCCTTTTTCTGGATGAAAGGTACCATAAGTCCAATAGGACTTATGGTTCGTATCGTATACGAATTCTCAGGGTTTCATAATACTGTACCCCTGACAATCCGTATACGAAATTTCAAGTTGATAGGTCGAGTAGTTAAGGCGTGAAAGCATAACAAACAAACTTACATTTGCATTTATAATATTAGTTAGGATGTTGAGATCTCGCTTAGCATTCAATTATTTGACGAATTGCACATTTATTTAACCGATACTGTCGCAATTTAGTCTGTATGTAACATATTAACAGAAAAATATCTAGAAGATAAGCGACCATCAACGTAATTAATGATACGTTAGCCTACATCCGGGCCTCCTTGACCTTGGAACGGTAATACTAGGTTACACTGGCATATAACCTGGTATTTCATCAGGGTTTAACATGTAAGCACTAAGGTTTTCTAAGAACACATGCATCAATTTGATTAGAACAGTGAATTGACGTTTTATGCTATACACTTGCTTTGAATATAGACTGCATCGATAGCGTAGTCGCCATCACGAATGAGCGGAATGTTGTTGGTTCGAATCCGATTTATGTGATCCTCATATAATGGTAGGTAGCAGCTTGGCTGTGTCTACTTAGACACATCCAAGCTGCTGTGCTATTTATTTATCGGTTTACCAACATTTATTACACTTATATATGTTCAAAACTATATGCTATATACTATCTTAGTGTACAAAATCAAGCGGTAAACACAACATTCACAAACTAAAAACAGGTAGGTAAGAAACAATGTCTTGTAAGTAAGTACATACAATATTGCATATTATATGTACTCACTTACAAGCCATTAACATCAACAGCTACTTTATCTATTATTATTGTTATCATAACCAGGGCCTCTCAGCTGTTACAGAGCTATAAAGTCGTTCATTCTAGGATTTCTTTGTGTTTCAATGTTTGTGTTTTATAAAGTTGAAAGCGATTCAATACATAAACTTTCTATTAGAGAGGCTTCAATTGTATCGTATTCTATCGTATTGAATCCAAAACTGTCAGTGACAATAATTACACGGGTAATTATAAACATGACCCTAATATTGTCGCATTGACCGATTTTACGATCACGGCTCCGTTCGTTGTCGCGCGTCGCTTGTCACAAAAATCATTATTGCTTCTCTCTCTATTAGACAAAGGATTTCGTATTACCCTAGTGCTGAAATTATTTTAAACAAATACCTTCGTAACAAGGGATAGATAAATACAGAACTTTATTAACATGCCGAAGGCTCGACGTTACATGTTAGTTAAAGCGAACTCGCATTGAATACAAACATTGATTTGTAACTTAACATGAACCCTTACATTATCTGGCAGCCGGTCGTTAGGCCCGAGTCGGTCATCGAATAGCCTTGGTCCGTTCTCATCACAGTTATTACAATCACATACAACCAAGCAATTTATAAGTCTATGCGATCTCAGGCAAGTATTTAAACACACTAGAGTTATGTGGGCAGTACTCAAATCGTCTTCGTCCACGTACGTGCCTTGACACGAGAAGTAGTTTATTGGTCTTGACTATGACTAAAGGCTGTGTTGTTATGTAAGCAAATAACGCACAGACGGCACATAAATACATAATTCATTATCGGTCACTGCACGAGTTCGGACGAGCGGTCACAAACTCTGTCTTATGATACTTCTACTGTTTTTATGTTGATGTTTAGTAGTATAGTGATACATATCATCTGAATAGCTGTTCTGCCTAAAATATTCTAATTTGGTGTTAGAAGTAGCCGACATTGTAGTCGTATGGTCTAAATTTATGTAATATATTCTTTTTGTATAAAAGTCTTATGAAGGAAAGCGATAGAGCCAGCGAAGCGAGCGACAAAGATGCGATAGTTCTTGACGTTTCTATGCTATGTAAAAACGACTTTATAAGATGTAATGCTATTACAGAGATGCAGCGTAAAGACAAAAAAAATTGTATATTAGGGGTTTATTATATTACTAATTGCTTAAACTGTTATCCATACTAAGTATAATAAATGCTAAAGTAATTCTATCTGTCTGTTGCTTTGCTGCTAAATCACAAAACCGACTTTAAGAACATTAAATATAGAGATCTTTTGGCATAATTATGGTAACAGATATATGTATGTCCTTCTCTGTGTGTCGAAAGGATTATCTAATTTAACTCCTTTTAAACAAGGAACGAAGTCGCGGGTAACAACTAGTAAAGTTATACATAAATGCATCTCATAAATAATAATATCTGCGTATAAACACGAGTCATCTTCAATTCCTCTTCCTGCCGGTGATATTAAATATGAAGGCGTTATCCTCGTGCCGTATGAATTTTACAACTACTTTAATATTCATTGGAACTTCGAATGTAGATCGAAGGCGCCGGTAATATATTCGAAGTCGGCTGATGATCGGCGACTGCGGCCGATGCGAGCATAGTTCCTGATTAAATTATCCAACGATTTTCCGCGTGCCGTTTTGGTCGATGTGTTTGTGTAATTACTTCCTCATCATTGCTAACAAAAACTATGTTTGTTCTTTGACATACAGTATTGTTATTACTATGTAAATGAGATAATAATTGGAATTCATATGTTCTTGCATATAGATTGTCTTTGTAATGTGTAAAATAATTACATTGAACATTTAGATGACTGTCATTTAATGTGTAAACAGCCTAATGTTCGAGTCCCTTCTGACACTTTTTTGGTGGTAAGACGAGAAAAAAAATGTTTGCGCTCACTTTTAAGCCCAATCATGACTTGTAGCTCTCTTCTCTGGGTAAAGCATAAATCATACATAGAATACACAGCAACAACATTGTTTTTGCCAAACTTAGTAAGGCAAATATCAATTCGATGCCTAATATTTTAGTCCTCAAAATAGATGACGAAATGTACGTCTAACACACCTTTGCCTTCATTTTCAAATATATGTAGGTTCCTTTAAGTAATGTTGTATTGTTACTTGGTTAACAGGTGAATTAGACGAAGAAACAACAGCAGTGATGTCGTTGCCAAGATGCGGAGTGCGAGACAAAGTTGGATTCGGCGAGAGCCGTGCCAAAAGATACGCTCTACAGGGTGAGTGCACTTAACAGCTATTCCATGGCGTCTTGTAGCGTCAGCGAAATAAATAACATCTCCGACGATATTCTCGAGAATTTTTCTGACTTACCATATAAATTGGCCTGTTACTTGTTGATTTTGGCTAATTTACTACTCTCCTTTCTGGGTAAGAAATAAAACTGCTTGTTGATGCAGTAATAAAAGTAATGGCGCCAAAATTCCCGAGTCAGATAAATATAAGAGTTCTTCTGTCCAGTTCTCAGTATTAGCATGGATACAGAGCTGTGAAATCGACGCGAACATATCTGGCGCAATGTGAATATTTTTATGTTAACCAGTCAAGTTTTGGAATGCGAGAAATAATTAAAAACCTAACGTGTCTAGCCGCCATTGAGCCGTTGTGATTCAAAGGACGAGTACTATAAAGAGCTGCTTTATTAAGCAATTTGTAAGATTTATGTCTGCATTCAGGTTCAAGATGGCGCGTCAAGAACCTAACATACAAGATCTCGAAGTACCCATCGAAGCTGAACCGCGCCGAGGTTGACACCGAGCTTGCCAAAGCCTTCTCCGTATGGTCCGACTATACAGATCTCACCTTCACGCAAAAACGATCCGGACAGGTTCATATTGAAATCAGGTCAGTGTTTAAAACAGTCCGTTTAATTTTATTTCTGACAGGTTTTGAATGATTGATTACCAATATTAACTTACCAAAAAAATCTTTCCAAAATATACGTTACCATATTTCAGTAAAATTATTTACAAACATTATTTCTTTTTACATGTAATTTGGTATCTTTTGCCAACTTGTTGTCAGATGTCAAGATAGCAATCGATATATTGCGTATAACACTTTTTCAATAGATGAAATTTGTAAATTGCGTTTCCTAAAAGTAGGCTGTTAATTTTCGTAGCAAAATTGCAACATTTAACATGAAACTTAGATATGTAGTAACTTGAGTATTGTAAGCCACAAAAATTGCACGTACTTCGTCAGAGAAATAAAAATGACAATATTGGCCAACAATGTAATGTTTGATTGGCTTTTATTGTAGGCTTATTACAACTTGGATTCAAAATAAAGGTGATTCGTTAACACATTGCCGCTCATTTTTCTAAGGTAGCTAACACGTTTATGGACACTCATAGATACTTGTCATACCATGGGTATTACGTAAGTGTGGCTGAACATGCTAAAAAGTGTCCCTGCTGTGCCAGTTCAAGAGACAATACCGACTGGTCACAGTGCCTCTTGAAATACTTCTCTAAAATCACAAACAATTACATTCTTTATAGTAGAGATAAGTCTAAGCATCGATGGATCGCGATGGTGATTGTAGAACTTATCTTACCAAATACATTTTAGGCAATGTCATTTGCCACCATTGCCAAAACAACATATTAAAAAGTAGGCGCAATTTATTTTACACCTGACACATTTTCGGCACGCACAGTAGGTCAACTTGCGTTATCTTCTATCTGTGGTTTAGACCAATTCATTTATTCGTGCGAAACGTAATAACAGCAGTACCATTTAGTGTCCGTTCAGGCTGTTCACGATGTACGTTTAGTTCACTACGTAATAATGCCACTGCAGTATTGTGTATAGGGTTATTTGAATCACTAATAATATGTTTTTCGTCACAATCCGCGGGTAATCTTTGTTGCGTAACAATATGAATGGCTGTCATTGAGCGCGCCGTAACTCACGTAACTACTTGTAATGTACTTGATGCAAAACTGAATGGATCATATTAGCGTTTTATTTATTCATGGACGTAATATTTAGGTTATAAAATGTTTGATTCCTTTTTTAGTCTTATCGTCTACGAACTTAAATGATGGACGGAACAAATTTTGGATTGCGTTTCTAATGAACAATTATAAAAGAGTGTTAATACACTCTTTTATAATTGTGATGAATTTGAATTATAATATAATAATAATAAAATTTATTTATTTTCTTTCACAAAGGTATCTTAGGCGTAAATTTACAATTAGTAGAAAACAATTCCTTTGAGGCATCTGAACTAGGTTTATCTGTCATACAGATTATCTGAGAATACCTACTAATGTACAGATAATATGATGTAAAATTTCCCTTTATTGTACTGTTTGTTTTGTAGCAAGGGAATTCGATTCGATGTCGTATGACGATAACTGTTTAGGTATCCATTTGGACTAAAGATAAACGGTTGTTTAGTCTTAAAGATAACAGCTGGTCCCTCCCAATAGGTTTCATGGTAGCTGTATAGGTGGAGCCTCATGGTCATCGATGATACTGGTGTTATACAGGCTTGCCTAACATATAAAGATAATTTAAAACATTTACATTTTAGGTGATTTTAGAATATTTTAAATATATGAAACCTCAACTTACTTTTGTAAATTAAAAGCCTCGATTACACAGCGGTAATGAATGTGACTGCTTAGCATTAGGTCTTGAGATCGATTCCAGGAAAAGTGTTATTGGATATTTCTGTTGAGAAATTCATAGTAGCAGCCTAGAACTGTGGTCGTTATACGAGAATATGCTCGCCCTCTGCTGACAATAATTTTAGGTCCCGCGAAATCGTAAAAATAACGTTGACTAGAAGTACACCTCCAAAATGTAGATGTAGTATATTATCTGTACCTAACTTAAAATTGTTTGAAAATTTTAAGTTTTGTTAGCAAATGTACTAAATTCCTATATGTATTGAAATGATATTGTAATTTTATTTGGAACTGGCTTACTTCTGTTGCAATTACAAAGAGTAATGTACTATTCGTTTAGAAGTATTTCAAATGTTGTTAGGGACGTAAAATCCCATATTACGTATTTAGATAACGATACAAATCTTTAACGAAATATGACGTCATTTCTGTGTTCAATAATAGATAGTAAAATATAATGTATGTTTTATTTATTTTAGGTTCGAGAAAGGAGAGCACGGTGATGGCGATCCTTTCGATGGTCCTGGTGGCACCCTTGCCCATGCTTATTTCCCGGTGAGTATTCTACAATTTAAGTATAAAAGAGTTTCATTACTATTGGAAGCATAATATCTGGTTCGTGAAATGACCGGAATATAGTATTATGCTTACGCTTTCTGCCTCGTCGATCCTGTGGCATTAGTTGTCACTTATGTGTGCGTGCGATTGTGAGGTCCTAAGTTCAATTGCCGGGTTTACCAAAGGGTTTTTTGTATATTCACAGAGTCTGACGTTGTGCTCGGTAGAAGATAATAGTCTCGCTCTTATTAAGCTGTACTTAAGAATCATATCAAATGTGGGACGTGGATAACATGTCTTACTACTCTTAGACATAAATTGTTTTATTAAGAGAGATACGGAAAGTAAGTTCATAGAATCATTCAAAAGAGTCGCAGAAGTGGCAATACATATTTAATTATACCGCAACCATTGTGGTTGTATATATGAAAATATTATTACTTTTAACCATATCCAGTCATGATAATAAGTATTGTGCCTCGGACGCGCCGGCACGATGGTTAAAGAATTAAATACTTCTAAGATATTTTAATAGCCATACCTACAATCGATTCCAATTTATCAGAATAACTTTATTATACAATTTCAATTCTAAATTTCAAATTATAGAACGTTCATTTTCACACCATTGGTGCGCAATTCAAAACTGTGGCTTTGTAGTGATATTAATACTCTTTCATTACCAACCAAACCCTTCTACAGTTCTACTTTCTGCAATATAAAACAATGGAACGTTCAATTCATGGCGCCGTTCAATCGGGAAAAGAGATTCTTTCCCATCGGTGACATGTGTATCAGCTCGTGTAGCAACAATAACAGTACATAATGATGTCGTTACGGATAAAAGTGACGGATGTAACAGATTGTCCTAAACAGTGAAAGTGCGCTTGTATCTGTAATGTGTTAATCAAACGCTTTGTTGGGCGAAACGAATTATAATATTCGTTCCGTTTAGTATATTTTCTAATGCTGTCAATACGTTTCCGTGTACGTTTTTGTGGTCACTAAGTGCATTGGTGAAATTTTGCCAGTTGTTTTTATATACCTATGTATGTACTTACATTATTGTTATTTGTATAAAACAAATCTCGCACTAGAAATAATTCTTGTGTCGCGGTAGAATTTACAAAAATTCAAGCAACGGATACAAAGAACACCTAGACTCGCAACACCATTTGTGAATCACACAAATTTTTGTCCCGTGTGGAGATCGAACCTACAACACTCGGCGCAGCGCCAGTGGCGAGCCGCCCACGTAGGCCACTACGCTATCCGTGTTGTAGAATGACTTTTGGTCGGCCTAAATTAGATTATTTAGATTTAAATCCTATTGCAGGCATAGGCAGATTGAAATGTATAAATCACAATCCGAGTATGATCCACTTCAACTACAACAAAAAAACATACTGAGAACGGAACACGTTTGGGTTATCCACGTATTGTTTTCAAATATTAATCTAACTTGCAGTTGAGTTGTACTAGATATAACCTGAAAGATAATAGTGAATATTTTACAATAAACGTCATATGATTACTAACTGTTTTGTAGTAGACAGCATGTGACAGTTTATCTCTGTAAAACAGAAGGATTGCTTATTTGAATCACACGCAAAGACGACAATACTAAAATCTTAACCCAGTACGGAATACTTATCTGCTAATAGGAAAAAACAACAATTTTCGAAAATGTGTTTAATTCAAATGTTAACGGTAATAAAAAAAGTAATGATGTAGCATTGCTAAACACTGGCCAGCAACAAAAATAGCACCTTTTCTTTTTAGAAGTTTATCCTTATATTTTACATAGAATACCTAAAAGCTAAGTATATGTATTAGTTAGGCATGTGGTGTGAATTATATATACTCGTGGCTTACTGACATAGAGCAATCTGCCTATGTGTGTAATGTGAAAAGTAAACAAGAGATAGGTATCTTTTATCCGTGTCTAAGACATACTAACCTACGCAGATATTAATGCATGTAGGCCATTTGTGTTGATATGATTACAGTTTTGAAAGCAAGTCACGAGAATGCGTATTGATTATTTTGATAATAGTTTATTATTAGCGAAAAGATATGAAAAAGTTTATATTGCACAGACATTTGTTTTTCTACTTACTTATTATTGTGATTTTAATGTTTGTAAAGCAATTTTGATTGACAGTTAGTTAAGTTAAATAAATACTAAAAATATTGACTTAGGTTTGAAAAAATGTTATAATTATAATTCAAGACAATGACTAAAGATTCTAAACATGAAAAATAATAACACGAATAAAGAAAACCTAAAAGTATTATCATCTCTCTGTTGGGGTAAATTAGGAAGGATGACAAGATTTAATATCAGCCACAAAAACCAACGCACTATAATAACTTGCGGTTTTGTTGGCCATATTTTAAAGCAAAGCAGTTCTTTATGTCCGTTCGATATATTCAACAACACAAAAACTACCCGAATTACGCCAGACAAAGCTAAATATGTCGCTATTACTGTTACTCTATCATAAAAACCGTTAACCAAGCAACCGATATTTAAATAAGACATTGTAGAATCAATCAAGTTGATTAATTACCTAGAAATGACTACGTGCAGAGCAACAAAGGTTCACAACAATATACCAATTATTGATTTATCGGTAATGATGCTTGTTTCCTTAATCTCCGCTTTTTTCTCACAGGTGTACGGAGGCGATGCTCACTTTGATGACGCCGAGATGTGGTCCATTAACTCGCGGAGAGGCACCAATCTGTTCCAGGTAAATATGCGGAACAATGGTCCTTTAATAGTTCTTCCATTACATGATAAAGCTGTGTACTTAGTTTGAATGTTTCCGTTTTGTTCAGTCGAAGTTGCGGAATACTTTTTCTTGGATGTTAATTGGCTTCGCTCAGTTTATTTATGAGGTGTACTTGACTGGAGGAAGCTTAGCTTAATCTTCTTTGTTTTCTTGTTGATTAAATGTATGATGACTGCTGGACATGATGGTTCAATTCAGATAAGGATTGGGTTTTTCCGGCACTCAATTCTGAGTAGCATCAAGGAGTCCTTGCTGATACTGAGAATTTCTGGCACTGAATGTATGAAACCCATTAGACATCGATTAGCCCAAAACCTACTAAGTTGAACCTAAATCCGTACTTTAGTTAAAAGTTTCCTTTAATTGAGGCATCTATGGTGTATGAAATAGATTTTTTATAATATAGAGTTACGTTAACATTGGTATTATGTTTGTAGGTGGCAGCTCACGAATTCGGTCACTCGCTAGGACTGTCTCACAGCGATGTCCGCTCAGCGCTCATGGCTCCTTTCTACAGAGGATACGATCCCGCCTTCCAACTCGACCAGGATGACATCCAGGGTATCCAGGTCTGTACATCCTTAACTATTTCAATAGCTTAATAATATTTCTATAAAATAATTGTATGTAATCATTTTGAATATAGGAAATAAATAATAATATTGATCGACGAGATGCGTTTCTGCTTCTCGGAATAAATTTATGTTTATGTTTTTGGCCGATCATTACATTCGTTTTGCATTCGTTTGATACCTGTCTTAAGAATTTTAGTACAAAATCTTAAAATAGTAGCACGATGGTTGTTAATCTGATCGATAAATATCAACAGAATCGCATATATATCACGTCAAATGTAAAACGTAGCTGGCGTACACATTATTCCAGCTCTTCCTAAACTATCCCGCTGTTTAACCCTTCGGGTATAAATAGTCTATGCAATCTATCAGTACGCGATGTATACCTTATAATAATTTTAGATGATGGAAGTTAATTCCTTCCAATATAACAACATCAATGTATAATCAATAATGACAAACAATCAAATTAATCTACATCTATATTTTTCTACAGGCTCTCTACGGTCACAAGACGCAGACGGACATCGGTGGCCCAATCCCTGGTCCAGTACCTTCAGTTCCCCGCACCACGACGCAACAGCCCTCTGCCGAAGATCCCGCTCTCTGTGCCGACCCCAAGTTCGACACGATATTCAATTCGGCTGACGGAGGCACTTTCATCTTCAAAGGTCCGTATAGTCTTTGTAAAGTTATACCTAATGGCACTTAAGTAGCTTTTTGTAAATTGTAGATGAATCTTGGTTGGCTGCGTGCCATAAGTTGTCGCTAACATTTGCGGCTAATAGGTTTAGGTGCCGGATTCAATTACTGGTTAGAGCGTCTAATTGGGACATGATGACGTAATTTTTCTTCTATTTTAAAATGTAATCTCGGTAATTTTAGAAAATAAAGAGTATAAATTATATATTACTCTATACATGTATAGACTACATACACTTAAATCCTACGCAACTGGTGACCGCGATGGCGATCATCTCTTTGATCATCATCTTAAACACTATCCTTGTTAATTCAAAACAGATTTAAACACTGCCTAATTTAACGCTGTAACTTTTTTGACAATGATAATGTATAGAGACAGACAATGTGCCACCACATGTTCAGCTTTAATAACGTTTTTATGGTAAGATCATAAATAAACCTGTTCATATGTCCATGCAGGTGAACATTATTGGCGATTAACCGAGGACGGTGTGGCGTCTGGATACCCGCGACTGATCGCACGCGCATGGCCCGGCCTTCCCGGTAACATCGACGCTGCCTTCACCTACAAGAACGGCAAGACCTACTTCTTCAAGGGCTCCAAGTACTGGCGCTACAACGGACAGAAGGTGGACGGCGACTACCCTAAGGAAATTAGCGAAGGTGGGACAATTTATATACTCATGTGCCCTCTGTATGATAATTGGTCATAACTGTGATAATGCTATGAAGCTAAGCCGCTTCTTAATGGTCTTTAAAACCTTTAAATATGACAATGAAGAGTTTAATTCGTAATTTGAATCTTTTCATTATTTAATAGACCAAGGACGTAAAAAAACCATCATGTTTTCCTGCATGCTGCTACAAAATATAAGATTATTTAAGTACCGATGCTAAATAAATAATGAACAAGTTTAATTAAGTTTGTCTTTCCGTAATAATATTTCTATCTGATCATTAATTAAACTATATTTATCAGATTTGTCGCAGTTTATTCTGTTTTGGTTAGCCTGCTATTAAACGATTTCACGATAAAACCGCTGAAACATTTTTGACAATACACCACCGCGATACAAGCCTCGAGCTTAGTGCGGAAGCCGCTGCCAATTATAAAAATGTGTAATGTAGTAAATAGAGAAATAAATAAATATTAGTTACGGAGATCCTGAATTAGCAGTTAGTCCCTTTTTTTAACAAGTAATAAAATAATCTGTTTATTCGTCACCAGGTTTCACCGGAATTCCGGACAACCTCGACGCTGCTCTCGTATGGTCGGGTAATGGCAAGATCTACTTCTACAAGGGCACCAAATTCTGGCGGTTCGACCCTGCCCAGAGGCCCCCTGTCAAGTCGACATACCCCAAACCTCTGTCCAATTGGGACGGCATTCCTGACGGCATCGATGCTGCTCTTCAATACACCAACGGTTACACGTACTTCTTCAAGGGTGGCTCGTACTGGCGGTTTAATGATAGAACTTTTGCCGTAAGTTTTTTTTTAATTGTTTGAATGTAGGTCACTTTGTTACCACCAAGTTAGCTTACAAGTATATGGACGAACTGATGGCGTGATGCAAATAAGTAATTGACGCGTTGCAAGCGTGAAGGGCAAGGACTAATGGTCCTGGTGCTTAAATTACAGTGTTTTTTAATAGTATCTACTGTAGTATCCTTTTTAGCAACTCGCTCAATGTAGGCATACAATTTAATAATATTTGTATGAGATCATTTGAAGCTGCTTTACCACTCGTATTGGTTCAGTCTTCAATAAATATTCTACAGTATTTTTCCTTATTTAAAATAGTGACATCGTCTTAAGGGTGCTATTTACAATTATATATTTTTATATTGTTCACTTTTTCCCTTTGTTTTGCTGATAGCCAATAACAAATCGATCTGTGGCTTGCCTATCTAGCGATAGGACTTTGATATAATTTGTAGACTATTTTGTTGTTGTTCTCTGTGTTTATTTGGAGACTACGTCAAATTGCTTTCTTGTAAGGAAAATAAGAAGATTGAAGAATTTAATAGCTCCTAATAACCAGCAATTCTACTTTCTTACCAGGTGGACTCTGACAACCCAGCGTTCCCACGCTCCACGGCTTACTGGTGGCTCGGCTGCAGTAGCGCGCCGCGCGGCACTGTTGGAGGTAACGCGCGCCTCTCGCAAGCGCCCGCGCCATCTGACGACGACGTCGGCGATATTCTTTTCGACGCAGGTAGGAGGGGCCTGGACGTCGCGATATATGACTGACTATTACGACTCTGACTTTAAATTTGTCTTTGACTCCTTTGGCTATCAATCAATCAAACCAAACAGCTCTTGGTGCCCACTGCTAGATATGGGATATGAGACTCTTCCAATTCCCGCAGTCTATATAATAATTACTTTCGAAAATATTAGGTGAACTTTAACTTTGATTCTGATGGCAAATAATGAAATGGTATAATTTGGAGACTGCAATATATGAAATCAGTGACAATTCCAAATTTTAAACACTGCCCATGTAATGATGGCAAACTACAACTAAAACTACAACTACTGAGTAAAATAGGGTTTTAAATTTTTAAATCTAGGTGGTCATACCTAACAAAGTTGTTAGGAAATCTACGCTAGCAAGTATCTATATCGAGAAATAAATCAAAATTTACTTCTATGGATATCTATAATATAATCTATATTTTGCCTACGACTTCATTCAAGTCTTAACAAATATGGTATATTTAGAAGACATAAAGTGGCGAATAAATAATATCGGCTATAATTACTACTAGACAATACGTTCAGTTTTCTAGCAGTGTGATCTAAATAATGAACTTAGTAATCTTCGTAACTACTATAAAGAAGTAGTGATGAAAAGACAAATGATTTAAAACTACAGACTTGATGATATCGACCATATTAATAAAACGTATCTTGACAAAATTTTTAAATTTCCATTTTAGGGTACATCACCCTAAATCTAGTAATGAAGGGACTTTACCACTCGTCAACTCCACTGTTATATGTTAGCTGTTGTGTCTCTATGAATGTGTCTATTAGTTGTACTGTGTACCCTTCTCGTCAACCTTTTGTTTAGTGTTATAGAATCAACTGATTCTAAATCAATGTCTACTTCTTGATTTTATTCGTTATAATATTATTGTTGTTTCTTCTTTCGTCTTAAGTTTTCGTACACCAATAACATAACTAATATAAATTTCTTCCATTTACTAACATTGTCGTAAATACTTACAAATTTTCAGCTTGTGATACGACTAACTTGTTTGAAAAGCAACTAACTGTAATGCGGCGACTAATCTCAGCTCGGCTTGTAACAAAATGTTGAGCGACGTGCTTATGTTGCCTAAAACTAATGTGAAAAAAAGGTTCCTCGCTAATTGTATGGAGCTTATGGTGAATGTGCAGTGGCAGACGGTGGCCGGTCCCTGCGATACGACGACTACGCGGCTTCTGGGCGCCTCCAACCTACCGTTGTTTAAATCCGTAACAAACTAAAAGAAAAATAACTTTTAACGATGAAAGTAATAGTTGTGAAACATTTTTCGGCCCATAGTTTGTCACGGGTTTTTATAACGCAATAAAATCGCGCAATGTTTTTTTATAAAAGAATTTAGTCTCACCTTGCAATGCAAGCACAATTTGTTGTGGCACAAGCACCAAGTCAGTAAACTTTACAAAGATCAGACACTTATAAATATTTGCAGAATCGACTAATTAGAGGTTCAAAAATAAATATGTATAACACCTTACAACTATAAAAATCAAAATTAGTTTGACGTACGTGTCGTCAAATAACACGCAGTAGTCGATTCAACAAATATGGTGCCTTAAAGTTGTGTTGATTCAATTTCACTATTTGTGTTCAATGTGTGCACCAAGATTTATTTGTGTGTGTTTATCACTTATTGTTTTAATGACACAAATACAAACAGTCACCGTGTTATGAACGTAAATTAAAAACGGTGGCTGGGCGTGTCCACGTTTCGATGTGTGTGTGTTTTGTTTCTAGGTGTAAAATCATCCGCTCCCCGATCATTCTTCTGGTTCAGGAAATAGCCTCGGTGAAGTGTTCCTGAACATTGTACATATATTGCATAAAGAACAAAGACTCAATTAGTTACATACAATATAAGCGAATACCAGTGAGATTATAGAACATAAGCGGTGATTTTAGTACCGGCGAGCTTGTCACGCGCTGCCTGTACGTCCTATTTCATTTCACGTTTGCATGATTCTGCATGCTAGTTAGACACACTTGTGGCCTGCGGTGGTGGGACCACGCCTGCTGGTGTGCGGTTTGTACCAATAGTGCTTTGCTTTCAACCGTATTTACATGCTTAATTCTGCACTTTAAACATGTTTCCTGCTGAACTTTATTTAACACTCGTCCAGCAGTAAATATGTTCACATATAATTCATTTACTTCAATATTTCTGGGATCTAGGTATCTCTTACTATGGTTCGGGAACTAAAATTTTGTAAGCTGTAGTTAGACCACCGGTAGCATTAGGTACAGCACTTGTTATCAGCGGGTTGGTACAAGGATTATTGTTTTAGAATTTGACTTTTTTGTTCCTCGGTTTCCAGGGTTGTCGAAGCATAAAATAAATGTTATCGTGTTGAAAATTTAAACAATTGCAGTCATCATTGTCTTAAGGCTGATGAAGATCAGTATCAGCGTAAGATAAGCTTTTTAATAACATTCATCAAATTAAAGCACATTTTACTGAGTTTTTCTGAATGTCAGCACTTTGACCACAATGTAAAATAAATAATATGTTTATCTTTGAATTGGGTTTTAAGAACGATGTAATATAGATACAATTTGATTAACAGATGATGATGATCCGTTTTTATTTTAGCCGTATAATAATTGGTGATACATATTATTCGGATTTGGGATTGGTATGTAGAATCAATGGGTTTAGATAGCCCTTTTTAGAATAGTTTTGTGACTAACAAAGCGTGACGCATGAACTGACTTTACTTTAATCGTACAATTGATTAAGCTATATGACCATACAAATATAATATATCAAACTCATTATAACAGTAAATGTATATAAAAGTAGGTAGAGTAATGCATGTATAAAACTATAGTAGAAATTGTAAGAGTGTAAATATTTTGAGTAGTGAAGTAGTGATGCACATAGGGGTATCGGTAACGGTGAACTAAAGTATTCTTGCTAAAGGCAAGTTGATGTTTCAGTGATCAGCGTTCAGTCTGACGGAGCTAGACTCTAACATGAGGTTCACACGTGGCCCCGAGCCGCTTCGTATATTAGGAGGGCATAACGTCCTCCGCCGCGACATCACCCATCCGCATCTGTAGGTTTATTTTGTTTTCATTATGTTTTTAATACCATTAATTCCACCTTCCTTAAGAAATAGGGTATTCGGTCACTTTACTTTTATACATAATATAGTGAACATTATATTGAAACTGAATGCAAATCACAAAGTCTCAACTATATTGAAATGTTTCCTTAATTTTGACAAAAACAACACTACTGTGTTACGACGTAAAATTCCCTAGTAATTGAGAGTTATAGTGCCGTTATGCGGCACACCATTTAAGCACATCAACATTTTACTAGGTTCTTTAAATATAATAAAACATATTTTAAGTATCTACTCTATTAAAATGAAATGGAATTGACGGTAATGACATTACTACACATCACAGTTTAATCATTATTTTTATATGTTGAATGTTATGCACATGTCTTTTTAATCGTGGACACATACACTAAATGTTAATGTACAATAGTCCACAGTGCACATGCGCACTTTGACTGAACTCGCGCGATTTCGCGTTGAGTTTAACGTTTGTATGTGTGCAGATGGTTCGGAGTCTTCGGGAGACAGCAGCGGCCGCAGCAGCGCAGTAGTGGCGCGCGCGTCGCTGACGTCACTCGTGGCGGTGTTGGCAGCCGCGTTAGCGCTACGAGCCTAGCGTCCAAGCGCCCCCTAGCGCCCCCTAGCGCTTCCAAACGCCCCTAAGCGCTTCCTAGCGCTTTAAGCTCCGGACTGCATCGTCCGGACCGCGTCACTGACTGTGATCGTGTAGTGTGTGCCTGTTTCGCGTTCGGTATATTGTGTATAGCGAACGCTCAACTGTGATTACGAGTGCGCCTTTTTATACTGTTGCGAGAACGATAATTTAATGCGAAGTCATAGTTTTTATACTTAATATAAATAGATGATGTAAGCTCGAGTGTGATATTGAAGTAAGCGATGATTTTATATAAAATATTTAATGATATTGCCGTTTTTTCTTTGTGAAAAAATCCAGATTACCCCCCTTCAGTCAGAAAAAGTAATACCAAGCAGTGTTGCAAATTCAAGGAATACATATCATTGGTCTCTTTGCTAACTACACGTCGTTTCTCTATAGAAGCCGTAAACATCGCAGGACCATACAATTAAGTTATGTATGCGATCTTCTGGAAGAAAAGGGTAGAAATTCTTTGTTTGTATGTTCCAATTTTATTGATTTTAAAGAACTAATTACCAAACAAGCATACTGGTGTCAAGCTCTGTGTCGCAGGAGTCTTTACAAATATGTAATTCATAGATACAAAGAATAATCATCACACAAATTATTGTCCAGAGTGGGTATCGAAACCACGACACTCGGCGGCGCGGCAGCCAAGAGGCGACCGCTTTACCGCTACGCTAACCGAGCAGTCCAATCAACAATGATAGCAATGACAATATTTTCCATTCGTATCATGGTTTACGAGATAAGTTGACCATAAAGTTTTATAATTTCTTTTCAACATTAAAGACCTTTCAACACCAATAATAAATACTGTGTCGCGGGGATCTTTACAAACATTTAAAGAACATACAGATTCGAAAGAACTATTTGTAGATCATACAATTTTTATCCCACGTGGGAATCGAACACACAACACTCGGCTATGGTAATGGCGCGGCGACCACTTAAACTACTACGCCAACTATGGAAATTACATTAAGTATAGTATTAGCTTAAGTACCTAATAAACATTTTTTGTGTAACACAGCTTTGCTGTTGACAAAAACTTAATATACGGATTTTACCACGTTTTTATTTTTTACAAGACTATTATTACATAACTTTGAAACATTATACTACTATTGTTAAACACTGTTACTAGTTACCGTTTTCTTCTATTTAAGCGAATTATATTATAAAACTAAACTTAATTTACACTTTCCCCGACGTTTCGGTTGCTTTTCAGCAGCCACATCAGTCAGTCACGGGGACTTTACTGTTCTTGTGACATTTAATACTCACGGCTGATCGTGAATTCACCGGGTTCGATAACCGGATCATGCGAAGAGCCCTTGGAACTTTTTGGTAGAAAGTTCTCAGTAGCAGCAAGAAATTTGGCACTGTGCCTAATAGAGACGTAGTTAGGCGCGCTTCTTTTTATGAGAAGCATAATTACAGCTAAAGTGAAAGTTGTCTGCTGAACCTTTCGATGTAAAAAGGTTGTGAAGATATTTTACGTATTATGATCTTATGTTATTAGAGAATCTTCATTAATCAAATTTTGGATAAACGGCAAGCCTGTTGCTTCTCTCTGACTTTAAGACAGCGACAAAACATAAGGGTTCGATTCCCTAAATGGGCCATATGCTTTTTTATTTTTATTTAAAAAGATAAGCCAACTGCCGCTCTATTAAACATGTGGCGCAGGGATCTTCGTGTTTATGAGGATCCCTGCGCCACATGATATGATGAATGGACACAAAGAACAGACTCAGCATAGCTATTTGTGGATCATACTCATATTTGTGAGAGGCTCGAACCCACAATACTCGGCGCGGCGTTAGTGGCGAAGCGACCAATTAAACCGCTACGCCATTCGTGCAGTTGATTATGTTCAACAAAATAGAATACTAAAGTCATTTAGGGCTATTTTATTCCTATCCAGAATTCGCGAGGAAAGCTGCATGTCTGAGAGGTTTCCATAATATTCTTTTTTTTTTATGCAACTAATGTGGCAAACAAGCATACGGCCCACCTGATAGTAAGTGGTCACCGTAACCTATGGACGCCTGCGACACTAGAGGCATCACTTACGCGTTGCCGACCCTTTAGGAAAGGAAGTGGGAAGGAGAAGGAGCGGGAATGGAGAAAAGGGTGTGATTGGGCCTCCGGCACTCTCACTCACCGAACGAAACACACAAACCGTAGGAATACTGCTATTTCACGTCGATATTCTGTGAGAGGGTAGTCTTTCCCCGGTCGAGACGGCCCATTCATGTTGAAATCAGTGAGACTCTACTACTCAAAAGACTCTTGAAGATGTATAAAGTTTCCTAACCGTCACCGGGCCAGCTTAGTAGACCTATGCTTTCTCACACTGAGAAGAGGTTCAGTTTATATAAAGGGCTGACATTATTATTATTTAGAATTAGCAATCATCTATCTAAGTAGACATACGTACATAGTATACCGTGACGCAGCGATAGTGAATGCGACTGCTGTGCATGAGGTCTTGGGTTCGACTCCGGGGTCGGGCCAACAAAAACGTATTGGGTTTTTCTGTTAAGAAATCTCAATACGAGCCCGGAGTTAGGAAGTTGGCGGTGTTAGGCACCCCGTGCCTCAAAAAGCACGTAAAGCCGTTGGTGTAGCGCCTGATCTCTCTCCAGTCGTGTCGGATTATCCGTCCCATCGGATCATGAGAGTCAGGGATCAGAGAGTGCACTTGTGTTTGCGCACATACTTACATATGTACTATAATATCTCCTGCGCAGATGGCCAGCTCCGTTAAGATTGGCCGCCGTGACCGAAATTCGGTTTGAAGGACATTAATGTCTGCCTTATCAAAAGACTACCTCGATTGCGCAGCGACAGTGTATGTGAATACTGTGCAGAGGGGCCTTCAATTACCTAGACCGAAAATGTGTTATTGGCTTTTCTGTCCAGAAATTCTCAATAGTCAGAAGTCGGACAGAGACTGGCAAGGCTAGGACTTTAAACTTAGCATGCGAAATATGGGTCTAATACACCTTAATTTATTCATCCTTGGGATATAAGCGTGAGACTATATATGTACCTACTAAAGTAAAAGATGAATACCATCTATGTTTGCCTTGGTGTACTATGATAATAGCCAATATGGCTACTCAAAGCAAATATTTTAATCATTGATGCGCCCTACCACATTTTCTGGGCGTTAATATCTAGCACGCAATGCAAACATGACATCTGAATTTATTAATAATGTTATTATTTTAAAAGACATCTCCCGCACTAGAAATAATTCCTGTTTCACGGTGACTTTACAAACATTTAAACAACGGACACAAAGAACACCAGACTCGAAACAACTATTTGTGGATCACAAAAAGGATCAAAGGATTCGAACCCACAACACACAGTAGCAGTGGCGAATTGAAAATTGTACACCATCGATCTCTCGCCAATGTACCAGCTCAGTCTTCGAAATGTGGAAGCGTTTTAGTGCGATTTTATTAAAGTGAGGGCACATCTATGACATACATATTTCGCTGGTCCAATATATTACAAGGTTCTATGTTACATTTTTGAAAAACATGAGTTAAGAATATTGCATGGTTCTATATGTCATTCCTTTTTGTTTAAACTAATATAGTAATAGATGGAAGCACTTACCACCTCACAATATTAAATCGCAAATAGTTCTAAGTTACTTTTTAATTTATTTTTACTGATACGCAAATTCTAAACCTCATTTCCCCAAAGTAAAAAAAAAATAACATAGAACTTTGTAATAGTGAGCCAGCAATTTGTCTCAAAGTAAATGCTCTGTTATCGTTGTGTCATGCGTCGTGTGAAGTGTGAGATTGAAGTAGGGTGTTTGGTAGGAGGGAAATAATACTCGCGTTTGTATTTTTAATCGGTTTATTTAACGTTTTTCTGGTTCTCCAATAATTCCTCTTAAGTTAGTAATTACAAGTTTATATGACAATATTTTTCGTTTTTATTCCATTTTCATAAACGTATTTTTTTAATAAACATCTCCACAATTCATCATAACACGGTCGTGTGACCTACTGTCTCAATCGTTCTAACTCTTAGGAAAATGCAAATAATATTAAATTTCAAAATCTGTCTACGATTATTCGAACGTGATTAATCTTACTTCGAGTGTCGAACGATGTCTACGTGCGACGGAGGCGCGGCGAGCGGGGCGCGACGACGCCGCGCCGGGCGCGCGCCGGCGCCGGCCGCGCACGCGCCAACTCGCTGCCGTCGCCACCCGCGAGCCCTCGCCGCACACTAACACTTTATAATCATTTAGAAGGCGTAACATAAGAATTATTACACGATCACTACTCGAGAAACACCTACGACACATCCTAGATCATATCAATATATCGACCCGCGTGCTGTGGCAGTGTTCGCCGGGGCGGGTGCGCCGGCGCCGGGCCGCGACCGCCCGCGTCAACCTCTTACCCTTGTAATTATGAGTTAAGATTTTATTCTACGCTACCTCTCTCACTATGAATTAGGCATTTTTAATGATATTATTTATAGAGATTAAAATTATGTTCAAAGCAGTCCTGTGGACAGATCGAGTAGTTTTAATATAATCACCCTCCAACAGTGCAATCCTACGTACTTTATCAAAACGATATTCAACATAAGAGCGTTTAACTTGAGGTGGGGTGCCGTTAAAGTCCTCACAATCATACATATATTTATATGATCTAGAACTCATTAGGAATAAATGGGACCTCTGCGACTTGTACAGACGTACACTTTGAACAAAACTCGAACACGCAATCACACGTCACTGTAAACAGTACAAAATATATGTAGATACAGGGAAGTGTCCTTAAAGTGTAACTAAATAGTACATCAGATGAATGGCTACAACTCCGATCTAGAGCCAACGTAACGCTATCAAATTAAAACAAAACATTTATTTTTAAATGGAAATAACACTAATTACATACATTATATTTATACTAATTTATGAACAGACATTTGAATAAAACAAATAAGTAGATAGACCGCAGGCATTCAAAATCTAACAATGGCCCGGTGAGTTCCGAAAGTACAAGATTCATCTATGTTTCTAATATTAGATATATATATGTAGTTTAAAGAGGCGCGCGCGCCGCGGCCGACTCAATCCAGTACACAAGCGAGCACGCTTGCTCAACATTGCTGAGCTCATTTAGAGAGACTTGGAGTGCTTTCTAAATCGATTGGGGTGTAGGATGTTGCCAATTCATATAAACCTTTTTTATTATAACTATATTACCAGAATTGACAACACAACATATATATATATATATATATATATATATATATATATATATATATATATATATATATATTTCTTCAATACTTAACACTAACAATATTTGACCTCATTAGTTTCACTTAAAGTTAACTCGTAACCTTATTAGCTAATCGTTCCTACTATTATATTTATAACAATTATAAAAACAAAGAAATATATTTGCACTCATAAAAGCAAAATTTCAAAGTGGCCACTCGTGTACTGGTGTCAGTCGGAAAACAACATGTCCCTTAAATTTTGGGCATTACAATTTTTAATATGACTTTGATTTATCTACGTATTTGTATATTAAAAAAACTTCATGATATGAAATAATAATCATCGCCATACTCAACGATATAGTTATAAAGTGTACTCTAAAGAGAAACTTTCGGGGTTGAATTATCATGAACCACTTACATATGAACGTTTCGGTTTAAAATAACGTACAAATTGTTAAATCTATTTATTATGTAATAACTTTGTTATCATCATAAGACCTTGATACATTAAGTGTGGCTTAATTTACTTAACTCGTCTCTAAACTGTAAAATCGAAGGCCATATCGTTCTACCAATAGTAGCACGTCACGCACATTGTTATGGGTCCGATCACTAAACATAAGCGTCAAAGGATACATGCTACTACAGACTGCAAACGCAAGTTACTCAAACTGCCGCGACCCTGCGCGCTCGGGACCATCCTTACTGGTCGCCGGCACGTTGCCCGGTACTTGACACGATACAGATCGCATTCGTTGGTACTATCAACTGTACTAATACAAAGTAAAACAAATCAAAATGCATTACAAAATTTCAATCGTGAATCATATTCGTTGTTTCTTAAAGATCAGTGTGGTATTAAAAGTAATAAAGCCTGAAGTGAACTGTCAAACATTTGTACAAATATTTTTTTGCTCTTGTAACATATCTCCAAGTCCAGCGGTACCCCTCGATCCTTTTAATACCACAACCGAATCACGCCTTACATTTTATACCCCTAAGCATAGAGACGTCTACTGGCAGTCATCAAATAATACAATACGTCATATCAAACATAAATATTAGCATACGGACATACGTGTATATGCCGCGCGTTGAACTAAACATACGATATATACTAGTACATGTGGAATGCTTCATATATGCTTAGTACTTACATATTGCAACAATCAGAATGTAGAACGTACAATAACTTGATTTATTTATTTAACCAACTATGATTGAATTATATTATATTACTCAGAGGTTTTGTGTAAAGGCTACGATTTGGTGTTTTGCTTACATCTCTAGTATTTTGAGGATATCATGTACGTAAATACTCTTTAAAACGCTTAATCATCGATGGACGACCCCGAAAGCACATATCTCTGTTTGTTTTGTGCGTGTGTGTGACAGTCAACTGAGTTGCCGCGCAACCTAACGTGAGGGACTTAACATATCGAACAGTACACCTAGTTAATTCCTGAGTATTGAACAATTTACAATAATATGGACATGACCGGCGTTCGGCGCCGCGCGCCGCGGCTGCCGCGGGCGCGGCCGCCTCGTGCGGTCGTGCGAGTACACAATGAAACAGTCCAACTGAACGTGAACGAGAGAACGACGAGGGACAGAAATGAACCAGATGTCAGCAGCAAACGGAGTACGGAAGGTCCTACATTCATATTCCTACTCGATTACTTCCCAGTTACATTTTACAGCTAAATACATAAGTTTTTCGTACACTGCTTTACATATTCAGCAATCTTTTTTCATATTATTTGTGCGTTAAACATTTACACTTTATTTATGTACATCAAAACATACGTATATTATTTAAAAACATAATATTACACTATCACCAAACGTTTAACGAAACATTAAAGGTACACCCGTAACACTAAACCTATAGAGAGGGGCACGTGTACTGTGTGGCGGCGTGCGGGCGCCGCGCTCAGCGCCGCTCCGCTCATCAACAGATCATTCCCGGACGAACCCTCGCTCGCCGCCACACATCATTCTGATATACTACCGATTATTGCTAATTCCGCAACTCTACCGAAACGATATCCGCAAACAGGTGGTGACAGTGGTCATACATAGTTGATTGAGAAACGCACGGGACCGCTCCGAGGTGGCGCCAGTGGCGAGCGTGTGCCGGCTCTGTGTGTGGTGCAGTGGATGACGTCATTATCGAACTGTTGACAAACCAAAAACGCTAATCGTACTTAACATCCGAACCGTTCCTTTTGGTCTTTCACTATCTACTCTAATAAAGTGAACGAGTGAAGATACCGATAGTATGGAGTGATGACACTCGCGAGAAGAAATGCACGGTCAATGTGTAAGTTTTAACGAGTGCTCGAAATTGTTCCAATTAATTATGTTCTAGTAATTCATTTTCTATTACTAAATTTTAGACACCTTGATAATTTAATTTATATATAGATACACGTAGATACAGTGAAAGAGCACCTACGCAGTAGGGCAACGATCGACTCGCGAAACAGTTGCTGTTAGTATTTAATAACATTTTATGTGCATTAGAGCTGACTCGTTAACAAATTAATTTACCTGATACTTCACCTATTTATTTAGGTATTACATTTATGTTCTTACATTACGTATGAAATTAAATTAACATTAGTGAAATTTTGTCAAAAAATATTAAGTTTTGACATGAGACTTTTTTATCTTTACAATTTAAACTGTAGTCAATTAATTGCAAACAATCGACCTCAAACTTTTTATTGTTAACAGCTCTCAAATCTATACCTACTATATAAACTCTCTTCAAGAGACTATCACTATGATTTTCAACATTTTACTCTCAACTGTGTTTACTGAACGAAATGACGTAATAATATGTGCAATGGAGACTACACTACTGTTCCATCAGTCACAGCGTGAAACGTGACGACGACGATGCGACAGTTGATGAAGTCGATGCGACTGGCGAAGACAAACAATGTTGATGGGTGCGGACGTGCGGTGCCGACCACAGCTTGGAGGTACAGCTTGACGCGACTACCTCTGAGTACCGCGGAGGCGTGACGCATTCACTTCGACCAAAGTGAAGGCACTGAGTATCACGAGCGAATTAGATACTCGATTAAAACAATAACGACCCACTGATCCATCGTCACTATTCTGCTCACACTATGTCGATGTATACCTAATCTATTGAAGGAATTACTTCGCTGAAGGGAAACTTTCACTTGAAAATACTATGAAAATATCATCTAGGTTCTGTTTACGTAGCAGAGGTTTAAATGCCGAGTGATATGAGTGTGGAGGCGTAACGCGCGGCGCCGTAGTGCGGCTACGAGCGCGCTGCTACGAGCTACGAGCTACGAGCACCTTCGTACTAGCACGTACATCACACAGACAGACAAACAGATCAGGTTGTACTGGAAGTTGTCACAAACCAAGCCTTAAGAAGCGTTAATAGACCATTAGCACCTTCGGTGACGACGATTAAGTATGGGAGTGGAAACAACAAACCGTTTTTGACATATGTACACACGATAAAAACGTAAAAAATAACTTACTTAATATTATTATCATTTATCATTTGAATACAACAACTACATCCCCGACCGAGGACAATATTCTCAACAAATGTCCATTCAATAAAGTCTTAATAACCTTTGTTTGATCACATAATGTTCAACGATAATTCTATAATTTAATATATTTCATAAATAAGACAAAACTAACAAACACCGTTACCTATGCGTTGAAAACGACAATACGATACTCAGCTTGGATGTTGCATTACCATTATCAATATTCGGTACGATATAATATACAATAATATATATTTAAAAATTAATTCATATATCAAAAATCATTTTCAACCATATTAAATCTGAATTACAATGCCTGATTTACTTCATAAGACGGATATATTACATATAATTCTCATTATATGCTTTAGTCATACTTTACTTCTTACAAAACAACAACTACTTATTAACCCTATATTACTTTCCTGACTCATTTAATACGTAATCATAGACCAAGTATTAGGCGTCCACACGCGTAGTGCCGGGCGCGAGTGGCGGCGTGGCCGCGCGACTCGTGAGGGAGCCGCTCCGCCGCGCTGCCACCTCGACGCCGCGCGCCGCTCATTAGTGCAACATTACAAAAATAACTCTCTAAGAAACGATTCCACAGTATACCTACCTATTGTCTCATGTTCAAAAGAGTAGAGACACCGTGTCCTTAATTATTTAGTTTAACATCAACGTTTGGTCTCCAAGTGCAAGGGACAGGACGTGACACCTACTCTTTATCCCACGGCGGTTGAGGGCGGCGAGGTGCAGCCTGGCATCAGCGGTGTTTGTGGCACCGTGCGCCGTACACCTGCTATTGTATGAGGTATCGGATCTACATAATAATGTAGTGTAAAAGTTCCGTCACACAGAGTACGCTCCGTACGATGCTATGTATGTATAATGTACTGAAAGACTCGATTAACGATCGTCACAGAGAGTTTTGCTTCTTAAAGATCTCCTGTAAAATATTGCTTTTATTCATGAGGATACATAACCTAGTTCAGCGAATATAACTCAAACTCTGTGCCTTATGAACGATGTAACTGTAAAACACTATGTAAAATATACGTAACATCTTCACTCGATGCAAAACATCTTGTGGATTCTTGTTTACAATTTCTGCCAAAAATATTAACATATATTGGCCGGAACATCGGCTAACAGCGCTTACGAGATAAATGATTGTTAAGTTATTCTTCAGATCATTATTTGGTGTTTCCATGTTTCGGGTAAATCGATCGACCGGACACAAATATTAACTTAGAGTCTATAGGGGCGCCGCGAGTCGCGGCGAGCGGGTGCGCTCAGCCGCGCCGCCACTCGCGTTCGTCTCGTCCGAAATCGTAACCGCGCGATATTTATTATCATAAGTACAGCACTAACAGAGGTTCGGATCGCAGGCCGGCGATCGCGGGACGCGCGGGTGCGACGCACGTAAACGTAAAACTATAACCTTGAATCGCGCACTTTCACTATAGGCGAGGCTGCGGTCCAGTGAGTCCGTGCGTGCGCGGCTAGTGCGAGCGCGGCGAGCGCGGCTGCGAGGAGCGGTGCGCGCGGCGCGGGCGCGCGAGCCCCGCCCGGCGCCTGGTAGGGCACCGAGCATGTGGCCACGCGTTCCTCCACGGCGGCGCAGCGCTCCGCCTCGGGCCGCGCTGCCTCGCTCAGCCGCGCCTCGCAGCGGTAGCACAGCCGCCCCTCGCAGTACCAGTAGCAACACTCGTCCCACCCGTAGTTGGACTTGTTCGCCTGCGCACCCGTTTCTGGGATACGCGGGTCTGAAAACATTCGCGCCGGTGTATCAGCTGATCCACTACTCTATCTGCACAACTACAATGCTTGGAAAACACTCATTGTCAATTGAGCAATTTGATTTTATGATGTTGAATGATATTGCCTCATATTGCAGTCTATCAAGCTGCAGGCTTACGTAACTATGTTTGTCTTACACTTTATCCACAATGCAAATACGAGGCATTTATTTATGAAAATGTAGTACAACGATAAGCATGCACCACTTGTCAGACTTGCTCTACTCGTGTATTACCCGCGTGTCCATTTGTATATAGCAAGTAAGATGCCGTGGGTTAGTTGAAAATTATATTACTTAATATTTACATTTTAATAATGTGCTAGCCAGTGTCAAAATTAGGGTAAATTACGTAAACGATTACAAGTGGCCATGCATACATTTTATAATAATTAAGTACATCAAGTTGTTACCCACAAATAATATTTTAAAACGTGCATAGTTAGCGCACCAACGCTTTGCATCGCCAAAGAAAGCCGGCAGCATTTAACTTTTCACAAATGTTAAACCGAAAAGTGCGAAGCAACAATTGGTCTAAGACAAAGACTGCTATAAAGAAAAATAAAACAGCATGCATCGCGCCAGAAGTGCTATTTGTTTTGTGCTCCTTCATTTTGAACGGCGGCCAAGCTTTGAGCCAAAGCGCCGAGGCAATTGCGCTTAACATAAAGATGCAGTCGTCTTTCAGTATTAATATTTGGAAAGAAAAATGCACATGATCTCATCATGATGAATACATTTTTAGTCACATGCCAATTCTAAATATATGTAGTTTGTGTGTAATAATAAGTACAAGGATTTATGATTTATCTTCATAAATACAATTTAATAGTTGATTATAATTATTGCTCGTTTTGTCAGAGAAGGAAGAAAACCGCATGTCTAATAGTTTATAACGTTGTCAAAGATGTGTGAAGCACTAGGTCTGCGTAGTAGACTATAGCCTAGGCCGTCTCATAGTGAGAAGAGGCCCTTGTTCAGCAATGGAGCATTTCATAAACAGGACTGATCTATCATAATTTTGCAACAAAATTCTAAAGCAGTCTAGATGAAGAGTATTGTAAAGATCGATATTGGCCACTGAAGATATATTTGTGGTGTTGTAATTCAACATCACAGATATACGTTCAGTGTCCAATCTGGGCGAAGGACCTACCGAGACATAGGAACGTGGGCTCGCCGGCGTACTGTGTGGGGTATGCAGGCGCGCGATCCGCCGGCAGGAAGTAGGGGCAGTGTTGCTCGACGAGCTGGCAGACGGAAAGGCAGGGCTTGAGCCGGACTATGGGCCGACCGGGGCCGGCGGCGGCGGCGCGGACCCAGCGGCCTACGACGCCGCCCGCGCTGCGCCGCCGGTCCAGGTGACCGACGCGCTCCAGGTGTCGCGCGTGCCATCGCGCCGCGTGCTCGGCGGGCGCGCGCCGCGCTCTGCTGCCTTCCTCTCCGCCTTCCTCCGCACCCTCCTCCACCCACAGCGGCACCATCGTGCTGCACGCCCAACGACGATACGTCTCCTGTAATAGCAATACAATATACATTCATAACTTGATACACTCTACTTAACAAGTTTTAATTACTTTATGAATATTTTCAAATATTTAAATGATAGATCTGCTCTGGTCTGATATGGCCGCACGAAAAAGTGTGGATTATTTTTCGTGCGGCCGAATAATGGTTACGGAAGAATAAGCTCACATATTATATTTTTACATTTACATGTTGGGGAAAGATACTGTACAACTTTTCAATATGAATGAGAGTTTTTATCTGTGATTGAAATTCTTAGAATTATTTCACGATTGAGGGTCGATGATTTAAAAACACACAACTTTGTAGATACCGTGTTGAATAAGCTCTATACTATTGCACAGTGCCTTAAGTAGTGCCAGCGTATTAACTACAGTCATTTCCAATATTCTATCCATGGCTTAGTGTCCGTAGATAGCATACTTCTAAAAACTTTTCGTGTATAAAACATTAAAAGTGAACGTATGGCTATTCTAATAAAGGCGTGGGTCTACTCATTACAGAATGCTCATTTTAGATTCGCCTCTCAAAATTTTGATTATAATGAGCGGAGCCCACGAACTTATAAAAAGGTCTGAAAGGACCCACGGCGGTGACAGCTGGTGGCGAACGTAACCCTTCTCACTTTTATCGTGACGCGGCATTTTTAGTTCCGCAGGAAATCACCACGCGTAGGTACCTACCAAGCTAGTGATTAATTAGTTACAGCGGCTCCACTACGTGAGATGGCGATGCACAAAATAAGCTCACCGTTATTGAGAAAAACACCTCTTGCTCAAACAAATAGTCATCGTAAATCACGAACATTTTAGTACTTGAGTACATGTATTTCGTGCCTGAAATACAACTACTTATCTGTACTAACACAAATACATATACTATAACAGACAGATTATATGTTTGCATTATAATTTAATACAATTTTATAATTCCGTATTCAATGTAATTTAATTCATGACATAAATTCACTATACTAATTATTTAAGGACAATATTTAATTTTATTCAGACAGTATTATTGTTATTTAATATTCACATTATTGTTAATCATAAATATTAATTTTTGCATACCATTCATACGGTGAGACATGCTGTGCTTATTTTATTATTTAAACATCTTTGTAACCGTGTTTCTAGCAAATAAAGATTATTATAAGATTATTATACTAATATTATAAAGCTGAAGAGTTTGTTCGTTTGTTTGGTTGAACGCGCTAATCTCAGGAACTACTGGCTCGAATTGAAAAATGATTTTAGTGTTGGGTAGCCTATTAATCGAGAAAGGCTATAGGCTATATAACATCACGCTACGATCCACGGGGACGACGCAGTAACCATAAACGCGAGTGAAACCGCGTGAACATCTACTGATATTTATGAGTCTGGGTTCACTATAGTCTAGTGTTAATAGTCTTTGCCGCATCTATTATTGCTAATAAGATTAGCTAAAAAATATAAAATACTTAGACAGTTTTTTATTGCTGCGCTTATACTCAGAGTCGATTTGTCACTTTTCTGTTCAATAAAGTTTTCTTTGTACTTTAATTGTCTATATCTGCACTTTTACACACAGGATATGTAATGAAACACGCAACGCTAACTAGGCCATTTTCAAAATTGCTTATGTTTCTTCATATTTTTTACCGCACATATAGAGGTGACTGAAATAACTTTTTATCGATTGTATTATAGTCGATAAAAAATTTTCCAGTCACCTCTATGTAAACTATTTGACACGTTGATACCAGCACATTGTCGTTTTTATGTATAATACCAGGTATGGTATTACTATCCTAACTAATATTATAAATACGAAAATTAGTTTTTTTGTTACGCTCTCACGTCTTAATTACTTGACCAATCATCATGAAATTTTGCATACACATTGTCAGGGGTACAGAGAGGACATAGGGTACCTTTCATCCAGTATAGTATCTTATCTTATCTTATGTGGGGGCCCGTCAGGGCAGACCGGCGACACTTCGACCCAGTGGGATCTTTTGTGTCGACACTCTCCCAATAACGACTACCATAGATGTTCATGGCAGCCGGGACAAACGGCTTAACGTGCTTACCGAGACACGGAACAGGCGATAATTGTCAATCAATACGCACATAATTTTGAAAAGTCTATATAACTTCCGAAAGTCAGAGGTGCGCGACGTGGGTTCGAACCCGAGACCCTCTGCATTGCAGTCTGTTGGTCTCCCCACTGAGCTATCGCTGCTTCTCCAGTACAGTAACAAATCAAACCTAGATATGTATACGCGAGCAAAGCTGTGGGCAAAATCTAATCATATATATAATATAACATACGTTATACTGTTTACAAATATAGTCATGAATGTATACCCATTAAGGCATAACACCTCGTAGTACATCGCATAATTGATGTTGCACGTTAGTCTGGGAATGCCCAATTAAGGCCGGCGATCGCTTAATAACCAATACAATGCCCTTTTACGAGCATTCGTTCATCTAATAGCTTATTGACACTGCATTCCCTCTATAAACATTATTGTTTACCAGACATTACGCGAAGTCTTATTGCTTTAATAATATATTATGTTTTAGTAAAATGTTGCGTCTAATAAATATTTTCCTTCCAGATTTTGACCGCGGATTCGCTAGCGTTAATGTAGATTTTGGCAATAGATTCCTATGTCTTTGGAAAGAGTCTTTTTTTGCATGAAAGTACCCTATGTCTGTTTCTGTATCCCTGGCAACGTATATATAAAATTTCATGATGATCGGTCGAGTAGTTAGGGCGTAAAAGTGTAAGACACAAACTAGCTCACATTCGCATTTATGATATTAATTACGATTACAATTTTTATACATACTTCTAAAGTGGGTGTTTAATTTTGGAATATGTCGCAAATTTTACAGTGTCCTGTTTTTTTTAAGAATATATGTCTATATATTAATACGTGAAGCGAAAACTTTGGATCCCTTTTTACGAAAATTGGGCGGACGGAGGAGTATGAAATTTCGCACACTTATAGTTTATACAAAGAAGAAGTGACGAATGCTAATATTTATATAAAATATGTATAATAAATACATTAAATTAATGAAGAAACACTACACGCACACAACCATGCATTTGACACACGCAGTCGAAGCGCGTAACTATGGTTACATATATCAATATACGAGTATAATGACATGACATAATATATATCAGTTGGTCGAATTTCGAGCACTAGGCGACCGCTAGTAATAATAATAAGTTGTATGTAACTATTTAATAATGCCATGGATATGCTTTTGAACAAACTTTACTATGAGTTGATGTTGAAAAGTAAATTACTGGTCGAGGGAGAAACTGCCATAGAATGACACTGATCCCGATGATGATTATGAAATAAATTTCAGTTTAGAGGAAGACTGATACACCTGGTTTAAGTGTTGCTACTACGGTACACAGTTTAATTATAAGCAGCGATAGCCTAATGGGAGACGTTTGTGCTGCCACGCAGAGGTGTCGAGCTCGATCGCAAAGCACGCATCTCTGAATTTTCGTAGTTATGTGGCTCACTTTAGCGATGAAAAAAAAAAAAAAAAAAAAACGATGAAGGAAAACATTGTGAGAAAACCTGCATGTCTGACAGTTCTACACAATGTTCTCGAAGATATGTGAAGTCTGCCGACCCGCACTGGGCCAGTGTGGTGCTCCACCACGCTGGCCCAGTGCGGTTGAAGAAGGGTTAGGTCTTCTCATATTGAGGAGACGCCCGTGCCCAGCAGTGGGACAGTTTAGGCCGCTACACTTTTAGATTATTAAAGTGCACATAATCTAAAGTAAATTCTTATATCTAATTACATGTTCTAACTCTATAAATGCTGAAATTTATAATTTATGTAAATATTGCATGGTCCTAATATTATAAATGCGACTGTGAGTTTGTTTGTTACGCTTCCATGCCTTAACTACTTCACTGATCATCATGAAATTTCACATACATGTTGTCAGGGTAACAGAAGAGGACATAGGGTACCTACCTTTTATCCAGAAAAATGTACTGTTGCAAACCTAGCCTTTATTTACGCGAGCAAAGCCGCGGGAAAAATCTAGTATTGCATAATATAGGGTAGAAATAAAAGAGATTTGTAACAATACTTATAATATAGGGAACCTCGAATGTTTTGTATTTATGACTTATTTATAGTAGGATATTGAACGTCTTAATATATTTGATCTAAACAGCTTCTACGCTGTCAAATTCGACTCAAAAAAGATGATGGATGTGAGCTAGATGTCACGTCCAGAAACCACGGTAAGTGTTTATTAAATAACTTCGTATTTATAGATTGATTTATCGGTATTTGATATTTATTTTAAACTATATTATGCTTGCGGCTTCGCTCGTGTAAATCTAGGTTATGCTAATTTTCTATCCCTCGAGAAGAGTACTTTTTACGGATAAAAGGTACACCCTATGTTCTTTTCAGGACACCTGACAGTGGGTATGCAAAAGCATAACTAATAAACAAGCAAACAACCTCACATTCGCATTTAAAATATTATTTAGGATTAGGATATTTGCAACCGCGATTTGTAATGATATAGACGTCTATATATCCATATCTATCAAAAAAAAAAAAAAGGAATATTGTAGCGACACTGCTGACGCATTAGTTTTGTGTAGTCAGGCGCAAGTATACAGTAGCGCCGCGCGGCAGTCGTCTCCCCGCAACCACTCACTTAGCTCGTAGTCCAATATGTATTTATAGTATTTATATCTGGTACCAGTAAATATATAACCATATCTATCAAGAAGTATTTTATTTGGACTCCACAACAAGAACTTTCATTTACCCCCACATTGGTGACCCCGACGTGATATATACGATGGAAGATAAAAGTATCAAGCGCATCAACCGACGTGATGAAGACGCAGCCTTCGGAGAAAACATGGCAGTGAAGCACGCGCGCATGATTTGCTGACTGTGGGATCCGCATATGTTACACGTGGCAGCCGAACACGCGCATGGAGGTTTGGCGAAGATGCATCATATTGGGAGACGACTCGCCCTGTTTGCGAAAACCAACAAGGCTTGGGCTACGACGACTTGCTTGAACCAGTAACAATGACAAATGGAACATCTGCCGACTGGAGCGACCACCTGAGATACCGAACACACTCATCATGGCTGCATTGTTAAGCTGAATTGAAGAAGCGACCAAAGCAGACTACCGCAGAGTGAGGAGGAGCGACATGAGATTGCCGGGAGGAGGCGTAAGGCGATTCAAACTTGGGTGCGAGGTCATATTCCGCACCAAGAAGAGGACTGCAGCATACTCGACGTACGGTGATAGATGGCACGGGACACGGCGGTGGCACTCGATGGCACAGTGCACGCGTCGTACTCGCGCATCGCACCTGGGGCGAGGCAAGATACCGCACCGGTGTTGGATGGCGCAACCTGCCAGTCTTCACATGGACCATAGCTCAAACGTTGTGTATTGGTGTAAGTCGCTGACAGTATGTGATTATGGCAAAGTGATTAAACGTATGCATCTTCGTACGAAAAGCTTCTACGATAAGCGTCATACGGAGTGCTAATTACGTAAAGTCTTGTTGTTTTATGTGTTTTGATAAATTATATAGTGCAGTATTTTAATCTGGAGAAATGTAATGGTCAGATTCATATATAGTTTTGTTTTAAAATGTTTACCCCGCTCCGAATCATAGCGATATGTTAAAATTATGTCATTGTTTAGATTCGCTGGAAGAAGTAACTTGAGTTTATATCGTGTTTGCAGTATCATGTATCAAGTATGTTAGTGTGAAGAAATACGCTGTGTTAGCTTGAAATCGATTATAGTGCTGTTTGTAATAAATATAAAGTTGAAATATTTGGTTTAGAAATGTTTGAGTTTTAATGGATTTTTGGACTATTTCTTTTTTTGTTAAAGGGGGGAATATTGTAGCGACACTGCTGACGCATTAGTTTTGTGTAGTCAGGCGCAAGTATACAGTAGCGCCGCGCGGCAGTCGTCTCCCCGCAACCACTCACTTAGCTCGTAGTCCAATATGTATTTATAGTATTTATATCTGGTACCAGTAAATATATAACCATATCTATCAAGAAGTATTTTATTTGGACTCCACAACAAGAACTTTCATTTACCCCCACAATAACTATTCGTTTGTGAACTAAATAAATAAATCTTTATTTGGTAAAAGTAATACAAAGGTATAAATAATATAATGTATTTTACTCGCTAACTACAAATATTATACCCGGCTAGTTGGTACTTTCAATTTCTCGTTCCCGTGGGCTCTACGGAATAAACGGGGTAAATACATAAACATGAGATGCAACGTTGTGTACAACCTTTAAGTCAATCTATTACTTAATAACTTTTAAGAATTGCGGAAACAAAACATGATAAGTTTTTATATGTAGGTAAAGACTGTTCTCCGTAGCTTTGCCTTATAATTACTGCGCCGCTCTCGTAGCTCGTAGCGAGAAGTTATTTAAGCATATAACCTACTTTAAAAATTAGGGTATTATATGCATAAAGAATTTTTAAATCTGACTGGTAGTTCAAGAGATTGGCGTGTTACATAAAAACTCTTTCATGTTTCTTAAATTATGTTAATTATATTATAGTATAGATTGCGTGCATATTGTTTTCAAATTTCCCGCGGGACAGGCGTTACGTAGTGTGGGGAGATGCAGTAATTCTTTCCACTATACTATATGAATGTTATAATTATTATTTCTTTTTTACATTTATATTGGTTGAAATACTGTGTGCTGTGTATATTATGTAACTATTTTGAAGAAAATATATATTATTAATCTATAGTAATATGTGAAAGTGAATGCTACGAGATTATCCACTGTAGAACTATGCGTAGCATCACGTAGCTAGACATTACGCAGAAAAGCTGGCTGTCCCACGAGACATATAATAATAATATTTTCTAATCACGTAATGTTCGATGTTGGGCGCTCGCGGTGCGCCCTGGTGTCTAACAAATCAGAACAAATGAACATCATGTCAAGCAACGTTGTCTCAGCGGGCGCCGGCGGCTGCTCGAAGCCACAGCTGAGGGGAGGTGGGGGGTATTACGGGGGAAAGAGGGATGGGTGACCGCCTCCTATACCCAATCAATCATAGAGTGGGCGCGATGTGTCGCTCGATAACCGCATCCATGTGTGCTTTCTGTTTATACTATTACCTTTAAACGAGACAAATAAGAACAAAAGGGAAGGTACCTATCATGTTTATTACTCTATTTGTATCGAGGGTAATATCACATTCCAATCATGGTTTCCTATTATATCATATCTTTCTCTTCTCCTTAGCCTTTATTATTCCCAAATCACTTGGATTCGGCTTTCTAGTCTAACCGGATTTGACTAGATATCAGTTTTTACATGGAGCGACTGCCATCTGACCTCCGCAACCCGAAGGCTAACGATACCCTAAAGCTAGACCAGTGTCAGGATATTAGAGGGCACTGACTTCCCAATAACGACTGCCATAGATGTTCATGGCAGCCGGGACCGATGGCTTAACGTGCTCTCCGAGGCACGGAGCAGGCGATAATTGTCAATCAATACGCACATAATTACGAAAAGTCATATAACTTCCGAAAGTCAGAGGTGCGCGACGTGGGTTCGAACCCGAGACCCTCTGCATTGCAGTCTGTTGGTCTCCTCACTGAGCTATCGCTGCTATTATATCCTATTATATCATCTATACATCTATACAATACATACAATACAAATAAATAAAATTGAAGTGTCTGTTTGTAATGTCAAAATAACAGCTTTTTATCTAATGCATATGAAAGTATATAAGGTGCCTATACGAAAACATCTATTTTTAAATTTTTTGTCTGTCTGTCTGTCTGGTTGTGACGGCTAATCTCCGAAACGGCTGAACCGATTTTGACGGGACTTTCACTGGCAGATAGCTGATGTTATAAGGAGTAACTTAGGCTACTTTGATTTTAGAAAAAAGAATAGGGTTCCGCGGTGACAAACACTTTTTAGTTAAAATCTACGCTGACGAAGTCGCAGGTAACAGCTAGTATACCATAAATAAATGTAGCGTATAAATAGATAATACTCGTATTATTTTCTGAATTCTATAAACAGATATTTCAGATTTTATTTAGGTCGCAAACCTCTCAAAGGCACTCATGAATGTAAAAATTACATGTTATAGGCTTCATTTATAGATAGGCTATTCTTATAAATATTGTCTCATCAAGGATCTAATCCTTTCTTTACTCGCTTATATGTGATCTTGAATCTAATATAATGACAATATAAAGTACATAAACTTAATTGAAAGGTATTTTGGAAAAACAAACAATGTCACAGCTCTAAGGATTCTTCAGGGTTCGTAGTATAATCTGTCATTGAGAGAAATTGGAAAAACAGCCAACGTTCATATAAAATTTAGCTCCAAAGTTAGAGTGTTTCTGGAAGTACAACCAATGTCCATAATGTTTCTGGCAAAAAGAACCATAGCCCGTGGACAACGGCTGTTTAAAAAAAAATAGCATCTCGCTTGACAGTAGTTGTCATTATAGATTATTTATACTACAATATATATTTTCATGTACTTAAATTAATTAAAAGTTCAAAAGTAGTAATTTTTCCAAGATATCCATTTTATGAAGTTTTATTCATTTCCTGTAAAATTTGATCAAAGTGACATTGGTTGTTTTTCCAAAACACCCTTCAATTCAGAAATACCTATAAACATATGTTTAACTACTTCGGTGGTGCAGCGGTTGTAAAGAGACTGCTGAGAATGAGATTTCAGATTCGTTCCCGGGTCGGGCAAAGACTTACAACGTCTAGTACTGTGCCGGTAGGCGACAAGAGACTGGTCTGCTATTACGTGGGACTTAAAAACATAGCTGGTGTAATGTGGGAGTAAATCATCTCTGACAACTTCTTTGGGTTCATAAGCGTGAGATTATGTATGAAATTTACTGCACGGATGGCGTTATGGTTTAAATGGCCGCCTCGCCACTGCCACTGCGCCGAGTGTTGTGGGTTCTTTCCTCAAACGAGAAAAAAAATTGTGTGATCCGAAAATAGCGGTTCCGAGTCCAGACTCGGAACCGCTATTTTCGGACATAAATAACACCCAGGTGTTATTTATGTCCGTTGTTTGAATGTTTATAAAGTCCCCCGGGACACAGGGATTATTCCTAGTGCGAGAGTTGTCTTTTAGGAATAAAAAAGTGTATAAAATGACTGTGTTAAAAGTAATAGAGCACAGAGGGATGATCATCCTGAGTTGGGATTTCGCTAGAACTACCTAACTAGGAAAGTTTTCTTTCCCTATCCTAGCGAATTTGCGAACTGGAGTTCTTGCGGTCATTCTTGGGAATATTCTGTAAAACCCAGTTGATATACTAAGAATTATTTCTTATGAGTTTCAGTTTAAAATCTATAACTACACTTCAAAATATTGAGACAACCAACTCTTAGTTTCCCCGTGAACATGGCTGCTGAAAAGCAACCGAAACATCGAGAAAAATGTAAAATCAAAACTTAATAGTTTTTATAGTTTAAATAGAACTAAACAATAGTAAGTAATAGTGTTTAACAATAGTAGTTTAAAGTTTCAAAATTATATTTAAAAAAAAACCGTATAAAAAGTTTAATTTCAATCTATAGGTAACTAGTTCATTCATATTTCATATTAAGTTGTATTACTATTTTTGATTATGTAAATGTTATAAAATAGGACCAAAAACCGCATTGAAACTATATTCGAATATATTACAGCGTTTTATATAAATACTTGCGTTGCGTCCTCGACCACACCAAGTACGAATAGCGTTGTGTAAAACTTTATTCGAATATTATTCGGATATAATAATAGGCATCAATCACTACGTAAAAATTACTGTCCTTAATTAGCGATGACTATTATTAGTCAGCTGTACAACAAGCTCTTTATTTTTTTATAGTCAACTCCCGCTCTAGAAATAATTATTGTGTCGCGGAGCACTTTACAAACACTCAAGCAACGGACATACAGAACACTTAGACTCCGAAAATCTTTTTTTTAATTACACAAAATTAGCGTAGTACTCGCTCGTAGATTGAAGTCTAGATGAGTCCGGACCCGTGCTTCATCTAGGTTCTCCACCTGGATGAAGCACGACTATATAGGGTCCCGTGTTCCAACTGATGATCAGTACAGTCAAATAATTAAGAAAAATACATAATTAAAGAATATAATCAATAGGATTTATTTTAACGCATTTTTTCTAAAACATGGCCGAAAGAAATTTCATTATTAATTAATTGCATTTGCAAATCTACAATAAAATGGTATTTTTCAGTGTTCTTTGCGGCGTTTAGTTGGCGGTAAATCTAAACAATCGGTATTTTGCGATATCACCGTTAGCAATTTATTTAGGCTAATATATGGTTTTTTGAACTGTTTATTGTAATAAACAATTACATTTTATATTTACTAGCACATAAACACGAAAAGTACGTATAGCGTTGTGCACAACTGTGTTCGAATATTATTGTATACTCGAATCAAGAAAAAGTCATATTACTATTTTTAATTACGTAAATGCTATGAAAATAGGACTATATTCGAATAATAATAGAAAATACATTGAAATTATATTCGAATGTATTACAGCATTATACTCGAATATAAATACTTGAGTTGCGTCCATGAACACACAAAGTATGTACGTATAGCGTTGTGCAGAACTTTATTCAAATACATAGAATAATACGCATCACTATGTAAAATCACTGTCTATAATTAGAAATGATTTTATTATTAGTTAGCTCTACAACAGTCTAACTTTTTTATAGACAACTCCCGGCCGCAACACAGGAAGGATTTCTAAAATTCCTGTATCACGTGGGACTTTACAAACATTCAAGTAACAGACAAAGGATACCCAAACCCAGAACAACTATTTGTGTATCACACAAACTTTGTGTACCTCTAATAAGAATATTACAGCTATTACAAAAGTATATATTCTGTTGATAACGTACTGAACTGTATGCAAGTAGACATGATGTCATGTGTTCCTACGTCATCTAAAATTCTACGAAGCTAACAATTAGCTAATTGTTTAACCATTTCAAAAGAAGACAATCAACAATGTAAATAGTATAATGTAATGGCATAAAGCAAATGCATTAAAATCCCATCAACATTAGTCGTGTTCGTTGTAAAGTGTTGGCAATAAAAATTGTTTAGTCGTAATACTTATTAATAATAGGGGTTTAAATATGAAGTTGTCGCTTTGTATGAAGAAAATCGGTAACATTGTGGTTTTCATACAAATTATTTCTTATGTATAGTTTAGAATGTTTTTTTTAATGTACAATTGCTTGTATTTAGGCCACTAAGGTTTGTCTTAAATTAACAAGAACATCAACCATCGTGTAATAATGGCGAATCTAAATAACGAATATAGGCAGACACTGAGCAATATAACTTTAAGTACAAATTGTATAACATTTTATTGATATTTATTATTGTTATAATACATGTTATTAATAAATATATAGTCTATTAACAAAATATAAATGAATTTTTAAAATAACCATTGCATTTCCCACAGAAACCGAGAAATTAGACGTTGTTTGATAACATTTTGTACATACATAGATAATAAGTTTGAACTACGAGAAAGGACATACAGTACTTCTTAATCATTGCAGACCAAATCTTACTTGGGTTACAGTCAGTTATACATAATATCATAATCCTGATTAGTATTTATTAGTCAGTAATCAAAAACGACGATACTAGTGTATATGAAGAAAGAATAATAAATAATCCAGACTAGTTTCATGAAACGTCCGAGTTCCGAATGCGTTTGGTAATGTCTATGCAAAATAGTAATTAAACAAATGAATACAAATTCGTATCATAATGTGGTCTCGTTTTCACACCAATACGAATTATTGGTTTGGAAATGTGTGTAGTATTACCGTAGTAACGTATATATCAATGAGCACTACACACGATAATAATACGTACTCGTTTGTTTATTTAAGCTATATTACATTGCATTTTCAGACACATACGGCTTTTTGATTCTGTATATACTTAGAAAAAAGAAAGAAACAATAACCATGTATTTTTTATCAAAACATAACTATGTAGTAGTGGACAATAATTCTGACATAATGTATAGCTGTGAAACTTTACGACTATACGCCTTTACTTTAAAAGAATACACTCACACATCGTCAGACTTTTTTGTATCCATGTAAAAGTGTAGGCTTGGCCTATGAAAAGCAGCCATAATTCCAGATTTGACGTTATTCCTTGAATTTTTTTAACAAAAATTCTCTACAACTCTTCCCATCTTGGAAATGTAACCCAAACGCATGACTGACCGTCTAAGTCATTTTTATGGGACCAAGGAGGCAGCCATGTATTTAAAAACCTAATTTCTAAAATGTTTTTTTTTATGAGGTTGGAGGCAAACGAGCAGACGGATCACCTGATGGTAAGCGATTACCGCCGCCCATGGACACCCGCAACACCAAAGGAGTTACAAATGCATTGCCGGCCTTTTAAAAAGGAGTACGCTCTTTTCTTGAAGGTTTGTAGGTCGTATTGATATTGGTATTGTATTATTGTATTAACACTTAGCCTTACTTATCCTAAATAATATTATGTATGTGAATGTGAGTTTGTTTGTGACACTTTCACGCATTAACTCGACAAATCTTCATGAAATTTCGCATACGTTGTACCTGACAAAGGTACCTTACGTCCTTTTCTGTATCCTTATACAGAAAAGGACATAGGGTACCTTTCATCCAAAACAACGGACATAAACTAGTACACATATATCGCTAACTAATACCTAACTACATCTCATCAGAATAGCTCTCAAATCTTTAATCAATGATCGCCGCTGTTTCAAACTTTCATTTAACTTTACATAAAATTCAACGGTGTATACAGGATATCCAGTAATTAATGAATAACCTTGAAATGTCTTATAGTAGAACTGATGGCCGTTCAGAAAAACATTATGAAAAAAATCTATCTTTACTACCTGAGATATAATTTTTTTTTTAATTACCATATTTATCTTTCTTTTACACTACGAGATAGACTTTTTAATATATGTATTTTATTTTCATTTTTTCTGAACGGTCATCAGTTCTACTATAAGACATTTGAAGGTTATCCATTAATTACCGGACAACCTGTATATTGATATACACGTATTACCATTGGGTAATAAGTGAGATCTTTAAGATTACCTACTCACTAGTTAATACTAAGATACCTTTAATATGTTTGAGACTGCTTTATAAAGGGATTAAATATAATGATCATCAAAAATACTAATTGGTCAGCAAATATTGCACAGCATAACGAGCATCTATACGCCTCAAATCACTGCATTCCGTCTCGGAAGTGTTAGGTTATATTAGGTACCTTTTTTTAAACCCACCCAAAAATAGGAACCCCGCCAAGCGGGGCTCCGTCGACTTAGTTTGATCTCTTTAAAGTTTGCTGGCCATGAGTTGCTGGTCAATTAGCTATTTCTGCTCACAGATTATATTTTTCTGCTCACAAAAATACCAATACTATGCTAACCATTTAAATAACACCCCTTTATAAATAAGATTGCATTTGCTTCAAGCCGTGTAGGACAAAATGTTCTAAATTGAAACGCAGTAACATATTAGTTTGACGGCACAAGCGAGTTTTCAACTTAACGTCAAGTATCAAGTTATACCTGGTAAACTAGTTGGGAACTTGAAGTTTGAATCTAGAAAATTATATCAGTATCAGCTTAGTGACTCTCGAGTTCCATACGAACACTGATACGGATATTATCTTGGAACTATTAGTGATACATTGTGTTTTTATATATTGCACGATGTATACTGCCCATCACTTCGCTCTTTTTTTTTTAAATCAATGCTCGCACTACGCGTCTTTTCTGACTCACTGGGAACTTCACAAACATTTAAAAAACGGACTCGCATACATCCAGGCCCTGAACAACTATTTGCGGATCACACGAATTTTTGTCCCGCGTGGGAATCGAACCCATAAAACTTGGCGCACTAGCGGTGGCCCGGCGACTACTTAAGCAACTATGTCACTCTGTCCATTGATTAAATGTTTGCAAATTCACCTGCGATATACTCGTAGTATTCATTTCTAGTACAGGAGTATTTTTAAAGAAAACGAATCAATATTTTAGTAACGACATTATCCTAAGTTGCTTATAAAAAGTACTAATATTTTGTGCTCTAGGGGTTCTGAGGAAGTATGACTTTATTGTTGACTAGCTGTTACCTGCGACATCGTCCGCGTAGATTTTAACTAAAAAGAGTTTGTCTCCGCGGAAAACTATATTTTTTCTAAAATCAAAGTAGCCTAAGTTACTCCTTATAACATCAGCTATCTGCCAGTGAAAGTCCCGTCAAAATCGGTTCAGCCGTTTTGAAGATTAGCCGGAACAAACAGACAGACAGACAAACATTTTAAAAATAGATGTTTTCGTATAGGTACCTTATATACTTTCATATGCATTAGATAAAAAGTTGTTATTTTGACATTACAAACAGACACTTCAATTTTATTTATTTGTATAGATAGTTAGTTATTTTATATCGTTTTCTGGAATATTTACTCTTCACCTTCATGATGTTATGGGCTATAAACTATCCCTATTCAAGTCACTTCGATTCGTTACTTCGTTCGGAGAAACCAATATACATACGTAGTTATAAAATTAATAAGCGTAACATAATATCTACGTAATACAGGCTGAGCATATTACTGTATACTGAGAACAGTTACCTTCATGCTGCTAAGTTAATAATTCTTTAAGACGTTCGCAGAAATACTTATCACGAGATAGCTTTTGCCCGCCTTTCGTACGCGTGGGATTTAAATTTGAAATTATGTATCTAACTATATATTTCGACTTCTAGGCGTCGTATAACATGTACCAAATTTCAAGTTAGCCCTCCAGTAATACTACTGTGAAAACTACATTCAAATTCGTGTAGTAATTTTTATGTGATGCGCGTACAAACAGATTAACAAACAAAAATTTAAAAATATTTGCTTTAACTTCTACGAGTAATAGCTCTTATAAAGATACTTTACATAATCTTCTTAAATATCGCCTATGTACAGACACTAGTTACAGTTTTATTATATGTATAGATTATGTACCTAGGGTATTTGATCCGTGACTGCTTCCGATGAAATCAATAGTAAAGCTACAATCACCACATGGAACAGAAATCTGTGTGAACCAGAAATAATTGCTCCAAGTCTAGGTCTCTGAGTCCGCTACCCGTTTAGTAACTCGCGATACGAGTTCAAGAGTTGCCTTTAAAAAAGTCCTACTAATTTATGTGATCCACAAATACTTTTTCTGAGTCTAGGTGGTCTTTGTGTTCATTGTTTGAATGGTTGTACAGCCCCCGCGACACAGAATGTATTCTTATTGCAGGAATTGTCTTTTCATTAATAATAATAATAATATAATAATATTCTACCACATACACACAACACCATCTAGCCCAAACTAAGCAGAGCTTGTACTATGGATACTAGACAATGGATAAACATACATATATTTTTTTTTTTTAAATACATACATATTATACATAGAAACACCCAGACCAAGACAAACATCCATGTTCATGCACACAAATGTTTGACTTGTGCGGGAATCGAACCCGCGACCTCAGGCGTGGCAGTCGGTTACACTAACCACTATGCCATCGAGGCCTAGATATTGTTACATTGCCTCATTAATACTATATTCACCTAATAGAGTTATTAGGTATATTATTAAATCATCAGAAACGCAATTTTGTTGATGCTTTAAGGCCCACATAATAGTGATCGGATCTATTTAATTCTACTGGACACATTCTAACTTCATGCTTCTACTGAAAATACCCCAAGCCCGGACTCAAACACGAGCTCGGCTGGTGTCAAGCATAAGCTTAAACTACCAATAAGACAGCTATACGTATCAATCTAAGGTAGCATCGTATTGTCAATTTGAATAGCAATCGTGATGTCACATCTGATAACAAGACTATAGAACTGGTTTTAGTGTAGAAGCATTAAGTGTATTATGTGTTTAGTACATATGTAGCGGCGGTTATCGGCGCAATCATCACGTAAGCCGTATTAATGGCCGCGTCTGTATTATACGATTGTACGGACAGTAGTCAAGCGATGGAGTAACTAGGTTATATAATATTATATGCTCGTATCTAGCAAGTCAAGCAGCTGTAGCCTAGTGGAAGACCGCAGAGGTCTCGAATTCTAAGGCGGGAATCTCTGACTTGTCGAAGTTATGTGCGTATTAAATAGTTAATTATTATCGCTCGTTTTGACGGTGAAGGAAAACATTGTGAGGCGACCTGCACATCTGAGAGTTCTTCATAACGTTCTCGAAGATATGCTAAGCTTGCCAATCCGCACTGGGCCAGTGTGGTGGACTATAGTTCACCTTTTTACTGAGAAGAAGCCGGTGCTCAGCAGTGGGACAGTTTAATACAGGGCTGATATTACATATTATTATTATATGCTTATGCCACAAGCTTCTAGTCTGATTGCGAACATTGAAAAATGAAGTGACATCGTATGCGTTCCTTCCGTGGGATTTAAGAGTTTTCACGCCTTGTTACCGCTCTGTATGAAGAAAATCAGTAACGTGATTTACATACAATTTCATAAATAAAATTTAATGGACAATTCGCATTTCATGTTCTTTTTTCATGTATAGTTGTTTGTACATAGGCCACTATGGTTTGCCTTAAATTAACAAAAACATCAACCATCATGTAATCATGGTGAATTAAAACAACATGCGCAGACACTGAGCAATATAATTTTATATACAAATTATATAAAATGTTATTTTTATTACATATTAATAATACGTTTTATTAATAATAAATATAGTCTATTCTCGAAATATAAATGATTTTTTATAATAACCTTCATATTTTTTTTAGAAATCAAGAAGTTTGACGTAGGACATAAACGGCAATTTCATAGTGTAAGGCCTAATTACCTACATTTAAAAGTTGACGGGTTTATAGCGTAGCGAAAAATTCTAAGTCGATGGTTTATACAGCTGTTACAAATTATAGCCCTATAATTTGTAACTGCTGTATAAATCCGTCAATTTCCATATCTATTACATACTTATTATTTAAGCTGTAGTCAATTTATATACTATATTATGTTTTATATTTGTATGCTGTCATATTAACTTATTTTTTTACTTTAAAGCGTGGTATAGGTACGCTTTGTCGTAACAAGCTCTATTTTTGAACAATAGGCAAAGGCAAAACTTTTTGGTTCCATTTTCTACTAGGCTTGTCAACCGATATTTTTTAATTTAATTATGTTTCTTTTCTTAAATTTTCTATAACGATTATTTTCGAATTTCAAACACCCGTGTTAATAAACAGTCTAAAAAAAACAGTTGAAAGCATCAAATCAATACTGCAAGTTGGAATATGCTCTGTTTGCCCGACGCTGTCGTCTAGTTTTAGATGAGAACGGTATTTTCAACTATGTTTCCTCTCTTTTAAATCAAATTATATTTTAAGAAAGCGGTGATCAATGGTTTTTCGTATAGATACTTGTTAGCAAATTATAAAATAAATACATAAATTAAGTATATATTATATATTTCTCTTTTGTGTCAATTGTTGCACTGTTTTTGCTGAGCGCTGTCTCCCGAAATACAGGCTATAGCCTAGAATCAGTATCTATATATTAATACGTGAAGCGAAAACTTGGGATCCCTTTTTACGAAAATTGGGCGGACGGAGGAGTATGAAATTTCGCACACTTATAGTTTATACAGAGAAGAAGTGACGAATCCTAATATTTATATAAAATATGCATTAGAAATACATTAAATTAATGAAAAAACACTACACGCACATAACCATGCATTTGACACACGCAGTCGAAGCGCGTAACTATGGTTACATATATCAATATATAATGACATATACATCAGCATTATATTACAGGCAAACTTTCGGCGATCGCTAGTTAGTAAGTATTGTGCTAACGCTAATTCCTAGAATAAGTTTTACCCAATGTATTTTATTTCTCTGTCAGTAAACATTATAATTAATTATTCACTTCATATATTACAAATAATATTTGAAGATATTGTCAATAATTGTAAATACAAATTTTCCATACAACTAGCATCATAAGAAAAAATGTAGGCCGCAAGATTGGATGTTTAACATACCATTATTATATAAATTTCTACTTTCTAATACTGCCTACCTAACCAAACTGTACAAAATGCAGTTTAAGTTCTTACTTGGACCCTTTTAGAACACTCGCTTCTTATTACTTACTAACAAAAGACCAGCTTTAGTTTAGCCAATAACATTTCTACAATTTTTATTGTTACTCTTTGTATGTATCAACCTAGATAAAATATTTGATAAAACACCTGTATGCCGTTTTACAGATCATACAGCTTCTCTATTTTCCCATTTTTTGTCTATATTATTTTAGGTTTACAAAATATAATTCCAGCCCTCAAGCCCTGCATAGCGCAGTCAAGAAAACTTTCATCTTTAGTCTTTTCTCGTCATTCCACTGCTTCGCGACAATACAGATTTTTGCGCAACTGCTTTTAAATATTCCACTACTATTGATTTTAAACTTGCCCTATTAAGTGACGAATTCTTTATATAAATCTTCACTTACTGAAAAATCAGTGCAAAGAGAACAAAAGTACCTGCACCTTGCGGCAAGTAATACAAAAGTATCAAAGAGTGAATTTCGGATATTTACGGCACCTACGGGGAATCTCAGTTTTGAAAGTCTAGCAACGGGTCCATATGACTCAAGTAAGATATTGACTATTTATTATCAAATACAAAGATAAACAATATTAGATACGTATTCGTATGATATTTTAAACATATCTTTAGATATTAGCTATCTGGCCACGCTTCATTGTGGCACAGTCTGATATTTTTAGTATTCCTTGCACTTGGTAACTTCATAATAAAAAGTATATAAAAATACTTTTATATATAAATATTGCACGGATGACAAGGGCTTTGAGTGTTCGCCTTGCCACTGACACTGCGCCGAGTGTTGTGGGTTCGAATACCACACGGGACAAAAGTTTGTGTTATCCACAAATGATTGTTGAAGTGAAAACTTCTTTAGCGACGTTGTGCACTTTTTTGTGATGGGTAAAAAATTTTAAACTCCCGTCAGGACACGTGACCTGTTCGAAAATTCGTAAGACGGAGGGAGAATTGTTATGTTTGTGTACGATAGCGCAATAAATGAATATTGTATTTTATCACATAAATGATAGTACTTTTATACTGATAATTAAAGCAATTCGTGCAAAATTATTCCCTAACCATTCCAAAATATCAAAAATGCACAACGTTAATATTCAAGTTTTCACTTCTGCCGGCACTCCCGGAGCGCAACCCGTTGTTTTTTCCGAGTCTGGATGTTTTTTGTGTCCATAGTTACAATGCTTGTTAAGTGCCGCGTGATACATAAATTACTACTAGTACGGGAGTCGTCTTTAAAAAAAATCATTGACTATTTCTTCAGTTACGGAAGCTGACTTTTTATACATCAATTTTCAAAACAAAAAAGATTATTGAAAATATTGGACATATTATTCCGTTAATCTGTAAAATATTTTCAATTTTCAGTTGAATAAAATGCTCTTACAATGAGTATACAGGCTTCTTTGTAATATTATATTACGCAATGGTGATTTTATTTTATTTCCTTACAATCTAATTAAATAAACTCAACCATTCTTCGCTTTTTGGCAGAAGTTTGCTCCGATCATTATATAGTATAGAGGGCCTTAAACTCTACGTAATAATATGCGAAAACTGAGCCACTGTACAAGTACTATGATAGCATATTTATACAAGCCGCGCACGATTGTATGCATTGTGAAATTGTGCTTGTACTCAACGCAAGTAACTGGCTTGCCTACATGCTCACATTTCTTGCGTGGGTTCGATACGCAAGTTAATCATACCCATTATTTGCGCGGATAGCTCGCATCGCTCATAACATATGAACAGTCACAAATAGAGCAAACATTTTACAACAAAATAGAATATCCAGTTAATCTGTACAATTAAGAATACTAGTTGAACAAAACTTGCTTGTTATCAAAGTATTTTAACGTAATAACAAAGCAGAGATGTCAGTGAAGTACGTTCATAATTTGGGCCGACGCCAAAACACAGGTCAGAAACAGGTATCATTCAAGTACATATCAAAAAAGATTTTTTGGTGCGCATTGGGAGTTTATCTAGTAGTATTACTTTGTTTCATTTCTAGGTTCATTTTTACCTGATCCGACTTTACTAACACATCTATTATCCGGGGATACCGCCGTGTTCCCAGCATGTCAAACTTGAGAATAACATTTCTATTTGTCGCAAAGTGTGTATGCGCCCCTCGTACCATGCTACTGGGTAAAATATTACCGTTGGGCCTGAAAGCGTTCCATTTTTTATTTATTTTTTAATCTTGGAGAGCCTTTTTAATCCTTCAGTACTTTGGTGTAAGTGTTGCGACGTATATTTCTAATAGCTCTATAACGGTAGCTGAAAGTCTCATAATTACAGCTACTTTTGTTTTTCATAAATATAACTGAATTGTATAAAATGTAGACGAGATAATTGATACTTTAAGACTTAAATGATCGTATGACTTATTATTGAATGTACTCTTATTAAAGGCAACAGTTATCAATTAAACAGAAATTACGATTTTTGTAATTGTTGTAATGTAGGTATCTAAACTGGCCAAAAGAGTAACAAACTTAAATTTATAAAACTCTTTGTTACTTAAAACTTTTATATGCGTTATAGGCTGTACGAAATGCCTCACTTAATCGTCTGGATAACACCGTGGCTTAAATACTCATCACGTCAATATCAATGCGCCGAGTGTTGAGAGCTCAATCCCCCACGGGACTAAAATTAATGAGGTAATTGGACCCAGTCGAGTTGTTCGCTGTGTCCATTGTTTGTAAAGCGTCATCCTATCCCTTGTGGAGGATTTGCCATTTCAAGGTACCAAATAATAAAGCAATAGGAGCAGTATATACCTATAAAACAAAAGGTTCCACGTGCATTACGAAAATTAAAATAAATTTTCAATTTTACAGTTACTTGTTTGGTGCTTAATTGCTTTTAAAAAGCGGTAAATAAGGAATATTAAATCCTAAAACGGAATATCTCATGATTAAAAGTACCTTATGTGTCAAACCAATAAAAAATATAGGATATCTATGTGCTAATATTAATTGAAATCCTTTCCACGGTTTACGTATGATTGCGTAACAAGCACTCAAACATCAAACTTTCTCATTTATAATATTAATCGGATTAAAAACACGTGTAATTGTTAACTGAAACCAAAAGCATATTTTCCATAAAAGAGTTGATATTTTCAACGTTAAACAAAAGTATTAAGCGACACATAGTAAGCTCATATACGTGTGTGTAATGTATTAGTAGAAATTACTGCAGACACGCCGAGGCTGATGGATGAGCTTGCTGGACAAACGTCGACTCACGGTGATCAAATCATGCGAAGCTTTCCTTCATAATGTGAGCCACCATTAACGTGCCGCCAAATATCTGAGCAGAGGCTCAACTAAGTGTATCGCAACGTAATAAATATTTAATAAAGCCTCGTTTCCATTAGCACGTTAAAATATATTTGAAACACAAATGAAATCTCGCCTCGGAGCGTTTGCGTAGAGTAAAGAGTACTGCTTCAGACCGCTAAGGTTTAAGAGCTTCTGGTTTTCAAGCGTGTTTTATTTTCTGACTTGTTATTCGAGGTGAACAGTAGGCTGGTTTCTATAGAACTGTGTAAAAATATTGTAAAATTTTGTAAGTATAATGCTGTTAAGCTTGAGCTTTTGGTACTTGTGGACGATATTACAATCCGTTTAGTAGAGTTTGGTGCAACGTACATTAAATTTCTCCTACGTTTAGTCTACTATAAAGACAGTGGTTATCTAAGTGTCGCTGTTGTTAAAAGTTTTGTTTTCTCTTTTTTGCTTAGTTAATTCTATTTTATTATTTTATATTGTAGTTGAATTGGTTAAAAATTGTAGCAGAAATTTTGCTACGATGGGATGTCATTTTAGTTTTTGGGATAAAACAAACTATAAACGGATATATTTTAGAGTAAATCTCTGAAAACATAATTGCCGATAGCGAATTTTACCGAAACAAAGTTATAAGTAATATGGATCGATGATGTTGTAAAGTTTGTCAGAAAGATTTGGTAAAGACTTGTATGAAACTGGAATGTGCATTGAGTAAAGGAGCAGGTCCTATAGTAATCTGGCAGAAATCTATATATATAAAGGAAGATGTCCTGACTGACTGACTTAGAGACAACGCACAGCCTAAACCGCTGGTCGTAGGAACTTGAAATTTGGAGAGCATGTGTGTTTTAATTTTTAGGGGTGTACTAAGAAAGGATTTTTTGAAATTCCACCCCTAAGTGGGTAAAGTTTGTAACGAAATTTTCTCATTTCTGGACTTAGCAGTATGAAAATTGGTACATAAGTTTTCGATAACAATTGAAAAATAACTGTGTAGGTGAAATGGATAAAACTCTCCCCTAAAGGGGCGGAAGGGGGAATAAAGTTTGTATGAAAATTTTCTCACTTCTGGACGAGTACGACCCGAATTGATTGTCAAATTCTAAATTAACGCGAGCGAAGCCGCGAGCAAAAGCTAGTCTACTATAATAGTATAATTGAGTTACGTTTTTCCAACGTAGTTGACGTCTCGAATCTGTAAATATCAAATGTGGTTTTATATTTTTTCATCGATGTATGTTACGTTCTTTACGAACAATCTATAAAATATCATATATAAACATAAATTCGATAGTAATTAAAAAATCATGTTAGGATTTTATGTGTACAGTAGTTAGCAATGAAATTATAATAATACAGCAGCTTATAATTGTGAGATATAGTCGTTACTAAGAAAGAATAGAGCAATAAACAATTGAAATATTCTAAAACATCTGTATTTTTATCGTTTAATAGTTTAGGCGTAATTGAATAGCAAAAAGTCGAACGTTCATACTTTCATACTGTAATATTAGTAGGATATATGCATTTCGTTAGCTTAACAAAAGCTTAGACAGTAAAACAAAAAGAAAATTGATACATAGCATGACAATAAAAAGACGTGCATTAGTAAACGAAAAGCATGTCAAAGAAAAGCTTAATAAACAGCGGATCTGGTTATCAGTTTATTTTATTCTATTATCATATAATATTACGACAAAGTCAACTAATTATCTTATATTAGTTTTTAGAGATTCTTACTAATTTTGAGTACGGTTTCACCTGTGTCAACCCTACGAGCACGCATTTTCAGGGCATAAAGTATCCGACGTAATAAGCCAGGATATGCTATAGATGTTTGCCAAATTTCTTTAAAAGCTGTTCAACCGTTTAGGCGAACTTGAGTAACAAACATTTTTACACTTTCACCATTATGATATAAGTAGGATTATAGAATATATTATAAAAAAGACATTTCTGCAAATGTCCTTTCTGATCTAAAAAGTGTAATATATATAACTAAGGGTACAGCAATTAACATATACTTTAATATGCATCTGCATATAAGGCTAAGTGAAAACGATGTAAAATACTCTAAATTGCTCTAAACGGCACTTTACAATTTCGTTTGTTTATGCCACACGAGCAAAGTCACAAATAGCCTCTCGTTATTTAATTCTATCTAATATTAGAAATGAAAATGTGAGTTTGTTTGTTACGCTGTCACGCCTTAACTACTAGACCGAACATCATAAAATTTTGCATACACGTTGTCAGGGGAACAGGCAAAGACATAGGCATATCTTTCATCCAGAAAAATGTTCTACGCCCGAGAAATAGAGAATTTACATAACCTACATTTACGCGAGTGAAGCCGCAGACAAAATCTAGTCTTATATAAATTCAAAACTAAATTGATATATTAAAAAATAGAAATATATTATAGTCATCGACCATCTGCAAAACATTTAATTCTGTCAACTACACAAATATACGGCCTCTTCAACGTAGCTCTAAGCACGGCTTACCTAGTTTAGAACTATAAGCGTAATATTGACTATAAATTATTCTCTCAAAAATAAGCGCGATCACTTTTTCACCTACATACGTGTTATCCCGCCTATTTACAAAGATCAGCTGTAGGACATTCGGCAATGTTGAGAGAACCTTAAGTCAATAAACGTGCAAGAAGAACATGATGAGAGTGAATAAAACAAGACAAATATACCAATATCATGGCAAGTGGAAAGCCGTATCTACCTTCCAGATATGTCTACGTGTTGTAGTCGTAGCATTCATCGAAAAAGCTATCTCATCTAGCCAACAATTCGTTTGGATTTAAAAATAGAGCCAGCCAATGAGTCAACTAGACGTAAAGTAATAGTTAGAATTTGAAAATAAAGAGCTAAATTAACAAAATAAACAAACAGAAGGCGAGGCATGGAATAATCCCCTTATCGCGTTATCCCGGCCTCGGTTGATCAGTCGCTTCCGTTACCTGCGCACCGCCGCGCCGTCGCATCGCCGCGTCGTCCGCCTCGGAACTAAGATAAGCTGTTTAAAACAAAACGTGTATTTGTATCGCACCCTTATCTTACTTCACGTCTCTCTTCAACTATACATTCGTCTTGGCAATCGCAGGCGATAGCTGAACATCTATATAACTGTATTCTATATCGAGTACGTTGACTTAAGGCGCAAATCAAATTTGTAAGTCCCTAAAGGATTAGGCAGGACTTGTGGAGCACTCACATTTCGTGAGTTATGTTTGAGTCCCACGTTATATACATGAGCTTATCGTAGTTTACCAGACACAACTCACAGTGATAAGTGAAAATTCATAAGATCTCTAAAATATGGGCAGTATAGTCTTTGTATCTAAGGTTGGTCGTACAGCGAGTTCTAGTTGTTTGTACGCGTGAGTGTTTCCTCTGACAATAGGCATAGTATTCTGCTTGTCATCAGGTGGCCTGTAGAAATACTTGGCATTTCAAATTTATAGCAAAATACTATCTATCATCTGCATTACACGAAAAGAAAGTTCTAAATAATACTCAGTACTATTTATTTTTGTATTTTCTTCTTTACAAAGTAATAAAAACGCTACGGTAAAAAAATTATAATATCAGAAATTGCCAACGAACTTAACCTCAACTAAAGACAGTTTAAAAATATACCGGCGAGAGGAAAGCGTGGTTATTAAATGAAAAATTGGCTACGACTCGTAGAGGCGCTACGAGATCTACGCGGTGTATCGCGTAGCAGGGGTGCGCTGGGTGTCTGCAAGGCTTGTCACTATCGGTGTGAATAGCGTCGCCGCTGCCGCCGGCAGATGTCATTGTGCGCCGGTTCCGCTCGGCGAACGAACCCCACCATTTGTAACAATTTGTTAACTCTACGATCGAAACGGTTACTGCCTTTTCTACAAGATAGATGCAATGGCCGCGCAAATCGAATTCACATTTAGTTACCCTTTATACGAACAAACGTTATTTTATATCTAGAGATTTACTTAAATACGTGCTTTGTCACAGACTGATATAATTTGGAAATAGTTTTTATAGACTAACTGCTTATTGCGATTTTATATTGTTACTTTATTATATATTTGCTAAACGAATATTCTAGATACGGTAGTCGCGTTATTAGGTTATTATGTAAAAAAAATATCCGGAACTTTTAGCATTGCCTATTCTATAACTAAGCAAGAAGGCAATTGACTAATAGTTTAAGTATAATACATTTCGCCAGCTATTTGCTGTAGCTGGAGCTTCTTAGAAATATGGGCTTGATACACTTTTGCCTATCTGTTCGGGAATAGAGGCGTCGTACTATATTAGCGATTGTAAGTGTGTTTATGTGTGTGTTTGGTGTGGATTCGATCCCTCATATTATGGGATATTATTTCATGCATACAATACGTGTTTAAAAGCTTGGTTGATTTTGTGTCCATTGTTGCAACTTTTGTAAAGTCCCTAATACAATATATACTATAATAGATAATAATACCCGCCCTGTATTAAACTGTCCCACTGCTGGGCACGCAGTTCTTCTCAGTGTGAGAAGGGTTAGGCGTGGTACAATGATTACAATAATTTAATAGTTCAGTATATTTGATGCCACGTTTCACGTTAGTTTAAACACTTAAGGAACTTTTTTATTATGACTAATTCGCTTTTGTGATTTCCGTGTGTGGCAATGCGTTATTGGATGGTTCTGCATTACAGCAGGAGAGAGTCAGGTAAAATGTTTGGTGGGCTACAATATGCTTATTCTTTATTAGAAATCCTAAAAATGTGGATGTAATTCAAATCAAAATACCACAATATATCGACCCTTTGAGGATAAAATGTAGTAAAAGCCAAAATACTACTTTCCAGGAGAGCCAAAAACCAAAAACTCTGTTTTACCCTTTATTTTTATTTTTTGGTTGCATCAATAAATAAATGCCGCAAAAATGGCTTTTACAACATTTCATCCTAGAAGGATCGATATATAGGGAATAAGCGTAAGTCTATTGTAAACTACATCTTTTAGTAACGTGTCTATGTCGATGATAAAAAACCTTAGCCAGTAACGAATAGACAGAATTTAGACAGAAAAACATCACAGATAGTACGTATATCCACGTATAAAATGTGAAATTTATACTCCTCTTTGTGAATAAATAAGTTAAACCTACCTACTTTCTGAGACCGAGAGGCGTCCTTAAGCTCAAGTTGACTGAATTAATTATAAACAAAAGTGAGGCAACTGTCGTTGTGAAATACCTTGGTAGTAGGGACGCGGCGACTGCTCACGAAAAATTATGTCTCCTTTACCTTTGAATTTATTATGGTAAGGATGATGAAGCCCTTTTTAAAAGGAAATCATTGCTGTACTTGGTGATTTTTGCAACGCTGCAGCCTGATATTAGTGGAAGTCATTTTGCGACTGATTGCATTATATATTTTTTAAAGGGGATCCGGGCCCAGACGAGAATTGCGAGATGAACTAGACTCTTTTAAAAAAGATTCGTCCTTAGCGGCTTTGAATGGAGAAGGATGAAAGGAGAGTGGGAAGGCCTTTGCCCTGTAGTGGGACATAAAATACTCGTAAAAAATAAACACAATAGTTGTTCCGAGTCTAATGGTTCTTTGCGTCTGTAGTTTGAATGTTTGGAATGTTTCCTGAAATACAGGAATTATTTCTAGTGCGGAAATTCTAACTAATATTATAAATGCGAATGTGAGTTTGTTTGTTTTTCACGCCTTAACTACTCGACCGATCATCATGAAATTTCGAATACACGTTGTCAGGGTACAGTAAAGGAGGAAAGGTACCTTTCATCCAGAAAAATGAAGAAAAGAAAATTCACATTTACGCGAGCGGAGCAAAATCTAGTTGTCTATTAAAATATGGCTAGCTTGTTGTTGGGCTGACTAATACTAAAATATCATCTCTAATTATGAACAGTGATTTAAAATAGTGATGCGTAATATTTTATTCGAATAAATTTCGAATATAGTTGTGCACAACGCTATATTTACTTTGTGTGTTCATGAAAGCAACGCACGTACTTATATGTAGTGTTGTTAACACATTGGATTGTAATTTGAACGCGGAATCGAACCTAGAACGATCGACGCAATAGTAGTGGCGTGGCGACCATTAAACCACTACGCCATTCGTGCAGTAAAAGTTGTAGTTTTGGTTTGCATTGAATATAATCCTTACACAATATCGTGCAGTAATACCTGATTTTACCGGATTTAGAGCAGAGAATTGGAATATGAGTATATAGCACAGAATTGTATGGGTTTAGCGGCAAGGGAGAAACCACTCCCTTATCGCATTCCATGCTTCTGCCACGCGCAATGATTCCGAATTTGTTAACCTGTCAATGCAAGCTGAACGCTAAAATGGGAGCAGCTTAGCTTCAGCAGTGTAGTAGATAGAATTGGCACCCAAAGCACTTGATTTTAGTTCAGAGGTCTTTATTACCACACTACTATTTTAATCGTAAATACTTAATCTTTTTTATATTTAAAGTTGGAATAAATGTCATCTGTTATAATTCACACTTTCTCCTAATTTACTATGCTTAATAGGCTCCATATATTATATTTACGCCTAATATTCTTATCAGGGGCCCAAGTCTGCTATTTTTATAAATTCGTTATTCCAACACAACTATAATTCCATTGTCATTTTGCTAAAAGTTCGTAATCTGCTAAATTCATAATGGTCGATCATTAGTCGGTCAATAATCTCGTAATAGGATTGTGGTAGAATGACATGTTGTTTTGCCATTATTATAAAACCCGTTAGTACAAGTGATTATTGAAAAACTACTACTAAATTTGAACATTTATTCATGCCAGATTTAATTTATATATATTTTACATATTATTTATTAGTGTTAAAAGCAATCTGATCAAAGGAACTGTCAACATTTTAGCAGATTACCGCATACGTCAGTCATTTGTCATTTTGTACGAGATTACCTTCCTATGCCCTTTTTTTTAATGGAGGGTCAGTGGTTGACCATCGGAAAGTCATAATGACGCCATTATATTAATAGATTACCATACTTGTCAAAATCAACAATTATGAAATCAACGATAAACCATTTTGACACTATTGTAAAAGCAGACTTGAGGCCCTAATCTTGCTTTATTACATACAATAAAACAATTCAGTGTTAATAATCGATGGAAATATTAGCCACAACTTAAAGTTAGATAGGCAGGCTCTAATGTACACCAAGTGCAATACAATGCAAAGTCAAGGTATGATACGAGATGCATGCAAGGAATTAAGTTATTTAAAATTTAACTGCTGCATGGCGTAGTGGTTAGTGTAACTGACTGCCACGCCTGAGGTCTCGGGTTCGATTACCGCACAAGGCAAACAATTGTGTGCATGAACATGGATATTTGTCTTGGTCTGGGTGTTTCTATGTATAATATGTAAGTATTTACAAAAAAAAAGTATGTTAAGTATGTTTATCCCTTGTCTAGTACCCATAGTACAAGCTCTGCTTAGTTTGGGCTAGATGGTTTTGTATGTATGTGATAGAATATTATTATAAACAAAAATAAAAAACACATTTAGCAAAAAATTAATATAATAACTAAATGGAATACCACACTCTAGCTAAATTCCTTCCAACTTAACAAATATTCAAAATAAAACACACAGATACAGTATTTAATCGTGCATACTTAATACAATACGTGAAATAAACTTCGTGTAAATCGACGGGTCCCAAGAACAAAATCGTATCTGAAAATCTACCAAGTTACAGTATGAAGCTTAGAAGGATTATTAAATTATGTAATCATCAACGATTTACACAAACGTAGATATTTTATAAAAAAAATATTTAGTTTTTTTATAAAAAGATATAACTACATTTGTGTAAATCGTTGATGATTACATTTTCATACTCCTTTTAAGCTTCATACTTTAACTTGGTAGATTTTCAGATACGATTTTGTTCTTGGGACCCGTCGAAATAACCATCTCGCTATTTCGTGAATAAACCTGAACACTTCGTAGACTAACATGTCATACGAGGTGCGTTCGTGAACTAAATTCACTAGCGCAAACAATCCAGCAATCAATTAATTTCGACCAAATTGCCCGTGCAACACTATCTTACTAAATACGACACTAGCTAAATTACTTCCAACTTGACAAAAAAACAAAGTAAAACGACAGATGCGGACACATTTCAACGTGCATACTTACTATACGTAAAATAAACTTTGTGTAAATAACCATCTCGCTGATCCGTAAATAAACCCGAACACTTCGTAGACTAACATGTCATACGAGATGCGTTCGTGAACTAAATTCACTAACACAAACAATCCAGCAATTAGTTAATCGCGGCCAAATTGCCGTACATCACTATCTTACTAAACGCCGTGCCGAGTACACTGGCTAAATTCCCCCGGGTGGCTTTATTAAAATTTCCCGTCGATGTTCAACTCTAGGCGACGCAATTTAATAATGCATGCGATAAAATTGTTTCTCGACAACAATATTGTGTGCCATTAACATCAAATTATGTTTATACATATAAACAAGAATTGTGCGGTGTGGGGACTAATGCCAATAATTCTTGTAACGCATTATTTAATTTAGTTCAGCGAACGATGTTCGGCTATTTTGGCAAAATGTAGCTCAGCTTATCCTTGTATTTAAGCAATCGTAGTTGCTGGTTTTTGAGTAAAAAATATATGGAGTGTTTGGTACTTTATAATGACTTATTGAACGTCTTAAGTTGTAGCAGCCCGCTGGTGTCCAGACATATATTATAGTTATGTCTGGCATTTCAGCAATTGACATATTAAGAAAGCTAGGGAATAGTGAAATAATTTTAAATTAGATACAGCCTGATTAAGGAAATATTGCTAATTTACACAACATTGCACCCAAATAACTTTTGTTGTGTACCTGCGGAGAGTAGGGTTATCTGAAGATCAGAAAGATGAGTTGTGTAGACGCGTGTAGATGTGTAATGTTAGTGGCAGCTGTCCTCTGTCCACCGGGTTGGTAACACATTAGCAATATGTCTGATATTGCAGGGCTACATAGATTACGGTGACAATTTAAGTATGCCGTGTACTTTTTAGTACTTCAGTATAAAAATAACTTTTGTTAGGAATAAAAAAAAGTTTTATATTTTCAAATCAGTGTGGTCTGTTATCCGTGTGGTGACGGAGTAAGAATAATACATGTCATCACCCCATTTCATCCCGTGGGTGTCGTAAGAGCCGACAAAGGGAGCACATTAAGCAGACAACAGCTCTGCAAAGAGAGGGAAAACGCGCTTGAGGATGTTTTTAAAACACTGGACTGGACGGGGGAATCAATGTGAATGGTGAGTACATTTCACACCTACGATTCGACGATGACATCGTCATTATAGCAGAGTCGCTGGAACAGCTAAGCGGGATGCTGCACAGCCTAAATGGAGCCTTGCGACGGGCAGGTCTCGGCATGAATTTGGATAAAACCAAGATCATGTTTAATAGACACATGTCTATAACATTGATAACATTATGCTGAGGCCGATTTACGTCGATGGGTCGATACCCATCGTAAATCGGCCTCAGCATCGGCTTGTGAGTGATTTCACTTGGTAGGAACAACTTCGAGAAAGAAATCGACAGGAGAATCCAGACGGGGTGGGCAGCGTTTTGTAAGCTTCGTCAGGTTTTCTCATCGCCTTTACCGCAATGCCTGAAGACCAAAGTCTTTGACAAGTGCGTCCTGCCTGTTATGACCTACAGTGCCGAAACGTGGACACTCACGGTAGGGCTAGTCCAAAAATTTAAGTCACCCAGCGGGCTATGGAGCAAGTTATGCTTGGAGTTTCTTTGAGGGATAAACTTAGAAATTAGGTTATCCGTCAAAGAACCAAGGTTACCGCAAAGCTCGCAGAATAAGCAAGGTGAAGTGGCAATGGGCTGGCCATATCAATAGAAGGACCGATGGCTGTTGGAGCAAGCGAGTCCTAGATTGGAGACCGCGACTTGGTAAACGTAAGGTAGGACGCCCCCGGCCAGGTGGACCGATGACCTGAAAAAGGTAGCTGTGTCAGACTGGATGCCGAAGGCCGAAGACCGGATGTTGTGGCTTAAATCGAAGAGGCCTATGTCCAGCAGTGGACTGCGGTGGGCTGATTGATTACCTAACTGATGTATTGATTTTCAAATTAGTCGACTGCCGTTCAAATGTACGAATCAGCAATTGCAATCAAAATTCAATCGAGCACGTGTTTTCTAAATACGATAAAGTATATCTCTATCAGTGCGCTAAACAAAATGTCTTATGTTCTTGCCTTCAACAAATGACCATAAATGAATGAATTTCTAAAAATGTAACTTATTTATGGTTATATGATAAAGAGGGTTCTATGAACAAGAATACTAATAATAACATATTACCGTAGAACAATACCGACTAAAGAAATCGTCGTAGTATTCCTCCGCACCGCTGTCAATTGGCAACGTGCCCAGAAGATTGACAGCATTGCCACGTTGAATAGCAATGCTAATTCTTTGCGCAAAGAAAACGCCAGCCAGCCCTCACGTGAGGCGTCGGTCAGCCGCTTAGCTAAATCTAGCTAGCCCGAGCGTTTCGTCACCAAACGCCTCAAATATGTAGTACCTACCGTAGATATTGTGAATTAAATGCATTTTTGTAAATTTTAACCATTTACAAAAATGCATTTAATTCAAAATTCAAAATTATGAATAGATTCCAAAGTTAGGCATTATATATGAGGCTCTTGGGTACGATATGAATGAATATTTAAATAATAGGCTTATCCACTTTCTCATTTATTCGCCTTTCGTTTTCAATTACACTCAATCCTATCAGTAGAAATATTTGTTTATAATATTAACTTATTAATTCACTCAACTGCTTGCAATTTTAATACAACAATTAATGTAAAAAAATCTTATAAACTGCTCACATGCTCACATCCTGATTGCCTTCTTATTGCACAATATTTATATCCAGATATTTTTTTACTAACAGTATCACATAATCGTATATATTTGTTTATTTGTTTTAGCTCTCGTATAAACATTTCAAGTATGTGAAACAGATAATTGATAAATATTTTTTATCTTATGAAATAATTGAACAGCCTCTAAAAGTTTCCAATTTAATGGTACCATAAATGAATTTCATTCATAGACTTAATATTATTCATATTTCGATCCGTAGTCAGTCCAACCATTCAACATTTTGACTAAATTCTATTGTGAAGGCGTAGCTCGTCCTTACATTAGCGGGGGCCGCCTCCCGGCACATAAGCCTTTCTCCGCCGCACATCTCAATCATCAACTTGTCGATCGATTCCCTCTATTTAATCGGCGCAACTCTCTCATGAAATTAACAATGATCAAAATTAAACGTTTACCAGGCAGGCTTTCGACAGCGGGTAGCATGATTAATCGCGTCTTAGATTATGCAGGCTGGTCTGTCTCTGAGAAGCAGTTGTTAAACAATGCGCCACACTTCATCAAAGAGGCTTAATTCTGATTTAAAAGGCAACATCGATCGAGTACTCGAGCGTCGAACGGTTAAGCGTCGCCTCGGGCTCGGTTAGGTAAGCGTCGACATAAATTGTTGATGCGCGCGCCGACGACTGGCACACATCAAATATGCACCACAGTTCCCACCTGGCGCGGGCAAGTTGCTCCGGCCGCGGCCCCGACTAACACCAACACAAATGGATATCACTGCGTCGGCTCGACAGTTCGACACGGTAGGCACAAGACGTGACACTATTACTTCGCTAATGTGTTTCCAACTATTTTAGCGTTACCTAACTTGTACATTGTGTATGATATTATTGTTTACATATCAAACTATTTTGGTAGTCCAGTGTTGAGAGTTGGCGCTTATGTTTATGTGCGATCGTAAGGTTCTGTATTCGATTATGGATTCCGATAGTTTGTAATAAGGTTTTTCTGCAGGAAATGTGACCGCTAGAAAGTAAAAAGGTTTCTTATATCGTTAAAATATAGCTGATTGGCTTAGGATGAAATACACCTCTGCTTGTACTTGTAATTTGTTTCGAGGCTATTCGGAATAACTGATATCAAAATACTACATTTATGCTTGGAAATGGATTTCATTAATTACGTGTTCATATAATTTAATATTTGACTTGTTTGACTTAATTGTTCTTAATTACTGCAACGTTTACAACACCATCAATAAAATAGCAAAATATTTTTTGCCTGGTCTCTCTCGCACTAGATATAATTTCTTAGAACCTTACAGACACTCAAACCAGGGACGCAAAGAACATTCGAATTTTTTAATCTGGCATACACACTATATCTGGTTCTACTAAACAGAATTGAGCTCATGCTTTCAAACTGTAAAATTGTCTTAATTCACGCATCTCTTCTTATTGGAGGTTAACCGCAAATGTTTCTGGTACCCTGTATGATTACTAGAAAGCCGGTTCATCATATTATATAATCATATTTATATACTTGGAGGATGTTTATGTAATAACATTGAATTAGTAATTTACTGCACGGATGGCGTAGTGGTTTAAGTGGTTGCCTCGCCGCTGCCACTGCGTCGAATGTTGTGGGTTCGAATCCCACACGGGACAAAAATTTGTGTGATCCATAAATGGTTGTTCCGAATCTGGATGTATTTCACGCTTTAAGGCGTGCCTAGAATAACACACAGTTCGGCAGACAAGAATTAAAGAAGCTATTGTTTTGGGTTCAGATACTTCATATGGTCTGTCCACGCCACGCCTGAGGTCGCGAATTCGATTCCCGCACAAGTCAAACGTTTGTGTGCATGAATATGGATGTTTGTCTTGGTCTGGGTGTTTCTATGTATAATATGTACGTATTTACAAAAAAAAGTTTGTTTATCCATTGTCTAGTACCCATAGTACAAGCTCTGCTTAGTTTGGGCTAGATGTTGTTGTGTGTATGTAGTAGAATATTATTCTTATTATCCCAATTACATGAGGTGTCTGAGTGGTGAAAACCTAATAATGCTTTGCTCGACCGAGGAATCGAACTCGAGGTCTCATGCGTCGCATACATTACCACTGAACCACCGAAGCAATCAATTAGTTAGGAGCCTAATTAGTTCTAAACTACAAATACAGCTTCTTTAAATTTTATCATAGGATACACAGATATCCTAATCCTAATCCTAACTAATATTATAAATGCGAAAATGAGTTTATTTGTTTGTTTGTTACGCTTTCACGCCTTAACTACTCAACCGATTAACATGAAATTTTGCATACACGTTTTCAGGGGTACAGAATAGAACATAGGGTACCTTTCATCCAGAAAAAATAACTGTTGCAAACCTAACCTAACCTACATTTACGCGAGCGAAGTCGCGGCTGAAAACTAGTAAATTATATAGATAAGATCTGCATTGATTGTGATACGTATAATTGTACGAAACTTGGCCCGTTATCAAATTAAAGTGATATGATCTGACGTTATAGTGGTAATATTCGCGCCAAATGGCGTAACTAACACGGATATAATGTGCCGGTTCGAGTCGCACGTACTCGTATTTTATTAGAACGGCGCAAAGGGAAACGTCCGCGAGGCCTCTTCCCTTCAGAGATCATAACTTTTTCACAACGTCTGGGACTCTGCAGGCAATAATCGCTCTAATAATCAAGTGGCCTGTTTGTACGACTTATTATATAGCTTCCCGGGACTATTTTTGTTGTTCTGCCAGATTATTTATGCACTTATTTTGATGTAATTCTAAAATTTCGGAAATGCATTATTCTTTTTTGTTAAATATGCACGTCAGATATTGGTAAACATTGTGGACTAAAACAAGTCAAAAATCATTTATTTAATTAAGTCACTAATTAAGGGGTAAGTGAGTTTACTAAATTTACAGTTATGTTAGGTTCTAGGTTTAGGCAAGAGGATGAGCCTATGAAAACACAATTTCCAATTTTTCTCTGTATTTACCTATGTATACAAATTCATACATCATTTATAGTGTTGTGTTTGTGATAGAATATTATATATTATTATATTATACTCAATACTCAATAATTTATTGCATTTCACAATGTTATAAAGATGGACTAAAAACAAATTAGGTCATTATGGACATTGTCGGGCACAGCAAATTAGGAGAGACGACAATTAATTATTATATTTATTGTTTGATAATATAAAAAGCGATGGCAGTCTTGGGATCCGGCGGTCATGGGTTTGAATCATTTATCTACCGACATAAAACACAAGCATATAAGCTTGTCTGGGAAGAGTTATCAATTTTTTTAAACAAAAAAATATGTCAAGGTCAAATCAAAATCAAACTATATTCATGTACGCCACAAAGTAACACTTATGAACGTCGAAAATTAGCAATGGTGTATTATACCTACACTTTGCCACTTAAAACATAATCTATTGACATATCTAGGACATTTTTGACTTCTTGCTGTCGCGAGGTATTTTCTAACAGTAGCCTCACGATCGGCCATGAGAGTAAGCTTATTATTATTTATTTTATTTTTAGCCTGTACCGTCCCACTGCAGGGCAAAGGCTTCCTTTCGATCTTTCCACTCTTTTCCAGCGCCAATTGTCTCCAATCCCGGTTGGACGCATCCAAGTAAGCTTAGCTTAATAAAAATAAATTGGTGGTAGATAATACGTATTCTCCCGTATTATATATTGCTTGTGATCATTGCTTGGCCGAAAACGTCAAGCCTTTCCAAAAAATACATAAATAATATGTCAATACTAAGCCTGGTTGCGTCAATGCTTGTTTTACGTTATGTCCTCCAGACCGAATTTCGGTCACGGCGGCCAATCTTAAACGGAGACTGGCCATCTACGCAGGAGATATTATAGTGCACAAGTGTGTGCGCAAACACAAGTGCACTCTCTGTTCCCTAACTCTCATGATTCAATGGGACGGTAATCCGACACGACCGGAGAGAGATTAGGCGCAGGACCAACGGCTTTACGTGCTTTCTGAGACACGGGAGTGTTTCACACCGCCAACTTCCTAACTCCGGGTTGCTATTGATATATGTATTTTGTTGGCCCGACCCGGGATTCAAACCCGAGACCTCATGCACAGCAGTCGCATTCACTACCGCTGTGCCACGGAGGAAGTTACTAAATATTATATAAATCATGCAACGCGCATGTATAAAAGTAATTACTATTATTAGAGGCAAGAACGAAAATTTTACGCATTAGGGACGAACCTACCAGGCACATGAGCCATATGTATTGCTTATGAGTCTTTTCTAATAGAAAGTTTTACTTTTAGTCATGTCTAATAAAATTTGCAATACCATCATCAAATAAAAAAGCAGAAAAGCAAAGTAATACCCAATGTATCACAATAATACATCAAATAAAGTTGAGAATTTCTATAGACAAGGGGAAAGCAAAACCATAGAAAATTACAAAAGTAAATTTCCTAGCTGGTTGTGACGGATGGCTGGTGAACTAGGCATAAAGAAGCCCATGGCGCGATGGCGGTTAGATGAATCGTGAGAGGGTAGTTCACGTGGCGAGCGGGGGTCACGTTGCGGGCGGCGGCGGGGGGAGAGGGTCGCAGTGCACGACTCTACGGTGCACGTGGACCATCGCCACCTTTATCGACCCACAAACGGATCACTTCATAACAACGTGCAATTGCAACTACTACTATTCCTACTAAACACAAGTCTCGGTTGGCTTTACTAAATTGGCAAATTGCGACGCCAAATGATACTATTTGGTGAAATAGAAGCTAATTTGTTGGTACACAGCTGTGGTGGTGCCAAAACAAATATTTTCTAAAATAAAGTGCTTCAATGATTTAATGTGTTTCACGAGCAAATGGAATACCTAGTTGACGTGCAGCTTACAAAAAGGTTTTTTAAGCGGAAGGTCAGTTGACCTGTAGTTTACCTGGTTAGGTATTCTAATTTTGCATTCACTCTCCGATCTGCTAATGTCGCAGAAATAGTGGTAGAAATTATCGGCAATATCTAATATATTGATAATATTGTATAGTTATCGGAATATTATCTATCTCCTCGTGATACCCCAAACAATAGAAATCAGAGCTTATATCCGCACAGACTTGATTTTGACGAAATAATCTACATCAAACTCACTCGAAATACTATTGCGGATGGCGCATGACAATTTTTCCGATAAACCTACGTGCGTGTAATTTAGGAAAATTATCTTTAAGAGCGTGGTTTTAAGGTTGACATTCATGTATTTTAGGAGTCGCTGGGGAAGTGAGGTGAGGGATGAAGGGCAGGTCAACGTCCCCTCCCCGCGGCCCACTCCCCCGCGCGCGGTTCCAGACGGGGCAAGGATATCGCAGGCTCTCGAGCTGTGAGCCGGCTGCCCGGCCGCGCCCGTACCCACCATATGTCTTCTTGACATGTTTATTGAAAACTCGCAGATAACAATCGCCAGCTAATACAGAATTGAACCCATTGAATCTGATCTCTGTACAATTTACATTATATTACTTACGTAAGCGCCAGTTCTAGTATCAGAGGATTTAAATATTGCACGATACAAGGATTCGTTCAATGTGAAAGAAAATCTTCGAAGAAAATAAAGTATGTCGTCGTTGTAATGAAATGAAATTGATATTGAAACAGTCACCTACTATAACGTCGGTCGATAATTTTATCATAATATACATATGTAGGTATGTTTATTTGTTACAGTTTTAATATTGCAAGCAAAACTAAGGATATAACAAAACTGCACGGATGGCGTAGTGGTTCAAGTGTTCGCCTCGCGATTGCCACTGCGCCGAGTGTTATGGGTTTGATCCCGCTACGAGCCAATCATTTGTGTGATCCACAAATAGTTGTTCTGAGGTTTGCTGTTCTTTACACAGACGACACTGGACTTGTTCTTAATGAGGAACTAGTTATTTAAAATAACAAATATACGTTATTTTTCTTACTATCCTTTATCAATATTCTATATGAGATGCGACAAAGTATAATGAAAGTTAATTTAAACTTATAGATTAAATTAACTTTCAATAAAATTTAATTGAATCGATAAGTTATAGATCAAATATTGTTTTAATATATTTAATTAATATATACGCTTTAGTATATCGGTACACAGAAATTTTTAACATATACATGTCAAAACATCTGCAGCCAACTAAGGATTGATAAAACTTCGCCATGGAACACTTTTGCCATGGTATTGAACCTCATTCTCAAGGGACATCCTAAATTCCATTTACCGTAACCGAAATCGCAGCGAAGTATGATAAAAAATAATAATGAAAACAAAGTTTTATTGGGGGAGGAGCAAAACAACATATTTATTTTATCGTCATATAACAGTTTGTATAATTATGATTTACTGTTAAGATTATCACTGTTCTCAAACAAGGACTTTCATCGAAAATTAATAAAGACTGTGCAGCGTTGGAAATCGTTTTAAAACGTTTCATTTTAAGAAAAAAAATGATACTTTTCAAATAGTATTATCTGTTTAAATCATGAGCAATAGTGAGCCCAACACGACGAACGAGACTTAGCTGAAAGTTAAGAGAAAATAGAAACAGTTAAAATTTCTATTCTTAGCCGTACTTTTATAGACGTAGATAATAAACTGCTAAAATCTTATTTAGCAGTCTGAAAGACGCTAGGCTAGTAACAAAATAAGTTACTCTTGATAGAGAACCTTCACGGCGAAATTCAGATACAAATCGTAAAGACTTTTATCATATTTAATGGTGACTGCTAGACTTAACCATTAATAAGTACATAACTTATTAACTGTATTAGGTCAATGGTTAACTTAACCATAAAATACGTGCATATAACATTTTAATGGTTAAGTCAGTTAAAAAAGACGTGTTATATTTAATTTGATGCGAGAGATCTCGGAAGATTTCTATTCTAAAATGTCTTTGTTTAGTTAACATGGAAATCTCTGAATGATTTTTATTTTAACAATGAATTCATAGCTTCATATCTTAACGTTCTATCAACGACTTAGAGGTTAACTTTGCTTCAGCCCGCGGCTGTGGCTGCATGAATCCCACAGGAATGTATGCCGGGATAAAAAGTATCCTAAGTATTAAAGTAGAACATGGTCTACTTGTGCGTCAAGTTTCATAATACAAGTTTATGATAGTTTTTAGTAGGATATTTATTATTGTAATACTTGAAAAGATATTTACAATATCGTAGTGAAAGACCCTGTTTAATAAACTCTTTTAAAAACATGCAATTTGATTAGTTTTGGGATTGTAACGGGATAAAGACAAAGTCAAAATATTTTATTTATTTAGGTCACAAAGTAACACGTATGAACGTCAAGGTTTAGTTTACTGAAGTTACTAAATGCATTTAGGTTAGTTGGTAGGTTTAGACAAAAGGTTTAGCCTATTTAAGAGGTATGCAAGATACCTAGTCTCCACCACTGAAATCGTTATTCATTATAATTTCAGTATTTTACAACTCATATGCGACACTTCTGGTATTGCAAGCAATATAGGCTATAATAACTTATCTTCGATAAGGACTCACCTAAAGGCGCCTTGTATGATTAGTTAAGACGTTAGTTGTCTAGAAACTCATCACTCGACTTACATAATATTTTGTATATCACAATTAATTTATGGTTTCGAAGTATAATAGTTATTGTCTAAGGGTAGGTACTTTTAAATAACTAAACTTTAATAAAAAAAATTAGAATATCGCCCGGTTACCATGGCTGTTGAAAACCAACAAAAACGTCGTAGAAAGTGTATGTATTGTCTAATAGTAGAGATTTCTAAATACATACATAGATTCACGCCTGTTTCCCAGAGGTGTAGGCAGAGACTACGGATTTCCATTTGCTACGATCCTGACACACTTCTCTGGCTTCATTCACTTTCATCACATTCCTCATACACGCCCGTCGGTTCAAGGAGCTCTTAACCTGGCCTTTGTCGTGAACGCCTCCGATCTGATCGAGAAACGTTCGCCTAGGTCTTCCTCTTGCGACTGTTCCATTCACACTAGCCTTATAAACTTTCTTAGTCAGTCTTTCCTCGTCCATTCTTTCTACATGTCCAAACCAGCTTAACATACCCTTTTCTATTCTTGGAAATATATCCAATTTCATGCCGCATCTCTCTCTAATCACACTATTTCTTATTCTATCTTTCAGAGTCACACCACATATGCTTCTCAACGCTCTCATTTCTACAGCATTTATTCTGCTCTCATGCTTCTTTTGCCATAGCCAACTTTCACTTCCATACATAAGTGTGGGCACTAATAGTCCTCTATGAACAGCCAAACGTGCCTTTTCGGAAATCCTAAATGTATCCTAAATAAACCGCTATAAAATCCATAAATGATGGCTTTAATATTTTGTAGTTTTAAAAGGTATTGCGCAGGATTAGTAGTATTTAATTTTACTAAAATTCAAACAACGGACACAATGAACATCCAGGCTTGGAACAAGACTTTCTGGAACACAATTTTTTGTTTCGTGTGGGATCTGAATACACAACGCTCGGCACAGTGGCAGTGCCGAGACAGCCATTTAAACCATTGCGCCATTCGAGCAGTAGTTTAACCTCAATGGTTTCAAAGTAACTTAAACATATCATATGCCAAACGATCTCTCGTAATTTAGTCCTCAATGGCATCAATTTAATCAGCCCTTAATAGTGCACCATTACACAAAGACCTTTCAATAGATCGCCATAATGAAGGGTCGACAATATCACGATTTACTTTAATTCAATATCAGGAATAATAGTGGTATCACATTTTGCATCCTTTACTTTTTATGCTCTATAAAACTTTGCTTGAAATATCTCGAGTTATAACTTTCAATCCATTTCATTTCAGAGACGCTAAGAAGGGGTATATTTGTAGAACTGTTTGTACCTACCTATATCTTAGTGAATATTGAGAAAGTCTAGCAGGACTGGTTGCCGAAATACGTTTGATTTTGTTTTTCAAAAAGGAAACTGCTGCACTAGGAATAATTCCTGTATCGCGGGGGACTTTACAAATATTCAAACAACGGACTCAAAGAACATCCAGACTCGGAACAACCATTCGTGGCTCACACAAATTGTTGTCCCGTGTGGGATTCGAACCCTAAACACTCGGCGCAGTGAAAGTGGTGAGGCGACCACATAAACCACTACGCTATCTGTGTAGTCGTTAGATACGACTACACAAGAAAACTTTAATATAATGTTAGTTAGGAATATCTGAATGGTAATCTAAAGTAACATTATGTTACAACTTACCTACAATACGTTATCATAATCTTCTGCCAGCTTTTTGTATAGCTTAGGTATAGGTATAATGCCTAAAACCCATTAGGGGTATAGAACTTGGAAACATACAGTTTTCATATTGTACCAACAGATTAAGTCTTGTATTTTTGTAAAGTCAATAAATATTATATAGTATTATGTCCGTTATAATAATTTTAATTTTGGAGAAATAGACTATTGTACATTACAATATATAAGAATACTAGCTTTTGCCTACGGCTTCGCTCGCGTTAATTTAGAATTTGACAATCAATTCGGGTTGTACTCTGCTTGCTATAACTCAACCATGATTCGAAAGACACGTGGCGCCATCTATTGTCATAAGAACGTTATTGTTATTTTTCTTGAGAATAGTAATTTTTTTCGGGATGAAAGGTAGCCTATGCCCGTTTCTGTATACTTGACAGCGTATATGCAGAATTTCAGGATGATCAGTTCAGTTGTTTAGGCGTGAAAGGGTAACAAACAAACAAACTCATTTTCGCTTTTATAATTAGTTAGGAAGTTAGGATAGTTAGGATTAGGATTGGTACTTATAAAATATATTATAAAAAAGTGCAACCAACCACATTTGCCACAATTTACAAAAAGAGATATTAATAATTAGGAACTAGTGGCACAGATAAAAGTATCGCAACAGTGTTACTTAATTAAAGGAGGAAGAGATTCACAACAATAATACTTATAATATATAATTATGTATGAGTTTTATTTTTAAATTCAATAAATTCAACGACAGTTTATATTAAATTAATTATTTGCATCAAATATTGGTACCGTCTGATATGTTCAGCATAGTCAAATACCATCAAAATAAGAACTGTGAATTTATCACTATAGATTTAAATGTTTGTCTAAATAGAATATTCAGATAAGAAAGTATTCCTATCATTTTAAAAAGTCATAAGCTTTCAAAGATTTTGGAGAGTCTCAAGATCATCCGTCTCCTTTCCATTTTAATAACCGTCAATAGTGATGTCTTTGTCTAATTGCTTAACCATATGTAACTTTTTTGTAATCGAAAGGAAACACCATTTAAACTGCATTGTATGAAATCACGTAGTATTCGGCTCTTTAACCTAGTGCAATAAAAATAAATGTTAACCGCCATATTCGTAGTAATATCAGTATATGAACACCACCCCTTAGAAGTGTTTCATGTTAATTAACCAGTGTATCGTAGGTGTGTGGTTACTGAAGTGGTTCATCGTCACAGAAGCCGATAGTGTGGTAGTGGCGCCCCCAGGCTTCGCTCGCGAGTGTCGGAGCCAAGTCGCGCGCTATCGGCACGATCGTTCGCCTCCCGCGCCACTTCAACGGGTTTTTGGGTCAAGCCGGTTGTGACCGGTGTTACAGTTGCTGCTTTAGGGATCGCCCACTCATTCCCAGGAATTTATTGTATGCATGCGGTTACTGAATGTTTGCACTGACATGTTGAAGCTTAACGACCATTAATAAAAATAAAATATTGCTTTTGTAAGCGATATTTGATCGTGCAGATATTTTATAAATTTTATGAAACAATATTGCAGTTCAGTAGGTCAATATGAGATAGTTTGTCGCATGATCGTGGCTGATACGCGTAAGATAACTTTAGCGTCGTGGTCGCTAGATGGCGTTTTTATTTTTTTCGTTCTTGTCAGCTCGTAGAAAGAGGTTGAACTCAATAAAATGAGGCTGAACACATTATAAAGGTACATATTTATATAATAGCGAACCATAGCGAGACATCTAACGAGTAAATTTAATGAGTTTATGCAGTTGGCTTAGTCAGGCTAGTTTTTAAATACATATAGTGTAAAAAAGACCATTCAATATAGGTTATATAATTTGCCACTAATCGTGAATTATTTATAGACGAGAAGGTAATTTTATAGAACGGGGCTCCATCTATTTTCCTAATATTACACTGGACGGAATCTGTTCAATCAGACACATTCCAACTGTTTAGCATGTACATTACAAAATTATTTTATAGCTCAATATGTCCTTCACATAAGATGTAATTCAATAAACAAGTAATTCCATTTAATTCTCCATAAACGTTGTACATTACACGGTAAGTACGACACCAAATAATACAAAAACAAATCCCGCAAGCGACGTGCACCGAATGTCGCAAAGTAAACGCAGGTGAGCGTTCATTAAAAACAATTTCAATATTCATTACTCGTATTATCTATGCATATGGTACAATGGAAAAGTGAAAATAGCAATAAGTAGAAAACAAAGGCATAAATTCTTAGGCGGATGTTGAAGGGAGCGCGGCGTGGTGTGGGGGTTCTCAAGCGTGTAGGCAAGATGGTGAGTTTTTTATGAATTTCGATATTTCGAGCTGTTTGACAAGTAATCCGGGTGTGGCGCATTGTGCCTTCAAGTGAACTTCATCGTACAAGAGGTTCGGGAGCGAAACTGAGACATTTTTCTACAGCCATTGGGTTTAAGATAACATCGCATCACTTCATCCTTTAGGCAGAGGTATGTCATATTCACGTTTCGATCTAATTGTGTCTGATATACATTTAGCAGCGGGTGACTGTATAGGACATTAGTATATGAGGAGTCATATTAAATTATGTTGAAATTGCGATTCTGTAAGAGCTTTTTTCGAAGTAAATACTATAGTTCCTAACATAACTTAAGCTGCTTTTACATGGGTGTTGCGATGCAAAAATTAAAATTATATATGTAATTGCGATACTGTCAACCACAGAGCCCTAAACAACTACAGTTAGTTTATCTTTAAAATAATGAGAATTTATCCAGCTATTGAAAATTCATCCCTATTGATAGGGACGAATTTTCAATGGCTGAATAAACCGTAATTGAAAGATAAGATAAAACTCTTTGACAGCATTAGTGTAGGTAATCTGTCACGTTTATTCCTTAGATATGTAATCTATTAGACAATCACAAAAAAAAAACAATTACTTGGTAAACATTAATTGATATCATTATTATTATTTTAACAGTATTTGTATAGGAAACCCATCAAATTTGCTCTTCAACTAAGCTATCTGATGATTGGAAAAACGGCCTCTTTGAGAATTTTAATGGTAGGTAGGTGCTGGAACTTTATTACCATATCGATATTTGAGATAAAAACTTGACAAACATGAAGCTACCTTTTTATCAAACCATTGTTGGTCTGTATCATCTATTAAATACTTAATTAAACAAGCTCAGTATTAAAAAGCTTGTTTCAAAATAATTGGGTTGTGAGAGGATCTAAATATCTAATTGTAATCTTATTTGCATTTAAACCGTTGGCTCCTTCGCTTCGAGAGGAATTCCAAGTTAACTAGGGACGATGGCGCGCCACAAATCAGAGCTGTATGAATTTGTTTCTTGCACAAGTCACGAGCGAAGTTTTTGATTGGAATAATAGGAAATATTAGGATTAATTGAAACGCTACGGGTACGGATATCAATTTGGTATTTTGTCGCGGATTATATTTATGTCATCGATATTCTCTTCTACGATAACAACAGTAGATAACGATTTGGTTACTGACGAACTTACGAAAATATAACAAACATTTAAAACGAGATGATACTTGTGACATCATTTCCGAGTGTATGAACACGTACACAGCCAGTCTAAAATATTTGCCTTACGATACTACACAATAAGCGCCATGATGGTTATTCTATTTGAACACGTATACCAGGACACCCAGAACGCGACTTGACGCAATTACGCACTCTTAACACTGTATGTGTGTAAAGTCCGTAAATCACACACATTCACCAAAATTACCGTTATAAATATCATATCGATTACCCACAATCTCGCTTGATTCAATCCACTGAGACATCGCACACGTCCGTATGTGGTCCTCCTCCTTTTTGATCCTAACACTCAATTTCGATAAATATTTAAAAAAGAAAATCTCTTTAACCAATGTATTTTTGTGTTTAATGACGCATAGCGAGAATCTTGTAAAGAGAAGAGAAGAAACGCGCGAAAGTAAAAAAATAGAAATAAGTTGTCGTTTATACGTGAGTCTACAATCGCACTGTGTCAGGGATCGTTAAACGATTTTACTCCGCTTGAAAACACATTTTAAAACTTAAGTCGTCAAGTGAATGGAAAGAAAAACATCAATTTTAAAAGTTACACATTGTGATAAGAGTAAAAAGCGGAAGCCATGTTTAAAGTTGAGCGGTAAAGCGTGGAACTTGAGTCGTACGTACTTGTAGTACTATAATGTGGCGACAGATAGCGCTGTTGCCGTGAGCCATCCGCATTGATATCTGATTTACTAGCAGTACGCCTGGCGAACAAATAAAAATATACTGCGCCTATTTCTGATTTACGTAACCCCAAACCCTCAACATGATTTGTTTTTTTACAATTTCACATTACGACGGAATTTTCCTGAGGAGACCCAATTGTGCTTTTCAGCCGAACAGGGAAAACAAATCCAAAATCTCAGAAGGGTCAGCATTCTTATGATTATAAAGACTCGGGGTAATTTATAATGCAGAGGTTTTATATAAATATGTAGCTTCCACTTCACTTTTTTCGTAATATTCGCTGGCAACACACGTTTTTGATATTAATATTTTTATTTAGTTCACGTTTAAATTGTGTTCTATTATGTGATATACTGTCTGTGTATTATTGCTAGGAGTTTGTTAAAAGCATACCAGTAATTTTGTTATTCGACTAATTTATATCATACTAGCTTTTGCCCGCGGCTTCGCTCGCGTAAAAGTAGGTTAGATTAGGTTTTGTTAGTAACTTTTTTTAAATAAATGATAGCCAATGTTACTCGGTGATAATATAGCTTTCTAATGGAGAAAGATTTTTAAAAATCGCTTCATATGTTTTTGTTGTAAATCCTTACAACCATGCAAACAAAAAAAAATCAAATCATAGACATAGACTCACGCTGGTATATCCCCGAAGGGATAGCCAGAGGAGTATTGCACTATATTTCACTAGCTATGATTTAGGTCCGATGTGATCGGAGGCTAACCTAGAGTCTTCTAGTAGGTACATTTTCAGTGATTGCATATCTTTTTAACAGTAACATAAAATGTCATGCTCGATCCGGGATTCGGATCTAGGACCACAAGATCGCTTGGAAACATAATTGAAACTAATACCACGAGACGACATAATGATTCACAATAGTTTTATTTCTTACTAGTTTTCACCCGCGGCTTCGCTCGCGTAAATGTAGGTTAGGTTAGGTTTGCAACAGTTCTTTTTTCTGTATGAAAGGTACCCTATGTCCTATTCTGTACAATGTGTATGCAAAATTTCATGTTGATCGGTTGAGTAGTTAAGGCGTGAAAGCGTAACAAACAAACAAACAAACTCATTTTCGTTATCCGCCGCCCAACGCCTCACTTACGTGGTACGTCATTTAAACAGCCCATATTTATCTGAAACATCGTCGTAGCAGATTTTAGATTTAGATTTTAGAATAGGTTTAGCAGTTCCAGAGATTATGTGCCAAATACAAACAAGTTATATCTTTATATGATATTAGTATAAGTTTATTACGATACTCAGACAATCCCTTTCAAAGTAGGTACCGAAGGCGTGATAAGATATCGATCTCTTTCGTCCATTGGTTACCATGTAAACATGTGACAATGTCATGGCCAGTGATGGCGGCCACTCGTCCTTCAACAACTGGGTACTTTATGCGGAAGTTAAATTATATAAGTACTTCATATATACATATATAGTCTCATGTCTATACCCGAAAGAGGTAGCCAGAAGTCTACTCCATCCACATTTCGCCAGATATGATTTTATGTTCCAAGTAATAGAGACTGAGACCGTTGTCGTCTAGTGGGCTGAGTTCCCGATTATAAGAATTTATTGACAGTAAAACCTAATATAAAATATCGTGAGGAATCCCACATGCCTGAAAGTTTTGCATAATGTTCTCGACGGTATGTGAAGTCTACCAACATACCCAGTGTTGGTAGACTTCCAGCCGCCAGCGTGGTGGACTATGATAAGCCTTCCCACATTGAGTAGAGGCCCGTGTCCTCTGAGTCTGTCACGGGCCTCTCCTCTTATCGTGCTGCTGGCAGTGGGACAGTTTAATAAAGGACTGGTATTATTATTACTATAAAACTTAATAATACTTTACCCAACCTTGGAACTTCAAACACAGTCGCATTTACTACCGCTGCTGTGAATGCGACTGATTACTTCCATTCCGGTATGGCACTATTTCAATAAGAGCTCTGATAATCGCTACGTTTGGCTTTTTCTAGCAAAGATTAAGTATGGTGGCATGGAGTCACTTAAATAGGAAAATACCTATTATATAAGAAATAAAAGTACTACATTTTGCTACCTAGGTACCTATATTTTGGTCACACGTGATATGAGGCGAAACTATTACCGCCAAATGACCACACATCCAAGCCCTGAGAGTGGTATTGAGAATTTGATAACAGAATAAACAACGGGACGTTCCTAAACCCAAAACGTGCAACCTGACGGTTGGCTGCAAATACAAGCGCGAATTTATAAGTTGCAGTCGGAACACGGACTAGTATATTCATTACTATCTGTCCCGCACGGTTTCATCCACGTTTATGATTAGGTACTGGTCTACTCCTGAAGCTTGTAGCATGATGCTATATAACCTACAAGATTTTGCCTCCGGGTTCGCTCGCGTACAAGTAGGTTAGGTTAGATTATTTTAGTAACACTACTTTTTTTAAAATAAAATATACAATTTTATTTATGTTACTCAATGTTAATAAAGTTTTCTAATAGTGACAGAATTTTTCGAATCAGTTGAGTAGTTTTTGAGTTAAATCCTTACAAACAAACAATAAATCAAATCTATCCTCTTTATAATATTAGTATAGACAACCTTCCCCAAGAAACGAGCTATCAAATTGTACAAATCCGACTGGTAATGCCAGAGATTAGCGCTTTCAAATAAAAACAAAAGCCTCTAGCTTTTTTATATTATATTATGTGAAGATACGGGATACGTTTAAGGCGCGATGCAGCGACTGTCCGTTTCGCTAGTAACTTTTAATTAACCGCACTTTATAAACTGACCTTGTTAATCGTCTTATGCTTCAACGCTCATTCAGAATTGCTACTCATAAAATCATGGGAGAGATATCTACCAAACGTAATGTACAGACGGTAATAGAGTTAGGGTGTGTTACCTTAACTCTATTATCACAAAAATATGTATAGGCTAGGACAGTAAGTGTAATGTCTGCCTTTAGTTTAGATTTATTGACAACTATTACTTAAATATAAGAATACTCGTATACGTCGTCACGACTGTATTTTAGAGGAATAAGCAGAGAAAACGGTTTACCACATTCTACAATCCTGACATACTTCTCTTTTACTTCATTCACTATAATAATAATATTCTTCATGCACGCTCGCCCGTCCAGTATTACTAGAATGCATGTATACAAATGTTAAGGATTACATTCATCGGCATTGCAAAAACTTATAACTATGGCGTGGGCTACCTATCACCATAGCTGGTGAATGTGCGATATGTGAAAAGCATATATAGCCATATGGGACCATTGTTATATATTATAGCGAGACTAAACTGGCGGTGGCAGGATACTTGAAGGTCTGATGGACCGTGGAACATGGCAGTCGTATATAGGTGAAGGGAGCGATAAGGACAATGCCTAAGCCACCAACTCGATGATCAAAGGCAATCTTCAAGTAGACGCGATTTTACTGGAAGCCACTTCCACATGGTCGTAAGAAATGACGTGAATGAGAAAAGGCGTAAGCCTTTTCTTTTTCTCTCTCTGGGTATAGACCCAGGAGTGGTTTGATGTGGACTGAGAATTATCATATAACTAGCTTTTGCCCGCGGCTTCGCTCGCGTTAATTTAGAATTTGACAATTAATTCGGGTTGTACTCTGCTTGTAATAATATAATTCAATCATGATTCGAAAGACACGTGGCGCCATCTATTATCATAAGAACGTTATTGTTGTTTTCCTTAGGAACAGTAATTTTTTTAGGGATGAAAAGTAGCCGATGTCCGTTTCTGTATACCTGACAACGTATATACAAAATTCAGAATGATCGGTTCAGTGGTTTAGGCGTGAAAGGTAACAAACAAACAAACTCATTTTCGCTTTTATAATATTAGTTAGGATTAGGATTTTAGTAAATATTCACTTTAATACAATGACTATTCAGTTTGTTATATTAATTATATTAAATTAATCATTAGCGTGTTTATAAACTGTCCCATGATTGAATTCTCTCATGATATAGCATAGAAATATTATAGCGTATAGCTGATTATAGCGTCAATCAGTCGAAATTAAATTGAAATTCGACTAAATAGTTTACAATTGTAAACCAGGCCAAAATAAAGATGCAAAAGCAAAGAAAGCTCAGTCAGGAATGGCTGAAGCTTGAGATGACGAATTCTAATGATGAATGGTTCGCCAAAATATAAATGTATGGTTTACAACGTAACGTTACATAGATACATCAATTTGTTCTCATAAACTCAGCAAATTGAGCAAATTTCCATAAGGCTGTATCTTTAAGGCGAAGTCGATTTTATTATTATTTGATTGAAAAATATATTAGCCTGTGATGAACGAGAGCAGAATGCGAACGAAGCGTAGAGAAGTTGTAGTTGGCAAAATATAAAACATTGGAATTTACTTCTAATTAATATCCCGAATCTGGCGAAAAATATAAGTACATAAGTGCGGAATAAGTATAGTCAGTGAGCAACGTCGAGATCGTCATGAGAAAACTTGCAAAGAGAAGCGTCAAGTTTGGTGGCGGGCGGCTCGAGGACGGCAGGGGTGTGGGGTGTGCGGGGCGCGGGATGCGGAGGTCACGGATCAGCTGGGCGGCGGCCATATTGATTCCCCGGCCTGTTTGATCGGCGCCACCCGTCCCCCCACACCCGCTCCCACACCCGCGCCACGGATTAATAGACGAGAACAACTTTTATGATTTCAACTCAAACAGAACGATGGCCTATTTAATGTTACCGGTAAAGTGCGAAACGGTGGAAACGCACACATTGGGTACTATTGCATGTTTAATTTTGGAGGCCTCGATAAAAGCAAACTCCAATAAACGTATTCACTCTCTCTAAAGCTAAAGCTAAATTAGCTGATCTTTAACACTAAAATCGGATTGTGTTGGAGTTATTTATTGTACTGACGATCGCAGCTATTCTCGAGTCGGCTTATGTTGTTATTTATAAACCGAGTAGGCACCTGCTTAAATAAAGTACAATTGGCTTTCAGGCTATATATTTATTTTCTAGATTGAACTATGTAATTCAAGAAGAAATGGATTCGTAGGAATACATAATAATAAAAAAGAATTCATATAGGTCACACAACATCAAATTTACATTTATAGTTCCCATTTTCAAGCATAGCAAGACTATAAACCCATGAGTTGTATTACGTCCCGTTACTTATGACCAATAGGAAGAGGCGCAATCGTTTATATTGAAAATCAATGTCAACGTCTAGGAAGAAAAAGGGCTTGAATTGTGACGTATAAACACACTACATTTTACGTAGTAACACGACTGTTTAGATCAACATGTCCATACGGCTAATTAAAGTACAATCATGTTGAACGCGCCCTCTATTCGATACAATGCAGCTACGTCTGTATTGAGACTTGATTAATTAACAGATACAGCAGTCTAGGGCACTCGGCGAGTAAAACAGTGGAGGTGCATTGACTGGAATATTACTACGCTTCCTGGAAAACAGACGAGTATCGTGTACAAACATGCACATGTATTATATACAATCGATACGTATAAGAGGTATCGATGTGTAAAGAAAATCGAAACGTGACTAGCTAACTCGGCTCTAAATTGAACGGGGCCTAAAGTAAAGTAGGCGAGGCGACGTAGACGAATTTCAAGTGTTTCTTTTACCGTGAAGAAGGGGCGCGTGCACGAGTAGCGAGCGTCGTCGGCCGCCGGCCGACTACTGCGCCCTATACTCAATCTAAGCTCATAATTTTCAAGCCGGTGCTCCTTTAAATGAAAAATATATGTCCTCTATTGTTGACCTTGATGAATTTCTTCTTACAGATTACATGCACAGAGTTTCGAACCCTTGTCTAAAGCTGATAAATTTGATATTTCAATTTATTACTATTTAAACGCTTGGCTGTTGGCATTATTTTTTATGTAAGTAATTTAAGCCATTTTGCTTAAGCAAATCTACTATGGTATATTTGTACACAGGTTGTAGAGTTCGAATGTACCGCAAACATTACATTTTGTATTGTGTCTGCTATAATTATGTCATTCAACGTCATAAATAGCAGATCATTTTTGCTATTTCAGATGTGGACGAAGAAAATCCCACATTTAGGTGTTTATAATATAAGTTTGAATAAATATAGCTGCAGTCAATACTTATATAGGCGTCGAGTTCTCCTCGCTATTGCCTCGGCCTATTGAGTTGAAAACGCCTGTTATAAGGAGCCCACTTGGTGGTTGCTTTTGTTAGCTGTTTTACCGGACGTGGCTGGTACTAGTGTAGTTTGACTACTGAGCATGTTTAACCAATTTTGTTTAGAACGTAGTCTTTTAGTGTTCAGTCTCTAAACTTGCAATGTTTTTACCGCAATATGTGGCTGTTTTCAATTTAAGCCTGGCCAATAACAATGAATACATGCATCGAATGCACCATTCCAAATATAATTCTTTAGATAGCCATACACAACATATTGGCGTGTATTCAGTAATATAGCTGATTCTGCCGGCCTGTATATTGCAGCCTCGCATTGCTGTAAAAATAATGCTCATTTCTTAGTTTGCCGTTAGAAAAATTAGCACGATTCATGGAATATTTTTTATATTAATGGATTTTGATTTGGATATATATATGTATAACGGCAGAAAAGGCAGAGTTAACGTCTTAGCGTAAACCGACCGCCGGCGGTCAGATAAAATTGTTTTAACTGTATCTGGCATTTCAGCAATTGACAGATTAACTTTTTTTGCATTAATTTATCATTACACTCATAAGAGTCTGCACTTAATAGACGTGATGACAGATAGATGTTTTAAGTATATTTCGTAAGAGACACATTACGTTAAGAACAATTTCGTTCACATATAAGCGCGCTTTCTTAAATCCACGCCACAGGAGAAAAGCGATCACCCATACCTTAATAATTACTATATAGCCGAAGTGGGCCCTTCCAATTATGTTGACATTACACATGGTCTGGTACATTAAGCTCCCAATTAGAAGAGCGAGCGCGACGCCAACGAGCGATGAGCGCCTGTACCACCGCGAGCGAGTGAGCGATCGTCAAATATGCTTGCAATCAATTTATGGTTATATTACACAGCCAAGTCCATTAGCCATTGTGGGCTACAAACGCACGGTACAGCAAAATGAACCAGTTAATCGTAAGGGTAACTTGCCTTTGTACTCAGTCGATCGTATACGCAATGCATACGATTCGCGCTAGTGTATACTACAGCCACTATTAAGACCTAGATGTATAATCAATTGTTAGTTTTAGATAAGATTAAAAAATATCTGTAAATAGTTTTTCTTTCAGCCTTGCCATTTGCTGTCTATTCTTGTCCAAGGTCACCACTTAAAATTTTCAAAGATAACTGAAGTGGCTGCATTAGCTACAACAGCTAGTTTTGGCTAGAGATATTTTTCGTAACGGTGATTTTAATTACTTTAAATATTTTACTTTTATAAAGGATCGTGCACTCTAAAACGCTGCGTGTTTTAATTATTTACTAATAACGTTACAATTTAGCTGATAAACCTAAAACGTTCATGTCAATAATAATAGAATAACATTGCTTAAATACAACTCCAATCACAAAAAATGCTAGTAAATCAACGAGCGCTCGCATAATAGATATTATTTTGAAAGTAAAAATTATTTAGTCATTGTTGAAGCAAATCTGACCAATTGCTTCAATACTCACATATATCTAAAAAAGAAAAATGTATTATATAACGCTTTACATTACTGTCCAATAGCAATTAACCATAACCATAACCATCGATGAGCGTTGTACTATATCACTAAATCCTAATAATGGTTTTGTTGGCGAAACCATTGTATAAAACCAAATTTTTTTTTATAAATTTAAGAATACAGTTGTGGTATTATTTATATCAACATCTTCTAGCAGTTCTTAACCAGTTTAAACAATCGACCACCAGAAATCACGCCAAGTCGTAAACAATTGTTATGAATATTGTTAGAACAAATATCGAGCGGGTAATCAATATATCAAAACTTTTGGTACTTCACTCGCTGTCCGCCTACGGTGAGACGTGTCCCACAAGCCGCTCAACCACGCGCCATCGATTACCGACTCGACTACTCGATTTATTCACTTATCGATGTTCAACCGACTGAGATTTTTATAACCTTGCTCATAGAAAGACGGGAAATACAACCGCGAGCTGTTAAAATAAGTTGTAAAATGTACCGACAAGTGTAATGATTCTTGTATGACGCAGTTGTGTTGAATGGTTTTCTTGTTTAATTACAGTTTTTTAACTTTATAACACCAATGTATAGAAGCATATATAACAGAGAATCCTGTATAGACTTAGCAACTATTATGCAGCAACAACGCAAAGGTTTGGTTGACAACCGATCATAGCCTGATTTATTATAACCACTAACCATCAGACAGGCCATATTCTTCCCTGTGGTCTTGGTAGAATAAAGATACCGTTGACTCAGTCAACTTTTCTTTTTTATCTTACAAATACAATGCTCGCTATAAGAGGGACTTCTGTAAAATAAGTTGCATTTCAATTAAAGAAACAGAAAACACTTAAATTCGAATAAATTTTTCTGCATATATTTTTAAAGGACAATGCAACCCTAAAGAGTGGCCTACCAAAGAGGCTGTATTTATTACATAACATGATTATATGGCAATTGATATTTGTCATGTAGTAGACAAAATAGTGGAAAATAAGGTAATGTTATTACTATTCTGTCTCTTTCAGTTAGTCAGCATTTGCATATCCTTCTAAAGTGCAGGCGTTGTGTTTCCTATTGTATCGCATTGCTGAGTACCAAGGGGCATCCTGGGCATCAAGGGGTGTCCTTAAGTGACAGGTATCACTTATAATCAGGTGAGTCTGAGTCTGCTTGGTGTCTGGTGATCCCACAGACCTCATCATATGCGTAATATCTAACATCTTTTTAACTACCCTTTCTATATATTCATTTAATTCGTTGCGGGTGCCACAACACTAAGTTTTCCAGGGACTTCATGAGTGATAAAACTCATTGCTTTTTATGTATTTTCTATGTATTATATACACTTAATATCTACCCCCTTAAGAAAAGTATTACGTCACACAGCTTAATATAATATAATATTCTATCACATACACACAACACCATCTAGCCCAAACTAAGCAGAGCTTGTACTATGGGTACTAGACAATGGATAAACATACATATATACTGTTTTTTTAATAAATACATACATATTATACATAGAAACACCCAGACCAAGACAAACATCCATGTTCATGCACACAAATGTTTGACTTGTGCGGGAATCGAACCCGCGACCTCAGGAGTGGCAGTCGGTTACCCTAACCACTACGCCATCGAGGCCGACAAAAAATCAAGCAATCATTATTTAAATTGCATCCTTAGTTGAATGACTATTCTAGCTTTAGAATTATCGTAGTCAGAACATTAAACAATTAACATAGGTTCTCCAAAGTCTGTATATTTATGCACAAACACAAATTTGAACACGGCTGACAGACGTTCGCTAGTATAATCTTCCGTTACCGGTATGGGGTTGCGGAGGTCAAACGGTTGTCTGACCTCCAGCCGGATTGGGGTTAGATCGGAAGCCAACTTGAACATATTTCAGCAGACATTTTAAGATCAATTTTCCGTAGTTTAAGAAGCAATAATAGTGTGCGCATTTTTTATTTGTTTTAAGACATCTTCCTTAACTGATGCACGCATGTAAATTTTCATATAGCTTGATATTTGATAGGAATTGACATATGTATATTGTAAAGTCAGGTGTAGGCATGAAGCGCCTTTGATGGCCAATTCGCTGGCGATACCAAAGTTGGTGTGTAAACATGAATATTAATAGCGATTTAGTTGCTAGCGACGTTTAATCGCTACTAATGTTCACGTCCATCCATACAATACCTAACTTTACATTGCCTTTTTGGGTGGTAGGATAAGTAAGTGTCTACAGTGACGACCCCGTCTTGTTTTTCGGATCGGAAAATGTGTTGTTATGTTTTGAAATTATTGTTTTAGGGACAGTATGAAGTAGAAAACATTCAATACCGTTGCGCCATCCATTTCCGATTTCTATTTAAATAATGTATTTAATTACAAAAGGTTTTTGACATGTACTTAACCTGTAAATATTAATTCGATTCAAGTAACCCTTAAATCTTAAAGCGATTCAATATTATTTTTGACTAGATTTTTCCCGCTGCGCGTAAATGTAGGCTCAGATAATATAATACTATACTAAATGAAGATTATGTCAATTTTTTATTCCTAGGGAACTGTACTTATTTTTTGGGTGAAAGGTACCCTTTGTTTTTTTCTGTACCCCTGACAACTTGTATGCGAAATTTCATGATGATCGCTCGAGTAGTTTAGGCGTGAAATAGTAACAAACAAATAAACTCTAATTCGCATCTATAATATAAATAAGGATTCGCCATTTCAATATTTTTAACAAACCTAACCTGTCAGCATATTATGCAAAGATAATCTCTATTTTATTGATGTCGACTACTTCACGAAGGCGCTACGTGAAGACGGTCCGACCTCCGCCTCTGCGGCGCAAATATAATTTGTATCATGTAGATAGAGGTTCCGGGTCTAAATACATCCGGTATCGTGATCGCTCACACACGCCACAACCAAAACGTATTACACATGTAAACTTACGCCTGTTTATAGCAAAACGGGGTAAGCAGAGGTGTCATAATATCAAGCCATATTAGGTATGCATTTTAGATCACACTACGGCTTAGTGGTCATTTCGTACAAATCTCCTACAGATTTGTGCGAAACGATACTTTATTTAATAATATATTTTTAAGTGTCTATTCGCACATTTCGAATTAATTTTAATACGAATCGCACCCCACCGAAAAATAATGTGTGCGAATCGACACCTAAAAATATATTCTTTTAGAAACGTGTTGCTTCGTACAATTTGTGCGAATCTACCACTCAGCCTCCATAACCAGACATATTGAGAAACGCTGTCCTGCTTTAATTGGACTTAGCTTTAATATGTATTTATTATGTGTAACTAACATTTGTTTACACATATTTTTAGTTTATTTACGCATTATAAGCACAATTTATTATAATATTGTCTTACGTTTACGCGAATGTTATACATTTAAATTAAATAACCTAATACGGATTTTTATCACGTTGTTTCTATAAAACAACTACCTTTCCATAATTTAAACACGATTTAAGTATTACTACTATTATACTTCAGTACTATTTTATGAAGCCTAGCTGTTTATTATGTTTGCCAGTCAATATTAGTAATTTGGCTTGTTAAATTTTTCTTCATTGACCTCAGCATTGTGGAAAGTCACCAACAGTTAATTCTGATCAGCTCAAGTATGTGATCAGAAAATTACTGTATGAACTTGTTTCATTACCACAGACTGAATCTCAATATATTATATATGATATCAACCCTGTATTAAACTGTCCCACTGCTGGGCACGGGCTTTTTCTCAGTGTGAGAAGGATTAGGCCATAGTCCACCACGCTGGCCCAGTGAAGGTTGGCACACTTCACATATCTATGATAACATTACAGAGAACTCTCAGATATGCAGGTTTGCTCACGATCTTTTCCTTCACCATTAAAGCGAGGGATAATTGTTCACTTCGTTCGAAAGTTATTTTGTTAGAAGTTTAATTTTTGTTAGTTTTTTATATTTTATTTGTTTTCAAACCGATGTCTGCATATTCTAGATGCTAAGCGACTAATGTATAACGTGTGGTTACCGCGATACAAGCCTCGAGCTTAGTGCGGAAGCCGCTGCCAATTATAAAAATGTGTAATGTAGTAAATAGAGAAATAAATAAATAAATTAACTATTTATTGCGCACATAACTCCGAAAAGTCAGAGATACGCACCTTGGCGCGTATCCTTGACTATTCGCAGTTATATTAGAACTAGAGACCTCTGCGTGGCAGTCCAATGGTCTCCTACTAAACTATCACTACTATTTATTATATTATTCTATATTTAAAATATTAATATTTCATAAAATTTTGAATTGGGTTTTATATATTTATTTTGTTTTTTAAAATAAATAACAGTTTATAAAAAAAAATACACTTTAGAAAGTAGAAAATAATTTTAATATAAACAGCGTCGGGTATCAAAATATCTTAGAAAGCACCCCACGCTTTTTTTATATTAAAATTATTACTTGAATTAGTTTTTAAACTATTATTACTTTTTTCTAAATTATTGTATTGTCATTGGTCCTCGATAAGTGTGCAAAGTTTCAAATCAATCCGTCGGTTTGAAAGAGGTGAAAATCACGTTCAAAGATTCCGTTAAATAGATACATACAAACCAAGCTAATAAAAGCATGTTGAAAACTCCCGCACTAGAAATAACTCTTATGTCGCGGGGTACTTTACAAACATTTAAACGACGGACACAAGGAACACCTAGATTCGGAACAACCATTTGTGAATCACACAAAGTATTGCTCCGTGTGGGATTCAAACCCACAATATTGGGCGCAATGGCGAGGCGACCAGTTTAACCACTACGCCATCTGTGCAGTCAAATATTACTTACAGGATCTAGTATACGCCCTTTAAATATAACTAGACCCTATTGTTACACGTTGTATCCAAAATATTACTTGAAAATAAATAATGATGATAGCCACTAAATCTTATTTCCAATATAGCATGCGGGTCACGCTGCGGGTGGCAGTTCATTATAAAAAAGAAGCTTCTAGGCAATCGATACATGTATGTTATCTGTGCGCCCTCCATAACAGATATTATCGAGTCGCTCATATCAGATCCCGAAGACTTTATTAAAGAAGATTGTAGATATGAATCTAACTGAAAGCCAGTAAGAAATCTAGGCGAGTACTAGTGTCCTGATATAGTACTCAGCAAGCTTTACTTGGTTTCTATGGGCTTATATTTAACTTATCATCAGATATAGTAAAATATAACAGTCAAAAATAGTAAATGATTACCAAAATGAAAACCGCATTTTAATACCAAAAATATTAATTGCACAGCATATTTTGGTGTGCAATTACTATTTCTGGTGGTCATTATATTTAATCCCATTTCTATGTCACGATTATTACGTTTACTATCTTCAATGTTATGTTCCTTGGTGTATTACGCGCCATAGATAAATCAACTTTGCTATTTTATTTCTAAGCTTATATGTTTTTACACTGAAATATATTCTCTTCATTCTTAACAGTAACATTATGGCTCTGGCAATTATATTTCTGTAAGATAGTCTTCATAGCAACTTGAACTATTAAAGCTATTTTCCACAAAATAACATTTTTCTACAAATACTAGATACTCTTGAGCAAAGAAGTAAAAGATGGGATGCAAGTAAAGGCAAGCGAAAGAAAGGTAACTTTGACTTAACAGACAAGACGTAGTAACATTATTAGTACTTTGCCTGTAAGGCTATACCTGATGCACAATACGTACAGACGTAACCTGATATACCATCACCAAATAATTAACATCAGCCTCCCTTTTTAACCGACTTCAAAAAAGGAGGAGATTTCTCAATCGACCGTATTTTTTTTTTATTTGTGTCCGCGGATAACTTCTTCGTTTATGAACCGATTCTCAAAATACTTTTTTTATTTGAAAAAATATACTCCTGAGGTGGTTCCATCGGCACCAAGTTAGGATCTGATGATGGACACCGACTCCATTAATAACAATAATTTAATTATTCATAAGAATACGCAATTGTTTTTTAACTTGTTAGTGCATTTTTTGTTTCAAAATATCCGTCTTTGATGTCTTTTTTTTTTTGTTAAAATATTGTTTATAATAAAATGTAGACTTCTTATCATCCCACTAGTGCACCTAGTTACTTACTTCGCTGGTTCAGCGACCTAAAGTGGATCTTGGCCTCCGTCATCAAAGTACACCGTTATATCAATCGGGCACATTCATCACTATTAGGTCTTCAGTGCACCTAGTTAGTTTTTTATTAAATAGACAGTGTGAAGTAAAATATACAGTGGTGCAGATTTGGATGCTGGTTATGGCGGAGGGGGGAGGGAGGGGATACCAGCCGCGTGCACTTGGCTCTGTTCCAACACAAACACTAATTCGCCGACGCCGTTACATAATTGCTTCGTTTTTACCCCAACCGGACCGCTACCAATTTCCACATATCGCTTTCGGATATTTATAATTTATACTGTTTGTATATCACAAACACAACACAGGATGGACTTTATGCTAAAGTTTTATGCCAAATGTTTTTTATTATTGTTCTTTCGTATATTTATAATTATAGGATTCCAATATAGACGGAATGTACAATGCAGTACAGTAAAAAATATATAATAACATCAGCCTTGAATTAAACTGTCCCACAGCAGGCACGGGCCTCATTACAGAGTGAGTTTCTTTTAATTTTTTTTTATACAGCTATGGTGGCAAACAAGCATACGGCCCACCTGATGGTAAGTGGTCACCGTATCCTATAGACGCCTGCAACACCAGAGGCATCACTTGCGCGTTGCCGACCCTTTAGGAAAAATAGGAAGTGGGAAGGAGAAGGAGCGGGAAGGGAGAAAGAAGGTGATTGGGCCATAGTCCACCACGCTAGGCCAGTGCGAGTTGCCAGACTTCACATTTATTCAAGAACATAATGGAGAACTCAAAGACATGCAGGTTTCCTCGCGATGTTGTCCTTTTTCGTTAAAGCGGGCGATCATTGGATATTTAATACGCACATAACTTCGATAAGTCAGAGATCGAACTCGAGACATCGATCTCTAACTGCACTGGTGGGAGGACAACTGGTGGGAGACGGACTGCCACGCAGATGCGTGGCAGTCCTTCTCCCACCAGGCTATTGCTGTTTATCATATATAACAAGTGAGAAACGGCAATGAATTGCCGTAAATCCTAGAGTTCGAAAAAAGATATCACGTGACCTTGAGGTCAGAGGTCAAAGGTCATAGTCATTTCGTATTTATTTATTTTATAACAGTTACTTAGTATATCGACTATGCTGAGTCGAAAAGCGTTGACCGCGAGTCTCTAGCTCTTACGGTTCTTGAGTTGAAAGTTGTATAACAGACAGACGGACGGACGGACAAAGCTGTTGTATAAGAGTTTTATCGAACTCTAAAAAATGTTGCATTTTCACATGGAGCTCTGATGAATTAAAAATATAAACAGAAATGAGTACACTAATATTTGATATCCTGAACGACTGCTGTCTGTATTTTGAATGCTTTACTCATACATATTTTACATCTCATATTCACAAAAATGAGAACGAGCCCACACGGTTTGTCAAGGTCGCAGTTTTGGGTCCAGCTTTGTGGATTGTTTTGATACTCATTTATAATCTGCACAAACACACATATACTTATATACGTGCTGCGAATTATGTCAAAATCAACGTCAGAATGAGTCCTTCCTTATAAAACGTAGTCTACATAATAAAAGCGTTATGTGTATATGAGTTATGCTTTGTCGTACTCATAATCATATTTCTATAAAACCGATGAACAACACCCGTGTCAAAATGTTTACGCGGTGCTGTCGTATACACCGCAAAATCGCACTAATTATCGTGTACAATGTATTATATGTAGTATACTGCGCTAATTCAATACAACAGTAACACATTGGCCTCGTCCTAGAACTCGCCCGTGGCAAGGCCTTGGCGGGACTCGGTGGGAGTCGGCCGGCTGTTCGGCCGCAACTCGCGACCGCCACAAAAAGACAGAGGGGTATTAATTTTCGCGACCTGCCACCCTCTAATTATAACGAGCAACTTTCGGCAACTTAGCTCATGTTACATACAGCTCTGTTAGTCTGTTTTCATTCTAAAGTTTTTGGCTTGCGGGAATTTGTTTCATAAAGTACAACTGCATGGTTGGCGCAGTGGATTGGTTATAAGCACCTCACCGTATACATATGTATATCGTATACAGTATACAGATAGGCCGGATAGTTTTGCCATCGTTACGTACTGATGCATAAGAATAATCTCTGATGTACGAATACGTTTTTAGATATCTTTTTGCTCGTACCTAAGTTACATACAGGCCAATATACCTATATAATGTACAAAAAGAGTGCCTAATATTAAATCCGTACAATCTCACCTTGTATACAATAACTTGCCCTAGAACCAAGAGTTGTATTATAGTGTAAACGCACACAAAGTATTTAATAGCACTCATGGCAAATATATAATAGCTTCAATACACGTAAACTAGGACTCATATATGATTTGTTTACTGCGGGAATAAAACCACAGCACACGTATTTAAACAAATTACATGAAGCTGTATAGCGTCAAGATGAGAACAATAACTCTATTGTTGATGTGTCAAAAGCACTATCCCACGTATCGAAGCCTTAGTAGTTTAAATTACCAATCAAAGCGTCGCGGTCTCGTCTGTAGGAAACCTACCAAAGTATTACATTAAGTGCGCGTCCACATTGGCAAAGGCGTTGCGGACAGCCTTGCTAACTTACGAATAACGCCCAAACTGCACTCGTGTATTTCGAAGTACAATCTTTTCGCGAGTCGCTTTTGACTGCACTTTAAAGACAAAACTTTAGGGAATTAAGTTAATGAATTGTTCTTGCAGATGTGTGAAGCCTGCCAAGCCGCACATAATATATAGCTCGTTAAACTATACAAGACCCGTCTCCAACAGTAGGACAATTAATAAACTGTCCCAAGGCTGATATGAAACTGCAATCATTGCCATATTACAAATTCAATGTGCACACGCTAAGCACTCTGTACATTTTGCAAAGCTTTCGAGTTGCGTTATACTGTACTCCAAAAGTGTAGACGCGCACTAACAGCTTCAGTAACTGCAGTGCATTCGAAACATATTCGCCAATGTATCCACACCCTAACACCAAGCCTCGGTAATTTCCTCGGCACCAAACGATACACAAAGTAATTTATGCATCGCATTAATAAAACATGACTATGTAAACGGGAGGTAGTTCGGCAGGCATGTCACCACTACGCTAAACCGTCACAAAATCACAATTCCACCGGCTAGATATCGGATTATCTACTTAACTCCGCAATCTATCGAAGCCACGAATGTTCTAAAATTGTAAAATCTATTTGTGATTTCGAGCGGAAAAATTCCGCATGCTTCGTATTTGGAAACGCTCGTTTTGGTGCACTCGAGATTGGAATAAAGCGATGCCAAGTAAGTGTGCTACGTTATATGCTTAATAGTTTAACGTACTGCCATTGTATTGTAATGTTTTCTTAGGTATTTGCACAAGTAATGTTAGGTTACTTAAATTTGTTTGAGTGTTGGCAACGGCGTACAGGGTTAATATTTTAGCCCCTATTACAAGAGCACTAATTTGTGAGAAGACGCCTTACGCTAGTGTATGCAAACTAACCCGGAGTGACTCTTCACTTCACGTTCAAGATGAGCTACTTTACTTACCTTACCTTTTATTTGAAAAAAGTACGTATAAAGTTATTTTAAAAAAGGAACGATTTGAAAGATGTCTCGCTGTTGGTGTTTGAAGCGATTATGGCGTCTGGTTGGCAGGTCGGACAGCGAGTAATAGGGTTCTTTTTATGGATTTTTTTGTACTGGGTCAGAGTTTAGAATTGTGTTTAGTGGACGGCGATGGGCTCGCCCCTATTACGACGAAGAAAATATGAATTATGCCAACGTGCATATACAACCATTTATCATGTAGCAGACATGCTTGCCAAGCATCTTTAGTTTTTTTTTTAATATACTTCGCTAAGCTAGCTATCTATTTCCCAAGAAATCGTAATCCTTACTAATACACTTAGCAGCACAAAATGCGGCCCAAATATAAATAAGTCTGAAACCAGTCTTTTAGAGCTGCAAATAAAAATTTTGTGTTATAATTTAGTAGAACTAGTATTATTCTTGACTCAAGCCACAAGAAAACTAAAAATAATCCGTTAGTTTATCTTTTGTGACACATTAACCACATAACTTTTTTGGGACACTTAGAATATAAGTGAGTTGAAATTTAATTTAAAAATGATTACGCTTTAAGCACAATTTCTTTTTGTTTTTTAATTAATGTGTAGCTTATCGTTGTTCATCCAGGTAACACACAATATCGATAAATCCTGTACAGACTGCTAAAACTGTACTTCTTAGGAGTCAAGGGCTTACTCAACGGAAGGTCGCTAAAACTTTAAATGTTCCTCATACAACTTAGATACAGACAGTCTTTTACACGTTTTCATTTAATCCTAACCTTCTAACTAATATTATAAAAGGGAAAATGAGTTTGTTTGTTTGTTTGTTACTTTTTCACGCCTAATCCACTGAACCGATCACCCTGAAATTTTGCATATACGTTGTCAGGTGTACAGACACGGACATAGGCTGCCTTTCATCCCGAAAAAAATTACTGTTCCCGAGGAAAACAATAATACGTTCTTATGATAATAGATGGCGCCACGTGTCTTTTGAATCATGATTGAATTATATTATTACAAGCAGAGTACAAACCGAATTGATTGTCAAATTCTAAATTAACGCGAGCGAAGCCGCGGGCAAATGCTAGTTATGATTATAATTTAAGAAATATGCCTGGGCCACTTTTTCTGCCGCTGAGTATATTATAAACGCGAATGTGAGTTTGTTTGTTAAGCTTTCACATCTTAACTACTCCTCTAATCATCATGAAATGTCAAATACACGTTGTCAGGGGAACAGAAAAGGACATAGGTACCCTTCACCACGAAAAATTACTTTTACTAGTCTAACCTAACCTACAACTACACGAGCGAAGCCGCAGTCTAATAAGGAATAAAACCACATTACACAAATTCTTTGATTTCAAGACCTAAATATAGCTTCCAAAATGAAGGTGTAAAACACCACTATGTCCCCGGGAGTATACATGCGAGATAGTGTATGTTATTCAGCACACTGGATGGTGACAAGTTATATTAAAATTCCCGAATGTGTATATGAATGTGGGTCATATTGCAAGTAGGTCAGAGCGCCGTCGCGAGAACAGCCGAGCCTGGCCGACTTCATACCATAACTTCTCGACACGGGAAAATTACACTATAGTCCTTTACACTCACCCTTAGTATAAATTTTATTTTACCTGCATTGAGATATTATAATATAAGGTCATGCTATCAATCGTATAATGGTTGCCAGGTAGAGCGGTCTTCAAGGTAAGACCGTCCGTTTTATTATATTAATATTGAATAATCTAATTATATTATGTTGTAATAGATCACATTAGGATATTTTAATTGTAAAATTAGCTTAAAATGTCGATTAAAAATATTATTTTCAATGGACTTGAAATTGTCTTTAATTATCTTTAATTATCTACGTTGTACTAACTCTGTTATTTTGTGAATCATTCAAAATATTGCCCTATGTGGAGACCGAACCTTTGATGCAATTGCACCAGTACGTCATCTGTATAGTATTTTTAGTAGTTACTATTTTTAGGTACTAATATTTATAATATACCTATTGTATCTACATAGACACATCGAATATATAAATATATCTTAGAAATAAGCTTATCTATCGCATTAGATTTCATGTAATGTTAATTGTAAACTCGATTATAATGCTAACTAATGTTATATATTCGAATGTGATTTTGTTTGTTATGCTGTTAACACGCTGCCTTAACTACTCGACTGAACATCATGAAATTTTGCATAAATATTGTCAGGGGAACTGAAGACATAGGGTACCTTTCATCCAGAAAAAGTATTGTTACTAATCTAACTACATTTACGCGAGAGAAATCTAGTAATAAATAATTAAACATCTTATTAATCTCTCGATTTAATAACGAAGTAAAAAATCCTGAGTTAACCTACATGTCTAAAAGTTGTCCTAAATGTTCTTGTAGATGTGTGAAGTCTGCCAACCCGTAGTTGGGCAGCGTGTTACAAACTTGGTCAGTTATTTATGTAGCGTGATCGGGCTTGAGTGTACGGCTAGTTCAAACTTCGGACAGTGACGCCTCTAGCCTATCTCGAAAGGAATCGATAGCTACATGTGAGGTGGTTTATTTACGGCTATAAACTTTCTTAAATACGGACTGCAGATGCCACAAACTGTACTACAATATGTCAGACAAGAGTATCGTGAGAATCTATTTTTATTGCTACAAAATAAGTGACACCGATGCTGGCATTATTAATAACAATATTTCAGTGCATAACTAGGGCAATAACTGCGATGCAAAGCTTTGTGTGATCTAAGGATAGCATTTTATTTGTTATGCACCTTTGTTTTTATTCTATTGCTGTTAGCTTTAGTAATGGAAATAATGAGCTAGCTGACCTGGAGAAGTACTACTCTAAATCAGAAAACCGGCATTGTAATAACACTGCCAGCCTTTCTAAAATAACTTGTTATTTTTAAAGACAGCCATCGCACTAGGAATATTGCTCCTGTGTCACGAGAGACATTGCAAACATTCAAACAGTGAACATAAAAGACAGACTCAACAGACTCTGAATAACTTAATTTTTTTCTGAATAGAAAATTTTTGTACTGTTTGGGGATCGAACTGACAACACTCGGCGCAGTATCAGTATCCGGGCGAACACTACGCCATCCCGCCAGTCAACTTTAATTTAATCTAGTAAAGCACGCCTTTTCAACATGCAAGTGATATTGAATTGATTTATTTGCTGTTGGTTTTCATTCTATCGTCAGGATGTGTTCTTGTGACAAACCAATAGAACAATTTATAAAAAAGGTAACTAATTCAAACATCAGACTATGTTTATACACAGTTTATCGCTTATATTCGCAAAGAGTTAGACAGAGAAGCATTACATGCACATTTCGGATGAATGTTGGTTGTACCGGATATCGGACCGGTGAGACAGTTACTCAGTTCAAAATTATTTCCGAAACCGCTATCTTAGCATATAAATATTAAGCAAATTCTACTACTCGTTTGTCACAAGAACGCGTCCTAGCCATAGAGTGAAATATTGAGTATTAATGCTGATTATCTCTGTAACCACTTCATTTGATTTCAATAATTATCCGTGAGAGAGGGTATATAAAGTACATTTACTGTCAATTGTTGCAATATAATAAAATACGTATTATGCCTGACCGCCGGTGTGCTGCTGCGACAAAAACATATACAGCCGTATTCTGAAAGTCTAGGCAAGCCACGACGATAGTGCTGAATACACATTGCCTGTGCAGAATTAAAAGCGACTCTACTCATTTGTTTCATAACGTAACGAAGGCAACTTCAAGCATGTCTGTATGACAATATATATATTATACTATCTTTTGCCCGCGGCTTCACTCGCGTAAAAGTAGGTTAGGTTATGTTTATGTTAGTAACAGTACTTTTAAAATAAAATATGCCTATGTGACTCGGTGATAATATAGCTACAAACAAACAAAAACAAATCTTTCCTCTTTATAATATAAGTATAGAAGTATAGATAATAATACCAGCGCCGTATTAATCTGTCTCACTGTTGCGCTTAATAGGTTCAAAAACATATCAGGTTTTATTCTGGAAGCTTGTGCAAGCCCCTGCGATAATGTTCTTTTAAAGTGCAAACACACGTTGCCTGTGCAGAATTAAAAGCGAACCTGCTCATTTGTTTCATAGCCTAATGAAGGCGACTTCAAGCATGACAATATATAATATATAATTATACCAGCCCTGTATTAAACTATCCCACTGCTATGCACGAGCCTCTTCTTAGTGTGAGAAGAATAGACCATATTCCATGCTGACCCATTGCGGGTTGGCAAACTTCACATATCTTCGAGAACATTATTTTATTTTATGTTATTTATTTATTTTATTTATTTTTAGACACGCCAACAGTATATATATACAACATTACACACAACACAGTTCCTTAAAACAAGTTCTTAGACATACACTAACATAGGCATGTACATTATGCACCTAGATGTTGACTAAACATTTATATCAGAAGCTAAGGTTGTACACATCTTATACACTAAACAAAACGAAATTAAAATAACATTAACATTATGAAGAACTCTCAGGCATGTAGGTTTCCTCACGATGGTTTCCTTCGCCGTTAAAGCAAGCGATAATTAATTATTTAATACGTACGTAACTTCGAAAAGATCTTTTCGAAATTATGTGCCTTGGTATCGAACTGGAGACCTCTGCGTGGCAGTCCAACAGTCTCTCACTAGGTTATCGCTGGCTATACATTGACATAATTATGTATGGTAAATAAATAGACAATGTTTGTTATACCTATGTATCAAAGTGCCGGTGTACTCTACTAAATTACATTAGTCAAACAAACAAACATACATAGCCATTCCGTTATATTAGTTAAGGTGGAGGCAACTGCCACTAAAGGCCGAGTGTGATATTATATACATTCACGACTCTATCCCGAAGTGTAAACTGACCTACACACTTCAATCACTAGTAGAACTTCTTATTAGAGATCATTCTTATTACTGTTGTCATAAGGAAATAGACATGCTGCCAGTACTTTTTTTTTAATTTTACTCGTCTAAATGATCACTCTCCACTTTATGGAAAGCGATCATTTGGTTCAAGAGCAATGGCCTCCACACCATCCTCATAGCAGCTGAGGCGAAGTATTGAGGAGGTGTATTTATTTTATATGTAATAAAAACTACTCCCTGATGCGTTGTACTGATTCCAAATATGTAAAAAACTTAATTTTGTACAAAAATATAAATACGACTTTTCCCTTATAACGGCAGATTAGTACACATTTTCTATTATAATTTTAGATCCTGCGTTACAATTATCAATATTAACATCTACCGGGTACAGCCTTAGACTTCGTGCTAATAAGAATTCCTTGACTCAAAAACACGTTAACATTTTGCGTAAAAATTCAACCCAAGACCTCTTGCAAAACAGTCCCATCAACTAACGCTACGCCGCAGAGTCAGGCAGTGTGATAATTACCCTAACCAAACTGATTCTGACACAAATATTCTTCTGTTCTTTGTTTGAATGTGAGTTAAAGTCTTGAGTAACACAGATTCCACCCCAAAGTAATAATGTTACTCAATTCAACGCGATTTACATACTTGAGATTCTAAGGTACATTCATTTGCATTGAGCTACCAAAGTTAGAGGCGAAGACCACTGGCGTGCTGTTGACATCGCAACAATGTTGTTTCAGTGCCTAGCAACAGTATGTATAAGAGGAACGAAACACAACGTTGCCTGCCTACTCTCTACTGTAGGGTGAAGATATTACGCAGTAGAGTAAACGCAGATAAAGCGAAATTCCCTTTTAAGTGGATATTTAACTGCGCGCTACCGCTCTCAAAACTATATTACTATGAATAGCATCCCATGGTGATGATGGTCATGCATCAGCTAGAATCAATTATATTAAATATTAAAATTGGTGCCTTATGCCTTACTTATAAAGCAATCTCAAAAATTTCGAGGTAGCTAAAAATTAACTAGCGGCTAATCAGAAAAATATTCACCAATAAGCACATTTATGTATACAAAATGTATATTTCTTTGTAACTGTGGTACTGTATGTGATCCTTGATAAATAACTAAATAAATACTCAACATCGAGTATTAGTTACGAGTATTAGTCGGATCGCTGATCAATGGGTCAAGGACTTGAGAGCTATTCAGTTGGGAGGTGCTAAGGATATTTATATAAGTAATACTGCAGATGTTACCGTGCGCCAAAAGTAAAACCTTTCAATCCGTTCGTCCATAACAAAGCGCCATGTGTATATAATATAATTGGTTACTATATAGGCTGTTGCAAGACTTTACGGATTACGTACTGGCGTGAGTGGTCACTCCGACACTGTTAGTGCGCTAATTTCGATCCCCACGTGGGACAAAATGTGTGATCCACAAATTGTTGTTCCAAATCTGGGTGTTATTTGTGTCCCAGGCATGTTCCTAGTACGAAAGTAATCTTTTTTAAAAAGAACGAACCAAATTGGTTAAAATACGTATTGTATTAGAACCTAGAAATTAATACAATTTACTGTACGACATAAAGATATATACACACGATATGTATAATATTCGACAGCTTTAGTTGATACATTGGCGTAGGCGGTATATATAATTCGGCAAATTTTCATTGAGTTTTTCCTCAGATAGTTCAAAATAGAAGCATAGAGTCTAAAGTATTAGATATACGAACATAGTCTTTTACAAATATAGTCATCTTCGAAGGTGTAGGCAAACTTTTTTACTTTTTTATTTCGCCTATTAGGGGAGAGTAACCTATATTGAACCGGCGCTTAAATTGTACCACTTTTATATTTCTACTAAATTGACGCTATTTCGCAAGACGCTATTAGAAAAAGAGGCGACTGTGGAACTGACAGTGTTAGTGGCGCCACAGTCGCCTCTTTTTTTGTTGCCAGTGTAAAGAAATAACGTCAATTTGGTAGAAATATAGAAGTGGTACAATTTAAGCGCCGCGCCGCGCCGGTTCAATATCTAGGTTACTCTCCCCTATAATCTTAGGTTGTTGCTGGTTGACGTCTACCAGACAAAGCTCTAGACTCCATGGTGACAAGCGACTTTCTTGACAAAAAAACTCATAACACTTTGCCCAAACTAGAATCGAAGCCGAGAGCTCCTGCACAGCAATCGCATTTACTACATTTACATAGATGATGAAATGTGAATGTAGTGAATTCATCATTCCTCTGCCTAGCCCTTTTTGGATAAATAGGCGTCATGCGGCATTTCGTTAAATAAAATTATGTTCATTTTATTGTAACACTTACACAGTATCACTAAGAAACATATTCGTCGGGTAATTCGTGCGAGGAAACTGTAAAATGTAAGTACCTATATCTAATTACATAAGCGCAGATTTTAATGAAGGCTCCGCAAGAAGTTCTTCGTGAAAGGTTTCAAACCGTAATTCCACTGCCTTTTGTTCTCTTTGTCTCGAACATAGTGCCTCTCGAATCTATGGTTAGGTGTCGGTGACTAATGTATTCAAATCTATTTTTTAATCCTTAACCTATTAAGGATGCTTAGTTTAAGTACTTGAAGTTTCTTAGCAATATTGATATGTAAAAGGACGAAATAATCGTAGCTAATATATATCAACTAGCTGTACCGCGCAACTTCGTCTGCTTCACATTAGATGATTTTTGCCCGTTTAAAAACAAAAAACTATCCTATCTTTTAAGTTGAACCAAATTACAGATGGTTACGAAGTTTGATCAAAATCGGTTAAGTAGTATAGGAGTCCATAGCGGACAAACAACGTGACACGTAATTTATATATATTAAGATTATAGGTACGTACATGTACCCTATATTTACAGCGTTACTCCATATAATATTTTAGTCGTCCTTAAAATGTCAAAGAATTTTAGCTATCTCCACATCAAAGAGCATTTCAGTAACTGAAGAAGCTCGCTCCATTATAACTTAGATATAACGACAAGGAAACTGTCTGTATATTAAAAATGAATTGGCGATATCTGTGACAAGAGTGAACATATGTAAAATTCAAAATGCTACGGAAGGTAGGCGAAATCATTGCGGGACGGGGCCGCCATGGCGCATGCGCGGCCCGCACGCCTGCGCACAGCCACTTAACCTCAATCCGAGGCATGTTTTTGAATGAAACTTCATTCGTACCCGGCCCCCGCGACTGTACTTTGCTTTTAGGTGATTTCGGCACTCGAGACGACTTATCTAACCTTACGGATATACGGCCAGAGTATAACTATCCGAGCCATAAGTTAGTTTCAATTAAATGTACGGCCAATTTGTGACGTTCGGCACTCTGTTTTCGTTTCTAATGTTTTATAGTAAGACATGATAGTAGATGATTCGTTGTTTAGTTGCGATAATACGTGTAAAATGTATTGTATGTTTAAATTTATATTTCTTATATTTTGGAGGTTGTTGTAAAAACATTAAACTAGGAACATACACAAAATGCAGACCCTGTAGAACTTTATTTCTCTGTTCTGTGTTGTAGAACAATCAGTATCGCACAATTAAGTAATTTATACTTGTGCGCTTTATAAATAGTGATTGGATTGACTCATACATTATCACTGCACCATTTATGCAGTGATATGGATATTAATACGAATATACTAAAAGTTTAATGAAAATCTAATATGGGTGTAATCAAATTATCTATACATCTATACAAATAAATAAAATTAAAGTGTCTGTTTGTAATGTCAAAATAACAGCTTTTTATCTAATTCATATGAAAGTATATAAGGTACTTATACGAAAACATCTATTTTAAAATTTTTGTCTGTCTGTCTGTCTGTTTGTTCCAGCTAATCTCCGAAACGGCTGAACCGATTTTGACGGGACTTTCACTGGCAGATAGCTGATGTTATAAGAAGTAAGTTAGGCTACTTTGATTTTAGAAAAAAAACAGGTTCCGCGGAGACTTACACTTTTTTGTTAAAATCTACGCAGACCAAGTCGCAGGTAACAGCTAGTATACAATAAAACGGGTTTTTTTCCAATTGTACCTACTTAATTGTAAAAAAAACATAGTTAGTAATAATAAATATATTTTTGGTAGTCATCAATTTACAGACTTGTTGATAATAATTATTTGAATAAGGATAGGTTATCAAACATTTTTAGTCTGTGGAGTCTAGTGTCTGTGGGACAATCACAAGCACACCAAAACCACTTTAGTGGTAAATAAGCTGCATGGTTATCGAGGCTTATGATAGTTTGCAATACCAGGGGTGACACTCGCGTGTAAACAATAAGTTATTAAAGATGGAAAAAGGATTAAAATGGCAAGGTATTAGGTATGGAAGCATCCGCCACTAAAACCCTGTAACAATATTAACTATACTTACGAGCAGCGATAGCTCAGTGGGGAGATCAACAGACTGCAATGCAGAGGGTCTCGGGTTCGAACCCACGTCGCGCACCTCTGACTTTCGGAAGTTATATGACTTTTCGAAATTATGTGCGTATTGATTAACAATTATCGCCTGCTCCGTGCCTCGGAAAGCACGTTAAGCCGTTGGTCCCGGCTGCCATGAACATCTATGGCAGTCGTTATTGGGAGAGTGTCGACACAAAAGATCTCACTGGGTCGAAGTGTCGCCGGTCTGCACTGACTGGCCCCCACATAAGATAAGATAAGATAAATATACTTACGCTGGTTTCCTTTAAAACGATGGCACTTCCCTCTGAAACCAGCTTATTCTTACATCAAACACTAACCCGAAAAATAACAGCTGTAATATTTCGCACGCCTATATCCCTGAATGGGGAAACAGGCGACTTACACTCATATTTGCTATGTATGGTTTTAGGTATTAGAGGGCGAGCCTATTTCACCAAGTACAGTTTCAGACTCCATACCGCTACCAAAAATCATCAAACAGAAAAACCCACAAACACTTTGCTTGAGACTTCATACTAACATAGGAGTCGCATTCACTACCTACTATTGCGTCAATAAGGTCAGTTTAGAAATACATACACCAGTTAATACAAACATAGCTCCTTTTAAACACGGATGCAAACCCTTGGTGTATTGAACGGCGAGTAATAGTGTAGGCTTCACAAAAGGTATCCGCCCATCATATACAACTTAACTACTGCCGGTTCCGACGCCACGGGCCGGCTCGTGACAGATACCCACTTATTGTGTGCCAGCAATCAAATGATTACGTTTATACATTTGTGAACTATATTCCTGTATGTTAATGATTTGTGAAGGCGTCAGCTTTATAAAATACTAGCTTTTGCCCGCGGCTTCGCTCGCGTTAATTTAGAATTTGACAATCAATTCGGGTTGTACTCTGCTTGTAATAATATAATTCAATTATGATTCGAAAGACACGTGGCGCCATCTATTATCATAAGAACGTTATTGTTGTTTTCCTCGGGAACAGTAATTTTTTTCGGGATGAAAAGTAGCCTATGTCCCTTTTTGTACACCTGACAACGTATATGAAAAATTTCAGGATGATCGGTTCAGTGGTTTAGGCGTGAAAAGGTAACAAACAAACAAACTCATTTTCGCTTTTATAATATTAGTTAGGATTGCGAGGGAGGACTAAGATCTTTGAAAATTGAAACTTTAATATCTAAAGTATAAAAATATATATTATAAACCACAATTTTCCATAAAATAGTTAACGAAAACTAACGTATCATTTAAATATTTAGTGTCAGTCACCCAATAGCATTGGATATAATATTAGTGGATTACCGAGATTGCCAATAGCGCGATACCCGCTACTACGGATTTTTAGCTACGGACAGCTGTATTTGGACATATTTTTCATAAAAATTGTGTCTTAATTAACTGACCGTAGGTAAAACGACTCATTTCTTGAACATAGGAACAGGGCCTTGAAGGTATAAGTACTACAACTTATTTTTTTATTTTAAATTGCTTTGCCCGCTTGAGGAATATTTCCTAAGCCATGGAGAACTTTACAAACATTCAAACATCGGAGACAAAGAACACCCAGACTCAGAACAACTATTACTACCCACACGAATTTTATCCCGTGTGTGAAACTCACGGTAGTGGCAAAGCGACTATTAGAACGGTTACGCCATCCTTGCAGTCAAACTTTACTTTTTACTTAGTTATTCCCAACATTTCGACCGTGACTACGAAGGTATATTAGGTATATAAATCGAAGCAGTCTAAAAACGGTTGAAAAACTATTAAAAGGAAAATTAGAAACACATAAAATGCCAAATAGGAAAATCCCAATCCAGTAGCATGAGCGCTTGCTTTTTTTACGGTATGATTTACATGTTAAGAAAATTTTATGTGATTTTTCTGTCATAGAATTTTACTGAACGTAGTCTGGAAGTGTGCCCGGGAAACAGCTATAAACCCGCCATTTATTAGTAACATCTAAGTATACCTAACGAAATACGGAAAGGCAAATCATATAATCATGAAACAGGTCCCGAACCAGTCTCGGCAGTATAATGCTATATTGAACATATAGCATGGCCGAGTTAGCCGAAATAACACTGCGTATTGTTAACAGTCCACAGATGTACGCAGTTGGACGTTTAGTTGTTAATATTGTACGATAGATGGCGTTAATCGACAACCATGAGCCGTTTATACACCGGGGAATAATTACGACACTTGCTTAGTCGAGTGTCTGCGAACACCATGAATAAATAATTCGGGAAAATAACGGCACGGATTACTGAGCTTTTCTGGTAAAACCTGTTAACGATAGTACCTTTTCTCACTTGTCTATATGTTTTTAACAAAATATATAAATGATCTGAGCATTTTATTCAAATTTGAAATCTTTAGATCTGTTCTTCGGTTTTTGGAACGAAGTTTCTTATCGCGCGTTGCGAAAGGGGGCTAGACGCAAAAAATTAAGACCAAAAGTTGTAACGACATTTTTTGCTATAGTTGTAAGTTTAAGGTTATTTCTTAATATGTATGTATTGTTAATGTCCACAAGCCAATTATTACTAAAATTGAGCCTACTGATTAAGTTTATATTACATTATATTTGTTAATAATAAAAAAATATTATTATAACTTTAAAAAAAATTATTACAATTCCTTCACTAATTAATCGAAAGGAACTTCGTTCCATCCGGGTGTCCCTTGAAACCTCTCAAGTTTTTTTTCAGGGTATAGCTCAATAGCATGTACATTTTCCGAGATCATCTCTCACCTCTACAAGTCATATGTTACAGACTTGATTTCACATAGAACTAATATCTGTATGGCAAGAAAATAGTTCTAACGAACCTAAGTACCTAAATTTTCTGTGTTAGTGTTTGTGTGAAGCCTTAAATATATTTATTTATTATATATTTCGATATAATAGGCTTTTTCATTATAAATGTAATGTAACTTATGTTGAATCAGTGGTAATAACTTCAACGTCAATGTTTCTTACATTGTAATACCTGACATTAATATTTAATGTAATTTAAATTGTTCGAAGATACCATCATCGTTATGCATTGCTTCTTATGTTTGTCCAATGTCTCGGAGACATTCGGAATATAACTCAAAACTCGACATGTATATTCAAATTTAGCTCCTAACGTTTAAGAGACTATTTATTTTATAGCGGAATTATAAATAAGATTATTTATGCATTGTGACCATTAAAGTACCATGTGCCAATTTCTTTCTTTGATATAAGCTATTACAATTTGCATTATGCCAATACTGGCTGTTAAGCCTAATAAGTAGGCTCCTATATCACAGATTATTCCGATCACTAATTAGCACATTGTACTTTACCTTTAATGTGGGGAACCCACAGATATTTAATTGGTTAATGCAAGTGAGTCGATTCTCATAACAGGCACACATGTGTAAGTGTTTATCCGTCATAAATTTGACATTAAAGTAATAAAGCTCTCTCTACCCCGGAGACGGGAACAGTGATGATTATAGTTGTGCCTTGTTGGTTAGGTGGCATAAGTTTACCTATACGATTGCTTCGTAATGTCCGGGAATCTATGCCCGAGCTAAACAAAAGGTAGTTGGTATTTTCAGTAACAAATTCTTGGTAAAAACCCAAAGTATACAATACGTATGACATAAAAACATATCTAGCGACAAATGGACGCAATTGCAGATCTGCCTACCCCATAGGGGATATAGGTAGGTAGTACTATAAATAAATCAAATCTTTATTTTTGCGGAATCTGAGTAGGTAAAAGTTCTTACAAACTTTTGTCCTAGGTAAGGATCGAACCTGTACTACCGCGTCATTGATACAGACACAATTAACTGAATCATTAAATATAATGTAATCGTATTTAAATATAAACATAGTCTCGTTTAATTTTACGAAAAAGATAGATCACGAACCTTTTAAGTGATTAGAATCTAATTTAATGAGAACTCTGCGACGGGATAAATAGCCTAATATTATCTGATAACAGTAATGTAGAGAGTGAACTGACTAGAATTTAGTCACAGATTACGTAGATACCGATAGGCGTCTCGATACAAAACGAGAAAACGGATTATGATTTTTGAAATGCGAATCACTGTACGATACAAGTATCTGTATAGTAAGAACGCTTTTACATAGACGCAATGATACGAACTCGCACGGGGCTATGTGAGTTACTTACTTGGTATGGGTCTGACTATCTAAGTATATCTTTGTAATTTGTGCTTTAGTTTTATAGTAAAACAGAATTTGGAGAAATAAAATCGAAATGAAATTGCAGTCATCAATTTTTAGATGCGACTTACTTACTTTCTTGAATATCTTTATATATATAAATCTTCTGTGCGTATGTTTGTAATTAAACTCCTCATAAACGGCAGGATCGGTTTTGATAAAAAATTTTGTGTATGTTCAAGTGGATACGAGAATGGTTTAGATTTGGCTTTTTTTTTTCTTTCGTGTGTACAGGATAACGACGTCTGTCGGGACAGCTAGTTATTATATAATTCTCATTATTAATATATTGTACTTATAGAACATCCAGATACATTAAAACTAACTGTGAATTACATTGACTTTCTACCCGACATACCAGCGCACACGGCGTATCACTAGCGAAATGATCATCAATTGAAATCAGTGCGCAATGCGATAACCTTTTTGCAAGATATCACACACAACAAAGGTAGTTTAATAAGCTCGTGGATTAGTCAAAAATCATCCACAATAAGAAAGATTTGGGTGTCGCCAATAGATGAAGTGAGGAAAATCTATTAAAAAACTTATGACAGACAAAATTAAGACATTTCGAGGGCACCTATCAATCCAACATTTATACAAGTTTGTACAAATGAGAAAGATGAGAAAAGATGCACACATCTTTAGATTTTTATATCGATATAAAAATCGAAACACTCAATGTTATTTTGTTGAAACTATTTTTAACTAGTTAATAAATACAAAAAGCGGCAATTAAATGTACAGAACAAAGTCAACATCAAGGAACGGATACATAAAGCATCAAGATATACATATATCTTTATCTAAATAATAGGTAATTCTGCTTCGTATGTACAAATTTAATGATGCCACGCTTCACAAAGGCCCTAAATCTATAAGAAGGCCTGCCAGAGGCAAATACTCCTTGCATGCGAAGAAACTAGTTCAAATGTAACTTTTGACATTCATAAGTGTTATTCAGTAACTTTCATGAATGATATTGCGAGGGCAACATCAAAATATATCTTTCAATATGTCTAGTTAATTCTAAATTAGTCTCTTTAAAACAATACGAGTAATGGCTGGGTGTTCAAGTTACTTATATCATGAAAGTTTAGAATGCTCTTCTCTCTGTTTTATATGAACTTGCTCGGATTGCGTAGTGATTTAAATGGTCGCCTCGCCACTGCTACTGCGCCGAGTGTGGGTTCAAATCCCACACGGAACAAAAAATTGTGTGATCCACAAATGGTTGTTCCGAATCTAGATGTTCTTTGAGTACATTGTTTGAATGTTTGTAAAGTCCCCGCGATATAGGAATTGTTCTTAGAGTGGGAGTCATTTTATAACAGAGACATTTAATGCTCCAATACGTCGCACCCGTCAAACATCATTGTTACATGTTCCCCGACATTCAACCAACCGCGCTGGTAACTGTGTGCTCACTCGCTTTGCTCGCACCTATAACACTATATTCCAAGAGGTTGATCCCTTCTGCTGTTCTAAGAAATCTTTTAAATCACAATTAATAAAGATATTAAAAGATAGGCAACTACGCCCAACTTAATTTCATCTTCTGCTATTCTTATGTGTATGACCAGTGTGTGTATTTTTTATATTTGTAAACTCACAAAGTTTGTATTATATTCCATGTTTATATAAGAGGTTGTAAGTAGTGACTTTTATACGCTGAATTTGTTTAAGTATATTAAGTTATTTAGGGAAACCTGTTATTGGCCATATAAAATTGTAATATACTCGATTTGTTAAACAAACTGTATCGCTGTTGGTTTTCTTAATAAAAATAAATAAATAAAAAATAAAAATTATTTGCGTTGCCTTTAAATTTGCTGTCTGTAAAAGCCCTCTAAGTTTTAAGTACCTATCCTAATCCTAACTAATATTATAAAAGCGAAAATGAGTTTGTTTGTTACCTTTTCAAGCCTAAACCACTGAACCGATCATCCTGAAATCTTGCATATACGTTGTCAGGTGTACAGAAACGGACATAGTCTACCTTTCATCCCGAAAAAATAACTGTTCTCGAGGAAAACAACAAAAACGTTCTCATGATAATAGATGGCGCCACGTGTCTTTCGAATCATGATTGAATTTTATTATTACAAGCAGAGTACAACCCGAATTGATTGTCAAATTTTAAATTAACGCGAGCGAAGCCGCGGGCAAACACTAGTTATAAAATATATAAGACCTTATGTACACCATTCGCCATGCAAATAAATGAATATGATTAATAAAAGTGAACCATGGGCAGTGGTTTTGGGTTGTCAGACGAGTGTAAATTACGAAAATACAGGCAGACTGCATACGAAAGCTACAATATAGGATTCAACAGAAATAGGTTAGGTTAAGCCGAGGTTTATTACAGGCATCACAGGTACATATCAGGCGCTTTCACGAGCTCTATTCAGGTGCCACGTAATAGGAGACGAGTCTATTATAGTCCATCGGACAAGTTAGCACGTGGCTACTGTATAAACTGCTTGACGGGAATGCCTAATAACATTTCGACCGACAATCCAACAGTGTGGGACCATTGAGGCAATTTATCTTGTTGTTTTTGTCTAATCCTGACTAATATTATAAATGCGAATGGTGTGTTTGTTACGCTTTCACTCCTTAACTAATCAACCGATAATCACAAAATTTCACATACACATTCTCAGGGGTGTAGAAAAGGACATAGGGTACCTTTGATCTAGAAAAAATAACTATTTCTGAGCGCGCGAAGAGTCGAGGAAAACCTAGTTGTCGTAACTAATATTATCAAATGCGAATGTGAGTTTGTTTGTTTGGTAAGCTTTCACGCCTCAACTACTTGACCGAACATCATGAAATTTTGCATATACGTTTTAATGAGTACAGAAAAAACATAGGGTACCTTTCATCCAGAAAATAGTACGGTTCCTTAGCGAGCGAAGACCAGTTAAACCTAGTTATAAAAATAAATAAATGGAAAAATAAACATCAGAACTTCAGTTTACATTCTACAGAGAAAACACATTAAAATTTAAAAATAAAGCTTACGAAATACAAGATGCTATGACACGTAACCTTCTAATTAAACGTTGAAATGTAAACAAGTATATATCGAATGACATCTACGCAGCTACGCCCCGCCAAATGAGAACAAATAGGAGAAGCAAACTTCACACTCACGGTAAATCATTAGTGTCAAAACAATGGTAGGGGAACGGATATACTTTCTTCGTGATTACGCCCCGACATATACACACACCGATATTAAATTAATTCGCGGATAACAGCTGCACTTTCTCAAATTGATGAACAAACAAATATGAGTTATGAACACGGAAGACATTTTAAATATGTATAAATGCATATATTGGATCGCCTTGCACCTTCATTCTTCTTCTCCCTTAGCCTTTATTATTCCCAAGTCACTTGGGGTCGGCTTTCTAGTCTAACCGGATTTGACTGGATATCAGTTTTTACACGGAGCGATTGCCATCTGACCACCGCAACCCGAAGGCTAACGATACCCTAACGCTAGACCAGTGTCAGGATATTAGAGGGCACTGACTTCCCAATAACGACTGCCATAGATGTTCATGGCAGCCGGGACCGACGGCTTAACGTACTCTCCGAGGCACGGAGCAGTCGATAATTGTCAATCAATACGCACATAATCAAAAAGTCATATAACTTCTGAAAGTCAGAGGTGTGCGACGTGGGTTCGAACCTGAGACCCTCTGCATTGCAGTCTGTTGGTCTCTCCACTGAGCTATCGCTGCTTACACCTTCATTAATCATTAAAAATCCGGTACAGAAAGCAGATATGGGCCTGACACGATAGTGTACGCTGTAAACACAAGGTTAGGTTAGTCCTCCTGAAATCCTCCTCGGTCCTCCTTGTAAAAGTTGAGAAAACTGCACCTGACAGCGTCAACTTTCAGGCCTTTCCTTTAAAGGGTTAAATGATAATTAAGGCAAAGTCTTCAACAATTATATGTGTTCACTAATTCGCTGGCTACGTAACTTACCAGTACAGTTTCTTTCAGTATGACAAGCATCTGTACAAACATTGAAAGAACGGATACAAAAATCACCCAAATTCGGTACAACAATTTGTGGATCCACACACGTTTGTCCCGTGAGCAAAATAAAATTGTCAATACTGGCCACTAAGGCAGGTGGCACCATAGCATCATTATCTTTGTATTTTTCTATATAGTTCTGGTTGCAAATTAAACAGTTATCTTGAGTAATTTAAATCCACAATTTAAAATATATTTATATATTCTCATGAATGCCGTAAAACATTAAAATTCAAGACACGCATTGTTTTAATGTAAACGCAAATACCTTCCGTAGGCAACCATTCACACTCATTGTTTGATAATGTAACAAACAAATGAGTATTCCAATGGCGTAGTCCATTATGGACGGAATTAAAATACTTTTAAGTGCATTATTCATTACTTAACTTATTGTAGTGGTTTGTGTTGGTATTGTGTGTAGTGTGAGTAGTGTATGAGTATTGTTTGATCCCCAAACGGAACCAAAGTTGGGTGGTCCACAATTAGTCGTTCCATGTCTGTGTATTCTTTGTATCGGTTATTTGAATGTTTATAGTCTTCGACACATGATTTATCCTAGTGCGGAAGTTGTCTTTTAACAGATATATTTGAAAAATATTTAACATATCAAGATAAATTTAACCTGTCAGGATCAAAACACCGTCGTAAACGCAGACATACCATTCATATTCCTGTCCCGAAAATATTTTCCAATCTCCCCTTTCACGTCTTCAATTTATTTTAAAAGCTTTTCTTGAAACATTGAATATCAAATACCCTGTACCATAAAAGAAGTCAAGTGCACAAAAAAATGTTTTACGTACTTATAAACATCTATAAGAGGGGTAGGGTACGGCGTCTCCATTCAAACCTAAAGCAGCCCGGAGAACCATAACCTATATGCTATGGAAAATATCTCAGTGACCTAACGGTAGAGAAAGTGTACTGATGTCAAGTTCGATTCCCAAGTCGGACAAAGTGTTATTAGATTATATAATATCATCAGTGTCAGATTGTGTATGTCTTAATGATGACCCATATAATCATTTATTTGTTTTATATATTTGTTTTAATTTTTGGATTTGTGTCTAATGTATTCTTTAATTATTGTGATTAGTGTACAACCGTTATAATTAAATAAATAAATAAATCAGCACTGTATTAAGCTGTCCGACTCGTACCTCTTCTCAGTGTGGGAAAGATTAGGGCAGAGTCCACCACGGACTGTGTGTGTCTGCAGACTTCACATATATTCGAAAACATTACGTAAAACTCTCAGACATGCCGGTTTACTTGTGATATTTTTCTTCACCGTTAAAGCAAGCGATAATTAACTATTTAATGTGCACATGAAAGAAAGAAAGAAAGAAAATACATTTATTTGCAGCAGATTATGCACTACATACATCAGACACAGTTAATTTAAAAAAAAAGAAAAAACAATCATACTGCAAATTGGTCGCAACTCAGCAAAATGCTAGTTTTGAAAAAACTAGCGTTGGTCTTCCGTTGCGACCATGTTTGTAAATAATATACCTAATAAACTTAACACAACTAATACAACAGACGACATAATAGCGTTTACGGTAGCAATATGATAACAATACAATATTTATTTTTGCACCCCAGTTAAATCTAACAATTTCAGTATCTCAAAAATAGACATTAATGTTAGCGACTGTAATTTCTCTACATAGTTATATAGCACTTGTGTCATGCAGCTGTGTTTCCTGGCCTTTTTGGTGATCAAATAAATATTTCTTTAATGTTGCCCTAAAACGTTGAACATAACTTCGACAACCTCCGACCGACTTCTGCGTGGCAGTCTAACGGTTTCCCAGTTGACTATCGCTGTTCGCTAGTCTATCACTGTACAATGTTATTAGATTATGTTTTCAAAAATTCCTGACTAGCAGTACACAATCTGGAACTGTGCCTGCCCAGCCTCGCCCCCTATTTCGTAGGCGGTAATATCACAGTTTGCGAAATATGGGCATGAGAAAATGTATTACCAACTTGACTTGTATTCATGTCATTAAGTGTTTATAATGACAATTAATTATTTTTGTCACTAGTACATAGAGATGCGAGATTACTATCAAATAAGGCGAACAATCTCATCGTTGAACTAAGAACCCACCATACAAACTTCATTATAATCGGATCATCAGTTTAGAAGTTGTGATGTTACAAAAGCACACACAGCAGATGCAGTGTTTGAATCACCTACTACGGTTGATGTGCAGCATTTCGATTCGATCACCAGACGGTAAGTTATCGCTTTGCTACGGTTAATACACGGCGTGTTTTGGATTCGATCCTTATATGGGACAAAGTTTTAAGTGACCTGCAAAAATTCGTTCTTTGTGCTCGTTGTTCGATTATTTGTAAAATTGCCCGCCACACATGTATAACACTAGTGCGAAAGCTGATTTAAAGAAAGGAGTATACCACTCATTGATACTCAAAGACATACTCCACACAAGCCTCTATTATGTTAACGTCTATACCTAAGTACTGAACGTCTTTAGATCTAGACAATTCCAGATGCTTCCCTATGTATTTTATTACGTTAGAAATAAAAATAGGTGCGGTTAATAGACTGGCAAACGGTTGAAAGCTTTCAGATGTTTCAACTGCAGGTGACGTTGCCGCGTCCGATTCGTCCGCAGCAGGAAATGGCTACAGACACGCCATCTTCAGGCAAACCTTTGACAACCCTCTCGTAATAACCGTAATAGAGACAGAAAGGTATGTATCTATGGCTACGGCAGCAGTTATATTAATACATTAAGAGAAAACTGTTTACATGTTGCATGCGCGGTCGAGTGTGGTCTTTGGTATAATAAAAGTTTATATTGGGAAGGTTGGATGGTTAAAATTAAAAAATAAAAGCTAAAAATGTTACGGCGTAACTTTTGCCCGCGGCTACCATAGGGTAGGTTTTTTGGATGAAACGTAATCTATGGCTTTTTGTACCCCTGACAACGTGTATGCGTATTTCATGATGATTGGCCGAGTAGTTACGGTTTGAAAGCGTAATATATAAACTTACATCCGCATTTATATTATTAGTTAAAGTTACGTTTTTATGAATTACATTCGAATTATGACTACAATTTTGACCATTTGACTACAAGTATAATATAATTTGTAATGTAATGTAGTATAATTATTTTAAAACAGTTACGAAATTAAATGAAAAATGTGGGCAGATTTTAGAGTCTTACGAATTGTGGATAATTACAAAATACTATTTTTAAATTAAACTAAAATATACGGATTTTATTGTACTTCTTTTTGGGTGTAAAATGTGTATACATATGTAAGATTAATAAAATGTGTCATTTTAATTTCTTCTACCCCTGCCGAGATATAAGCGTAAAGGTCCGTTCACACAGACCGGCTTGGAGAGGAGACCAAATTTTATCACCTTTAAAACAGAGTTTTGAATAATTGTAATAAGGTTTATTTTTACATTTCAATGCTTGAAGCATTCTGAATAACAGAAGAAGTGACAGAGAAGTATGGAAGCGAAGGACACACTGCGCCGACCCCAAATAAATTGGGACCAGGGCAAGAGGATGATGATATTGCCCTGTATTAGTAAACGCAGGAAAGGTATATCAATTCATTTCAAGAGAAGGTTCGTTTCCAGCAGTGAGACAGTTTGTAAACAGAACAATAAACTTACATAAATGATCACTACACGTAGAATAGCTTTGTTAAGCGTGCTAATTAGTTAACAATTAATGAGGTAGAACATCCTTTTTCGGGATCGGCTAAAGAATAATGGCCGATAAGTAGTGTTTCCATTAAGTGTCGGTGGATACACGTAAAGGAATCACTTCATTACACCGGAACCCGCTTCACCTTTGCGGCCTTGTATAAATTACACTAGAAAAGAATAGATTATTTTCCAGCGTGCTTACGATCCGTTAACGTAGGGAGAATTTGACAGGCAAAAATAATATTCTAGACGGCCTCCGGGCGCAGTGGTTTTGAACACGACTGCAAGGTGTCGAGTTTGATTTTTTTTTAATACATCTATGTTGGCAAACAAGCATACGGCCCTAATGGTAAGTGGTTACCGTAGCCTATGGACGCCTGCAACACCAGAGGTATCACTTGCGCGTTGCCGACGCTTTAGGAAATGAAGAAGAGAAAAAGGAAGTGTGAAGGTCCTCCTTCACACTTCCTTTTTCTCTTCTTCATTTCATCTTCACCTCACCTCCTTCATCTTCATCTTCACCTCCTGGTGCGGGCAGGAGAAAAAAGGGTGATTGGGCCTCCGGCACTCTTACTCACCGAACGAAACATAACAGTAGGAATATTGCTATTTTACGCCGATATTCTGTGATTTTGTTGTGATTGATTCAAGCTTAATGGATTTTCTGTCAATATACATATTTTTAGTAGCAGCACGGAGCCAGATATTGTGTGCGCTAGCTACGGTTCTCCATAAAAAATAAACTATGTTATCAACCCTGTATTAAAATTTTCTACTGCTGAGCACGAGCCTTTTCTCAGTATGAGAAGGGTTTGGCCATAGTCCACCACCGATTGCGGTTTTGTCGAGGAACACCGTAGTAGGTTTAGCCGGTATTACCGGGAGGTCCATTATTATAATCATTACCATCTTCATCAAGGTTCTCGAAGGTATGTGAAATCCGCCAATCCGCACTGAACCAGTGTGGTGGACCATTTGTTTTTTTTTGTGTTCCCCGCGGAAGGGAGTGCGTCAATGCATTCCACACAAAAAAAAAAGGAAAACAAATGGTCCACCACACTGGTCGAGTGCGGATTGGTAGATTGCACATACCTTCGAGAACATTAATTTATTATGAACATAAAACATAAATTATTTTAATAATTCTCTATGCAGCAAGATTTACAATTATTTATGTAACTAAAGTAATTAAAATGTATTATAATAAAGAATGTATTTCGTACAGTTAATCTGATACCAATATCGATATAAACATTTTATATAGATAGGATATCAAAGAATATAAATGAGTCCAAAGTGTATTTTAAAGAAATGCATTTTAAATTCAGCTGAAAAACCGATATGATAGACGGCGATATGGCTGTGTTTCCTTGGTAATACGTCTGCAATGTTTAGTAAACGCAATTATATATATCTGCTAGTACATATAATAAAAAATAATTCAAGCCTATGGTAAATATATGATGCTATGATGGGAATCATTATCCTGTTGAGCATGACAGTTAGTAATAAAAAAGAGAGGGTACTTCTGATTTGGGCAAAGTCCCAAATCATATAATGGTATATAAGTAATAAGAAAATTCGTATTCTTTGTGCTTTGTTTTTTATTTAGCCCAGCACACATAATATAGTTCATTGAAGTCCAACAACCTTAGTTTGTTCTTGTTTAGTGTATTTGCTTGTTTGCTTATGTGGTCGCCTAGTAACTGCGACTGCGCCGGATGTTGTTCACGCGATCCCTAGACGAGATCAAAAATTGTGTGATCCACAAATAGTTGTATTAAATCTGGGTGATCTTTATGTGTAAAGTGCCCACGACACAGGATTTATCCCTAGTGCGGGAGTTGTCCAAATTTTCTATAAAGAAGTTTACCAGAGAACAAAATACTTTAATGTATTTTTATGTTGGTTGTTAATTGTGAACATATACTAGCGGCTCCTATTTTCTGGCAACGATTGCGTGATTTAAAAGTGTTATTAGGTTCGCTACTTAGGACCTAAACACAGATGTCAAAATTATATGTGTAATGCTATATTATGAATGTCAACTGTAAATAATACAAATCTGTAAATATTAATTTATTATTTATTTATTTCTCAAAAATTTAAAATATTGTATTGAAACCAATATATCCAGCAAGAAATAGCCATACATTTATTTATTTAAGGATAATTTGCCCGGTGTCCATACTAGTCCATATTATTATAAATGTAAAAATGACAATCTGTTTGTATAGCATTTATAGCTAACAGGTTTTTATGAAATTTGCTATATTAGTAGCTTGGGATCACGGAAAAGTATATAGACTAAGTACAATTATACAAAAATACAATTTTATTCGACAATAATATTATTATAAATACGAATGAGTGTTTATTTCTTTGTGCAATGTCCATTCTTCAAGTTATAAAGGTGCAACAAAGGGACGTGTTGTGTTTTTAACGTAGATAGCTTAAGGAACGAAGAGTAACATAAAATACTGCTGTTTCAAGTACCGTGTATTTCTTAAGATGCCTTGTACAGCGAGAGCGAAGTGTCTCCTACGTGCTTCAGTTAGTACAAATTCCATTTGAGATCAGACATAGTTGGAATTTTAAAAGGGATTATAATTATTATTTGTAGAAGTAATTGACCAATTGTATGTATATTATATACTAGCTTTTTCCCGCGGCTTCACTCGCATGAAACTAGGTTAGATTATGTTAGTAGTAGAACATTAAAAAAATTATAATATAGCCTTCCACTGGTAAAAGAATTTTTAAAATTGGTTGTTTAGTTTTGAGTTAAATCATTATAAACAAACAAACATATAAAAAATCAAATGTTTCCTCTTTATAATATTAGTATAAATAAAATGAAAGTATTAACATATATGCGGTAAATGTGCTTCTTAATTTTGTTATTCATATTTTAAGTAGGTTGTGGTTTTGCCTTTGGGAAAACCATTAGGCATCATTACAAATATGTGTCATATTAAAAATACAATAATATTAGGTAGTCCTCATACTGTTTAGGGAGTGAATTAAAAACTCAATAGCCGGGTCCACACCGGACGATCCAACGCGCTCTGATCGCGCGCGGCCAGAGCGCGATCTAAAGGCGCGGTCGGTGTGTACGTGCCGCGTGCGATCCAAGTGCACGAATTGGAGCGCGAGGATGCCGCGGCCGATCCGTTTTTGGTCGGTTTTTTTGCCTACCTCAAAGGCGCCTCAGTTGTGTGATGCGGTGTGGACGGTTATGTCTTTGGTTCGCGCGATCCAAAATCCGATGCAAAATTATTTTCAACTTCATTACCAATTAACTCTGTATAAAGCCGAGCCCCGTTTTCCAAGCGATTTTTGTATATCGTTCTCACCCAGAACCGACTTTTTTGTTTCTGTAATTTTTTGCGCAAATATTTAAGCAAAATTAAGGTTGCTGCTGCCACAGCAATTCGACGCCGCCGCTGTACGTGTGACTCCACCTTCAGCAAGAGTTCGACTGAATCACGGATCACCTATGGATCGCTTGGAGCGTAGTTCAGGACACTTCAGGATCGCAGTTTCAACAAACTGGATCGGCCTAGTACGATCCACGCTCCACGCATCACGATCTTGGTTCGCGGATCGCGGGATCGCCGATCCAATTTGGATCGTCCGGTGTGGACCCGGCTATTAGCCTATTTATGTTTACTTTGTGACCTTGTCGTGACTGTGTTAAAGTCATTGAAAACTTATAATATACCTAAGTAGTACATATTTATTTTAAATGAGAGTTATGTGTATCAGTTCCTGTTGATGAAGTTTTGATAAATAAAGTAATGATTACCATTAAATAATAATAATATCAGCCCTGTCTTTAAACTACTCCACTGCTGGGCACTGGCCTCTTCTCAATATAAGGCCATCGTAATGCACAATTAAATATTCAAATATTTTACTTTTCAACTTAAGTTACTTTTCTACTGAATACATAAATACATACATAAACGCCTGTTTCCCAGAGGGGTAGGCAAAGACTACGGTTTTCAATTTGCTACAATCCTGACACATTTCTCTGGTTTCATTCATTTTCATCACATTCCTCATACACGCTCGCCGGTTTAAGGTCTTTGTCCAGAACGTCTCCGATCTGATCAAGAAATAGGTCTGCCTCTTGCGACTCTTCCATTCACATCACTGAATCCTTCTGATTAATACGAATACGTACTAAATAAAGACAACAGTAGAAATGTCACATATAATAATACATGTGTGTTATCATAATAATATCTATCACTGTCATGAATTTAAATCGTTTTAAATGACTTGATTCCGCCATTCTCCTCGAAGTACGATAAAGAATTTGTTGACAGAAAAACGTTTTAAATATGCGCTGCACATTATTCACAGAAAAGTTATTTTAAATAAATACAATATAATTTTAATAGGTCAAAGAAATAGCTTTCTTTGTATAGTATATACTTTCTTTCATTCGTATATTATCAAGAATATCGTATAACTGTGACATAAAATATCTATATTTTGAGTAGGTAATTATTTTTGCCCTCCCTATAAGCAACACATAAAAACGAAGAAATTTCTATAATATGCGACATTGAACTATAATAATATTAATTGTTGATACAAATTTTTATAATAAATAATTAATGTTAGTTGTTTTTAATATTACTAGCGCTAGTAATAAACAGTAAAAATGTCGACTCTTGTGATAAAAAGGACTTGTCGCCATATACCAAATATTTAACTGATTTAATCATAACACCAAATAACTCTTGAAATATTCCATACTAACTTACTGTGATGTGAGTGGAATAAGTCGACTGATTAAAAATATTGAAACGTATTAGTAGCAATTAAACCATGACAATGACTATGAGGAGAAAAATGAAAACGAATATGTATCCCATAATCATCACGACATCCTTGTGGACTAAAACAAATTAGTACCATGTGCAGAGTTTGAAAATACGAGTAAGACGAGTTCAAGATGTATTTTAAACAAAAAAACATCCATCTCCGCTTTATGCCTCAATTTCACTAGCATTTTGTGGATGACCCACAAATGCAGAAGGCATGCTACGTTGAATAGTATGAACAATTATATATTCCAGACTAAATGGAAGCATTATGGTAAAGCATGCTGAGGTTTATGGCTTTAAATACAGCGAGAGGAATGCAATGTATATAAATACGCCAACTACTGTTTTTGGGCACCAAAATCATTGATGTAGTTTAAATAAAGAACTCGATACCCAATCGTTGAAGAAAGTGTCTTCATAAATAAACTTTAGCACTACCAGGACATTATATTCAAGCTAAAGATTCAATCACTTATATTATTTAAGTTTTACAATAGACTTAAGATATAAAACACATCAATTTATTCAAATCACATACTTGAATTTTAATTTAGCTCAGCTTCGGAATAGAGATATCTAATTCTTATTCGTGCTATATATCAATGTCTTAAGCAAATTTATATCACTAATAATGTGCATTCATTTAAAAAGCAATGAGCACAATGATTAATAAACAATTTAATTATATATTACAAGTTAAGAACATTAAGTGAGAAAAATCCTTAAAATAACTCTTATTAAATTGTCTTACTAAGCAATAATTCTAGTAAAACACAATATCGAAAATAGAAACAATCCCACAGATTTATTGAAGAATACACAACTACGAAAATAAAAAACAGGGAAAAGGAGGGTGGAAAAATTAACAGGAAAACTACTACACAGTATGAGGAAGTGAAAAAAATGGTAGATAAAACTCCGTATAATATTACTATCTATCTCAAATGTGGGTAGTTTTAACTTCACTTTTATTTTTACGCATGGCAATCCTATGTCGTTATTTATATTCGAATAGAGCTTCATTATGAGGTTTAGTTATTAAGTATGAATATACTGTGTATGTATACATAATGATATTAAAGCGAATAGTGATAATATTCAACTCAATGTTGACTTATATTAGTAACAAAATGGCCTAGCAAAGGTCCGCGCCGGTACAAAGTTAAAATATATTTGCTACACGTCTTCAAGTGTTGCGTAACTTGACAGAGGCTGCTTACATTAACGAGAATGGCTTTGGCCCGGCATTATTCTCGTTGCCTTTCGGAATTTAGAAGCAATAACTGCTTAGTTTATACTTAATCTAGAATGTCGATTTATTTCATTGATAAAGATTCTTATCAAATAGCTAAGCTTAACTGTAAATTGAGTTAAAATTCTTGCAATACGCTGTCTTTTTTATGTTATGTATATTGAAAACATGCCATAATATCGTCCACGTGCAACATCATGCAAATAGTGAGTTCCAGTGAGCATTGTTTTTCATATAAAATAGAAAACATTTGATTAAATTAGCCAATAATAATATGAAAACAAGAAGTAAGAACAACATCGGTAATCTTCATGTCAGAATGCTGTTACTCAAAATACTATAGAAATTGTAAATTTTGAATTCTATTTGCGACAAATGAACTCTCGAATCAATAAGATATCCATACTGTGCTTGAGTGTTGATTCAAACAACTGACAGAATGTAAAATGTTGATCTTTGATGAATAATCACAACACAATATTCTACACAAACTTCACATTAATTTATTAAACTCTTGTGATAAGTTTGCATATGAAACATGTGGCAAAGCCAAGCAATACCCGGTCATTATCAGTATATCAAAACATGTATCACAGAAACGTTTCCTCAAATTTAATTGGTCGGTTTTGTACGACAGTATCAGGCATACCGATCTGTTATCGCGGCAAAGGGATTAAGGAGTACCACCCACGACCCGGGAATACTTTCTGGTCCACTACTAGTGACATGGGCGTGGATAGCTGCCGTCCGCATTAAGCCTGCATTAACACCAAATATAATATAACAGCAGATCTTAACATTGTGCTCTGTCGTGTGGGAGTGAGTTACTGTGATTTGATTATGTATGATATAGATTGATGAATGGATTTTGTTTTAGGTTTTCTATATATAGCAACAGTTTTCTTGTTGACGATGAACGTTTAGGGGTTTTAAATACGTTGTACCATGGACAATTGGGAAGGAAATTCATTATTATAATATGAATATCGTTTTGTTGTTAATTTAGATTTGTTTTCTTGGAGACCTATTGTTATTATTTAATATATTTATACATAATATAATTAATGCTTGGCTATAGCTGTTATGTACTAGTTTAGAATGCTACGCATAGTAATGGCGTGCGGCCGCCTGTCACCCACACTACACGCTGACAAATGGTCGAAGAAAGGATCCATCACCCGCACTGACACCTCAGCAGCCTCCACGCCGCCTCGCCAGCCCCGGCTCACTATACTTAGGTTAAGAAACGTGTCTTGCCCGACTCGATCGATACACGCATGTAATCGCCTAACAACCGACCAGCCACGCACATCGTCCCCTCACTTACATACATCTGTCATTATAAGTGAACTCTTTTAAATTAAACGGAAATTGAATCACCTGAAAATGAATGATGGATGCCGTACAATTTAAGATTGATTTACAAAGCGGCACCTAGCGGGGTTTCGAGCGTTTTGTTTCTCATTTCGGTGGCACCGTCGTAAACACTTCGTATTCCATGGACAGATCAGTATCAATGGGGAGCCTGATCGATACTATCGTCGTAGTAACCACTGTAAACGTTTGCTACACATGGAAACAGACGCATGGTGTTGTCTCGTGGTGACACTCACCTGGCACTCGTTACACGTGTGTACGGAGTAGGGCTGGTCGCAGTCGTAACGACCGAGGATGTCGACAAAATCGCAGTGCACGCGCGCAACCATCGCGTCGAGGCCGAGCAGGTCGTGCAGCGCGCGCTCGCAGCGCTCCCCGCCGGCGAGCACGTCGGCGCGCGCGCCGCGGTCCAGCGCGGAGGCAGGCGAGCGCTCGCAGCAGGCGCGCAGCCGCAGCTCGGCCAGGCGCCGCGCGCGGGTCCCGGCTCCCAGCGCGCACAGGTGCGGCACGTCGCGCTCCGTGAGCGCGTCGGGCGCGCCGCCGCCGCTGCCGCACGCCGCGCCCCTGCACTCGCGCACGCCGCCCGCGCCCTCCTCCTCCAGGTCGCACGCGCTCAGCCAGGGGTTGAGGCGCGCGAGCGGACTCACGGCCAAGCCCGCGGCCGCCATCAGCAGCAGCAGCAGCAGCGGCGGCGCTCGCATGGCGGGGGCGGCGCCGCTAGCGGGGGCCGGCCCGCCGGGCGCGGCGCTGCCTCATACCGCATCGCGCATGGCGACCTACTCGCGCGGCCCGGGCCGCGGGGCCGCCGCGCGGGTTGGGCGCGCCGCCATGTCGCTCGCTCGCCGCTCGACTGACTCCCCCCGGGCGCACATCGATCGCCCCGCGCCCCGCACCCGCCGCTGCGCGCGCCCGCTAAACCTCCGCCATCGTTATGTAACCGTGCGCGCGCACCCTGTGGTCCCGCCCGCCGCGGCGCCCGCCCTCTGTCGACGTTACTCAATTTTCCGCCCGCCTAGCAATGAATGACTTTACTTAGATAGCTACAGTTTGAAGCACCTTTCCATAGAGGGCGTACTTCTGACTACGGTCCATGGCTTTGTAGTTCATAACAATCCCCAATACGCTATAACAATGCTGAAAACATAATTATATAAGATGTCGCTAGCGTTTCAATACGGCATATGCTGAATTGGAGCAATCAGCATTTGATATGACTACTTATCACTCGAACCTATTTAAACAACTCTTATGGTCTTTAATTTGAACCTTCGTATTACTGCCTTACTTCGTATAATTACTTACAAGATATAAGAGAATGATGTATTGTGTTTGTTTATCCACATGCATTTGTGAAACAATATATTTGTTTTTTTATTTTATATTTGTTTTTTCTATACGATCTCATCTTATTCTCAAACGTTTTAGTATCTGAAGCATGTGTATATTTACACGAATTTACCTTCTCACGAAAGTAGAATACAACAAAATACTATCCATTTTGAATAACCATTAAAGCTAATATAAACATAGGTCCAAGCTTGATAACCGTGTGGTGTTAATTGATAATCATAAGCATTGGGTAATATATACGCAGCTTTTAATTATGAAGTGTGCTGGCATAACTTCATATATATATTCATATTAAAGATATGTTTCAAGACCACACTGTCCATCGGTGCCGAGATCTTAGTAATTATTTTCTAATGCACTGTACAATTATCATTGTGGTGGCACCTATGCTTTGGATTATGTAAATTATATTAATTAGCATACTTACAATTTTTGCTGTAATTCAGTGATTTCTTCCTAATGGCAAATCCTCTCTTTCCGTTGGTAACCGCGGCTGCCCAGTCTGCTTTGTCAGCTCACGTCCGTTGAACTCGGCAGACATTTTGCCTTGTCAGTCGTGTGCTTTGGCTTCCATATGTTCTATAAAGCAGGAGACTGGATGTGCAATTTCAAAACCTAGTAAGAGATATGAGGCAAATTTTACTTACATGGTGTTTTAATGGTTTTATGCGCTTTTGACTATTATGACTGTGCGCTTGCTAGGATTTTTATTTATTATTGTCTTATATTAAAATTTACGCGAATGTTATACATTTAAATTAATCTACTTGATAAGCATTTAAAAAAAACAAAATCCGTATAAAGTAGTTTATTTTCAAGGATTTTTATTGTTCAAAATCATATTAGTAAGCACTAGCAGTAAGTTGCAGCCTAGGAAGGAGCGAAATGCAAAAACCCGTTTTCCCTTAGGGTTTATTAGGTTTTGATATTGCACAGCCGAATTGACGCTGTGTGTCGTCTGCGGGCTGCCTAAATGTTTTTGCAAAACGTATAGAGATTTGCTGAATCTAGCTCTTGAGATACAATACATATTGCTACAAAGATTTAAATAAAAATAATTGTCGTGTTAAAGAATGTAATGTTAGATAGAGTACTTTACGTCTTTTAATCCTAAGCTATTATTAATGGCTTCTTTGGTCCCATGACATAGTCTACATAATTATTATAACAGACATACGACTGATTGTGATGTTTTGTATTCGATTGTCCGATCGGCCAAAGCCTTATTATTATTAGTTTTTTTTTTTCAAACAGAAAAATATTAGAAGCAGCATGGAGTCTGGCAGTATTTTAAAATACTGTTTGTAATAAAATACTTTGATTTGATCCAGGGATAGGGCACATATTATATATTATTCTCCAGATTTACATTACGGTCCTAAAATATGACCATACCTTTCTGTTACACGCTGAATATTTACTGTAAACTGTTTATAGGAAGAGACTGATTCCATTGCGCAGCAGTAATGAATATGATCGTTGTACATCAACGGTGCGATTCCTGAGATTGTCAAATGGCTTATAGGTATTTCTGTAAAAAATAATAATCAGCAGCACCGAAGTCAAGAATTATGCCCGGTATACGATAATAGGTTCGGCCATTTTTACGTGGGCCCTTATATAGCTGGCGAATCTCTACCAACTTCTAAGGGAATAGGCATATGATGATTTCATTATAAACTGAGGGGAATACCAATAGAATGTCTGTGTCCTGACATTTTACTAGTACTCTCCTTCTTCTTCAAGAGTGTAGAGGTTGTGGATTCTATCCCCATCAATAGGAGTGGATTGACCTACCTTTTTTATGGGGTAGGAGGCAAACGAGCAGACGGATCGTCTGATGGTAAGCAATTACCGCTGCCCATGAACACCCGCAGCACCAGAGGAGTCAGAAGTGCATTGATGGGGATGGAAATGCTGTCGCGTAGGACGATGGCGAAAAGAGGTGGCAGGGATCAGTCCAACCAATTCCTCGGAGCACTTCCCATAGAAAAAGCGATAGAAGATGCATAGCGAGGCCACATCTCTACACAGCGCCAAGGGGTCTAGCCGATTTGAAACATCCAGGCAGTTGACGATAACACACGATGTCAATCCACTGCTAACACAAATACTTGCTTAAACCGGTGGGGTTGAAAAATGCTAGTAATCTTTAGCTCAAATTGCATTTGATTTTGGTGGTGTTGTAGTTTAAGTGGTCAACTCGCCACAACCACTGCACTAAATGTTGTGAATTGGAATCCTTTCTTTCTTTCTTTATACTCAAGAGCTTTGTTCTTGTCGATGGAGTATACGCCATCTTTCTCGATTTTCAGCCAATACCTCCTTATAAGCGATGACCTTCGCCTTTTCTTATATTTGATTTGTGAATGCCTTTCTGGGTCTACCCCTTCCTCTCTTTCTTTCTACTTTTCCTTGTATGATGTTTTTTATAAATACATCATGTCTTATAAGGTGGCCAAACATCTTTCCTCTTCTGTTCTGAATAGTCGTCAAAATGTTGCTTTCTTCTTGTACAAGGCTCAGAACTTCCACGTGGAAGGATTGGAATCCCGCCTCTGCTACTACACTGAGTATTGTGGGTTCAAAACTCATACGGTACAAAAATTGTCTTATCCACAAATTATTGTTTTGAGTCGGGGTGTTCTTTGTATACGTTGTTTAAATGTTTAAAACGTCTCCCTTGGTTTTGTTTATTGAATAAAGAATACGTTAATAAAAATATTAGTGATGATAACTACATAGTTATGTGTGATGTAGGTACTGCAATGTGTAATGGTATGTTTCTAGGTGAAACACCTGTTGAGAGAACTGGAAAATTCGAATACTTACGTCATGTCTATATGCCAAAGATCAAGGTCACAAGACTGGGTGAGGTGACAGGACGCGTAGATAAGAAACTTATGTACTGTACATATGTTTCTTATCTGCAATAGTCAACAGCTAAATAAACAAAATAGTTTTATATATCCACAGAACTGCAAAAATGCCATTTACCAAACAATATCTAAACTAAAATTTAAAATGTCACTGTGTGTTTGTTTGTTATGCTTTCACGCCTTAACCGCTAGACCGTTCATCATGAAATTTAGAATTTATTTTGAAATTGTTATCCTGTTTTGCAATGGTACCTACAGAAAAAGACATAAGGTAATATTGCCTTATATTTACGCGAATATTAGGTATACATTGAAATTAAACTAAGTATACGAATTTTGTCGCGTTGTTCTATGCTGCTATTGAAATTAAAAACATCGTAATTTCAATAGAAAAGGTGGTTGGAATGTACCACCAGCTTGGGATCCAGTAATTCAAATAGTCAAACCCAAGAAAAAACAAAACACAGCTAGACTTCATGGGAGACTTAAGTATAAATGGTTTTAATTAATTTAAATAGCTTAAATTGTAGTAAAACTCAGTAATAGTAGTGTTAGAATTTAAAAATTATGTAATAAAAGTTTTTAAAATAATCAAGGTACATAAGGTACTTTTCATACAGAAAAGGTACCGTTCCCAAACCAAGTGCGGGCAATAGGCTAGTATTTACTAAAAATAATACTTTGCGTATTTTATTGAAACTTAGGCATTAGATGCGCCTGTTATGAATAAAACTCGATATTTTATACTTACTAGTCGCCAAGTGGTGAAAAATTTACCGTAAATGTATTAATTAATATACAATTTAATTGTCTGCATCCCTTTTTCATGTAAACTTTAACTATCCCAAAACTTACACCCTGCCGTGGTTTTCTCTTATGCGTATAAATATAGATTATACAATGATCATATGGTCGTTTCCATTGGATATAATAATAATAAATAATATCAGCGCTATATATAAACTGTCCACTGCTGGGCACGGGTCTCTTCTCAGAACATTATGAAGAACTCACAGACACGCAGCTTTCCTTATGATGTTATCCTTCACCGTTAAAGCAAGCGATAGGTTAAGTGGTCGCCTCGCCACTGACCCGAGTGTTGACCGAGTGTTGTGGGTTTGATCCCCACACCGTACAAAAGTTTGTGGGTTCCACAAATGGTTGTTCTCAATCTGGGTGCTCTTTGTATCCGTTGTTTGAATGTTTGTAAAGTACCCCGCGACACAGGAATTATTCCAAAACGGGAGCTGCCGTTTTATAAAGAAATATGCATATGCCTTGGAATCGAAGTCTTCTGCGTGGCAGCCCAACGGTCTCCCACAAGTATATCTTTTTGAAAATGTTATCACTTTATACTACTTAGCAATGTTTAAACTCAAAACAGTAGGTTTTAGCATTTTGTGGCTCTATCTGTTTGTTTAATACAGCTAAACACTAAAGCTACTGAACAAATTTACGTAGGATTTTCACAATTTAGTAGCTTTTAATAAAGCCTAAGCGATCATTGTCTAAAGTCCATTATTTGTCTCATTTAGTAAATAAATATAGTTAACTGGTTGCTAAACGGTGTATTCCGCTTTCGGCACCAATTTTTTCGGCACCTATGGTTTCGGCACCTAAGCTATTACACTTTCAGCACCAATAGGTATTTTTGCTTGGTGCTGAATGTATAATAAAATACCTATTGGCACACACAGGATACTCAGTAGCCTAGCTAGGCTACTGAGTATCCTGTGTTAAGGACTTTCAGCCCTTAGATACCACAGTACCTATAAGGATTTGGTGACTGTTAGTGTGACACAAAACTATATTCATATTAAATACTAATAGCTATAATTATTAGAACATGATTGTGTGTGTGTGTGTCGGTGTATTTGTTTGTGTGTGTGTGTCGGTGTATTTGTTTGTGTGTGTGCGTGGGTTTGTATGTCAATCGTGCGTCAGTAATATGAGAAAGTGTTCGGTATCTTGATAGCCTTTTTTATTGTGTAATCTGTTTTTTGATAGTGTGATGAATAAGAAGTATTATATTGATGTACCAGAAGAGATTTATTTATTTTGTTATATATGTAGATAAGGACCCAAATAGAAACAGAAACGCTTAGTGAATGTGAAGTGTGGACGAGGTACAGTGCACAATATGTTTCTTCGCTTAGATTTGGGTTGTTGAGCTAGCGGAACTTTGTTATGTTGGTGTTGTACTGTGTTGAGTATGAATAGTTGTCGAACCGTAAGAACTCTACTTTCTTGATATATCTTGCTCAAAAGTTGGATAGCGTATGGGAATATACTATACTATATAACTATATGTTTCTTATGTTTTAGTATGCTTTATTGTTGACCATGCCATTCTTTAAAATCAGAGGCCAGTACCACCATATTTTAAAGCATTGTTATTGCATACGCAAGAACAAGATAAAACTTCACATTCGCTGTCACGTTCTTGCCCATGCAATAATAACGCCTAATCAGATAGTGGTAAGGCTCTAGGTAAGAGTACGTCCAACATGATGCCATTTAGAATTTAAAAACAGAGTTACTAATACTGCGAGAAAGTTGTTAGTACATATCAATCAAAGCTACAAGATAACTGGACATGAAACCTTCACCTGGTCGCTAAGATGATTAGAACCGCAGTGTCACCATTCATATATTTTAGTTTGACTTAAGCTGCTCTACGATTTGAGTACCCTAGTAATATAATAATAATATATTTTATTCTATCACATACACACGACACCATATAGCCAAAACTAAGCAGAGCTTATACTTTTTTTTGTAAATAATAATCCTCCAGTTCGAATTTCGGCCACGGCGGCCAGTCTTAACGGATACTGGCTATCTGCGCAGGCGATATTATAGTGCACAAGTGACTGCACAAACACGATGCTCCAATGGGACGGTAATCCAACACGACCGGAGAGAGGTCAGGCTCAGGACCAACGGCTTTACGTGCTTTCCGTGTCTTACACGGGCTGCTATTGAGTTTTCTTAACTGAAAAACCCAATAACTTTTTGTTGCTGAGACGCATTCAGTACCGCTGCGCCACGGAGTTTTTGTAAATACATCCATATTATACATAGAAACATCCAGACCAAGACAAACATCCATGTTCATGCACACAAATAGTAGACCAAACTTTCGATAGATTGGTTATTATTTTTAGGCTTGAAAAAGTTCATGGATTCAATCTGAATACCGTATTTGCTGAAATTAAATTAATAGTTTAGACTGAAAAAGATAAAACTATCTCAAATACATACTTAGCAAGTGAGAATCATAGTCCTTTCGACTAGTCTGACTGCACGTATGGCGTAGTGGCTTAAGTGGTCGCCTCGCCACTGCCATTGCGCCGAGTGTTATGGGTTCGAATCCCATACGGGACAAACAATTGTGTGAACCACAAATGGCTGTTCGAGTATAGATGTTTTTGTGTCCGTTGTTCGAATGTTTGTTAAGTCCACACCGCGATACAAGAATTATTTGTAGTGCGGGAGATGTCATGTACAAAAAACAATGTATGTTTAGTATTATCACGTTTATTCATATTGAAACTAGTGTTTCATTGTTGTTGTTTGTGATATGATATGAGCTTAATATTAGACAGGCCTAGGTGGTCTGTCTAATATTTGAGCTCACTCGTCGTAGTGTAAACGCTTTTCGATGCGGCCTAAATATTGTGCATATCTATAATTTTAATCCTTAGATTTAAACTTGATTTATATGAGAAATTCGTTGCAATGTCAAATCGATGAATATCTAATAGTGTATCTGAAAACTATTAAGTTTGCAACACGCAAGTAATTACCTACACGTGGCGCAGCATTTATGGTTTGTATGCAGCACTAAGATGTTGTAAACCTCTCAAGAGGGCCCGCTGTCCTGCCAGGGTAGTGAACATACATAAAACATGCAAGCATTACTTTCATAATAACTACAGTTTACTGACACAACAGCATTCAACTCTACTACTTAAAAAAACATACAGTCGAATTGAGAACCTCCTCCTCTTATGAAGGTTAAAAACATACAGTCGAATTGAGAACCTCCTCCTCTTATGAAGTCGGTTAAAAACATACAGTCGAATTGAGAACCTCCTCCTCTTATGAAGTCGGTTAAAAACATACAGTCGAATTGAGAACCTCCTCCTCTTATGAAGTCGGTTAAAAACATACAGTCGAATTGAGAACCTCCTCCTCTTATGAAGTCGGTTAAAAACATACAGTCGAATTGAGAACCTCCTCCTCTTATGAAGTCGGTTAAAAACATACAGTCGAATTGAGAACCTCCTCCTCTTATGAAGTCGGTTAAAAACATTCAGTCGAATTGAGAACCTCCTCCTCTTATGAAGTCGGTTAAAAACATACAGTCGAATTGAGAACCTCCTCCTCTTATGAAGTCGGTTAAAAACATACAGTCGAATTGAGAACCTCCTCCTCTTATGAAGTCGGTTAAAAACATACAGTCGAATTGAGAACCTCCTCCTCTTATGAAGTCGGTTAAAAACATACAGTCGAATTGAGAACCTCCTCCTCTTATGAAGTCGGTTAAAAACATACAGTCGAATTGAGAACCTCCTCCTCTTATGAAGTCGGTTAAAAATGGACGTTACTGTTATTATGCCAAGGTAGCTGATGTGTTTTACAATTTATTTATTTGCCGTCAATATTAAGAAGTCAACCCCATTGATATGAATTAAACAGTACTATAGCGATCGGCTTAGATTTATTAAGCCCCACCTAATTTTTGTGTAGTTGTAGCGATGCCATTTCTTAGCGGTGTGAATGTTTCTATACATTATTTCCGTCCACGGTGTCCACTGCGCTAGAGCTGCTGAGCCGGGCTGAGCAAAGATAACACTCGTCCTGTTGCTGAAAGCACATTGTCAGCAAGACATTGCCAAAAAATATTATTTATTTTGTAAACCTTTGCATGTGCTCTTATCCTGATGGAGCCTTTCTGCAACTATAGCCACAGAAAAATTGAGGAGTTAAGTTTTAGGAGTCCTATAAATAGAACTGCTGTGTCTTACCTCTCATAAACAAGTTTTCAGAAATGAGAGATAAAAACATGTAATTAGAAGCGTTTTGCTTCATTTTATTTCGTTCCGATTCCTCTTATGAAAATTAAAAATTAATGCTACGAATTTTAATATGTTGTTCTTTGTGTTCGTTATTTGAATATTTGAAAAGTCCTCAACAACGTAGGATTTATTGCTAGTGCTGTTAATAAGGCAAAAAAAGAAAAACGCCTTTTAAATCATTTAGGAGCTGTTTAGAGCTGTGTAATGTTTTCAGTTTTGCTCCGAGTGATACACAAGCACAGTGACATAGAACACTAAAATTGTTTGCCATAAATTCGCCTAAACGCTTTAATGGTGTTATAATTGCTAAAAGAGGATCCTGCAACAATACTTTATTTTTCTAGTAGAACGTCACATCGTAAAACATAAAATCTCTTTTTATGAATAAGTTTTATTATTACTGATAGACGTAGAAATTCACAGGCAGTACATCCCAAACTAGAAACTGTCCCCTCTAATTTAGGTCGACCAATTCATACACATTCACACTACTACAATCGTTACAAAAACGACATTACGCGATACGCGTCATATTATATTAAGTATTAGGTACGTAATAAAATAAAAATGACGTATTCTTACATAATAAACTCGATCATTGAATGTTCTTAGTGTTATTTTAAATTGCTAAAATACTTTATTTATACACTCACACATACATACGCTCACATATTTATACGTCGACAATTTGCTAACGAGATGGTGACGTAAATTCCTAAATCAATGTGATTATTATACCTATTTATCAAAATTTTCTTTGTGCGAAATGACACGCCAGCCCGATTTGTATCGAATGTACTGCGCATCGCGTTCTGCGCAGAGGGTTGGGGAAGTCGTCTGGCCAGTTGTTGCAAACATTGAATTGCAAGGAGTTTGTATGCAGTTTATATGCACTTTTACAAAAATTTTTGGCTCTTACAATGATTACATTAATTAATATGTTCTTTATTGACCAACAAGAATACCTTAGTGTTATTTTGGCGTAAATGTAAACGCAACTACCAATCGGGAGATACCAGTTTCAAATCCTGTATCGAAGAAAATTTTATTGAGTTATTCTGTCTAGATCTGATAGCGTCTCAATAACTTTTTTGATATATCACCAACATCAAGATATTTTTTGGAATTGTTTTATTTTCATACCTATATATTTTAAAATACTTTAATACAACCTTTAAACATGACCATGGCTTTTTGTTATACGTTATATAATTGTTGGAGAGTACAGTTTAAAATATTTTGAAGTTATGACAAACTGTGTAAGCGCCCTGCCGCGGCTAGCTCGACGCAGTGCCTGTAGATTTTGCTCAGTAGGCGACCAGGGTACTATGTAGTCGGTCATAGTATCCTGATCGCCTAAACTAAAGATTTGATTTCAAATAAAAAAGGGGTGTAGAATTTTTTTTTACTTCTTTCATGTTGTGTTCCATCTGTTTTATTGCTGGAATTTTATATTTAAGTGAAATGTCTTGAATTTTTTTTATACGTTTGCACGAATTTAATACTGTCCACAATTTTCTCTCAGGCCACCGTTTAGCGGCGCGTGCGCAGAGTATTAGCGGGGTGTGAGTGAAGCATGAGCGGGCCCTGCACGAGGCGTGAGCGGGGCGTGAGCGATCCGTGCGCGTGACGTGAGCTGGACGTGCGCGGGACGTGAACGCGATGTGAAAGTGCGCAAGAAGTCAGTGAGGTGTTAACGGGGTCGTCGGCGCTGTTTTAGCGAAGCGTTAGTGATGCATCGGCGCGGCATGAGTGGGGCGTCGGCGGGATCTCAACGAGCTATCAGTGACGCTTTATTTTAAAGCTGATATTGTTAAGCTACAATGGTAACATATTTATGGGACGAGAGATCGGGGATGGGAAGCCATGTGACTACTTATCCCACATTCTTTTAGGCGTCTATAATCCCACGAGCCAAACTTAAATATTGAGCATGTATTTTTTTGCTTTATTACATAACATTATCATTAAAAATATTATTTCGGTAGTCGCGTTCCCTTTGTGGTGTCTTTGCTTTTATAAAACGCACGCGCCTTACGCTGGTGGGTAACTGATGTACAGCCAGCGACCAGCTGACTGCGCGCGCCACGCTGCTGCCACGCTGCCACTACGCTCACTTCTAGCCCAGCATGGTAAGGCGTTATGCATGCTCATAACGACCTAGACTACAATATAAAGCCGTTGTCATAGTCACCGAAGCGTGTACACGTCGCGCTGACCTGTGCAAAATCCAGCCAAGTCTTTTAGTCAATAAAGCTAATTGAAAATATATGAAGGGTACAGGGAAAGAAAGATCATTGTCACTTGAGGATTGTTTTAAGAAAATTGATAAATCCTATTTAACTTTCCTCGAGTATTTATTTAAAAACATTATGAAGTACCTTTTAATACGACATTATATGTGTTATAAAATTATACCAACATAAACTTTTTTAATAAAGCTACGTTGTATTATTTAAAAATCAATTTTCCAAATTAATAGAATAGCATAGACAGATCAAAGTCACTGGACTGTGATCCTTTTGACATTTTTATGCATTCATATTTTTATATAATTAGAAGTTAATTGAATTATTTAATTAGATCTTATTTTTTATTAAAAACAACAAACAAATAACTTACAGTTACAGTATTTGCAGATAATGTAGATACGTTTAAAACTTAACGCAAATGCACACGCATGACACAAATTCGTTTACATGACATAGACAATTATCATTTTAGATACAACTTACTATACTGACGTTTTTTGAGTCGCATGTGTACAATGATTTTATTTTACTATTTTAGGTTTCATAACTAAACAGCTTAATTAATTTTGTACTAGACGGCATTGTTAACTCATAATCGGCAAAAATGGACAATGATTATGTTATGCCATATTAAAGATTTCGCAGAATGTTAATAAAATAATAAATATAAAATTAGTACAGGTGTCAACGACACATAATACTTGTGATGTTCTTTTAAAATTGTGTAATTCTTCTTCTCCTTAGCCTTTATTATTCCCAAGTCACTTGGGGTCGGCTGTCTAGTCTAACCGGATTTGACTGGATATCAGTTTTTACACGGAGCGACTGCCATCTGACCTCCGCAACCCGAAGACTAACGATACCCTTAAGCTAGACCAGTGTCAGGATATTAGAGGGCACTAACTTCCCAATAACGACTGCCATAGATGTTCATGGCAGCCGGGACCGACGACTTAACGTGTTCTGCGAGGCACGGAGCAGGCGATAATTGTCAATCAATACGCACATAATTTAGAAAAGTCATATAACTTCCGAAAGTCAGAGGTGCGCGACGTGGGTTCGAATCCGAGACCCTCTACATTGCAGTCTGTTGGAGGTACTGAGCTATCACTTTTAAAATTGTGTAAATTGTTGTACATTGTAAAAATGTTTATGAAGAAATTCAGTTAAATAAATAATTATTATTATTAATAATAAAAAATATAATTATGGTCTTATTAAAATAATTTGAAGAAAACTAATAAACTGGTTCCACAAAAAACACGTACACGCCCCGTACACAAACCGCGCACGCTACGCATACGCCACGCCATGCCTTTATTATTATTTTTTTTAATAAATTTAGTAATTAGGAATTCATTCTACGTCACTGTTTATGTAATATAGTAAATTATTTTTATTTGGGTATAAAATAATTCATCATGCTTTCCTTGCGTTTTTTTTCGATTAGAGCGATTACTAACCGAACTAGAAACAGAAATGGCCTCAGGACTTCTTGGAGGATTCCAAGAATCAGTCCTAAAGCCATATCCGTTTTGTGATTACAGAAAACATCCGGTTTCTGTAATCTAAATTGTCTTTAGTTGTTACTCCTGAGACAGTTGCTACCTTGCATTTCTGGTCATGTCAACGATTGTAATAAATTATGTACGATAAGTAACCTAATCTTTGGATTTAAAATTTGTTTTGATGTAGAACAAATATTATATCCGTAGGTCATTTATTTTGGATTAGTTTGATTAATAATGTGGCTAATACTTTGTTAGCTTAATAAACGCTACCATACTGATCAAAATTGCACATTGATACCCAACATGGAAACCCTATACATAATAAATAACAGTGAATAATCAGACGCTGAATGTGATTCTAAGAAAAGACGAACTCGAAGATAAAAAATGTCCTCTTGATGTTCTTTATTTGGGTGGTCTTCGCACGATGGCGTTCGCTGAATACCGCGCATCCATATAGGTTTAACGACCGATTCGCTTCGCATCGACAATATCGCTACTCTGCTAGACAATGCCTCGAGGCAGGCTGCCGATCTTCTGCCAAGTGCGGCATTCGTCCTCTGATGTGTGTCATATGGATAATACAAGCGTTGTTACAATAGAATTGCGCATTAATCGCTATTGTAATTAGGCAGCAGACTAAGTTGATTCAACGTAAACAACAAGTTATGTGACGACACATCGTCTGTCTCACTCGCCGCGAACAGTTTACGCGCAGTCCCTCTCGCACAGTCGTGACGTAATGTGCCCGCGCACTCTCGGAGTGCATTCACTCACCGCGTAAACAGCGCGAGATCACTACGTAGACATTTCACTGGAGATTTCCTTTATTGTGTTACATAAAATTGGATCATACGATCACGATATTTAAGTACCTATCAGTGAAGACCGTTATTTTCAATTAGGAAGTGTTGTGCGGTACAAATATTCAAATAAAGGATTAAGAAACCGTCCGAAGGTTGAATTTCATCACACTATGGACGCCACAAGTAAGTAAACTGGTTTTAGATCTGTAATGCAAAAACCAGAACATCCTACACGTCGATCATAGCAACACAAAGAGATTTACCGAGAGGGAAAATATACCTACATTAATTGAACAAAAAATAAGCTTGTTTTTTCATAGCTAAAAATATAATTAACCGGAGATTATTTCCTCATCTCGCCTCGGTGAATGCAAACATAGTCTTATCTTACACCCGATAACCATCTCATTGAAAACTTACAACATATTAAAACTCGACACCAGTAGCCATATAAATTTATGACCAAGATTTTTAACCGAAAAAAATAATAACAGTTGTGTAATTTATAAAATTAAATTCATATTACGCAAACTGCATTACCCAACGCTTAAATTATGAACGATAATCGTTTAGGCAATCATTGTCGATAAATCGCATCGTCATTATCGGCCGTGTTATACCTTGAATTATTGTTTTTAATTCGTGGCAGCCGGTATTATCACTTTCAGTTCTCACAAAGCCTTGTATAGTCACGCCCTGAATACCACAAGCTATAGTTTCATCATAACCGTTCACGACTTTACTGACAGCGAATTGGAGTCATTAAACAACGGCTGAGATCGTTAAGACAACAAAACTCTTGTTCCATGTAACCTCGTATCGTATGAAATATAAATTAAGTCTTTAGCGTGGCATTGCGTCTTTCCAAGGTCCAGAATACAAGGCAAAAATTAATACCTATGCTTTTTACCTAAACCGTATTAGCATAAAGAATAATGATTCATGATCATGAGTCACCGACCGCATTATTGCTCCTAAAACCTGAGTTGTGATTTTAAAATTGTAAAATACGCTATAATTAAATGGTTAAGTCATCAATTAGACACAACAAAAAAGAAACCTTAAATGTACTGTAGGTACTATCCCAAATTACTTTTGTGGTGTAACTGGTTATTGTAATTTTAGCACGTGTAATGTACCTATAATATTTGCTTGACAATTTTAGCTGTTTACCAGCCATCATTAGTAATAGACAATCAGGCAGCCACAAATAAAATGTTAAGAAAATAAACACCAATCATATCGTTTCGAAATAGACTTCGGCACTCTGAAGATAGGAACAAACTTATCAATGTAGTCTTACTAGCATGTATAAAACTCGCTAGTTGACTTAAGTCTACCACAAGTAATACCTAAATCAGAGCGGCGAATATGAAGGTACTGCATAGAACATAATTGACATTGAAGCGCATATTGGCAATCGATCAATACTTCAAACCCCACGCTAAATGAAACAACGGTTAGTGGAACAGCGATGTCTTCGGACTATCGTCGCAAATTATCGTAACGTAAATGACCTTAATATTCTTATAGATTAATTACCCATAAATAGAAAACCGGCCTTAAGTTTACAAACCAGAACTTCAAAAAAATATAGTTTTACCGTAAAATAAATTGACTTAATGGAACGTCGTCATACCGTTGGTGTTTTTAGATGCTAAGTTATAATGTTCTTTGTAATCTTAATAAGCTTTAAAACATACAGCCTATCTTATAAGATTTATTTATCGAACTCACTATCGAAATTGCAGTTAAATTATCTGAGGTAATCTGAAAATGAGAAAATATACATATTATACGTAACCACTCCAAATGAATGTTGTAAAGAGATTAAAAATAAAAACTTTCAGAAAACTGAGCTGGTTTGAGACCTCCTTAAAAAAGTTTTAAAAAATTAACAAGAGGATGCCAGTACATAGCTTCAAAACAAATAAATAATTCATGTTTGGAATGCAACAGGTTAAGGTAAAAAAAATTGACTGCTTGAATTCAGACTTACCTATTACAACGCACTTTTGCCAGCAGTAGTCGATAATAAATATACCTACTATTAAACCTAATATCAAAATATGATCTTAATTTAAAATATTTCATTATTATTCTTTCCTGATACCAAAATGGAGCAAAGGATAGTCGTAAGTAATTGTTTTGTCCGAGAGATAAGAGATTTAAGTCTGACAATACTTGAATACTGTAATACGTACTTATACAAACAAATTATTGCATGAGTATTAGTTATGATTCCAAAGCAAGATAATAATAAGGTTCAATAGGAATAGTATAAAACATGCTGATTTTGTTTTCTTCAAAAACCTATAAAACGTACTAATATTGTAAATGCAAAAGTAACTTATGTGTTAATTACGTTTTTGGTCTAAACCACTAAATCCATTTTGATATAATTTGCCGCATTGAATATGCTATCTTATTGCTGATATCCGTGATACGTTTTATATAAAAATGCAAACTGATACAGGTAATATTATAAATACAAAAGCGTATTGTGTCTTTGTTAGTCCTCTTATCGAACAGACCAAAGTATATGTTACTCACGGTTAATCTAATAATTAAACAATGAGATTGATTACGACGCAAAACCGAAAACGACAGTTAGTTTCTGCACGTAAAAAAGCTTGAAAGTTTGCAGTATGTACTTATTTATATTAACTGGTTATTTAATTTAGAAAATACAATGAAATTAAATTAAATGAAATGATTATTTATTTGCATGAAACATGGTAGTAAGTAAGTTGTTCAAAATGTACATGATAAAAAAATGTTCACATATTTCGCCGGTTTACCCGGCGTACAAAGAATTTATAATAATGATAAGTAAGCAACAAAAGTTTTAAAATCAATAATTTTCAGGTGATACATAGGTCCTAATATTAAGTAGATATACATTTTAAAGTAATTTCAAAATAAGATTAGATATAATGTCAATAATTAATTTAAATATAACCAAAATAAATAAAATAAAGAACTAAAATGTATATAATGTCAAGTAAATATAATTAAAGTGTCTCAATTTAAGATTTGTAACAACTCATCCACCTAATAAAAACATTTCTCTAATAACCAATCATTTAGTGCTTTCTTGAATTCCCCATTTGGCAATTCTCTTATATATTTTGGGATTCTATTATATATTTTAACGGTCATGACGTAACAATTTTTGTGAGACAAGGCAGTTTTTCTCATAGGCATTATCAGTCTTGATGGATTTCTTTTTTTGACTCTAGAATCCACCTCATCTTCATATTTCCTAAACAAACTAGCATGATCTCTGACAAAATTACACACCTACAATATGTATAGACCCGCTAATGTGTGAAGTTTCAGTTAAATAAAGGTCAACTGCGCATATAGCCCTAATACACTTTTTTTGTACAATAAATGCTTAATTTACATTTGTTGAGTTTCCCCAAAGAAGTAAACCAAATCTTAGGAGGGAAGCAACATAGCCGTGGTAAGCTGTTATTGCCGTTTTCTGTCCAGAAGTACGCCTAATTTTTTAAGTTCAAATACAAATTTGTTTAGTTTTGTATGAGTTGTGTTATAAATGTCAAGGACAATTTGGACACAAATAAAAATTTATTCGATGCTTTGGCCTGCATCATTAAAATGTTCATTGCTTTACAAAGACGTACGTGACTACACTATACGCTATGTTTATTATTCTTATCTCCTTACCGTATCAACAATAATGTAATTACCACTACATTGTTAATTATAAACTCATCTCTGACATGGATCAGATGATGATAGAGTAATATCATAAAGTACATTTCCGACCGGCATGCGGCATTTTGAAATTAGAATGACTTTCTAATCTCTAAAGCAGGTACTCGTAACTCGAAACCTACAAGTCATCGATGTCAAACATTATTCTATTTTCGTATGTTTAAATCAAAATGGCGGGAAATTGTTCTTGTTTTTTGTGTATTATATGATTATTATAAAACAAAAAGTGGCGGTAGCCCAATAGGTAAGGCATTGGGCTTGCGTTCTTAAGGCCATATGCTCGAATCCCACCAATTCCACTACCGACGTGAACCCACTCCTAACACAAGCATTCTAGCTTAGCTAGGAGATAACAAGAATACTAGTAATTTGTAACCTAAATTGGTTGTAATATCTAATACTTAATAAGTACCAGATTTTGTCCGCGGCTTCGCTCGCGTAAATGTTGGTTACGTTAGGTTAGTCACAGTTCTTTTTCCTGGATGAAAGGTACCCTAGCCTTTTCTGGTCCTCCGGCAACATGTATGCGAAATTTTATGATTATCGGTCAGGCGTGAAAGCAAAGCAAACAAGCAAACTCACATTCGCATTAGTAATATTAGTTATGATTTGATTTTTACACTGAATTATTAAATACCTACTACGTAATAGGTGAGACATCTCAACTAAATTATTTGTAACACGCATTAAAGAGCATGCTCTTTAACTTAGTTAGTCTGAGCCATGCGATTACTGGAACGACACTTTTAAGTACAATATTATTTAAGCACTAGCGGAATACATAGGTATAATGGCATAATTTAAATATAAATTTTTTATACTGAGACATTGAAAAATCGGCGTTGACCGTACATAATAACTCAGTTGTTTTTAAAGCAATTATAATACATACATGATAAAGGACTTATTTTTAAAATATTTTAAAATAAGGACTATTGTCAAAATAACAATAAGTACATTCTTATTCGTAGCCACTAACAGATAAAGCTATAAACAACTCTAAAGTCAACTATTATTAAATAATGCACATAGACTGCATGCATGGGATACCTAATAAAAATAAAACAAACAACTGCAGGTGTATTCTAATGAGTACAATATAAAATATGTAGGTACATATCAGAATAATGCACGATAACTTGCCGTCGGCAATCCATTTTAGTATTTAAATTGTGATTATAACCTCTATAAACAAGTGATGATCGCTAAAACGTGGAAAACTACACGGTACTAAATATTATAACTTTTCTATATACTTTAATTTTTAATTTTCTCGCTCTAACTAAAACGCGGGCAACTACACAGTACTAAAATATTATACCTTTTTTTTAATCTATAATATTTTTAAACTATTCTCGCGTTAACTAAACGCGGAAAATTACACAGGACTAAAATATTATTACTTTTCTCTTTACTTTTCTCTTTTCTCCACAGTAACTAAAACGCGAAAAAATACACAGCACTATCATGACCAGTCCCTCTACTAACAAGTAACAGTTATCTGAAACATAAATCGCATGCTGTCTCACTCTTGTTAGGTTGCAGAAGAGAGATGGCGAGACTTTTATCTTATAAATAAATGCTGTTTAGAGGTGGTGAGACAAGCCCTTAGTATTATAACTTTTTTATTTTATTAAACTTTAAACGCACGTTTTAACTAAACCGCGGTAAATATTTTAAAATAATATTTTAGTATTGTGTAGCAGTACGAAACATTATTACTTTCCAATCAATCTACGCACTAACTGGAACGCGGAAAACTACACAGTACTAAAATATTATTACTTTTTATTTATATCCTAACTAATATTATAAAATCGAAAATGAGTTTGTTTATTTGTTACCCTTTCAAGCCTAAACCATTGAACCGATCATTCTGAAATTTTGCATATACGTTGTCAGGTGTACAGAAGCGGACATAGGCTACTTTTCATCCCGAAAAAATTACTGTTCCCGAGGAAAACAACAATAACGTTCTTATGATAATAGATGGCGCCACGTGTCTTTCGAATCATGATTGACAATCAATTCGGGTTGTACTCAAGCAGAGTACAACCCGAATTGATTGTCAAATTCTAAATTAACGCGAGCGAGGCTGCGGGCAAACTATAATCTTTGTCATATTGAAACAACTATGTAGAAGCAACGGTGTATGGAATACTCACGCCGTTTTATTATCTATGATTATGGCACAGAATTTTCCATGAGAGAATAGAACCATTTAAACCTTGCGTCAAATCCGAATACCGAGGGCATTAAATGTTTTACAGGCGTAATAAATAAAGGACTTGTTTGCAATGTATACGTGCATAGAATCACTCCTATGCACTATATATCTAAAAGGAGCAGGTATTACATACACATTTCACCGCTACATACATGTCACATAGCCGAGGTATCTAAATATAGCAAACGAAACGTGATTGCAATGTCAACCATCATGCATCATCCTAGGACACACGCAAGCTGAATGTTTTTATTACCTTTGCCTACAAAACTCTAAAATATCTATTTCCTCTTTTCAGTGGAAAACAAAATGGGTCTCCCGCCACCATACGAACAGACGAGGCCCAACCCTGCACCACCGCCGTCATATTTCGGCGACAACCCCCCGCCGCCGCCCGGTTTTGCTGTCGTACCTCCACCCACATCTCCACGAACCACGGTCATAACCACACCGGCAGCTGAGCAAGGCACCGGTCGTCCAGGCAAGATGGGTCCAGGCCCAACAGGCACTACATGTATGACATGCAATAAGACCATAGTGACCACAGTCGAATATGTCCCAAATAATCGTACACATATCATTTCAGCGGCGCTGTGCGTCTTAGCTGGGTAAGAAGAACATAATTTCTTTTACTGATAATGAGTTAAACATTACGTAAATGGCCTAATTCTACTGTCATTATTTCTGAGGTCAATTGATAAGGAATACGTTATAAATAATGGGTATTTGGATTTTATATGATAAGGTAACTTCGACCCGAAAATTTATCATATTCTTCTAGGCTAATAAGTCTGTAATAAAACTCAATGCTACATTGTATTAAAGTACATATATAAATACTATACCAAGTGCAGGATATACCTAACTTTCATATAATATAATAGGTACTGGCTGTGTATAAGGCTAAAGCAAACTAATTTCAAAGGCATTATTTTTTATAATATTATGTTTAATTTGGCAATCAAGCATATGGTCCGCCTGATGATAAGCGATTACTGTAACTTATTCGCGCGTTGCCAACCATTCATAACAAGTGAGAAACGGCCATGAATTGCAGTAAATCTTAGAGTTCGAAAAAATGGTATCACGTGACCTTAAGGTCAGAGGTCAAAGGTCATAGTCATTTCGGGGTATATCGAGACTATGCTGAGTCGAATGGCGTTGAACGCGAGTCTCTAGCTCTTACCGTTCTTGAGTTGAAAGTTGTATAAAAGACAGACAGACGGACAAACAAAGCTGTTGTATAAGAGTTTTTTCGAACTCTAATAAAAGCCATTGTATAGCCAGCACAAGAGACAAAGATCACACTGGTCCATATTAACTGCGTACTTCCTGTTCTCAAAGACCCGTGCTTGCGACTAGTATAAAAATATTGATTTAATTTTATAACCCAGTCTATAATTATGTTTGTGTGCGTTTATTATCGCACCTTATTGTCTTTTTGTAAATAACACTTAACCCTGAACTACAAAGTCAGAACCTCCCGCCTGTCACGGCTGTTTTACAACGATCCTTTCCCCCACGTATGTGTAGGCTCTAAAATAAACTTCTATTTGATAACTACTACGACATGTCCTTCCTTAAATGAGGTTTAAAGAGAGTAATGCTTTCACCGTAGGCAGAGATTTGGCTGTGTGTACCCCTGACATTGCCGAAATCCATGAGCGGCGGTTGATACTTACCATCTAGTAGGCCGCTTGATTGTTTGCCACTAGGTGCAATAAAAAGTAAAAAATAAGTCTTGTGATCGCGCGCAAATAAACGCGGATAACTGTGCCAAGGGATTAACAAGGCTTTCTAGTGATCATTTAAATTCAATGCGTAATATTCGCGAAAGAAAGTTTAGCTATCAATGACTGCTGTTAGTTGTGTGCAACTTAGTTAAAAGTACGATGAGGCTGGCATGCCATTGTGGATAAAAGTCTCGATAAATACAAGAATAGTAAAAAAGAACGTTCGCGAAAATTCTATGATGAATAATGTTTTGCTAGATGCATCGATAAATAGAAGGATATGTTGCAACATCCTGAACGTTAGTGATTAGCAAACCATTAGGCAAGCGGCGAAAATAAAATACGAATAATAAATACAGAACATCTAACGAACTTAACCTACAAACATTATTTATAAAAACGTTCGATAACATACAGAAATACGTATTTTTACAGTTGAATTAAATATGTATCTGACTATGAAGGTTATTAATTACGTACTAACACACGTTTTCTTTGAAGTTAACACAAAAATTTGCTAACAGTCAAGTGCTGGTGTTTACCATTTGTTGATGGAATGTGTTCGATACAGGGAAGAAAGAGAAACTTTAATTACGGAAATAAATATTCACTTTTTAGAGTTAGGTATTTTTCAAACAATCCTGTCGAGACATACAGCAAAGAGGCTATAAAAATTTATTAATTTATTAAGAACTAGCTGTTACCTGCGACTTCGTCCGCGTAGATTTTAACTAAAAAGTGTTTGTTTCCGCGGAACCCTATTTTTTTTTCTAAATTCAAAGTAGCCTACGTTACTCCATATAACATCAGCTATCTGCCAATAAAAGACCCGTCAAAATCGGCCGGAACAAACAAACAGAGAGATAGACAGACAAAAAATTTAAAAATAGATGTTTTCGTATAGGTACCTTATATACTTTCATATGCATTAGATAAAAAGCTGTTATTTTGACATTACAAACAGACACTTCAATTTTATTTATTTGTATAGATGTATAGATTTGAACATAACTCTGAATTAATATTCCTCTTTCTATGCCTCATATATTGTATTTAGGTTATGATGGGGCTAGCATAATCTTTGTTTAGATTTTAAGCCTCTAAATTTCAATAAAGAGAAAAAATATGTCGAGTGCACGTCAACTGCGGGGTTTAGCTGACTGAATTATACTACAGCCAATTAAATCATTTCAGATGAGTTTAATTTTGACATGTCATTGAGTAACCATTCAGAAACCAGCTGTATGTATTCGAACCGAACTCAGTAAGAATACAGTTTAGTATTATAAGATAAGATAAGGTAACACGATTTAAGATCAAAAAACCTGGCTTGCCTTACTTTCCTGCCTTTATATAACGTTATTATACTCAATGTATCACTAGCATGTCTTTGGCAAGTAAAATTAAAGAATAAAAAGCGAACAAGATAGATTTAACTTAATTTACGGTTTAAAAATATATATTGGTATAATTCACTCTTTTCAAATGTTTGGTGACAGTATGGATAATGCGACTCGCGCCGAGAACACCCTGTTATAGGAAACCGGCGTAAAGAGTAGTAACTCCGGTACTACGTTTTGCCCGGAATTTAAAACAACCAAAGGCTCACATAACTACCTCTCTCATACCTTTCCTTTTATCTCATTTTCTTAAAGGATTATATAGGTTTCCTATTATATGCCTAATTTATACCTTAATGATATACCGTTAACTGTTATATAGGTAACCGCTTATCATATGACAGGCAGTGTGCTTATTGCCTTTACTATACCTACACAAAATTAATATAAAATTTTAGTTAAGAGTGTATACATACTTACAGTATACTTACTGAAAAAAAAAATCGAGCTTACAGATATAGTAACAGTAGGCCTACACTGAAACGTAAATGCCGAAGTTTCGGGGCGACTGTTCGTACCATGAAACACATGTACTCCGAAATTCGCCCGAATTTCGATACGTAATCTCTTAATTGTCCTAAACCCTTATAAAGCTGTGCAAACAATGGAGTAATGTAATTTTGAAGGAAAGAAATCTGAAGAGACTTCCTTGTAAGGCCTTTTTCGTTCGACCCAACATTGCCGGATAGACAGGCTTGCTAGCATTATAATAGACATAGTCAAGATGATTAATAATTAATTATAATGTTATCTCTAAGAAGATGTCTATAAAGCTATGACTTCATTACTTTATCGATTAGTGAACTAAATACTTGTGTTAATATTGAACTCATTCATATCGATTTCTCGACGAGTGCACATTGAACCCACGATTTCTCAACCGCATATATGTAGGTACATGACAACATAGTTTTACGTAAACTATGCGCATTGATTCAGTTTTGTTTTTCAGAGTTATGTTATGCATGGGTTAACCACCTAGACAAAATATAAGCGCAGTATATTATGTTGTATAGTTTTAGTGGATGATAAGTTCTCAAATACGAATGCCTCGTCTAGTCAACCGTTAAATCATTGACTTTTCGGTCAATAAATTTTCAATAATAAAGGCAGTTTTCACCGACCCGTGCCCCGGGCATAGCAAGTAAAGACGTTGGTTCTGCGCCTGTTCTCTTCGGTCGTCACCTCATGGCATTACTATCCAATCGGAATATGAGACTGAGGGAATAGACGTCACTAGTGTTTACGCACAATTGTGCTAAATAATATCTCTTGCGCATATAATATAATAATAATATTCTATCACATCCACACAACACCATCTAGCCCAAACTAAGCAGTACTTGTACTATAGGTACCTACTAGACAATGGATAAACATACATATATCCTTTTTTTTGTAAATACATACATAGGTATTATACATAGAACCACCCAGACCAAGATAAACATCCATGTTCATGCACACTAATGTTTGACTTGCGCGAGACTCGAACCCGCGACCTCAGGCGTGGCAGTCGGTTACACTAACCACTACGCCATCGAGGCCGACATATACTTATATATTATTTAGTTTATGTTAATATCGGTCGCCGTGCCTAAAATTCTGTCTGGAGGACAATCTTAACTAATATTATAAATGCGAATGTGAGTTTGTTTGTTTCACGCTTTCAAGCCCTCACTACTCGATCGATCATTATGAAATTTCGCATATACGTTATCAGGGGAACTGAAAAGGACATAGGGTACCTTTCATCCAGAAATGAGTATTGTTACTAATCTAACCTACATCTTCGCAAGCGAAGCCGCAGCCCTAGCATTTTATATTTTCCATAATTTTAATTGGCGTATTTATTTGTTTCAGTTGCTGTTGCGGCTGCTTCGTGCCGTACTGCATGAGGTCGTGCAAGACAGCCAACCACTACTGCCCTCAGTGCAAGGCTTTCATCGGTTCCTACACGCCATCGTGATTCAATCCAATAGCTATACGTATCATAAAAACTTCCTGCATACGAATGTTATGTTCAACAGTAAATGTTGGACTAGTGTCCTAGTGACATTCATTCAAAAGACATAAAAATATTTTTATAGGATAGATTACTGGTGTGCATAATTAAATTCGAATTTTATTCAAATCTTATTCGAATAAATCGACAACAATATACATAAGTACGTGCGATGAGTCCTTGAACATGCCATCTAAGTCATCGCGGTGTACAGAACTTTGTTCGAATATTATTCGAATGATTTACGCACACCACTAGGATAACTAGGAGAGATAAGGCAACATTTGTAAGACGGGCCCAAAAATACGTTTCTTATCATAATATGCTATAGGATGACTGACTTACAAAACGCATCCAAAAAATTAACCTCTTTAGTAACAAGACTATACCCTAGACCAAGACTACCCTAATTACACGGCAACAACCCTTCGCCACTACCCGACTTATGTGCCTGTTTCGAGGGCAAGGGCTGGCCAAGCTAAGTTTAGTTGTTCGCCCAGAGCTTGAAGCACAATCAAATAAATATGATAATAGCTACATGCCTTGTTCTTTGATCCAATGTAAGGTTATCAGGTCTCTAAGGACGCCTGATGAATATTGCACAGGTAAAATACAATTTCAGAACGGAAACTACGTCTCTAAAGAATTAAAAATAAAATCTCATATCATGCATCTTATTCTGCCGTCTCCAGGAGTTGAAAATACACAATACAATATTTGACAATATTACATTAATTTTAGTTGTTGTCTTTAGTATATTATTCTTTGTCATTCGAATCATTCTGTCAAAATTAGTAAAGGTGCCTGTATTATTATCTGCTAAGAGAGAGATTTGCATTTAAAAAGATACTTGACTTTCATATTGTGTATTTTTTAAAGTCAATAGACGTGTGATACCAATGAAAACTCAATGTAACTAAATTCTATCAGGAGTAGGTAATACAAGTTACCTATCTCATTCTTTTCCAAATTTTTGGTGTGGATCCTAAACATTTAATAATTAAGTAGTATTTTTGAATAGTATCAGTAAGTAAAAATATTAAACTTATATTGGTTCCAAAATAAAAAGACCGATTTATATTAAAATTTATTATTACAATAAACACCCTTCTGCAATATGGAATTATTGCAAAATAGAAATAAAATATTATAACTCTATGTCTTCATTAAGTTAACGTATTTTTTATTAAGAAATACCTAATGTAAAAACAAAAATGTTTCTTAATAAACTTACAAGGCCTTTTACTGTGGCTTAACACGACCTCCTTTAGAGGTCACCGTAGTATTGTCGCTTGTTGACGTAGATTAGGATTAAAATAAATATTCTTGTCCTTCTGAAACGTATCTTGCTTTCTTTTTTTATTTAATTGGTTCTAACTATGTAGAAGGCGCTATAATGCACATTATTCATTCAACATTCATAAATGTATTCAATAAAAATAAATATATACAAATAAAGCAATAAATTATATTTATTATTTGCATACATTTGAACAAATGTCCATCGAATTTATAATTTATATGTAGGTGTGTAAGCTCATAAAATATTTAGAAATTAATTTATATTTTATGATCGACAAGTATAAATTATTTATATATAACTAATTATACTTATTGTAAAAGGTTTCGTGGATATTGTATATTAAAATGTAAGTACATTAAATTCTGTGATATACTTTTTCAAGGGTCTTTTATACTAAATACTACTCAATATAAAATAAAGTCATTATTGACAAAAAATAATTTTCTTTCCTTATTTACCTAACGATTTTTACGTATTATTAAAAATAAACTTAATAGTACAATTAAGACATATACAAGGTCGGATTCAGAGGTAGAGCTTCAGTCAGGTCTGTCTACACAAAAGAGTTGCCTTTTGGGATTTTGCGGCAATTAATATAATACCTGCATTCTGGATTTAAAAAAATATTCAGAACCTACACTTCTTTGACCATAGCCTTCAAGACTTTAAATCCGACCTTGAACTTATGTATAATTTATTAAACAACAAATTACTTACAATATATTCTGTGGTAATGGAAACTAAAGAGACCATCAAGTGGAGTGTGGGGAAAATACAAGCGAGGTACGAGCTGACACAGCAGGCGAAACGTATAGGTATAAATACTTCAATTAGGAGGTAAATAACATAAACTAAATAATTTTCACTTAATTTAAATGTATAATAGTGATGATGAGAACAATTGCAAACGAATATTAAAAAAATATTCGAATATATCCACAACATATAGGGATGTGGGCTGTGGGCTTGACCATGAAAGATAACCATTTTTATTACTTGTCTTTATAAATGACGTACTTGTAGCTAAAGGTAACACATAAAACCCATATCTATGTAGTATTTCTTTTTCTGTTTTGCAGTGGCGTAGCGTAGTGGGGGCGGCAAGGGCGCCCGCCCCGGGCGGCACTTTTAGGGGGGGGGGGTGCAAAATTTTACAATATACCTAGTCTTATCATAAATATTGTTACAAGGAAAAATATTTTTCTTTCTATTGCTTATAACATTTATTACTTTAATGTGTTTTTAACATTACAATAAAATAATAACTTTAAAATATATAAAGCTCATTCAAAATTGACTTCATTGGCTTTAATACAGTCTTTTAAATGTTGAGGTCAGTTATCAATAGAAACACACACTCTCCATGGGATAATTCTTCACTGCCAGCCATGTGGATTGTTATAGCGTTTAGAGCATACTCTCTAAAACTGACCATTAATCATAATCCAGCGGATTAAGATCGGGACTAGATGACGTCTAGTCTTGAGCTCTAATGAAGTCCGAAACGTTCGTTTCCAACCACGCTTGGGTGGATCGAGCTTCATGACCCGGTGCTGAGTCTTGCTGAAGGGACCATTCTTGGTTATAGAACATGGTGTTGTTAAGATGTTTAACCCGGTTCTCAAGAATCGTATCTTGATACACTTGTGCCGATGTTTTGACACCTTTTTCACAAAAATATGGCTCAGTCACTTCTTGATAGCTAACGCCCCACCAAACCATCTCGCTGAAGTCGGATAATATCCACGTTGTACTCTGCTGACTAATTGGGAAGCTTCTATAGAACTTTGAGCATAAATTCGGTCATTCTGCTTGTTAAAACATTGCACAATAGTAAAATAATTCTCGTCAGTAGATTATTTTTATGTGACCTCGTTTTGCGTACCGCTTAAGAAGTTTTTTGATTTTGGCAACATAGGTATTCATTTTTTAATTTTTAGTTAAATAACCAGTGCGTCTCTTACAGGCTACAAGTCCTAAGTCATCTTTTAAAATACGCGACATGGTTCTAGGTGCTACATATATTAATTTTCTGAGATAAACTCTTTTGCTTTCAGACAGGATTTCTTCGAATTCTTTCCTTGACTACTTTGATCGCTTTTTTCGTACGAATATTAGTGGACGGCCAGATCTTCTGTCACAAACAGAGGAGGTTTCATTGTACCTAATTACCTATCAATAGCCCGGCACACAAACATTTGACTAATACAAAGCGGATGGAGTTTCAAAAATTGCATTTGGCTCCATACCTACTTTGTATAATGCTATCACAGCAATTCGGTTTTCTTTATTACCCCACCCCATTTTATCACAAAAATATTTAACAGCGATTGGCGCGAAAATGAGAAAACACAATGAATAGTCATATTATAAGCAAGACAGATTCCAAATTCAAATGTAATATTGTTTTTCTTTTTAATAATAATTATAACAGTATTTATGGCCAGACTAAGTATAATAATAATATCTTTTAAATATTTTAACCATTTCATGACGAAAGAGAGGAATGGGCAGATGTACAATACACAATAATGATTAATGTTCTTGCCGAAAAGTTCTTTAGAATTACTGTATATTATACCTAGTCTTGAAAATTGAAATACCTAAATAAGAGGGCGGCAAAATTTTCTTCCGCCCCGGGCGGCTGACACCCACTACGCCACTGCTGTCTTGTCTATTTATAAGAGAACTAGTACAGTCTGAAAGCAGTTACTGGCTGATAATATTATAATTAGTTTGTGTTTGTCAAACAAGACAAGTAATAAAAAATGGTATATGTCACGACTTTATTCAAATTTTAGACCACACATAGGTTATATTCAGACACCTTAACATTCCTTCAATGTTACACAACAGTAAATTACTTCATCGTGACAAAATAGATAGATAACTATATAGTAAAAATATCGTGTCTATCAGCCTTTTAACACTACTGTTTATGTGCAGCTTATCTGATAATAGTGTTTTTAACTACGTAGGTACAATGTGTGTCTAGCCATACAGCATATAGGATAGTATTGACTATCATAAAATATTTGCTCAACCACCCGCAAAAAATTTCAATTCGAGTAACAACCATTTATCAACTGGTCTATGCTTTCTCTTAACTAATTATTTATATAACTCTGTATTGCAAGTATATCTGATAAAAGAAAATAGAGGGCTTTTACGTGAGCTTAGCTACCGGAATGTAGGCGCTGGTATTTATTGTGTGTAATGTACATTTAAAATAAACTTTTTATCTTAAACGTTATATTTTTAACTTGATAATCTTTGCGATTCGAAATGTCGAACTGATATCTTATCAAAAAGTATATTTAGATACTTATTACTAAAACATATTAAACAATAAATTACTTCAACCATAAATAAATCAATTACGTTAACAGGTAAGTAATGTATTTTGAATCTCACAGCACAGTCGATCTGGAATACATGCCCAAATATCGATGACAGCTGGGACAGTAATGTTCCACGTTTCTCCACCTCTTGGTGACGTAAGGTATTATGCAGCAACACAGCCACCTGGAAATAAATGGATAGTAGGTCATTTTCACTGGATGGTCTGCCGAAGTCGGTAGACGGCTTCGAAGTACCGTAAGCGTCGTTGGTTGAAGAGTTGTTTACAGAATAACAACTGCTGCCTTTGGCTTGTCTTGAACTTGGTCGACTACGACTGCGAACTGAGTTGTCAGACGACTAGGCGTTTACACGGGGACATTAGATAAGCTCGGTGGGTAGCCGTAGTCCTGTCGATCAGACTGTGAGTCATAAGGCAGAGCAAGCAGTTAGTAGCAAAGTTTGGCTATGACATAAGTCTTATTATTCAATTGTAAGACGAGATATTTGTGTTTCTATTGCAAGACGTAATTTTTTGGCATCATCTGTAACGTACCATTGGCGTACCACAAAGATTACCATTAGTACCTAAATAATTATGAAAGTATACAATACCTACTTAATATGTTTTCACAAGAACGGGTTATTTCAGTGGCGTAGCCTAGTGGGGGCGGCAAGGGCGGCCCGCCCCTGGCGGTACTTTTAGGAGGGCGGCAAAATTTCACAATAATAATAATATCTTGTAAATATTTGAATCATTTAATGACGAACGAAAGAAATGGGTAGATGTACAATACATAATAATGATGACTGTTCTTGCCGACAAGTTATTTAGAATTACTGTATATCATAGTCTATTAAATTGAAATACCTAAATAAGAGTGCGGCAAAATTTTCTTCCGCCCCGCGCGGCTGAAACCCACGCTACGCCACTGGGTTATTTATATAATTATGTGCCTGCAAAAGAAGCTTTATGCTTTGGGTTGGTCTCACTATACCGTGGATAATGGATGTTAAAGCTAAGCTCTTAGACACCATAGTAGCAAGATTGAGTACGAAAAGGGATCTCAGGGTGACTTCTGACTCTAAACTTTTGTTTGATGCGCATTAGAACACATTATAAGAAAAGCATCCCGTTCGCCGAGTTTCGTCTTCAGTCTCTGCAGACTTTAATAACATTAAAACTATAAAAGTTCTATACTGCTCCTTCGTTCGCAGTCACCCTGAATACGCCTCTCAAGTCTGGAATCTAAATTATAATATCTATAAAAGTCGCTTAGACGCTATACAGAGGCCATTTCTGAGATACATTCAATTCCGGTCTAATTGCTATATACCCAATTATTATAGCAGGTGTAAAAATTCCATCTTCTTCCGCTAGAGGAAAGAAGAAAAGTTGTGGATATTTCATTACTTTTACGAATCGCGAATGTGTCGATAGACGTTAATGAACTGGTGAGCAAAATAGGGCTGCGTGTGCCATCTGCATTCATGCGCAAATACTACATACACCAACAGCTAGTACAACCTACAGGCAAAATTCATTTTTAATTCGAGCGAGTCGCATGTTTAACACGGCATGCAAGAGTGTTAATATAGACTTGTTTATATAAAGTAATAGCCAAATCAACAAAAACTTTGTGTATCTCTTTCTTTATGTCTAAAAACCAAATGTGATGGTGTCTATTTCTTGCTATTATCTTATTGTTTAAATGTCGTCTTCTATTATTTACACTTTATTCGGCTATCTGTGAAAACTTTTAATTGGCCTTCTTTTTTCGTATCAAATCTGTCTATGATATCTACTAATTTAGCTGTAAGTTTTTCTAAAATTGTAAAATAAAATAATCATGTATAAGGAACTCTGATGAGTGCATCATTTTAACAACACAAAGATAGCATTTTTAAAGTTTCGTGGATCTGCCACGAGTTATTAAAAGTTTGTTATTATTATCTATACGTCATGTCTCAAATTACAAAATAAATTAAACATTCATTCATATTACCTATGTTAGTTTAAAACAATAGCATTATCCTTATTAAAATATTCCTGTCTGCGGTAATTAGAAGCATAGGTATAATTTCGTTTTTACGTCATACAAATGGGTAGCTACCTACAATCCACTCTTTATTTACATGTTCTGTAGGTATAATTACGAAATACCGCGGCATTTGTATTTCAAACAGTCAATACCTTATTAAGTAATCTATACTTAGTAGGTATTGATGTACGTACTTTAGTTGGACTCCGCAATAGCCCGCAATATATGTACCCCACATAAAACGTTAAGTAATTTAATCGATAGATTAAACAGCGACTAGCTGTCTAATGTCCATTGTAATATAGCAAACCGGGCATCTTATGGGTTTCCAGAAAACAAATTCTACCCGATATAGACCTACCTACACCATTAACAGTGTCAAGCATAATGTAACAAGAAATAATTATTATTATTTTCAATCCCATTTATTTAATAGATGTAAAATATTGCATAACTTACATGATAAAGTAAGTGACAGTAGATACCTACTTATCTTATTTTCACAGATCAGGCCTAGCTGTTTATTCTGACCTTTACATATTATAATAAGTATTACCGTACAGATATTTCGTTTCAAACTTAGAACTAAACTAAACTTACTTAAAATCAATCCAATCATAAAGACCGTGTGCCTCCCTAGTGGCTCATTTAGGTACATTTTAGACGTCTATCGACTTCGGCAGTCCAATTCGGCTTGCCAAAGACGATTTTGTTGAAGCTTTGCTTACACAGAGGTGAATGCTGCATTCGGCTTACCATTAACGTGGTCGACTTAAACTGCGAACTAAGACGTGTGACACCTAGGCGTTCATATAATATCGTCTACGGACGACTTTTGCAGATCGCCGCCTGAAGACCTAGTGTAAATAAATGAAGCATGAGGAACTCTCACGGTTATTTCGTTACTACGTATAGATAGCAGATATTTTATGTTTATCTTTGTTCTTCATATTACGACATGAAAATGCCATATATTATAAGTTATAACATTCAATAAAATCAGAACCTTAACCAGCTAATTCCTAAGCCCTAAGACAGAAGAAAGTCGTTTATAATCAGCGCGAGTGATTAGAACTAAAACAAGAAGAATACACTTTTTTGCAGTTTTCTACATCTTTTTGGTTGTCTTATTTTTTCATACTTACTCAGTTTAAATATGTATAAGTACATCTTTTAATGTGTGTTTACATATTTTTATTTACAGAAATCTAAGTAGCAAATTAAGCCTTCAGACAAGACTGTAGATGACGCACTCGTTTGAATTGGTTATAATTAAAAATATTAACGTACCTAATTAACAGACATGTGGGAAGATAGACAGACATACGTGTATGTGTTAGATAACTAAGTTTATAATTGTTTTGCTGGTGACATACATAGCTACACCACAGAATAGGTATTTTGTAGCGGCATCAGATTTTTCCTGGAGCCTTGGGTCAAGAGAGGCTTATTTGTCAAAGACTATTGTGTCAATCTGTTTTATTATCAATATCAATCAATCAATATACATATAATAAAAGAGTAAAAAAAGTATGTCTGTACATTGAAGATATTAACAAAAAAAATAATTGAGGGGGGTTTAGAAAACGTAATAGAGCAAGAATCTGAAAAAAAAAGTTTGTCTGTTTGTACACGCTAATCTCCGGAACTACAAGATGGATTTGAATGAAACTTTTTTGTTATATAGCTATGATGTCTGAGCAACATCTGGGCTATAATTGATCTTGGAAACTGGAACAGCTGATGCAGAAACGCAACAGACCAGCCTAACTATAACATATACATAAATTACGCCATAGCAAAAGATGTTCTGTCTGATGAGTATTTTCTATTGTCGTAAAAAAAATCGAAGATCTGGAACATCTGATGTGGCTATATGGCCCAGTTACACTATAACATATACAGGAGTGACGTCTTAACAAAAGTTGTTCTCTCTGGTGAGCATTTTCTGTTGATGTAAAAATATCGAAGTTCTGGAAAATCTGATGTGGAGCTTTAAGGGCCCAGTTACACTATAACATATACAAGAGTGACATCTTATCAAAAGTTGTCCAGAGCATCTTCAGGAATTGCTGCAACCTTACTTCCCGGCGGTAAAACGGCTCACACCATGTTCAAAATCCCAATCGATTTAGACAGAACCGAAACACCCACATGTTCTATAACGCGAAATTGCGATAAACTGAAAGTGTTACAGGATTGCTGTCTCATCGTTTGGGATGAATGTACCATGGCCAATAATAAAGCCGTCGCAGCCGTGGACAGAACGTTGCGAGATATTCGCCGGGATGATCGACCAATGGGCCACGTCACCTGTCTTTTCTCCGGAGACTTTCGGCAAACTCTTCCCGTGATAAATAAAGGGACAAGGGCAGACAAAGCCGCCAGAGCATCGCAGCGCCATGAGTTGATCGCGGCAGTCGGATTGGTTGCCCTCTCGCTCCCGGCCGTAGTTCAGTCTGGAGTGAGAGGTCGTGGTACGCCGTCGCCTCCTTCTGTGAGGAAGTGATTTCCATCAAGGAGGCGGTGGAGCGGGAGAGGGAACGCTTAAACCCTCTCCCCAACCGCTGAGCCGGGTGCCTGAGGGCGCAAGACGACCTCCAGCCACCCTGAGGTTTGACCTGGGGGTGGTTGGCTTCGTGGGCCTGCCCGCCACCCGATTAGCTCCAGTTCCGAGAGGCAGCTTGCTTATTCCCACGCTCTGTATCGTGTGTCCGTTCCCCTCAGGGGAACAGTAGGGATAAAATTAGTGGTGCCCAAAGGGCAGGTCTATTTGTGTAGTGGCCTGCCGTTTCATATTGCGGTTATGTCGAGGAACACCGAGGTAGGTTTAGTCGGTATTACCGAGATGTCGCTCAACATCTTTCCCCCGTGAGTCCAACGTAACCTCTCCGTCGCCCCGCGGAGAGGTATGAGCTAAACATTCCTCCACGTTAAAAAAAAATTGGGTCTGGTAGTATTATCTAAACCTACCAAAGCAGAACGCAACAAAAAATATTGTAACGATGCTATTGGCCAGCTATTTTTTGTGTGTGTTGTAGTTGTTGGCCTCAGATGGCCGTGACAACTTTACGCGGACTGTGGGTGAGCGCAGAAGACTCCCAACCCGTTATAAGGTAAACTGGACAACGTTAACCCCAAGGACGGACTACCACGGACCTCGGCTAGGGGCGTTGTCGGCAACGTGGATCTAAGGTCTTTAAATAAATAAATAAAGGTGATCCACAGAATTAATGTTAACGCGACGCCTACCTCTGCGGCGAGGGCGAAACCGCGGACGACTTTGTATGGTTTCGCGAGCCGTGTATGCTTTGTCTTGAGCCAGTGTAATCCTATCATCTGGTTCGTCTAATATGTGCCTAGGTCTCCTAACTTTCGATATCCTAGATGGAGTGTAATTTATCGCCGCAACAACTAGCAGGTTGGGGTGTGTCTGAGCAGTCTAAGTAGCTGCTTCATGAATTGCCTGATGGTCGGCAGCTCTACATCTATGTGTAGATCTTAGTTGCGCACGAATCACGGTGCTCCCGTAGCTTTGCGCATCAAACTATTTTATAGTGTTTGTATCCTATGGATCCTGTTTGGCCTAACGTGTGCGAATACTACACTAGCGTACGTCATGATAGGTCTAACACGTGCTGTATACAACCTAACCTTGTGCCTAAGTGATAATTTAGAGCGTCTGTTAATAAGAGAATGAAACCGACCTAACACAAAGGCGGCCCGGCTACGAAGCAGCCTTAGTTGAGGTCGGAAAGAGAGTCGATCATCAAGGGTGACACCTAGATATTTATAATTTATATAAATAATATCAGCACTGTCCCACTGCTGGGCACGGGCCTCTTCTTACTATGAGAAGGGTTAGGTTTGGCTTCTCGCTATTGGCTAGCATAATCTACTACCCTAATATATGACTCTATAGCGCAGCTATATTAAATGCGACTGCTGTGCATAAGGTCTCCGATTCGATTAACGCGTAGAGCCAACAAAAATCTATTGGGGCTTTTCTTCAGGAATTACTAAATAGTAGCCCGTAGAAAAAGTTAACGATGTTAGAAACCGTCGTATCTCGGAAAGCACTTGATCTCTCTCTTGTCGTTACAGCTTACCGTGTGATCGGACAATAAAAAAGTAGGTAGAGTAATAAAAATGTGAAAATAAAATAATCATTCATAGGCAAGTGTCATACATATTCAACACAATTTCCTTTTTCGGTTCTAGCCCATAGGCAAAGCTAAAAAGAAAATTCTATAAAAAATTGTTTTGTTTTATATAGGTAAGTACCTAAGCCATAACGATACTCACCAAAAAAATATACCGAGAATCAAAGCGACAGTATGCGTAATAGTAGTATTTCTGTAATGGGCTTTGGTCATGACATCTTCTAGGCAATGAGGACATCGCATTCCGACTGGCTCTGAGCCGACTTGTAAAAGGTCCATCTCAATACACACCGCATTTTCAGTGCTTTGTCCTATCTGCCGGTAAGTACTGGAATCCACTGTAACATAAATATAAATCAGTTTTAATTTTTAATTATAATTATGTAAATAAACCTAATTGAAATTTTATTATAAAACCCAATCTATAAATGTTTGCGTAAAGCCATACCACATTCTTATCCTAACTACTCAATATTTTTTTAATAATAATTTATATATTGTGTCCTTTAAAATTAAAGTTTAACAGGGAAAAAAATTAACAAATTGTACTGTAAATAAAATAGAATAGCAGAAAATACTTTTTCAAAACACATAATTATATAAATAGCTCACTTGTTTACAAAATCCACCGGACGCGATAACGTTCAAGTGTCACTAGTATTGATAAATCAGATAATACACAAAAATGTTTAAAACCTAGGTATTACAGCTCAATTAATCAATAACTATTTATAAACTGTCACATATAATTATCACTTTGCACCTATCTACCACACTTTTATGCAATTTTTTATTTTAAGTAATTTACTATTTACCGAATCCTAAGTAATCGATCGACAAGCTTAATGATAACAATGTAGTGCCGATATCTATTAGTTATCGTATAGATAATGCGTACATAGTGTGTACATATTGTACATCAAATAGGTCATAATAATATCATATATATAAACTTGCTATATACGAGCATTTTACGGTAATTAGGTAGGTACTATTTAATGATGCTGATGACTATATAATCATTTTCCATAATACAATATCAATCATTTTTATAAAATGAGAGGAAGTGGCTCACTCTTTATCCCTGTTATAAAAACATAAGTCAAAAAACATATTTAAATTGTCTACTGAATGTAGTCTAACATAGAAACTGTTCACTTGAATTTAAATAAGTAAATAAAAATAATTGGAATATTATGACATTCTGTTATAACTTTATAAGCTATGTGTTTAATATGAATTGTACTCAAAAGATACATATTCAAAAACTGGTATTTCTTTGAAGGTCAATTGTCAAACGTCAAACCTGACATTTGAATTTGTCAACTTTGTAATGATGCGGCTTCGTCACGTTATTTAATATTACAAAATACACAAACATTTTATTAGATAATTCGATCAAAACCTTTTGAATGATAGACCTTAACAATAGGTTAGCTTACTTTTTATCTTAAGGATATAATTAAATAATGAATTAAAGCCTTGTGTACATTTAAAAGTATTAGAATGGATGTAGATTTGTTACGACCTGGGACTGTGCCCATATCTCCAGATACAATACTGTGGTTTGAATTCCTGCTAGACCCAAATCTTCTTAAGAAACACCTAAGTAAGCTTAATCCAGGTAAGAACACAATAAAATAAACTTTAAACATTGAATACAAATAGATCTAACTGCAAGGCTACCCTATTTGCTCCCTGAGTGCTGTCAGGCTTACCTGAGCAAGCACATTTCGACGTAGACAACTCTTAGATAATGCGACTACAGTGAGTTTCGAACTTACACTTAATTATGACATTGTTTACATCATTCTAGATAGTAGTCATAACACCAGTGAGTATGGTTTGTTTGTCCAACTTACACAGCTAACCATTTATCAAATAGGAAGCTTCTTTAAGTAGTACTAAGAATTTTACATACCTAAAATGGATTATTATGTTGAATAGAATACATTAAAACTATTTACTAAACTTAAATATAATCATGTTTACAGAGCCTACAGCATGTGAATTGATAGAAGAGTTTGTATCAGTTGATACCAAGAATGTGAGCTCAAAGCCCACTAGTGAGCGAGTGGTGGATGTGGATGCTCCACCAACTCCACCTGCTGTGACAACTCCTGCTCCAGCACTATTCACAAGAAAGCAGCTGGCACTAAAAATACTTGCTTTGAAAGTTGCAGCCACTTTACATTGGAACTTAGGTATGTATTTTATAATAACAATATTTTGTAGCATCATAATTATGTATTAATTAAGAAGTAATATAAAATAAATTAAAAGCTAGTATACAAGCATGTTAGACACAATTGCAGCTATCAAGGGTTAATTGAAGACATACCATATAAAAGAGGTGTAAGGAAATTAGTTTTTGTGCTTATAGCCAACTTCCAAATGCTGAACTTTTAACCTATTGAGTGCGGTCTTGTATAGAAGACAAACGTTTCCATGCCCTCCACGACTTTATTAGAACTCAATGTCTAATCGTAACATTTATTAATAAAAACACATCAAAACATAGTTTGTTTAATTTTATCCATAATTTTACTATTGCTTAAAACCCTACTCTTACATTTTTATTTCAATAGGGGCCTTTGTTTATTTTAAAGAATAAAATTAGCCAACATTTTTCAACTGTTATGGATTTATATTCAAAGTCGCTCAGCGAGCTATGGAGAGAGCTATGCTCGGAGTTTCTCTGAAGGATAGGATTCGTAACGAATACATCCAACAGAGAACCAAAGTCATCGACATAGCCCAGAGAATTAGCAAGCTGAAGTGGCAGTGGGCTGGCCATATCGCGCGAAGAACAGACAACCGCTGGGGTAAGCGTGTTCTTGAGTGGAGACCGCGACTCGGCAAACGTAGTGTAGGACGCCCTCCGACCAGGTGGGATGACGATTTGCGAAAGACTGCAGGCAGATGCTGGATGCGGCAAGCTGAAGACAGGGTGCTATGGCGATCTTTGGGGGAGGGCTATGTCCAGCAGTGGACTATTATAGCCTGATGATGATGATGATGGATTTATAGCTTGGCTCTAGAGGACACATTGTATTCGGCATAGGTTGGCATTCAAAAGTTTAAACTATTGCATTACATGATGTAAACATATAATTTGTAATGATATTAACACATTCATGCATAATATTTACGTAATTGATGCACAACATTTCCTAACTCTGGTTTGCTATTAAGAATTTCTTGAGAAAAACAAAACATTTTGCTGGCCTAACCCAGGATTCGAACCTGAGATCTCATGCACAGCAGACCCATTTACCAACGTTGTACCACTGAGGCATTCAAAGGCATATACTATCAATATCATTATTATTAATAGTAATATAAAATGATTGCAGATGTATTTGAAAGTAAGCTGCCACCGCAGATTCAACAGCAGTTGATGCAAGATCTTGTGTATATGACTACTGATGCTGCCTTTGCTGTGCCACCACAGGTATTATATCTTTGTATAGGTATTAGTTTACCAAATATAATATATGTATAAAGCAATATTATATCAAAAATATCAATGTTAATATATAGGTATAGATAAACTATTCTAAAATGAACTCCCCTCCACAAAACGTGATTATTTTAATGTGTGAAAATAAATATATATATATATTTCTCTTTTTTATATTAAATTATTTTATTTAGTCTAAAACTCTTTTAATTCATTTATATTTATCCAGTTTTTTACTGCTGTAATCAAAAATTCTGTTTATTGCAACACTTTAATTGTGTGCGTGCGGCGACTTTACTGTAAACATAGACTTAGAGGTCCACTAATCGTGTGATCAGTCCAGATATTAGCATTGTATGCCAGGGAATGTGCGCTTTGTATGGAACGATACGTTCGATCTGTCATGCGTTCTTATAATTTAATTTATGCACTAGTTGGCCGACAAATCCGGTCGTTCGACGTTTGGGTGACGGTGACTGAGCAACAAAGACTAATTTATGAGTGTTGAATCTATACACCTTCTTTGCATGTTAGCGTAACCGTTGTAGAGGGGCGTTCATTTTTAGAATGGTTTATCTATATCTAGATATTTTATTATAGTGCCAACATGTTGATACCACAAAAACTACTTTATGGATTATCTTTTTCGTCATTTATATTCTTCTCATTACACACATGTTGAAATAAATCCTTAATCTGACAAGTCTTAGAATACCAGACTTATTAAAAATTGATTGTGTCTAGCCACTGGTGTGCTGCTGTGACTCAATATATTAATCAGAGGACATGCTATGTACTTGAAATGTACATCAATATATACAATCTCCTTTGTGCAGAAATAGTTTCTATCTGATGGTGGCATTTGCCTTCCCACTTTCTTTCACCAACTTTCCACTTCACTCTCTCAGACATGTAATCGGCAAAAATGTCACATAATATATTGAGACCCTAGTATTTTTTTATAAAATACAAATATAAATGGCTTATCTTGATAATAAGTTTTCCCCTAATTCTATGCCACTTCCAAAATAATTACACTAACAATACCCTAAAAAAAGCTTTCTTCAAAGGTTTAAGCAATAGACACAAGCTTCAAGCTTACCTAAAGCAGTTAATTAGCGTACAAGTAATAGGTAACCTAAAGTGCTAGTAGGGTCGTTCCGATACTAGTAAATACGAGTAAGTACTCGATACTTTTGATTCTATACCAACTACTTTTAGCATCGAATCAATTTTGCGATAGTTACTCGGTATCGAAACAGAAGTACTTGGTATCGAATCGAATCAGACTGAACGAATGTTACTTTAAAATTTTATTTTTGAACGCATCCTAATGAAAACAATAAACAGACTGAACAAATGTTATTTCTGAACTCATCCTGATGAGTGAGAGACCTCTCTCTTCTCTCTCTCGCTCGACTCGAGATATTCGCTGTCGCCATATTGTTATTATTGCTAGCATTTCAGCAACACTTTTTTGTTAATTGTTATCGAGTAATTTAATTTTATGTTATTGTTGCTTGTGTTTGGTTTCAAATGTTACCATAGTGCCACCAAATCTATCTTTTTTTTTAAATGTGTGTTTGTTATTATGTGTAATGTTAAAAATATATATAATATCAACCACTCCCCCACATATTTTCCTATTATATCAGTCCCACAATAAAATCTAAAAATTATTATCGATATGAGTAAGTATCGATACTTTAGGGGTTCTCATATGAGTAGTATCGAAAAATGATTTGAGTACTACTTATATGAGTAGGTATCGATACCTTGTGGGTATCGGAACATCTCTAAGTGCTAGTAATCCTTTTACCCTATTGAGTTGCAGTGGCTCACTGGCATCCAGATACAATAGGTTTTTAATAATATATCTGTCGGCCTCGATGGCGTAGTGGTTAGTGTAACCGACTGCCACGCCTGAGGTCGCGGGTTCGATTCCCGCACAAGTCAAACATTTGTGTGCATAAACATGGATGTTTGTCTTGGTCTGGGTGTTTCTATGTATAATATGTATGTATTTACAAAAAAAAAGTATATATGTATGTTTATCCATTGTCTAGAACCCATAGTACAAGCTCTGCTAGTTTGGGCTAGATGGTGTTGTGTGTATGTGGTAGAATATTATTATTATTATTATTATCTGACATTCTAACAATTGACAAGTTAAAAAGAAATGACTATCAACACTTGCATGCACAGCTCAATCCTTTTAGTTAGTTTGAAACTCTGTGTTTGGAAGGATTTTATTATTATCTATTCAACTATAGCATCCTGGCTGTTTGAGTAGGTACCTACCTCCAACCTTACACAATTTTGAAGCCAAACATCTCATCTATATTACATGTATATCAAACTAGTATATAAACTGACTGCACGGATGGCGTGGTTTAAGTGATCGCCTCACCGCTGCCGCTACCACTGCGCCGAGTGTTGTGGGTTCGATCCCCACACGCGACAACTATTTGTGTGATCCACAAATAGTTGTTCCGAGTCTGGATGTGCTTTGTGTCTGTTGTTGAAAGTCCCCCGCGACACAGGAAATAATCTTAATGCGGAATGTCTTTTAAAAAAGCAAAACAAATTGCAATATTTTTTTATTAATTGATGTTTTTGTATCAAATATGTGTTTATAGGAAATACCAGTAGAACTACTACAGCAGCCACAAGTCCAGTTTGCATTGGTATTGTACCATAGATGGGTGGTAAGGTTCCCCGTGAAAGCTGCGCTGCATGCTAAATCAAACAAAATGTCGTATATTCACATGTAAGTATGATGAACATCTCACAGAATCATTGCAAAACTGATCTATTCATACTAGTCTTTATAAGAGTACTAGATTTTCCCCGCGGGTTCGCTTGCGTAAATGTAGATTAGGTTAGATTAGTAACAGTACTTTTTTTCGGGATGGAAAATACCCTATGTCCTTTTTTGTTCCCCTGTCAACGTGTATGCTAAATTTCATAATGATCAGTCGAGTAGTTAACCAGTGAAACTGTAACAAACAAACTCATATTCGCATTTATGATATTTATATTGGCGTTCTTAGAATTATAACTAACATAAACATTAATAATTTGCTTCTATAGACCAGGCATGCAGGTAGACAGTGCTTACAGTCCAATGAATCAAAATTTCGAAAAGATTCTACGTATGTGTGACGCGTCACGCATGCAGAGTATTATGTTTTTGGACGAAATATTATCGCTATACGAGCCGACGTCAAGCACTGGTCGTAAGGAATCCAAAAAGATAAAAGTACCCGTCATGGAGGCATTCGTCCATCTAACTGAAGATACGTGTGACATGAATCATAATTGGAATGCAGGCGACGTTCTTATAAGCCAACACGAGTTTGCCATGCAAATTCATTTCGACCTTTGTTACAACTACTTTTTCTATGGCCAACATAATTTAGCTAAAAAACATATACTTGGCTGCAGAGAAAACTCAAACTTGCTAGAGAGAGAAATAGCCATCTACGGCTATGGTCCGCATAAAACTATGCCTTGGGGCGAATTCTACTACGCAAGTATGACCAAAGATGAAGTTCTTGGATACATAAGGGCACTGAACTTAGGTTTTGAAGTATTGAATGAGGAACCGACGTTACTGCAAAGGCTTCAGGACTCTATAGCGAATCATTATACGGGAATCGTTGCAGTTTTACAAGCTGATAACTTGACCAGAGAGATTCCTATGGTGCATAGGCAAGTTGTGGAACTGGACATTCAAGGATCGGCCTCCAGTGGAGCTTTTACCGTAGCACGTGATCTTCTAAACAGGGTATCAGCTCTTAATGCCGTGAGATACGCTTTAGAAGGTGGTCTGCCATCCACTCATCCAGAATTCCTGAACAAATTCAAAACGGTTGGCATTAAATTCTTTGATCTTCTATTCTGGGCGCTCGCTCCTGTTTTGTCATCGGATTTATCAGAAGCTGACTGGGAGAATTTGAGAACATTCTTTTTTCACCTGGCCACATCCCAGTGCAGACTCCCAATTGACAGAATCGACGAGTATCTAAAGAAACATGTTGGAGAGCCAGCTGACAACATTAGAAAGAAGTTAATCTCCGATGAACATTTAAATACGATTCTCAACGATCCTGTGAATATTGATGACGAAAACATGGACATTCCTCGAGAGTTGCTCACGGACGACTGGGAGACACCAGACTTTGAGTTTAAGTCTGTTCCTGATTTAGAAATGGGTAAACTGAAGAAGCGGCTTATAGAGGCTTCCACAGCCGACGATGTACGCATGTGTTTGGTGAAGTTGGCTATGATGGCGCCACAATCACCACTGTGGAAACTGAGCCCTTCGTGGAAACCTGCCGGTGACCTGCGGACTGCGTTGGTGTCTTTACCGAGAGGATTCTTACAAGATTTTGGCTATGTTGTTTCGGGGGCGGCGCGAGCTCGGGCCGAGGCAGGATGTGCGCGCACGGCCTTATCCTTGCTGTCAGTATTAGAAGGCGAGGCTCGCAGTCAGCTGGGTGGGGGCAACGATCCGAACCTGTATCGTTTATGTCGTCACCTGGCCTGGGAGGTGCTGTTACTGCAGATCAATGTGATGTTGAGCGAGTGGCCCCACCATCGACTCAATCTGTCAGCTTTAGCCAACAAGTGCAAAGCTTGTATAGCTACTGTTAACGGTGGTGATGGGGTTGTTCCTAGACCGCAGGTGAGTAAGACTTTATATTATTTTATACAACATGTCTGCATCTGCAAAGCAGCGATAGCTCAGTGGAGAGACCAACAGACTGCAAAAGAGAGGGTCTCGGGTTCGAACCCACGTCGCGCACCTCTGACTTTCGGAAGTTATATGACTTTTCAAAATTATGTGCGTATTGATTGACAATTATCGCCTGCTCTGTGCCTCGGAGAGCACGTTAAGCCGTCCGTCCCGGCTGCCATGAACATCTATGGCAGTCGTTATTGGGAAGTCAGTGCCCTCTAATATCCTGATAATGATCTAGTCTTAGGGTATCGTTAGCCTTCGGGTTGCGGAAGTCAGATGGCAGTCGCTCTGTGTAAAAACTGATATCCAGTTAAAATCCGGTTAGACTAGAAAGCCGACCCCAAGTGACTTGGGAATAATAAAGGCTAGGGAGAAGATATTGATCTGCATTCCAGCCAATTTATTTTACTGTTCTACATTTATTTAATACTAATTATTTCGCTTCATGTTTTAGAGATAAAATAAGAAATACCTTGCGCATGCGCAGTATTATGTAACTCTTGCTATTGAAGATCGACGACACTAGTCAGCGTGTGTTTAATCTTTCATGCAAGAAAGACACACGGGTAGATATTTGTAATTTATCAATATAAAATATTTTGAGGGTAATATAAATAAATATAATAATAATAACAGCCCTGTATTGCACTGGTTGCATATTAAGAGCAAATTTCAAAAGAACAATAAACGAAATAACAATATTTAAATGACCAAATGTTTTATTTAGAAAAATTTAGAATCCCAATGTATGTGACATCAAATGAACGACTGATCAAAAGTTGCTAGATGTAATTTTAAAATATCAAATCATAACTAATCAAATTTTATAATCACAAATGATTTCTTATTAAGAATTATTAATTTAAATGTAGGTATACTTATATTTATTTCCATAACCCATATCCCGAAGTTAAAAATCCTGAAGAATTAATGAACTAATGGGATAAAATGGGCTCCTATTTCTGGCTGGGTTTACAAAAGAGAACCTAACACAACCTACCGCTTCCGAGTCGGAATCGTACGGATGGCCTAAGTATTAGCCAGCCAGTTTATTAAATGTTTATTTCATATATTATTTCGGTATTTCGTCCATTCGGGGTTTCATCCTTTCGGGCATTCGGACATCGGTATTTTATGTTTCGATATAACGGCTATCGGCAATTAAAACTTTACCGGCAATTAATTTATCCAGTAATCCATTTTGACTTTAAACGATTTGGTCAATAGTGTAATAAATAATATAAACATTGATATTCCAGACTTTGGTCAGCTAAACTTTTGATCAAATAACCATCGTTATTTTAAACTTTGTTGATTTGTACGTTGTTCTTTTGAAATTTGCTCAGAAAAGTTTTGATTTTCTAATATGCAACCATTGCACTGCTGGGTACGGACCATTTCTCAATGTGAGTAGGGTTAGGCCATATAAAATGTATTTTATTAATTAGAACTCCGAATAAGCTGTATGGTTACCTCGGTAAATATAATGAGAATACAGATCAACACCTCATAAACAGTACGTGCTTAAGACTAGAAGTTATAAGTTTTTACTTTTCTTGCAGATAATCGAAGCGTGTTGGATATGCTTAGTAAACGCTTGTGAATGGGAAGGCGTTGGTGTGACAACAGGGCCGGGTGAATTAGCCGCCGCACTCTGTGCAGCCTGTTTTGAGTTGCAAAGAGGAAAAGCAACTAGAAAGTTTCCAAGACCACTCTGGGATTATGGTATGATTTATTTAATTTTTAATATTCCAGCTTAAGAACCATTTTGTGAACTGATTACCTTTAGCCTTATTCGAACAATGCTAACATTTTGAAAGCGCGTAAATTAGCAGCTCTATGTTGCGTTACAACTTTTTCTAAAGAAAGTATAATATGGTCCGCCTGATATTATAATTGTCTCTAGTAGGCTACGTATCGACCGCCAACTCCATTCGATTAATCGAAGGTCGATGTGCAGAAGCTCGATTAAATCGGATATCGATACTTTTGCTTTCGGTTTCAATTGACTAACTTGATTATAACGGTAGAACGTTAAGGGTTCGTAGTTAGAAGGTTTCGCCTTCGTAGGTCAGAGTCGTAGGTCTGTAGTTCGTAGGTCGCCAGAGTAGGTATTGAGATAATTTCGCAATTAAATTGAATTTACATATTGCTAAATGAGTATTATAAGAATACACATTTCTGCTAAGTATTAATTTAAATTAATCCGATACTACTTTTATCTACTATATGCGCCCTACGTTTTTCGTTGTTCAAATCTAAGACATGATTTTACACCATAAGGTACGTTTTAAAAACGTGGTTCGTTATTTAAATATTTATTCCTTTTTCCAGCTTTATCTGTATACAGTAACACTTCAATTGGACCAGTAAAAAGGACGGCAGGTGGCGTGCCAACACATTCTCGAGACGTCGACAGAGCATCGAACGAAGCGCGAAACGCATTCAACGCTTTCTTAACAACGCTTCGTGAACCGCTAGCTGTCAGCGTGATGCTCTCACTCCTCGCAAGAATACATAACTTCCTTTTGGACGACAGTTCGCTAGAACTAGTGGTGGAATACACTAATCTTTGGCCCTCAAATATATCTAATATGAACAACTATAACCCAAAGTTGGTGCTAGAGTCACTCACTGATTTGCTGGAAAGGAGCTTGAAATTGTACCCGTATAATACTTCTTGGTAAGTAACTCAAGTTTCTACTACTTAGTTCGCGCTTTATTTTCAAATACATTGAGTCCCAGCGGCACACTAATGTGCCAGACAGACACAGACACAATAGATTTTTAATTATGTCTAGTATTCTAAGACTGGATAGAATTAATAGCTTTTATGTAGATTTGATTGTTTGGTCAGATCTTAATTTTATCGTTTAGTTGAAAAAGACTCAAAATGGAATAGCTTGAAGAATGTAATGATGAGGCATAAGTAAGAGATGGTATTAGAATATAAGCAGGTACTTAGACATGTTTTACGTACCTATTATACCGGTCTATTATGGGTTACTATTAAAATTTGTACAGGGTTTTGAGCTTTTATCAAGAAAATCTTGCTTAGAATCGTTATGTTGACCAGTAGCATAGCCAAAGACAAAATAGATAAGTATCTTTTTCAGTTCTATTTGTCAACCATTATTTTTTGTCTTATTTATCTATTGACCAGCTTTAGTTTTAAATACACGAAATAAAAACTGAGTTCTTTCTAAGCATAATGCGTGCACGGAGAAGTGTGAGATTTGAGCTAATTCACGTTTATATAAAATAGAAGAAGTCAAAAACCACTATTTTATTTTCGGTCGTATTGCGGTCTTTGGGCGAATTCTAGTTGTTATAAGCGTACTGTTGCCTCCAGGCTGCGGTTATACGGCGACGTAGAAATGGTAGAAGGTCGTTGGGGCGCGGCGCTCCGGCGCTACCTGTGCGGCGCGGCGGCAGGTTCGTGGCTGTTCCAGAAGCGCGCGCCGGACGAGCCGGGGGTGGCTCGCCGCGCCGCGCGCTGTTGCCAGGCGCTCGCCGCGCCCACGCAGGCCGCCGCGCTGTGCCAGCTGCCTGATGAACCAGACTACACCACCGCCTTCAAGTGCCTCGCTGAGAAGGTACTTTCCATCATACAATGTATTTTTGCTTCTACCCTCATACAAACTTTTTTGCTTCTACCCTCACTTACATAAGTTTTATTTTAGCCTTGTTATTTTATATAGCCTATCTATTTTTATTTATTTTATCCTCACTAAAACGAGTTACATTTATTGAGGGTAGAAGTAAAAATAGTAATATGAAATTTTATTAATAATTTAATAATATATAATAACCATTTTATTTCCCGTGACATAGACGCATAAATGCTTTATGGCCTATACATACAATTTTTGTGAGTATTTATATACTTAACTTATTAACTATGTTAGAACCTAATGCTTCACTTGCACTCTGTTGTGCGTCCATGTGGCACTTGTCCGCGGAAGTGATGGAACACCGCACCCTTATCCGAAATATAACCCAGATATCTTACCCTCACTAAAAGGAGTTACATTTAGTGAGGGTAGAGGTAAAAATAGTAATACACAATTTTGTAAAAAGCAGAGCACAGCAGATTGTGAATTTTGGAGCGAGTCAATATAGCATTAATGTACTCTATTATCCGATTGTTAACTTAATATTATTGGGATATGCCGACTGATTTCGAACCCAATCGAGGTTCTGAAACATGACTCCTCTGAGTCTGAGTAAAGCATTATGTAAAATTTAAATTGCTTTGTAGATGTATTTTGTAATATCCACTAATGTATATTATGTCAACCGTGGGTAATGTTTTCGTAAAATTTATTTTCAATTCTCTCTATTTGTCTGGAAGTCGTAAAACGCCATTGATATCCCTGATGTAACAATGAAGTAAAGCATACCTATGCTAAAATTTACGAAAAGATGAGTCCACGGTTGACATATACCAGGGGTCAATCAATGGCTGTATTTTGTGCGGACCTTAAATAAACAGTACAATATAAGTTTCCTGTGTTACTTGAGTAGATACATAATTAATGTAAATTTGTATAGCAGCATTTTACAAGACGAGCATCTGGCTTTAAACCTTTCGGACCGTGTTATATTTATTTAAAAAACGGAACTGAAATGAAAGTAATTGTTGACCCCTGACATATAGGTATATCAGAGGTCAACAGTTAAAATAATTCGACCCCGGTCCGTAAGGTTTAAAGCCATTCGTGGATATATATAAAGATGTTCACTAACTCCTTTTATGCCAACAGACGGGTAACGCAGCGGATGCTATGGACGCATACTACGGTTGCATCTGGGACGGCACATTGCTGGAAGTGGCAGTGGCCTTGCACGCTCGGCGCGGGGAGGGGGGTAGGAGGGCACGAGCTGTGCGAGCTGCGGGAGCCTTAGAACTTAACGCCAACAACAGCGACGATATACAGAGGGAGGCCGCTGCTATTCGACGCGGGAGACTCCTACGGGCTCTCACCAACCAGTATGTTGCGTGAGCGTACGTATTTTGTGACTTAAGACCTTGATCATGTGAGCAGTGCTTTCTCATTTAATATAAAGAAATCTTTGTGATACAAATGATACCATGTAAGAAAGTAAGTTTCGAAGTTTTATTTTGTTGTCCACCTGTAAGTACCTTATTACGGAACAGATGCATTATACATCATATAAAAGAATATGACTAGCGCGGTGCATCATCTCACGTCGCTAGTCCTATTCTTCTAAATAATGTATCAGTAATTCCAAGTTTCAATGTATGTCAGCAACATAATAATGTTATACATATAAATAAGTAGCTGAACATTATGAAAGTATTTATTTTATATTGCTAACAATTATTCTGTATTTTTGACTGTCATTATATCAAGCATCTTGTTAAAAGATACTTAATACAATCCCATTTTAGGACTGCTATAAAAAATTAGCATTCGTTATAATGTTGAAAGAAAACGAAAACTCGCAAATATTTATTGAATAATATTGCTTAGTATACCACCGCTAGATTCATATTTTTTTCATAAGCAGTAAATATCCATTAAAAAAAAAACACGAAATAAACAGCGATAAGCGCCACAATATTAAAAGTATATTTTCACATAATACCTACAGTAATAATATAAAATTCATTTATTATTATAAAATCGTTTGTTACCCTTAATATTATATTGTATAGTTATACAATATAGTAGTAATCCATATATATTTTATTATAAACGCACAATATTTCTAGATTAGTAACTCATTATTTTATAATAGTAATGCGCCTTGAGCCATGGCAAAAAAGGACTTTTAACAGTTTCGCATCACTAATGTTTATTATGTCGTTGTTAAGCGTAAAGGAGAAAATATTTTTCATGGCACTTACTAATTTGTAGTCATACAATGTATGAGAATATATTCCTATTTAAAATATATATATAAATATCAAAACGTGGTATCTAATACATTTTGTGCACAAAAATCCAGTCAATTTACACATTCTTATAAATATTTAAATGAATTGTAAATACAGCCATTATCACTTTACTACCTGTGTACCTAACTAATTTTGTTCATTTTTGACACATTGCAGTCCTTAGACATTTATATCGATATCGATAAAAATCATTTCACTCGATAAATTTGTAGGTAACAACTTTTAAATAATTGTAACAACTTCTACTGGTCTGTAAAAGCACATGTATGATACACTATGATATAAACTGAAAAAGACTTCTTACGCATGTCTTACGTATTTTGAATCATAAAATGTTGATAGGAAATGAACAGCTTCATCTAAGAAACAGTTTTCCCTCAGTAACAAAGTATATGATTAGATGGTAAACATTCATTCTAAAATTATCATTTTTGTTTAGTTGTCTTATTTAGTAAACAAATATGGCGTACTAGAAGCTATAGACAACGCATAGAGACCAGTATGACTGTAGAGAATATATATTTTTTTAAATTTCGAATATTATCTCAGCGTGTGACTGAGTCAGTAAACGAATTATTTTATAATTAACTGTTTGTTTAACAAATAAGACAAGTTAAAGAAACGACTCAATATAAATATATGTAATTGAGCGTGTCTATTTGACATAAGTGCCGATATATCTCTGGCAGGCGGGACAATAGTGGTCAGTATTCTTCGCTGATTCACAGCCGTATGGAACACAGCATAAACAACTGAAAAAGGGAAACATATTTATTAGTATAAAAGACAAATTCCGCACTGGGGACAACCAGATTCGGAACATCCATTTATTGATCACACAAACTTGTTCCCTGTGGTATTTGAAAGCATAATACTCGGCGTACTTGTCGACGAGGCGACCACTTAAAACCACTACGCCTTCTGAGCAGCCAAATTATATTAATTTTCTAAATATCTTTTACCTACCTATATAAATTGCTAATTAGTTATCAAAACATGTATATTGTAGTATATTTAAAAGGTTATAAACAAAAAGGTGGCAAGGTCCGCTGTTGGTAGTGACCAGTTATCTACAACGGCTTTAACTGTATGGTATAACTTTGGTAAATCCAGCGCATAATTATGTATCTATTTGAAAGGTTAAATCTAGTAGTATATAAGTAAGCTGACGAACAAATGGTATAGCCTGCCTATCTGATAGTAATGGTTTACCGTAGCTTGCTTGAGACAACTAAGTTGTCATTTGGGCAACAGGGGCTTCAGGTCTCGTCCTCTATTAAATAGTGGCCAGTAGGTATCACAAAAATCGAGCTTTTATTTGATCAAAATATTACTCGAGACCTCCACTATTGCCGAGCACCTCCTAGCTCTTAGAGCCGGCCCTGAAGTCTTATCACCATCTCTAAAAGCATTAGGTATCATTGCATGCGTGCGAATGAGACCGCACATTATAGATTGTATATCTCCTCGTTCTGTCGCAGACAATGACAGTGTTAAGAGATGATGACCGTAATAATTAAACATGGAGTGCATATACACGATATTCTTACCATATCATGCCCCATAACGCTGCAGCCATATGGGTCCTCGAAGTTGTAGTGTACTTGACTGCTGTCTTGATCGATGCGTGGCAGAACTGGCATGTTGTCACAGTGTTCTCGGGGCCCAACAAAGTCTATTAACATATTTAATTTAAATGATTGGGTATAAAGTAGGCACTCAGTCTCATACCTCGTATTTAATTTAATGATAAGGTACCTATAATGTGTGTAGGTACATACTCTATATAGGTGGTATGTATTTATAGGTACACCCACATTTTGCTATCTATGATTTTAGGTTTCATATAATAAGATGCTGATGGTGCTTATCGCCGCCGAACAGGAGCGATGCCAGACTACGTGCCGCTAATAATGTCCTCCAGAACGAATTTCGATCACGGCGGCCAATCTTAACGGAGACTGGCCATCTGCGCAGGAGATATTATAGTGCACAAGTGTGTGCGAAAACACAAGTGCGCTCACTGTTCCCTAACTCTCATGATCCGATGGGACGATAATCCGACACGATCAGAGAGAGATCAGGCGTAGGACCAACGGCTTTACGTGCTTTCCGAGGCACGGAGATGTCTAACACCGCCAACTTCCTAACTCCTAACTCCGAACTGCTATTGAGATTTCTTAACTGAAAACCGCAATAACTTTTTCTTGTGCCGATCCGGGATTCCAACCCGAGGCCTCATGCACAGCAGTCGCATTCACTACCGCTGCGCCATGGAGGCAGCCGCTACTGAGAGATTCTTAACAGAAAAACCCAATAACTCTGCACGATCCGGGTATCGGATCCAACACCTTATGCTATTTAATTGCAGCAGAATAGATAAACATAAACTTAGCATCACTCATTGTTCCTATAAGCATTTGTTCGACGAGTTAGCCAGAGATACAGATGTGTAGCCGCCAATGAAATATTTTTTAATTTACATTCTATATACATATTCCTTTAGGAACATATTATGGTACCTAATATCAAACAAATGTTCTTATAATAAGCGTCTTTGCCGAGACAGACCTCTTGGCAACATTGATATCATATTTGTTTATCTAAGGGATCTACGCTTAGGTCATACATAATAGCATCCGAACCGATTGTGCCACCTTTATAGTTATTTTATAAACATCGCCTCAATATAAGATCATAGATGCAACCTAACCATGTTTGAATATGGTCAGCTATCTGTCACCAGACACAATGCCAGCATGACATTTGAATTAGAAATACCTACTTAGCGGCATCTATCGCGTTAATCTAGATACTAACAATATTTTATTATCCATCGGGCAAAGTCCTTTTTCTGGATGAAAGGTACCCTATCTCTTTTACTGTACCCCTGACAATACGTATGCGGAATTTCATGATGATCAGTGAAGTCGTTAAGGCTTGAAAGCGTAACTAACAAGCAAACACACATTCGCATTTATAAAATTAGTTAGGATAATTATGGCCACTCCTGCAACTGTTGTCTCACTCATGTTAGGTTAAAGAAGAGAGATGGAGAGACTTTTATCTTATAGATAGATGCTATCTAGAAGTGGTAGTACAAGGTATTGTAAATTATATACTATCGTTCTCTTTAATGTAACAAATATAATGTGTGAACTCTCAGCTCACTCTTTCTAGTGTGAAAACTATTTCGTGTATTCTAAGTTCGGTGAAGGCATATGTATGACTAGATGTTCCCGCGGTTTCACCCGCGTTTATCGTTACTGCGCCGTCCCCGTGGGTCAAAGCGTGATGTTATATAGCCTATAGCCTTCCTCGATAAATAGGCTATCCAACACTAAAAGAATTTTCAAATCTAACCAGTAGTAATCACGCAGAATAAACCAGGAGAAACATCGTTTGTACTATGTCTGTAATGGGTAATTATTTTGCTGCGATGTTATTTTAAAACTGCTATATCTCCTAAGATATTCATTGAAATCGAATGATGTAAAGCGCAATTTTGTTTTAAATTAAATACTTGTGATGAATAACGTATTTATTTGGATAAGGATTAATATCATGTTTATAAAAATACCTTCGCAAATAATGCATTATTTTAGAACAAATTTCATTAGCATAAAAATGGTTATAGTGAGCCAACCTTAAAAGATAGACATATGCTGTCGCGGATTTTTTTTTAGAACTTTTAAAGGGGAACAATTCTGTCATACATGATTTTTGCGAAACTTTAACTGTTTACGCAGCGCACGCAGCGGAAGCTCTCAAAAGGAAAAAATACTCTCCGATTTTGAAACATTCTTCATTGGTGCTCCGCTCCTATTGATCTTAGCGTGATGATATATAGCCTATAGCCTTCCTCGATAAATGGGCTATCTAACACTGAAAGAATTTTTCAAATCGGGTCAGTAGTTCCTGAGATTAGCGCGTTCAAGTAAACAAACAAACAAACTCTTCAGCTTTATAATATTAGTATAGATTAAAAACTTTGTGTTGCTTGTACTAGGAGTACCTAAGTAATATGGAGTCAACAGACACAAAAAACTGTGTGTATTTTGTGTCCGTTGTTTCCTTTTCACTTAGAACAACAATTTGTGCACCACACATTAAACTTAGTAACGCCTGTTGGTACTAGAAGTAATAACCTCGTATCGCAGGTGAATCAAAAGACACAAAAACTGGGTGTTCTTTGTAGTTTGTGTAAATTGATTCCTTTTCACTTGAAACAACTATTTGTGCACATTTTTGTATCTTTGGATTTGATTCTACAATACTCCGCGCGTAGAAAACGGAGACAACTTCGAAGTCAGTCTTCATAGGCTTCTTAACAGCCAATATTTTTACTGCTATATGAAGCTGTAATATTTCGGCAGCCAGTTCAAAAAGCATTTTGAATGCATCGGCTATATAAAACTTTGGATAGTCATATGGAAAATATTGGCGTGCATTTTATAAAATAGTTATTTTCTGTCAGTAAATTGCAGTAACACATTGTCGTAAAGATAATGCCCGTTGCAATTAATAAATACTTACACGCATTACTGAGTAGGTATTATTAATTCCATAGATTTACCTTATGCGCTATTATGCGTCCTTTTATTAGACACTATGTAATATTATGTTTTGTAACTTAGGACAAAAGTTATACACACCATGTGAGGTTGTATTTGGAAGTTCCTGGTGTCATTCACGTCTTGTACTTGTAGTCCAACAGGTGACATGGCTGACATTATTTGAGTCTTCTTGTACTGTAAATAATACATTAAAATGTAACATGACGCTATACCTTTACAAGAGGAGAGAAGGGAGAGTGGCGGCAAAGATTTAATAGCGAGATTGAAGATCTAGTGTCAGAGCCGAATATCATCGGGGAAATATAAGCTGCCCGACTTCGCTGGCTCGGACCTGTGGAAAGTATGGGAGAAGATCCATCTGCCAAAAGAGTATATCTTGGGCGACCTACCGAGCGTCGTCAGGTGGGTCGCCCGAGATATACTCTTATATATGACTATGATATTATGACTTTTAGACTTGGCACAAAATAGGAAAGAATGACGGACTTTAATGTCGGAGGCCAAGATCCACTTTGGGTCGCTGAGCCAGCGAAGTAAGTAAGTAAATATATTATACCCTTACTGGGCATAATCCCTGCATCGCCGGTACATACTCTACAAATAAGTATTGTAATAACGGTCACAAAGAACATCGAGACCGGGGACAACTTTATACAGATTTTGTCGCGTTCTTTACTTTAAAACACTTTTAATAGATAATTTCCCATTGAGATTATTAAAATAATGTAATAAAAGAGTTGTAAAATAAACAACGCGACATAATCCGTATAAAGTATTTTAATTGCAATACATGCATTTGCGTATACATAAGACAATGTTTGTCTCATGTGGGGACTAAACCCACGATACTCGGAGCACTAACTGCGGCGAGACAATCCCCTCAACTAATCGATTATCCGTGGCTCAGTGCAGTACAAATTCGTGGCCATGGCTGTACGTCTTGTATCAATAAATAATATTGTACTTAATGATATCTATCGAGGATCATAACTCATATTTGTGGGCCACATTGCTGAAATTATAACACAGGTGTTACAGAGTTATAGGTATCTAAGTACCGTTGAGTTAATTTTTCCATACATCAAGCGGTCGTATGACTCAAATACAGACAATATAAGATAACAGGACATTACCAATTTAACTGGACTGCTGAGTTATAAAAGTGTCCTTCTCGTGCGGTCGTGCCGTAGTATAACTCGTTTGTCTACTTTAAGAAGGTTTAGGCAGAGATGAGTTTACAGCTATAAAGTATGTCATACGTAATAGAGGTGTGTGCAGTCTTATAGTCATATAGAGAGAATCTTATTGTCATATCTATATATACTTATACTAATATTATAAAGAGGAACGATTACATTTTTTGTTTGTTTATAACGATTTAACTCAAAAATTACTCAACCGATTGTAAAAATTCTTTCACCATTAGAAAATTATATATTATTATCACTGAGTATAGACTATATTTTATTTGAAAACAGTACCGTTACTAACATAACCTAACTTAATATACTTGAAAGCGAGCGAAGCCGCGGGCAAAAGCTAGTTTATGATATAGTTGTTATGTAATAACTTTTAAACTTTCGCGTTGCATGATATGTATACCTATATACCTAATATGTATCAGCCCGATACATATTATATATCTAGGTATATATTTATCATGCATGCGTTAATACCCGATACTATCGGGTATTAACGCGATCATGTATGTTTTACCTTTTTAAAGCTTGACGTTATGACCAGGTTACACCGGCTGTGGTCACAAGCTGATACACCGACCACGGCCGTAAAAAGACAGTGCCGAGCGAAATGTGCCAAAACAGGCAGACACAGTTAAGTGAATAAAATCAACACTTTTTGTTTAATACAAATATAAAATATACATTTACCATACCAATGAATGTGTTTACAATAACTCCATGTAAAAAACTTAAAATAATTAATATTTTCGCCTACAAAATTACTTACGTAAATTTGCAAAAACGTAAGCTCGTGTTACGTGATTTTTAGATTATAACATTAGAAATCTATCCTATTTTTAAGCTTTAGCTTTAGCTTAAACAAAACATAAATAGTTATATTACAATTTGTCCGTCCCAAATATTTAAGTTATTGGTTGATAATAAAGATACATATCAAAAAAGCACTTCAAATCCTCCATACAATTCTACTATGGCGGCCGCGCGCCGATTTGAATATGCGCCGCACGAGCTCTGTCATTAGTTCATTACTCATTGGTGCCAATTCTGTTGTCACAAAATTCTCTAAACTTAACTAAAAATCATTAAAATTTAGTTTAGTCCTGTCACTTTTAACGGTTTCAGAATACGAAATGTCGTTTGACAGGACAAGTCTTACGCTCGGCGCAGTCTTAATACCCGGTACATATTATAATAAAGTTGTTATGTGATAGATGTCATATTATGGTGGTGTTAGAACAAAGTTTCTCGATCTCGCAGTCGATTACTTAGGCCACAGATAATATAATACTATCTTAGGCCAATAGTATATTCTCCTCCATTATAAGTAGTACAGTAGGTACCTACCACCATAATTATCTAAAAACATTGTATGGCACGTGCGAAAGCGAGACATCGAGTTATAGAATTCATAACATTGCCTCGTGCTTGCGCAGCGCTTGACATAAGTCTGGTCATAATAAGGATAAAGAGTAACTGCGTTTCAAACTTCGTCAAACCAGTAGTGGTTAGTGTAACCGACTGTCACGCCTGAGGTCGCGGGTTCGATTCCCGCACAAGTCAAATATTTGTGCGTATGAACATGGACGTTTGTCTTGGTCTGGGTGTTTCTATGCATAGTATGTATGTAAGTACATATTTTCAAAAAAAAGTATATTATGTATGTTTATCCATTGTCTAGTACAAGCTCTGCTTTGTTTAGACTAGATGGTGTTGTGTGTATGTGATAGAATATTATATTATTCGTTAAGTGGTTCGAACATATAAAAAATATCATGCATATTGTTTAGCTATAGCTGCTTGCAAATTGTTTATGTTTCGACCACTTGCCTACCTTAAAACATAAATGCCGAAGTACGGTATTGGTACCTATCTTAAAACACATGAAGTAGCATATTGATAATCTCAAACTCTACCATGAAATGGTCCGATCCGAAATCCAATACTCCCTCTCATAGTCGGTACCTATACATATTTTTAACATTTCGTTCTGTTTTAAGTTTCAAATATATATATATATATATATATATATATATATATATATAGGAGGTACATTTTCATGGTAGGCCTTAGGTTATACCGGCCGTGGTCAGTTAGGCTAGTTCGGCGATGTCATGGCTCCGTTTGTGAGGCTGAGGAATATTCATCCACCATCACTTTATTTAAAGCGAGGATTTCCGAGCGCTCAAAGCTTTTGGGGCCCCCCGCTTCACCGGTTCGCGCGTACGCCGACGTCCATAGTTACGATGAGTCGGGCGCTATGCTACTCGTGCCGGTGACGTAGGTAGGGTGGTGGCACCAATTATCGGCCGTGTCAACTTTTTTTGAACTTTGCTTATAATTTTTATTTTATTTACACTTTTAATTATTTATGTACTACCGTACATTACATTCACGGAATCCCTATTACTTATGCTAAAGGTAAACAATACGCATAATCGCGTTAATATATCAAGTATTAGAATACCTACCACGTACCAGACATAATCCAAATCTATTGTATCCGGCCAACGGTGTGCCGCTGCGACACAGTAGGTTAATACCCGAATAGTAGGTATTATTAAGATCATAAACGTACCTGTACCTGAAAATCTCTGTCCGTAGGACACAGCTTCACTCCGTCGTGCTCCATGCGGTAACTGAAAAATAAACGTATACCTCTATTAAATCTATGGTATTTTACTAATTGGCTTGCCTGCTGTATATTGCTATGTTTTATAATTAATTAAATATATATATATATATATATATATATATATATATATATATATATATATATATATATATATATATATATATATATATATATATATATATATATATATATATATATATATATATATATATATATATATATATAATTATATATACCTATAAGGAAACTGACAGGAAATGATGTGGAGTGTATCAGCTTTTCATTACTCATTAATTTCCTGTTAGTTAGTTTATTTATATTATAAATTATTAATTACATTATACTATACTAAATACATTTAGTTATTATGTAATGTTTTTGAGCAGCGATAGCTTAGTGGGGAGACCAACAGACTGCAATGCAGAGGGTCTCGGGTTCAAACCCACGTCGCGCACCTCTGACTTTCGAAAGTTATATGAATTTTCGAAATTATGTGCGTATTGATTAACAATTATCGCCTGCTCCGTGCCTCTGAAAGCACGTTAAGCCGTTGGTCCCGGCTGCCATGACATGAACATCTATGACAGTTGTTATTGGGAGAGTGTCGACACAAAAGATCCCACTGGGTCGAAGTGTCGCCGGTCCGCACTGACTGGCCCCCACATAAGATAAGATAAGATATTATGTAATATAAATAACAAGGATCATAGCTCCCCTCAATAATAATTTATGAAGTCAACAAACCTGGAGAAGCGTGCCTAATCCTATACACCTACGAGGCCAGACTACTCGACGTAAGAACTAGAAACGTAGTAGTAGTAGTAGTCATTTATAAATACTATTAGACAGTAGTATGGCATGAGGACGCATACACTTACACTTTGTGACATATGAAAACGTAGTTCGTGACTAAATGTAGTTGAAACAAAAATTTACGTTATTACTTACAAAGTTTGTTAAAAGCAAAAAAAGATACTTTAACATCACAAAATAAACACGAAGTACCTTCACATAACTTAATTGACTTCATTGATGTATAAAAAACTAAAAAATATACACCGCGCCGAACATTTTGTACCCCAGCCCCAGATACACCAAACGATTTGTGAGGGCCAGGGTTACAAAGTCATATATATACAAAATGTTCGGCGCGGTGTATATTCAATGATACACTGGCCTCTGAAGTTGACTATTCAAGGTGTATAACCAGATATACACTGGCCTGTGATAGTTGCACTTGAGTGTATAATGACATATACCTACACGTGGCGCTGAACGTGAGAGTTCGCTGAATCAGTAATAATAAATGCGCTTATTCCAGCGATGACGTCCTATAGGAGATGGGGACATTGTGTATTTAAATAATGCATTTTAATTATGATAATACATAGAGGAACATTGAAGGACAGGTCAATGACAAAGAGGCCACAAGATGTCAATATTATTCGCATTATTCACCGGCGACCACTTCAACCATAACGGCATCTGTCACAGTGCAATCAAATGTACGAAATAATACCTCTTCTAGTGGTACTATGCGTTGTATAATATAGCTGTTGAGCTACTGTACCCAGCATTCCTTTTTAATGTATATACATATAGCGTTGCCCATCCACCAAGTATTACATAATAATTTTATCAGCCCAGTATTAAACTGTCCCACTGCTGGGCACGGACCTCTTCTCAGTGTGATAAGGGTTAGGCCATAGTCCATCAAGCTGGCCCAGTGCGGCCCAGTGTGGCAGACTTTATTTTCAAGAACATTATGGAGAACTCTCGGACATGCAGAATTCCTCACGATGTTTTTCATTCATTATTAAAGCAAGCATTATCTAACTATATAATACGCATATAACTTGGGAAAGTCAGAGATGCACGCCTTGGGATGGCAGTCCAGACCTCTGCGTGGCAGGTTTTCCAACGGTTTCCCACTAGGCAATCGCTGCCAAGTATTGTTTTTATTTCTTTCTTTCTCTCGGTGCTATACTGTCTTGTAGACATTCAGCACCTGGTCAAGAATATAGGTCGATAGTTTTATGAAGCGACCAGTTCAGTGACATCGAACCTATTTTTTCTAAAATCTGACTAGATAAGATATTTGGTAGGTTCTCTCTTGAGTCTTACAAATCATGCATTAGAGGTGCAAGGTTGTTTGGAAGTCTTTCGAGTCGTTTCATATAAGTATTGTTAGTGAATTGATATAACCGACACTAAACGTTTGGGCGCACTATGCGTCTCCATAGTTTTGTTTGTCAATACGGGTACTTATTATTGAATGTGATATTGTTGTGTAAGACAATAGATTTTAGTGATTGTATAAACAACTGCGATGACTTCCTCTAATGCAGGAGATGTCTTTAGAAAGTTTATAATTCTACATATTGTAAAGTAGAGAAGTTTCTAACGTCTTAATAAACGTCTTTCTAATTGATATCACGTATGTTAAAAAGTTTACTATGAATCAACAATTATTATTTTTACAAATATAATACAAATTTAAATTAAATACGATATGTAGATCGAAAAGCTGTATCTTCCGACAAGAACCTGTATTATGTCAATAATAATATCGGCCGTATATAGGTACTTGCTTTTGCGCGCGGCTCCGCCCGCGTGGTACCTACATCAATAAAAAGTAGCCTATGGCCTTTCCCAGGTTTTAAACTATATCTGTACCAAATTTCATTTAAATCGGTTCAGTGGTTTAGCCGTAAAAATGTAACAGACAGAGACAGACAAACAGAGTTACTTTAAAGTAAAGTAAACAGAGTTACGTAAAGAAGTAAGGATAAACTGTCCCACAACTTACGAGTAGTAGAGCCCCGCTGATTTCAGCATGAAGGGCCGGCTCGACCGGGGTAGGACTACCCTCTCACAGAATATCGACGTGAAATAGCATTATTCCTACTGTTGTGTTTCATTCGGTGAGTGTGAGTGCCGGAGGCTCAATCACCCTCTTTTCCCCTTCCCGCTCCTTCTCCTTCCCACCTTCCCACTTCCTTTCCTAAAGGGTCGGCAACGCGCAAGTGATGTCTTTGGTAGTATTGTCTTCTGTTTACGCGAATGTTATTCATTGAAATTAAACTACTATATACGGATTTTATCGCGTTGTTTATTTGACACTTTATTACAAAATTTTTGAAAACTGTTACACTACTATTAAACTTTACTAATTTTTAATTTAATTAGCTTAAAAATTAGTAAAGTTTAATAGTAGTGTAACAGTTTTCAAAAATTTTGTAATAAAGTGTCAAATAAACAACGCGATAAAATCCGTATATAGTAGTTTAATTTCAATGACGTCTTTGGTGTTGCAGGCGTCCATAAACTACAGTGACCACTTACCATCAGGTGGGCCGTATGCTTGTTTGCCACCTTAGTTGTATAAAAAATAAAAAAACTGGGCACAGGCCTCTGTTCAATATGAGAAGGTTTAGGGCAATAAGTCTACCAAGCTGGCTTAGCGCGGGCAGCGTTGGCAGACTTCACACATCAGACATGCAGGTTTCCTTACGATGTTTTCGTTTACCGTTTAAGCAAGCGATAATTAACCTGTTTTATTTAATGTATTGAAATGAGACTATTTTATACGGTCTTTATTTGTGAGAACATTAATAATTGTGAACTATTATCTAATATATTAAATTAATTAAATTTACACTAACTCCGGCGTTTCAGTGGCTTTTCAGCAGCCATGAACATCGCGGGGAACTTTACGAACATTAAAATAATAGACACAAAGTACCAACACCCAGACTCTGAACAACTATTTGTAGAATACACATTTTTTTGTCCCGTATAGGGATCGAACCCACAACACTCAGCCCACTGGTAGTGGTGAGGCGTTTAGTTAAACCACTACGCTCTAGTGTCTGCTCGTTTGTCTTCTTTCACGCAAGAATGAAACAACATATTAATGTAAGATATTTCATAGATAAAATCTAGAGTTAGGGGTTAGACTTTTATCCCGGTTAAATTTACGGTTTTTTACGAGATAAATCAGGAACCTAAAACAATTCTATCACTATTCGTAGGTACTAAAACTTCCGTTATTTTTCTTTACAACCAAACGAGCGAATCCGTTAAATTATTATTTTAATGTTGTGTTGCAAACCGTATTTTAAGTGGAACTGGTTATTGATTTTATGGAATTTAAAATAACCTGTCAATTATTATTCCCAAACGCGCAATAATAATAATTGTCTCAATGCATCTTAAACATACGCTTTTACATAATAATCCTTTTAGATTTTTCTGTAAAAGCGACCACTTTTAACAATTAAAAAGTCTAAGTAAGTACCTATAATTTGGAATAAATAAATCAATATCACCAAAATTAAGCTACCAGAAATATTAAGTATAATATTATAATCTATAGAATTAACTTTTGACATTTGTCCATCTGTTAGTAAAGTGTAAACGAATACTTTAAATCAAGGTTAAGACAGAAGCATAATAATTATGTGGCAATACCTAAATAATAATATAATCTATCAAAACAATTTGGACTCACCGTTCCAAATCCAAAACGGGACGGCAACCTGTTTGTTATTTTTTTTTATTCACCACAACACAAGTCAACCGGTCGGACAAGATACGATTTACTTATTCGGCTGCTCCGTGCAGTGTGGCGTTTTTACTCTGTGGGCCTGAGACATATTAGCCGAGAGCATCATCAAAATCCGACGCAAGGTAAAAGACCCTATCATCGGCCATCGACAATATTATTTAAGTCAATTTAAATTATGATGACATATAAAAATATGGTAAAGCCCAATTATATTATACACAGATACATACATATTATCTTGCGCTCCTATGAGCGCTTGGTTGAAGACCATTACTATTAATGTCTTCAACCAAGAGCCCTATTTTTTTAATAACTGCATACTTGTTGACTATTTGAATCAATAAGGAGCGTAATAAATATGAAAAGACTAAGTGTAAAAGATAATGCTGTCATTCGGGTGGTTGCATATTTTGTGTTTTATTGTAAAAAGGCTTTTTCGCTTTTTGTACGCTTGTACATAGCTGCTCCTTTTTTATTTATTATATCTTTCATAAAGTCAATATCTCCATGAACATGGTTTTTTTATCTATAATTCTATATCTATGTTTCTTTCCAGGGTCAAAGCGATCATAATACCAAATTTCATCAATATTGATTTTGTGATTTACACGTGGAGACTAACTTACTTAAAACGATACAAACGAATATTTACTTCCTCGTTAATCTTCTCATAATAAAGCTTTATCTACATATTATTCTCCTTTTTTATAGAGTAAAATTTATGAAGTTATTTTCTTTAGTCTTCAAAATTGCTTGTAAGAATAAATCTCCGTATCATAAATTTTACCTCAAAAAGGGGATAGCTGTTCGCTTAAATATTTTGATACATTAGACAGCAGTTAGTATTTAGTGTCTAGTTAGTATTTATAATCGATATTATAGGTAATATTTTAGTCCGTAAAATTGCGTCGCGTCACGGTTTGAAAGAAAGACAGAAACATTTATTTACACAGAATACAGGTGGTAAGAGTTTAACAATGGTGAACAGTTCAGGCTATATTCTGTCTGTATTAGGCATGCAAATATTAATGATAATTATATAAAACATTAAAATATCACTAACAAAATGGCAAGCTATATTATTATTTAGCATATTTATCATTACATTATACATATTAAAATTTACAAATAATCAGATTCATTAGTTTTATCTTGCATGAACTCTTCTATTGTATATAAGCACTTATCCACAAGCCATTTTCTTAACTTAAGTTTAAAATATTTAAATGGAAGTTCTCTTAGACTCCTTGGCAGTTTATTAAAAACTGATATGCACATATGTGATAAACATTTGTTTTATTTAAGTTGGTTCTACAAAATGGAATTATTATTTTAGTACGATCTCTTGATCTGTATGATTACATGATCCTCCTTGAATTTGAAAAATCGTTATACTTCCTTACAAAAACTGATACTTCAAGGACATACATGCAGGTCAATGTCAGCAAATTAAGTTTTTTAAACAGAGGTTTACAGGAGTCAAGTGGACCTACTCCACAAATAGCTCTTAAGCATTTCTTTTGGGCAATGAATGCTTGACCAATATTAGTCGAATACCCCCATATTATTAAACCATATCTAAGGATTGACTCTACATAGCCTTTATATTATTTTACTATACCTGCAGTATTTTCATCTGACATGGTCCGAAGCTTTCTAAGGGCGTAGACAAACTTGCCTAATTTGAGGCAAACGTCACGTATACGTTGTTTCTAGTTACATAATTTATCCAGAGTTATACCTAAGAATTTTATACTGTCAGCTTCTTCTATACTGTCATTTTCTATCTTTATGTTAATTATATAATCAGATTGTTTACTTTTATTTGTACCAAATTTTATGAATTTTGTATATGTCAGATATACATTTAATTTGTTTGATTTTAACCGTTTTAATACCGTTTGTAGCTCTTTACTTATTTCCATTTCGTGAGATGTATCTTTATATATGGCACTATTATAGATATGTCGTCTGCGAATAGAACACTTGGACAATTTATAGAATCTAGTAAGTCATTAATGTATAATAAGAATAACAAGGAGTCTAAAACGCTCCCTTGTGGAACGCCATATTTATTTATCCTGGATGGAGACCTGTGTACACTGCATTCATTCATATCATTTAAACTAGTGATTTCAACACATTGCTTTTGATTGGTTAGAAAGCTTTTTATCTAGTTTAAAGCTTTATGATTATTATTATTACCTTGAGTCCCTTAATAACCTTTACAACACATATAAAAATGAACTGTTGTGTAATTCTGCAGTAGATATGACAATACACTCTCTTAAACTTGTTATAACGAAATCGAAAACCTAAAATTTCGTCTAAAAATGTGTCAGAAGAAAATATATTGGCAAATTTTAGTACATAAAACTCTACGTGGTATCTAGTGGTTTAAAAATTTACGTCCATACTATTAAAAAACATGTGTTTTGTATATGGTATACTTACCTACTTTTACGTGATACTTATGTATGGATAGTATAGGTAAGTGGTACTGAGCATAAGAATTCGTTCTGTGTACTTTTTGTATGGGAGAAGTACCTTTTTTGAAACTGAAGAGCTGGTGCTAACACCAGCTATTGTACCGTAAACGGTGATCAAGATGACATTCAATTTTTGAAAAATCTTTGGTTTGGTTAAGTGAATTTGCCGATCGATTTACTTATACTATCGTCAGTTTATAGCTTGCTAATGACTTTAGTGATGACAATAATTAAAAACGATATTAATAATCAATATCGTTGTCACGGAAAGAGAGGTAAAAGCAAAGCGCCAAGTAATTTTGGTTAAAACTGTGGCTAGGCTTGGAAAATTCCTACGTGTGGAATCTTCGTTGGATGTCAAAGAGTTGAAACTTATATGCAAGAGGGGCTTTGTTGATGTTTCAATAAAAATGAATGTTTATTGAGCGATCGGAAATAATATGACTTATAGAAAATTCGTAACCTTAAAAATTGCTTCGGCATTCAAAGGTGCTTTCATGAGTTACTAGTCCTATCTAATTATAACTCAACCATAATCACGGTGATAAATAAATTACATGCATAGTTCTCGAATTGCAATTTTGTAAAAAAAACGTATAAAATAAATATCGTTTTTAATTAGTATCGTCAAAAGCAGGCTATAAACTACCGATAGTATGAGTAAATCAGTCGGCAACATCATTTAACCACGTCAAAGATTTGAAAAATCATATATCGAAAATTCAAAATAATAAATAAATCATTTATTTCGGGTTGCATAGGGCTATAGATAGATACCTTAACCTAAATTTACATATTATAACATTTTATAATTGCTCGGAATTGGATTGAATGGTGCATGAATGGGACGTTGTCTTGGTCGCCGTATATGGTCTGGTAAATACCAGACCTTCGGTTCCATTGCAAAGATTAAAAATATATTTTTAAGTGGTTTCTTCGTTACAAAAAATAAATACATAACGTTTTTGCATAGAGTTACTTATACCATCCATACATTAATATTAGGTAAAGGTAAATATCACACACATTACAATTAGTTATTCTTTTTTAATTCCTTATTTTAGGTTTCTATGAGTATGGAGCTCGATTTTCAGAGCACTATACGGCGTCTCAATTAAAGTAAATAAATTGCCTAGTATCGCGTCTAGCTGACTATTGGTGCGTGTACCCTATATTAAGTACACACAACAAAAAAGCGTCGCGGCCGAATAGTTCCGAATGGCAACGAAAATTGCCGATATCAATTTATACTTTAGAGCACAGCTGTTTTTTTGTTTGCAGTCTTATTTATATCCTGTTTTGTCGAAACAAAATTTGAATTTATATGTTTACATAATAGGAGTTTAAAACACTATCAAGTAATATACTGATGGTGTCTTTAAGAATAAGGATATATGCAGTGTAATAATTGCTGTAATCAGAGTCACATGAATTTATAACAAAATCAGCTGGCCCGGCAAACGTTGTTCTGCCATATAAATTATTTCTTAGCGGTATGAAATATACTTTACGACCTATTTGCATACCTACCAAATATACATTAAAAAATCCATAAAAAATCGGTCGAGCCGTTTCGGTGGAGTGTTACCATAAACACCGTGACACGAAATTTTTTATATATAAAGATGTTTGGATTAACTCAATTACCTAGCATAAGAACTTATTAATAATCAAATTTAAATAGCTTAACTGTCCGGTCATCATTATTGCATCTAAGGCATCGTGTGAAGGTCCCCTGAGTAGATACACAGCAATTTACATAACATCACGTTATATATTGTAGCTCCAAAGTTGACCTTCGTTCAATAGAGCCAAAATAGGAAAGCTAATAATGATCACCATGAGGCGTATTGCCAGAAGTTGATGCTTTTGAGAATTTTATTTTATTTACATAACTGCAGGCAATTTAGACAAATAAAACCCATACACGTTATTTCAAAAATTTTTGTTGTGCCTGTCTGGCATATTGCCCCGGGAATCAAACGTAAGACCTTAGGATCAGCAACAAATTAGCGCATACTTTTATAACTGAACCAAAGAGTATTGTAGACACTAATGCACTTTGTAATACAAGTATTCGTAGTTTCCATGCTAAAATACACAAAACAGAAATCTCTATTACGATACAATTCATTAAAGTAGTTTGGTTTAAATATGATACTGATGTAAACCTAATATAGAAAGTAGGTACGATCAGCGACATAAGTAAAAAGCTGAAGATTGACAAGTTTCTAAGAGGTTAAATTCGATAAAATTTCTAATTTATTACCTTTATCTATTATTTTCTACTACTTAATATTACTACAAAACCTGTATCGCTAGAAAAATAAACTAAAGTATCATCCCATTGATTCTTTTAATTTTTACTGTATTTTTTTTATTCACTAATTCTATAATAATACAGTATATGGTATAAGGACTGGTGTTGCAAGGAAAAAAAATACTAGGTACTCAGATTTGTAGTCATACCGAGTCGTAAAATTTTGGTATTATAATTTAATAGCGATTTAAAATTTTTCTGTTATTGTTTTATTTTGCACCCAAATCAAAAACTACTATTTGTCGATCGCCCAAGATCGTGTGGGAATCGAACCCACAACACTCGATGTTGTGGCCGTGGCGAGGCGACCATTTAAACCACTACGCTTTTGGTGCAGTCAAAAGAGTGGCCGTGAGATTCTTGCAAATATTTTCTCATAAGCTCAACCCTTTGTAATTTTGTAACTTTAGTAAAGTCAAACCGATCTCTGACGTTCATAAGAGTTACTTTGTGCCCTAAATCAATAAATTAATTTTGACTTTGACAGATTGCTTACAGCTGCCAATAATATGCAACAGCCGGCCAGCTTATCCATTCAGTAACTTTACTGTGTCACAGATAATAATATAATACTAACTGTGTTAATATCTCTCTCCTGTCAAAGGTCACATTCTCTATCGTACAACTGATCCATATGACCCTCACAGAGGTTAGCATACGATAATATTATTATCTCGATATATCTATACATATGCTTTTGCTTAATCTACTAGATACGCATATTACATAATACATAGTGTTTTCTTTACCTCATGTAGGTCTACACTCTAGTCTACACTTATATTATAAGCTAGCGACCCGCCCTGGCTTCGCACGGGTAGTACAAAAACCTTAATCAATTATACACAGAGGAAATTATAGACTGTCTATTGGTGAAAACCGCATGACAATCCATTCAGGTAAGGTTTTGAGTTTATCGCGAACAGACAGACGACGTGCGCGGCGAGGGACTTTTGTTTTACAATATTTACTGAAAAAATATTTGTATTTCTGTTTGTAATGAATAAACTCGAAAAATACTGAACCGATTTTAATAATTCTTTTACCATTAGTAAGTTACTTTATCCAGATGTTACATAAGCTATATAACATCACGCTATGAGCCACGGAAACGGAGCAGTAATCATAAACAATAATAATAATAGAGTATTCAAGGCAGACGCCGTTTTTCATCTATAGGTACCAATTATATACCGGTCCACCAAACATCCATAGAACCATAGCCCATATATTACAATCCATACGTAGCAATAGTCCTATGCCTGCTGCGGCTAGTGCCACTGTCGGTGTTCCATTCCATCCCACCTTTGATTAAAACTCTCGAAGGGCCTCTTCACGTTGGATCCATGTCTCCGTGTAAGCCTTCCAAAGGGCCAGGTATTTTCTAATAGTAGGGGAGCTCAAGCGGGGATTTCGGGATTTACTAAGCGCGGCAGATTAATATACAGGGGGATACCTTGTACCCGTTTGAGTACCTCCACCAAATATGAGCCCCATATATAAGGCCGCGCGTCAAGGATAAAGGATCAGATTAGTAAAAAAAAATCGATCATCAGAAAATCTCGAGCGCGTCAGATTAAGGTAGGGTGAGTTAATTACATGCTAAAAAGTGTATATTCCACTAATCTGACAATTTGAGAGTGACGTAAAGAAAGGGGAGGGCGGCAAAGTTGTAAAAAAAACGTCATCTCATTAAAAAAACTAATATAATATGTTAGAAAATACCTTGGATAAGAGAAACATAATAATATATTTATTTTCTCAACACAACATCTCACAACTACAACAATTGCATACAAATGTATACTGTGGGAGACTGGTACCTAAGCTAGACTTTTTGCCTGTATGTCAGTTCACCAAGGTGCCGAGTGCGACTTGTTTTTGGGATTAAATATAATGACCACCAAAAATACTAATTGCGCAGCAAAATATGCTTACTAAAATATATCATAACGAGCACCTATACCCCGTCTCAAATCACTGCATTCCGTATCGGAAGGGTTAGGTTATGTTAGGTTCCTTCTTAAACCCACCCAAAAGTAGTCGACTTATTTTGATCTCTTTAAATAGGTATATTTTGCTGTACAATTTGGTGATCATTTACTATTTTTGACTGTTATATTTTACTATATCTGGTGATAAGTTAAACATAAGCCGTTGTTTTTACGTTAACGCGATCGAAACGTTTACCGCGTCTGGCTCTCTGATTGGTTAACAGCTTGGAGCGGGCTAATCGGAGCGCCGGACGTCATAAACGTGTCGATCGCGTTAACGTAAAACAAATTCGCACTCGGCACTCAAGTCTTCCCTTCTTTAAATAAATGGGATTAGAACATTGCATTTTTTATAAGTTAGTTTAAGGGCATGTTCTATGCGAGTTATGTGGATTGTGGTATAGTGTTTTGTGCGTGCGTGCGTGTTATGTTATCTCAATTGAATCTTAAATAGAAGTAATAGAACGTAATATTTTTCCATACCGACCTGGTACAATAAAGAGGACTTAATATTTAGTGTAAATGTATTTAAATATAGTACCTATATCTTTATTTAACTAATCCTAATCCTAACTAATATTATAAAAGCGAAAATGAGTTTGTTTGTTTGTTACCTTTTCACGCCAAAACCACTGAACCGATCATCCTGAAATTTTGCATATACGTTGTCAGGTGTACAGAAACGAACATAGGCTACCTTTCAACTCGAAAAATATTACTGTTCCCGAGGAAAACAACAATAAAGTTCTTATGATAATAGATGGCGCCACGTGTCTTTCGAATCATGATTGAATTATATTATTACAAGCAGAGTACGACCCGAATTGATTGTCAAATTCATGTCAAATTCTAAATTAACGCGAGCGAAGCCGCGGGAAAAAGCTAGTAATAAATATTTATTGAAACTACGGGGAACAACAAGTACTTAAAATAATAAATGGAAATGTTGTACAGTTATACATTACGGTCAGCGTTAAGGAAAACCTGAAACCGGTACACTTGATGTTCTCTATCGAATGAACTCGTGCTTATAAATCTCTTGGACGTTAATACGAAGCAGCTATAGGTGTGTGTGTAACTGTGGGGGCGATGTGGAGGTCACTGCTCTTAGACCACACGACTGCTTACCATCAGGTGGAGTGTGGTCATTTTGACGAGCAAAATAAAAATAAAAAAATAAATAAAAAAAAGTTGCTATCACTTAAGCACACAGTCAGGTATTATACCGACAGAAATACACCAGTGTATGCTGCATTCCTAGACCTCTCCAAGGCATTTGACCTGGTTAATTATAATATACTTTGGTTGAAAATGCGCGAGCAAGGCGTACCCTACGAACTGGTAAGACATATGGAGTACTGGTATAATTACCAAATTAACCAGTTCAGATGGCAGGGTACTTTTTCTGAGGGGTGTAGGTTGGAGTGTGGGGTGAGGCAGGGTGGTCTGACCTCGCCTGCATTCTTTAACCTGTATATTAATTGTCCTCAATCAGGAGCTCACCGGCACCAGAGTCGAATGTTCTATTGATGGTCAAATCATAAATAGTATAAGCTACGCCGACGATATGATGCTGCTGAGCCCCTTGGTTAATGCCCTCCGACAGTTGCTCAGGATATGTGAAAAATACGCGAAGTCCCATGGTCTTGTATACAATGTGAAAAAAGTGAGGTCATGGTATTTAAAGTAGGCTCCAAAAGGCCTGAAACTGTTCCATCTGTTCAGATAAATGATGTAACTTTAAATAGGGTCGGCCATATATATATACTAACCGAAGATTTGAAAGATGAAGAGAACATAGAGAGGGAGGGGAGAGCGTTGTCGGTCCACTGTAATATGCTGGCCCGCAGGTTTACTCGATGTTCACAGGAAGTTAAGATCACGCTTTTTGAAGCATTTTGTCAATCTTTTTATACTTGCAGCCTGTGGATTAGATATATGCAGAGGACCTACAATGTTCGCCGAATCCAGTATAACAATGCTTTTAGGGTGCTGATGGGGCTCCGACGGTTCTGTAGCGCATCAGGGATGTTTGCTGAAGCGCACATAGATAGCTTTCAAACTATTTTAAGAAAGAGAACTGCATCCCTGATGTCTCGATTGGAGGGGAGCGCTAACAGCATCCTTAGCATTGTTGCAAACAGACTGGACAGCCCGTTCCTGTGGCACTGGACATGCACATGTATGGATCGAGCACCAGGAGGGGGGCGCAGATTTCTAAACTAGGTTTATATTTGTTACTAACATTTTAAGGAATTTGTGTGACTAACGTTTATGGACAATAGAATGAAATAAAAGTTTATTATTATTAATAGACTTGCTAGCTCATTCATACCCTCTCCTGTATGATAAAGAAGAAAGAAATAAAGGTTTGCATGCGTTTTCTAGTAATACTCTTACTACATTCTGCCCGTTTAAGTAAGAGTTCAAGGGGCTCACGTACCTACCTCTCAAATTATTTTCCTTTTAATGTGTAGCAATTATATATTAAAATAGACGATTGCCACTACGAAAATGTTCTCGTATGTCATTTAAATGTTTTACTAACACTATAATTATGTACATATGCATGTGCTACAACTTTAATCCTCCGTGCTACTGAAAAGTCTTTGACAGAAAATCCTAGTAACAATGCCATCGCGGGAATACTAACCTAATTAAACTGCTGTGTTTTGCACCGATACAGTCAATATCATATAAACAAATAGATATACATATACTTAATCACCCAATATGATACTCAAGCGAACTACAATTTAGACAAATTCGTAAGTCCTATTACAGCTGGCAAATAAATAAGTTAACTATACCAATGTATAATATCTAGCTATGTGGGTACGTATTACAATACCGAAATTAAAAATACCTTATTTTAAAATACCTATGGAAGAAATCCCGAAAAATTAAACGCCGTATCATTGTTTGGCCGAATGTTTTAAATCCCGAAAGTTCATTTGCCCGAACGGTTAAAATCCCGAAGATCCATAAATATCCCGAAGTCATCCGTACGATTCCGGCTCGGAAGCGGTAGGTTGTGTTAGTTTTTCTTTTGTACACCCAACCAGAAATAGGAGCCACGCGAAGCGGGGCTCCGTCCAAAACTCCCATTAGTTCTACCATAGAACTGAGGAATTCCATTTGGGATTTCGTCCATTCGGGGTTTCATCCTTTCGGGCATTTGGACATCGTTATTTTATGTTTCGATATAACGGCTATCGGCATTTAAAGCTTTCGGTATTTAGAATTTCGTTGTTTTGGACGTCGGTATTTCAGTCATAGTTATTATGAAATTTCGGTATTGTAATACGTACCCAGCTATGTGCAGGGAATACCGATGATCTCATCGCCTCAGGACTCGGGCCACGTCGCGGCGTACCCGCAACGGACTGTTTTCCTCAAACTTTCTCTACAAGAACAAGTTTTGAGGAACTTACTCTTAAAAAATTCATGCGCTATATTGGGCTCTTGGTTTCCTTTTGTATCAAAATATTATCATAACTATATGTGCGTTTACGACTAAGCTGAGTTCGTTATAGTTATTTTTTTTAATAATTTATACTAGTAAATAGTTAGTATTCTTATTAAACCCTCCAGCTAAGCTAATATGCTTCTGGTAAAAAAGGAACTCATGTCGATAGTGCAGGAGATGGGATTTGAACAGACACTTCTTATTCGCAAGTTCGATGCCTTAGGCATGGGCGGATTATTATTGACTTTAATTAATATTTTCGTGTCAAACTAGTTCTGTCATATTAACTTTATTGCAACAAGTACCATCTACTTAGACATTAGGTGTGCATATTGAAGAATAGCATTACATTGATCACTTCCCTCCTGTCAGGGAAGACAAGCTGCCGTTACGCCTCTCCCACAGCATGCGATGTTTCTGCTTCATGTACGCTTTGCGCGCGTCTCCGTACGCACCGAGGTCACTATATTTAATAAACCAGGCCTCCTCCGATTTCTTGTACTTGTTCCAAAGGGGTACACAAGCAGCTGCATGGTCAGGGCGCTCATACAGCATGCAGTCCTCATAACGTTGACGCAGGATGTTTAGGATTTCAGAGTCCACAGCCCTATCACGTTTGAACTGGGAATTTGCTTCGAAGTCGCATACGACGTCGCCGTCGTAGGATTGGTCGATGGTGGGCACACGGCGGTACTTATGGTGGTACCATGGGTACTTCTTTTGGTTCGGCACAACAACCTTTTCTCGGAAATATGTTACAGGTGCATCGATAGTATTGTAAATTGCATTGATAAACGCTTTAAATGTGTTGTCGTCTCCGACATGTGGGCCTTCTTCTTTACCCATAATTTGTTATAAATTTACCTGCAGTAATTTCCTTTCTTTTAGCGTTCAGCATTAATGTTTAGGAAAATACCACTTGTGACCATTGACGGTAAAATCCATGGGAACGGTGGAACAAGACCGCACAAGAAAGTTGATGCTCAATAAAGCTATAAAATGTGTTTAGAATAATGTAGCCACTTCACACATGCAGCCATGATATAATAGCCGTGACATATAATAAGACATACGATATTGCTTTTTTTAAGTTTTAGTCTGATATTATAAATTAATATAAATAATAGGCACCTTTAATTTTATTTTGTTGTTTCAATCCAATAAATTAAGTTTTATTTGGTTAAAATACTCATCATAATTATCTACACTAATATTTTATAAAGCTGAAGAGTTTGTTTGTTTCTTTGAACGCGCTAATGTCAGGAACTACTGGTTCGGGAACAATTTGAAATATTATAAGTAGTTTTAACAAATATTATATAACTGGATGTTCCCGCGGTTTCACCCGCGTTTATCGTTACTGCGCCGACCCCGTGGGTCGTAGCGTGATGTTATATAGCCTATAGACTTCCTCGATAAATGGGCTATCCAACACTAAAATAATTTTTCAATTCGAACCAGTAGTTCCCGAGATTAGCGCATTCAACCAAACAAATAAACTCTTCAGCTTTATAATATTAGTGTATGTTGTTGATTAAGAATAAACGACCTACAAAGCATCATCTTCGAACCAAACAAGATACTAACTATATAACAATAACAAAGGTGATTAAAACATACCCCATATCTTCTCCGTCGTACATAACTATGTTTGTCCACGTCCTCTCTTAAAGAAGCACCGAAGAAGTATCAACAGTACACAACACAACTATAAAATACTAGGTAAACCGTTCAACGAAACCGCAATAAGAATAAAACGATTCAATAAAAAATAATACATATTATATCAAAACATTGTGGGGATCGTACCGACTAGATCAGAAGTGCAAGATATACTGAGATTTACTGGGAATACAGAGCTTTCCCTTTGCCATCTCTCAAATATATTTCCGTAACATGTTATACATACTTATATCTACTGGTTTACTAAGAAATCATGAACATTCGTGGCACCGAGCCAAATACCTCTGTACTTATACATAAGTATATCTTATGAATTGACCGCCTAATGGTTGTTTGGTTTTAAAAGCACGGTGGGCGAAGTATTTTACGTGGTCGCCTTTTTACTGCAACTGCGCCGAGTGTGCTAGCTTCGATCCCCACACAGTACAAAAATTTGCGTGTTACGTGAATAGTTGTACCAAATCTGGATGTAATTTGTGAGGTAGTTTGAAGTCGTAGTGTCATAGTTAGAATGTTTTTAAAGTCGCTGCGACACTAATTAATTCTAGTGAAGGTTTCTTTTAAATAAAAACAATATTTATAAAATGGTTTGTGTGTAGGTGAGGAGATTCAAAAATTTAGTACAACTGACGAAAATATGATTACATTTTTTTGTCACCGGGGGGTATTCTAACTAAAATAATATACCTACCTATATTCTATAGTTTTTAAAAGTAATTTCTTTTTTACGTATAATTAATTGGTGTTTTATTTGTTAAAATGTAAAAATGTGAGGGTAAGTATGAATTTAATGTCAGTTTTGCTATCATACTTGGAGTCGCATAATAAATAATACTATGGGGCATTCTACCATTTTAGTTGGTATATTATTCGAAAAATACAGTATTTTAATGAATAAAAGAGTTACAAGAACATTTTAAAAAAACAGTTAATGATACAATTATCTCTCGGGTTTGTTATCACAGTCCCCAAATCAATAATTGTTTTTCATGCTGATGATGTAAAATAAACAATAACATAGGTATTAAAAACATGTTCCGAAGTTGTTGTTTGTTTGACGACTCGATGGCGTAGTGGTTAGTGTAACCGACTGCCACGCCTGAGGTCGCGGGTTCGATTCCCGCACAAGTCAAACATTTGTTTGCATGGACATGGATGTTTGTCTTGGTCTGGGTGTTTCTATGTATAATATGTATGTATTTACAAAAAAATAAGTATATAATATGTATGTTTATCCATTGTCTAGTACCCATAGTACAAGCTCTGCTTAGTTTGGGCTAGATGGTGTTGTGTGTATGTGGTAGAATATTTATTATTATATATTAATTACCTAATATGTATAACCAAAACCAAGTTTATTCTTAAAAGCAATTAATTTCACGACAAAATCATATAAAATCTTTTAAAACAAAATAGGGACAGTAACAAAACCGACGACGCGACGGTAACAAATTATTAGGCTTGGTTTACATTGTGTCAACACAACAATTAAACTTGAAACATAGGCACATATTCATTAAGTAGTATTTAACTTAAAATCTTATTTTTCAATGAGATTGACAAATTCTTCAACATTTTATTAATTAAGTACCTATTTTATACCTATTGAGTCGCGGACAACATCTACTATCTATATAATTATTATGATTAAAAAAATATTGGTGTTTGGTAATTAGTTTATTGTTATATTTTAGGTAGCTACAATGAAACACAACCAACTAGTTTCCATAAATCTTAGCAAAATGTTTTGTAATTTTTTAATGTATGTAAATGTAGCTTTATGCTGTCGGTTTTGTTACTTTTTCGGTCCAACTATAATATATGTTACCGTAGGTAACTGCAGTAACAAAACCGAAGTAACATAATGAATTAACCTAATCTTTAAAAATATATATTAGCGGTTTAGTTTCCCGCCAAGTTAAACTACATACAACAAGATAAAACCATGCGTTTCTTTATTATTTTATTTTCTTATTATGGAATGGGCGGATAAATAATTAGTTGCGATAGTACAAACCTGATGACGAATTTTTACTGAGTTCAATCTTACCGATAATATATACTAGTCTATGGTTCAATCCGTGATCCGTGACACAACACACTCTCACTCACAGAACACATATACCCTAACGGGATGATGCTACCAGAAGAAAAATCATTAATTATAAAATAGTATTTTAATGGTAACATTATTATCTCTCTCGCTCACTCTTTCGTACCCCCAGTACGTTTAACTTTGCTGTATGACAGTTGACTGGGCCTGCTCTCACTGGCGACAAAATAACGTTGGTGTTAAATTTTTAAGATGGCCGATCTTTAGACTATTACTATTGCCATATTTGAAAAACTAAAAGGAAGCATTTGGTAGGATATTTTTTAAGAAATTGACGTAACAAACCTGACTTGTCCGGAAGTAATAAATTTCGGGAACACCTTTTGTTTTAAGTTTTACATAGGTAAATGAGATGAATTATAAGCTTCATTAATTACTTTATATTCCTACTTTAATATAATTAGATATTTTAAAAAATAACGACAGCGTAATGTCCAGGTTGTCCAGAATATATTGATAAAATTATACTTAAAGATTACATTTATACTGGGGAAAATCCAAAATTCAGGGGGGTATTTTATTAAAATAGCTTACAAATATTTAGTTTTAGCCGGATTTCATTGAAATTTAGTTAAAAACGTAGTTAAAGGTACATTTTCAAAATTAAGAAGCTATTTTAACCGAAATGAGTAGAAGAAAACCTACAAAAAAAAAAAATTGTACAACATTTTTGTATCTCCTTAGCTCCTTTGGCTGCGGATCATATGGTACCGCGTTAGACTGACAATAAGTTATTGGGTTTTTTATCAATACATACCTACTCAGTCGGGTGTTAGGAAGTTGGTGGAATTTCAGTACGCCGGCCGTGTCGGATTGCCGTAATAAGTGTAATAACAGACCATTGCAAAGGATTATGAGAGTGAGGCAATAGAGTGCACGTGTGTGTGCGCACACATTCATACACTATATTATTTCCTGCAGATGGATAGGTACTCTCAATTCGGCCGAGTAAGCGAATTTCGGTCTTGAGTATATTATTGTTATTACGTTTACAATATGATAGATATACATTGGTAAATAATTGCTAATTACTGTGAGAATTGGTAGTAGGTATGCAAAATTCTGTGCAGTGTTGAATTACTTACTAATATTCTAGACCGGTGCTTATATTTTTGTTACCCCTGCAACTGAGTGGCTCACCGTTTTGTCGAAGATGCTTAATAAACCCGTCAAGTCTTGGAATACCAGACGTAATTAAAAGCCTATTGTGTCTGACCGCCGCCGGTGTACCGCTGTGACTCAATAGGTTAAATAGGTAGTCGTATTTGACCCGTTATTGTTCGGCATCAAACTATTTCATAAAAAAGCTCAGATTGAATTCCACTTAGGTACCTACATTTTGCCTTTGCAGCGCCGACAGACTACACGACGGTCACTAGTAACCCAAATAGGTATCAAATAAGTGTAAAAATCTAGTGAAATGCGTTTTCTTACTCATATTCATTAAGTAAATCATATTTATAGGTCCGCTTCCTTCCAAGATCCATTAGTAAAACTCGCGGTGCAAGAGTCCGATACACACCTGTTTTTTATATTATAAATAGCTATAGGTACCTAACATCTTAACGCATATAATGTGTACCATTACCAGAGCATATGGTACGCAGCGTATTAATTATATTAATAACTACCCTTTATAAGTTTCAGTGAATAAAACCTACAGCAGAATACAATATTATGGTTTGTGGACACCAATATGGCGGCCACAAACCAAACTTAAATGTAAAAATCGTAGATGGACAACATTGCAAATATCTTTGTAACAGGCGTTGAATACTCAATTTGTGCCTTTAATCGGCTGTATGATGTTAGAACGCGGTTAGACTGCAAGCTATAAACTATTTGATAGTAGATATTTAATAGCTTACGAAGAATACAACTACCATTTGATTTGCTGGGTAAGAACAAAATGGCAATATTATAACTACCTATATACATAAGGTTTTGATTCACATTGCGAACTAATAAGATTCCAGCTCAGCTTGTAAAACTAGTGTATGAGGCAAGAGATACTCGCTCGAATGGCTCATCTTGGCGCAGCCACCATCCCAAACTGGAAATTTGTTTACGTAGAGAATTAGTCGAAATTAGTTATAAAACAGTAACAGAATTGGTCGGTCCGCCGGCGCCGTTTAAAAGATACCAGGTATTTGTATTGGTGGTTGTGCCAAAGTGAACGCTCATCTTGGCACAGACACCTTGAATTTCTAAAAAACCACAGCACCGAACGAAGATCTAACTCGCTCGCATACTTTATAATTCTAATCTAAATTCATTAATCGTTTTACTAGGTTCGTTAGAAGATAGTAGGCACCTTCTATCTCAGCTAGTATGACTATCGTGCGCTATATATTTACTAGTATACTATGCTCCTATTTAAAGCTCACTAACCTGACCACCATACGCTATAACTAATACACAAGCCACTAGTTTATAGCTCGCGATCTTACCGCGCCTTTAAGTAACTCAGTGTATGTGTAGTGAACTTCCTCCTGATGGGATTAGGAGAAGGAAGGGAATTAAAGCACTAAGAGATTGATTGAACCTCCGGCACTCTCACTTACTTAACACACATGTATCTACTGCCACTAGCGCCGACCCCATAGGGCCTGGGGGTGCCCGTGCCCTCCCAATGGCGTTATCGGCAGGGCTGCGTTAAGGCCTGTTCAAACCTAAGCGGTATTCGCTACCGTCTGCGGTAGAGAAAATGTAGTGGTAAAAATAGTGGGTATGCGGTAATATTACTGTTCACACCAAAGTGGATTTCGCTATCCTCGTGGTTAGAGTTGATACTAAATATCTGAGCGAAACCCGCGCGGCAGGCAGTTCTACCCACAGCGGCAGCGAATACCGCTCAACTCAAGTCGCTCTAGCCGCGGAACTTGATATTTAAATCAATGAGTGAAACGCGCGCGGATAATATACCTCTACCCACAGCGGCAGCGAATACCGTTCAGGTTTGAATAAGCCTTTAAACGTTCGATCCCAAAGTGCCTCTATCAATACTTGTGAGTAGAGACCTTTAATCGATTTAAAATGCACCCGATTCGTGAAGCAGAAATCAGTAGCCTACCATAAAATGTAAATGCCAAAGCTTCGAGCTAGCTGCTCGAACCATGAAGAACGCATTTGAATCCCTGTATTTTGACACGTAACCTCTTGATCGTGCTAAACTTCATTAAGTATTTCGAATAACAGAGTAATGTCAATTTGATAAAAAGAAATCCAAAGAAACTTTGAAAAATATAATTTGTTTTCATTCCGCTAGTATGTGATAAGACTGATAAGTGTCGGATAAACATTTTAATGGTAGATCTACAGATAAAATATTTTACTTTACACTATGGTTCGGAAACGTTAGAAGAAAAAACCACGTGTATTAATAATAATTATATATTTGGTAAGAAAATTGTTACAAATGTTACACTTATATTAACTACTAATGAAAATATACATAGGACATATATATTATGTATTTAAACGTTTGCTACGTGCATGGCGTAGTGGTTGAAGAAATTGCCTCGCTAATGCCACTGCATTGAAATACATGTAGAAAAATTATGTGATACACATAAATACAGTTTTTCCGAATTGGCGTGGTGTTTGTGTCCCCGGTGACAGGAATTAAACCTGGTGCGGACATAATCTATTTAAAGAAATTAAGAGATAGCCAAATGCATCTGTTCGTGAATTAGGTACAATTTTTTTGTTTATCCTCTTTATTTTAACGTAAGGTAAAACTAGCGTCTTAGCAGAATATTGAGTAACAAAATAGTTTTATGAATAAAAACTAAGTATCTAATAATTCTTCTGTGGAATAAACCTTAGCACAACTCACAAAATATAGTCGTTCGTTTTTTTAATTTCTCTTTTACATCTTACCTTTACTATATAAGAATGTGTGAAAATCAACATTTTTATGATAAATCAAATTAAATTCTTGCAAAGTTATGTATTATAGTAACCTGGACCTTTGTAGGTTCTGCATAATGCAATTATTTTATAGGTTGTTGGTGTAAGACTAATTATACTTTAACAAGTAAGAATATAAAAAAATAGTTTAACGAAATATTAAGGTTTAATTTTATATAAATGCCGCATAATATTTTAATATGTTTTTAACTGAATGTGATTTACAATTTCTGGCACTCCAGACCAATTAGACAAATCACAAAATATGCCACAATCTAACACAACTAAGCGATAAACTAACTAAACTAATTATAAAAATATAAAGATAATTAAAATTAACCACGCAGGTATCTTTCCAAAGAGGTTAGTTTATTTCTCGTATGTGCCGATATATCTCTCACAGGCGGGGCAGTAGTGGTCACTGTTCTTTGCCGAAGTACAACAGCAGTACGGAATACAGCAACAGCAACTGAAATACAAAATAAGCACCTATAAGAATATTTCCTTAAGAGGATACACTGGAAAAATGCACTAACTTTCATCGAATAGTATAGGACTATGAGAAGACCAATTAATCCAGAATTTGGTATAGGTAAATTGATGTCTTTAACTAGAATTTCCTAGCTCAAAAACACGATATTGTGATTTTGGCTCGATCATAATTATTTCGAAAACACCTCTGAAAACTTACTATTTTTGAAATTACAAGGAAGTTACACTATCATTATGCTTAGGAATTACTCAAATATATTCGTAACATCAATATTAGTAATTTGCTAGCTCATTATTTCCATAACTAAAACCAATCATTTTATCATTTTTAAATAATATTTTAAGATTTTAACAATTTCTAAGCGCTCTCGATCATTGCGGGCGCATCGCAATTTTAGACCTTATGGCCCACAATGAGTGTCAATGAGTACGGGCGTCGAATAAACGAAATTTTTTGCGGTGTCCCCTTAAATACATACAGTCATAGTTACACGGACATACCTAAAGCTATAGGGAGGGTTAATTTACAAAAAAAAAATAATGTATATTACTCAATATTAGTAGTAATTGTTATAACTTAGTTTTGTATTTCAAGTTTGTCATTATTGTTTTTATTAATGTTTGCTGCACATTTTTTGTTAGGTAAGTCTTGCATGCTGAGCTTACCTTTACAATCGCTGAAAGCCATATCAACTCGGAAACGGATCGTCAGCGTCACCGTGTCAACTCGAGCCGTGCAATATTCTTTGAAATTCCCTACTACAGTCTACAACGCACACTAATCAGAACTACATGTGCCTCTACCGATCCCATTCAGGAGACGCTGAGACAACTCGACTCTTCAATTACCTGAGTCAGGCGGCAGACGACGCGCAGGAGCGGTTTCCGAACGCTGAGTTGGTGTTCTTGGGAGATTTCAATGCCCACCATGAGACCTGGTTGGGTTCTCCCAAAACAGACCACGCGGGACGAACTGCCCATGCGTTCGCTCTCACGCATGACCTGTCTCAACTGGTACTCCAGCCCACCTGGATACCAGATATTGCAGGTCAGGCGCCCTCTCTGCTCGATCTGCTGCTGACGAGTAACCCGAACCGGTACAGTGTGTCGATTCGTGCTCCATTGGGCACCTCAGACCACTGTCTGGTTTGTGCCACAGCTGTTGTTGTTACGCCCCCACGACCCGAGGAGGCAAGACGACGACTGTGGCACTACTCGTCAGCAGACTGGGATGGAATGCGGGAATACTTCGCATCCATCCCTTGGGCTCAACGCTACTTTGAGAACAGGGATCCATCAGAGAGCGCTACTGCTGTCGCTGGTGAAATCATCCTGGGTATGGAATATTATATTCCATACAGTAATGTCACGAGCGGCGGCAGGAAAAGGCCCTGGTTCGGGCGTGAATGCGCCGATGCTGTTGAACGCAAACAGACGGCGTATCGCGCTTGGACCAGGGCTCGCACTCTCCACGACCCTAACGTGGATCACCTGAAGGCAGCGTTCAACCAAGCCACAAAGGTCTGCAAGAGGGCATACTTAAGAGCGGATGCCCAGCGCGTCGCACGGTTCGGCCAGGAACTAATGGCGCATCCTACGGGCAGTCGTAGCTATTGGCGCCTGGCCAAAGCCGTGCAGTCCAACTTCTGCCAGACCATGCTGCCTCCTCTGAGGTATCCGAATGGATCACTGGCTCATCGGCCGCAGGAGAAAGCAGATCTGCTTGCAAATCTCTTTGCGGCCAACTCCCGAATCGATGACTGCGGTTCGCAGCCGCCTAATATTGCCAACTGCGGCTACACCATGCCTGATATATGTATCAGGCAACGAACCGTTCGTGCGATACTGCAGTCTCTCGATGTTCGGAAAGCCAGTGGACCTGACGGCATCCCAGCTGTGGTTCTTAAAAAATGTGCAGCGGAGTTGTCTCCCTCACTTACGCGCCTATACCGGACGTCTTACGTCGCAGGCATTGTGCCTGAGGCTTGGAAGGAAGCGAACGTTCAACCGATTCCCAAAAAGGGGGACCGTTCCGAGCCAAGCAACTATCGACCCATAGCTATCACCTCGGTACTTTCCAAGGTGTTCGAGCGGATTATAAACACCCAAATTGTCCGCTACCTGGAGGATCAATCGTTGATCAATGATCGCCAATACGGCTTTCGGTCTAAACGATCAACGGGTGATCTTCTAGCGTTCGTCAAGCACCTCTGGGGTGAGGCTATGGACAAGCACGGCGAGTCTTTGGCTATCAGCCTTGACATAGCCAAAGCTTTCGACAGAGTCTGGCACCGGTCTCTTCTTTTCAAGCTTCCGGCCTATGGCTTGCCCCCTCAACTGTGCACCTGGATTGCAAGTTTCCTGCAGAAGCGTCGTATTCAGGTCCTTTGCGACGGTCGCGCTTCAAAATTTATGCAGGTCAATGCAGGAGTGCCTCAGGGTTCTGTCTTATCCCCTACGCTCTTTCTTCTGCATATCAATGATATGTTGAATCTCGGCAACATACATTGTTATGCGGACGACAGTACCGTGCATGGGCGATATCTCGGACATCCTGGGGCCAAACAGGCTGAGGTTGAGGGGAAAAGGCAGAATCTTGTCGTTGAACTTGACCGGACCTTGGACCGCATCTATGAATGGGGTGCCAAGAACTTGGTCGAGTTCAACGCCAAGAAGACCCAGGCATGCGCGTTCTCTACAAAAAAGTCTCCGTTCCTTCCCCTCCCTTCTCTGAAGAACACTCCACTGGTGATACTTGACAGTCTCTCCATCTTAGGTATAGATCTTTGCCGCTCCCTTAATCAGAAAACCTATATCGAGAGCGTCATTAAGCAAGATTCGCGAAAACTCGGAGTTCTGAACAGGGTGAGGCGGTTCTTCACGCCTGGGCAACTGTGCCTATTGTATAAGGCACAAGTGCGCCCTTGCGTGGAGTACTGTTCTCATCTTTGGGATGGCTCCGCGCAGTACTTGCTGGACGCTCTCGACCGGTTACAGCGGCGGGCTGTCCGTATCATCGGAGATCCAGAGGTCACGAGTTCACTGGAACCTCTGCAACTCCGTAGAGACATTGCCTCATTGGCATGTTTCTACAGAATATACCACGGGGAGTGCTCTGAAGAGTTATTCCACCTTATCCCGCCCTCCCCTTTCCTATCCAGAACAACGCGTGCTGGGCTCAGATGCCATCCTTACACGGTAGAGTCGATTAGAGCGCGTACCAAAAAGTTTGGGTCCTCATATCTCTGCCGAACGACCAAGGCATGGAATTCTCTGCCAAGGCACGTGTTTCCTTCTTCCTTCAATCCTGGGTTCTTTAAGCGGGGCGTGAAAAAGCATCTTCTCAGGCCGTCAAAGTAGAGACCTCAACATCGCCTCGGCTACTGTGGGGGCGATGCGGAGGCCACTGCTCTTAGACCACACGACTGCTTACCATCAGGTGGAGTGTGGTCATTTTGACGAGCAAAAAAAAAAAAAAAAAAAAAAAAAATCGTAACATAATCGCATCGCCTCGGGACAAGCTCGTGAGCGGTGAGATACGTGGTCAACTTGTAGTCCCCGCGCTTACGTTGCTCGGTGTACTACCTATATAGGTAGTTAATATTTCTGGTAGCTTCATTTTGGTGATATTGATTTATTTATTACAAATAATAGGTACTTACTTAGACTTTTTAATTGTTAAAAGGGCTCGCTTTTACAGAAAAATCTAAAGGAATTCGATATTTTTAAGATGCGTTGAGACAATTATTATTATTGCGCGTTTGGGAATAATAATTGATAGGTTATTTTAAATTCCATAAAATCAATACCCAGTTCCACTTAAAATACGGTTTGCAACACAACATTAAAATAAGTATTAGGCTTTAACGGAAGAAAAATAACGGAAGTTTTAGTACGTATAGTGATAGAATTGTCTTAGGTTCCTGATTTATCTCATAGAAGTCCGTAAACTTACCCGGGATAAAAGTCTAATCTCTAACTCAAGATTTTATCTATGAAATATCTTACATTAATATGTTGTTTCATTCTTGCGTGAAAGAAGACAAACGAGCAGACACTAAAGCGTAGTGGTTTAACTAAACGCCTCACCACTACCAGCGGGCTGAGTGTTGTGGGTTCGATCCCTATACGGGACAAAAAAATGTGTATTCTACAAATAGTTGTTCAGAGTCTGGGTGTTGGTACTTTGTGTCTATTATTTTAATGTTCGTAAATTTCCCGCGATGTTCATGGCTGCTGAAAAGCCACTGAAACGCCGGAGTTAGTGTAAATTTAATTAATTTAATATTTCAGATAATAGTTCACAATTATTAATGTTCTCACAAATAAAGACCGTATAAAATAGTCTCATTTCAATACATTAAATAAAACAGGTTAATTATTATATTATATTAAATATTAATAATTAAACGAAAACATCGTAAGGAAACCGGCATGTCTGATGTGTGAAGTCTGCCAACGCTGGCCCGCGCTAAGCCAGCTTGGTAGACTATTGCCCTAAACCTTCTCACATTGAACAGAGGCCTCTGCCCAGTTCTTTTTAATTTTTTATACAACTAAGGTAGCAAACAAGCAAACGGCCCACCTGATGGTAAGTGGTCACTATAGTTTATGGACGCCTGCAACACCATAGACATCACCTGCGCGTTGCCGACCCTTTAGGAAAGGTAGTGGGAAGGTGGGAAGGAGAAGGAGCGGGAAGGGGGGAAGAGGATGATTAGGCCTCCGGCACTCTCACTCACCGAACGAAACACAACAGTAGGAATACTGTTATTCCACGTGGATATTCTGTGAGAGGGTAGTCCTTCCCCGGTCGAGCCGGCCCTTCATGCTGAAATTAGCGAGGCTCTACTACTCGTAGTGATGAAAGGACTCGAGGCTTTTAAACCTTTATAATAAAGACTAGCCTCGATTTTGAAGACTCGACTCCAAAAATACGACTTGAGGTTTTTTACTAATGTGAAAGAAATCGAGTCATTAGAAAAGAGTCGAATCAATAAAACGACTCGAGTTCATTACTAAGAGGTTCAAGGCTTAGTCACGAGTCTTTTAAGTAAAGAACTCTAGCCGTTTAACAGAGCGAGTCATTTAATATGAAACCATAATAACCACAAGTTTATGTACGAAGTATGCGACTTATATTTACGTTAGCAGCAGCGATAGCTCAGTGGGGAGACCAACAGACTGCAATGCAGAGGGTCTCGGGTTCGAACCCACGTCGCGCACCTCTGACTTTCGGAAGTTATATGACTTTTCGAAATTATGTGCGTATTGATTGACAATAATCGCCTGCTCCGTGCCTCGGAGAGCACGTTAAGCCGTCGGTCCCGGCTGCCATGAACATCTATGGCAGTCGTTATTGGGAGAGTGTCGACACAAAAGATCCCACTGGGTCGAAGTGTCGCCGGTCTGCACTGACTGGCCCCCACATAAGATAAGATAAGATATATTTACGTCAATCTTTTTTCAAAATACCCACGTATTAATGTTTTATCATATCTTACTTCATGCGTCAAGAGTTGGCGCCATAAAAGAGGTGCCCCTCACTGTTACATATTAACAATAAATATCAGTAATTTTATAAAGCAGAACATACCCACAATCATTGTAACATGTTGTTGACGCGTACCACAACTGACGACTTGGACGACTCACGAGCTGAGTTGTTTTCAAAAGGGTTCAAACCTTTTCGTTGCGCTTGAGTCGTTTAAAAACAGGAGTCTTTTTAAAACAAGAGAGTCTTAACATTGAACCTCGAGTCGTGAGTCGAAGACTCTTAAAAGGGTTAGGGTTCAGGGTTTATAGACTCGATTGAGTCGCAAACCGTCATAACCGAGTCGAATGCTTTTTAAAGACTTAAAAGCCTCGAGTCCTTTCATCACTAACTACTCGTAAGTAGTGGGACAGTTTATACCTATATAGGGCCGATATTATTATTGAGATAATACAGGTTCCTATCGGAAGATATTGCTTTTTGATCTAAATATCGTATTTAATTTAAATTTATATTATATTTTTAAAAATAATTATTGATTCGTAATAAACTTTTTAATATACGTGATATCAATTAGAAAGTAGATATTAAGACGTTAGAAACTTCTCTACTTTACAATATGTAGAATTGTAAACTTTCTAAAGAAATCTCCTGCATTAGAGGAAGTCATCGCAGTTGTTTATACAATCACTAAAATCTATTGTCTTACACAACAATATCACATTCAATAATAAGTACCCGTATTGACAAACAAAACTATGGAGACGCACAGTGCGCCCAAACGTTTAGTGTCGGTTATATCAATTCACTAACAATACTTATATGAAACGACTCGAAAGACTTCCAAACAACCTTGCACCTCTAATGCATGATTTGTAAGACTCAAGAGAGAACCTACCAAATATCTTATCTAGTCAGATTTTAGAAAAAATAGGTTCGATGTCACTGAACTGGTCGCTTCATAAAACTATCGACCTATATTCTTGACCAGGTGCTGAATGTCTACAAGACAGTATAGCACCGAGAGAAAGAATGAAATAAAAGCAATACTTGGCAGCGATTGCCTAGTGGGAAACAGTAGGACTGCTACGCAGAGGTCTCGAGTTTGATCTCAAGGCGCGCATATTTGACTTTGTTTATATGAGTATGATCTAGTCAGCTATTGATTGCTTTAATAATGAATGAACAACATCGTGAAGAATCCTGCATGTCCGAGAGTTCTCCAAAATGTTCTTGAAGATATGTGAAGTCTGCCACACTGGGCCGCACTGGGCCAGCTTGATGGACTATGGCCTAACCCTTATCACACTGAGAAGAGGCCCGTGCCCAGCAGTGGGACAGTTTAATACTGGGCTGATATAATTATTATGTAACTAGCGGTCGCCTAGTGCTCGAAATTCGACCAAAGTTTGCCTGTAAGATATTGCTGATATAATATGTCAATATGTCATTATATATTGATGTATGTAGTTACGCGCTTCGACTGCGTGTGTCAAATGCATGGTTGTGTGCGTGTAGTGTTGTTTCATTAATTTAATATATTTCTAATGCATATTTTATATAAATATTAGGATTCGCCCCTCCTTCTCCATATAAACTTTAACTGTGCCAAATTTCATACTCCTCCGTAAACGCAATTTTCTTTAAAAGGGGTACAAAGTTTTTGCTTCACGTATTAATATATAAATACTTGGTGGATGGGCAACGCTATATGTATATACATTAAAAAGGAATGCTGGGTACAGTAGCTCAACAGCTATATTATACAACGCATAGTACCACTAGAAGAGGTATTATTTCGTACATTTGATTGCACTGTGACAGATGCCGTTATGGTTGAAGTGGTCGCCGGTGAATAATGCGAATAATATTGACATCTTGTGGCCTCTTTGACATTGACCTGTTCTTCAATGTTCCTCTATGTATTATCATAATCAAAATGCATTATTTAAATACACAATGTCCCCATGTCCTTTAAGACGTCATCGCTGGAATATGCGCATTTCTGTTACCGATTCGGGGAACTCTTTAAAGATCGGCTGTGTAATTGAACTATTTATGGTTTTATTTTGTAGCAGCCATTTTTAATAATCTTACTTCTTATATATGTTTTCCGTATATACCGGTCGTAGGTATATTATTTAGTTTGTTCCCTTGTTTTAAATTTTTTTATTTAGTTTTATTGGAAAGCACTAATATTCTAGAGTATAGTTTCAATGCGTAATGAATGTTGCTATTATCAAGCTTCCACAAATATTATTTTATGTATTACCTAATTTGAAAGATACATATAGCTACTTAAATTTAAAAAAAAGAAAGTAGTTTATAGAGACAAAAGCAAAAGTACAAAAATATAACATTGAGAATTGCATTCAATTTATTAATTATGGATTAGATAAGCGTTAATACATAAATAAATAGCAGTACCAGGTAAACATTAATATAATATATAATAATATGTTATTTATACATATATAATACAATTATAATATCCTGATAACACATCATTAGGGTAAGGATACCGAATATGAGATACCATTTTTATTTTTTGCCATAAATAATAAATTATTGCACTAATGACTATGAAATTTACAATATTCGATAGGGTATTTAATGAAGTTTATCTACATAAGACCGTTTAGTGCTGAGTATAATACATTTTTTATTATATCAAATAATATTGGAAAATTCAGAAACTACGTCTCAGGCAAATGGTCTCCTATTATTAGATACTAATATGAGATAGTATCTCATATTAGGTTCGTTTGAGTTTGAGTATAGATTTAGAGATAATAGAAAGGAATTTTTTAATCAATAACATCATACCTCTAAATTAAAAGGTCTAGTAACGATTATATAAATGTTCGTAACGTACATAGGTATAGTGGCACTTATTAAACAGTGTTAAAATCAACAAATACTAAAAAATCAAAATTATTATTCTAAATCAATGGTTGACGGCAACTGGATTGAATCCTTTTACTCTTGCAGCAGAAACTGCTTTAGGTGTTCTAACTGATAAATCAAGATGTCTGCTCATAAACCCACGTTACCACTTTTTACCAGCAGATGCTTTAGTCAAGCTGAATTGGTGCTAGAGATTATTTATGATTGCCAATTGAAACGCCATGTGATTGATGTCCTTCAGACGTAACCCATAAAATCTTTGGTAAATTCTTTACAATATTTTTCTAGTTCTGCTTCTAAACAGACAGGCAAAGCTGGAGGTCTTTCCAGGTGAACCTTGACAAGTACTTCTGCATTGGCGTCTTTCTTGACATAACGTTCAAGGTTCCCCTAGGAACACCGAAATGTTTTAACGCTTTTAAGTAACCCATTTGTTTGCTTCACACTGCATTCACGGCCCGTACCATGGCATCGAGGTCCCAGGATTACCTTTTGATCAGCGATATCTAGAAAAAGGGATTTTTATATACCCTTATATGAGATATCTCATTTTAGGAGCCCCCACGTGTCTCATATTAGGAAAACATCTTCAACTTCAACAAAATGACTGCCTATTATTTCTTGGCAAAAAAATGCAACAAAACTGCAAATGCGTAGTAAAATTAATCATATAATTAAGACAATTATTCTAATGTGAAATCATTTAGTGGAATTATAAAATAATAACATACCTCGTAAACATTTGATGACAAAAATTTGCTTTTGTGGTTCCGTGAAAACCCGCGCGGACATAACCTAACTTTGCCTCGGACTAAGAAGCACTTACACACGTTTCGACATGTTGCCTAGCGGCTTCTAGCAACAGTAGCACCAAATGGCTGCGGCGATTACTTTCGGCAAAACCTAACTATCTCATATAATTTGGCAACTATCTCATATTCGGCACTCTTACCCTATACAGTGATACGGTCACCACCGAAGAATTCCTTACTCAGAATGTGTCTTAGAGATTCTGAACTGGTATGGAACATATCTATTTTGTCCTGCGGAGAGAGATCATTAAAACTAGCTGCGCTTCGAGAGAAAAAGCTATTTCGCCTGTAGTTGGTTGATGCGAGCGGTATGTCAAGAAGCGGACGTTGTCTTAATCCTGCGTATGCTATTTTGAAGTTTATACTTGAAACAAGTTGAGGGCAATCGACGGAGCCATTAATAATTTTCATGAGATACGTAATATCACCTATTTGCCGACGGTGATCTAAAGGCAAGTAGTGGTATCTTTTACAACGTTGGATGTAATCATTTGAGACTTGCTTTGCTTTGAAATCCAGATACCGCGAAATCTTTCTCTGGACTGACTCCAGTTGAGACTTATATTTTTCATATTGGAGGTTCCAAACCTGCAAAGCGTATTCCAGATGACTGCGGACATAACAACAATAAAGTATTTTTATGGGTTTAATAGTATTAAAATGTGCACATGATCTTATTATAAATCCTAATGATTTGTTAGCTTTTTGTTTAATTGCCTCTATGTGTTCGATGTACGTAAGATTGCTGTCATGAATTACTCCCAAGACTCGAATAGTATCTTTTCTAGTGATTATTTGGTTTATTAAGGTGTAGCCTTGGCCAAGTTTCCCTGTGATTCTTTTTAGTTTTCCTTTTGAAATTGGTTATGAAGTTTCTAGTTCTTACGTCGAGTAGTCTGGCCTCGTAGGTGTATAGGATTAGGCACGCTTCTCCAGGTTTGTTGACTTCATAAATTATTATTGAGGGGAGCTATTACTTTTTTTTATACGACTAGGGTTACAAACGAGCATACGGCCCACCTGATGGTAAGTGGTCACCGTAGCCTATAGACGCCTGCAACACCAGAGGTATCACTTACCACTTGCGCGTTACCAACCCTTTAGGAAAGGAAGTGGGAAGGTGAAGGAGCGGTAAAGGGGAAAGAGGATGATTGGATATTACATAATAACTAAATAATATAGTGTTTGAAACCATACGAGCTGATACACTTCACATAATTTCCTATTAGTTAGTTTCCTTATATTATTAATTATTATTTACTGACATATAGCAATAAACAGCAGGCAATGAGTAAAATACCTACCATAGATTAATAGAGGTATACGTTTGTTTTTCAGTTACCGCATAGAGCACGACGGAGTGAAGCTGTGTCCTACGTTCAGAGATTTTCAAGTACAGGTACGTTTATGATCTTAATAATACTATTCGGGTATTAACCTACTGTGTCGCAACGGCACACCGGTGGCCGGATACAATAGATTTGAATTATGTTTGGTAGGTGATAGGTATCCTAAGACTTGATATAATAACGCGATTATGCGTATTTTTATTATTGATAGACACTCAGTTGAAATTTGATGCTCACATTTTAAATATCACATCAGAGGGATTTAAAGCACTTGGTTTCATACTGCGCAATATTAAGGAGTTTAAAAAATCTTCAACTAAAATCAAACTATTTAATGTCTTACACCAATTCTTGAATACAATTCTGTCATTTGGAATTCACACTATGATATTTATAGCAAACGCTTAGAGGGTCCAAAAACGCTTCCTCTATCATCTTTGTTACAGCGATCACATAGCTAAAGAGTCTTACAGTCATGCGGAAAGGCTAAAACATTATCATATGAATGCACTATCAAGCCGCAGAAAGATAACAGATGCAATTTTTTTTCATAAACTGTGTAATGACAATGTTGATTGTTGCTATTTATTGAGTTCATTAACTATTATTATCCCAACTCGTATCCCCAGGAGCAACACATATACCTAATTTGTTCAGTGTACCTTTTCTAGAACAAACGTGGGTTACCTACTATGCTGCTGTGCCAAGGCTTTGTAGGCAGCACAATATGCTCACTAAAACGAGTATCGCAGACATTAAGCGATACCTTACAAATGTATAGAAGACATGTTATGTTTATATTTGTGTATTAAATGTTTTGTGCTTTTAATAGTCTGTGGTTTTGTTTTTGTTATTCTCTTTTTTAAATATTGTTTCGCATGTGAGTATCTATTTAAATTTGATTTCTTTTTAAACCTAAAATTATAATTTTAACTTTATTTTATCCTTTTTTGATGCATGTATTTGTATGTTTATCTTATTATTTTTATAAATTAAGCATTTTTATAATAATAATTATATATAGTTTTCTTATGGTGAAAGAATTTTTACAATCGGTTGAGTAGTTTTTGAGTTAAATCGTTATAAACAAACAAGAAATCTCATCGTTCCTCTTTATAATATTAGTATATAATAATACATAGATACGACAATAAGATTCTCTCTATATGACTATAAGACTGCACACACCTCTATTACGTATGACATGGCTTATAGCTGTAAACTCATCTCTGCCTAAACCTTCTTAAAGTAAACAAACGAGTTATACTACGGCACGAGAAAGGAAAAGGAAAAGAAGACAGTTTTATAACTCAGCAGTCCAGTTAAATTGGTAATGTCCTGTTATCTTATCTTATAGTGTCTGTATTTGGGTCATGTCACCGCTTGATGAATGGAAAGAAGCGTTATAGGTACTCCTATATTTTGGGAATTAACTTAACGGTACTTACTTATAACGCTGTAACATCTGTGTAATAATTTCAGCAATGTGGCCCTCAAATATGAGTTGTTATGATCCTCGCTAGATATCATACTAAGTACATTATTATTTATTGATACAAGACGTACAGTCATGGCCACGAATTTGGACTGCACTGAACCACGGATAATCGATTAGTTGCAGGGATTGTCTCGCTGCAGTTAGTGCTCCAAGTACCTATCGTACGTTCAGTCCCCACATGAGACAAACAATTGTGTATTCTAATATTGTCTTATGTTTACGCAAATGCATACATTGCAATTAAAATACTTTATACGGATTATGTCGCGTTGTTTATTTTAAAACTCTTTTATTACATCATTTTAATAATCTCAATGGAAAATTATCTCATAAAAGTGTTTTAAAGTAAAGAACGCGACAAAATCTGTATAAAGTTGTCCCCGGTCTCGATGTTCTTTGTGACCGTTATTACAATACTTATTTGTAGAGTATGTACCGGCGATGCAGGGATTATGCCAAGTAAGGGTATAATATATTTACTTACTTACTTCGCTGGCTCAGCGACCTAAAGTGGATCTTGGCCTCCGACATTAAAGTCCGCCATTCTTTCCTATTTTGTGTCAAGTCTAAAAGTCATAATATCATAGTCATATATAAGAGTATATCTCGGGCGACCCACCTGACGACGCTCGGTAGGTCGCTCGAGATATTATACTCTTTTTGCAGATGGATCTTCTCCCATACTTTCCACAGGTCCGAGCCAGCGAAGTCGGGCAGCTTTTATTTCCCCGATGATATTCGGCTCTGACACTAGATCTTCAATCTCGCTATTAAATCTTTGCCGCCACTCTCCCTTCTCTCCTCTTGTAAAGGTATAGCGTCATGTTACATTTTAATGTATTATTTACAGTACAAGAAGACTCAAATAATGTCAGCCATGTCACCAGTTGGACTACAAGTACAAGACGTGAATGACACCAGGAACTTCCAAATACAACCTCACATGGTGTGTATAACTTTTGTCCTAAGTTACAAAACATAATATTACATAGTGCCTAATAAAAGGACGCATAATAGCGCATAAGGTAAATCTATGGAATTAATAATACCTACTCAGTAATGCGTGTAAGTATTTATTAATTGCAACGGGCATTATCTTTACGACAATGTGTTACTGCAATTTACTGACAGAAAATAACTATTTTATAAAATGCACGCCAATATTTTGCATATGACTATCCAAAGTTTTATATAGCCGATGCATTCAAAATGCTTTTTGAACTGGCTGCCGAAATATTACAGCTACATATAGCAGTAAAAATATTGGCTGTTAAGAAGCCTATGAAGACTGACTTCGAAGTTGTCTCCGTTTTCTACGCGCGGAGTATTGTAGAATCAAATCCCATAAAAGATACAAAAATGTGCACAAATAGTTGTTTCAAGTGAAAAGGAATCAACTTACACAAACTATCAAGAACACCCAGTTTTTGTGTCTTTTGATTCACCTGCGATACGAGGTTATTACTTCTAGTATCAACAGGCGTTACAAAGTTTATTACTTCTAGTACCAACAGGCGTTACTAAGTGTATTACTTCTAGTACCAACAGGCGTTACTAAGTGTATTACTTCTAGTACCAACAGGCGTTACTAAGTGTATTACTTCTAGTACCAACAGGCGTTACTAAGTGTATTACTTCTAGTACCAACAGGCGTTACTAAGTTTATTACTTCTAGTACCAACAGGCGTTACTAAGTGTATTACTTCTAGTACCAACAGGCGTTACTAAGTGTATTACTTCTAGTACCAACAGGCGTTACTAAGTGTATTACTTCTAGTACCAACAGGCGTTACTAAGTTTATTACTTCTAGTACCAACAGGCGTTACTAAGTGTATTACTTCTAGTACCAACAGGCGTTACTAAGTGTATTACTTCTAGTACCAACAGGCGTTACTAAGTGTATTACTTCTAGTACCAACAGGCGTTACTAAGTTTATTACTTCTAGTACCAACAGGCGTTACTAAGTTTATTACTTCTAGTACCAACAGGCGTTACTAAGTGTATTACTTCTAGTACCAACAGGCGTTACTAAGTGTATTACTTCTAGTACCAACAGGCGTTACTAAGTGTATTACTTCTAGTACCAACAGGCGTTACTAAGTGTATTACTTCTAGTACCAACAGGCGTTACTAAGTTTAATGTGTGATGCACAAATTATTGTTGTTCCAAGTGAAAAGGAAACACCGGACACAAAATACTCCCAGTTCTTCGTGTCTGTTGACTGCATATTACTTAGGTACTCCTAGTACAAGCAACACAAAGTTTTTAATCATACATATGCCTTCACCGAACTTAGAATACACGAAATAGTTTTCACACTAGAAAAAGTGAGCTGAGAGTTCACACATTATATTTGTTACATTATAGAGAACGATAGTGTACAATTTACAATATGAAGGTTAAGCGCCGCACGGCCGTCCTCAGCGCCGACGGATGGAGTGGCGGCGAAGAGACTACTTCAGTAACAATTTAAATTCAACCTAAATTGCTTCAAAATACGACTGTATTTGGTACAACGAAATAAAATGCCGGCAAGCGACTCAAAGCGCGGTCATTTTATTTCGTTAATAGATATCTAGATTAAAATATTGTTAATATCTAGATTAACGCGATAGATGCCGCTAAGTTGGTACCTATATTTCTAATTCAAATGTCATGCTGGCATTGTGTCTGGTGACAGATAGCTGACCATATTCAAACGTGGTGAGGTTGCATCTATGATCTTATATTGAGGCGATGTTTATAAAATAACTATAAAGGTGGCACAATGGGTTCGGATGCTATTATGTATGACCTAAGCGTAGATCCCTTAGATAAACAAATATGATATCAATGTTGCCAAGAGATCTCTCTCGGCAAAGACGCTTATTATAAGAATATTTGTTTGATATTAGGTACCATAATATGTTCCTAAAGGAATATGTATATAGAATGTAAATTAAAAATATTTCATTGGTGGCTAGTTGGCTACACATCGGTATCTCTGGCTAACTCGTCGAACAAATGCTTATAGGAACAATGAGTGATGCTAAGTTTATATTCATCTATTCTGCTGCAATTAAAGTGCATAAGGTGTTGGATCCGATACCTGGATCGTGCATAGAGTTATTGGGTTTTTCTGTTAAGAATCTCTCAGTAGCGGCTGCCTCCGTGGCGCAGCGGTAGGGAATGCGACTGCTGTGCATGAGGTCTCGGGTTCGAATCCTGGATCGGCACAAGATAAAGTTATTGAAGTTTTCAGTTAAGAAATCTCAATAGCAGCCTGGAGTTAGGAAGTTGGTGGTGTTAGACACCCCCGTACCTCGGAAAGCACGTAAAGCCGTTGGTCCTGCGCCTGATCTCTCTCCGATCGTGTCGGATTATCGTCCCATCGGATCATGAGAGTTAGGGAACAGTGAGCGCATTTGTGTTTGCGCACACACTTGTGCACTATAATATCTCCTGCGCAGATGGCCAGTCTCCGTTAAGATTGGCCGCCGTGATCGAAATTCATTCTGGAGGACATTATTAGCGGCACGTAGTCTGGCATTGCTCCTGTTCGGCGGCGATAAGCACCATTAGCATCTTATTATATGAAACCTAAAATCATAGATAGCAAAATGTGGGTGTACCTATAAATACATACCACCTAAGTATATAGAGTATGTACACACATTATAGGTACCTTATCATTAAATTAAATACGAGGTATGAGACTGAGTGCCTACTTTATACCCAATCATTTAAATTAAATATGTTAATAGACTTTGTTGGGCCCCGAGAACTCTGTGACAACATGCCAGTTCTGCCACGCATCGATCAAGACAGCAGTCAAGTACACTACAACTTCGAGGACCCATATAGCTGCAGCGTTATGGGGCATAATATGGTAAGAATATCGTGTATATGCACTCCATGTTTAATTATTACGATCATCATCTCTTAACACTGTCATTGTATGCGACAGAACGAGGAGATATACAATCTATAATGTGCGGTCTCATTCCCACGCATGCAAAGATACCTAATGCTTTTAGAGATGTTGATAAGAATTCAGGGCCGGCTCTAAGAGCTAGGAGGTGCTCGGTAATAGTGGAGGACCCGAGTAATTTATTGATCGAATAAAAGAAGCTCGATTTTTGTGATACCTCCTGGCCACTATTTAATAGAGGACGAGACCTGAAGCCCCTGTTGCCCAAATGACAACTTTGTTGTATCAAGCAAGCTACGGTAAACCATTACTATCAGATAGGCAGGCCGTATACCAGTTGTTCGTCAGCTTACCTATATACTAGGTACTAGAGATTTTACCTTTCAAATAGATACATAATTATGCGCTGGATTTATCAAAGTTATACCACAGTACATAAATATACAGTAACCTATCTTCATACAAACACGGTCGGAACTCGAGTCATACCTACGCGCGTCGGCATGCGCTCGGCACGCAACCAGTCGCGAATGCGCCGCAGTGACGAACGGACGCGGACGGTGTGTTGTTTTTTAAACAGTAGGTAACCGCGCGATTTTTTTTACCAAAAATAAGTACAAGTATAGCCTATTTAATATGACAAGTAGAATATATTATGCTGTTTTTGGTTGCATGAATTCCTCAATAACACACCCAGAGATAACTTTTTTTAGATTACCTGGAAACTCCGAAAGGTAAGACTATAAAATGATTATACTTACTAGTAGGTAGGTACGTAATTTAAGTCTTTTTAAAGAATTTTTGTCCTCCCGAAAAAGAAATGCCCGGACTAATAAATAAAGTGAATAAGTAAAGAAAAGCGATTGACACGAGTGAACTAGGTAGTTATAGGCGGTTCATAAATCATAATACGGTAGGTACGCTTGTATTAAAATTTTTTATTAAACTTTATATTCGAACGCGGATTTTTATACTTTAAAATATAATAATAAAGCATTCCGTACGTCTCAGTCGAGGCGCAAATATTTTTCAGTTGTATATTTATAAGACCGATTTGTTATTAAGTCTTAAATCTAACATAAACATGTTTTTTTTAATTAAATCTACCAATCAAAAAACAACATGCATTTTTATTGAACACTTCCTATTCCATTCACAAAGTATTTTATTTGTTTAAATAAAATAAAAAATATTTACAATCACAAAAATAGATAGAAACTCAAAGTAGGCAGATTTATTTAAAATGCTGTAGGTGGGCAGCCCTATCGCATGTTTACGTACCGCGCGGCTGTAGGCATTTATTTCAAAGATACGGCCGAGTTACAATACTGTTAGATAGTATTACCGTGATTATACCATACAGTTAAAACCGCTGTAGATAACTGGTCACTACCAACAAAGCGGACCTTGCCACCTTTTTGTTTACCTATAAGCTTTTCAATATACTACAATATACATGTTTTGATAATTAGCAAGTTATATAGGTAGGTAAACGATATTTAGAAAACCTATCAGACACCGCGCGCGCGCTAATGTAAACAACAACAATCCCCACGTCCCGCGCCGCCCGGCAATCAAGGCCACTTGAGCGTTATTCGAGTGGGTCGGCAGATGTTTATAATTTAGACCGCAAAGTTATGATAACAAAGCTTGTGTTTCTTAGAAGTATACATTGTAAGCTACGATAAGTGTTATGAATCATCGCATTTACGTGTATATTTTAGTTTATAAGTCTGGTTAAAGTAACCGAATTGGAAATATGAGATGATATTATTATATCTTTATTATATAGATTAATTGATTTGTCTAATAAGATGTTTTACTTTTTCTATTTCCTAGTTAAATACTCTTTATAGTAAAAAAAAAGTATGTATAATGTCTTTGAGAAAAAAATAAGATATTAGCATTTGAAAGTGCGTGACAATACATTTTAGAGCGCGGAGAAAGTATATATTAAAATTTCAAAAAAAAATTCTGACGTAGCCTTGTGCGAGCTTTTCACATATTTTATAGAAATACTAATAAATAACACTATTATAGTGATTAAAACCTGAAATACGATATAATAAAGTAATAAACCATTTTCAACCAGTGCGTGCTACCCGTCATGACCTACGGAGCCGAGACATGGACACTCACGGTAGGGTTGGTCCACCAGTTCAAAGTCGCTCAGCGAGCTATGGAGAGAGCTATGCTCGGAGTTTCTCTAAAGGATAGGATTCGTAACGAATACATCCGACAGAGAACCAAAGTCATCGACATAGCCCAGAGAATTAGCAAGCTGAAGTGGCAGTGGGCTAGCCATATCGCGTGAAGAACAGACAACCGCTGGGGTAAGCGTGTTCTTGAGTGGAGACCGCGACTCGGCAAACGTAGTGTAGGACGCCCTCCGACCAGGTGGGATGACGATTTGCGAAAGACTGCAGGCAGATGCTGGATGCGGCAAGCTGAAGACAGGGCGCTATGGCGCTCTTTGGGGGAGGGCTATGTCCAGCAGTGGACTATTATAGCCTGATGATGATGATGATGATTAAAGTAATAAAAAAATAAAATATCAAAAAAGGCGGGAAATCTGAGAAATGATAATAGGTTATTTTGGGCTTCAGTTTGTTATACAACAATAACAATAGTCACTATTGTTTTTATTGTGTCTAAAAATAGAAAGAATAAGCTTTCCAATAATGTATTATACTTACATACTTGCCCTATAAAAACTACAGATAACAGCGGAACAAATAACATAGACGAATGAACGTGTGGCGCAAAGTCACGTGACATGACAAAAAAAAATATTTAGAAAAATATTATTCAGTTGATAAATATTCATTCGAAAAGCTCAGTTCATTCTGAGAACATTGATATGCAACACAATATTTTAAATACAGGCCTTATAATAAAAAAAACGGCAAACAAAACACGTCGCAACGCTTCGACCCCATATAGCGTCACCGGGGTTTTACGGGTGCAAATGTGACGACGCGATATAGCGTCACCGGGGTTTGAGCGGTATAATTTGACTGCTCAGAAGGCGACTGAAGGCGCAGTGGTTTTAAGTGGTCGCCTCGTCAACAAGTACGCTGAGTATTATGCTTTCAAATACCACAGGGAACAAGTTTGTGTGATCAATAAATGGATGTTCCGATTCTGGTTGTCCCCAGTGCGGAATTTGTCTTTTATACTAATAAATATGTTTATCTTTTTCCAGTTGTTTATGCTGTGTTCCATACGGCTGTGAATCAGCGAAGAATACTGACCACTATTGTCCCGCCTGCCAGAGATATATCGGCACCTATGTCAAATAGACACGCCCAATTACATATATTTATATTGAGTCGTTTCTTTAACTTGTCTTATTTGTTAAACAAACAGTTCATTATAAAATCATTCGTTTACTGACTCGGTCACATGCTGAGATAATATTCGAAATTTAAAAAAATATGTATTTTCTTCAGTCATACTGGTCTCTATGTGTTGTCTATAGCTTCTAGTACGCCATATTTGTTTACTAAATAATACAACTAAGCAAAAATTATAATTTTAGAATTAATGTTATCATCTTATCATTTGTTACTGAGGGAAAACTGTTTAACTGTCATAAAAATGTTGATTTTCACACATTCTTATACATATAGTAAAGGTAAGATGTAAAAGAGAAATTAAAAAAAAGAACGACTATATTTTGTGAATTGTGATAGGTAAGGTTCATTCCACAGAAGAATTATTAGATACATAGTTTTTATTCATAAAAGTATTTTGTTACTTTGCCCAATATTCTGCTAAGACGCTAGTTTTACCTTACGTTAAAACAAAGAGCATAAACAAAAAAATTGTACCTAATTCACGAACAGATGCATTCGGCTATCTCTTAATTTCTTTAAATAGATTATGCGCGCACCAGGTTTAATTCCTGTCACCGGGGTGGGGACACAAACACCACGCCAATTCGGAAAAACCGTATTTATGTGTATCACATAATTTTTCTACATGTATTTCAATGCAGTGGCATTAGCGAGGCAATTTCTTCAACCACTACGCCATGCACGTAGCAAACGTTTAAATACATAATATATATGTCCTATGAATATTTTCATTAGTAGTTAATATAAGTGTAAAATTTGTAACAATTTTCTTACCAAATATATATTATTAATACACGTGGTTTTTTCTTCTAACGTTTCCGAACCATAGTGTAAACTAACATATTTTATTTGTAGATCTACCATGAAAATCTTAATCTGACACTTATCAGTCTTATCACACACTAGCCGAATAAAAAAAAATTACATTAAAGTTTCTTCGGATTTTTTTCTATCAAATAGACATTACTCCGTTATTCGAAATACTTAATTAAGTTTAGCACAATCAAGAGGTTACGTACCGAAATTCAAGGATTCAAATTGGGATTAAATGCGTTCATCATGGTTCGAGCAGCTAGCTCGAAGCTTTGGCATTTACATATAATTTTCATGATAGGACTATTGATTTCTACTTCACGAATCGAGTACATTTTAAATCGTTTGAAGGTCTCTACTCACAAGTATTGATAGAGGCACTTTTTAGTGTTGGATAGCCTATTTATCGAGGAAGGCTATAGGCTATATAACATCACGCTACGACCCACGGGGGCGGCGCAGTAACGATAAACGCGGGTGAAACCGCGGACCTATATACGATAATTTTCATCATTCAGGCCTTTTATAACTCTCATATGACTGTACTGCTGCCTATCCTTTTTTAATTTTGCCCCTTTTTTATTTATTTTCTTTTATAATGTACATATAGGTATGCTGTTGCTCTAACGCGATTTTAGCTAGTTTGATAGCGACATTTTTCGGAATGCTAGTGCGCAGCATACTGTGTTGGTTCGGCCGCACCATGTTCGATTGTCTATTTGTACTTTAATATGTTCGCTTTGTATTATCAGCCGGCCTCGGTGGCGTAGTGGTTAGTGTAACCGACTGCCACGCCTGAGGTCGCGGGTTCGATTCCCGCACAAGTCAAACATTTGTGTGCATGAACATGGATGTTTGTCTTGGTCTGGGTGTTTCTATGTATAATATGTATGTATTTACAAAAAAAAAAGTATATATGTATGTTTATCCATTGTCTAGTACTCATAGTACAAGCTCTGCTTAGTTTGGGCTAGATGGTGTTGTTTGTATGTGGTAGAATATTATTAATATTATTATTATATTATTAAACAAAACGTTCCTATTACAGTCTATTATTTCGTGCTGCTTCTAAGAATTTTTTAAAACCGCTGTGGCACCTAAACTCCTAACTATTATAAATGACAATGTGGCTTTATATGTTTGGTATGCTTTTACGCTTCAGCAACTCGATCGATCATCATGAAATTTAACACACGTTGTTAGTCGTGGTACAGGAATGTGGTACGTGGTAGTCAAGGGTACAGTAAAATAGATTTTCATAAAAAAAGTACTGTTGCCAAGGGATATAAATTTATTGACAAAATCTACATTAACGCGAGCAATGCCGCGGGCAAGATCTAGTTCTTAAACAAATTAAAATTAATGACATCTGAAGGATAATCCTATCTCAAAGTAAGGTTATTCTATTGGTGGTCTTACAACGTCTGGTCGCCATATGTGATGATGATGATCAATCAGTCTATAAATAGCTCATTCACAAGGACGTTGCACTCGAAGTGCAAATCACCAAATTTGTATTCACAATTCCAATGGAGCCATAATATTTTGCATTTGTGCATCGCAATCATTAATTATATGAATTTTTTGTATTTTTAATGTGTTGAACGACAGGTGATTGTTTAAAGTTGAGCATAAGCTGGTATGAAACGTGATAATCTCGTATATCTAACGCAACTGCGACATCACACGAGATAATGACGTTTCGAGCAAATTTTCGTCTTGTAATATAATTATCCTAACTAATATTATAAAAGCGAAAATGAGTTTGTTTGTTTGTTACCTTTTCACGCCTAAACCACTGAACGATCATCCTGAAATTTTGCATATACGTTGACAGGATTACAGAAACGAACATAGGCTACCTTTCAACCCGAAAAAAATTACTGTTCCTGAGGAAAACAATAATAACGTTCTTATGATAATAGATGGCGCCACGTGTCTTTCGAATCATGATTGAATTATATTATTACAAGCAGAGTACAACCCGAATTGATCGGCAAATTCTAAATTAACGCGAGCGAAGCCGCTGGCAAAAGCCAGTGTTAAATATTTTTCTTTTATTTAAGGATAGTTGAATTGGTACTATTAGTCTCCCCGTGAAAATGGGTGCTGAAAAGTAACCAAAATGTCGGGAAAATTGTAAACATAAATAGTTTTTCTTTCTTAGCTTTTTTTTTAGTTTATACTAGTAATTATTGTTCAACATACGTGTTTTAAAATAAACAACGCGACAAAATCGTATAAAGTAAGTACATAGTTTAATTTCAATGTAGGTATAACATTCGCGTAAACGTAGGACTATATTATGATAGTAAGAAAATATGATTTGTCTTTAGTTTAGTTAAAGTAAGCGGCATACGAACTGCAACCGTTTTATACTGGAACTTTAAAGAATCACCTCGCAGTCTTTTTTGCCGTAGCCCACCTGCAGCCAGACACAATTGTTAGTCAATGATATCTGGCATTCCAGCAACAGGCAGATCAATGTCGTCAAGAGCAGACAAGAAGAATTTATCATCATCATCATCATCTCAGCCGAAAGATGTCCACTGCTGAACATAGGCCTCCCCCAGGGTTTTCCACACAGACCGATCTTGGGCCACCGGCATCCAACCGCTTCCCGCAACAATGTGAATTAATAATAAAATAATCTAAGATTATTGGTTTCTTAGAAACGTGTGTTGACTTATTAAAATTTAGGTCTGAATACCAAATAATAATAACTAGCGGTCGCCTAGTGCTCGAAATACGACCAAAGTTTGCCTGTAAGATATTGCCGATATATTATGTCATTATATATTGATATATGTACCTAACCATAGTTACGCGCTTCGACTGTGTGTGTCAAATGCATGGTTGTGTGCGTGTAGTGTTTTTTCATGAATTTAATGTATTTCTATTGCATATTTTATATAAATATTAGCATTCGTCACTTCTTCTCTGTATAAACTATAAGTGTGCGAAATTTCATACTCCTCCGTCCGCCCAATTTTCGTAAAAAGGGATCCAAAGTTTTCGCTTCACGTATTAATATATAGATATAAAATGTGGTGGCGCCCTGGCTTTGATTGTGACTGCTGCACGAAGTTTCGATCCCGATACCCAAGTCGGATATAGATGTCTATCAAGAAAGTCATGTTGTTGCAGTTGCAGCATGGAGGAGAAATGTTCCCAGTGGACGATGATAGGCTCGCCCACTATTACGTGGAAGCTAAATCCATGCTCGGTGAAATGTTGTAATACATCTATGCCTCTTCTGAAATATAGGCGTGAGACTATGTAAGTATATTCATAAATAACCACATGCCTGGTGTATAAGCACCCTTATGGTACTCGTATTGTGGTGTAAATAGGTACAAGAAATTGCACTAATGACTAGGAAATTAAATAAAACCACTGAGTGTTCTAAAGCGTGCCTATGTTCTCACACACAAAAATCTTTTTTGTGTGTGTTAGTTGTCAAGGCCATCTTAGGCAAACATAAGTTCATGGACTAGGTAGCCCGTGCAACAAACGCTTGCGACTTTTAATTTTGCCAGTAGCGCCACCTATTGAGCGGTAAGTCGAACTAACGGTACAACGATACTCAACACCTGCGTATTCCTGAATAGAGATATTGTAGTTTTGTGTAACAATTGCTTTACAGCGCTTACGCCTTGTGGCCTGTTCTGAATGGCACCGTCGCAAACAAGTGTCATATTATGTCGTTTTTAAATGTAATCAAAGTATTTTCAAAATATTTTATTACACTCTAAAGACAAAGGAAAAAGTGCATCACATATGGAATATATTTGAAGCACCTACACTATAAATAATGGATTGAAAATTTTTGATGCATAATGTGCATATTAAAACTTTATGAGGGTGAAGTGACAATTATTTGCGACGTTGCCGCTCGGCACAGTCAGTACAACCCAATACCCATAAAGTGTAATCGTTCTTAGGCTGGCCACATACATACGTTTTCCGAATTCGATTTCCTAACACGTAATCTCGATTCAGAATTCCGTGAGACTAGCGCACACGTTAGTTTTTTTTCATTCGGAATGTATACTGTCAGTACGGATAGTGATAGCGTAGTGAACGCACGTCGATGGAGAACGATGATTTATTAGCAATTGCATTTCAATAGTAAACAATTATAACAATATTTAACAGTTATCAACAATAATAAAACAACATTAAATAAAACAAACATATTTAAACGAAATTATGTGAATAGTATGAACTATATCTCTTTAAATACCTGATCCCAGGCCAAATCTATACTAATATAATAAAGCTGAAGAGTTTGTTTGTTTGTTTGAATGCGCTAATCTCAGGAACTACTGGTCCGAATTGAAAAATTATTTTAGTGTTGGATAGCCTATTTATCGAGGAAGGCTATAGGCTATATAACATCACGCTACGATCCAAGGGGCGGCGCAGTAACGATAAACGCGGCTGAAACCGCGGGAACATCTAGTCTTTTATATCTCTGTTGTGGTCCTTGTCATGTATATTCCACAAGCAAGGGTATTTTTCAATAGACAATATTAATGTGTCTACCTCACACATTATAACTATCGTTTACGTACGTACGATGCGCGCGGCGCGGGCGCGGTTCCGAATGAGAATTTCCGAACGTGTGCGCAGACACAAACAAAATGTATGCAAGGGCTGCATTCCGCATGACGTCATTAGGTTTTTTTCGAATGGTTTCTCCGAACGCACGGGTTTGCATTCGAAACGTACATACGGAATCTTTTCCGTTCGGAGAGAAAGCGGACGTGTGCGGCAGTTAGTGTATTTTATATTGATTCCATGCATTCGGAGCTCCGAATGTGAAAAACGAATTCGGAAATCGAATTAGGAAAACGTATGTATGGGGCCAGCCTTATGCTTCGACGTAAATTCCGCCCGCCAACTACATGTGCCAATTAATGATGCCAATCAGGTCCTCTGTAGCTCGCGTCGATCGCTTACATACTTACTAATATTATAAATGCGAATGTGAGTTTGTTTGTTTATCTATTTGTTTGTTTGTTACGCTTTCACGCCTCAACTACTCGACCGATCATCATGAAATTTCGCATACACGTTGTCAAGGCAACAGAAAAGGACATACATCTTTCATCCAGAAAATGTTACTAATTTAACCTAACCTAACCTACATTTACGCAGGCGAAGCCGCGTGCAAAATTTGTGCTCGAAAAATGTGCCTTTGCTTGCGGATGTCACCCGCGTCGTTTACAAGTAGGTAAGTATCATTGTAGGGGTAAGCAGAAGTGTTGTTGTGGTTAGTCAAATTAAATATGCTTCATTGAAGATATGGATACCTATGTATACCTACATATATATGGATACACGTAGTGTGGCCATAAATACCGTTACAATTTAAAAAAAAAATTACATTTGAATTAGGAATCTGTCATTCTTTTATAAATTGTGATTTCTCATTTCCGCGCCAATCGGTGTTAAATATTTTTGTGATATTAAAATGGAGTGGGTGATAAAAGAACCGAATTGATGTGATAGCATTACACTAAGTAGGTATGGAATCAAATGTAATTTTTTAAACTTTCCATCTGCTTGGTATTAGTCGAATGTTTGTGTACCGAGCTATTAATAGGTACAATGAAACCTCTGTTTGTGACAGAAAAAGATCTGGCCGTCCACGTAGTATTCGTACGAAAAAGGCGATCAAAGCAGTGAAGGAACGAATTCGAAGATATCCTATCCGAAAGCAAAAGATTTTATCTTGGGAAATGAATATAGCACCTAGAACCATGTCGCGTATTTTAAAAGATGACTTAGGACTTGCAGCCTATAAGAGACGCACTAGTCATTTGACTGATAATTTTAAAATGAATAGCGTGGTAAAATCAAAACAACTTCTTATGCGGTACGCAATGGGAGGTCACAGAAAATTTTCACAAAAGCTTTTACTATTGAGCAATGTTTTAACAAGGAGAATGACCGAGTTTATGCTGAAAGCTCTATAAAAGTTTCCTAATTAAGCAGCAGAGTACAACGTTGACATTATCCGCCTTCACTGGTGAGGTGTTGGCTATCAAGGAGTGACTGAGCCATATTTTTGAGAAATAGCACACCTATTTCACAAAAATGGGAAATGTGTCTGAACTGTGAGATGTTTCGACAAACATCTTCTTGAGAAGATGGTTAAGCCTCTTAACAACACCATGCTACATAACCAAGAATGGGTCAAGACTCAGCACCGGGTCCTAAAACTTGATCCACCCAAACGTGGTTAGAAATGAATGAGCCATTTCACGTTTTCGCGCGAATATCTAAGATTCAAGGTAGTAGAGCCAAGCTGGTTACAGCAGGAATGGGCCGGCTCGACCGGGGAAGTACTACCCTCTCACAGAAAATCGACGTGAAACAACAGTGTTTCACTGCTGTGTTTCGTTCGGTGAATGTGAGCGCCGGAGGCCTAAGCATGAGATGACGATTCTCGCAGCTTATGAGGGACCTGCAGAGTATCCGTAGAGTCATTGTGTGGGTGGCGCGAGTCGACCCGGCGGCCAGGGAGAGCCGTAGAAACGGTGCTCTGCTGGCCGCCCGCGGTATAGTCCAGAGGCCCAACCGAGTCTAACCAACTAGGTTGGCTGCCTTATCATGCCGCGCATAATCTCGAGGTGGCTCGTCGTGCCGGATGGTGACCGGAGGGTGGGTCCCGGCGACCACTTTCGGGAGGGTACGGGGATCCTTCCGTCCGTCGGATCGGCTATCGCCATACCATACAGTTATATGACAAAACTTGCTCTGCGCCTTGCCCCACTTTGCTGCGAGAATAGCCGCCTCTTTTTTTTTCACGCTTCCCCTTCCTTTCACTCTATGGCAGTACGAACAAAGCATTGTCGTTCAACAGCAGCCAATCGCCGTAACCCCACTGCTGCTTCCTGTGTCGTGGAGTTTATTAACATCAGAGGACTCCACGCTAACCTTAATGCCGTCCATCACCACCTGGAGACGGCTCGGCCGGCAATGCTTTTTCTAACGGAGACACAAATACGCCGTCCTGCAGACACGAACTACCTGCAATATCCCGGCTACGTGCTAGAGGAGTGTTTCCTCGCGAAAGCCGGGGTATGCTTGTTTGTTAGGGCGGATATTTGCTGTCGCCGTCTACAATGCCTAGAGGACCCTTCCTTCTCTGTCCTTTGGGTACACGTAGATCATGGCTCTTTCAGCCAAATCTACATGTGCCTCTACCGATCCCATTCAGGAGACGCTGAGACAACTCGACTCTTCAATTACCTGAGTCAGGCGGCAGACGACGCGCAGGAGCGGTTTCCGAACGCTGAGTTGGTGTTCTTGGGAGATTTCAATGCCCACCATGAGACCTGGTTGGGTTCTCCCAAAACAGACCACGCGGGACGAACTGCCCATGCGTTCGCTCTCACGCATGACCTGTCTCAACTGGTACTCCAGCCCACCCGGATACCAGATATTGCAGGTCAGGCGCCCTCTCTGCTCGATCTGCTGCTGACGAGTAACCCGAACCGATACAGTGTGTCGATTCGTGCACCTTTGGGCACCTCAGACCACTGTCTGGTTTGTGCCACAGCTGTTGTTGTTACGCCCCCACGACCCGAGGAGGCAAGACGACGACTGTGGCACTACTCGTCAGCAGACAGGGATGGAATGCGGGAATATTTCGCATCCATCCCTTGGGCTCAACGCTGCTTTGAGAACAGGGATCCATCAGAGAGCGCTACTGCTGTCGCTGGTGAAATCATCCTGGGTATGGAATATTATATTCCATACAGTGATGTCACGAGCGGCGGCAGGAAAAGGCCCTGGTTCGGGCGTGAATGCGCCGATGCTGTTGAACGCAAACAGACGGCGTATCGCGCTTGGACCAGGGCTCGCACTCTCCACGACCCTAACGTGGATCACCTGAAGGCAGCGTTCAACCAAGCCACAAAGGTCTGCAAGAGGGCATACTTAAGAGCGGATGCCCAGCGCGTCGCACGGTTCGGCCAGGAACTAATGGCGCATCCTACGGGCAGTCGTAGCTATTGGCGCCTGGCCAAAGCCGTGCAGTCCAACTTCTGCCAGACCATGCTGCCCCCTCTGAGGTATCCAAATGGATCACTGGCTCATCGGCCGCAGGAGAAAGCAGATCTGCTTGCAAATCTCTTTGCGGCCAACTCCCGAATCGATGACTGCGGTTCGCAGCCGCCTAACATTGCCAACTGCGGCTACACCATGCCTGATATATGTATCAGGCAACGAACCGTTCGTGCGATACTGCAGTCTCTCGATGTTCGGAAAGCCAGTGGACCTGACGGCATCCCAGCTGTGGTTCTTAAAAAATGTGCAGCGGAGTTGTCTCCCACACTTACGCGCCTATACCGGACGTCTTACGTCGCAGGCATTGTGCCTGAGGCTTGGAAGGAAGCGAACGTTCAACCGATTCCCAAAAAGGGGGACCGTTCCGAGCCAAGCAACTATCGACCCATAGCTATCACCTCGGTGCTTTCCAAGGTGTTCGAGCGGATTATAAACACCCAAATTGTCCGCTACCTGGAGAATCAATCGTTGATCAATGATCGCCAATACGGCTTTCGGTCTAAACGATCAACGGGTGATCTTCTAGCGTTCGTCACGCACCTCTGGGGTGAGGCTATGGACAAGCACGGCGAGTCTTTGGCTATCAGCCTTGACATAGCCAAAGCTTTCGACAGAGTCTGGCACCGGTCTCTTCTTTCCAAGCTTCCGGCCTATGGCTTGCCCCCTCAACTGTGCACCTGGATTGCAAGTTTCCTGCAGAAGCGTCGTATTCGGGTCCTTTGCGACGGTCGCGCTTCCAAATTTATGCAGGTCAATGCAGGAGTGCCTCAGGGTTCTGTCTTATCCCCTACGCTCTTTCTTCTGCATATCAATGATATGTTAAATCTCGGCAACATACATTGTTATGCGGACGACAGTACCGTGCATGGGCGATATCTCGGACATCCTGGGGCCAAACAGGCTGAGGTTGAGGGGAAAAGGCAGAATCTTGTCGTTGAACTTGACCGGACCTTGGACCGCATCTATGAATGGGGTGCCAAGAACTTGGTCGAGTTCAACGCCAAGAAGACCCAGGCATGCGCGTTCTCTACAAAAAAGTCTCCGTTCCTTCCCCTCCCTTCTCTGAAGAACACTCCACTGGTGATACATGACAGTCTCTCCATCTTAGGTATGGATCTTTGCCGCTCCCTTAATCAGAAAACCTATATCGAGAGCGTCATTAAGCAAGCTTCGCGAAAACTCGGAGTTCTGAACAGGGTGAGGCGGTTCTTCGCGCCTGGGCAACTGTGCCTATTGTATAAGGCACAAGTGCGCCCTTGCGTGGAGTACTGTTCTCATCTTTGGGATGGCTCCGCGCAGTACTTGCTGGACGCTCTCGACCAGTTACAGCGGCGGGCTGTCCGTATCATCGGAGATCCAGAGGTCACGAGTTCACTGGAACCTCTGCAACTCCGTAGAGACATTGCCTCATTGGCATGTTTCTACAGAATATACCACGGGGAGTGCTCTGAAGAGTTATTCCACCTTATCCCACCCTCCCCTTTCCTATCCAGAACAACGCGTGCTGGGCTCAGATGCCATCCTTACACGGTAGAGTCGATTAGAGCGCGTACCAAAAAGTTTGGGTCCTCATATCTCTGCCGAACGACCAAGGCATGGAATTCTCTGCCAAGGCACGTCTTTCCTTCTTCCTTCAATCCTGGGTTCTTTAAGCGGGGCGTGAAAAAGCATCTTCTCAGGCCGTCAAAGTAGAGACCTCAACATCGCCTCGGCTACTGTGGGGGCGATGTGGAGGCCACTGCTCTTAGACCACACGACTGCTTACCATCAGGTGGAGTGTGGTCATTTTGACGAGCAAAAAAGAAAAAAAAAAAAAAAAGATTTCAGTTGCCTAATTTACCATCTTAGGTAAAACTCCGACATTTTTAAATACATGTAAAAAATAGGCCGATCTTTCGTATGGCCAAGTTTAGAAACACATTTACAAAAAAATATTTGTTTACTTTGTGGTGATTAATCTCCCACAACAAGTTTACTGAAAAAACAAAGCAGAGTTAATTTCATGCTCTCATATCTATCACTAATATTTATAAATTTGAGTGAAAAAATACGTATCGTATCAGAAATATCATTTTGTTGCCATATATAAAACTAGAATATCGATTATTAATAACACTATTTCGTAAAACAATAAAATCTGAGGCCATTTTTACGTTTTATATCCCTATTTTATTGCAATTTTTTGGTTTAAATAAAGTGTAATTACATTTATAAAACCATGTCAAAATAAACTATGTTCTTCATGAAATCTAATTTCAAAGTTTTATGAAAATTCCTTCATGAAATTTATCATAAAATGTATATGAATACAACTCTAATTTAGAATAAATTATGATGCACAAGCATGCATCGATTAGTACGGCGCGAACGCCCGTTGAGGAAGGACCTGTGCCATTTTGTCTCGCGTGCCGACCTTCGAGCGTCCGTATCGTAAACGCATTATTATACTACGATTCTTATTCTTAGTTTATTTTGATTCTTAGTTTTTTTTTCCTACGATAAGTGTATTACTGGTTTGTTTACTATCAAGTGTATTATTTAAGTAGTTTGTATAATGTTATGTTTTTATTTTATTCGTTTTAGCAATGGGGCGTAAGGATTCTGTATACCGTTGTATCAAAAAAAGGAAAAACAAACATTGTACAGCCCTAAAGAAAGCAACGAAAGCGAGGTAGATATTTTTTATTTGCAGTTCATAATTATATACAGTTGTCGATCACATAAGTACCTACATATTGACATAAACTGACTAAGGATAGTAGAACTCAAGCACAATATGCACTTTATCGTTTGCAAGTAGACGTTTAAGTTAGTTGTCTATTACTCGTTAATTAGTAAAGTCTAATAAGCAGTTATAATTTTCATTAAAAATTCATTAGGTATATATGTCACTATTTAGCATAGTTTATACATACCTAAATACTGCAGTTTAGAAGATAGTGGGAGAGGGACACTTTGCGTATGATGGGGTTTCCTTCTTTATATTGAACTAGAGAATGCCCGCATATTTATAAGGTATAGTAATACATACATATTATTTAAAAAAAATTAAGGCTTTATGTTTGTATTACTTTGTAACTATAATCTAACACGAAAATTCGTTCGATCACCTACAAAACAGCCTGTATAAACGATACAACGTTATTTTTCTTTAACTGTAACCATCATTATGGACTACTTTAGTTCTAAGACTGCCGAAATTGCGAAATAAATACCTATAAGTTGTTTCATATATTTTGTCGGGGTCATAGTTCAATTTTATATGGAATAGGTGATTATATTTTCGTGACTTTTCTAAAATCCCACAACAAAAGTTACCCCCTAAGAGCATTGCACTAAAGATAAAATAACTTTGTATATTTCTTAGGCTGCATTGATTTTGCTGAAACTTTTTGTGTGTATTGTCAAGATATTTTTAATTTTAGATTGAGAAATACTCGCTCAGAGGCTGTAATGAAATCGGTAACAGAAAATGTGAGTTTATGTAAACGTAACAGTTTTATTGTACATCAGTCATAGTTCATTCAAATAATATAAAATTTATATAATTATTTGATTTAAATTCAAAGGAAAAGCGGCCACTTAAATTACACGCTGAGATAGTAAATTGTGACGAGGAGCAAAGTACTTCTGGATGCAACGCCGTGTTGAGTACATCTAATAAGCAATCAGATTCGGTAAAAGAAACTGTAAGCTATATGTTATTTCAAGAAGTCAAAAGTTATTTAGTAAATGTACTTAGTACATGTTAATAATTTTATATTTTTAATTTTATAGGAGACGGGATATGTTGTAGACACTGAAATGGGTGAATCAGAGAAAGAACCCATGCGGTTGGCGTAGTGGTTTAAGCGGCCGCCTCGTCGCTTGACACGGCGCCGAGTGTTGTGGGTTCGATTCCCACACGAGACAACACTTTGTGTGATTTATAAATTGTTGTTTCGAGTCTGGGTGTTCATTGTGTCCGTTAGTTGTATGTTTTTTAAAGTCCCTCGAGACACAGGATTTAGTCCTAATGCGGGGAGTTGTCTTTCGAACAAAATAAAGAAGATGTGATGATCTATAATTAATATTTGTTTTGAAAACTTACATAATGCAAAAGTATTTTTAATACAATTCAAGCAATAGGTACCTACCAAGAAAAATATCAAAACGTAAGTGTTAACACGGTCGCACTATACCACGACGCTCCTAGACGCATCGTAGTGTCTCGATCGCTCGGCGAGTCGGAATTTACCTAAACTTCACTTGCGTAATTTTGTGAAATGGCTCTTAACATAGCTGAAGATTGGCCGTCATCTAGTCCCGATCTTAATCCGCTGGATCATAATCCAGCGGATTAAGATCGGGATCGGGATAGAGAAATCATAATTTATGGTCAGTTTTAGAGAGTATGGCATGATATATGCTCTAAATGCCATTTGGAGTTCCTAAAACAATCCAAAAGATAGGCAGTAAAAAAAATTCCCATGTCTCCATGGGAAAATTTTAAGTTTTTTTGAGTGCGTGTTTCTATTGATAACTGGCCTCAACGTTTAAAGGACTGTATTAAAGCCAATGGAGATCATTTTGAATGAGCTTCATATATTTTTAATGTTATTATATTAATCTATACAAATAAATAAAATTGAAGTGTCTGTTTGTAATGTCAAAATAACAGCTTTTTATCTAATGCATATGAAAGTATATAAGGTACCTATACAAAAACATATATTTTTAAAATTTTTGTCTGTCTGTCTGTCTGTCTGTTTGTTCCGGGTAATCTCCGGAACGGTGAACCGATTTTGACGGGACTTTCACTGGCAGATAGCTGATGTTATAAGGAGTAACATAAGCTACTTTGATTTTAGAAAAAAAAAATAGGGTTCCGCGGAGACAAACACTTTTTAGTTAAAATCTACGCGGACGAAGTCGCAGGTAAAAGCTAGTGTATAATATAAACTTAACTAACACACATTACAGTAAATAATAAATGTTTTATACAATAGAAAATATTAATTTTTCCTTGTAACAATATTTATGGCAAGACTAGGTATATTTACTATTAGTAGTTACAAATAAAATAAAAAGTATTGAATTACAAGGTAACAGTGTGGTTACGCTCGCTTCTATTGCATACTTGCGCCAGACTACATAAAACTAATACGTCAGCAGTGTAAAGGTGTACCATAAGGTATTAAGATAATACTAGAAGCTATTCTTACCATATCAAGCACCACAGTGCTCCAGCTATATGAGTCCTCGAAGTGGAGGTGTACTTGACAGTGGTTCTGACGGTGGCGCGGCAATGCTGACACGTCGTCACCGTGTTGTCGGGGCCCAACGCCAGCTGAAAACACAATAAATATTATAATCAAATAACTGACTTAGTCAATTATCTTATACATCCATACGAATATTATACATGCGAATGGAAGGAAAATGATTGGTAAGTTTTAAAGGGAAACCCCTGAACTGAATTTGATGATAATAGATAGATAAATATTAGGTAGATTAAAGACTGTTGGCAAAATGTTGTGTTGAAAGAAATGGCGTCTGTAATCACTCATTGAACAGTAAAAGAAAATGCGGGCAGCATAAATTCCATACTGAGAGTAGTCCTCTATTTCCCCCTTGAATAATTTTTCCCGCGGCTTTACTCGCGTAAATGTAGGTAACGTCAATTTTCTACACATCGAGACCAATAATTTTCCTAGCTAAAAGACACCCTATATCTTTTTCTGCACCCCTGACAACGTGTGTGCAAAATTTCATGATGATCGGTCGACTAGTTAAGGTGTGAAAGAGTAACAAACAAACTCACATTCGCACACTCACATTAGGATGTCGACTAATGCTATGTTTTTATGTAAAGCTATATTTTTAAATGATTTGCTTCAAAAATCTCTCGGTTATTCTGTTGTTTTCAGACGTCCAACAAAGGAATACTATACCGATAAAGCCAAAATCTTCCTTGTATAGTTTACAACAGGTTTAAACAGGGATTACTAGATTATGATTTCAAAGATGTAATCAGTTGAAACTATAATTATCTCTTTTACACATTGATATTTCATTCAGGCCTAGCACGAAAACGTTAAATACCTATATTTGTCAAAAACGTTTCTTTTAATGTTTTGATAGCCGTATCTTCTCATAAAATGAAATTGTTAATAGGGTAGTTCCTTATTTTTGATTTTGTACGTTATTATATAAGTACCTACGTAAAATAACCTTTTGTAAAAACAGCATAATAATTGGTGGAGTAATTAGTTAAACCTAGATAGATATTAGTATGCGAAAAAGTGAGGCTGCACGCGTAGAGTTTACGACACGTAAATTCACGTACTGTTAGTTTTTCGTTGTGTATAAATGGAATCTGTGCATTAATGTATCCCGTGTGTATCCTTATTAGTATCAATATGTTGTTTTTTTATGAATCGAATTCATTAAAACCCAATGATATCTAAACACAGTGCAGAGTAACTTACTAATACATTGTGATCATTTTTCATTGCCTCATCATTCCTGTGCAGGAAGGCAAGCGTGGCTGCAGATTGTGCGGTCCCGAGCTCAATCCCCAGGGCAGGAATTTCCTGATAGAAAAATAATATATTGACCGACCCGGGCATCGATCGCAGGACCCTACGCTCCTTAGATCCGTTTGCTTATAGCCTAAAATCACTCGGTCAAGGCATGCAGGTTAAAATGTAACATATCCTCTAGAACTATGTACGTAACTTTTGTTCTTTAAAGTGCCTAAACCCATGCCCTTTATTATACCCTTTGTCGGCCTCGATGGCGTAGTGGTTAGTGTAACCGACTGCCACGCCTAAGGTCGCGGGTTCGATTCCCGCACAAGTCAAACATTAGTGTGCATTAATATGGATGTTTGTCTTGATCTGGGTGTTTCTATGTATCTATACAAATAAATAAAATTGAACTGTCTGTTTGCAATGTCAAAATAACAGCCTTTTATCTAATGCATATGAAAGTATATAAGGTACCGATACGAAAACATTTATTTTTAAAATTTTTGTCTGTGTGTTTGTTCCGGCTAATCTCCGAAACTGCTGAACCGATTTTGACGGGACTTTCACGGGCAGATAGCTGATGTTATAAGGAATAACATATGCTACATTGATTTTAGAAAAAAAATAGGGTTTCGCGGAGACAAATACTTTTTAGTTAAAATCTACGCGGACGAATCGTAGGTAACAGCTAGTAATATAATATGTATGTACATATTTACAAAAAATAAAGTATACAATGTGTCCCAAAATTTAACGATAAGGGAGCACCAAAAGGTGGGACTTACTTATGACTACCAGAGAAAAAAATTACTTCTCTACCTGCCCTAATGCTATTAAACAATGAGCATCTAGCTCCCTCTAACGCATAATCCCTCTATCTATCTCTCTCTAACTTATTTTATGGACTACGCACATGTCTTATTCAAATTCTAAGAACTTGCAACTTGTTTAATATTGCATATCGCTAAATATTTCGTTATGCTTTTTATTGTTCGATCAGTGTTGAAAATCTCAGTGGTATGTAAGCTGGATTGACCGTAAATATTGTGGTCATTTGGAATAAAATCAATATGCGGGTAAAAATATATCTGAGTTTGAAATAGAGAAACAATTGCAAAATCTTTGAGATCTACCTTATGCAGTGGAATTTGTTGATACGGCAAATACGGATTATGTACCAATGACCAACAACACATTGTTGTTGGATAGCTCAGATTCGAGTCAAGACATTCAAATAGAAACACCGTCTATGTCTAGTGTGGTTTCTAGTCGTCGCTGTATCGGATCGAGAAGCAGCCGTAGAGGAGGTTGAGGTATGCGAGGCGGAAGGTCCACCTTCATGGCAATCGGCACCACCTGCTATAGATGCCATCTACGAGTACCAGTTCTGAACTTATAATATAATAATAATAATAATATATAATATATTCTACCACATTCACACAACACCATCTAGCCCAAACTAAGCAGAGCTTGTACTATGGGTACTAGACAATGGATAAACATACATATACTACGTTTTTTTTTTTATGACAACCAGGTCTAAAACATTATAAAGTACATGCATAGGCCATCTACGAGTACCTACCATTTCTCACGAACATAGCTTTCGTGAGAGATGGTACTCGATTCATGGGTTATTTACAGAATTTTACTCAAAGCAATATTTCTTGGCATAATTTCATACTCCAACTTATTTATAAGTTAGGAGCTGAACATAAAAAGAATCGTCCAGGCCCAGCTAGTCAACTTTGCGATCCCGAAAATATAAGTGATATAGTAGAGGAGATGAGGTCAAAACAAAAGACGAACTTGTCAAATAAATAAATAATGTAACATAAATAAAACGTCTTACTTTTGTGATAGTTGTAATTAAGCAGTTTGTGAAAAATATATACAAAAATAAAACAATAATTTGCACTAAATATGTCTCTAATTCAAATAAATAAAGAATAGTCATGATTTTCTGTATTAATCCTAGTAATAATTTAATTTCAACGTTTACGGACATCCTAACTTCAATCAATAATACACTAGATGTCCGGTAAGCACTTCAAAAACGAGCCGAAAAATAAGAGCACAAATACGGTTGTGCTCTTATTTCAAATTAGTATGATCCAATCATAGCCAACATTAAGACGTCAAAATGCCGCAGTGTACGTTAAAAAATTGTGCAAATAACCACCGTAACACCGAGATTTTGGAAGGAATATCTTTTTTCGGTAAGTTTATATCATTAAGTATTTTTCATAAAGTAAAAACCTAATTAAATAGTAAATATGCATCAATTACCAAATATTATGATTGTTTGACCAACGTTTGCGAGTACTCGCCAACTATTGTAAATTGTTATTACTATTTTGGGCACTTTGTAATTTAGACTTTAAAACATGCGTATAAGATTAACATTGTTTTGATGTGATTTGAGCAGCGAACAAAGGTCGTAAAAATTGATTGCTTTTTGTACATTGCTTTGTGAATGCAACTTTAAGTATTGGATTTAAGGTTGAATTTGCATTAATGTATATTTATTTCAACTAGAATTCTTAGAATTACCTACACTCACAATTGGCGACAGTTTTAAAGAGGACTTTTGTATGGGATTGTGTATCTAGTCTATTATTGATCGAAGCATCCTAACGTCAAAACGACGACGTTGGTCTTTGTAGGTAAGATGCGAATGCCGGTCTTTCTAGTGTTAAACTCATGGTTGAACCTTAACACTCAGCAACGACTTAAAGCTCCATAATCAACCAAAAGTATTTCAAGTGCAGCGCAGCCTAATAATATGAACAATTAAGAAACGTTTTTAACAAAAGTAACTTCTTAGTTGGCACCTTAAAGACAAGTATAAGGTCAGATTTCAATTCTCTGGTCAGAAAATCTATGGTTGATAAATTAACTTGTAACAGTACTAATCGGGCATTATATTTTCTTTAAGAAATACAACTCTCGTACTAGGATTAATTGCTGTGTCGCGAGAACTTTACAAACATAACTACTTATATCAACGGACACAAAGAACACCCAGACTTCGTAACTACTATTTGTGGACCGCACAAGTTTTTGTCTCATATGCGGACCGACCCCACAACTCTCACTTTGAATGATGATAAGCTGTTAGCGCAGCTCGATAAACTTGTGCTCACACGGAGCCATCTATAATGAAGGAGAAGTATAGTCACGGACATATAGCAGAACATTAAACTAATTTGTAACTGTATTTAATGCATGAGTACTTCTTAATGTTCTATAATGATGAATTGTGATTAAAATAACTATCCTTTTAACTGTTACTGCGGTAAAAGATGAAGATCTAAATATTTTTTATTTAGTTCGCAAAGTAACAGATATGAATGTCAAAATATATAGATTAGTGAGTTTACTTAGTTACTGAAGCTATACTTAGGTTAGTTGCTAGGTTCAGGCATAGGGTTGACCCTATGCCTGAACCTAGCAAGTTTGTTCTCATAGGCTATGAGAAGAAACTTGCTAGGAACTCACGGCCACTCGTTTAAATCACCAATTAAATATAATTTCATTATTTTACAAGTCATATCAACAAGGTGTTGCAGCCATTACAGTATAGGTACTTATACGATTCATAGCAATTATCTTACACATGCTTATTAAGTTAGGGATTAAATATAATGACCACCAAAAAATACTAATTGTGCAGCAAAATATGCTTACTAAAATATATCATAACGAGCACTTATACGCCTCAAATCACTGCATTCCGTCTCGGAAGGGTTAGGTTATGTTAGGTTCCATCTTAAACCCACACAAAAATAGCTTCGCGGGGCTCCGTCGACTTAGTTTGATCTCTTTAAATATATTTTGGTGTGCAATTAGTATTTTTGGTAAGCATATTTTGCTGTGCAGTTAGTATTTTTTTGCTGTGCAGTTAAATACTACCCATTAAGTTATATCGCTTGCCTGAAAGAGCCAGTTTTACTTTGAAATTAGCAGGCTGTAATTAAAACCTCACGTTGTGTGATTGTATTATGAGTAAAAATAAATACAATAATCAACGTTTTCAGAAAAATTTAGAGCTTCTTAAATAGATTAAAATCAGTCAAAAATGGCAACCATGTTTACAAAAAGACGGCATATTGGTTGTTTAGTTCAAGTGTACGTGCAGCTTAAGATTCTCGTAAAACAAGATGCAACCAAAACCATAACGTTTTGTTTCAAGATAATAATCAAATATAATTTCATGCCTATATTTCTAAGTATGACACCCATATTTCGTATTTATATTCAATTATGTTTTAGGAGTAGGTACCTAAAAACATTAGGGGACAAGTATAAAGATGTTTACCGGGTAGTATTTCTGATTAGTGATCCGTACTGCTACTCAGCATTTCTTCACATATAAACCCAATATCACCCAGAAATAATAGAATCATCTAAACTGACGGAAATGCAGGTATCCTCACGCTACTGATAAAGCCAGAAAAATAAAAGACGCTGAAACTTCGCCAAGTCTCAGGTTTTGCCTTGTGATCGAACCCGAAACGTCTGCGTGGCAATTCAACGGCCTGCCATTAGGCTATCACTGTATATTAACTTCTATTTTATCTAGACATGGTCTCTAATACGTAATGGAATCAAAACAAAGGTAATATAATATGTGACTAGTGATCAAACAGTAAACAAACCAGTAGGTTGGTATATTATGTTTAAAGACATTTATTCTCATAAAGACAAAAGTCACTTACATGAGAACATGTTTACAATAAAAAGACATAGGTAACATTTTATTGTAGGCCGCACGTTATTAAAAAGAGAGTACTTACTTAAATAAATTATTAAAAGTACAATCATATACACAAAAACATTTATAGACCAATTGGTTATTTACACAAAAACACAATATTGAACTACAGAGTCTAAAGTTAGAACGAATTATTATAGTTAGTACGTACTACGTATGTACACATTTACATTCATACCTGGAGTTGACCTGCTGGTGGCGTTGACATTGCAATATCTTTTTCAGACGCACACAGGAGTTCATCGCGATCCATGACAAAACTGAAAGAAAAATATATTTAACTAGCTGTTCTGATGATAGCCGTCCCAGATATCACTGGAGTGATACTGTGGAAGCGAATTTGCGAGGGCTTCAAGCCAATGCTGCAACATCTGGCGGGAAACGATCAAAGACCAAATTAAGTGGCGTTCTCTCGCATCGGCGGCCAAGACACACTTTGTGTCATTGAGCCAATAAAGTAGTAGTAGTATAAGGTAAAAGTTCTGCCCGCGTAGTACCTACATCAATAAACAGCCTATATCCTTCCCCAGGTTTTAAACTATCTCTGTACCAAATTTCTTCCAATTCGGTTGAGTGGTTTTGCCGTGAAGAGGTAACAGACAAACAGCTAAAGTCACTTGAATTTATAGTATTAGTAAGGATTAATTAAGGCCGCTGTGCCCTGGTGGAAAATACGAAAATACGAGATTCAAGATTCATAGAAAAGAATAAGTTAAACTCGATGTCCTGACAGACGTTTTCCTGCCCGAACGAACCGATCGCAGCGCACATACCGAATACAATTGTGAGTCTAAATCATCCAGGTATCACTCAAGCATACACACGTTTAGTAGGAGTTTAGTGACATAGACACGTACAGAAGAATTATATACATAAATCTTCTATTTGATTAACAGTTATTTAGTAATCTGTACAAACTTGTACAGGTAGGTAATATAAGTAGGATTGTGAATTCAAAATCTTTTCTGATTGTATTGGAATAACCATTTCTCAAATATATATTTGAGCCCGTTGTTTGAAAAGCCCCGCGCGATTTAAGAATTACTAGAAATGTGGCAGTTGTCTTAAAAAAAAGAGACAAAAGAAATGTTTTTGCCACAAACCAGAAACACCGTGCTAGTCGTATTCTATACCTTCAATCCAAACGTGCTAATGAAAACCACGAAAAAAAAAACAAGTCATTTAACCTACGGATACTTAATTTTGACAAAAACATATTCTTCGAAAAATATGTAAAAATTTGTATCTGCATCAAAAACGACTAACAGGCTTCAAATTGTCATACACTTATTGTCGGAACTAAATACTGTACACAATTTAAATTAGGTAACTTGAAACGTGTTGACAACACTTAAGTACCTATGTATGTACGCGAGCATACCTTGACATTACAAAGCAAAGTAAGTAGTGTTGTACACAAACGTATTCGAATATCGCTCGGCATAATATCACTCGGCAGTCGGCACAAATATTACTAGGTACTGCCTACTTTCGCGAAGAAGCGTAGCGTGGGCCCCGCGTTATTCCTTGTGTTGACTTGCACCCAAACTGTATAACTATACTAACGTTATTAAAAGCTACCGTATCAGGGTGCCTAGTGCGAATTGTTTTTACGTTAACGCGATCGAAACGTTTACCGCGATTGGTTAAGAGATTGGAACGTGACAATTCGAGCGCCGAACGTCATAAACGTGTCGATCGCGTTAAAGTAAAACAAACTCGCATTACGCCGCGTTCACTTTAGGTCGGACCGACAGTTTTACAGGAACGACAAAGGTGTCAGATGCAAATTAGTTCATGTATTTCAATAGAGCTGTTCACATTATGGCGACCCGATAATACTGTCGGTGACGATACATTTATCGGACGTCCGTCATGATTTTGATCGGGTCCGACGCGACGTAATATTGGCATACTGCTTTGTGTGGCGCCGTTCACACTTGTCGGATCGGAGCGGCGAAACCATCCGCCCGACACCCACCCACCCGTGCGTTCCCCGCTAATCTGTCAGTAAACAATAACCAAGGACATCACCCATTATACAGATCGCGCACTGTATGATGACCGGTCTGAACATTGCGCGAGTGGCGTCGCAGTTACAAGTTTTAGGTCTCTTTGGTGACAGGGGGCGGGGGCGAGACGCCTCTTAGCGACTGTAGATGCGCAACAATTCGGAGACGCTATGTTCAGTCCGGCCATCATAGATTGCGCGATCTGTATATAAACGTCGTCGTCGTCCATTGTACGCAAAAGCCGACTCAAAACTGCTTTATGACGAGTCCGGCAGCGGTAAATCGACAGTAACGACAGCTGTACTACGTTCACATTTGGTCGGATCGGGCAGTTTGAAGTGTGAACAGTAGACCCGTTAAGCCGACTACGGTAAAACTGTCGGTCCGACCTAATGTGAACGCGACCTTAGGCACTCTGTTATTGCTATTAACTATTTATTATTATTATTATTATATTTTCATAATTATTTATATTTAGGTAATAATGAACACGCACACACTCCATCTCTTATAATAAAGGAAATAAACAAGAAATTGTAATCTGAATATATGTATATTATAAACAATTTTAATATGAAAACAATGCAGTTTCCTGACTATTATTTCTTCCCGTGTGAGGTCTAACTGAATGCACGTATGGCGTAGTGGTTCAAGTGATCGCCTCGCCACTGCCATTGCACCGAGTGTTGTGGGTTCGAATCCCACACGGGACAACATTTTGTGTGATCTCGAAATGGTTGTTCCGAATCTGGGTGATCTTTGATTCCATCGTGAATGGAGCTCTACGCGCTTTTATGAACAGTCGAAATGTATCCGAAAAGGCACGTCTGGCTGTTCATAGAGGACTATTAGTGCCCACACTTATGTATGGAAGTGAAAGTTGGGTATGGCAAAAGAAGCATGAGAGCAGAATAAATGCTGTAGAAATGAGAGCGTTGAGAAGCATATGTGGTGTGACTCTGAAATATAGAATAAGGAATAGTGTGATTAGAGAGAGATGCGGCATGAAAGTGGATATAGTTACAAGAATAGAAAAGGGTATGTTAAGCTGGTTTGGACATGTAGAAAGAATGGACGAGGAAAGGCTGACTAAGAAAGTTTATAAGGCTAGTGTGAATGGATCAGTCGCAAGAGGAAAACCTAAGCGAACGTTTCTCGATCAGATCGGAGGCGTTCTGGACAAAGGCCAGGTTAAGAGGTCCTTGAACCGACGGGCGTGTATGAGGAATGTGATGAAAGCGAATGAAGCTAGAGAAGTGTGTCAGTATCGTAGCAAATGGAAATCCGTAGTCTCTGCCTACCCCTCTGGGAAACAGGCATGAATCTACATATGTATGTATGTTGTTTCCATAGTTTTCATGTTTGTAAAGTCCCCTGTGACACAGAAATTATTCCTAGTGTGAGAGTAGCTGTGCAAACAAACAAACACTCTTCAGCTTTATAATATTAGTAAGATAGATTATCTAACTTAAAATCTGGGATGTTTTTTATTAAGCTCCTAGAAGTCGAATATTAATGATAAGAATATATAATTAATAAAGATACGCCGCGCCGCCTAGAAGCCGTAACAACAGGAAATAGGGGATCGCAGAGAGAGACAGAAGCTATTTTCACCTTATTATAGTGTAGATCAGCTTATTCTTACATACAATAAAAGGATTTATAGGTACCGATGTACTTCCAACTTCCACACGTACGAAATCGCAGACAAGCTCTAGTAAGTATGTATTACTTATAGAATTATTTACACTGGTTTATATACTGCAGCTTTTAAGATTATGAATAGATAGGTATTACTGATAGTAAGGGCAGGAAATGTCGACGTTATGACGTCAAGGTAATCAGATCACGGCATCTTAATTAAATGTTTTATTGACACCTGTGTGTTGTAATAATATTTATGTAAGTATATATCCACGGGTTCATACGCGTAGTATCTTATTAAAACATAGTGTAAGAATATTTAAAGGATAGTGTAGCTCTCTATAAGTGAAAGCAAGTTTTGAATTAATACATTGGGTTCGAAAATTAACCTGTAGGTATGTAAAAACAATACAGATAAATATTCATACCTATTATTAGTATTGATTACAACATTTAATTATAAGAGTTTATTTACCATACATAAAATTAATTTTTATACAGATATATTTACAAGGTTATTCTTAGTAAAGTGAAAACCTCTCAGGGGGTGATTATACTTGTTATTATGAACAACTTTTGTTCAAAGACATTGCCGAAATCGCGGCAAAAAATCAGCTGTTCCATACATTTTGCCGAGGTCAAAGTCCAATTTTGTATGGAACAGCTGATTGATTCCCAGAACAAAAGTAACCTTGTATAAAATAATAACGTAAAATTTGAGCAGGTAGGTATACCTATAGGTAAAATTGTAACGTATTCTGTTACATATTATGCCTAAAAGTCAGTTGCGTAAATTTTTACTAAAATAATTACTTTTATCATTTATAGTTCTCTTAAATAGATCTGATATAAAATACAGCGGCCATTCAAAGAAATTGAATGACTAAAACCTATAAATATAACTATTTCATATTAAAATCAAATTGTAGCCGGCCGGCGGCGCCGGCGGCGCGGCGCCATATCGTATAAGTAAGTACCTACTATACAGCTAAGAATTTAAGTAATGTAATTATAACGGTCTTATTTATAAAAAAACTCAAATAAATATATTATATTATGTAGATGCATAAACGATGACGATCCTGTATGGAGGTTTACAGGAAGTTTATAATTAAAAATACAACTTCCTGAGGGCTGATTAAAGCAATTAGGATATTTTATTAATTAGACCGCAAAGGCATAGAAAAGAATTCCACTTACCGTTTATTAGAATCAAAAACAAGTTAAAACTAGTAAGTGGATTATGCTAGAATTTTTTTATAGGAATTATTTACAACACTATAAAATTAGGTGTGCCAATTCGACAACCGATGAACCGACTGTACGGAATGCTCACAAGAGCTTGACTGGAGTGCAGCTGTTGACTGTTGAGCAAGTCGAGTCGAGTGGGCCATACGAATCATGCGATGCGACGGATAGGGAAGGAATAGAGATTGAGATGTGTATTTGATATCGATAACATTTATCGTTCAGTTCGCACAATATATCGGGATCGATGGTAATCTAATTGTTGTTGTTGTTGCTTGAACTGTTTACAAATCATAAGCGATAGGAGATTTTAATTTGTAAACATTACAATCTCGTGGCATATTTGCCAAGATTTTACAATGCCAATTTTTACAGCATATCAATAAAATAAAATAAAATTTAATAAATTAATTGAAGTTTGTTTTCTAAGTAGGCAATGCGTATATTATGTATTTTTTTAAGTTCAAATAATTATCTCTGCGTTGTCGCAACGTTTGCTTGAACGTTTACATATCACAACAGTTGCATATTACATCTAGATTCGCTAGCGATTTTGCTATGATCAATGTAGGTAATTCAATGATGAGTGTTGATTCGCTGTTAAAACATAATGCCTAACTCTTTATGGCTAGCCAAGTGCTGCAATAAAATAATAATATATACTTAATATCCACCCAGTGGCGTAGCGTAGTGGGGGCGGCAGGGGCGATCCGCCTCGGGCGGCACTTTTATGGCGCAGCAAACTTCATAATAAATACATACATAGATTCACGCCTGTTTCCCAGAGGGGTAGGCAGAGACTACGGATTTCCATTTGCTACGATCCTGACACACTTCTCTGGCTTCATTCACTTTCATCACATTCCTCATACACGCCCGGTCGGTTCAAGGAGCTCTTAACCTGGCCTTTGTCCAGAACGCCTCCGATCTGATCGAGAAACGTTCGCCTAGGTTTTCCTCTTGCGACTGTTCCATTCACACTAGCCTTATAAACTTTCTTTGTCAGTCTTTCCTCGTCCATTCTTTCTACATGTCCAAACCAGCTTAACATACCCTTTTCTATTCTTGTAACTATATCCTCTTTCATGCCGCATCTCGGTCTAATCACACTATTTCTTATTCTATCTTTCAGAGTCACACCACATATGCTTCTCAACGCTGTCATTCCTACAGCATTTATTCTGCTCTCATGCTTCTTTTGCCATACCCAACTTTCACTTCCATACATAAGTGTGGGCACTAATAATCCTCTATGAACAGCCAAACGTGCCTTTTCGGATACATTTCGACTGTTCATAAAAGCGCGTAGAGCTCCATTCACTTTGTTGCCAGCAATCGTTCTCCTTTCAATATCTCCGTCATGTTTACCATCCCTTGTAAACAAAGTACCCAAATATACAAACTCTTTCACTTGCTCCACTTTTTCTCCATCTATCATAATATTACACATCGTCACGCACTCTTCCTTTTCAAATACCATTACTTTCGTCTTGCTTACATTTATTTTCATTCCTTTACTCTCAAAAGCACCATGCATAATAGTTACCATCGCCTGCAACTCTTCCGCTGATGACGCAAGTATTACTTGGTCATCGGCATAAAGAAGACATTTGACAAGTAACTCATTCATTCTTAATCCCCATTCACAATCTTTTAAATCGTTTAAACAATTGTCCATGTATAGGTTAAACAGCCAAGGTGACGCTACACATCCTTGTCTAACACCTTTTTCGATGCTAAACCACTCTGTGTAGGTCCCATTTATCCTAACACAAGCTCTGGAATCATCATAAAGAGATTTCAGAGCTCGCGTGAGGTTGCTATTCACTCCATACATGGACAATGCCGACCAAAGTTCATTCCTCACCACTTTATCATAAGCCTTTTCCAGATCTACCAATGCGCAATAGACCTTTTGACCTTTGGCCAAAACTTTTTCGGCTATGCTCCGTAAGGAAAAGACCTGATCCGTACATCCCATACCCTTTCGAAACCCCGTTTGTGCATCCCATATTTTCTTGTCGGTTACGTTCACAATCCTTTCAATTAACACTTTTGCATACAATTTACCGACGACGCTGAGCAAGCTAATGCCTCTACAGCTTTGGCACTCTTGCTGTGAGCCTTTTACCTTGTATAAAGGTACTATGACGGCCTTGCACCAATCACACACACATAATAAATAATAATCTTGTCAATATTTGAACCATTTCATGACGAACATGAGGTATAGGCAGATGTACAATAAACAATAATGATGACTGTTCTTGCCGAAAAGTTCTTTAGAATGACTGTATATTATAATATAATATAATATAATATTCTATCACATACACACAACACCATCTAGCCCAAACTAAGCAGAGCTTGTACTATGGGTACTAGACAATGGATAAATATACATATATACTGTTTTTTTTTTGTAAATACATACATATTATACATAGAAACACCCAGACCAAGACAAACACCCATGTTCATGCACACAAATGTTTGACTTGTACGGGAATCGAACCCGCGACCTCAGGCGTGGCAGTCGGTTATACTAACCACTACGCCATCGAGGCGACATAGTTACATACGACATAGTAGTATATTATAGTCTCATAAATTGAAATACTTAAATTAGAAGACGGCAAAATTTTCTTCCACCCCGGGCGGCTGACACCCATGCTACGCCACTGTATCCACCCTGTATATAAACTGTCCCACTGCTGGGCACGAGCCTCTTTTCAATCTGAAAAGGGTTAGGCCATGGTCTACCACCCTAGGGTGGTGGGCTTCGCTTCACATAACTTCGAAAAGTCAGAAGTGCGTGCCCTTGGTTCGAGCTCGAGACCTCTGCGTGGCAGTCCAACGGTCTCCCAATAGGCTACCGTTGCTTAATAAAGTGTTTTGTGAATCACATACACCTGTCGCACGTCACTCTACTGTTAATGCTCTTGTCCTCTATAGATCGTCATTGTGGCCGTATACTATATTGGCAGCATCTCACGAAAACGATACCTACAGCGGTATACAAAGTTTATACCTTTGTTTTATTCTCACTAATGATGATTATAGTAGTTATGTAATAATAATAGTATTTTATAGATAATACACAACGCGATAAAATCCGTATAAAGTTTGTTCAATTTCAATGTATAACATTCGCGTAAACATAAGACAATATTATGTAATCAAAATTAAAAACAATGCGGTAACATAATTAAAGACATAATGTGACCGGTGACTGTGTTATTGTAAAATAAAACATAACAAAGTTGTCAAAATGCCACGCTAGCTGAAATTCTGGGCTAATATCAAAAGCTAAGCCAAGAGCCTTTTACCGTTTCAAACAAGAACCGAGATCATACTACTCGGCAAAGACTTTAGTCGAAACCGAGGCTGAGAATAAGCTAGTATTTTATTTACATTATAATTGAATATATTATTAATATAATTTTCAGTCCTGAACGCGATATCGATATAATAATCTCGATATCTCGTTCAGGCATTCAGTGGACACACTACATGTTAGGTACACATTCATCTTTACAGCGCAGCGATCGATTCGAAGGTCACTCTATAGTCTATGACGCGGGGAATACCCGCGATTTCTTCGTTTATACTTACTTATATGAAACACGTATCAAAACCAAGACATCTTGAACAGGGGGCGGCGCGGCGTGGTGGGGAGGGTTCGCGCACGTACACTTTTGTTTACGAAAAATGAAAATGACTACACACATAGACAAATATAGGGCTACATAGAAACAAACCTGCAATATTACATCCTCATCAGCGCACTACGCGGTATTTTGTGTTTCTTGGAATTAGGTATCGTTTGGTTTTTAACGTGATCCTACAATATGTTGTTGACTTTGCAAACAACAATCCACTGGGCATCCGTTGACCGAGTGTCCCTCCCTCATGACGACGTTCGCACACAGCAAGTCCAATAAAGTTAATTAAGTAATGATGATTTTGCCATCCACGACTATGTAAGGAGACATAAGATTGCCTGAATGCCTTGTTATGCAATATTTTACAGAGTTTCTCTTGAATACATTAAATAATTAAATATATTTAGAAAATTCAGATCCGCGATTATAGCTTACAATATAACACGAAGAATGAGGTTTATCCATTTTTAATTATTATTAAGTATTTGAAATAAATTTTGAAATTGCTAAAAATCATTTTAAAAAGTACAAACTATGAATACTTTGTGTTTAAAATCAAGGCTAAATACACTTAAAAATAGTAGAGGCAAGCTCACATAAAGATTTTTAAACTCTCTTCCTAGTCAGAACACTTACATAATAATTAATGCACGACTCTAAATAAAATAGGTTTGGGCGCAACTTCGTGTGCGTCACATAAGAGAATTTCTCCCGTTTTTGTGACATTGTTCATAGATACACCGCTCCTATTGGTCGTAGCGTGATGTTATATAGCTTATAGCCTTTCTCGATAAATGGGCAACAATGGACAACACTAAAAGAATTTATCAATTCGAACCAGTAGTTCCTGAGATTAGCACCTTCAACCAAACAAACAAACTCTTCAGCTTTATAATATTTATTTTTATTTTATTTATTTCTCTATTTACTACATTACACATTTTTATAATTGGCACCGGCTTCCGCACTAAGCTCGAGGCTTGTATCGCGGTAACCACACGTTATACATTGAATATGCAGACATCGGCTTGAAAACAAATAAAATATAAAAAACTAACAAAAATTAAACTTCTAACAAAATAACGTTTGAACATATTAACATAACAATTTTGGAAATAAAAAGGGAAATACAGTTATTGTATGTGATGAAAATGTGTGGGGTTTTATGATTGTGAGGGTGTGTGAGGGTGTGTGTGTGAGGGTGTGTGTGTGTGTGTTTGTCTGTGTGTGTGTGTGTGTGTGTGTGTGTTTGTGTGCGAGGGTGCGTGTGCGTGTGTGTTCGTGTGTGAGTATTGTGTTATTGTCGTCAACTGTGATTGAGAAGAATTAGTTCAGTTTCTTCATAAGAGAGCCTTTTGCCGACTACGCCAGCTGTGTACTCAAAAATGGTATTTTTAGTTTCTTGGCAATAAATCACATTGAATCATTGCAATTATTGAAGGCACGTTGCACTCCCGCCATCACCGTTGCCGCGACCGAGGACACCTACGCTACTACATAAAACCAGTCCGTAGTAGGGACCAGAAAATGCTCGCGAAGAACCAGTAAGTAATATAATAATAATATTCTACCACATTCACACAATACCATCTAGCCCAAACTAAGCAGAGCTTGTACTATGGGTACTAGACAATGGATAAACATACATAATTATATTACTCTTTTTTTTTTTGTAAATACATACATATTATACATAGAAACACCCAGACCAAGACAAACATCCATGTTCATGCACACAAATGTTTGACTTGTGCGGGAATCGAACCCGCGACCTCAGGCGTGGCAGTCGGTTACACTAACCACTACGCCATCGAGATTACCTAGATCTTGTGAGTAGTCTAAAGTCAAAGTCAAAAATCATTTATTAATGTTCATGATCAGTAGAGTAGTTAACGCGTAATAGCGTAAAAAACAAAATCACATTCCGCATATGCATTTATAATATTTCTAGCTGTGCCCGCGTGTATGGTTACTGTGTCGCCACCATGGGTCGTAGTGTGATGTTATATAGACTATAACCTTCCTTGATAAATAGGCTCACCAACACTAAAAGAATTTTTCAATTTGAACCAGTAGTTCCTAAGATTAGCGCGTTCAACCAAACAAACAAACAAACTCTCTTTATAATATCAGTATAGATTTAAGATAACAATCCCGTACTTAGCGAACGAGTTGCACAACTGCCTTATTCTTGAACTTTCAATAATTATAATAATATGAAGTTATGTATGCTGTACAAATAAGACTTTTAAAATAACACACTAATCTTTGCTCCCAAACAAAATGTCAATTGTTTAGGTTTACTTGAATCCACTGAAGTGGGTCATAAATTAAGTTGTTGTTGCTACTCGTCACCGTTGGTTAAGTGAATCAAGTGTTTATTCCACAGGATACATAGTATACGAATACAAATAGACATTCTTCTTCTTTTTCGTGTCAATGTTTCTTGTGTGAACTATATATTATTTGCACAATACTCAACCATTCTAATTGCGTTAGGAGTGGCCGTACAAATGATATTGTGCAAGTGCTCGGGCAATAAGGGCATACCAACAAATGTGCCATAGTCTGCTCCAGCTTACCACACTCACACTGAGCAAGACCGGGGTCCCTGAACAGCGGCCAGCCTGGGTGCGAAGTCTATTTAGGGACTTGCATACTAGCCATGGCAGGGTGTGACCAGGTGATAGAGACTCCTGTGGTGACAACATTTATAATAATAGTCATCGAACCCGCGACATCAGGCATGGCAGTCAGTTACACTGACTACTACGCCATCGAGGCCGACAAGGCTCGCCTGTTAAACTTAAAAACTAAGATGGTGGCATGTGGGTGTAAAACAATGTGTAGGTATTGATAACTATTTTTTTTTGTATTGCACCACACACAATATATAAAGAATATTGAAAATATACAACTATTTAAAAGGCGTCTTCAAAAACTGCTTGTAGTCAAATGCTTTTTTAGAGTAGTACAGCCTCGCTGATTTCAGCATGAATGGGGCCGGCTCGACCGGTGAAGGACTACCCTCTCACAAAATATCGACGTGAAATAGCAGTATTCCTACTGTTGTGTTTCGTTCGGTGAGTTAGAGTGCCGGAGGCTCATGCATCCCTTTTCCCCCTTCCCGCTCCTTCTCCTTACCACTTCCTTTCCTAAAGGGTCGGCAACGCGCAGCCTGTGATGCCTTTGATGTTGCAGGCGTCCATAGGCTACGGTGACC